>CM048847.1:64775834-67175834 GCA_026545225.1 Cornus controversa
AGAAGAAAAGCAGCAGAAAAGGCCTAAAAAGGATATATATAGCCAAAGATAAACATCAGAAGAATTGTAGAAGAGATGGTATTCTATGCAATCTACTTCACAGGAGGTCTCAAGTTCAAAACTTTGCAAAATACTTTTTACGTCTGCAGTCCAGAATTCAAATTAAAGATATGGAGATCAAATATTAGATATTTAAATTCAAAATTTTGTATTTTGAATTTTTGTCTTTGAATTTTGAATTTTGTATTTCAAATTTGTATTTTGAATTTTGTATTTTAAATTTTTTCCACCTAAACCATTCCCCTCTAACTCTATAAATAGGGGGGTCTTAGGGGATGGTGAAGGGGAGTTAGAAATTGTAGAGAAATTATAGAAAAAAATAGTGTATTTATTTTATTGATTCAATGATGAGTAGTAGTTTCATTTATATTTGTTTATTTTTTATTAATATGCAAGCGTAAACATCCTTCTCAAGGGAGTGATGAAGCCACCATGGCTGAAGTATAGGTAAGTTGTTTTATTTTCTTGTCTACTTTTTCCTCCCAAGAGCATTCTTCTACTCTTCTATTCTGGATTTTATTTTCTAAAAGTAGAGGAAGGATTCTTCGTGTTTGCCAAATAATGGTAATTCGAAGAATGCCTACCTCTGTTTACCTAGCCAATGTGCATCAGATTAAGTAAAAGAATGTCTCTCTCATATATAATCAAGTCATTCTTTTTTATTCCATATTTTCCTTCATCTTTCCAAGTTCTAATTGGATTGGTGAAGTGTATTGGTTATTGGAGGAAAAACTAGATAAGAATATAAAAAAAAAACTTTATTTATATGGATCCATGGTGGTGAATTCTCTTTCCTTGAGATTTTTTCCATCATTTGATCTAAGACATTTAATATTAGTTTTTATTATTAAATAAAAAATCAGAATTTTATTTTTTTAAATATTCATTTTTCATCTCAAGAGAATTAGGTTTTGAAGTTTAGACTTGTTATTGATTCTCACTTGAGAATGGTTCGACCCTGCTTACTACTATACAGTTTTTAGTAAAGTTTTTGCAGGTTTTATTATTTTTTGTACGAAGTGTAGAAAAGCAACGACAAACATCCATTATTCTACACTCATCAGTGTTTGACCAGTTCGGTGGATTTTTTGCATCATCAAAAGGGTATAATGATAAATTTTTTAAATTATTTTCTTTCCTTTTTTTTTCTCAAACATGTTAACTATATTTTTCTTTATTAATTAACCAAACACAATAAAAATTTAACTATATTATTATTTTTTTCTTTTATCTGATTAGTGATGTTATCCTTTTTTTTTTCATTCATTACCTAAGGCTCTGTTTGGATAAACACAAGAGAAAAGAAAGAGAGGATAACATTAGTTATGAGAGAAAAGAAATGAGAGAAGTGGATAACAACAAACTCTATACATGTTTGGATAAATAGAAGAGAAAAGAAAAGAGATGGTAGCATTTTTGTTTGGATAAGATAGGGGAGAGAAATAATAACAACTAAATTACTATCATATTCTTTTATATTTATGGTATATGAGTGGAATAATAATTTTTTCTTTCTAATTGTTGGGGGACAGTTTCAAAATTATAAACGTACTACTTAAATACTATCGTTTCCCTCATAATCTTCTCATTTTTGGAGGATAGAATATAAAGAATAATGATGAGGGATAACTATCCCTCTTTATCCTTTCTTTTTTTTTAATGAAATATATTCAAATACAACATGGTCTATCATAACCTTTCTTTTCTTTCATTTTTTTTCTAAATCCCTCAATTGAAAATGAGCCTAAGAATAATAGACCCGTAAAGTATTCGAGTTGGGTTCAAAGTTAGCCTATCCATCCTGATGTGGTATCCACGTGTCAGAATCTTCATCGCCGACAGAGCGCGCCACGTCAGCACCCCCCACAATCTCTCTCCTCTAGATCGCTTCCAATGGCAGTCAACGAACCCATAAAACATAGCAAAATTAAAGAAATCTGAAAAAGGCTAATTGTTCGGAGCATCGTAAAGAGATTCAAAATAGAGTGATTATTCTATGCTGTACAGTGTTTTTTGATTTGTCTTCGAAAGCTGTTTCGCGATCAGCCTTTGGCGGTTTCCGGGGAGGTTTTCAGGGTATGGGAAGAATGGGAACTGGTGGGAGAAGTTACTCGGCGAATCCGAATGATTACAAGCTTCTAGAAGAGGTCGGTTATGGTGCTAGCGCCACCGTGTATAGGGCGATCTATCTTCCTTTCAATGAAGTTGTTGCCGTTAAGTGTTTGGATCTCGATCGGTGCAATAGCAATCTGGTTCGCGATCTTATCTTCACTAATTTATGTTTTTTTTATATTTTATTATTATAATATTTGTATTGTTTTATAAATGTGATTGACTAAAGAGCTAGCTGAATTACCTAGGATTAAGATGGAGTTTTGTTTTTATTTTTTGACATTTACTCTGTAATTTCTGGTTTGGATACGATTGTTTGTTGTTGATTTGATTCGTGAACTCAAACACAGTGAGAATCGAGATCACACGACTTGAGGAAATTTTCTTTTCTTCTATTAAGTGGTTGGTAAAATTGTAGATAGGGGTGGCAATTTCCTCCGCCCGACGGTTTCCGCCCCGCTCCGCCCCTAATGGAGGGGATTTAGTCCGCCCCTAATAGGAGTAGGGGCGGGTATGACTTTTTTTAAGAAAACCCGTCTAGTACCCGCCCCGCCCCGATTATATATATATATATATATATATATATATATTTATATAGTGACATAATTTTATGAAGTGTGCTATTTCTTTTATTATTATATTACTTATATAAATATAACACAATAGATATATGGCAGCCACTAGGTTACCTTGTTCTGCTCTATTCCTCTCTTTATCTTATGGCTAAAAGAAAACTCTCTTTATCTTGTGTACATAATAGATCTATAATAAAAAAAATTCTTGAAGACCAAAACCGTTTCTATCTCCATCTACATATGTATGTATATTTGTGTTATTTTATTTGGTCTTGTATATTGGGGTTTTGACTGTACGAGTGTTGTATCATCGTTTGGGTACATTTAGCTCAAACATTGAATTCAAAGCAAATAAAGCAAAGGATTTTAAGAATTTTGTTATTCCTCTCTTTTTCTAAATGGGGCGGTGGTGGTATGCTTACCACAAACCCGTTAGGGTTCTTAACGGGAGATGGATTTAGTATTTCCTTAATGGGGTGTGGTAGGGTTTTGGCATACCCGCCCCGTTGCCATCCCTAATTGTAGAGTTTCAAATTTCTGACTTGCAGCGTGCTTTTGATTTTGACCAGGTTGGAATTTCCAACTCTCTTCTGTAAACGTTAATGGACAATTGGGTTTTGTTGAAAATGAGCTTTAGGCGGCTTATTTTGATTATTAGTATGGACACATTAATCTGTGTCTTCTTCTGGAGCATGGAGTGAAAACAGCAATACATGTCTAAAGTGCAATATAAATTCAAACTTCTATAAAGGCAGGTGGTTTGTCTTTCTTTTTGTTTGTTTTGGGGTGGGGTTGTAATTAGGTTTTTTCCATTTCTAATATGGCATTTGTGTTGCTTGATAATTTCCACCTGCCAACTTGAATATCAACAGACCTTCATTTTTTAACTTCTTTAACCTGTGTTTGCTCTTGGAAGCTTCAAAGTTTACTAATATTTCTTCTTTTTATTCCCTTTTTTTCCCTCTCAATTTGCATGGTTAACGTGGAGGAGTGCTTTATAATCCTACTAGTCCAAGTAGTTACTCGTTTAAGAAGAGATGTACTAAATTTTTTTGCTGACTATGCCACTCTCCACCTTTTCCACTTTGAAATTTCAGAGTATCCTGTAATCTTATTTCATTACTGAATCATTTTGCTATTAGTATGATGCCTCTTGGCCCCTCCCCAAGAATTGGGATTGGCTTCGCCCTTTTTTTTTTTTTTTTGATTGAATGTGAGAGGAATTCCTAACATGGAAGGTGGCATGTATCCAGAGCTTTGATGCTATCAAGGGGTTGGTTTAAGTAGAAATATATTTGGAAAATGCAAACCCAACCAGTCAACCACACACCACCCCCCTAAGTTTAATTCTTTGCTATTATGATGTCTTTGGGTTCTCCCGTAGTCGAAATAGGCTGCACCCTGGTGATTAGGACCTTAAAGGAACCCCCGAATAGTTGAAAGTTGAAGAATTTAGTGATGAAAATTAGATGGAGTTTAGGGTCGGATTGCCGGATTGTATGGACTTTAACCTGAGTTTGCCTTGGAAGCTTCAAGTTGACTTACATTTTGTGTTCCAGTTTTTCTTTTTCCAATTTGCATGTTTAATGTGGAGGAGTGCTTTAGAATTTTAAAAGTCTAATGTGTTATGGTTTAAGAAGATATGTACCACAAAAGTTGCTGATTGTGCTATGGTATCCACCACTATTTTCCTTTCTGATATTTTTTAGTATCCTGTAATCTTCTTTTATTACTAAACCATTTTGCTATTACTATGCCTCTGTTCCATTCCCTTCTTGGAATAGGCTATTTACTTGTTTCTGTGATTGAATGGGAGAGAAAATCACTAACATGGAAGGTGTTATGCATCCAAAATGTCAATGCTAGCAAGGGGCTGGTTTAATTAGAAGGGGCTGGTCTTTGTGATCGAATGAGAGAGAAAACCACTAACAAGTATTAGGTCAGCTCTCTTTCTCTCTCTCACTCACACATAAACAAACACATAGTGCACCTCTAGAGACACACCTATACACACAGAAGCAGGCCTTTTGCACATCTCCCTTCTCAAATCTTTTTTGGTTTTTCTTTGAATTTCAATTTCCGAGCAACCTCCCAGCATTTTCTTTATTCACACTGAGGTACCATCTATGATTGGGATTATAGTTATTGAAATCAAGCTGGCTATTGACCAATTTTGATGGCTGTGTCGTAGTTACCATTCAATTTAAGGTTATTTGAGATGATCCAGTTTGAGTTGCAACTTGCAAAACATATTATTATACTCTCTCTTAGAAAATAATTAGAACTTGTTGTTAGCTTGTTGGAAAAGGTTAAACTCTAGTGTGTAAGAACTCACAGGTTCAATTCCACCCAGCCTCAGACACTATAATAAGGTATTTCTAATATATTTCAGAGCATTGGAGTTCTACGGTATTACTAGGCCCTGCTGTTTGGCTCACGGTCAGGCATTGGTCAATTGCCTAGACAAGAACCTAGCAATCACCTAAGCTCCTAAGTGGGCGCGGGAAAACTTGAACAGCTGCCCACGTCATGGCTGGCTGTGCACTCAGGGATGTCCTGTTTCAACAATAATACAGGCACCTAATTGAATGACTGTTAGGGGTCCTTGTCTTTTTTAATTTAAAATAATCATATATAACAAAAAGATTTATTTTACCTTCTCATGTGGTAAATGGGTTATCATTACTTCTTAGTCTTTCGATTTGAGATAAATACTAAATAGTATTCTGTCGATTTTGCACTTATTATATTCTTGTTGTGGTAACCGAACCACATTCATATTATTCTTATTTTCAGTTATATTTAAAGCTTTGCATGTGGTAGTTCTTTGATGCAGTTTTGTGATTTTTATTCCTTTTTCTGGTACTTTTAAGTACTTTATCAAGGCTCATACCCCAAGCTTCGTTATTTCTGATTATGGCGTAAGATCATCTCGGATATCCCGCAAGAACCTGTTTAATTTTTAACATAATTATTCATTGTCTTTTAGGTGGTTTCCTTGTTAGTTCTTACTTCAATTATTCAATGTTGGGCTTCCTAAATTCACCTGAATTCATTAAAATTGGTCTTTGTTGATGTAAGCCATAATTGGTCAAGTTCAGGTCTTATAGCAGAAGACCTATACAGCGGTCATGGTCCCTTTTTGATGAATCTAGAGAATAAAGCCTATCCTGATTGCTTTAACTGAAGGAATCTGCTCTTTTGCAGGATGACATTCGTAGGGAGGCTCAAACAATGAGTTTGATAGATCATCCTAATGCAATAAGGGCATACTGTTCATTTGTTGTTGACCGAAACCTTTGGGTGGTTATGCCGTTTATGGCTGAGGGCTCATGTCTACACCTTATGAAGATAGCATATCCAGATGGATTTGAAGAGTCTGCTATTGGTTCTATCCTGAAAGAAACTCTTAAGGCTTTGGAGTACCTGCATCGACATGGACACATCCATCGTGATGTTAAGGTCAATTGAAGCCAGAATTTTAAATTATTGTTGTAGTTAGAGTTTTCTTTCTTTCTTTCTTCTTTCTTTTTATTTTCCTTTTAGATCACCTAGGTTGGCTCTTCGGCAATTTGGTTTATTTTTAATATTTGTTGTTGCAGGCAGGAAACATACTACTTGATAGTAATGGGTTGGTGAAGCTTGCTGATTTTGGCGTTTCAGCCTGCATGTTTGATAAAGGTGATAGACAACGCTCAAGAAATACTTTTGTAGGAACTCCATGCTGGTGAGACAAATTCATAGAGCATTCTTTTTATTCTTATTTTTTTCCCTGTACAATGTTCCCCCTTTTGGTGATCTTTGTGAATTATGTGTATGGAATTTTTTATTTACCCGTGATTTACAGGATGGCGCCAGAGGTGTTGCAGCCAGGAAATGGATATGATTTTAAGTGAGTATTAATTTAAAGCTTTAGTGATAACAAGTCCTTCCTGTCTTCGTATATGTTCAAAAACCCCACTCCACCTGCATAATGGACTTTAAGCCCTCATTTGCATCATGGCAGGAGTCTCGTGCACTGAGTTTCCCCTTTATTGTTTTGGTCTATAGTCGAACGATTCTTTTCATGGTTATAAATGATGAAACTTGCATGATACTTATTACTATCTTCTCATCTATGAACCATAATGTTGTATTCCTAATAAAATCTTGTCCAAGCACTTATTCTCTAGCCCATTATCATACGATATTGTTACAAGATAGATGCAACTTATAGACACATATATGCAGTTGATGCTAGAACCTGATTCAGTGTTACAGTAAGTATCTATTTATAAGCTAGCTAAAAGTATATATTCCAAGCCTTGGCAAAATAAAGATTAAGGAGGACTCAAACCTGAGTTTTAAAAACTCTTTGATTGATTACATTGATGCCATGGAATCTTTATCTTGCTTAATGTACTTTTCCTTCTCTTTGTATGTATTAATGGATGATAAAAGGCAGGGATCACAATAGAAAGTTAAATCAGAACTTGGTTCAAATGATGGAGTTGGAGGAGACAACTGTTAGGTTGGCAAATTACGTACAAAACTGAGTCTCTAACTTTTCAAGTTTGTTTGTTTTTAAGAAGTTTCTTGAGTTAGTTATTTATCAAAAAAAAAGAAGTTTCTTGAGTTAGTTGTTACCTCAATCCAAGTAAATTATGGAGAATTTGAACATTCAACAAGGGTAAGAGGGTAATTTGACTTCTCAAGAACTCATTTGCAAAATTAGGGTTTCTAATCATGCATTCACATCATTACTGATATTAGATTAAATTGCATACATGGTTTGATTCGTAAAAACTAAAAAGATATTTTGAATTCATAAAAGTGTTTTGAAGTTGAAAAACCTAAGTTTCCAAAGTACAGGGGCTTCAATCTATTGAAGATATTGATCTAACCATCACTGGACTCGCTCAAACCTGAGTTGGATCAACTGAACTCTGCAGATGGCAGTTTCCAATTTGGTTTTAAACACTCAAAATCCTACTTCTTTCAGCCCAATAATTCTAAAGATGCCTAAACTTTCGGAAACAACACACATGCATATAGAGGTATATAGAGAGGCATACATAGAGCATATTGAGTGTTCACAAGCATTCAGTAGCAAGTTCTTTCTTTCATTCATCATCATTGCATAATAGATGGTGATTGTTTCTTTTGAGTGTGGAGTCTGTTGACTATCTACAATCAATGTATTTTAAGGAGAATAAAACCAACAACCCACACAATAGTAGAACTTGGAGTTCGGACGATTAGTAGAGGAAATCAAGCATAAGAGGAAAGAGTGAATCGTGTGAGGAGCAGATTCATAGATCAACGTAGTAGGTGTTTCTAGGGTTTTAGAAACTGATACCTTGGTTGTAAACCTTTCTTCGTAGTGGATTTAATTTGCATAGACTAGGTCTTGTGGTTTTCCTTTTGAAGTTTTTTGCATAAAAATTGGTTTCGTTGTGTAAATTGTTGTTTATTTTTCTGCACTATGCTGATTTTTACTATGACATTTGATTGTTGTTAGCATTTCAATTTCAGTTAAATCTAATTATTTTAATTTTAAATTTTTGTTTAAGCCATTATTAAATTTTAGAGACCTATTCACCCCCTGCTAGGTCTAGACTGGGACTTGGCGAACTCTTGTGCAGTAGAACCTAGGGTACCAGTCTGATTTCTCAACAACTACCTTTTGGAGGATTTTCTTTTTTTCATGTTAGTTTGGGTTAGGAATTTGGTTAGTGTCGTGGTGGAATTTACTTGTGAGTATTAGTTAGATGGTACGACAAAGGCTAATGTTTTACTTTATATACTGCGACTTTCTCTCTCTTCCTCTTTTGTATGTGTAAATTGCCTGCTCCAAGGAAAACTACTCTTCTATTTCATGCTACTGCATGCTTTATGATTTGCATTGTGAAGAATTCCCTATCATTTGATTTTTCAATTAAAATTGGCCATTGACTTGTCAAAAAAAAAAAATTTTAATTGACCATTGGAATTATGTCTGTTTTTTAGTTTTAGTTTCTTTCATTTGTGTATGGGTTACTACTCAAAATTAAGTCGCTTTGGTGAAGTCTGGTTTCATTTGTAGAATAGACTACTTGTTAATTAATTCTCAGAATCCATGCTCATAAGCAGTAGTTTGATCTAGGACACTATGCTATCCCTCTGGGTGGGGGTGTTGGGGGGATGGAGAAAATTTTAAATAAGACATGTTTTTCTATTAATTCCAAGTATTTATCTTTTTATCTTTTTAAAATACAGGATAAAGATATACTTTTGAAGATAAAGAAATGACGTATGTGGATTAATGAATCGACTAATGCGAAAAAGAAATGATTTTCACACTTCACTTTTGCACACTTGCATTCCGCTTGCTTTTTTAGAAAAGAGAGTGATACAATTGTTCTTTAAAAGTACTCTCACACTCCACAAAGTACTCTTACTCTCAACTATTGAGGGGTAATTTTGTCATTTCTGTTATTAAAAAAATCAAGTGGAGTGCAAGTGTACAAAAGTGGAATACCAATATCATTTCCCATTGCAAAATTATTATTCATAATTTCATTGGATAACAACGACAATAATAATATTGGCTGTTCAATGTTGATAATGTTGATGGCCATGACTATGGGCCTGCTTAATGGAGTTGAATTATTTAACTCATTTTGATAATGGAGTTGAATTATTTAACTCATTTTGAAACTGTCTTCCAAATTAGGAGTATTTAGAGGAGAAGACCAGTACCTCAAGAATCTGCTCTGGCTGGTGTTTGGAAGGGGTTGGGATGTAATAATAGAGAATTGGTAGGGGCTGAAACTAAGATATTTCACAGCTTCATGTTATAACGAGTTATAATGAAATTTTGAACTGGTGTGTCCCCTCCCCCCCCCCCCCCCCCCCTGTTTTCCTTTTTCAAGAAGGAAAGTTGGGGGTGGTATAGGTTATATTGATTATGTGATGAGTCCATACTCACAAATATTACTAAGTTTTTCTGATTCTTAGTTGGGGGTGATAAAGATTATTGATTATGTGATGAGTCCACACTCAGATATTACGAAGTTTTTCCGATTCTTGTTGTAGGATTTGTGACCCCCAAACCTGCACCCTCTTGTATCCACCATTACTCGTAAGATGTGACTTTAAGTTTTACATTGACCATAGACCTAGCACAACCATTGTCCTTTCTTCATGCTTAGAGTCGGCTGAAAAGATAATACAGTAAGCTGGATAAGAGGAAGGATGAAAATAAAGTGAGTTGACATCATGAGGAAGGACACGATTACCTTGAAAGTAATCTAGGATATTACTTTTTTTATTAAAAAAAAAAAAAAGTCTGCTAGAGATCTCAATTCCTTTTAGACGACCATAAGTAGTTAGGATTATGACTTGTCGTGACTAGTTAATAATAAACGTACTTATGCCACAAATCAGGTTGCTCTGAATGTAACGGCTGTTTTCCACAGCATTGCTGATCTTGACAATTCTAATGGTATTGTATCATACATGCCTTAGTGCTGTATGGTAACAACTGATATGGTAATCTGGTCATGGTACTCTCAAACTCGTTAGAATTATTGCATGGATTGGGCTGATTATCGAGATGCCTGATGCTTGAGTTGAGCAATATGCATGTATGCGTTATGTACACTTTGATACATATGTGCAGCATGCATGTATTGTGCGCACTAACTTTCATATATCTGTCAAACTTTGAAGTACGAGGGAAGGTTTAACAGAATTTCATAATGATGCTTTGTATACCTTGCTGTTGAATCGGATATTAGTCAGTTTAATGTCATATATGCATGGTCACCCAAAGTTTCTGTTTTGATAGGGTGAATAAGATGACATGAGAGCAGAGCACAAGAAATGCTATTCGAAAGATTATAACTTGGTTACCATACCATCATTATTTTACAGGGCTGACATATGGTCATTTGGAATTACTGCACTGGAGTTGGCTCATGGTCATGCACCCTTTTCAAAATACCCCCCAATGAAGGTAGGTATTCCTACTTAAGAGGATTCAGCAAAAATATTCACACAGTTGATGCATGAGCTTGGGAAGTTTCATGGCATCTATACATTGAATCCTCTAACATGTATTTTACTTATATCCTGTGATAGGTTCTCCTAATGACCATTCAGAATGCCCCTCCTGGACTTGACTACGACCGTGATAAAAGGTTCTCTAAGGTACCATATCTACAGTAATACCTGGTCTATAAGTTGGTCAAAAGGCTTTAAGTATAGTTGCTATTTTGCATTGTATATATTTTGTAGATTTATGTTCTAAATTAAAGAATTTGCAGTTATGAACTCTCTTTTAGAGAAGTTGGAGTAATGTGCTTGCTGAAAATTTTGCATTGTATTATTTTATAGATTAATCTTCTAATTAAAGAGTTTCTTGTTGTGAGAAGTCTTTTAAAGAAATGGTTGCAATGTGCTTGGTGAAAGATCCAACAAAGAGGCCAACTGCAGAAAAGTTGTTAAAACACTCATTTTTCAAGCACGCTAAGCTTCCAGAACTTTCTGTAAAGAAACTCCTTGCTGACTTGCCACCATTATGGAATCGTGTCAAAGCCCTCCAGGTATACTCTTGTAGTTCGATGATGTGGGTCTATTGCTTTCACTTGTCTTGGTAAATTTGTTTAATGAACTTATGGAAATTCAGCTCAAAGATGCTGCACAACTAGCTCTGAAGAAAATGCCTTCAGCAGAACAAGAAGCAATATCACAGGTTAGGGACATTACTTAAAGTAACTATTTGGGTTGAAACTATTTTTATCTAGTTTGAGTTTCCACTGTATTTTTGTTTTTTGGTGTTCACATATTATTTTACTTGTTTATAGATTTTCTTACGGCAACACTCCATCCTGCAAACTACACCACTCTGCTCTCTTTGGATTGATTGAGCCCTCAAAATTGCACCTCCATAGTGTCTCTTATACATGATTTGTCCAGTAGCGCCTCTCATTTGGTCCAAAAAAATCCAAATTATCAGAAGAAATCTGATTAAATGAGCAAAAGAAACCATTTTTTTTTCCAGATTTTTAGCTAGGTAAAAATAAATAAATAAAAAATTACCAAGAAGAAAGAATAACTTATGATGTTAGATTAAATGGTTCTTGAATAAGAGGGTTTACCTCTGTGTACATTTCTCAACATCTGCATGGTCATTGATATTTAGCAAACTCTTTCTGAGTGCAATTTGTTCTTTCAGTAACCAAAGTACAGTTGCATCGGCAGCATTTACAACAGCATAGTACCTTCCTTTTTCCCATTACTTTTTATACTTGAACTTGTTCTCATTGATTCCACGACCATGTGAGAAGCACTTTTTTAGAAAAGGTGTGCATCGGCAGTATATACAGTGATCAATTTAATGTGTATTTATCTTTAGATTAGTTGGTGAAGGCAGAACTACGCTTAACTGACGGGACATAGTACATGTACCAGTGTGCCTTTACCATGTCTTTATAGTCAAAACATATGTTGACTTGATCTGCACTAGTCTAGGTGTTCATTGATTCCCAAGGAGTAGGTGCTACAGTGGACTTCTAAACTTTGTGGAGTTGTATATGAATACTTTTAGTAATGTCTTTGGTGTCATATGGTCTTGCATACGAAAAACTGAATTTGATTAGTGAATGAATGTGGGGATTCAGTTGGCAAGTGTAATCTAGATTAAATATAGTTTCTTTCTTTATTTTGCTTCCTTTCCTCTTCGTCATCTTTTCTTGTGTTAATTTCTTGCATGTCCTTTCAGAGTGAGTACCAGCGAGGTGTTAGTGCCTGGAATTTTGATATAGAGGATTTGAAAGTCCAAGCATCGCTGGTATGTACATTACATTTTAATATTGTTTCAAATGGAAAAATATTTTGTATAAGTTTGGTGATCATCCCGACTAGTTTGCTTGTTAAGTTTTGTTCTTTATAGGTGAATATGAAATGTTCTCTCCTACCTCTTTGGCAGGTGCAAGATGATGACGAAATTCAAGAAATGAAGGAAGAAGATGAAAGCATGAAATCGTTTGTTAACAATAAGGTCATTGAATTTTTTATAGTTAAAAAAAAAATTATTTAATTCTCTTCGAGTATGCCTGATTATATGCTGCTTCTCAATTATAAACTACATGTATTACTGCCAGGATGCATCTAATTCAAGATCTAGTCCGGGAAAATCAATTTCCACAAATGACATTATTTGCAGGTTAATGTTCTATGGCCTTCGTCAACGTTCACAGCTTGTTATCCCATTTTGCTTTTTGTTATTGCACTCAAAACTGTATTCATTGCAAATATGATCGCAAGATTCACCTGTCCATTAAAATATAGTTAATAATTTGAAAATTTGATGATCTGTGAGGTAAATATGCTTGTGACAGGGAGGATAAAAACAAAAAACACATACTTTATCAAGTTATAGATGTTGATTGTCCATGATATTTCAAAATTTTAAAATCAAGTGATTCTGTACTATTTAGTTTAGTTGATCAAAATATAGAAACCTAAAGCAAATATACCCTAAATAAAGTACTTTCAAAAGAGAATCCAATGTATCTGATCCAAGTTCCACTTCAAATTAATGTGCAAATCCATCCACATATTTGTTTGTTCAATTACCATATACAAACTAATATTGGAAGTACTTTCCACTAATTGATGGGATCACATGCATGTGGTGTCGTCATGGTTTGCCGAACCGGGCGGGTTTGGAGTGGTACCGGAGGGATCCAGTACCGAGACCCACCGGTATACCCATAGTTATTAAAGGCTTAAGGCGTTAAGGCCTCCTGTAGCTTGAGGCGCGGGCCTAACTAAAGCGAGGCACAAGTTGAAAAAAATAAATTTGTAGCTAATAATACAAAACCACCAGAGCCTCAAACTACTTTTTATCCAAAAGCATGAGAACATCAAATCACAAAATGAGTATCCATAATATCCCAATTTCAAGATTTCCAGTCTTTTTTTTTGGTGATAATATGCTTTAGCAACTATTACACGCATTATTGAAACAAACTACAAAGCATAAAAAAAAGAAAAAAAGAAAGAAGAAGAAGACAAGAAAGAGAGAGAAGAAAGACCATAAAAAGAAAAGAAAAAAGAGGTGAACAGAGAATAAAAAAATAGAGCAATAAGGAAGAAAAAAAAGAAACAAAAAACAGAGAAGAAGAGTTGTCAAAGAAGAGCTCAACATCCATAAAGTCCAATTTGCAGACTGTCATCCCACTGACTTCCAGAAAGTCCAAAATTGACTGATTATATCAAATTTATCGATCGATCCTTTTTTATTTATTTTACCGTTAGGGACTGAATTTATTGGTTAGAGTTCACTGTAACACAAAAATACACTAGGCACAACTTGCGCCTTAGATGCAAAGGCGCGCCTTATTGAAGGAGCCTGGCCTAGCCTTGGTCCAGGCGCAACTACTGAGCTTTGAGGAGCCTTGAGCCTGAGGCATGCCTTTGACAACTATGGGTATACCAGTGAGTACCCAGATTCACGACTGAACTGGACCGGTTTGGGTGAATCGGCCGATTTTTTAACAGAAACGGATGCTACTCTCCGAAAGGGCCAAGTCAGGGCGGCCCAAATCGGTTGGATCCGCAACCCAGCATCCTTCTATTTTCAATAAAAAGGAGATGTGGGGAGAAGTGGAATTTGAACCTAGGCAATGATCCACAAATGTGTTTTTGATTATTTTACACCAATTGCTTTATTTATACTATTGTTTTAGATATTTCTAAAGCATAAGAATTAAACCTTTGAAGAACGATCAAGGAATTTAAGATTTTTTAACATTGCACCTTTATTCTATTTAATCTAAATAAGACTTTTCATTTTCTTTTTTAAACACAACAAACATAGAGTATTGATTATACTAAGTAAGTAATTATGCATGCACACAATATTAATATATATGTTATGGTTCATATTTTTCTTGTACTATTAATATATATATATATTTCTCTTACCATATGTTATTTATGGTATGAATTTTCATTTATTTAATGCTTAAATCTATTATTGTTCATTAATTTAGTAAAAAATATAACTAGGACGACCACTTAAAAACTATAAATAGGTCACCACTTGTGTTACATGATCTTCAAAAATTCAAATAAAAATCATCATAATTCACTAAAAATACATCTTTATCAAATTTTGTTGTAAAAAGTCATGTATCGGTGCATTTTGATCATTATGTGCGAAGTTGAAAAAATAACACTACCGCAATAACAGCTTCCGTTACGTTACATTGATGCGGGCCCGAGTCCGTTACACCGCAACTGCAAACCTCGGGTGTCATATTTGTTCTGGATACCAGGATATGCATCACTCAACTAGTAGTTTATATTTATTACTTAATCTCTTTCATATGCCTCTCCCATTTATACCTTAATGATTCCAAGATCATGACATCTCCCATTTATACCCGGAGACTGAGCCAGTATAGGCTCGGGGGCGGGGGGCAGCTGCCTCCCCGGGCTTGGCAGGCACAAATTTTTTTCTTACTTTTTTTTATGTATATTGGTGCAATTTTACAAAATGTCTCCCCTAAATTTTTCACTTTCTAAAAATATCTCTAATTCTTTCTTTCTTTTCTCTTTTACTCTTTAGATTCCTTTGATTCCCTTCAAAAAAAATTCCATTTCCCTTGTTCTTTTCTTTTTCTTTTTCCTTCTTTTCCTTTTATGTTCTTTTTTCTCTTATTAAAATTTCTTTTTCTTGCATTCATGTATGATGTATATGCTGTAACCTTTTCTTTTCCTCTCTTCTTCTTATTTCAATTTATTACTGCAATTTTATGAACTTAATGTCTTTATTTTATATTTTTGAATTTTACTGCAATTTTTTGCAAATAATGACATACTATTTGAATCTTGATTAATGCACCACTACTGCACTTCTATTTTTCAGCTTACTGCTGCATTGTTAGTTGTCATGTTACTTAAAAAAAAAAAATTACTTTATCATGTTCAATATGCCCCCCTCCCCGAAAATAAATTCCCAACTCCATCACTGTTTATACCTTAATATTTCCAAGACCATGTTTCTGCAGTCATGATGCATTTGATGCAGTTCCTTTTCAGGCTTTTTCTCAAAATTCTGAACTTCAGTGTCTTTCTCGAGAATTCTCTGACACTTTACTTATGATTCTGGTGAATCATATATGGTTCAACTTGACTTGTGATTTTGGTGAATTATATCAGGTTAACCATGGGTTTGGTCTGCATTCACGATAGGATTGGTGAAAGTTCCTTCAATTTAGTACTTCCCGGATAGGAAACTTTTCAAGGAATTTATTCGATGTAAATTGGAATCAACTCCTTCATGTATGGTGTTATATAATTAGACTTAAAATATTAGTACTCTTCTAGTGTGCCACACGCAAAAGGTTCATGTACTTTGCCTCAACTAGCATTTGTTGTTAGGGCATCTCGAATGCTGATTTGGTAAATTTTCCACTGCATAATTGGCATGACTATTGTTAGATAATATATTTAATATTATGTTCCTTACTTACTATTTTAGTTTTATCCTAAATCACCTAGAATTTCTTATACCCTTTCCTAAACCATCTGGAACTAGAATTTCTTGTCTTCTGAGCTTACTTAGCCTTCAAGATTATGTGCCTATAAATCGGCCTTTATGTGTTGTTCATAAAAAATCAATTCAATCAAATAAAATTCTCTTTTCTATATTTCTAACATGGTATCAGAGCAGGTTTATCATACCCTACTCTAGATTCATCTCGGATCTTTGGATCAACTCGACTCGGATCCCCCGAAACTTCGTATTTAGT
Organism: Cornus controversa; assembly: GCA_026545225.1. NCBI lineage: Eukaryota > Viridiplantae > Streptophyta > Magnoliopsida > Cornales > Cornaceae > Cornus > Cornus controversa. Next base: position 64,792,369 of record CM048847.1, read on the forward strand.
TTCAAGTTGGACACTTGAGTTAAAATCTCCATGTAGTAACTTAAGGGGGGTGTTGGAAAATATATTATTGGATTGATTTAAGCCTTGATAGAAGATTGATAGGAGTGATTTAAGGGATTGATTTTAGGAATTTTCCATTAATGTATTTTTCATATTTATCACGTGTAGTCTTTCACCTATAAATAGAGGTGGTCATTGTAAACAAAACTGAGACAGAATACAATAAAAGTGATGTAACCCTTTGGGCTTTGTGTGCTGTGGATATAGGCCGTAGTGGCCGATCCACGTTATATTCTTCTGTTCTTCCTCGACGGCTATGTCATGTCCATCGCCCTCATCGCCGGGGATGACACCATCAGTGTTATCCCCGGAGGTCTCGGTAAATCATAGAAAATAGTTTCCGCCTTATATATATACATATATACAAGTTTCCATCTACGTTTCACGGCCACTAACTTTATTATCTAACTCTTCCTCAGTGGCTATGTCCAAGACAAGATCGTTTCACCCATCCGCCAGTTTTGGTGTATGTTCTTCGGCTAGTTTCATGTGACGTCTCTAATACCAAACGCATCATTACCAGTCCACGGTGAGCCACGAAGAAATTGTCTTCTTGCGACGAGACTACTGTTATCCGTCGATTTGTTCTTCAGGAGTTTTGTTCTCCGGAGATTTTTTGGCCATTTTTTCGCTTGTGATGCCATGACACTTTTCTTTGACGAGTTCTTCATTTGTCATCGTGAATTGATCGTGAATCGATTGCTCTTTTGTTGTCTGTTCTAGACTGGATCGAATGATTCTTGTCGTGGGTTGGGCTGTGTCGTTATCATCTTTTCTTTGCCGTCTTCACCGAAAACATCCGAATCGCTTGGCTTCCGTCAAACTGCATGCATTCAAGATTTTGCTCCAACTCACCTTGAGTTTGAGGGAGGCTGTTAGATAATAGATTTAATATTATGTTCCTTACTTACTATTTTGGTTTTATCCTAAATCACCTAGGATTTCTTATACCCTTTTCTAAATCATTTAGGACTAGAATTTCTTGTCTTCTAAGTTTACTTAGCCTTCAAGATTATGTGCCTATAAATAGGCCTTTATGTATTGTATATTAAAAATCAATTCAATCAAATAAAATTCTCTTTTCTATATTTCTAACAACTATGATAAGCACCCCTTTTTAATGATTAGTTACTCTTGCAGATAACAGTGCATTTAGTATATTACGAAAGGCACATGTTTTTGCAAATCACAAGAAGATCATGGCGTTATGATTATACCTGCAAACTTGATTGACCTGGGTATTCGTCTTGACTGGTTTTCTCTACTTTTATTTCCAGTCAGGGCAGATTTTACCATCACATAATTGTATTAATTTCCAATACTCTTTAAACTCTATTTTCAGAGACAACATTCTTTAAACTGTCAACCAAACGAATTTTCAACTGCTCTGTTTATCTGTTCTCTAAAAACTGAACCAAATAGGTCCTTTGTTTCTCGTTCTAGAAGTCCTATGTGAACATGTTCGCTCAAGTTTTAGATTAGGCTTTCTTTTCCTCCGTATCTTTGATGTGTGGTGATTTTTATGGTCCAAGTTTGATTAGATTTGACTTTTTTTTTTATATTATTTTACATGTTCTCTTGTCATTATAGTTCTTCACTTTGTCCTTTAAATATTGAGAAATCTGTCACGATTTACTGCTCAGGATTTGTCAACTTTGGTACATTGTCATCTATTTGCTGTCCGTGCATGTGCAAGTTTGCTCTGCGTTTATGTTGCTTTGAATTTGTTTATTTCCATTCTAAATTAATCTCTCTGTAACATGCTATTATTGCAGTGAAGAAAAGAGCGGTGATGAAGTTTCCCCAGGTGATTGCTTGAACAAAGAGGGAAAAGTTCTGGAAAGTGATTTACTAGATTCTGACAATCAAGGGAAAACTGGTATAGAGAAATATGGATCAAGAACTGAGCTGACACCATCAACTTCGGATAAAGATGCTGCACAAGCCAAGACTAAACCTTTAAATGGAAAAAATCGCCGGACTCAGAGTGGTCCACTCATGCCTGGTATTGTGCTAAATCATTCCACGTCAGAAAGGGGGCGTAATTATGAAAGGTCAATCCTAGTTCTCACTTGTTTTATCTGTCCAAATAGTGACTGCTAGAAATTTTTAACAAAATTGAAATAGAGAATACGCACAAACTAGTTTTAAGTCACAAGTGAAATAGGATGAACTATCCTACAATCTGTTTTACTATCATTTTATTCTCAACTGAGGTGGTTTAGTATCACAATCTCTTGCACAGTGCTTTTGATAGAGTATTTGTTTGTTGGTGTTTGTTAATATATGAAGCCTGACACCTTCCGAAAAAAAATATATGAAGCCTGACTTACCAAAAAGAATGAAAAAAACTTTATAATGTGCGTGCACGTGTAACCTGAGTTCACAAACATGCTCCTGTACAACCTATAACTATCTATCTAAATCATTTGAGAATGGGAAAACATTCTGTTAATTACTTCATTTTGCATCCAAGGTTACAATTGTAGCAATTGGACGTGGATGTGTTTCTCAATGACTTTAATATGCATAATAACCATGAGAATGAAGAAAGGTAAGAAACATTCTATTATTTGGAAGTCTATTTACACTGGTTGTCATATGGCATATGTTCGGTATTGAGTTATTGGATTCATTAAGTTGGTTCGTCATTTGTTGGGAAGGAAATTGTTTGAAAATAGTTCATAACTAAAATAATGAAATGGTCTGGTCCTTTCTATATGAAAGGTCTGGTCCTGCCTTTTTTTGGGATCGGTGACTTGAACATGGCATTTCTTGTTTTCATGGGAGGTCCATGATGTTGAACCAGGTGATGGGATTCCATATGTAATCTCTCTCTCTCTCTCTCTCTGTTTCTGTGTGTGTGTGAGAGTGAGAGATAGAGAAGGGTTTAAGTGATCAGTCTGGCTTATGTTTTGTTCATTATTAGGTGTGAGATTGAAAACCAACCACCAGTTGAGAAAGCTCAACGTGAAGTACGGAGAGCACCAAGCTTTAGTGGTCCATTGATGCTTCCAAACCGAGCTTCAGCAAACAGTTTATCAGCTCCAATTAAATCTTCAGGAGGTAATAAAACCATTTATTTTTTTATAAAGACATATCAGCACCATGCTACTACTATTACTACAATGTAACTGGAAACTGCTTTATAGAAAGGATTTCTTTTGTGCAACGCATTAAGTGATGATCAATCGTTGGCTAATAAATTTTGTAGCATTAAGCCATTAATATATATTTTTTCTCCAATAGGATTCAGGGATTCTTTGGAGGACAAATCAAAGGCCAATTTGGTGCAAATAAAAGGGCGGTTTTCGGTAACTTCTGAAAATGTTGATCTAGTAAAGGTGCAGCTCTATTCTTATGAAATATATATTTTTTTATATTAAATGTCTGCAGCTAACTTAAATTGGTATGCCAGGATATTCCATTATGCACAGTACCTCGAAGATCTTCACAGGTAAGTAGTGGATGTTACAATAATCTTTTTATGATAACTTCACTTGGGTGCATAGTTCTTGATATTGTATTTGTGTGATTTTTAGGGGTCTCCACTGAGGAAATCTGCTAGTGTTGGAGATTGGGTACTTGATTCCAAACAAGTGGTTCGTGTACTGACCTCATAGATTTCTTTTTGATACAATCCAGTTAAAAAAGTATAACTTTTTGTCGCTGTACCAGCACTTTCATCTTCTTGGATTTTATCAGCTCTTGAGAAAATCATTGAAGATGTTATAATGAATATAAAAATAACTTATAAACGAAACAAAAGACTGACAATTGTTGTTTCTGATGTGTGTGTGTGCGCGCACACACACAGAGTGGTCTGCATACTTTTGTCCACATATACTGGAAATTTATAGCGTTATCTTAGGTAACTGATTTTTTTCAGCCTGTCAGTCAGTCACCCAAGGAAATTGGCAATAGTAACATACCTGCGTCACTTCTCATGCTCCACCTCCAGAATCTTTTTCAGCAGACATCAATTCAACAGGTGAGGAAGGTAGTAATAGTTTTTTGTTTGATTCTACAGGTGTAAAGTGCGTTGAAGATTTTAAACTTAATATTCTTATTACAATTGCTGTCATAATACCAGGATATCATTATGAGTTTGTTGAATAGCTTGCAACCAGCTGAGGTCACAGATGGTGAGTCGAAGGTCCAACATGAAAATATTAATGTATATAAATTAGTGAAAGGGATTGTGAATAAATTAGACTTGATTTTCTTTCAGTTTCTCAAAATGGAAAGTTATCTCCGTTACCTCGCAGTTCAGAGAATAATGGAAATGTAAGTACATTTCTCACCTGGTATTCTGGCTTAGTTACTTTCAGTGCTTAAATATACTTTTCTGTGAAGGATCTCTCAGGTGATAAGCATCTGCGTTCTCTTAGGTTTGCAATTGCTAATCCTTGGTTTGATGTATTGAACCAGCTTTAAGACTTAACTTTAGATGACTGGAACTTATGTGGGAATCAGCACATCTATCTGACTTAAGGTCTTTTACCTCTTAGTTGTGGTGGAAAAAACTTTTAGATTCAAGGTTATGAATACTAGTGAGGCTCTTATATCTGCACATGTAGTCTCCACTCTTATGATTGTGCACCATGTTTAACAAACCCCTTCAGTTTGTCCAGTCTGTTCTATGTTTGTCCTGAACTTCTACAATCCTCGTCTGGATGCTGCCCTACGCAAAGATATATAATGAAGCTTAGGGCGCACTATCAAACATATAACAGTGTTTCCAATGTGTTGTACTTGCAAAATTTCATCTCTAGGGTTCATGATTCATTCTTGAGATGATCTGGTGTCTTAATAAGCCTTGCTAATGATTCTTTACTAAACACTTGGATTGAATGTATCATGATCAACAATAATGAAAATTTTATAGTACTATTACTGTTCTTATTTTTGCTCATTTAACAGGTTGAATCTGCAGTTTCTGAAAGGGAGCGTCTACTGTTTATCAAGATCTCTGAGCTTCAAGCTAGGTCAGTCAATATAATGCTGTTGAATTTTATAATTATTTTTTAGGGAGTTCATCTAATGGTCTCTCTCTCCCTCCCTCCCTCACACATATTTTGCAGGATGATGAACTTAACTGACGAGTTGGCTGCTGAAAAATCAAAATACACACAAGTGAGTTGCTTTGAAAGTTTTAGTTGATTTGTGTATGGTCTGCATTAATTACCTCTTTCAAGGTTTTAGGACTGTCTCTAATATGGTGATTTTCAGAATGAGATAATAGATCAATAAGACAGTTTTGAGTGGGTGGTAAAGTTAATACATCTGGGTTGGCTGCTTACCTGGGATATCTAATTGATAAAAATAGTGAACCCTACCTTCTATCCATGCTTCTATGCGTTTTCCTTTGTTTTCCTCTTAGATGAGAAGAAAACAAGTGTTTGTCCTTTTCTTGTTTTTTCTAAGGGGAAGAGAAAGAGGTTAATCCTTGTTTCCCAGACAATGACCCAAGAAAAAGAGGAGGGGGGGTTGAATTGGGTCTTTTGGCAAACTATAGTAGATTTTTCAGTTAACTTGTTTAAATAAAAATCTCAGCAAATAAATATGCCATGAACAGTTCAAACAAGCTGAAAGTACAAAGAGGTAAGGATAGAGAAAATCAAATACAAAGACACCAGCCTACGTCCACTCCTTGAGACACCTCTCAAGGATTTCCAAATCCACTATCTTGCTTTCCTTCACAGGTGGAAAGCAAACCTTTACAGAGATCTTCTTCACAGGTGAAAAGCAACATTTACAAAGCTCCACGAGCTTGTCTCTCCTCGCTAAGTGAGCACCTCACCTAGACTTCAAGGGTTGCACCAACCCTTTACAAATTCTCAATAGAGTATGATTGTTGTAGCACAACAGTGAGTGTCCCTCAATGGATAGTTTTACAAATGAAAGCCCACTACAAATATCCCTTAAAGGGTAAGAGTTACAAATGAAAGCTCTCTTTCTATTAGGATGTAGCAAGTGATGAAAGCTCAACTCTAGAATGAGAAGGTGTGAATGGTCAGTAAAATTATTAGAATGATGCTCAAGTGTGTACCCAAATTTGGTAAAGCAGTGAATGGATCTAGGGTAATGAGCTAGGGCCGGGTCTTCTATTTATAGCCTCATTGGAAAAAAGTGTTTGTTACAGCACTTGGAGGTATGTTTGGTTTCGCATATAGCGAAAATCGGTGCTCATATAGACATATATCTGAATCCATATAGACGTCTGTGAGACCTTTTAACTTTATGGTTAAACATTTGTAACCTTTTGGGAGTCGTCTGTAGGAGTTGAGCCCAGAAAATGCCTTTGCAGTATTTTCATAAGTCAAAGGCATAGATGTCGTTTATCGAGAACATATAGACATCTGTAAGATATTTTCAAAAAAGTTGCATCTACATATTTAAAGCACATAGACATCTGTCTATAATCATATAGACATCTGTCTAGTCTTTTTTTTCTGAAATCTTCTTACTTGAAGTATCTGGCCAAAACATGAAGGCATAGACGTCTGTAAGATGCACAAACTTCTGTGACTTCTTTGTCGTTAAGTTCATTTCTATTTAACCATAGAGACATCTCATTCAAACCATGAATACGTCTTCACTTGTAAGTTGTAACATCGAATTTTAACTTTTTGAGGTTCAAAGTGACTTTCACCATGTTCAATGGCTATTTTATCTTTGTGTTTTCATCTAAGTCCAAGGGTTAAATCAGTCATTCTAGGGACCATGATATGATATGTGAAATTAATCTATTGGTCCTAGGTTTATTTTAGAGTCTTGGACTTTCAAATCACACGCAACATGAATTACTTTACAACAAGTCTAGTTCTCACCAAACGTATACTACCCATGATCCATAGGTCCACATGAGCTTTTGAGTACTTGAGTTTCATAAATAATCTGAAAATAATCACACTCAAGTAGAACATTAAATTCTCACATTAATAGCTTTTTATCATCAAAAGTACCCAAATACCATCGGGTTGAAACTTTAGGGTCAACAATCCTGATATCATTTACATTTGTTCATTACTTGTCAAGAAAGGGGAAAATTGTTAATTACTTGCCTTAATTTTGTCATCATGGTTTGCCTACTATTTACAGTTACAACAGCGGCTAAATGTTGTGTCTGGTCGCGAAGGAGATGAGGACAGAAGAGAAGGGGATGCTTAAAATGTAAAAACATTTTGATAGATGGGTTAAGTGAGACCACCATGTATATTCAGGTAAGAGTTTAATTCTGCAGAAGTCATTTTTGTACAAACTTTATTCACCTTGCTGACCAGGGATCACTTTCTTTCAATTAATTTTCACCCCCCCTCTCTTTGTTGTTGATAACATAGAAAGAAGCAGATGCTTATATTCAACTGTGTTGATACAGAAGATTCCAGCTTCGAATAACAAATAAGCAAATAATCAGTCGAACAAAATTCCATTTCTTTTCATTTATTTTGTACAAATAGAAAGGAGCTCCTCTATGTGCAGAGTCATGTAGTTGCCCCTTAGTTGGCTGTTAATTTCTCGAATAGTTGTACGATGTAGAACCCATATTTATCAGTTTCTTAGTTTGAACATATATTCAACCATTATTTTGTTAATTACCCCAATGAGGGTATGAGCTAGTGTTTGTTGGTGTCAGAGTTATAAGTGCTCCTTCCCCCTCCTCTCTCTAAAGCTATCACTTTAGAATTCGGTAGCTTCAATTTATGCTATAATCCTATGGGAAGTGTTAGTTGCAACATTTGCCGATGTATCATGGGTGTTGTCTGTTGTAATGATCTGATTCATAATAGAAACTATTTCTGCTGGGAGTTCCCAGTTTTTTCATACAGGTCTGTTTTGCTATTTGCCTTACCCACTGGCTAACCATGAGAGTATTAGTCTCTCTCTTACCGGTCGGTACAAGTGTAAAATAACTGGAGGCCCATCTGGGTTTAATTTGCAAAGCCTCGTTGACATTTTATGTAACAATTTGATGTACAAATCAACCATCTTGGTAGGAGGTTTCACCATATTTCTTCGTTCAAATGACAGTTCCAGATCCTGTTTCCCAATGATTCTATTCAAGATTATGAATTTTATATTCGATCTTAAACAAAATGTGAATGGACCATTCGAATTCGATGGGAGCAAGATGATTCTTTTTATTCTATGTCAATTTCGTGGGCAGAAGGCTGCGGATGAAGGACGCCGAACAGTGGGTTTGTTTCTTCATTCATTGAATCTGACTTTGACATCATTTTTCAGTGGATTTAATGAATAAGAGCATGAAAGTGCCTTCATCGTAATATAAAATTATGAAGTTGATGAAACAATCTAATTTGTCTAAATTGATTAATTTTAGCTTTAAAAATGAAAGAAAATTGCGGTTTAAGTATTAAACAACACGAACTAATAAATCCTTAGGATATTTAAAATCAAATTCAAATTACAATTACTTGTAAAGGGTAAGCACAAAACAACATATCTACATTGATGAGGGACCAACAATACCAGTAAATACTTGCAACTATATTGTTCTTTTTAAATATTGGGTAAATTATACTCGCCTATTTGAGTTATGCCATGAGTACTTGGCATTTCTTGTTAATACAAAAATTACATGAACATTCCCAAGGTTCTCCATAAAGCACTAGGGATTTTTAGCGCACCAGGAGGATGGAGATCACCGAGTGGTTATATACATGTGTATATGCTTTTCCAATAATATTTAGAAAGATTTCTATACCTACATATTTTTCTTCTCATCATCTAGCCTGTCGCATTAGATGGTAGTGTTATTATTCAATTTTGGAAGCTTAAATCATCATCAACACCAAATCACATGAACAAACAACTGGATGTCACTAGTTATTGGAGATTTGAAGTTCATGCATAAACAGATTGCATGAGGAGCAAGTTTGTCGATAGATCAACAGTTAAAAGGATCTAAGTTTGATTGAGAGGGGATCAAGGACTCTTGAATTTAACTCAAGTATGTAACATCTCTCATATAGTGAAATTTGAAGTGATTGGACTATGTATTGTGACTTGGAGTTTTCCGTGTAAATTGTATGCTTTGTTTGGTTGCATAATTTATTTAAATGATTGATATTGTTGCGTGATAGAAAGTTTTTAACGTCTAAAAATTAAATGCAAGAGCTCTAAGTCAATGTCAATTCGGCCATCTCGTGGGAGTCTTATATTCTCACTTTTCAATAAAAATAATACTCTATAATAACCACTAAAGGTCACATCACACCCTTGAAAAAGCCGCCCATTGACAAAGTGTACTCTAATTTTTATTCCAATTAAATTTAGATTATTTTAAATTTGATAATACAATTTTACAAGGAGAAAGTTGTGTTTCTAAATTTTAAAATTGATGGCGTAAGTGAAAAAATAAACTTGTTAATTGATGTTGACCGTGAAGGGTTGATGTAATTTTCAAGCAAGATAGAAAGTCTATTTTAGAATGAAAAACACTTTATTTTAGCGGTACCTTTTTCATGTCTCGTTTAAAATAATTTTGAAGGTTTATTGAAGAATTTTGGACGGAACGAGTTTTAGAAGTGGAAATCCATGTACGTGTGGGACGGGAGAGGGTCCCCTTCTCATTTTATATTACAAATTTACTATTTTACCCTTAATATATTTATATAATGTCCTAAATGTTACTTGAAAAGTAATTTGAATAATTTACTTTGGTATGGTATGTTAAAAACTTTTAAATTTATCAATTTTATTTAGTTAATTTGGTTTGAAAGAATGTTATTTGATTTGTATTCTTAAATATGATTTCTTAAATTTTGGTGAAAAAATTAGATAAAAACAATTGAGTAAGTTTAAATCCGAAGCGAGAAAACTTAATGAAAACAGAACAAGATCTGAGGAGAGTTTGCTAAATAGTTTCGACGAAAATTAAGTGGAGAAACTTAAACAATAACGGAACGGAGAATGGGCCTCCGTCCCAAACCCGCCCCTCTTTTGCCATCCTATCCATGTAGTATTATGACATTTTTATCTTTTTACCTATTTTACTTGTTGTATTCAATTTTTTTAAGGATAAATACCACTTATATCCCCTCAGTTTAAGTAATATCATGACTAAGCCCCCTCTAGTTTCAATAATTTCGAGTACACTCCTTGTAACTAACATTCGTCAATAATAGTAACTTTTTTTTTTTATAATTTTACCATTTTAAATTGTTTATTGGAGCTAATACGGGTCAAATTAATTAAAGCACAATCGAAGCTTCACTAACCATCCAGATCCTTCTTCTCTATCAAGTCTACACCTCATTGCCGCTAACTACACCAACTGAAACGCCACTATTCACCACCATTCACTCCTAGACCCAACAATATCATCGTTTTCATCATCACCACCAGAGATCCATCTACAATTGTCATCAAAGCTTCACTGCCACGTATCCACCATACATGAGTTGTGAAGTGGACGAGGCGTTGCTTTGAGTGGAGTTCCGGCTTGCTTGATAGTGGTTGTACGTGATTTCAGGTTGATGGAGATGATAATACATGGCAGTGGTACTTGGTTGGTTGAAGCTTCGCAAAAGATGTTGATTATAACTATGGTGGCTTCTGGGGTGGTGAGGAAGATGATGGTGCCGGCCATGGTGGTGGCATACCCGAAAATGAGTTTTCATTGGTGTAGCTTGATGATGAAGATGGTGGAGCTGGGTCTGTTCGTAGCAGCCATGGTTTCAACTAGTGGTCATTCATGGAGTTTCGGTTGGTGGATCTTGGTAAATGTGTGTATATAATCAGAAGAAGAGAGAGAAAGAGAAATAATAAATAAATAAACAAAGAGGGGTCAAAGATAACATTTCGGGGGAAAGATAAAAATGTCCATTTTACAAATTTTTTTTTTTTTACTTCAACAAATTAATTTGTTTGCCGGCTGACGTCGTATTAACGAAGAGGGTCAATTGAGACGTGAACCCTTTTTTTTTTATATACAATGGACTTATCAGTATTTACCGACTTACCGTTAAGCCAACAATCCAACTAGGAAACGCAGCGTGTGACGGCACCGTCCCCGAAACGTGCGAGACCCGAGAATCCAGAGAGGGGCTTCTATACTACTCGACTGACCACCCGGCGCACATTAGATGCCCCACCCTCAACTCTCTCAAGCAAATGATCTCTCTCTGTCTCTCTCCGTGCTCTGCAACTCCACTTTCATTCAACCCTCCTCTTGTGTCAAATTTCATACCTAACTGTACATATCATCGAAAGCAAAAGTCCAACCAGGTACTTCCTCTAAAATCACCTTCATTTCTCAACTATACATATATATACACATCGATTACACATTAAGTTAATTTGCCAACTCATATGAATATTCTAAAACCCTAATTTTGTTCTTTGATCGCAGCGATGGGTTGGGAATGGGGTGTGTAAGGCAGAGCTCTCTCACGACGCGCCTTTCGCCGTCGCAATCGGGGGTTGCATTCTTAACTCCCTTGTTTTTCCGATCACTCCGGCTCCGGACGATGATGAGGGTGACGCGGTGATCGATTCCACCGATGCGAGGTTCGCAGTTATGGGGATCATAAGTTTCATTCCTTACTTCAATTGGTTGGTGAGTCTTTTGATTATTATTGATCATATATATATATATATATATATATATTGTAATCTGTTGGTTTTATGGATTGTTTTTCTCGGATTCAGAGTTGGGTTTTTGCGTGGTTGGATACTGGGAAGCGGCGATATGCTGTGTATGCAATTGTGTACTTGGCTCCCTACCTGAGGTTTGATTTTCATTTTGTTATATAAGGGTCTGATTTTATATTTCTAATATGTTTGGTTTATTTCATTTGGATATACTGAGGTTATGATACTGATGGCTTAGTAACTAGTCTGAAATTGAGTTTACAGAGTGAAGTTGAAAAAAAAATTAAGTTTATTTTTAATACTCCTGTAACTCTTCGGGATAAGTGGAAATGCAATATCGATTTCTGTTTTGCTTATTTATGTGTTTAATATGTAATGTATATAAAAAAACAAAGAGAAGAAGAGAAGAAAAGAAAATCAGAGCTTACAAAGTTTGTTGCTTAATCCATGAAGGTCATGCTGGTTTGAGGGCTTTTTGTTCGGTGCTAGTGTTTTACCAAAATTTAGATCCATGTATTGGTTCTTGTTATCTCATTATTTCCACATCTCCCACAGTATAATGTATGTACAGAATTAGTTGTCATGCTTAGCGTCCTTCGGGACAAGGCTTAAATGCTTTTTTCCAACTGCTGTTTATGTGTTTAGGCTGAATTTGACTTTGTACTTGATTTCATCTCTGCTGTGACTCTCTTCTTTTTCCTTACTTTGCTTAGTGTTGGTATTCTTTGTATATGCAACAATGTATATAGTAATTCTTGTATATTTCTTTGCATGTTGATTGTATAAACTGATTATCTTCCTCTAGTGGGACATGTAAAACTTTATGCGCCAAGTGGTCATATTTTATGCCTCTCATGTTTTATGTTGATGATAAAGAAAAGTTCTATATTTTGTGCCTCATGCTGGTTATGTTGATGATAAGAAAAAAAATTGTTTTAAGTTCTAGAAAGAAAAAGAGGGATACCTACAGTTAAGGCTGTCTCCTACCCAAATTTTTACTGGTGTGCCCTTGTCTAGTTGTCTTGGTGGCTTTGGGTCTTAACTTCCAAGTCTCAGGTCAAGGTTTTGAGACTGGTAGAGAAAAGAAAGAAAAAAAGAAGTTTTTACTAGTCCTAAATAATCTGTTGTTCCCTAATAAAAGGTATTGCTTCTTTCATAGTCCCGGCTTGTAATATTCAGTGTATGTTTGATGGCATTTAGTGTGACCATGCAGTCATGATGTTGGATATCAAGTATAATGATTTTAATACAGAAATTTCTTGTGGTCATAGGTCGAATCTGTCGCTGTCACCAGAGGAGAGCTGGCTGCCTATTGCTAGCATTATCTTCTGCTTTATTCACATTCAGGTGGAAAATTGCTAGTTCTTTACTGAGTTGCTCATAATATAATTATTATTCATCTCATTATAAATTATATATATATGATAGTCTTAATTGCCAGTTCTTTATGTTGTCAGCTGGAAGCAAGTATTAGAAATGGAGATCTACAGGGCTTTCAACTTTTTGGTGAGGCTGCAAAGCATCTTTCATCAGCTGCTAGAAAGAAAGATACTAAACTAAAAAGCCAAGTTTCTAAAGAGGTACTAACCACTTAAAAATGTAGATGAAAATGTCATATGTTGAATATGCTTCGTATTCTTGACTGATTTGTGACTTAAATTTTCTATTTCAAGGGGAGAATGAAAGATGACAAGAACTTGCCTTCTGGTGATGAACAATCTAGAAATGAGATTCAGGGTTGGGGCACTACTGGAAAACCTTTAAAAGAACGTGAACCCTTGAATGAAGATGAAGATGCCAGCGATGGAAGGAGACACTAGAAGGTCTAGATTTAGATTTGCAAATGAAGGTTCTTCTGCTGCAATATTGGGGTTTGTTTGGCCACACATGAGATGTGAAATCATTACTTTTAAATGGGCACATAAGCAACAAAACCATAAAACCGAGCTAGATTGGCTGATACTGGGTGAGGAAGGTCTTGCATTGATATAGATGAGGTTCACTTCAGGCTCCAAATCAATGAATTAAGAACCAAGAATTAACCAAAATGTTAGGGGTAGCTCAAATGTGACGAAACATGTAGCTGTTTGTTTTGTATTTGGTTGTTTCTCAATTTGATACTGAAATTGATTGTGCTGCACCATAGCCTTTCTGAGTTGGGCATATAGAAGATGATCTCTCTGAAGTCTGAAATAATGATTCTGATTAGATGATTTAAGTCCCCCATTTGGTTGTTGCAGTTGAAGATTAAAATTTCGTTATATGAACGAAATGAACTATCATTCTTATCGTTAATTGAAAGATTTAAGCTTTTCTTCTTTTATTTTAATTTTTTTCGTTAATTGAAAAGATTTAAGCTTTTCTTCTTTTATTTTATTCTTTATGTGTAGGTGCCAGGATTATGAGTTATAATTGCCTCATCGGTATTTTCCTAAATTATCATAGATCTCACTTCACATTAGATTTAATTTTTGGTATTTAAACTGGTTCACACTGAAAGCAATGTGAGGGATAAGGTTGTATTTTTTTATAATGGGATGGGATTATTAAAAATAATTTTAAAAAGTGTAAGATAATAGGTGAAATGGTATGTAATAAAAAATATTGGAGGAAAATAATTCATATAAAATTAAGGTAATAATAATGATGAGGACGGGGTGATGAGAATCTCTCATCTTCTGTGTGCATTTAATTTTGAAAATTTAACATAGAAATCTTCTATCACTGAACTTTTCCAACATTAAAAGAAATAATTAAAATAAAAAATAAATAAATAAGAGGTTGAAACTTCATTGTAATACAAAAGAAAAAGGAATATTTCGTGAAATTTTTGTTACGAGTTTCTCTTCTTTTAAGAGATGTTCAAATAAGGTTCAAGCTTCATTTATAAAGTAATGCTCGTCTATTCTTTTTCTATCCCGTAGACATGTCGGAAAAAAAAAACAAGGGCCTGTAGCGCAATGTTATCGCCTCTAAATCTATAGGGGTAGGACTATTAGGGAAAAAGAAAAGAAAAGAAATTGTATAAATGATTTAACGGCTCTAGTGTAACGGTGTTAGAACCCCCGAAGACATGTTCACAGTCGGTAGAGGGCTGAAGCAGATTATATTCAGCTTCCACTTCCAGAGACACTTAACTTTCTCTCTCATGGCGGCCAACTCTAGGGTTTCTGCTTTCTCTACTGCTTCGCCCACCAACACCACTCTCAAGCGCGTCGGCACTCACAACGGAAGCTTTCACTGCGACGAAGCTCTTGGATGCTTCATGATTCGCCTCACCAACAAGTACTCTGCCGCCGAAATCGTCCGAACCAGAGACCCTCAGGTTAGTAATCACTAATCTAATGTGTGATGTGTATATATATGTATGTATATGAAGTTCATTGTTAAGATTGATGAATTGCAGGTGTTGGAAACCCTTGATGCAGTGCTTGATGTTGGCGGGGTGTATGATCCGAGTCAAGACCGTTACGATCATCACCAGAAGGGGTTCTCTGAGGTTTTTGGCCACGGTTTCACCACCAAGCTCAGCAGTGCTGGTCTTATTTATAAGGTAAACTGAACTTCTTTTCCTCAAGCTTTCCCTTTTATGGTTCAATTCTAGCGTTCAATTAGTTTTCTTGTAGTTGGTTTTCAAAGATGTTCAAATTCAAGGTTTGGCATAAGCTAGCATGTATAATAACATCATTGTTATAAATAGGTTAAAAATGGACAGTGATACTTCATTGATTCTTGAAATTTTGCATTTGGGTGGTTTTTCTCCATATAATAACTGATTGGGGTTTACTTTTAGTTAATTGTTGAGTTTAAGTTTATTGCTTTTTATGTTTGCTTTTATGGGATTCAATTTGCCTTTCCTTTTGTTTTTAGCATTATGGGATGGAGATTATTGCGAAGGAGCTTCAGCTAGATGAAGGACATCCAGACGTTCATCGGTCATTCTTAGCCATATACAAAAGCTTCATGGAGGTACTCAATTTGGATATTGTCCTTTTGCATCTTCAAAAGTGTAAAAAATTTATCCCATTAAATTTATGATGATTTATATGATTAACGTCTGCCAGGATTCTACAAGTATCATTTTTAATTTGTTATTGCTTAGCATTCTTTTTGGTGTAATTTTTGTTCAAATCAAAATCAAAGTCTTTTTTCCTTGGAAATGTTTTTGGCAACACCAGCATGGTTGACCTAAATAAAAGGAAACCTCGAGAGGAGCTGACGACATGTTTATATCTCCAGAAATACACCTTCATAAAGAAGAGAATTCGTTGGCCCTGGGAATAGGGATATGATGCAGTGATATTTTTGGCAACACCAGCATGGTTGACCTAAACAAAAGGAAACCATGAGAGGAGCTGACAACATGTTTACATCTCCAGAAATACACCTTCATAAAGAAGAGAATTTGTTGGCCCTGGGAATAGGGATATGATGCAGTGATATTTACAACTATTTTGAGAAATTGTTGTATATTCAGACAGGAACAGGAAGAATGAGCCTTAAAAGAATTTAAGAGCAACATAAATTAAGTAATAAAATTAAGAACTGATATTTGGAGAGAGAAAAAAATACTGTGTTCAATTTGAGAGGAGCAAATAGGAGTTTTGGAGTAAAGATAAGGTCTAGGAGATGTATTACTGGCCTTTACAAGTTATGTTGCCTGATTATTGGGATTGGCTATTGTTGGAATATTCCCTTTTTTATGTTCCGTTGACATCCCATATTGTCATCAATCATCATCATTCCCAGTCATCTTGAACCAAAGTATGAACTGGTTTTGCTACAGCTCCTAGAAAAGTGGGACCATATATGAGACCTAGGGTACCTATCTTTTGAGCTCTAACAAATAAAGTGGGAGAAGGTAAAGAAGCTGAAGATGTGCAAATGTGTGTCTTCTACATGTTTATGTGCTAATATTAGGGAAAGTAACATGCTTAAGATGGGGATATTAGTTTCTTATGTCTTTCCAACCAATGCCAAAACTGTTATCACTTAATGTTACTGCTTTATATTGATGTAAGTTGTATGGTGAAGTGATGCCAAATAGTATGTTGTGATGCTGGATGCAAAGCAAAGGGCAGTTTATTTTGTTGAGAGATAATTGGTGGGTTTTGTTTGGGGGGGGGGGGGGGGGGGGGGGCGCAGTTCTTCTTCTCTTATCCCTCCCCCCCCCCCCCCCCCCCCAAAACCCACCAATTATCTCTCAACAAAATAAACTGCCATTTGCTTTGCATCCAGCATCACAACATACTATTTGGCATCACTTCACCATACAACTTACATCAATATAAAGCAGTAACATTAAGTGATAACAGTTTTGGCGCTCAGTTGAGATTTTTATCCAGTTCTTCTTCTCTTATCCCTCCCCCCCACCCCACCCCCCGGTCTTCCTATTTCCTTTGGAAGTAAAACTTAATGGTTGATTAAAAGAGCTTGAAATTATAGCAGCTTTGGATATTGAATGTACGAACAGTTCTTGTGGGAATGTATGGATTTATGCTGGTTACATTAATTGAGGAAATCAGAGAGAATGCATGGGACTTCTAGCTCTTTTAGTTTGACTAAGGAAGTCAGAGAATTATTCTTGTTATCTTTGTACACACAAATTTCAATATTTTTAGTGTCCACAATCTTTGTTCTGTTGTGTGTCCCTGACAACAATTTAGTTTACTTGTCTGTTCAGGTTGTTAATGTACTGGATTTTTGTATTGTGACACTCTTTTCTTTATTCAGTATAGTCTCTTGATAATCTTCTAACACATGTGCTAATGCAGATCAATCATTGTAACTTTTTGTTTGCTTATAACAGGCGATTGATGCAATTGACAATGGAATTAATCAGTTTGACACAGACCAGCCTCCCAGATATGTGAATAATACACATTTGTCTTCAAGAGTTGGTAGATTAAATTTGGACTGGATGGACCCTGATCAGTCATCGGAGAAGGAGAATGAAGCCTTTCAACGGGCGATGACTCTGGCTGGCAATGAATTTTTAGATGTGAGATTTTTCTGAAAACATATGGACACTATACAAGTTTGTGATTTCTTTTACTCCTTTATATTTATAATTTAGTTTTAACAACCTTTTCCATTCTCAGAGTGTTCGGTTTCATGCAAAATCATGGCTACCAGCGAGATCAATTGTGATGGAGTGTCTTGCAGCAAGACATGATATTGATCCTTGTGGAGAAATTATGGTTTTGAATAGCTTTTGCCCTGTAAGTAGTCTTCCATTTTGTCTTTCAGACTAATCTGATTTTTCTCTTCTATTGTTCCAGACTGAGCCTTAAGTTGCTATATCATCATATCTTAGTATATCAATTTTAAGTTACTTTTTCTCCTTTTTTTCCCGCCATTTCAATTCTTGGTGTGTTCACTTCTTTATATTTGTATTTTTCATGATTTTATGTATTCTACGTTGTATTATTATAAATCTATTTGGAGTTTACTGATTTTGTGCTGCAATAAATGCATCAGTCTCTAACTAAGAGTTATCATTATCAAATGCTTTAGACCATAGAAACATTAACAGGAATGTGTTAACAATAGAACAGCAAATCAGGCCGTTAAACTTTGTCAATCAACCTGAATTCATACTCATAAACAGCCAAATGAGTGAAATAGATGGTGGATCACAGTCCTCTCTCTTCCTCTCTCTCGTGATTTAATAAGTAGTGTTGATATGACAATAAGTGGTTGGGTATTGAAACTTACTGGATGGGCCTTTACTGAACATTATCCAAACCTGGGACTACTAGTGTTATGTCTATTTTGGCCTCCAGGGTTGACTTCATTTGATAACAATACAAAGGAGATCCTGATAACAATACAAAGGAGATCCTGCCGATGCTGTTTGAAATGAATTAGCTTAAATAGAACTCTAAAATGTAATAATCTTCTATTGTAATGCTGCCATGTGCTTAGCAGTTTGAAAAGCAGGGAAAAAGTTCTCAACTATACAGCCAAGTGCATTTGGTTGTACCTAGTATGTTTTTATTCTAACTTAAGCTGATGAAAATCAATCCTCAACATTTGAGTACAGTTTCTTGTAGCTAGTACATTGTCGTTCTAACTTCTCTTTATTCAACTAACACATATAGAGTATAGAGATTTTGTTTGTCCCAGCTGCTATATCCGAGGTGCACCTTTTGCCCTTTAACTGCTTTTACATGTTTATTTTTCCTGATTCCTGAATATATGTTTATACTTACTTAAATACTTCTATCATATGTCAAAAGCAGTTTAGAAGAGTCTGATTGATTTTACTCGTATCCATTTGTCATATGCAGCTGTTAGATGAATGCACCTTCATTACGGGTTATGAAACAAATTTATATTACTCCGTAATTAAGTCAAAGTTGTTAGAATAGTCTGATTTGTTTTTATCTGTCAACAGTGGAAGCTTCACTTATTTGAGCTTGAAGGGGAGATGAAAATTGACCCACCAATTAAATATGTTCTTTATCAGGTACTCATGCCTATTGTCCACCATTTTTTTTTTCTAGTTTTATTTTTTCAGCTCGTGTTGGATTTGTGCATGGCTAGGTATTATTGCAACTAGTGAATCTTCTAATGTCATTTTTTCTTATTACAAAAAATTCTGACTTTTGCACATGCAATTTTAATAAACCAAGAAATTATCTTACATTAGGAAATAAGATGTTGATCGTGAGAAAATGCTTTGGCTGTTCATGACCTCTGCACATACTAGTACTCTGCCGTTTTGGTCCTAAAAGGGAAAAAATGCCAGGATATTTAGAGGAAAGTTCACTATATCCCTAATCAGATTGATAATATTAAATAAACATTATTCAAGTCATTTGGCTATGCTACTTTTCAACTGTTGCATGTTTTTTGCATACTCTTCTTTAGATTTGTTTTTTTTTATCACATCCTGAATGAAAATTTTACTCCGAAAAGAATATAACAAAATCGTTGTTTTATTAACATGTAGGATGACAGGAGCAAACATTGGCGAGTGCAGGCAGTGGCAATATCTCCTGATAAATTTGAGAGCCGCAAACCTCTTCCTTCTCAGTGGCGAGGTTTGAGAGATGATGTACTCTCAAAGGAGGCAGGCATTCCCGGTTGTGTTTTTGTCCACATGAGTGGATTTATCGGTGGCAATCTAAGTTATGAGGGTGCATTGGGAATGGCAACAGCTTCTTTGAAGCTCTGAGCGCATAAGAATATATTGCATTGGTATCTCAATTGATATACCTGTCGCAGCACTTGTGATCTCCACTAGCTAATTGCTTCTTCTTTTTTTTTTTTTTCTTTTTCTTTTTTAATATCATGGAGGAATGCTGAAACTTTGACTAAATAGTCTCAACAAGTTAGCTGACTAGCTTGAAAAGAGTTCTATACATTTTGAATGTCAAAAACATTTCCTTGAGATTTCAATTGATTGATCAATTAAATTTGCGAGTTCAATGGGTTCGGTTTATGTTTTACATTGAAAAGGGTTCGGTTTACCTGCTGTCGGTAGGTACCCAGGGGAATCCGTGGGGCGGCCCATCCAGTCATTAGGGCTTCCAATTACAGTATGGTACTCTTGGCAAAATGCGAAGATGATCTAGCTGCTATTCATGTGCCAGGTGGAGTCCGCGGAAGGTGTGCAGAAGATTGAAGAAGAGATCGTGGCCGTTGATGGGGTTTGATTGCCATTCAGATGGGCCTACTGGACCTGAGTGATAGTATGAGCTACTTGAAGTTGAAGGACCTAAGTGAACAAGATGGCAGAGAAGGCCGTGTTGGGGTGAAGGCCCAAAGAGGTGACGTTGGTGGGTCATACCTAGCTGGGTTTGCCATGCCACATGATGGGGGGCCTGATGAGCTGAGAGTGCGTAGGTATGACATGGTCTCTGGTAGTGTTGATGTGGGGTTGTTTAGGAGTGCTGCTGTGGAGGATGTGAAGAGGTTCAAGGATGGTACTAGTGGTTATATGAAAATAGGTTTACTAGAAAGAGATTTAAATGAAAACAGGTTGTTTATTAATTCAAGTCCGCTTATTAAATTACCCCCAACAAAATCCGCTAATTAAATTGGTAAAAAGTCAATGGGAAAAGACAGAAATTGTAAACGGGTTAGTTACATCTAGTAGAAAGCTGTTCATGATTCATAAACAATGTAGACACGACTCAATTAAAACGCTACTTAAGCATACTAACTAAAGAAATAAGTCGAGTTTGAGCTCTTCAATTAAAACTCTCTTTAAGCATATTTACTAGAGAAATAAGTCGAGTTTGAGCTCTTTCTTGAACTCCTTTACTAATCGACGCAAGTCCAAACATGGTTATGCTTGCTTGTTAGTTTTGCAAATATGTTCATGAACAAACTCATGAATATGATCCGTTCATCATGTATTGTTTGAATTTTTAATTAATATTTGTCCTTATTAATATTAATTCCAAGCTGGAACCCGAGTTTGAGATCGAGTTCAAAATTGGTTAAACAAATCAAATGAACTCGAGCTTGATAAATTAATTAAACAAGTCAAAAATCGACCCCGAGCTCGAATTAAGCTTGGGTTTGATTATTTAACTCAAGCTCTTTTAAGTCAAAACTCACTTGACTCCACTAATTAATTAAACAAGTATTTAAAATGCACGAAAAAAAACTTTTCAAATTAATTGGAACAACTCGTTCTAAGTGACTAGTTTTTTTTTTCTTTTTTTCGAACACTAATATATCCTTCACCATTTTTATTAATTCATATTTTAACATTGTTTTTGTTTGTTTTAAGGGACAATAAGTGAATGCCACTGTTTGGTCATTCTATCTAAAGCTTTAGCTACTGGTGAAACAGTTCAAGATGTATCAAATTAAAACACGACCATGCTATGTACAATTGTACGCGAGTTGGTTCTAGCCAAGTTAGACACAAACTTTTGTGAAGCCCATCATTGTGTGGTTAGACTCAGTGCCTCACCTGACTTTGTGGCTGTCAATTTATGCCACCTCAGAAAGAAACCATTTTCTTCTATTTGTCGTGTAAATATGTTACTTAAATGTTACATGATTGTTTGCATTTAAGTAATATAGGGTTATAATTAGGGGTTCACATGATACAATTTCTTACGATTTTTGGTAGTATTGAAATCGAAATTGTTATTAACGGTTCTTTAATTTTAAAACTGGAATCGTTAAGTTCAATTCGGTTCCGATTCTTTGCGATTCCTATTCCAATTCTCTAACGATTCTTTGTCAATAGTGTTTTATATAAATATATAAAATATTAGAACTTAGAAGTTAAATGTATTTATCTATATATTATATATTTTATACTTTATATATAAATAAAATACTAGAATTTAGAAAGTATTAGTATTTATATATATATATATATATATAACATTGAAACTATTATTATTCATTTATATATTATATATTATAGTTTTTTCTTTTCTAACAGTTTTAATTTGACTGTAATTAACAGTTGTTAAAAATTTGAAATCAGAATTAAAACTGTACTAAACAGTTAGATTCAATTGAATTACAATTTCTTGCTGATTCACTGCACCCCTAGTTACAACGGTTGAGATAAAATACACAATTGTTTATGACACTGAAAGTAAAGTTGCACAAGAAAAGATCATATGCCGGTGGCCCCTTTCTCCTTATTAGTCTTTTCTTACAACCTTTCATTCCGCTGCCTGTCCAACTGTCCCACGTGAAATTGTTGCCCCCATTATTGGCTCTTTTTCTTACATTGCTCCCAAAATATATCATAAATTATTAGTTACTCTTGTATTCACTTTTTCCAAATATACATTAAAATGTTTTCACCACAAATATTAAAATAAATAATAAAAATATATATATATATATGCACATGTGACGCGGTATGTTTACCTGTTTCTAATGCAAATACCAGTGGCAGTACAAGTGATCAAATGACAAACCGAGTAAACTTTGCCTTGCTCTTGTCCTCTTCCCTCCACCAATCTGAATATTTCGTCTCTGTTGAGTACTACTTCTGGCTATCACCTAGATTTGAGTAGAGAGAGAGAAAACAAAAGTAGAGAGAGAAGCTGAGAGAGATGGGAAGCCTTGCGAGTCCAAAACACAAGCTCTTGTATGTTTTACATTTCTTACTCTTAATACAAACCAAAGTTTTTGGCTACCAATACAAGGTTGGAGATTTAGACGCCTGGGGTATACCCGCTGCAGCAAATCCACTTGTCTACACCAAATGGTCTAAGAATCACAACTTCAAGATTGGACACTCTCTCTGTAAGTACTTTCTCATTTTCTTCCTCTTTCCTTTAATATATTGATGTTATCATTACTTTACATTAATCCGAAATTCCAAGAGACTGTGAGCTTGTATATATACATATATGTATGTATATGATCATATTCTTCATCATGCTATCAATGATTCATGAACTTATATATATATATATATGCAGTGTTCCTATACCCACCAAGTCAAGATTCAGTGATTCAAGTCACAGAGCCATCCTACAATAACTGCAACCTTACAGATCCAATGCTGTACATGAACAATGGCAATTCCCTCTTTAACATCACTTCTCCGGGTGAATTCTACTTCACCAGTGGGGTTCCGGGACACTGTAAAAAATCACAGAAGCTCCACATTTCTGTGCTTTCTGGAGATGGGACCTCTGCATTCTCACCTTCTTATGGTCCCACTGCATTGCCAGCAACTTCACCTTCTTACCCTACTGTGTTTGGTTCCATCCCGGCACCGCCGTCAACCTCTTCCCCGTTGCTAAATATTCCGGTCTTGATGTCTATAGCAATCGGATTTTTGTTTGATGTACTAGTCACAGGCAGCATATAAATTACAGTGATAATAAAAAATATCTATCTATATATATATATTAAGAGCCAAAAAAGAAAATAACTGGGAATTTTGTTGATATTGATTTGTTTCTTTCATATATTTACTTGGATCAATATATATGATATCTTGTTGAATTTGCAAGTGGTTGTAAAATTTGTGTCAGCTCGTTTTAATTGTATAAGCTTATTGGTCATGTAATTCATTTATATAGATTTAAGAATAAAATGTTTTTCATTATGAATCACTGCTTTCTCTATAATACCGGTAACACGTTCGAATTCAAAACTTGTGTCCAATATATAGGAGAGCGAATCTATCACTTTTAGCACATTATATTTTCTCGGCAATAGAAGCACAGGAATTGTAAGTCATCGCCTTTAACCTAAAAAGATAAAAAAGGGGTCAAATTTTATATTTTCTATCCCTACCTAGGCAACCTTCCACTATTGCAAGTTTCTAGGAAAAGAAATATAACATCTATTTCCATGACAAAAACTTGCTGCAATGTATATGTACATGTTACAACTCTTCAACAAGCTTACAATACCTTAATCTTGAGTGCCCAAAATTTGCATTGAAAGTTCGAAATTTTATTTTATTTTTAATGCATGAAAAAAGAAATAAAAAGTCCATCCATATCTTCAATACAATACAATACAATACATGATAAGGTCAGCTGTATATATGATGATCAAGTTTATAAGAATCATTTGAATTTTAACGACCAACTTGCTGCTGGTGTGGCTAGCACAAGTATTCTTCCAAAACAATATGCAAGAACTATTTACAGAGATAAGGTCACAAACTTGCAACTACAGACACCGATTTTGTTTGTTCATAAAATCAGTAGACCACTGGGCAACCCTCAACCACAACCCCTTTGGCAGTGGGACAGGTTGCGTATGGACACCCATCGAGGTTATTTCCCCACCAATCAACACTGATATCCTCCAAGCCCAAGCAAAAATACAAGAGCACGCCCATAAAAGCCAGGCCAGCATCAAGTGCACCAGAAAGAACATAATTGTAACGCTTCCACAAGTCTGGTCTGTATCTATATACAACAAAGCCAGATAAGAAGCCAACAAGGATCCAAGTAGTGTAGTTAACTGCAGTAGCCGGTGGCATCATCGACGTGGCTCCTATCAGCACCGGCATGTTGATGAGTCCAATCCACTCTTGATTAGGAAATGCCTTGTGAGCCCACCACACAAGAAGAGGAGCAATTGCTCCAAGAAGGAAGAACCAGTTGATGGCGCCGTATGTGCCCTCATCTCCAAAAATTCTACGAGGCCCAATTAAACCCCAGATTACAGATGCATCGTAGAAAACAGTATCTGCAGGGCAAGTCCATATAGAGGATGTTGATTCGCATATGTCAGGGATTGTTTCCATTAACCACCACGCCGTGCCCAAGTACACAATACCAGCTATAAGTGTTCCCACTATCTGAGTAAAGAACCAGATATTATATATCAATAGTTTATAATGTGAAGGGAAATAAATAGTCAGAAGAAGACAAGGTCTAGGGATATTAAAAACTGACTTGTGCCATGAACATTGTTCTTGGTGGAATTTTCATGTAGTGCCCAAGCTTGAAGTCTTGCAGGAAGGTGATAGCCTGAGTCATACTTATGTAGCCGTACACCTTGAAACACATGTTAGCCACAGGATATCCTGGATAGATATACCCAATTATATACTCGGTGATGATGTTCAAGCCCGGTTGCTGTCATAGCAAGAAATCGATCAATCAGATCGACTAAATAATATAAATCCAGAGATAATGAAAGTGAAAAATATGACAATTAGACCTTCATTCAATGTCAATTGATTTCAGAATGAAGGAAGCAAAGGATCCTAATTAGCTGCTGCTGATTTCGCCTACACAGGCCTGTTAGGAGCTAGGGAAAGAATGTATACATTTCTAACCTCTAGTACTAATTTAGAACAAACCCAGCTCGCTAAATGTATATAATTTGGCACCAATTGTATATTGCTAGAGGCATTGTACAATGTATCAGTATCAGTATGAAATGTGCAAATGAGCAGAACCAGACAGAGCCTTGATCGAGTTGACATTCAATGTGTCCAAGCAGGGTAATTATAAGAACATAAAAAAAAGGTGTTTAGCACATTGTCATTGCAGCATACTAGACTACTGTGTTAGTCTATATTAATTACTTGACTTTTAAATTACCTGGTTAGTGATGGCAGTGATGATCCCAATAGGAAGAGTGAAGAAAATGGCAATCACACATGCTAGTATAACACCCCACCAAGGCAACTGAAGCTGCTCAATGTAGTACTCGCAGGCAAAGATGGTTAATGCAATGTTTCCCGCAAGGATGCACCAAAACCACCACTCAGGAACCTGCCTATACTTACTCATGAGTTTTGTGTGTATGTCCATTGTCTTCTGTTGAAAACTTGATTTGCTCTGCTCCCATATTTCTCTGCATTTCACACCTAAAATTAGCAGCTCCAATTTGTTTCTTAAGAAGCTAGCTAGGTTCAAAATCTAATGAGTATTTTGGTAATGGTTATGTCTGATATTGCAGCCCATGTCCTGAGAGCACCATTGGTCTGCATTAGAATGTTCTACAACCATGCTGCATTTGTAGAGCTAGAGCCAAGCAAGCATATACCAATTGTGGTGTAAGTAAGGCCGGACAGGAACCAAAAAGTAAGCAATTATATATAGACACTCACTCACACCTTTAAAAGCTTAGTAGTACGTACGTACCTTCCATGAAATAGTAAGACATGTACAATTGTGGAAGTTAGTGCCGCGAAGCCAACCCCATAAGTCATGGCAAAAAAAGTACTGAGGTATAGAGGTCCTTCTCGCTCATACGCTGCCACATCAAGTTGGAAATTGGAGTCAATGATACTCGAAATATTATAAACTTGACCCGTGGATGTGAAGAGATCATCTGAATATATTGGGAAGGTTTTGGCCTTATAGACATTGAGCCAGTAGAAGATGGGAGTTAAAACATAGACAACAAGGAAGAATCCAGCAGCAACATTGGCTGTGGCAAACCATGGACTTGCTAGTGGGCTTCCAAGGTAGGAGGAGATAGTGGACCAGTCGAACCCGAGAGCACCAATTCCAAGCCCATACAGACCAGAGCCAAGCTGTTGGGCTAGCACTGATTGGGGGAAGATCCAACAGATCCAAGAAACAGAAGTCAACATGTCAAACAAGTAGCCAGGAAAGACGTAGTAAGCAAAGCTGCAGAGAAAGGCAATGAGGAAGAATTGGGTGCGCGTCACCCCGCCTTTGGGCCGTTCTTCTCTCTCGTGCAGAGCCCTGCGCGCAGTAACACCAATATTTTGTATTTTGAGATTTTATTTTATATGATTGGAGTAATTATATTAAGAGCAATGCTACACGTCATGAAAATATTTCATGAATTTTTATGTCGAATGATGTGGCAATTAAATGGTGAATTAGTATCGGTGGAATTTCCCCCATACACGGAATATTAATGGTATTATCACTTGCAACATCATTCATGAAGGCAATTCATAATAAAATTTCATGACGTTTAACATTTCCCTTATATTAAATGCACATAAGACAATATCATAAAATTCATGCATTTGGATACAATTTTCTATCAAATTGTACAGCTAAAGGATATAGTTCTATAAACCGTCCCAAGAGTACGTGTGACACAAATTAGTAGGTGTAGGTGTAGGTAGTCTCAGTACCATTGTGGTAAAAAGTTAATCTATAAAATTGTACAGCTAAAGGTCATAGTTCTATAAACCGTCCCAAGAGTACGTGTGACACAAATTAGTAGGTGTAGGTGTAGGTGTTGGTGTAGGTGTTGGTAGTCTCAGTACCATTGTGGTAAAGAGTTAAAAAAGAAGCTGAGATAAAAGTTGACTTTTGCTTATTTGTAAAGTGCACTACTTAACCATTTCTCCTTTTGGAGACTACACTTAGACTCTTCTATCTGAAAAATGTGGTCAACTTTACTGAAAACAAAAACAAACAGTCAGATCAGGTAAAACAAGACATGACGACCAATAATAGTATAGCAGCTGGTTGTAAAAGAGAGTGTGTCTTATATGAATTCTGTTTAAGAATTCTGGTAGTAGTATTATCCAAAATAAAAAAATTTCGGGCAACCACCAATCATACAGCCATCCGCCGGAAATGTCTGACAAAACCCACCGATAGTAATATATATATATACCTACCTGAACAATGAAACTTGTACGAGATTTGCTGGCCACCACATAGCTGCCGGCTCCACCAAGTACTTTCTGAATATTCCAGCCCATCCAAACCCTAACACCTACCATTCAAACCCCAACCAAATATCAAATTAACCACAGAGTACTCACACACTCCGAAACTAAAAACTGACCAAATTAAAAGAACAAACTTAATTATTACCTGGGTTGTGATAATCACTAGAAGCGAAACAAAGAATGTGATGTGCTTTTTATAGAACACCTTAACAACCGTAACCACGTGAATGGCATATACAGTTCCAGCACCAGAGTTTGCAAATATAGTAATGAGCACGTGCTCTTTCACATTGAACGGCCCAGGATTCAGCGTGAACTCCCACCGCGTACCCTTCAAGAAGACGCGGCGGGTCAGTTTGGCCGCCATGAGTTGGCCCAGAGGGACGACGGCGATCTGGGCCGAGATGGCGGAGATGGTGAGAGGCTCCGTGCGGTACCAGAAGAACTGGTTCAAGAAAGATAATATTACGCAGGACAGGACTCCCAGGACCCACATTCGGAAGGTGAGGACCGGGAGGGAGGGGTCGTCAGTCGTCGACACTGTGAGAGCCACCTGTCTGACCGGTGAGTTTTCCTCAGCTTCATCATTAGCCAATTCTTTGACCTCGTCATCATCATCGGGTTGTGAGGACGAAGGGAGAACGCTAACATCTTCAATCTTCTCATCCTTTGGTACTGCACAAACATGTACACAAAGATTTATATATATATATATATATATATATATATAGAACAAGAATCAAACGAGTGGATTAGAGTTTAGAGACTAAATTTTTGAGATAGAATTGGAGACTTACAGAGAGGGGTAGTGATCTCATATGTGGGTTCTTCCATGGTCTCAATCTAACCTCTGCCTCTGTCTAGCTCTGTCCAGATAGGCTTGTGGTTTACGGTACTACTGTATAATATTACGGTACATATAAATTATGAGGTGGATTTAATGAGAAAATGTATTCTTATACTCTGCTCCTACTTATATAAAATAAATAAATAAATGTCACAATTACTCTCTATGAGCATTCCTAAGCTACAAAATTACCTAAAAAAACTAACAGCCTACATGTGTCATTCATTTTCTAAAGTTTACTTCTAAAAAAGCGGTATGCGAATAATTTGTTGGAAAGGTATGCCAGTTGGTTTTATGAATGATGTGAAATTACAAATATGGGTTAATATTTTTTGGTGGTGTAGAGAAATATTAATTAGGTGGGACCAAACAAATTAGTTGAGTTAGTTGCTGCAGTTGATGGATTATCACGTGCTTTGTAAAACCATGTTTCTTATTGAAAGTTGGGTGGATGAAGAGTAATCATACAACACTCCCACGATTCTTTAAAGGTAGGAATTTCTTTTATTTTTTTATTATGATAGAAAATCATAAAAGATCCGAGACTCCGAATGGTATGGAACATTTTTATTATTATATATACTTACGTCAATAACATAAGAACTAGTAAATTGAATGGGACAAACAATTAATTTAAAAGGGTAAAGAATTATGTTTCCTTTTTCTTTTTCTTTTCTTTTCCTCTCCTTTTTTTTCCGCCTCTCTAAAAGGAAGTCAATGTGCAAGGATGAGGGATAAACTCATCTATCATTCATACCCTCCTCTATTTATACTGTACATTCCTCCGACCTCCTCTTCTCTCCTATCTCCAATTAATTTTTCTCTGAGACCTCAACCAAACACATGAATAAATATACACACATATACATACTATTCTTCAACCCTTTGCAGCCAGCCACAACTCCAAAGCGTCAGTTCCTGGGAGAGTTTTCCTTTTCCAAAATAATAATAATAATAATAAATGTCTAAATCTTGTCTATCAATTACCAAATATGTGAAGTCGTGACATTTATAATCGTTTGCTATCGATGTTGATTCTCATATACTCAAAAGATTAATTTAGACAATTTTTATCTTTTAACAAATTTCTTCCTTCAACATGTCGAAAATTCATGTGAATGATCATCAATTAGCATAGATCATGCATACATCTAAGAGTAAGTGGGATGCGATCGAATCTCTTTGTGTGAATATGGACCAAGAAACTTGAAAAAATTAAAAATATATAAATAGAGTAAGACTTACTAATTCAATTTAACATGGAAGAGATCGATTTGGTCAAAGTGGAATGTTTGTATAAGTTTGCAGCCTTCATCACATGAGGATCGTATATGCATGCTTTAGGATCCATGTTGTTATATATATATATATATATATATATATTGTTGGACATTATGACATTCTGGACATTACACAAATGGAATTCAAATGGAAAAGCTTTGTGTTTACGCTTCAAAAAGTCTACAATGGGGTTGCTCTTGCAAGGGATGTATGTTGGTATGATATTTTTAGATGATGAATACATTTATCAGAAAAAAGATAGTAATTAGAAAGATGCCTATATATGGAGCCATAACTCTAAGGTTCTAATGCCTCGGATACAGTTGAGAATTGGCAATCACTAATAATTTATCTAATTTAATTTGAAGCTCATTTCAAATAAATGAATTTAGATTCAATTATTTGAGAATTGTGATATAAATTTATATTTAAGTCTTTACCAAAATGCATTGATTTTTTTTTAAGAGGATTATATACGTGAATTCCAAATAATAAGGATCTGAAATTATTGCAGGTGAATATTGTAATAAAAAATGTGACATATATATACTTCTAATGTAGCATAAAAATTTATTGACTTTTTAAGTGGGATAAAAAATTTGTGACATAATACAATTTTAGCCCCTTAGTCGATTAATAATAATAATAATAATAGTGCACTCACAAATCGACAATATAGTTGAATATGTTGTGAACAAGACAAACAGTGGAGGAGTGTTTTTACACAGGTATTAGATTCCATAATAATTTCTTACATGTGGGATACAATGATGCCACGTCATGTTAACATATCTCCCTTTCAATAGGTGTAAGGTAGGCTCAAATACAGTGGTTAGACCTCTTTCGCGCTCAGCTGGATCGCGATGTTGTATCAAAGTGGAGTGAGTCTGGTTGTGAAAATTGCATTTGTCTTCACCAATGGAATCTGACCACGTGTCAATAAAAAAATACAGTTGGCTCTACGCTACTTGATCACGTGAATTTCACGTTATATCGCACAAGCCAAAGAGACCCTAAACATTGTGTTGGTGCGACTTATTACACTTGATACAAACTCTGATGGCCCATCACCCAATTGTTTTGTTCCGGAAGTAATGGGAACATGCAATAATATGCATGCGACAATCTGCACTAGTATGTCCCACATTCATTAATATTTTCTTTTTCTTTTTTGCCACTAAACATGACGTGGAATAGCTACAGTAACTATTAACTGTGTTTTCCCTTTTCACTGGAAAAAAAAAATTTGATAAAACACTCGGTATTACATTATTTATTTAAATACTAGAGACATTATTTTTATTTATTTTTTATTAAGAATTTATATTAGACACAAGTAATTGGAATCCGAAAAAAATCAATCCACAAGTGCAGTACTATTAGGAACAATAGTATCATTTATCTTAAAAGTGAAATGTGTTTATTGCATAGTGCAAATATCGTCCTTTTTTTATTAAAAAATTGATGAAAACATAAAAAAATCTCATTGGATACCTATTGAAATCTTACAATTGTATCAATTAATAATACTTGAAATGTAAAATCACATAATTATATAAAAGGACTCAACATGCATGAGTACATAGTGTTTACAAATTTGTTTAAACTAGTGAAAATTAGTTGTTTAAGATAAAGTTTAGATTTTTGCTTATCAAAAATCAATAATATTTTGAATATGAACATCAAAGATTGTAATATAATGATATCTTTATCAGCCTCTGTTAGGGGTGGCAAACTGGGCGGGTTTGGGCCAGGTCGAATATGGACAGGTTGAATATGAGTTGTGACCCATGTTCAATCCATTTGTAGCGGAGAAAATATGGACGAGTTGAATGTGGGTCGGGTCAACCTATATTTGACCCGACTAGACACTATAATAGCAAAAGATACTGATGTATTTATATATCTATATACAAACACATATAGTATATATATAAGAATTCTATTTTTAGAGAAAAAAAATATTTTTCCTTTTTAGTAATTATTGTAGGGTTTCATCATTGTAATTTCTTAATTAAAAATAAGAATATATAATTTAGACACAAACTTTATAGTGCAACAACAATTTTCATTGGAGCATTATATATATATATATAAAACACTCTTCTTGTATTCTTCTTTACTTGTTGATGATTGTAAAATATTTTTACATTTTTTTGATATCCCAATGGCAGATGAGGCATCCATGGGAGAATACAATCCTTCTTAGACCACAGCACCTGTTATAAAATAGCCCTTTTTGACATATTCTTTGATGAAAATAGTTTTTAACTTCTTATATCATAATTAATGTACGTTCCAGGTTTTATAAGCAAGCAAAAAGTACATTTTTCCTCCAATTATCCAAGTGACAAACTGATGATGGATACCCATATTCAATCCTTATCCAACCCATCTAATCCGTCAATTAATTGATTTATATTTATCCAATTCGTTTATGACCCGTAAAAGAAAATAAGTCACTCATATCCATTTTTAACTGGATGAATATGGACGGGTTGACAAATTTGCACCCAATTTGGCACCCCTAGCATCTGTGAATAAAAGGTAAAAAAATTCAAGCTTTTAAAGTAAAAAATGAGTGTGTGAATTACTGTTATGCTTTTGTGGACTATGCATGAAAAACTATAATGAATGAAAAAACAATAATAATAATCTTGATGCAATAATTAGAAAGGAAACAAAATGGTCAATCCAAGAATTGAATAAAATCCTATAGAAACTAGAATCACCCAACAATCATATCATGACGCCTAGGGGTGCACAAAAAATTCGCGAATCCGTGAATTCGATCCGATCCGCAATCCGATCCGTGGCAATCCGTGGCAATATATTTATATATATAATTAGTAATTATATGTATAATAATATAATATGCTACATACTTACATGGGTAAACCTAAAAACTCAATATATATTATATTTGTTTATTTAAAAATTGTATTCATTTAAAAAGTGTTGTGTTTGTTGATCAATTTTTTTTTAAAAATTTTTGAAGTAGAAAAAAAAAATTCAAATAGGAGTATTAGGCCAATCTGTCAATTCGATCCGATCCGTTCAATCACGGATCAGATCGGATCGGATTGGTGGATTGTCACGGATCGGATCGGATTGGATTTTCTCCAATCCGTAATCCGTGGATCGGATTAGGATTATGCAAAATCCGATCCGATCCGATCCGTAGTCACCCCTAATGACGCCTGCCCCAAATCCAAGGATTAAGGACCAATTTGTTTTTTAGATATGAAATCCATCAAGTTTCGTATTGCAATTTGATTTTCTAAGCTCAGATCATCACAGCCGTTGCTTTTTCTTTTTCTTTTTCTGATTGACGGTGATAAGAATATTCAAACTCTACACCCACCTACAGAGAGTAGAAGAATCAATGCTTTCTTCTTCATTTTTTTTTATTTTTCAAGACAATTGATATTCTTTAATTCTCTGTCTACTTAATAATTCTAATATTTTTATTATTGTATCAAACAATAGCCTTTTATAATTTTTTCTTTTCAGTTTCTCACTTTTAATTTTAATTTTTAATTAAAATAATATAATCACCATTTTAGATAAAAGAACAAATTTTTTTATTAATAAACATAAACACTAACACATCATTTTTGTACTTGGGATTTAAAAGGCTTAGCTATAGTGTTGTTTTAAAAGTGTTATGACAATTTATAACTAATACAAAAATTATCAACACATGTTTATCTAAAAATTTATTTTTATAAACAAACACTAAACATAAATGGTTATCGGGCCTTAGGTATTTGGTGATCCATTATGGACATGTTTCGAATGCATTTTTTTTTATATTTCAACACTATAAAAATAAAGCATTTTTGGTACCACTCTTTATGTTATGAATAGTGTCAAACCGTTTCAAAATTTTGGATCGAAATTGAAGACACCATTTTGGTGCTTTTATTATGTTTCGGCTATTATACCCAAAAAAAAAAAAAACTTAAAACACATTTTTGTTACAAAACGTGTTTTCGATTAATATTTAAAACACTCATACACAAAAATAAAAATGCAAAACACAAACGCGTGCCAAATAAGTCCTATATAAAATATTTTTAACAATTAAAGTACTTCTAAATTTGTTTGATAATAATATTTTTTAAACCACTTCTATTGCTAATTTTACCATAGTTTCCTTTAATGGAATATTACTAATTTACTATATTTGATATTAACAACTTTATAAAAAGAAGTGGTGAAATTGTTTTATAATAAATAGAAAAAGATAGAATTGTCTAAAAATAAAATATATAATTTTTAACGCAATTTTAAAAGTTATAAATTTTAGATTCATTTAAATACTCTTCTAGCAAAATTTGATAACTATTAAAAATATTTTTAATGGTTACCAAACACATTTGGAAGTAATTTTTTAAAATAAAAGTACTTTTAAATGGGACCTATACTTCACATAAGAATGGATTAATAGAACCAATTAAATGGGATGGTTCTTCAAGGTTGTTTTATTCAACTAGCTGCTATTTCAGGGTCGAATGCGACATTTAAAGGGGAACAAATAAAATTAGAAAGGTAATTAACTTTTGTGTGCACGCATAAGTACCATTTTTTGAATTAATGAGTGTCACACTCCTAAAATAAATGGGAGTTTTATTCTGAACTCAAATGCACAACAAATTACAACTTGTTTAGTAACACTTTCGATTTCAGATTTTATTTTTATTTTTTTGAAAGTCACAACATAAATCATGTTTGGTAACGTAATTTTCATTTTTGAAAAAATGAAAGTAATATCAAAATTTTGACAATTCTTAAGCATAATTTGAAAGCTTCATGACGAAACTTTCAGTTTCAAATTTCATTTTACATTTCAAGTGTTCATTTCTGATTTCCTTATAAAATATAAAAAAAAAAAAATTTTGCTTGCTCAAAAATATAATATAATATAATAAATAAATTAAAATTTTATAAAATACAAGTATAAAAATTATAAAATACAAGAATAAAAATTATAAAATATAATAAATAAAAAATTGGTTACTCAAAAAATATAAATATAACAAAATAAAATATAATAAATAAAAAATTATAAATACAAAATATAAATATAATATAAATAAAATATTATAAATATAAATAAAATACAATAAATACAAAATTATAAGTCAATAAGAATAAAAATATTTTATAAAATACAATAAATAAAAAATATATATAAATATAAAGATATATATAATAATAAATATAATATATATATATACACACACACACAAAAGAAAAAAATACAATAAAATTAGAGCTATATATAAATACAATTATATATAATATAAAAATATAATATAATAAATACAAAATTATAAGTCAATAAGAATAAAAAACTATTATAAAATACAATAAATATAAAAATATATATAAATATAAAGATAAATAATAAAAATAATATATATATATATATATTACATTTAAGCTTGGCAAATATGTCATGCTATCAACGGCCCACAATCATTTCATTTAATGGTCACGGTGACGAGTGCACGATAGTGCCGTAGGTACGGGTATATATATAAAGAGATATATAAGAAGAGAATACAATAAAATAAAAGTATATATAAATACAATTATATATAATATAAAAGAAAATAAAACAATTATATATAATAATATATGACAATTACCAAAAACATATAAATAGGTAGAATTTATGACAATTATAAAAAATATGCAAATGCTTAAAAATAATTTTTTAATTAAAATAAAATTCTAACAAATATAATTTCAGAGGAAAAAATATACATAAAAATACGTAATATTGCATTTATGTTGGTTAAAATTAGTTGGAATCATATTACTTAAACATAATTTTTTGTCAAAGATACCATTATTTAAAAAATAATAATAATTGACTTATCAAACATATTTTTAAATTTGTACTTTCAAAATTTCATTTATTTTGTTTTCCATGTCAATGACAATACAACATGTTTTCAAATTTTATTTTTCAAAAATTAAAAAATAGAATTCGACAAGGTTACATGGCCTTTCGTGTCATTTCCATACAAAATGAAAGGTAATTTTGTAATTTTGTTTGAAACCGATGCCAATTTTACCTGATAAGTTCCAATGCAACTTGTCATCTTCTAATCGGAACTCACCAAACTCCGACACAACTCAACTGTTCAGAGAACTGAAAACTCTCTCTCTCTCTCTCTCTCTCTCTAAATCATCATTCCCCACCATCTCTCTCTCTCAGTCTCTCTCTATCTAAATCCATCATCCCCCACAATGACACAGTTGCCAGGTTCGTCTAAAATCATTTCAGATTTATCAATTGAACAATTATAGATAGATATAAATTATACGTACATGCATATTAAAACACATAATCCAATCGCAGCTTAGATCCTCCTGTACTTCACTTAAAAAGACATTTAGATTATTGGGTTCACTCCTTTCTCTGTCTCTAAGGCTCTGATCTTGATTGTAGTTTTGATTTTTTTAATTGGGTATATTTATTATTTACTCTGAATACTAATACTGTCTTTATCAGTCTCTTTCTTTCATTAATATCTTATTTGAAATCATTTCTCAATTTTATAATCACTAACTTTCGTTTGATTACAACCTGATAGTTACATTTAACTCTGCTCTAATTTTATCTATTTAACAATTAACAGTTAATATTTGGTTAAAGAACGGTTGATGAGATACATGTATCACAAACTGCGTTGATAATAAAGGTAAAGGTTCCTCATCCCCTTTGCTGTGCGTGAATTATTTTTCTGTTAATTTTGATTATGATGGAGTGAATAATATATATTTAATTTATTACCCTTTTGTTTCGAAACGATCTTGATTGGAAACTGCAGTTAAAGATTTGGTGGTCATTTGGATCACTGATGGCGGAACTCTTGGGACCGAGGTTGTACAGTTGTTGTAATTGTCGAAACAATGTTGCCCTCCACGATGATGTCATTTCTAAAGCTTTTCAGGTGAAGAATTTATACTGGCTTTCTTTTATACATACATACAGCCATATATATATACATATATGCTAGGTGCAGTTTTCTTATATTTGTGATCATGGTGTTTTATTTGTTCTTAAATAGATTCAATTGACATAAAAAGTTCTTCAGGATAGACCGGATCTTCAGTGCATTGGCAACACCCTTTAGATCGAGTGGGGGGCACTACACCCCTTATTTCAAAGGTGCATCACCGTTACTTTGAGGTGTTGCCACTCGAAGTAATGATGTTGCACCTTCGAAACAAGGGTTGTTGTGCATTTACTCTAAACTGTGTTGCATTTTTGAAATACGGGTATTGTTAACTTCAAAGTAATGGTGTTGAAACCCTTTTGGATGCTATTGGAAGGAATGACTTGTCAAGAAAAGGTGGAGACAAATTAAGTATCGATAAAAGTTGAGTCTTAGGCCTTTGATATTGGGACTTGAGCAATCAGAACCTCCACTCAATTGTGATAGTGTGACAATGTGCTAAGGTTTTTACTTTTTAAGAACCAAAAGATCATAAATTATTCAAAACTCTATTCTTTGCCGTTTTCTTTTCCTTAGTCTGCTTAGAAACCAAATGGAAGGCAAGGTAAAAGAAGGTTTTCAGAATGAAGGAATTCATCTGTTAATCTTTTAGAAGAAGAAGAAGAAGAAAAGAAGTGAAAGAAAAAGAAATTAATAATAATAAGTAAAAGATATAAGAATTTTGATTAAGTTGATGAAATTAAATTTCAATTATGCAAGGCACTTATTTTTATATATCTGTTATATTTATACTTATAATTATATTTGGTTTATGAAAACCATTGTGTTACAGTCGTAGAAGTCCCAGCATTGTATCTAAAAGGATTATTGGAAATAGGATTTTGATTCTTGTCAATTTTTAGAAAAACTAGAAAAAATAAACAAAGGAAGATTGTAAATTCATTGTTCTGTTTCAACTCTTTTAGAAGTTTTTTATTTCAATATATATCCCAAAATTTTTATTCTGTCATTTGGTTCTTAGGGAAGAAATGGTCGCGCATTTTTGTTCTCCCATGCAATGAACATTGTTGTGGGTCCCAAAGAGGACAGGCATCTCATGACTGGTCTCCACACAGTTGCTGATGTTTACTGTTGTGACTGCCGCGAAGTGATGGGTTGGAAGTATGAACGAGCTTATGAGGAATCACAAAAGTACAAGGAAGGGAAGTTCATCCTTGAGAAGTCGAAAATCGTCAAGGAAAACTGGTAGTCCACTAAAATGTCTCTGGTTCATCTGGCCTAATGATGGTAAAAGTGTATGTATGCTCCCACATGCTTATTTTGGCCAAAACATTCTTCTCAATTCATGTTCACTCATTGTTCCTTACTGTGCATTCTCGCTGACTTCTGTGTGGAAACTGTATCGAACACTATTGATGTTGTAAATAAATTTGTGGATATATCTTTGGTTCATGCTTATGACTCTCATGTCTAATTTTGTGTATAGAATCTCAACAGTGTTACATTTCTCTTTCGTGTATTCAGATTTAAGAATTTTTGTGTTTTCAGTAAGTAGGATTTAAGAATGTTGTTCGTTTATTATTACTTTTTTTGGGCGATCACTTGTCAAACTTGGTATGTCCTCTTTCAATAGCAATGAAAACTTGGAAAACTGTTCATGAGATATCTTCCCTGTTGTGGTTGAATAATCTGCATCTTGTTGATTTAAGTAAACAAAGTTGCATGACTACTATCAACATTGATGGTCAATTGTATAATGAAGCCTGTTTGTGGAAACATTCTTTGTTAATGTTGTTTGTTTAGTATTACTTTTTTTGGGCGATCACTCAAATAACAATGACAATGAAAACTTGGAAAACTGTTCATGAGATATCTTGTCTGTTGTGGTTGAATAATCTGCATCTTGTTGATTCAAGTAAACGAAGTTGCATGACTACTATCAACATTGATGGTCAATTGTATGATGCAGCCTATTTATGGCAACATTCTTTGTTAATGTTGTTTGTTTAGTATTACTTTTTTGGGGTGATCACTTGTCAAACTCGGTATGTCCTCTTTCAATAACAATGAAAACCTGGAAAACTGTTCATTAGATATCTTGTCTGTTGTGGTTGAATAATCTGCATCTTGTTGATTTAAGTAAACGAAGTTGCATGACTACTATCAACATTGATGGTCAATTGTGTGATGCAGCCTATTTGTGGCAACATTCTTTGTTTTGTTAATGTTTCAACTTTAATAGATGTAAGTGGTCGTAGCGACAGTACTGTTTAGAATTTGCTTCTGTGAAGATGATGCATATAGCATGTAAAATTCTTTGGATCATTTGTAGAAGTACCATTATCGGTTCATATCCTGTTTTTTTGCTTTGATTTTAATTGCAGTGCTTGAATTGGCTATTATGATCTTATAAAAAGTTTATGATAATTGCAAATGAGTTTGCTTCAACTTGTTCATGATGAGAGCTGGAAATTAGTTGATAGCATGTATTGTAGCTGTAAATGATTTGAATAATTGGCAAAGTTACGGAATGTTTTAGCCAAAGCCACCAAATAATTATTGTGTACTTCAATAACGTGGATGCACCTTCACATATTTGATGTCTTTATCTTCTGTAGCTGGTTATACTTAATTATAAAGGTTAACTTTGCTCACGGAACAATGAGCTGGTTGCCGAAGGTTGATGTTCTCTAGGAGATTTATGTGATTGGATGACATATATCAAATTGAAAGGGAACTCTTGATAAATGGCAGGGCTAAAATAAAATTTGTATGAGAATAAAGGAAAGCCAAACAAGGTTGTTTGGCCATGTGCAAAGAACTTGAAATGCCATAATGGCAGTGAGGAGTCTTGGGAAATGATGTAAAATCTCAAAAATGAGTTTATAATATGATTTCCAGTTATACGGGGTTGTTATTTGACTACTACTCCGCCGGACCAAGTTCTTTACTTTTATTTCATTCCCTTGGTAAACGACTAGGCCATTGATTTATTTGTTTTCTCCTTGTGGAAATGTCCTCTTAGATATTGTTGATGTGAAATATGTTGAGCTGCAATGCATGATGAGCACAGAGTTCATTTAAGGACAATGTTGGACTAGGTGTATATACTTGTATTTTCATTTTAAGTGTGCCAATAAAATGTCATATGCACTTGGCTGTCAAGTTTAAGGTTTGCTGAAACGCTTCAATTATTTGGTAAAAGTGTTTGAAAAATTGTTCTGTTATTGAGGTGATTAGTAGGGGGGGGGGGGAATTTTTTTTTACCACACCCCACAGTTGATCGAGTGGAGGATGACTCGTGCGGATTGTTTGATTGAGCTTGTTTGAACCAAACAAAACTTGTCTGCTCTACCCCTTTGGTTTTGGCCCTCCCTTCATCCTTGTAGAACATTCAACATGTGCCATCTCACCACTCGCTGTTGAGTTATCATTATTTGTTGCAAAATAGGCCAAACAATGTTAGATTGCCTTTTCTCTTGTTCTTATCAGGTGCTCTTCATCGATGGTCTCATAATGGCAGGTGCTCAGGTTGTTGAAACATAGCTACTGTACTTGCTCTCAATTTCTGTTGCTTCTACTTGCCAACTGCATATATACCAGCAATTGCTTAGTTGTTGCTAGAGTTTGTTCATGGTTGGCTCAACACTCTTATTGTAAATTTGAATGCTCTGATTTAAGATCTTGTCCAGATATTGCATATGTGCAATTAATTTGCACTTGTTCTATTCTTCTTGTCTGTGTGTGTGCTGGTCCAGATACGTGGTTCTTGACGCGCCTTCTTCTAATATTTTTCATGTTCATGTTGTGTGACTAATGACTTGTGATGTTAATGATCCTACCATAGAAAAGGCTATAAAGATCAAAATCCAATGTCAAGATACAAATCTCGATGAACAAACTACAGATCTGTCCATTGAGTGGAAAACAATTCAAAACCACTTGACAAATCACTGGTAAAAATATTTGAACCAAGACCATATGATTCAGTTATCCAACCAAGATTAATGAAATGGTCTGATCTAAAGGTACCCATATCTTGGACATTTAAGAACGTTACTAGTAAACTTATTAGTAACAAAACTTCCAAAATTTAAATACAAGCCTCTGGTGATAATCTATATCACAAACAAAATAGAAGAAAACACTTCTGAAACAAAATCTCTCATCAGAAAAAAATTCTAGATGGAAAAACGAATTTCTTTCTAAAGAGGATAGAAATAATTACGATTACATTAAATTAACAAAGCAACTTTCCAACAAATGAATAAGCTTT
Organism: Cornus controversa; assembly: GCA_026545225.1. Taxonomy (NCBI): domain Eukaryota; kingdom Viridiplantae; phylum Streptophyta; class Magnoliopsida; order Cornales; family Cornaceae; genus Cornus; species Cornus controversa. The sequence continues at coordinate 64,833,513 of CM048847.1, forward strand.
AGAGAACCTAGACCAACAAGACCAATAATGCCTCTTAGATTTTCCTTGGACAAAGGAAAAGGCACAGATTCATCAAATAATCCTATACTACCAGGTTTCTCAAAATATCATATTAATTTTGCATTAATCTACCATTTCCAACTCGGAAAGGAAGAGATCATCTTTGCTCCAAAACATGGACCAAGGAAACACACTTATCTACTAGGTATATGAAATTCTCAGGTTTTGAACCCTATAGCCCAAGTGTTCTTGCAGATAAGTCTGTTGCTGCAGATGGAATGCTTTGCCAGAAGAAAAATGGCAAAGAATGAAACATCATGTCCCAGTCACTGGAATTAATGATACGGAAACATTAATTCAATATAAAGCCAAAGATGTTTCAATTTGGTTAAGAGATAAAAGGTTGTAGGGGTCTTTTATCTTAAACAGGAGTAGTCAAATACAAATATGAAGGATCCGGAGTAAATTTTGTGTTTGAGGGAGGAGAACTAAGGCTAGTTGACTGGGCCTTTCTGTGAAGGATAGGATGCCTTGTTCCTCTGCTGGACCTTTTTATTTATAGTGCTAGATCTTCTTGGGCTGTGTCCACTGGTTTTAATCCAGCTTGACCCCTGTCAGAAGCCTAGGACACTTAGGCTATGATGCCTTGGTTGCCTAACGAGTCAAATCCCTCAACTTGCCTTGCCGCGGTAGCTGGGAACATTAATGACTCTTAAATGGGCATTAATGGTGACAACAAGGGTCTCAGAGGTGGCGTGTTTTCACTGCTCCGTCAGCTAGGCCTGCTTAGAAAGTCAGGTTTCCCTTACTCCTCATCCTCCAAACCAGATTCCCTCAAGTATACCAATAAGGCCTCTGAATACATCCGGACAATGGACTCCTATCCAGTTCCTCTTGTCACGTGATGGGATTGAGCGACGCTCGTTCATGAAGTATGCTTGAATCCATTATTCGAGGCTTACTTGAGGCTTGCCAGGCCCGTGGCGCTCGAATATTGTTCGAGGCCTCTTATGTGGTGCTCGAGTGTTGTCCGAGGCTTACTTTGCCCGATATGCTGTCAGGGCTCTTTGTGTGGTGCTCGAATGTTGTTCGAGGCTTGCTTGGCCTGACACGCTGTCAAGGCTTTTGTGTGGTGCTCGAGTGTCATTCGAGGCTTGCTTGGCCTGACATGCTGTCAGGGCTTTTGTGTGGTGCTCGAATGCTATTCGAGGCTTGCTTGGCTTGACACGCTGTCAGGGCTTTTGTGTGGTGCTCGAATGTTGTTCGAGGCATGCTTGGCCTGACACGTTGTCAGGGCTTTTGTGTGGTGCTCGAATGTTGTTCGAGGCTCGCTTTTTTGATGTGGTTGATATGTTGGTGCTTTGACATTTCAACCTTGCCATGTGGCTTGACATGATGGTGTTTTGACTTTTCAACCCTGCCATGTGGCTTGTCATGTTGGTGTTTTGACTTTTCAACCTTGCCATGTGGCGAGACGTATTTGATACCTACAAAGGTCTGTTATACCAAAAATCTTATGCTTTCCAAATATGCACAGAGATTTTTTATTAGGTAATAACTTTCTAAATTCTTATCTCCCTATGCATATATATCCTAATTCTATTACATTAATTCTAAAACAAGAGTTAATACATTGTCCATTATTAGATAAATATACTTATTTGTGTGATAAAGATTTTAGTCCTAAAGAAGTTATTTTGATTTGGATAACTCCTATATGGACGTATCGAACTTCTGGATATTTCTTTTTCCATCTAGCAACTTTATCTTTTGTAAAGATGCTAAGTTCGACTGTTTTATCTACAGTACATTTTGCAGAAGTATTTTCACTAAATTGTTCAAAGATTCTAGCGAAAAATGGATTGAATTTTGTAAAAGTAGAAATTTTATAAATTTCTTCTTTTTTAATAATTTGCATTTTTTGCATTTGTTCGAGCTGTTCATCTGTGAAGGAAACTTCTTTACTTATGACATCTCCAAGTTTTATGGTGTTGTCATCTAATGTAGAAGTATTGATCATGAAAACAAGTTTTTCATCTGAAGATTCATCTTCATTTGATACTTCATATAAGATATCTTCCTGATCTGATATCTCATATCCAAAAATGATTTCGAGATTTTTTTATTCAATCAATTTTATCATTTTTCTTGTTCCCTTTCCCTTGTTTGGGCAATTGGGAGAAATGTGTCCTATTTCGTTACAGATATAACATCTACATTCGGAGTGTTTAGATGTTGTATCTGGTTTTTCTTTTTTAGAAGAGGGTTTCTTCTTTTTTGAAAAAGTTTTTTCAGGAGTCCATTTCTTCCAACAAAATATTTTCTTTTTGTTAAATCCTTTTTTCTTAAAGGATTTCTTCTTTTTGTAATAGGTTGGGTTACAACCTATTTTCCAATTTTCTTTAAGAATTTTATCACAACATTGTTGTCCTTGTTTAGAACAATCAATTTAATTTTTAACATGCTTTTTTGCTTGTATTTCAAGACATCTATCCCTAATTAATCTTAGGACATAGTTAATCCTAAAATCGAGATTATCAGTTTTTCTTAATGATTTTAGGAATTCTAGATAACCTTTATTAGTTAGTTCATCCCATGGATTAGGGAGTTTGCTAAAAAATTGTTCTAACCAAAATTGATTTTTTGGTGGATTGATTAAGAAATAATATTACTTATATAATGCGACGAATTTATCAAATTGACAAATATCACATAATTCAATGCATAGTTAGCATATTCTTGTAGATTTTCTTTGCCAGAAAATCCACACATATTTTCTTTTATTATTGGAGTGAATCCTCGAAGGATTTTTTCAAAAGATTTGAAATCACTGAGAAGGCTTGCTTTTTGAGCTTTTCCTTCTTCAGTTTTATCCTATTGTCTTAGCCAAGCTAACACATCTCCTTAAAGTGTTGCTGCTAAATAATCAAGGAATCTTTCCTTATTCCAGGTTGATTTATAGTTATTAATGAGAATGGACAATGATTGTGCCCAATCATTAATAGCTTGTTCTTGATCCTTAAATGGGACATTTGTAAGATCAAGATAAGTAACGTTTTGTGCAACATTATTTTTATTTAAATCGTCTTTTCTACTTGAACTGGGTTTCGGATCTGAAGCTTGTCCTTCTTCTGTTTTGGTTGGAAAGACTTGTTCAGATTCTTCAGAAATACCATAATCTCCAAAGAGTTCTGGATCGAGGGGTTCTTTGATCTTTCTTTTGGATGAATTTGGGTCGATCATATGTGGATTAGAAGTTGAAGGGTTTTCTACTTCTATTTCTTCATCATATTCTGTAGACGTTGAATCTTCTTCTTCGTCTTCAGATGATGAATCACTCGAGTCATTAGTTATTTTCTTAACTAATTCTTCATTGGATTTGGTTTCTGAATCAGATGGTAGGTTTATCTGATAATTAAAATGTTGAAGAAGTTCTTCATATTCTAAGGATGTTTTTCTTATTTGTTGAAGAATTTTATCCCTTTCATCTATTTCTAGATTAGGATCTTTATATATTTCTCTATAATAATCTAAGATTTCTATGATATTATCGTATTCATCTTCATTAAAAACTTTTCTGTTTCTTTTTTATGAAACATCAGAATTTCTTCTGTTCCATAATAAAGATTTTTTGTAGTAGGAACTGTATGTTCTGGATACAAATCTTCTAATTTTTCCTTCTTTACTTTCTTGAGGGTGTCAAGCAAGTTGGACAACTCTTGACTTTTTTCTGACATTTCAGAAAGGTCAAGAATCCCTTGTAAATAAACGATTTTGTTGTTGATTTTTTCCATTGCACTTGTTATGCAATCTAAAGAACTTTCTATCATCAGAGATGTAGAATTTTGGTGTTGTTGGAATTTTTTATTCCAAGATGACACTATATCTATGAGGGAGTTGATACAAGAGCTCATTTTAGTTAAATCATGTTCTTCGCTATTTTTTATATGAACAGTATGATTATATTCGGTTATATCTTTTCCTATCCAAGAACATATACAATCGAATTCTTTTTCTTCTGCCATTCTAGAATTTTAAAACAGGGCTTGATAACTTCCTAACGTCACACAGACTCAGTGGACAACAAGCAAAATAAAACCAGTATGCAAGCGTATGAGATTTTTAAAAACCAGAAATGAAGCAAACAGAAACACAATAGAGAGTTGTATATCTAATTGACAGGAAAATATAATGATAATATAAAAATAAAAGATAAAAACATAAAACTTACAATCTCAGGCTACGTTACAAAGCTCTGATACCATTTACAGACAAACACAAGCAGCGGATTATAAACTACAAAACAACTACACAAGAGAGCATAAGAAGAAGTTATATTTCACAAGATGCTCTCTTCTTTAGAATTCGTTGTCTTTTTATAAGCGAGGAAAAGCGAAAAATTGAAGACTAGAGGCTGCTACAGGATTCGGTTGATTGCTGTTTATCACTGTAGACTTTTTGACTTTGTAACCAACAAGGTACTGTTTACTTTTGTTGATTACTGTGCTGCCGATAGTTGGCTTACTATTTGCGATGTGATCTCTTGTCGTGTGTTGGATATAGCTGCAGTCGTTTGAGAGATCTTTATCCTTTAATCATATTGATGATATTATGCAATTCATACTCATCTAATGCTGGAGAAGTAATAGGACTTTGAGCATCTTGTTGCTGATCAAAATGATTGTCCATTTCAGTAATATGGAGAATCTCTTGAGGAAGATCCAAATTGAAATTAACTATTTTTTGGAGTAATTCCTTAGCTTCGGCAAGTTGTTAAGCGGTATAGTCGGGGAAGTCAATACTCAATTTTGTGACAAAAACTCTTCTTCCATCGAAAATCATGAAAAGAGGACGTACACTTTTGAGAATGGCTTTAGCAGCATATTTAAGGTTAATTATACTTTTGATTGCAAGTGACCTAGGGTTAAGGTGATTTTCAATTTCTAAGGAATTGAGCAATAGTTTTTCCAAGAACTCAATATCAGTGGTAATTTTTAAATACCAAATCTGATATGGTTGAAAGAATCTTATTTTTTCTCTCCAGCCTATGGTATTGGATAGCCATATAGAAAGAGTTCTATTACAAATCCAGTGTTGTGTGACTTTTAAGATCATGGATTTGATCATAGCTGGAAAAGAAGTTTCAAGGTAATGAGATTGGATAATCATTTTATTAATAATTCCCCAATCTATCATTTTCATGGGCCAAAGAAGATGCGTTACAAGGCCAAGTTTGGGAATGTCATCATCATCTTTGTTGATGAATTCATGATGCTCAATATAAAAATTTTGAATGGTTAAAAAATTATCTTCAATCGAATAGTGTATTTGATCAAAGATATGTTTGGGAAAAAGGTTTTTTGCCTTTTCATAGAGACAAATTCTCTTGATTTTTCCAAAAAGTGGGGGAGGAAAATCATCCTTAAGAAGTTCTACAAGTTGAAGATAGCAACTAATTTTATCAAGCGTAAAATCTTGAGTCCAATCAATTTGTTCAACAATTTTGAGGCAGAGTTCTTTAAAAGAATTGGTTTTTTCATGCAAATTAGCTATTTGTTTAGCTAAATTGCTTAGAAATTTTCGAAAACCTTTTCTTTGGTCAATAACATGGGTTTTCCATGCTCCATTGAGATTTTCATAAATATCATATGAAAGTCTTGGATTATAAAAATCTAAGACTTCAGAGATATCTGTGGATTGGAAATATTGCTTTGAGGCAATTCCTACTTTAAAAAAAGCTTGTTTATCTTCTTCATAGGTGCTATAAACTTTAAAACTTGATCCTGGACATTTGTTTGTCTAGGAGAAACATTCAAACCATGTTGCATAGATTCCTGGTTGAAATCTAGCAAATATTACAAACCATTGGTTTATGAATGTAGGTGGCTTTGGTGCTTTTTTAGCAATCATAACCCATTCATTTGGTGCCTTTTCTTTTCCTTTACCCTTCTCCATCTTGAAAATTTCTGCTAAAAAAATCAGCAAGAAAATTATCAGTTCCTTTTAAATGTTCTACTTCAAAGGAATAAAGAGAAATGGTATTATACCATTTTACTCGTCTAACATCAAGACAGTTTTTCTTATTAATAAGAAAATCTCGAACAGATTGATTATCTGTTCTAATAATAAGATTTTCAGGAGCAAGATAAATATGAAAACGTTTTAAGGCTAATTTGATGGCTAAAAGCTCCTTTTCAAAAATAAAGTAATTTTGTTCATTTGTTTTAAATTTATCAGAATTATATCCACAAATTAGTTCTTCTTTTTGAAGCTTTTTAGATAGTGGACGCTTTAAAGGGCAGATTAAATGATGTGTTTCATCATTTTCTTCTGGCCATATTTCTTTTCTTATTGCTTTTAAGACGCATCCCCAACATAGGTCAGAAGCATCTGTTTCTAAGATGAATTCATCTCCTGTTTGAGGAAAGTAAACGTCAGGAATTTGAGTTAGATCTTGTTTGATCTGTTGAATAACAAGACTATCTTCTGGTGTCCATTCAAAAAGTTAATCTTTTTGAAGTTTCTTGAGTAAAGAAATCTCCTTTTTTGAGAGATTTTGATAAAATTTCTTCCATAATTAAAAAGTCCTAAAAAACTTTGCAGTTGTTTTTTATCTACAATTTGATTAGGAAAATCTTTGATTTTTGAAATAATATGTTCTTGGAGTTTTATTCCAGAGGATATTATTTCAAGACCAAGAAAATGAATTCTAGATTGTTCTAGATCAATTTTCTTTGGAGGTAAGATAATTCCATGTTTTTGTATTGTTTTACAAAATAATTTTAGATGAGATCTATGTTCTTCTTTCGTTTTTGAAAAAAGAAGGATATCATCTATATAGACAACACAAAATGATTTAAAAATGTGAAAGATTGAATCTATTCATCTTTGAAAAATTTGTGGTGCCGTATTTAATCCAAAAGGCATTACATTTCATTGATAATGTCATGTTGGCGTGCTAAATGCCGTTAATGGCTTAGATTGTTTAGTTAGCTTAATTTGCCAAAAACCAGATTTGCAGTCAAATTTATTAAAAACAGTAGCGTATCTTATTTGATTAATTAAGGACTTCATAATCAAAGACTTGAGAGAATGAATATATTGTGAGTTGATGTTAGAGAAGCTCATAATTGGGAAGATTTGTCGCCAAGAACTAGATAGTTAATATTATTGAAATGCATTGTTTTGGCAACTGGCATACAGTTTGAATGATGCCCTGTGGATATGAAGTCGTATTGTTTGTGACCAGTGTGAATTTACCAAATTTGGGATGCGTCTCTTACAATTGAATTGATTATAATATAATCCATGTGATTTCTGTTGCGATACCATTTTAAGGTTGGATTTGGTTTTCAGGAAATGCATAGTGCAAGAAAACTGTTTGGTTCTGAACAACAACAAAAAAAAAATATATATATATATATATATATAGACACACACACACACACACACGAGTTCTTAAAATATTCAGAAGCACCCGAGTTTTAAAGGAGACGGGTTTCACACCTTAAAATTGAATTTCCCAGCATGGTTAGTAAACAAATATCGATGTGAAGACAATATTCTCGAGTTGCTTGAAGGTTCACCTTTGTAGGAGCCATGGAGCTAAACAACCACAAAACATGATGTAATTTTGAAACAATGAAACAGATATACTCTGGAAACAGATAGGCTAAATGGTATTTAAACAATATCCAAAATAAAATAAGTGCTTAATAATGAAATGACTTACTTCAGTCGAAACAATGGGTCAAGGGAAAAGGAATAGCATTTGAATAATAGTATAAACACTTTTTGCAGCAAAAGAAAACAAATTTACATCAAATAATGGATGTCTTTTTTCTTGATGATCCATTTCTTTTTGGCGTTTTCGATTGCCTCCTCCCTCATCCTTATGAGTTGGCGAAAACATTCGTGATATTGTGAATCAATGGCACCAATCTCAAGTTTAAACTCTTTGCACTCATCCTTGTCTGCTACAAATTGAGAAGACATGCTCAACAAGCTCAAATCATTGTATATTGCACTGCATGAATCGACGAGGGAGAATTCTGAACTCTTCGTCATCTCACTCATTACGACAGACCCACCAAGGCTACCTTCGGATCTTTCGCAACCATACTCATCCGAACACTTGTTGCTTTGAGATATACTGTAATCAGCAGATCTTAAAGCATCATCATTATCAGCGTCCAATGCAGATGTGGCCTTATATTTGGCTAATATTTCTGAACCGACTGACTCTTCACCATCGTGGTTTTCCATTTTATCAAACTGAGAGAGGACATGCTGCTCGACAACTGCCATGCCATCAACTGATCCAGATTCCAGGGGACACCTCAGTGGGTTCTGATCATTCTGAATTAAACGAGAATTCTCACAATAACACTTTACTCCATTAGAATTTCCAAATGAAGGTTTCCAGCTGGGAACAAATACAATAATCAAGCTGTTGATTAACTCAGCTATTAAAGCAACATCCTCATTTGACAATTCGAGTTGTTCAACCATCTCACCAGCAATTGAGAGTGCAGTGTCAGAATCAAGATAAAACATAAAATGGACATTCCTCACTCGACCTGTTAGAAACAAAACAATACTTAGATTGCCATCAAGAAAAATAACTATATAAAATAATGCATTTTCCGTACAGCAGAACTACATACCAAACAAGTCAGCAATGCGCAAGATTAGTGAAATTGAGTTGTCATCGTTTTTCTCTCCCCTTAATCTGAATTCATTATTCTTATTGGACCTCTGAAACTCTATAGATGAAATATGAGGATGTTCAATGAAACTTCCAGACCAAGTGCCAACCGAAAGCTTATTGTAGTTTGGGTCTATATCCATGGAAGAAGATTCAGACTTGGGCAAGTCGACTGATTTGCGCACAAAATTGGGCATCTGCAGAGGATCACCCTTCAAATTTTCAGATGAAACGAAAGGATCTTTCAAGAGCTCCCATGCAGGCAACCTCTGAGATGAAGGACCCAGGCACTTCTCTATAAACTGCTTGACTTGGGGGTCATTAACCCTACCAAGTGCAACTGGCTTTATACCCTGCAATAATTAGCAAGCAGAAGGAAATTAAACTGATCTCTATATGAATATGAAGACTGGATGATATGCTAGTAGATTGTGAACTTACAGATGAAACCTTCTTATATATTTGTGCTTGATTTTTGCATTCACTATATGGGTATTCACAAGTAACCAACTCTAACATGCACATGCCAAAAGAATATATATCAATGAGCTCATTGTATTCCTCTTCGTAAAGTTCTGGAGCCATGAATTCAGGAGTACCTGTGAGAGAAACAACTTGATCACAAATTTTTATTAAGATGGCTCAAACAAAATGGTAACATTTCCAAGGAAATTGAAGCTATTACCAATAACACTTCTAGCAGTAGGCTGCTGCATAATAGTTGCCAGCCCTAGATCTCCAATTTTAACTTCTCCATTATTTCCATTAACAAAAATGTTGTCGCATTTTAAATCCCTATGAATGATAGGAGGGTTATGACTGTGGAGATAGTGTAAACCTCGGAGGATCTGCCTAGCCCAGTTCTTGATGGCCTTCATATCAACATTCTTATGCTTCTTACGGTATCTAAATAAAAAATGACCACAAATACATTGAAATTCATGTAAAACAAAGCAAGAGGAGAAATAAGGATGAGAAATAATCAAAGAAACGCACTGTCTCAAGCTCCCTGAAGTGAATAACTCAGTAATCATGTTGATAGTTTTGTTCTCATCGTCCACCCAAGAGCTATAGGACTTTATGATATTTTCATGTTTCAAGGACTTTAGCAGGTGAACCTCTGAATATAACCTTTCCAGATGCTCAGGTGACTGCAATGCATCATCGACACTGACTTGGTTCCAAGCAATTTCTATTCCATCAACTTCATCAAACCCCTTATATCTACACATAGGTTTAAATGACCCAAATAAAAATTAATTTTGAAGCCAGTGGATGTTTCTATTGATGAAAACAGATACTGAATTTATAAGTACAGTACAAAATCTGCACACAAATAAACAGAGGATGGGAGTAGGAACCATACACAATCTTGAATGCTCCTCTCCCCAAGATTTCATTATACTGAAGGAAGAAAACAAAAAAAAAAAAAAAAGAAATGGTGATGGTATCACTAATCCCAATGAAGTAAAATGAGACAATAGCATCGAGCAACACATGATTTGTTAATTGAGACAAACAATGGAAGTATGTGTCTTCACTCTTCACCTTTTATTTTAAAGCAGCACAGCTGATTCGAACAAATCAAAAGAAATTATAAAACACATTGCTCATTGTCATAGTATGAATGCAGTTGTTTAGTTTATCAATGCTTATTGAATGATATCTACAAACAACAAACTTTTCTTCACTCTGACAAAGAATAACAACATTAATGAAATCTGATTGTTATATAAAAAATATAAATTTCACAAAAATTTAAAGTTTTAACGCTATGAACAAGCCTAAGGCAATGCAGGAGTTAGAATTCATGTCATACCCGAATGTATCGACCGTTGGGGGATTTCTCTACAACATCAGTTACATCAGGTTCTGAATTTGATTTTGCTTTCCCAAACAATTCATTCATGGGCAACATCAGACCTGCCCTGGAATTCATTGCAACAACAAACACAATTCGATCCGAAAGAAAAAAGAACGACAAAGAAGCAAATAACTATAAAACCTAACAAAGCCGTTTCGAAGTTGACTCCATTTTGGAATCAAAGGAGAAGCTGTTCAGAGAATGCCTCACAGGCAACCGAATACGAATCAATTGCCGATCGGATCCGAAACCCACATGCCACCCAGTTCATCCCCGAATTTGAATTCAGATCCATGCCTCCACCACTTTGTTTTCCGATTAAACTTGCCATTGTCACGCTAATCCCATCACGATATCTATATCAATCATTAATAAGGTAATCTAAGTGCTAAAAATATATGTATATATATACACACATTTTATATATGTATATAGAGACACACAAACAAGGGGTAAGATTTAGGGCTTGAGCCCCAAAAATCTAACCCCCCCTATCAGGGAGGAAGAGAGCTATAGAGAAAAAATATAAAACCCTAAAAATCTTTTCTTTCAGATGAAAAGAGAGCAAAGAGTGAAATTGAAACCCTAATCAATGAAATTGAGGGATGGATGAGATGAATATGCGGGAGAGATACACACTTGTACGTCTGTGATTATACATAATGTATACAACTATGCATAAAAGAAGAGAGCGAATTTTTTATCTTATAAAGTTATAATATAACTAGGCGAAGTGTTAGCGTCTTTGTTTTGTTAATCTGTATATATAATATATATCTATATCTACATTACATAGCAACTGTCAATATAAGTATTTTACTTTTTATATGCTGATTACATTTTTTAACATTTTGTTTTTTTCATAAACTTATTATTTATTGCAGTTATTTATTAGCCCACTACTAATTTATAGCTTTATTCACCACTTATAATAGGTAATGATTCACAATTGATAGCAAGAAACAGCTGTCACATCCACTGATTAAACAAATGCCAATTAATATCTAGGGTATATTTAATGTACCAATCATCAAGCACATGGATGGTTATATATAGCAACACAAATGAGAGTATAATTACTTGCTCATCTTTGATTCTTTCACAACAGCCAAAATCTTTAAATACTTTCGGTCTTCCATTTGTGTATATTCAGGCACATATATACATGGTAAGTTGTTATTGATAAAATTAAAAATGAAGTACTGAAAAAATTTTAGAGGTAGAATTTTAAATACTGAAATTTTTATTAGTGATTATAAATTGAGAAATTTTTTTATATTATATTTTTGAATTTTAAATATTTAACATTATATCATCACTTGAAATTTTATTCTATTTTAAGTTATATTTAAATTGTGTTACGAGACACACTTAATTAAATAAACACTTGAGTCCATTCACAACACCTAAATCAATATATTCTTTCCCAAATCTAAATCTATATTTTGATGACTCATATGATTTGATTTACATTAGTCTTTCAAATAAGAATATACATAGAAATCAAGTTCTACATCATTTCTATACTATGATAGAACTTTTTTTTTGCTTTCAGGATTATTAAATTCGTTCAACATATTATATTTTGAAGAAGAGTAATGATATGTTATCGAACGAAAACTGAATCACTCTCTTATTCATTAGATAGTTTATGTGAGATTTAAATTATTATTTCACTTTCATCATTTAATAGGTAGAGAGATATTCGATTATTTATTGGGTGATAACTTTCACTATCCCAATCATTTTTCTTTAGAGACGATTGTGTAAAATTTTGAAAGTTGAGCCAATTTTTCTCTCAATGAATAACAATTAATTACATTGAAATTTTATAATAATATTTCTTAATGCAACTATTATATCTTCACTTTCTACTTTGGTTCTTGCAGATAAAAGCACAAATTGATCATTTTTGGCTTTCAAAATTGGACTCAGCAAAAACGTTTGTGTCAATTCAATTGAATATGTGAAATAAAGACAGCATCAAATAGTTTAATTAGTAGATGTAAAAAGTATCCAAATTATATTAAAGAAAAGATTCATATATGTAAATAAGCTTGACAGTGTATAATGAGTATCATCAATATCAATGTCTTTGCATTAATATAAACAATTATAGCAAGTAAGAGACAACTACATATTCGAGTACAATTGTAATCTTCATGTTTTACCATCCGTGAGAATTAATTTGATATGATTCAATTCGTAAAAATTTGAATTCGATCAAATCAGTTTTACGGATTGAATTTTTCTAAACTGTCGATTATATTATTTTTAACTATGACCCAATGGATAAATGATCAATTTATCACCATTAATTCATATATGTAAATAAACTTGACAGTGTCTAATGAGTATCATTAATATCTATGTCTTTGCATTAATATAAACAATTATAGCAAGTAAGAGACAACTACATATTCGAGTACAACAGTGAATCTTCATTTTTTACCATGCGTGAGACTTAATTTGATATGATTCAATTCGTAAAAATTTGAATTCGATCTAGTCAATTTTACGAAATGAGTTTTTCTAAACTGTTCAATATATTTTTTTTAACTATGACCCAATGGATAAATTATCAATTTATCACCATTAATTCATATATGTAAATAAGCTTGACAGCGTCTAATGAGTATCATCATATGTCTTTGCATTAATATAACAATTATAGCAAGTAAGAGACAATATATTCGAGTATAATAGTGAATTTTGATTTTAAAAAAATAATAGAGAAAATGGCACAATGGAGAAAATTATTAATTTATCACCGTTAATTCATATATTTAAAATAGGTTGAATTTAGAGTGGGTCTTGCGAATTTGCCTTCTGAGTTACTTATCAAAAGAGAGGTGTTAGAAGTTGTTGAAAATAATATAAAGCCAACACCTTGTAGAAGAAGGGATGTGAAATGAAGAAATCTAATGCAAAACCTGTAAACCCACACTTAAATTGGAGAGAATGTGATATTCATCCCACCAAATTGAGCCTTTCCCATCAATCTGCCCACTTCCATCTATAACAAGACCACTCACACTTGAGAAGATAATCCAATTTTGCAAGTCATAGCCGGTCCATGCCATAATGTCATTAGGTGCAAGTGCAACAATATTCCCATAAAGCTGTAATCCAATTGTTTGAAAATCTATATTCTCATCAGTTCAATGAAATCATTAGTTAGTATAGTAATACAAAGTTACCTCAACATTGGTGTTTGAGGACTTGGTAAAACAAAAATATTTGTCGGATCATATTAGATTTTTTTGAGGAGTTTTATCTGTAATCCAATTCGATCTCTACAGATTTTTAGTTTATAAATTCCTCACCGAACCGTTGGATTAGAAATTTGATTCAATCCGCACAAATCAGATTAACGGATCAAATGACACTTCTACTCTAATCTTGATAATACAAGTTCTTCTTCTCCAAAAAGGAGATTGATCAAGATTTGGGGGCGGTCAATACACTCGTTGACCCGTATTACAAGAAGATATTGAATGAGCCAGCACCTTCCACTTTGGAAGATAAAAAAGTAGTACTAGACGACAACTCCGATTGGTTCAATTACAATATATTAATATATTACATATAATATATTCATAATATGTACATATATAATTTGTAAAAAAATTTGCATGCAAAGTTAGTTCTTCTCTCATAAAAGTTTCCAAGGCTGCGTAAGAGGGGATGGGATTGGGGTTTTGCTCCATAATAATCAATCTATCACTAGAAAACAGTAATTAATTAACGATAATCATGTCTTTCATTGGGTCCACCTCATGATAGTTGCCGTGACCTCATATTTTTTTTTACTCACAAGGAATAGAGAAAACAATATATGCATCACATTATCATATAAACCCGTATGAAAATCATGTAATCATAAATAAGAAATCATATTGAAATAAGTAAATATAAGATCACAGTGGCAGGCCAAAAAGATAGTCTGTTTCGTCACATCAAATCCAGTTAAAAGAAATATAAAATTAATGATTTAACCTGAAATTGCGATCTATCTTTGTACTATTATTAAAATTAAGGGTAAACATTTTTAATTTTTTAATATGTGAAATGTTTTGATTGCCTCTATTATTTAAATATATTTAAATATAATATTACCATAATAAAAAAAATGATCACAATATTCTATTAGCTTTTTCATTTTTTTTAATATGTGAAATGTCTTGATTGTCTCTGTTATTTAAGTACATTTTAATATAAAAATATCATAATAGAAAAATGACCACAATATCTTTCATGATAATATGCATTAACAACTAATTTTTTATTTTATGTTAATATTATTATTTATGAAAATAAATAATTATATATATATTATAGTGTATATATATATATATATATGAATAGAGAAAAAGAAAAATAAATTTAATTACTTTTTATTTTATGTTAACATTATTATTTATGAAAATAAATAATTATATATATATATATATATATATATATATATATATTTAGCTCCAACTCTTTGTTTTGATCAATATAATGATCATCGTGCCATCTTAGTATTCTATTTTAATTAAAAAATTTATCTTTCTATGTGTTGACTTGTTCACTCTCTTTATTAATTTATTTATTAAAAATTCTCTCCAACTTAACTCTATATTAGTGTTAAATATTTTTTTAATCAAATATAAAAGAAATTTAGTTGGAGACTTATTCTGGCAGAAGATATCAAACTAATAATAAGTTTTTATATTTCTTTTTCTTTTCTTAATTCAAAAGCATTATTCTTTTGTTATCTTTCCTTGACTACTTTCCATAACCCAAAAAGTGTAGAATACGCAAAAGGAACCAGTATTGTAAGACTCAAATTCAATTGATGTTAAAAATAAAACATATAAATTTCAAACTTTTGATTTTGAAAGTACTTATTTTTCCTCATGAAAGATTTTTAAAAATACTAATTTTGCTTCTAAAAGCGAAGATCACTGTGAATTTTGTTCTAAGAAGCAATGTTTATCCATTTCAAAAAACCAACCAAACAAGACATTGGGAACACAAGAATACAAACTAGATTAAAAATTTCTAAAAATATCACAACATAATACATAGGAAAAAAAAAAATTCTACTGAATCAAATCCATAATTCTCAGAAAAATCACTTATTGGAATAATAACATACGGTATGTAATCAGCAAAATATGGAAAGAAAATAAATCACTGTAGAAACTCATTCATCTTGAAAACAAAGAGATACGTAACTGAGTCTTTGAAATTTTTTATTAATTTAATTTTTTTGAGAGGTTAGTTAACTATCATAACTTTTGATTTTTTACTAATTTTTTTTCTTCTGCCTGCAACTCAAATTTTTTTTTTCCTAATTCATTCAAGGGTTAAGTGCAAAAAACACCCTCATTATATATAGAAATGTGCAAAAACTCCCCTGATGTTCAATTAACCCCCTACAGTTTCAAAATTGTTCAAATAAGGACAAATAGTTAATTTTTCGATACTGGAGATAGGAAATGATAAAATTACCCTTAGGTTATAAAAATATATATAAAAAAATGTGCAAAAAACACCCTCCAATTTAGTATATGCATATCACCCCCCACTAGTTATTTCCGATGTGCAAATACCCCCTCCGACTAGTTGACCGGCATGCTTGACTTAAATTTCTTTTAAAATTCTAAAATTACCCTTTTCCAGTTAATACCTTGTTTGGCTTTCTCTTATCTACCATAACCATATATATATATATATATATATATATATATGGATGAGAGAGAGAATCGAAGAGAGAGAACCTAATTTATACAAACAATTTTATATATATATATACATACACACACTGTTATATGTCATCATATACACACACACTCTGTTACACACACTATTACACACATATACACACACCGTTACACACAAAGAGAGAGAGAGAACTGTTATAGAAATACCAATTAATAAAGATTACTACAACAAATGTCCCAATTTTTTTTTTAGTATATGCATATCACCCCCCCATTAGTTATCTCCGATGTGCAAATACCCCCTCCGGCTAGTTGACCGGCATGTTTGACTTAAATTTCTTTTAAAATTCTAAAATTATCCTTCACCAGTTAATACCTTGTTTGGCTTTCTCTTATCTACCATAACCATATATATATATATATATATATATATATAGGGATGAGAGAGAGAACCCAATTTATACAAACAATTTCATATATATATACACACACACTCTGTTACACACACATATACACACATTGTTACACACAAAGAGAGAGAGAACTATTATAGAAATACCAATTAATAAAGATTACTACAACAAATGTCCCAATTTTTTTTTAGTATGTGCATATCACCCCCCACTAGTTATCTCCGATGTGCAAATACCCCCTCCGGCTAGTTGACCAACATGTTTAACTTAAATTTCTTTTAAATTTCTAAAATTACCCTTCACCAGTTAATACCTTGTTTGGCTTTCTCTTATCTATCATGACCATATATATATATATATATATATCTATCTATAGGGATGAGAGAGAGAATCGAAGAGAGAGAACCCAATTTATACAAATAATTTCATATATATATATATATATATATACATACACACACTGTTATATGTCATCATATACACACACACTCTATTACACACACTATTACACACATATACACACACTGTTACACACAAATAGAGAGAGAGAGCTGTTATAGAAATACCAATTAATAAAGATTACTACAACAAATGTTCCAATTTTTTTTTTAGTATATGCATATCACCCCCCCACTAGTTATCTCCGATGTGCAAATACCCTCTCCGGCTAGTTGACCGGCATGTTTGACTTAAATTTCTTTTAAAATTCTAAAATTACCCTTCACCAGTTAATACCTTGTTTGGCTTTCTCTTATCTACCATAACCATATATATATATATATATATATATATATATATATATCTATCTATAGGGATGAGAGAGAGAATCAAAGAGAGAGAACCCAATTTATACAAACAATTTCATATATATATATATATATACACACACACACACACACTGTTATATGTCATCATATACACACACACACTATTACACATATATACACACACTGTTACACACAAAGAGAGAGAGAACTGTTATAGAAATACCAATTAATAAAGATTACTACAACAAATGTCCCAATTTACTACAATTAATTATGCACTAACCCTTTAATTTTTTTATAACATAAGAGTAATTTTGTCATTTCCTATCTCCGGTACCGAAAAATTAACTATTTGTCCTTATTTAAACAATTTTGAAATTGTAGGAGGTTAGTTAAACATTAGGGGGTGGTGTTGCACATTTTTGTATGTTTTATGCACTTAACTGGTGAAATGGTAATTTTGGAATTTTAAAAAAAATTTAAGTCAAACATGTCGGTCAACAAGCGGAAGGGAGTATTTGCACATCGAAGATAACTAGTAGGGGTGATATGCACATACTAAATTGGAGGGTATTTTTTGCACATTTCTGTATATAACGAGGGTGTTTTTTGCACTTAACCCTTAATTCAATATCTTTTAACACTAAGATGAAGTTAAGTTTTAGCAGAAATAAAGAATTTTCGGTAAAAAAATAAATAGAGTGAACAAATTAACACATAGAAATTTTTTTTTTTAATTGAAATAAAATACTAAGAGGACACTTTAGTCATTATATTTATCAAAATAAGAAATTAAAGTGCTCAAATATATTTATGGAGCAAGAATATTAGCCTCCCTTTTACATATCATAAGGATATTTATCGAGCACAAAAATCTTTGCGCCTTGTTTATAATTCGAAACTGAATGCATGTTATATATTTTTTGTCTTTGTGCGTCATTTAGAAATCTATGTATGTTAGACTACCGGAGTTAAAAAAAGTGCTTATGAATGATGAGTCTTTGTGTGTCTTAAAATTCTAGGAGTTTCTTTCATATAAAATTATAATATAAAAAATAAAAATCCTAGTAACAATTATATAGTAGTATATAAGTATACTGCTGGGAATCCAAAAAAAAGTAAAGAGTGGAAGGATTGGAATTTTAAAAAAAAATAAAAATTTGCAAGAGTGTAATGGGTAGGAATCTAAAAAGATTTGAAAATAAGAGTGCAAGGGCCGGAAAGTGGAACATGCAAGAGTGAAACGGTTAGGAATCTCAAAAGATTTAAGAATATAATTGTTAACTTAAAATATTATTTGATTAATTTGTGTCTCTTAAAATTCATAAATATGAGTTAAGAAATAAACTTATAAAAAAATTATATAAAAAATAAAAATTGTTTACAATTTTAATAGTAATATAGATATAGATAAGATCTCCAAATCATTAATTTTAGGATAAATATTACTCAGAGGTTTGGAGATCTTATCCAAATTATTAATTATATTTGACAGCCTTCAGGAGTTAAATATGACATCTTTGTGAATTTTTGTCCCCAACCTCCAATGTGGTCTGTATTGTATGTCACAAACAGTCTTTCATGTCAAAAGTACACAAGCACTTTTTTACTGTGAAATGATTATGCTGTCTTTGACTTTTCAACTAACTTATTTAAATGCTAAATTTACACATTTAACTTTATTTAATAGATCAAAATACACCTTTGAATATATATTATAATATATGTAATTTATATATAATTATTTATTTTCATAAATAATAATGTTAACGTAAAATAAAAAAATAATTAAATTTCTCTTATATTCCTTAAAAGATCTAAAGACTTGTAGAATGAGTGCATTACAGAAATAAAGAGTATTTGAGTATTCTTTTTATAATTATTATTTTTTATTAAAATTGCTTTTTTCACATTAGTTTACGAAAAGAAATTAATTTTGTACGTACACTCATAAATGTTTGTCCATTGTCTTGTGTAAATGGAGGGTACTAATTTGATTTTTCGCTCTGTTTTTGCAATCCATTTATGGACGTGGACATTACAGTAAGTCATGTCTCTCTGCTTCTTTGATATGCTTTTACATCACTTTTTCAATTTCCATGAACGATATGAATTCAATTCATTTTCTCATGGAGTATTTAGATGGCTATGTGGCAAACACTTGTAGGTCGGTTGTTTGTTAATTTAGGAAGTTAAATATGTTTGGTGAAAAAATCTTAGCCAGTTTGAAGTTTCCGATATCAAAAGAATTTCATTATAAGGCATTCGTAAAAGGAATTTCATTATAAGAAATTTAAGAAAAAAATAACGTTCGGCTAGTTTATTATTATTATTATTATTTTTTTTTTTACAATATTATTCCTTATTTTTAACAACGATTACAACAATTAAAAAGCGCGAAATCGACAATGGAAGGAAGCTGTGGTGGCGGCAGTGCTGGTGGAGGTAGTGGTGGTGGTAGTGGTGGAGGTAGTGGTGACGATGGTGGTGGCGGTGGCAGTAGTGGTGGTGAAAGACAGTGACAACGATGGTGGTAACAGTAGTACTGGTGGCGGCAACAACGATGGCAGTGGTGGTGGAAAGCAGTAATGTCTATGGTGATGGGGGAGGTAGTGGCAGAGGCAGTGGAGGTAGTGGTGGTGATGGTAGTGGAGGTGGTGATGGCGATGGTGGTGGTGATGGCGATGGTGGTGGAAATCAACAGTAGCGGTGGTGGTGGAGTAACGAGGGACCAAAAGAAAATATAGCACAATCTTGTTAATATATAAGTAATATATGAACAAATTAGTAAAATAACAAATTTATTTCAAAAGAAAATTTAGTTTCCTAAAAAGAGGTTCTAAAAGCAATATTTTTTTACTTCTCTGAAATGGACTTCTGACTACCAACTTCTTCGAAGAGACCTTTATATATATGTAACCAAAAATTACATTTTTTTTAAAAGGACTTTTAATATTTGGAAGAACTTTTTAATGTCTAAAGGAAGCTCCCCCAAACATGCACTTAATAAAGTATTAGGAAAATTTATATCTTCCAAATTATGTTGTTTTTTAATAAATTTATGTGAGTGGAGTGTGACATCATTGTGATATCTTTATATGTTAATGACGTTATGATAATGTCATT
Organism: Cornus controversa; assembly: GCA_026545225.1. Lineage (NCBI taxonomy): Eukaryota > Viridiplantae > Streptophyta > Magnoliopsida > Cornales > Cornaceae > Cornus > Cornus controversa. The sequence goes on from CM048847.1 coordinate 64,854,101, forward strand.
TTTTACTCACAAAAATTCGTTAAAAAATTATCAATTTGACATGTGTATCATTACTCAAAATTGAATTTGTTTGATTTAAAATACAATTAGCAATATTAATTTTAAATGAATAAGCACGCCAAGTCCAAGATATGAAACACAAATTCAAAAAGTCTTGAAGTTTTTATTTTTTAAATTATTTTAAAAGACAGAAAAAAAATACCACTAAGCTTGTTATATTATTTTTCAATAGATTCTCATACGCTATATGTTAAATAAATGATCATTATATCATTTTTCATCAAATTCTCCGTACGCCTCTCAATATTTGTGCAAAATCAGGTCTATGGATAGCTACATATAAAATTTTAACTCCGGACTATATATTGAAGTATAAATTCTAAAGGCATTTCTGCAACAAGGTGTCGTGGTGTAGTTGGTTATCACGTCAGTCTAACACACTGAAGGTCTCCGGTTCGAGTCCGGGCGACGCCATATTCAACTCTCTCTTTACCATCGTCCCCTTTTGGACTTCACTTAAATATCATCTTTCTGTCATTGAACTTTCATTTTGCCAAGTGTTTAATGAGGACATTGAGGAGGTAGAGAGAGAAACACGATGGGTCTGCTCTCCCACAGAGTTGAAAGAAGCGAGATCGCAGCAGGCGACCATATATACGCTTGGCGAGTTGCTTTCAGTTACTCTCATCACGGTCTGTAATCAATTCTCTCTCTCTACTGATTTTATGAATCTTTGTGTAATCATAGAATTTGGGTTTCTTTTTCTCCATAGCAATATGTATGTTTAATTAGGTTGAATCCTTGATAAACTAGCATGTGATTTCAAAAATGCGTATGTCTTTTGAATGTTGTAATCAATAAAAACAACAATACTAAGCCAAATTTGGCCTGTTTTTTAGTCTACTCAAGTGGATTCAAGATTTGGTATTTCTTGTTTACCTATACACCTTGAATCGGACTATTTCTTTATATCTCGGTAGGACTGTCAATCTGATTTTTTTTTTACATGATTTCCTTATTCGCTTAATTATTTTGCATTATGTTGATAGATTTATGATAAATCATCATGAACAAAAGTTACTAGTTGTGATTGAGATCTCTGACTTGCAATGATGGGCATCAAAAGCACCAGAACATCGTGTTTGTTCGGCTGGGGGCGGGGGATGCTGATGGACAGCGTTATTCATCCATTTGAGTTCATCACTATAGCTATATAATGTAACTATTAAAACCCTAATCACCCAAACCGTGCCTGGTCCTTTTCTACATTCATGTGCTTCACATTTCATCAAAAAATTCTGGCGGACAAAAATATGACATGGATATACTGATACTTAAAATCCTAAAAAAGTAGGATAAGGACATGGCATGGACACTGCAATATATAGATATAAACTTTCATTTATATACATCCATAATGTAAGACAACTACAGAATTTTGGTTAATTTCTTAATTTTATGCTAAAACTTGCATGATGTTGAAATGAATATATACAAACATACAAAAAATTTTATTTTGTATATTATTACTACTCTCCTATTATACTTTTGTCATCACAAATTTTTTTTCCCCATATTAAAAAAAGTGTTCATTGCATGCTTGATTTTTGATTTCCATGTGTATATGAGAATTTGTTTTATATATTATAATTACTACTCTTCTATTACACTTTTGTCATCACAATTTTTTTTCCTGTATTAAAAAAAGTGTTCATTGCATGCTTCATTTGTGATTTCCTTGTGTATATGGCAGTCTTTTCTAAAGAAAGAATGGTTAGACACTTTGTGGTATGTTCATTATGTTATCATGATTGTTGGATGTTGTTGTCGTTTTAAAGATGTGTTTTTTTCTGCATAGGACTTGTGTCAGGGAGTGTTTAGAATGTTTGAATAATGTGTCCTAAAATAATTAATTTCATTTTCTAATTATAAATACGTTCATGGGGCGTCAGTGTATTGGATGCATGTCCGATACAGGAATAACACTGTTGTAGAAGTGTCCGTGTTCTTAAATTCTGGTATTCTGAATTTTCTGATCCTTAGAACACTTGTATCGAACATTGGTTGAACTGACACTTGTGTCCAACTACATCTACATCTATTTCAGACATTTGAAAAAGGGTACACTTGCGTCCAGTTGTTTTCCCAATTTGTATATACTTTTGCTTAAGAATATTAAAGGGAAAAAAGGAAAACAGAAAGGGTTCTTTTAGCTTATTAATGTTTTTCGGTTCCTTTTTCATTCCTTTTAGTTTTTCCATATTCATGCATGCCAAAAAAGATAACTATATTTAATATATACAAAATTATACGCATAACACACAATCACCATAAAAAGGAACTCAGGCACAGAAACGGACACGTGTCTAGATTTTTGGTTGGAGGCGCAGTGAATGAAGATGAAACAAACTATAAAATACGAGAGTCTGATAGGAGATTTCATAGTTGTTAGGAAACTTTCAAGTTGCCACTGAACCTACAATTTATGTGAACTTGTATGCAACAAGGTTCTTTCGGAACCTATCACCAGACTAGCCAAGAGGCTATATTCTACCTGGATTGTTCAACTTACTAATTAATCGTGTAATAATATGCATTGCTCCTAACAATAATCTACAGTAAAAAAAATTCCAAAAGCAAATTAGATGTTTTCAAGGACTGATGTGACATTACTACACCATGGTTTGCATTGAAGTATGGGACTGGAAATGTTCTACTTCTCTTATATACTTGTATCAAATTTTCAGTGACATCATGTAATGCTGTTTGTACTAAAGTTGCAAATTCTGGTTGAGCAACAGCAAAGCTGATGACAGGTCTCACTGGGTCAGATGGGAGGAGATTCCTAAGAATGAAAGGGGGCTGGGATTTTGAAATTTTGGATGTATGGATGTGGCTTTGCTAGCAAAGAAATTTTGGAGGCTTACAAAGATCCAACCCTCTCTCTGGGCACAAATTTTGAAGGGTTCTTCCCATAAAGTAGTTTTTAGAAGGCTAAGGTAGGTTGGAGGCCATCTTGGGGCTGGAGAAGTCTTCTTAATGAGGGGGATCTGCTCGAGAGAGAAGTTCTCTGGCAGGTAGGTAATGGAAGAAATGATTAATTGCATGGGATGACAGATACATTCAGTCCCAAGATCCTCTTGGTTGTAACCCTTATTTATCATGACAGATGGAGGACCTCATTAACCCCCCAGGCACAAGTTTTGGGACCTCATCTTAATTAGATCTTTCATGAGATTGCAAAGACGATCATCAGTACCTATTAGTTTCAGAGACAAAGGCCCTGAGTTGCAGATTGGGCAGAGTCGGACCCTTGCAGATTTTTTGTAAAACAGGGTTCTTTTGTAGGGATGACATTTTGTTATGCTTTCTAGAGAAACATTGTCACTTTTGAGGTTGCTTTTGTGCTCTAAATTCTATTCTGTAACCATTGAGGTCAAGGTTGCATTTATATAACTATACTTGCTAATCTCATTGACATTCAAGACCTGTGCATATCATCCATTGTCATTGACTCCTTCACTAACCCTTTTGACACTTGGGAACACTCGTGCAGGCATCTATGTGGGTGGAAACAAAGTTGTTCATTTTACTCGCGAACAAAACATCGGTCCAAGTTGGAATACATCTCTCAGCTCCTCTGATCCCAGTTCAGAGTCTGCTTTCAACTTCTCTGCTTCAAGTTCAAAGGTTCTACCAAACTGTCCAACTTTTCCAGACTGTGGTTTTCGGCAACCTAAGAGTGGGGTGGGGCTCTCTTGCTTGGATTGTTTCCTTGGTGATGGATCCTTGTATCGCTTTGAATATGGAGTCACCCCATCAATATTCCTTGCCAAACTCCGAGGTGGCACGTGCACCACTGCCGAATCTGACCAAGCAGAAACAGTGATCCATAGGGCCATGTATCTGCTTCAAAATGGATTTGGAAACTATGACGTGTTTAAGAATAACTGTGAGGACTTTGCTTTGTACTGCAAAACAGGTCTTCTGATTCTTGACCAAACAGCTCTGGGAAGGAGTGGTCAAGCAGCATGTGTTGTTGGTGCTCCATTGTCAGCTCTTCTTTCTTCTCCTCTGAAGTTGTTTATGTCGAGTCCTGTTGGTCTGGTCACAGCAACAGCTGTAATGTATTGTATGAGCAGGTATGCTGCAGATCTTGGGGTTCGAACTGATGTTATTAAGGTGTCAGTGGAGGACATAGGTTTGTTCCATGGTCAGAAGGGACCAAAGGATCTTGCCGAAGACAGTGAAAGCTGTGAAGCACCGGTTGCGATTATTCCAACTGATATTCCAGCTTCTAAGCGACAGAGATGTAGATGATGTGAATCAACATGTATTCTTTTTCGCTTGTCACTGATAAACATACCATTTACAGAACCCGAATAATGTCCCATTATTTGAGTTTTGGAGTGTCTTCATGTTTTCTTTAGAATTTTGTATATGGTCAATATCAGAATTGACAAGATTTCTCAGTCTAATTCCTTTTGTGGGGCTCATAGAGCAATTCCAGAAAACCAATGCCCAAATTTTAGGATTTGATGCAAAATATTTAAGAACATTGAGGAGAGGAGTGTTTTTTTTTTTTTCTTTCACGTCCAAATGAAACTTGTTTGCTTCATCTATTACATTTTTGGACCACCATGCCTATTTCTTGCATTTCACACCACTCTTATGTATTTTTTTTTTGGGTAAGGTTAGATCTGTCAATTGATTTGATTTTGATCTAAATCCGAGCCAATTATTAGAATATGAATTAGACATCCAATTCGATAATCCGTTAGCGAATCCGATAATGTTAGTTAAATAAATTGGATATGGATTATGGTCGATTTGACCCAATATAAGATATAATTTATTATAAATATATTATTTAATGTTATAATATATAATATTTAGGACAAATTACACCTACCTCTCTTCTAGATTGGCTTTATAACACTTACCTCTCCTGTGTTTTAATCTTTTGGCATATAACACTTATCCCATCTAGTTTGCACATTGATAACAAATACCTCATTCTGTTAATCAAACTAACAGTTATTGTTGATGTCATCAAAATTTAATCTTAAAAGGACAATTATATTCCATCATTAGCCACCACTTTGAGCAGACCCACTTTGGACCTTCAATCATAACAACATCACCTCTAGCCGAGCCACCACCCACCTTCATCTCCACCGAGCTTCACCACTTGCGCCATCAATACTTACCATTGAAATCATTGCCGAGAAGACCCAGCTTCAACCAAACCATTAGCCACTACCATCCCCATGGCGGAGTTGCCATTGAAGCCAAGACCCACTACCGCACCTAGAAGACCCATATCTTCACTGCCGTCATCATCTCGGCCAAACAGACCCAATGCTGATCAGACTCACCAAACCATCAACTCCATCACCATTATTCAAGCAACACCAAAACAGTCGTGTAGACCCACTATCCCCACCATGAGCCATCACTGTGAGCAGACCCATTTCGAACCTTCAACTGTAACATCACCTCCAGACGAGCCACCACCCACCTCCATCTCCACTATGCTTCACCACCTACGCCATCAACATTTACCATTGAAACCACTAACGAGAAGACCCAGCTCCGGCCAAACCACTAGCCACTATTATTCCAATGTCGGAGCTGCCATTGAAGCTGAGACTCGCCAACTTCAGTTGCAACATTTTTAAGAGTATAATTGTCATTTTAAGATTAAATTTTGATGATATCAACAATAACCGTTAGTTTGATTGACAAAAGGGGGTAAATGTTATATGCCAAAACACAGGGGAGGTAAGTATTATAAAGCTAATCTAGAAGGGAGGCAAGTGTAATTTGGCCTAATATTTACATACAGACAATAATTGCCTCAGGCCATATAAGAAGGAGTTCCTCCTCCAAGATGATATGGCTTCACCAAATGTTAACACATGTGTCAAATATATAAATAATAAAAAAATAAAGATATAAATCAATTTTAAGGAATGAATTGGGTTTCAGATATATATGTATATATACACCTGCAAATCTACATCTCCATCTCCATCTCTCACATACATGTATACTACTTTTTCTTTATATTTTATTTTTCTTCTCAGGCTTCTCTATTTTTTTTCCAAATCATTATTTGCTAATCACTTTTAAAATTAATTTTTTTTAAAAACATTATATATTTTTTCGGATCGGGTTATCGGATCAAATATTAAATTAATAACAAATCAAATATGGATTTTATTGTATATAATCCATCGGATTATCGAATTGCCTATACTCTTATATGGTTTGGATCGAATCAGACTTGATCCGATTCAAATTCGATATGTTTACAGGCCTACGTAAGGAAGACCACTCTTCTGTTGAAGAGGCCTAAAGTAACATCACTTCATAGACATTTTTTATTTATGTTACTTGTTTACCTTTTAAAGTTGATAAAACGTTTTTCAGTAAAAAAAAAAGATGAATGAAAAATTATTTAGAAATTCTAAATTTTCTTTTTGATCAAGAATATATTCTATCTAATCACAATAAAAATAGTATGTTTTGCTTTTGCGAAATATTTTCGTACTAATTTTCAATATTTCAAATTTCAAACTTTCCTCTTTGTAATTTATAATTATAATTTTACTATATTTGATTTTTAGTTCATCAATAGTTTTTCTAAATTTAAAATTATTTTTATCTTATTTTTAAGTTTAAATGAAATAATGAATATTAAATTATAATTAATTAATTCTTTTCAAATTCAAGTTAGACAACCTCTTGCATAAAAGTTACATTATAACTTTAAAAAAAAATCTCCAAAAACTATACATACCATAAAATTAAATACAATATTATTATTTATTTTCATTTAAAAAAATTGACTATTTTTTCCATTTAAGAAAAAGACTAATTATTTAATACTTAAAGTTATAAAAAGAAAACAAAATCCAAATGTTTAAATAGTTAAACAAGAATTTGGATTACAAACAATTAAAAAATTAAAAAATAAGGGTTCACAGCGCACATTTTAAAAGGATGAGATCAAACTGATACTCAGTTTGTACATTAATAGTGGTTTTTGCACCTAACCCAACAATGTACCACAAGGCCACTATCAAGGCAATTGGCTGAATGAAAAATTCATATGAAAATTACGTAATTATAAAACCAAATTATATTAAAATAACTAAACATAAGACCACAGTGGCAGGCCAAAATGATAGTCTGTTTTCTCAAATCTATAATTCCTTACCCAAAAAAGAGAGAAAATAATGGTTCTCAAACTTTTGATATTCTAAATAAACAATCATTGTATATTATGGGTAAAATTGCAAAAAATTTTTGAACATTTTTAGCAAATTATTCAAGTAAACTATTTTTAAAAGCAAATTAGTTCCTTATCTTATAAAAGTGGATAACTTGACTTTCTGGTAGAACTATAATAACATATATACCGTCTAATATGTCCATTATGTCATTTTCTTTATAAGAATAGAGTTTTTTTAAAAATAAAAAATAATTAGATAAAATTCCTAAATAATAAATTTAGGAACATAAAAAAATAAAAGACTAATTGGTTTTATTTAATATTTTTTAAAAAATAAAAATTTAATCAACTAACATATATACTATTTTTTCAAGTATAGTGTTATCTAAATAAAAATTTAAATAAATAAAAAAAAGAGCTTGATAAAATTCTTAAATAAAATTCTATTCACTTTTTAATTTAAATTTTTTTTTTTTGTTTTCAAATTTATTATTTCTGAATTTTATCCATGCTTCAAAACATAACAGAAAGAGTAAAAGTTCTTTAACAAAAAAAAAGAGAGAGTAAAGTTGATGGGTCAAACAAAGTTCACGCCAGTCTATCATACACTTCATAGCGAAGGTATCCAGTTCGCGTGATGGCGACGCCGAATAATGCAGTGTCACTTTATCCCCACCATTTTAAGCTTTAATGCCTTTTGGACTTCACATATAATAACTGTGTCTGTCTGTAGACTTTCATATGGCAAGTGTTTAATGAGGAGAAGGTAGAGAGAGACATTGAGATACAGAGATGGGTCTGCTCACCCAGAGAGTTGAAAAAAGCGAGCTCGTAGCCGGCGACCATATCTACACTTGGCGAGCTGCTTTCACTTACTCTCATCACGGTTTGTAATCAACCCTCTTTCTATCTCTCTGCTCATTTTATTTGGGTTGAATCCCCCATAAACTAGCATGTGATTTCAACAATGCGCGTCTTTTGAATGTTGTAATCAACCAAAAACAACAATACAACGCCAAATTTGGTCTTTTTCTTAGTCTACTCAAGTGGATTCAAGATCTAGGTATTTATTGTTTATCTATGCAGCTTGAATCGGACTATTATTTCTTCTTTTTATCTCGATAGGACTGTCAATCTGATTTTTTTTCCTTTTACATAATTTCCTTATTTGCGTACTTATATTGCATTATATGTTGATAGATTTATGAAAATGATCATGAACAAAAGTTACTAGTTGTGATTGAGATCTTTGACTTGCAATTATGGGCGTCAAAAGCACTAGAACATCACGTTTGATCGCCCGGGGGCGGGGGATGAGGAGGCAGGGTAATCACTGATCAGATCGGATTATGCATAATCCTAATCCGATCCGCGAATTACGGATTGACGAAAATTAAATCCGATCCGATTCGTTGCAATCTGCCGATCCAATCCGTGATTGAACGATCGGATTGGATTGGCGGATTAGGTTAGTTGTCCTATTTGAATTTTTTTTTTTATCTATTTAAAAAATTTCAAACTATCATTTCAATTACAAGTCTTGTCTACTTAAAAAATTCAAAATATCATATAAGAATAGTATCTACAAAGAGATTTTCACCTCAAATAAAAATCATTGTTGAAGAATTTTGACGAGTTTTTTTCATTTTTTTTGTCTGATGAGACCAATTGGACCACGAAAAAAATTGATCAACAAACACAACATATTTTATTTCGTATCTCAAATGAACACAATTGTTAAATAAATAAATATAATATATATTGAGTTTTTAGGTTTACCCATGTAAGTATGTAATATATTATATTATTATACATATAATTACTATATATATATATATATATATATATATATATATATTGCCACGGATTGCGGATTGGATCGGATTTCTGACCCTCGAATTCGTAACCCGATCCGTGGCTAACAGATTCTAATATTTTAATCCGTCACCAATCCATTAGCTATCGGATCGGATTCACGAATTTGCGAATTTTTTGTGCACCCCTATGAGGAGGGACGGCGTTATTCATCCATTTGGATCGTTTTGGGCAGATGAAAATTAATAGTGAAAAGGGAAGGAAATGAAAATTAATTTTCTAGCATGTATTTGGTTGGGATGAAAAAATTTCAAGAAAGTTACAAGAAAATATAATGGTTCTATTTATGAAATTAGATAAAATGTCAAAATTAATTTGTATTGGATAAATATTGTCTTTTTAAAAAATTAACTGCATTATAATAATCTAATTAAATAATTGGGCATATCTTACCTCCCCTTGTGAATATAACACACACATCTCTTTTAGATTTCATAATTTCACTTGCCTCCCCCTATCAATAACGGCCGTCTAAGTAAGTAATGGTAATATGTGATCTTACCGTTATGTTCATATATTATTTATGAATATAAATATAGATTTGTACCTGAAGAAAAAGACTACAATACCCTTGTCTATGCAACTTTATCAAACCCATCTGAATCATGAGACCGTCCAGACACCTTCATAATCCACGTGTCCCCATATCACACAAGCCCAAGACCTTCACCATCCATCATCACTGGTACTACTCCATCCTCCAATAACTGTCCTCTTCCTCTCACCACCCCTCCAAGCTCATATACACATGACCGCGCCATCAAAGACTTCTCTGCCCGCCTCATTGCCTCTCAGGCGGCGGAGCTCCACCGCTTCCCAGGCGTCCTCTCCATACCCCAAATGCTTTCGCCAGATCCACACCACTTGCACTCCTCACTGACTAGTAACTAAGTAAGAGATAACCGACTTGGCTCAAAGAAGTGTAGAGACAGAAATTAATTACTTGTAGTGAGAGATTGAAGTAAGTCCTACACACACACATATATAGTAGACTTGTAACATCATGTGTATATCAGTCATTCTCACAATTATTGATTCATTTGATCATTATATTTTCTCTGCAACACAAAAAGCTCTGAACGAACAAGAACCAAAAGGAAAGAAAATGGCTGATTACAATCCATATCGTCCATTGCTTCAACCAAATGAAGTTGAAGCATTTGGCGGACTCTTCAATGTCGAATTGAAATTCATGGTCAAGCAAGATTCTTCAAGACTGCAAGATCAGTTTTAAATATGTGTCAATACACCGTTTCTTACATTGAAAAAGTATGTAAGAACACAAATGATGATGATCTTCAACTCCGCTTGAAATCATCGATCATCGCGACCATTTTCTATCTATTTTTATTTTTATTTTTGCATTAAATAACTAATTTATCTCATTCTCAATCGTTGATATATCATTAATTGTAGATTTATGATTCTTGATTAATTCATTTATGTTTCGTAATTGTTATAGCTTTCCATTTCTAAATCTTTTTGTGATTGTTGCCTTACAAATGCTGGGAAGATGAGGATTAAGTCCTTCTCAGTCCCTAAATTTCAAGTCAACTCTTAATTTATTACAAGATTCATTTGTTATATAGAAATATATTAGTAATAATTGATGATGATGTCCTTGTGCAAATTAATGTGCGTTGAAAGCAAGCAAATATGTTACATATATGGATCAATTATGAAATTAATAAAAATGGGTCCATAGCTTTTTTATGTATATATATATATATATATATATGCATGTGTGTAAGCAAAGGGTATTGTGGTAAATTTTAATTAATGAGTCAAGAGTATATAAGTAATTGTATATTGGCAAGAAGGTTAAACATGTCATTTCAGACACAAGAAGGGCAAAATTAACCTTTTATCCATTTAATGTAGCTGATGCCTTCAGATTCTATTTGTTTTTGTTATCCGCCGTTACGTGAGGGGGGAGTCTGTTACATGTAAGTGAGATTATGAAACGTAGAGAGGGGGGGGAGTCTGTTACATGTAAGTGAGATTATGAAACGTAGAGAGGGGGGGGAGTCTGTTACATGTAAGTGAGATTATGAAACGTAAAGGGGAGGTAGTTATATTGACAAACCTCTTAGTTATATTGACAAACCTCTGGGAGGTAATTGATATTTACCCTATATAATTTTATAAGCCATTTAGAGAAATATAGATTATTATACAATTATTATAAAAAGTGAACACATAAAAACTTTTTATTTTAGATAGATAGGAAAAAGGGGGCATAATTGTAACTTCACACAACTTTTTCAAGAAATCAAAATTTTCCTCTGTGTTTTGCAAGAAAAATATGATGATTATGAAAAGTTACTTTCCTACATAATTTTCTTTTTTGAGCTCTCCAAACTCTTCAAATGTTAAAATATTTTCCATTTCTTTTCATTTACCCCAGCACAAGTTTTGGGACCTCATCTTTAATTAGATCTTTCACGAGATCGCAAAGACAATAATCAGTACCTATTAGTTTTAGAGACAAAGGCCTTGAGTTGCAGATTGGGCAGAGTCGGACCCTAGCAGATATTTTTTGTCATGCTTTATAGAGAAACATTGTTGCTTTTGTGCTCAAAATTCTATTCCTTAACCATGGAGGTCTAGGTTGCAGTTATATAACTATACTTGCTAATCTCATTGACATTCAAGAAGTGTACAACATATCATTCATTGTTACTGACTCCATTCACCCTTGGGAACACTGGTGCAGGCATCTATGTGGGTGGAAACCAAGTTGTTCATTTTACTGGCGAAGAAAATGTCGGGCCAAGTTGGCATTCATATTTCAGCTCCTCTGTTCCCAGTTCAGCGTCCGGGTCAAAGGTCCCAGCAACCTGTCCAAATTTTAGTAACTGTGGTTTTCGGCAACCTAATAGTGGGGTGGAGCTCTCTTGCTTGGATTGTTTCCTTGGTGATGGATCCTTGTATCGCTTTGAATATGGAGTCACCCCATCAATATTCCTTGCCAAACTCCGAGGTGGCACGTGCACCACTGCTGAATCTGACCCACCAGAAACAGTGGTCTATAGGGCTTTGTATCTGCTTCAAAATGGATTCGGAAACTATGACGTGTTTAAGAAGAACTGTGAGGATTTTGCTTTGTACTGCAAAACAGGTCGCCTGAGTCTTGATCAAAAAGGTTTGGGAAGTAGTGGTCAAGCAGCATGTGTTGTTGGTGTTCCATTGTCAGCTCTTCTTTCTTCTCCTCTGAAGTTGTTAACGTCGAGTCCTGTTGGTCTGGTCACAGCAACAACTATAACGTATTGTATGAGCAGGTATGCTGCAGATCTTGGGGTTCGAACTGATGTTATTAAGGTGCCAGTGGAAGAAGTGCATTCCTTCCATGTTCAAGACACATAGAGTTGTGAAGGACAGGCTGTGATTATTCCAACAGAGAGTTCAAGGTCATGTGAATCAGCATGTAATTATTCTTTCTCGCTTGTCACTGATAAACATATCATTTGTAGAACCCGAACAATGTAATGCTCCGTTACTTGAGTTCTGAGAGTGTCTTCATGTTCGCTTTAGAATTTTGTATTTGGTAAACATAAGAATTGACAAGATTTCTCACTTTAATTCCTTTTGTATGGCTCCAGAAATGTAGAGCAATTGGATATTTGGATTAGTACTCCTATATATATATGTATATATTTTTTGTGCTTTTAGGATGTATACATGTTACCACCATTCAACTGCCATCTTAATTGTACCAAACTTCATAAATCAGTCAGGATAGTAAATGTTATAGTCTATGATCTTCAGCAAAGATGGGGTGCCAAACCTTGCTCATGCTTGTTTTGTTCTCCATTTTCAAAGATCCACTCTATAATCCATTGTTGAACCCTTCTCTTCTCTGCCTTTATGATAGCTCCCTTGGAAGCCCAAGCTTCCGCTAGCTGCTCATGGACCCAACACATAGGGATGGCAATTTTGTCCGCCCCGCCGGGTTTCCGCCCCGTCCCGCCCTGTTTAGGGAGGGTATGGGAGCCATTTTTTTCCGTAGGGGCGGGTTTGGGAAAAAAAATCAAAACCCGTCGCGGGTACGGGGCTGGTTTGGGACTCTATAATAACCCGCCCCGCCTATATATTTTATTCTTATAAATATATTTATATGTATATATATATATATACAAATTATAATTTTACTTTTGGTTGTATTAAGACTTATGTTTTCATTTTATCTTTTTGTTGTATTAAGACTTCTTTAATTGTTAGATCAAACTTGTTACTAAGTTATTTAGTTGTGAAATATATTTTCTGTAATAGGCTATTTAATTGTGGAATCTTATCATTTTACTTCTTAAACAGGGTTATACTATTTTGAATTTAATAGTATCAAACTTGGTACTATCCACTAGGCTCTTATTTTTGGAAAAAATCAATTTTTATTGATGTTTGATGTGGTTACAATTTTGTGGGGAGGGGCCTCGCCTCGTCTCGTCCCACCCATTTTGAAATTTCTAATGGGGCGGGGACGGGGTGGGGTTTCTTCCAACGGGGCAGGGATGGGTTTTGACATTCCGTCCCGTTTCAAACCCGCGGCGGGTTTGGTAATAGTGTTGAAGGCAGCGGGGCGGGGACGAGTTTAGGCAAACCTGTGCCGTACCCGCCCCGTTGCCATCCCTACCAACACATCATAAAAGATGTCTTCCTCTCGGCAAGCATGACCTTTACTCCTTATTTCCACTCTTTTTCACCTTTTTTGATTCTCCGACTTAAGTTCCCTCTCTGCAAACCTAGAATTTAATGTTGAGTTCTCTTAAGAAACTTAGACCTAAAATTTGCAATCTTAGGTTTAAACATGTTTTCAAAAAATTTTATGAATTGTACCCTAATTACAATGAAATTAGAGTTTAGACTTTGAATTCTTATGTAGACTTGGAAAATTGATTTCCAAGTGTCATGAACTGCCTAGGTCTAAAATTTATGAATTTAAGGATTTAAACATGCTTTGAACAAATTTTATGAATTTGACCTTCATTATGAAGGATTCAAAGTTTGACTTTAAATGTTAAAGATAATTTGAAAATTAGTCCTCTAGGTTTTTGTGAGTGACCTAAACCCAAATTTTGGGTTTAAGGACTTTAGAGTGAATTTTATGATGTTCTTACCCTAATTCTTAAGGAATTAGAGTTCAAAACCTAAATGTTTACGTGAACTTAAAAAATTGATTTCTAAGTATTCATGGATTACCTTAGAATGAGTTTTTACGACTTTTAGTAATTTCTATGGAAATGAAAGTGCAAAAATCTTGTTTTAAGAAGAGTTTTGAAAAGGTTGAATTTTAGGTATTTATGAGACCGAATACTTGAGATTTAAATTTCAAGTGCTTGTGAGTTTTGAGACCTAGATCATAGATTTTAAAATTTTATGGCCTACACCTAATTTTTATGAAAATTAGAGTCTAAATATTGAAAAGGTATTTTTAGGTGTTTACTATATCCGGAATTAGAAAATTTGATTTTTCAAGTTGTTATGACACGTAGACCCAAGATTTAAGAATCTTAAGTTTTATGCATGTAAAAGTTTTTAGAGTTTAGAAATTCTAAAATTTGTGTTAATTCATGTAAAAAATTTAAAAATTGATTTGTCCTAGGTTTGTAATGAACCTTAACCTTATTTTTAGGGTGTTTAGAGAAAATTTTATCAATTAAAGGCCTTTAATAAACCTAGACCTAAAATATATGAATTTTAAGATTTTCTAAAGAAGATTTAATGAATTTAAGCTGTTATAGGTTTCAAAGGAGTTTACACCTAAGAAATATGTATTTTAAAGTTTTGAAAAAAGTTTGTTGACTTTTAGTCTAACAATATATTTTAAATTGATAAAAGCTTTGACAATATTTTTTTTATAGAAAAACTTAGGGTTATGACCCAATGTGGATGACATAACAGCTAAAAGTTATATCTTTTAGAGTTTAGAAAGTGTGTGTTTGTTTGAGTGTATTTTTGAAAAAATACATTACTTATTTAGATATGTAGACATTAAAAAACTACATGATAGATCCAAAATATAATTTGGGCTTATCTTCAGTTTAGCCTACTTTGGAATGTGGCACAATGAGTCAGATAATTTGAAGTCCAGACCCACCACAAATAAATGAGTCGATAATTATTATGTATATATTGGATAATTATCACAAAAGATAATTATAGGATAATTATCAGAAGAAAAAAAAGTTACAAATCTACCCATCCGGTGAACCTATAAATAAAAGGTCCATAAATGGGGGAAGGGGAGGTCAGAAGATTTTCAGAAAAAGCTGAAACTCTGTAGAAGTCTTCACTCAAAATTCAAAGCTCCAAAACACCTAAACCCTGAAGGAGAAGAACAACAAGCACATCATCCACGTGTCGTTCTTTACCAAAGTTTCAATCCAATTCAAGATCAAGCTCTAGTAGCCCTTGAAGCCGGATCACTAAGGAGATCGAATTAAAGGACTTTATTTTTATTTTTCTTTTGTAAAGATCCGCAGAGAATTGTACCCATTTTTCTAAAATTAATAAAATTCATTATTTGTTATTGATTTTCGTTCCTAGAATTTTGGACATGAAATTTGTGTGTACAAATTTCTGGCACGCTCGGTGGGACCATCTCTACCTCTTATCTCTGTCTCATACATCATACCTCCAAAATTATGTTCATCATAATCTATGACTTTTCCCAAGGTTCAGACGACAAACAAGAAACACTCAAAAGAAATCGCTGCTGTAATGACTAACACCAAAGTTGCCGCAAGTAGTGACAAGAACACAAGGAACCTATCAAGTGCCAGCAGCACCTCAACAGGTCCTATGACACATAACAAGACCAAAGCAATTGCTTTGCTTAAGAATTAGCAAGATTTGGTGAAAACCAATCCTGTTAAACCAATGGATGTAAAAACTAAACATGTTAACACCATTGATCCTTAGGGGGTAAAGAACTCTGACGTAGTTTCAGAAAAGTCGGCGCCACCACATTTACCCCACTACGTCTCTGACGCCAACTCTAGCGTCGGTTTGCTCTAAGAGTCGTTACTTGAGATTTTAGAACAATCGCTCCCTTCAAAAAATGTTAGCCCTCAAGGTCTTTCCTATTCGAATGTTGTCGTAGCTATGATGACTAGAACAACCTCGATGGAAGACCAACTGGCAGTCATGACGCGTGCAATCGAAAACCTCACAAAGATTGTTAAAGAGAAGGACTTGCAGATCACCGCGCTAATGAAGAAGCTTGAAATCCAAAATCCTGACAAGTCAACACATCTGCCTGCGAATACTTCAAATTCCTCTTTTTAAGGTGCCCAATCAAAAGAGCGTCGTCACGCATCTGCGTCAAGACACATGGCTGACGAAACTAACCCTGTTTTGCCAGTTGCTTTGCTATTTGTACAACAGTTGCAGGATATAATAACAAACACAATTTTAGCACAATATGGCGGCTCCCTCAGAGCATTTTTGTGTACTTAAAACCTTACACCGAAAGAATCAATAGCTTAAAGACGCCAGTGGGATATCAACCGCTAAAGTTCCAACAATTGGATGGAAGAGGCAATCCCAAACAACATGTTGCACACTTTGTGGAGACCTGCAACAATGCTGGCACCGAAGGGGACCTCTTAGTCAAGTAATTTGTTCGTTCCCTCAAAGGGAATGCATTTGATTGGTATACGAACCTCAAAGCTCGGAGTATTGACTGTTGAGAGCAGATGGAGCGAGAGTTTCTTAACTGCTTCTACAGTATTCGTAGAACAATAAGCATGCTAGAACTCATTAACACGAAACAAATTAAGGATGAGCTTGTGGTAGACTATATCAATCGTTGGCGAGCTCTAAGTCTTGACTGCAAAGACTGTCCTTCTGAAGTATCAGCAGTCAGAATTTGTATGCAAGGTATACACTGGGAGCTTCTTTACATTCTACAAGGAATCAAGCCTCGTATATTTAAAGCTTTGGTTACTCGTGCCCATGATATGAAGCTCAGCATAACAAGTCGTGGTGCAAAGGTTTTGCCTTTCCCAATATGTCTGACAACTGTCTTAAAGATGAAGAGGTTGAGTATGAAGAGGAAGACAAAATACTTCATAACTCGGACGATGAAATAAATACATCTTATATTACAAGCATCGTCTTTAACGACTTGTATCAAGAAACACATTGTGTTCCTTCATTGACTTCATCTGATGGTTCTCGGTTAAATAAGGTATTCAGTCAAGAAAATCTTGATAGAAGACTGAATAGACATGGGGCAAACCTTCTATACAAAACTCATTCTTAGCTCTCTCATATGAAATATCCTTGGCATGGGGGTAAGATTTACGGCTGTCCTTTAAAAAGGCCTACACGTTTTATCAAACCTGACAATAAGAAAGAAGTTCCAAGAAGGAAACAAGAAAAACAAAAGTATAACCAAAATGATGACTCTCAAGGATTTGTGTTGAAGATGCAGTATCAAAATAATCGGTCAAATTCCACTCAAACGACTTCAAGTAGGAGAGTTCAAAATGCCGTGTTCACTTGGAGGCCAAAGAAGAATGCTCAAGAGGGAATGGTTCTGAAAAGATCTCACAAGAATCAGTGTTTGGAAATATACAAATATCAGCTCAAGTAATTCCTTCCTAACATGTCGTCAACAAGTATCAAGGTAAGAGTCTAAAACTACACCGATTCGATCCGAGCTCTTAGAATTGGAATAAGTTCGGCAACGGATCAGGAAATCTTGGTGATCTTCTCTATTTAATGAATAGGGAGTCTGTTTTAAAATCGTATGCCCAATTTCTCCACCGATTCCTTCTTGGCGAGCCTCTCGGTCTGTCATTATACCTCGAGAAGTAGAAAGAATTACAATCCCCATCCCACCTAAAATTCTAGGAATTCGTTGATAGTTAGAATAGATTCGTAAACCCGATCGACTGATCCCCTGAATATTAGGTAGCTGTTGTTAAACCCGGTTGAATACTTTATGAAATGGGCGGAGTAACAGAAAATATAGCCAGAAAAACTATTTCAATAACGTCGTCCAAAATGACTATACGAACCCAATTCATTATTTCTGGACTAAGAATGTAGAACCAAAGGAAATAGGTCTTGGGAATGAAAAAATTGCAGGTTTATTTTTTTGGGTATGCTACAAGTGAATAGTTGTGATGAGAAATGAATCCTAATTTTAGGATGACTGATCCCTTTAATCCAGTCCATTGTGGTAGACACAATTTTTTTTGAAGAATTCGCCATGATATATCTGATTTATGCATAATATCATGAAAAATGGATACAAATTTTTGACTGCTACTTAGTATCGGCAATAGGTCTGAAAGAGTATATAAAAATACGTCTACAATCCTAGATGGAAAGAGAGGCTCAAAAAAACAAAAAGACTAGAGGAAGAAAAAGTGTGGGGACCAAAGCCCGAAAATGCTGTCTGGATCGAATCTCGCAGCGGAATCAAAGCATACTGGGTGAGGTTCAATCCTCCTACATGGACTATGACGAATGAAATACCTCTTCCTTTTGGGTGGGGAGACGAGTTCGAAGAAGATGTTTCTTCTCAAGTACAAGAAGAGTATAATAAAGAAACAAAGTAAGAAGGAAATCTCCAAATTGACGCCGAGCTGGTTTACACCTTTCAACATAAGTTTGGACTGTCTTCTAAGTTTTGCAAAGTTAAAGACTAATAAAAACTAAAGTACTCTCCGATACGAGCTTAAACTGTTGATAACACTCTATGACATGAGTATAAACTGTTTACAAAAAAAAAAAAAAAAACACTTCTTAACACGAGTATAAATTGACTTCCAAGAAAAAAAAAACACCCTTTGTCATGAATATAAACTGTCTACAAAAAAAAAGCACTCCTTAACACGAGTATAAACTGTCTACCAAAAAAAAAAAAAAAACAACAACACTCCTTGTCACGAGTATAAACTATCTACAAAAAAAAAAAATACTCATGACACAAGTATAAACTGTCTGCATAGAAAAAATAATCACTCCTTGATATGAGTATAAACTATCTTTACAGAAAAAATAAAATTGAAGCTTGCAAGAGAAGAGTTGAGTAACTTCCAAATTGACGCCGAACTGGTTTACACCTTTCAACATAAGTTTGGACTGTCTTCTAAGTTTTGCAAAGTTAAAGACTAATAAAAGCTAAAGTGCTCTCCGATACGAGCTTAAACTGTTGATAAGAGTATAAACTGTCTTCCAAGAAAAAAAACAACACTCTTTGTCACGAATATAAACTGTCTACAAAAAAAAAAAACACTCATTGACATGAGTATAAATTGTCTACCAAAAAAAAAAAAAACAACACTCCTTGTCACGAGTATAAACTGTCTATAAAAAAAAAAAAAAACACTTATGGCACAAGTATAAACTGTCTGCATAGAAAAAAATAATCACTCCTTGATATGAGTCTAAACTATCTTTACAGAAAAAATAAAATTGAAGCTTGCAAGAAAAGAGTTGGGTAACCTGGCCTGCCGTTGAGATGTTGACGATGTCTGCCGCACCGTGGTGACTTGGTTCGAATAGACAATAAAATGACCCCGAAGGACACTAAGGGATCTCGAAAGGACAGTAAAGTGACACACCAAAGTGCACTAAGGGACCCCGAAGGAACAATAAAAGTGACACCAAAGTGCACTAAGGGAACCTGAATGAACAATAAAGTGACCCCGAAGGGCACTAAGGGACACCAAAGGGACGAAAAAGTGACACCGAAGTGCACTAAGGAACCCTGAATGGACTAATAAATGGAGTCTGGAACTCTATATTCTAAGAGAAGCGATTTGACCTGCAAGAATTGACAAAAAAAATTGAAGCTTACAAGAGAAGAGTTGTGTGACTCGCGTAAAGTTGTTTTCCTCGATGAGTTCAATGGATCTGTATATTTTCGGAGGTAACACAAGGCTCGAGTAAAGCCTACAAATAGAAACTGATCTGAAAATATATATATATAGTTAGTTTCGAAGTTTAACGACATGTATACTTGGTTGCAATGTTTTACAACATATGAAACAGTCCAGGAGAAATGGTTTGGTGTTGTAATTACTCATCATTAGGTCTAGGTTCAAAACTAGGGAAGTGGCGGTAGTCAGAAGAAAAAAAAAAAAGAGAAAAAAAAAGAAGGAGAGAGAAAGAAAGAAAGAAAAAAAGTGTGTTATTTTACATTGATTGATGACACGTCAGTGAATTTAGTGTTTTATATATATATATATATATATATATATATATATCTTTAATAATATTATACATATAGAAGATATATGCTGTAAAGAAGGAAAGAAAGGAAACAGGAAAGAAGTATGTAACAGGCGGCAGAAGAAAAAAAAAAAAAGAGACAAACAGAACAGGAAGAAAGGAAAAAAAAAGAGACAGGAAAAAAAAAACGCTAAGGCAACACGAATGTGACAAAAAAAAAAAAGACAAGAAAAAAAAATATTCACCTTTGTGCCAGGCCAAAGAGAGTGATTGGGTGTGAGTTTTTTTCTAATTTCCTTCCAATGGCAGTTCCTGAATTTCTTTGATGTGAAGGGTCTGAAATATAGATTACATATATATAGTGGCAGATTAATCGTATTTGCTATTGGATTTTTGAGGACCCCACTTTAGTTTGGAAAGGAAAAAAATCCTATTAGTAATAGGATTCTCAAGTCTTCAATTCCGTTTGGACAAGAAAAAAAAAATCCTATTTGCAATAGGATCCTCAAGTCTTCAATTCCACTTGGACAAGAAAAAAATTCCTATTTGCAATAGGATCCAATTTCACTTGGACAAGGAAAAAAAATTCTATTTGCAATAAGGCTTTCAAGACTCGAAGTCAGTTTGAACAAGAAAAAAAAATCCTATTTGCAATAGGATCCTCAAGTCTTCAGGTCCGCTTGGACAAGGAAAAATTCATATGTGAAATAACGTTTTCAAGACTCCAATTCAACTTGATGAAGACATCCTCTTTGTAATTGAATTTTCACAAAAAAAAAATCTTTGCAAAAATTAAATACTTCAAGTCCCATTTTAAATATATGACAAGCTCAATATAGTGCGAGATTTGAAGTGGGGGCAATTTGTAGACATTAAAAAATAACATGATGAACCCAAAATATAATTTGGGCTTATCTTCAGTTTAGCCCACTTTGGAATGTGGCACAATGAGTCAGATAATTTGAGGCCTAGACCCACCACAAATAAATGAGTCATGGGCTGATCCAAATTGTCTAAAAACATCCAAGCCCACTAGAAAATGGGTTAAATGAAAAATTATATATATATATATATATATATATATATATATATATATATATCATCAAAGATGATTATTACATATATATTGGATAATTATCACAAAAGATAATTATAGGATAATTATCAGAAGAAAAGAAAGTTACAAATCTATCCTTCCGGTGAGCCTATAAATAAAAGGTCTAGAAATGGGAGAAGGGGGGGGCTAGAAGATTCTTAGAAAAAGCTAAAACTCTGCAGAAATCTTCACTCAAAATTCAAAGCTGCAAAACACTTAAACCCTGAAGGAGAAGAACGACAAGCACATCATCCAGGTGCCGTTCTTTACCAAAGTTTCAATCCAATTCAAGATCAAGCTCTAGTAGCCCTTGAAGTCAGATCACCAAAGAGATCGAATTAGAGGACTTTATTTTTGTCTTTCTTTTGTAAAGATCTGCAGAGAATTGTACCCATTTTTTGAAATTAATAAAATGGATTATTTGTTATTGATTTTCGTTCCTAGAATTTCGGACACGAAATTTGTGTGTACAGGATAATTCATTGATTACTTGACCTGGAGAGTGCAATATGTCAATTGTAATGGTTTAATTACCAATTATAGAGTTTATGGTAAACAATACAATAACCATGAGAGTATGATTTTTATGATGGCATAACAACTAGCATATGTCATCATAATGTGTATACTCGTGTATTTTTTGAAAAATTAAGTGTTTGAAAATCAAATTTGAATTTGTTATTATTATTATTATATAAGTATGAATGCACACACATAATTAAATAGGGTTTACACACAAGTAAACCTATCAAGGAGTTTAGGATTTTAGAAGTAGGCTAAGGGAATTTATCCCTACTCTAACCACACTCGATATCTAGTCCGCAAACTCCACATGACTACATATCTCGATAAGCTACTTGATAGAGTAATGACAAACTTATGAGTCCATGCAAAGAAGGCGTAGAAGAAGAGAGATGCAAAAAGATTGAGTTAGAGAATATTTTACCTTTACCTTTTGAATGAAACACTTCTCTTATCTTTTTAAGAGACTTGAACAGATTTTTATTTTTTTAGAATTTTTTAGAGTGATTCCTAAGTTTTGAAGATGCTAAGGAGTCTCTAAAGCTTGAGAAATTTGTCCCTCCTCCTCTAGGGTGAGCATGTTTGTATTTATAGAGTTTTCCTGACTTAGGGGGCAAGAAAATGATTTTGGAAAGTTATGGGGAGGGTTTGTAGTTCAAAGTGAGTAAGGATTACAACGGGTGAGTTATGGGGAGGGTTTGTAGTTCCTATTGCCCATGCTTGTTTTTGTTCTCCATTTTCAAAGCACCACCCTTATTGCCTCTATAATCCATTGCTGAACCCTTCTCTCCATTTATGATAGCTCATTAGCTCCCAAGGAAGTCCAAGCTTCCGCTGGCTGCTGATGGACCCAACACATCATAAAAGATATGTTCCTCTCAGCAAGCTTCAGCTTACTCCTTATTCTTAGCATATTGCATTTTAAACATGTTTAAATGGGTTAGCAAATGAGTTAAGTCGTATTTGTGTTGACATAATACGATTAGATTAGTTAGACGGATTAAATCAAGTTGAACCTATATAAACAAACACCACATAGTTATTTGGCTGTTACGGTCCGCACAAGAATAACCCAAATACAAACTAAAACATACTTGCACAAAGCAAGAGCAAAAAAAAGACAAATTCTAAATAAAACCTACTTGGACAAAGCAGGAGCCAAAAAAAGGCAAATTCTAAAATTTGGTTGGGAGCACCTTTTGAGGGTGTAATCATAATCTCTTTTATGTTAGGAGTATAGCTCGTAACAAAATTGGTTATCTCGTGAATTTTTTCGATCTCACACCTAAAATCTAAAATGTTCCAATATGCAACTTTTTATAATTCGATAAAAATGAATTTTTAGTATATTTTAATGATTTTTTGAAGACCTTTTAATACAAGTAATGATCCATTCATAAATTTATGTCCTCTTAGTTATTAAAAATGCTTAATAATTATATTTTTTACAAAATTAATGATTAAAAGTAAATCGATACCCTACAATGTAATTCAATAAAGATGGATTTTGAATTTTTTAAAACCTTTCAACACAAGTAATGATCAATTCATGAATTTATGTTGTCTTTATTAAAAATGCTTAGTAATTATATTTTTTTACTACTTTTTTGGTGGTATTTAATACAAACCCTCGCTTCAAACTCACGACACTTTGTTTTGGGCGAGTGCACTCGTCATCCCTCATTTTCTTTTTAGGAGATTAATGATTAAAAGTAAATTTAATTATAAAATAAATGAAAAATAATCATATGATATATCAGCTGCAGAAGAGGGTTCAAGTGCATGCAGAGCAAAGTGGTGTGTGAGTGTGTTTGTTACAAGTTAAAAAAAAAATTTATTTTTATTTTATTTTTCAATTTAGGAATTGGCTTTGAACGTAACCACTGTAACATCGCCCAAAAATCATTTTAGGATTTATTTCTCCAAATTCACGAGTATGCCGACTTGCCCTAACAGCGATCTCCTCCACTGCCAATCACGATCTCCTCCACCGGCCACCGGCGAGAAGAATCTCTTCCGCCGCGAACTACTCCAAGTATAGTTATCGTACTCCACCACGTGCACTCAGTCTTTGAGACTTGATATGCATTTCATCATCATCATCCTCCTTGACTTAATCTCATGTGAATGGGATCGGTCACATAAATTTTTTATAAATTCTAAATTTTCTTTTTGATCACGAATATATTCTATCTAATCTCAATAAAAATAGTATGTTTTGATTTTGGGAAATATTTTCGTACTAATTTTCAATATTTCAAATTGCAAACTTTACTCTTCGTAATTTATAATTATAATTTTACTATATTTGATTTTTAGTTCATCAATAGTTTTTCTAAATTTAAAATTATTTTCATCTTATTTTTAAGTTTAAATGAAATAATGAATATTAAATTATAATTAATTAATTCTTTTCAAATACAAGTTAGACAACCTCTTGCACAAAAGTTACATTATAACTTTAAAAAAAATCTCCAAAAACTATACATACCATAAAATTAAATACAATATTAATATTTCTTTTCATTTAAAAAAATTGACTATTTTTTCCATTTAAGAAAAAGACTAATTATTTAATACTTAAAATTATAAAAAGAAAACAAAATCCAAATGTTTAAATAGTTAAACGAGAATTTGGATTACAAACAATTAAAAAATTAAAAAATAAAAGACTAATTATTTAATACTTAAAGTTATAAAAAGAAAACAAAATCCAAATGTTTAAATAGTTAAACAAGAATTTGGATTACAAACAATTAAAAAATTAGGGTTCACAGCGCACATTTTAAAAGGATGAGATCAAACTGATACTCAGTTTATACATTAATAGTGGTTTTTGCACCTAACCCAACAATGTACCACAAGGCCACTATCAAGGCAATTGGCTGAATGAAAAATTCATATGAAAATTACGTAATTATAAAACGAAATTATATTAAAATAACTAAACATAAGACCACAGTGGCAGGCCAAAATGATAGTCTGTTTTCTCAAATCCATAATTCCTTACCCAAAAAAGAGAGAAAATAATGGTTATCAAACTTTTGATATTCTAAATAAACAATCATTGTATCATCGTATATTACGGATTAAATTGTAAAAATTCTGAACATTTTCAACAAATTATGCGGCTAAACTATTTTTAAAAGCAAATCAATTTCTTATCTTACAAAAGTGGACAACTTGAATATCTCGCAGAAGTGTAATAACATATATACCCTTTATTATGTCATTTTCTCTATAAAAATAGAATTTTTTAAAAATAAAAAATAATTAGATAAAATTTCTAAATAATAATTTTAGGAACATAAAAAAATAAAAGACTAATTGGTTTTATTTAATATTTTTTTAAAAATAAAAATTTAATCAACTAACATATATACTCTTTTTTCAGGTATAGTGTTATCTAAATAAAAATTT
Organism: Cornus controversa; assembly: GCA_026545225.1. Taxonomy (NCBI): domain Eukaryota; kingdom Viridiplantae; phylum Streptophyta; class Magnoliopsida; order Cornales; family Cornaceae; genus Cornus; species Cornus controversa. The sequence continues at coordinate 64,879,444 of CM048847.1, forward strand.
AAATAAAAAAAACTAGCTTGATAAAATTTTAAATAAATTTCTATTCACTTTTTAATTAATTAATTAATTTTTTATATTTTTAAATTTATTATTTATGAATTTTATTCAAGCTTCAAAACATAACAGAGAGAGTAAAGTTGTTGAACAAAAAAAAGAGAGTAAAGTTAATGGGTACAAAGTTCACGTCAGTCTATCATAGACTTCATAGCGAAGGTATCCAGTTCGCGTGATGGCGACGCCGAATAATGCTGTGTCACTTTATTCCCACCATTTTAATGCCTTTCATATGGCAAGTGTCTAACGAGGAGGAGGTAGAGAGAGACATTGAGATACAGAGATGGGTCTGCTCACCCAGAGAGTTGAAAAAGGCGAGCTCGTAGCAGGCGACCATATCTACACTTGGCGAGTTGCTTTCACTTACTCTCATCACGGTTTGTAATCAACCCTATTTCTCTCTCTACTCATTTTAATCGGGTTGAATCCCCCCATAAACTAGCATGTGATTTCAACTATGAGCGTCTTTTGAATGTTGTAATCAACAAAAACAACAATACTATGCCAAATTTGGTCTTTTTCTTAGTCTACTCAAGTGGATTCAAGATCTAGGTATTTATTGTTTATCTATACAGCTTGAATCGGACTATTATTTCTTTTTATCTTGATAGGACTGTCAATCTGATTTTTTTTTCCTTTTACATAATTTCCTTATTTGCGTACTTATTTTGCATTATATGTTGATAGATTTATGAAAATGATCATGAACAAAAGTTACTAGTTGTGATTGAGATCTTTGACTTGCAATTATGGTTGTCAAAAGCACTAGAACATCACGTTTGATCGCCGGGGACCGGGGATGAGGAGGTAGGGGTGACCACGGATCAGATCGGATTATGTATAATCCTAATCCGATCCGCGAATTACGGATTGACGAAAATTCAATCCGATCCGATGTGTGATTGAACGGATCGGATTGGATTAACGCATTGGGCTAGTTCTCCTATTTGAATTTTTTTTGTCTACTTAAAAATTTTCAAACTATCATTTCAATTACAAGTCTTGTCTACTTAAAAAATTCAAAATATCATATAAGAATAGTATCCAAAACAAGATTTTCACTTCAAATAAAAATCATTGTTGATGAATTCTGAAGAGTTTAGGAAAAAAGAAAAAAAAAATTCTTTATGTCTGTTGAGACCAACTGGACCCAGAAAAAAATTGATCAACAAACACAACATTTTGTATTTCGTATCTCAAATGAACACAATTGTTAAATAAATAAATATAATATATATTGATTTTTTAGGTTTACCCACATAAGTATGTAGCATATTATATTATAATTACTAATTATATATATATATATATATCTATATATATTGCCACGGATTGGATCGGATTTTTGACTCTCCAATCCGTAATCCGATCAGTGGCTAACAGATTCTAATATTTTAATCTGCCACCAATCCATTAGCTATATCGGATTGGATCGGATCGGATTCACGGATTCGCAGATTTTTTGCGCACCCATGTGAGGATGGACGACGTTAGTCATCCATTTGGATCGTTTCGGGCAGATGAAAATTAATAGTGAAAAGTGAAGGAAATGAAAATTAATTTTCTAGCATGTATTTGGTTGGGATGAAAAAATTTCAAGAAAATATAATGGTTATCTAAATTGTCCTTTTTTTTTTTTTATTATTTATGAAATTAGATAAAATGTCAAAATTAGTTTAGGAGTTGACCTAAACCATCATGCCATTCAAGGTTTAGGTAAATTGTATAAGGTACGGTACACGCACATGCACTCATACACATATTTGAATTTCTTCTCATATGTCGCATGCCCATTAAGGTCAATGTCCATGTGGCATGAACTGGTGCGTCCTATTCACTTGACAACCTAGCTCAAGATATTTTATTTTTGCTATTTTTTTTTCCCTTTTAACTGCGCATCTTTACACAATAAATATGAAATAGAAAAATAAAAGATATCGAAGATTTTTGAAGGAAAACAAAAAAGATGGATCAATATATAAAACATGAATAATAATTTGGAGGCCGATTACACTAGTTCGATTTTATTTTTATGTGAGTGGGGTGGTGAGTCCTATCACATGATATCATGTGATTAGACTCACCACTACACTCTCAGAAAACTATTATCGGTCTAGTCCGATTCAGACTCTCTGTCATTAGTTACTCTTTAGAGTCGTTGAGGCCTTTTTTTTTGTGGATCCCATATAAACAAGCATCCCATATAAACAAGCATGTGATTTCAACAATGCGCATCTTTTGAATGTTGTAATCAACAAAAAACCAACAATACTATGCCAAATTTGGTCTTTTTCTTAGTCTACTCAAGTGGATTCAAGATCTAGGTATTTATTGTTTATCTAAATAGCTTGAATCGGACTATTATTTCTTTTTATCTTGATAGGACTGTCAATCTGATTTTTTTTCCTTCCCTTTTACACAATTTCTTCATTTGCGTACTTATTTTGCATTATATGTTGATAGATTTATGAAAATGATCATGAACAAAAGTTACTAGTTGTGATTGAGATCTTTGACTTGCAATGATGGGCGTCAAAAGCACTAAAACATCACATTTGTTCGCCTGGGGGCGGGGATGAGGAGGGACGGCATTATTCATCCATTTTGGTCCTTTTGGTGAGATGAAAATTAATAGTGGAGAGTGAGAGTGAGAGTGAGAGTGAAGTGAAGGAAATAAAAATTAATTTTTTAGCATGTATTTGGTTGGCATGAAAAAATTTCAAGAAAATATAATGGTTATCTAAATTTTCCCTTTTTATTTATTTATTTATGAAATTGGATAAAAAGTCAATTAATTTATATGGGATAAATATTGTCTTTTTAAAAAATTAACGGCATTATAATAATTTAATTAAATACTTGGGCAAATATCACTTACCTTCCCCAGATGTTTGTCAATATAACACACACATCTCTTTTACGTTTCATAATTCCACTTGCCTCTCCCTGTCAATGATGGCCGTCCAAGTAAGTAATGGTAATATGTGATTTTACCGGTATGTCCATATATTATTTATGAATATAAATGTAGATTTGTACCTGAAAAAAAAGACTACAATACCCTTGTCTCTGCAACTTTATCAAACCCATTTGAATCATGAGACTGTTCATAGTCCTTCATGGTCCACGTGTCCCCATATCACACAAGCCCAAGACCTTCACCACCCATCATCACTTGTACTACTTCATCCTCCAATCACTGTCCTCTTCCTCTCACCACTCCTCCAAGTGCATATACACATGACCGCGCCATCAACGACTTCTCTACCTGCCTCACTGCCTCTCAGGCGGCGGAGCTCCACCGCTTCCCAGGCGTCCTCTCCGTCCCCCAAATGCTTTCGCCAGATCCACAACACTTGCACTCCTCACTGACTAGTAACTAAGTAAGAGATAACCGACTTGGCTCAAAGAAGTGTAGAGACAGAAATTAATTACTTGCAGTGAGAGATTGAAGTAAGTCCTACACACACATATATATATAGTAGACTTGGAACATCATGTGTATATCAGTCATTCTCACAATTAGTGATTCATTTGATCATTATATTTTCTCTGCAACACAAAGCTCTCAATGAACAAGAACCAAAAGGAAAGAAAATGGCTGATTACAATCCATATCGTCCATTGCTTCAGCCAAATAAAGTTGAAGCATTTGGCGGACTCTTCAATGTTGAATCGAAATTCATGGTCAAGCAAGATTCTTCAAGACTGCGAGATCAGTTTTAAATGTGTCAACACACCGTTTCTTACATTGAAAAAGTATGTAAGAACACAAATGATGATGATCTTCAACTCTGCTTGAAATCATCAATCATCGTGACCATTTTCTTTCTCTTTTTATTTTTATTTTTGCATTAAATAACTAATTTATCTCATTCTCGATCGTTGATATCTCATTAATTGTAGATATCTGATTCTTGATTAATTCATTTTTGTTTCGTAATTGTTATAGCTTTCCATTTCTAAATCTTTTTGTGATTGTTGCCTTACAAATGCTGGGAAGATGAGGATTAAGTACTCAGTCCCTAAATTTCAGGTCAACTGTTAATTTATTTACAAGATTCATTTGTTATATAGAAATATATTAGTAATAATTGATGATGATGTCCTTGTGCAAATATGTTACATATATGGATTAATTATGAATTTCATAAAAATGGGTCCGTAGCTTTTATATATATGTGTGTGTGTGTGTAAGCAAAGGGTATTGTGGTAAATTTTAATCAATGAGTCAAGAGTGTATAAGTAATTGTATATAGGCAACAAGGTTAAAGATGTTATTTCAGACACAAGAAGGGCAGAACTAACCTTTTATCCATTTAATGTAGCTGATTCCAGCAGATTCTATTTGTTTTTGTTACCCGCCTTTACGTGAGAGGTGAGGTAAGTGATATTTACCCTAAATAATTTTATAGCCCATTTAGAGAAATATAGATTATTATAAAAAGTGATCACATTAACACATTTTATTTTAGATAGATAGGAAAAAGGGGTCATAATTGTAACTTCAAATAACTCTTTCAAGAAATCAAAATTTTCATCTGTTTTTTGCAAGAAAAATTAGATGGTTATGAAAAGTTACTTTCCTACATAATTTTCTTTTTCGGGCTATCCAAACTCTTCAAATGTTAAAATATTTTCCATTTATTTTCATTTACCCCAACATAAGTTTTGGGACCTCATCTTTAATTAGTTCTTTCACGAGATCGCAAAGACAATAATCAGTACCTATTAGTTTTAGAGACGAAGGCCTTGAGTTGCAGATTGGGCAGAGTCGGGCCCTTGCAGATTTTTTTTTGTAGAACATGGTTTCTTTTGTAGGGATGGCATTAATTTTGTCATGCTTTATAGAGAAACATTATTGCTTTTGTGCTCAAAATTCTATTCCTTTACCATCGAGGCCTAGGTTGCAGTTATATAACTATACTTGCTAATCTCGTTGACATTCAAGAAGTGTACAACATATCATTCATTGTTAATGACTCCATTCACCCTTGGGAACACTGGTGCAGGCATATATGTGGGTGGAAACCAAGTTGTTCATTTTACTAGCGAAGAAAATGTCGGGCCAAGTTGGGGTTCATATTTCAGCTCCTCTGTTCCCAGTTCAGTGTCCGGGTCAAAGGTCCCACAAACCTGTCCAAATTTAAGTAACTGTGGTTTTCGGCAACCTCAGAGTGGTGTAGGGTTCTCTTGCTTGGATTGTTTCCGTGGTGATGGATCCTTGTATCGCTTTGAATATGGAGTGACCCGAACAATTTTCCTTGCCAACCTCCGAGGTGGGACATGCACCACTGCCAAATCTGACCCACCAGAAACAGTGATCCATAGGGCTTTGTATCTGCTTCAAAATGGATTTGGAAACTATGACGTGTTTAAGAATAACTGTGAGGATTTTGCTTTGTACTGCAAAACAGGTTTCCTGATTCATGACAAAAAAGGTGTGGGAAGTAGTGGTCAAGCAGCAGCATATGTAGGTGGTGCTCCAATGGCAGCTCTTCTTCCTTCTTCTCTGTTGTTTGTGTCTACTCCTGTTGGTCTGCTCACAGCAACAGCTGCTGTGGGTTGTTATTGTAAGAGGAGGTATGCTGCAGATCTTGGGGTTCGAACTGATGCTATTAAGGTGCCAGTGGAGGAAGTGCATTCCTTCCATGTTCAGAAGGGACCAAACTAACTTAATTGCTCAAGACACATAAAGTGTTGAAGGACAGGCTGTGATTATTCGAACAGAGAGTTCTAGGTCATGTGAATCGGCGTGTAATATGTATTCTTTCTCGCTTGTCACTGATAAGCATTTCATTTGCAGAACCCGAACAATGTCCCGTTACTTGAGAAGTTCTGAGAATGTCTTCATGTTTGCTTTAGAATTTTGTATTTTGTAAACATAAGAATTGACAAGATTTCTCACTTTAATTCCTTTTGTATGGCTCCAGAAATGTAGAGCAATTGGATATTTGGATTAGTACTCCTATATATACATGTATATATTTTTTGTGCTTTTAGGATGTATACATGTTACCACCATTCAACTGCCATCTTAATTGTACCAAACTTCATAAATCAGTCAGGATAGTTAATGTTATGGTCTATGATCTTCAGCAAAGATGGGGTGCCAAACCTTGCCCATGCTTGTTTTGTTCTCCATTTTCAAAGAACCACTCTATAATCCATTGTTGAACCCTTCTCTTATCCACCTTTATGATAGCTCCCAAGGTAGCCCAAGCTTCCGCTGGCTGCTCATGTACCCAACACATCATAAAAGTGTCTTCACCTCAGCAAGCATGAGCTTTACTCCTTATTTCCACTCTTTTTGACTTTCTTTGTTTCTCCGACTTCAGTTCCCTCTCTGCAAAGTGCAAACCTAGAATTTAATGTTGAGTTCTTTTAAGAAACTTAGACCTAAAATTTGCAATCTTAGGTTTAAACATGTTTTCAAAAGATTTTATGAATTGTACCCTAATTACAATTGAATTAGAGTTAGACTTTGAAATCTTATGTAGACTCGGAAAATTGATTTCCAAGTGTTCATGAACTACCTAGGCCTAAAATTTATGAATTTAAGGATTTAAACATGCTTTGAACAATTTTTATGAATTTGACCTTCATTATGAAGGATTCAAAGTTTGACTTTAAATGTTAAAGATAATTTTAAAATTAGTCCTCTAGGTTTAAGGACTTCAGAGTGAATTTTATGATGTTCTTACCCTAATTACTAAGGAATTAGTGTTCAAAACCTAAATGTTTAAGTGAACTTAAAAAATTGATTTCTAAGTATTCATGGATTACCTTAGAATGAGTTTGACGACTTTTAGTAATTTCTATGGAAATGAAAGTGTAAAAATCTTGTTTTAAGAAGAGTTTTGAAAAGGTTGAATTTTAGGTATTTATGAGACCGAATACTTGAGATTTAAATTTCAAGTACTTATGAATTTTGAGACCTAGATCATAGATTTAATTTTTTTTTTTGGCCTACACCTAGTTTTTATGTAAATTAGAGTCTAAATATTGAAAAGGTATTTTTTAGGTGTTTACTATATCTGGAATTATAAATTTTGATTTTTCAAGTTGTTATGACACTTAGACCCGAGATTTAAGAATGTTAAGTTTTATGCATGTAAAAGTTTTTAGTGTTTAGAAATTCTAAAATTTGTGTTAATTCATGTAAAAAATTAAAAAATTGATTTGTCCTAGGTTTGTAATGAACATTGACCTTATTTTTAGGGCGTTTAGAGAAAATTTTATCAATTAAAGGCCTTTAATAAACCTAGACCTAAAATATATGAATTTTAAGATTTTCTAAAGAAGGTTTAATGAAGGGTAAAATGCTCTAACCATCTTCTAGGTTTCGGTTTATTACTCGTGAAGAATACTAGTGCCTTTGACTGAGGTCAACTTCCCCAAATTTGGAAAACTATACCCTAACACCTCAAATCAGAGATAACCTCCGTTAAAAACTAATAGTTCAAGTGCTTTTACCAATTTACCCTCTTATACTTAATGATATTAAATTATTGTCTAAAATATAACCTTACTTGGCACACATGACCCATTCTAAATTGAGAATGCCAAAAATACCCTAATGACTGTTAAACCCATTATATATATTTTTTGAGTAACCAATTTTGTATTTATTGTATTTTCTAATTTATACATTATACTTAGTTTATACATTAAGACTTATGAGTGGTTTTTGCACCTAACCCAACAATGTACCACAAGGCCACTATCAAGACAATTGGCTGAATGAAAAATTAATATGAAAATTACGTAATTATAAAACCAAATTATATTAAAATAACTAAACATAAGACCACAGTGGCAGGCTACAAAGCACGGATACTACAAATATAGTGTCGTGGCCGTATCGGACACGTATCCGATACGGATACTGCCAGGATACAACCGGATACATGTCCGATACGGCTAAGAAGTATCCCATTTTTTTATATATTTTTTTTAATATCGGATACGGCTAGGATACGCGGGGGATATGACTAGGATACGAGAGAGATACGGTCAGGATATGCGGAATATGCCAGGATACGTCTGGGATACGGCTGGGATACTTTTCAGGACAAATTTGTAATTTTTTGTTCTATAAAATGGGGTTGAAATTGTAATATTAAAAACCTTTATAGATAAGAAAATAAGGCCCACTTAATAATAAAACAAAAATATTTTTAAAACCCTCAAGTAAGTGAGTCATTATAAAAAATATTAAAAAAGATAGTAAATTTCTAGATTTTAACTTCTTATATTTTGTATAATTACTTTAACTATATTTATTATATGGTTGAAAAATAAAAATTAATATTTTATGTATAATATTATATTTTTATTTATTTATTTATTTAACGTATCCTTGCCGTGTCCGTATCTTATTTTTTTAAGATTTGTCGTATCGCCGTATCCGTATCGTGTCGTGTCCGTATCCTGTGTCTGTGTCCGTGCTTCCTAGGTGGCAAGCCAAAATGATAGTCTGTTTTCTCAAATCTATAATTCCTTACCCAAAAAAGAGAGAAAATAATGGTTCTCAAACTTATGATATTCTAAATAAACAATCATTATGTCATCATATATTATGGATAAAATTGCAAAAAATTCTGAACATTTTCAGCAAATTATTCGAATAAACTATTTTAAAAGCATATCAGTTCTTTATCTTACATAAGTGAACAACTTGACTCTTTGAAAAAAATATAACAACATATATACCCTCTATTATGTCCATTATGTCATTTTCTCTATAAAAATAGAGTTTTTTAAAAATAAAAAATAATTAGATAAAATCCCTAAATAATAATTTTAGGAACATAAAAAAATAAAAGACAAATAGGTTTTATTTAATATTTTTTAAAAAATAAAAATTTAATGAACTAACATTATATACTCTTTTCTTAAGTATAGTGTTATCTAAATAAAAATTTAAATAAATAAAAAATAGCTTGATAAAATTCTTAAATAAAATTTTATTCACTTTTTAATTTTAATTTTTTTTTTTTATGTTTACAAATTTATTATTTATGAATTTTATAATGCTTCAAAACATAACAGAGAGAGTAAAGTTCTTTAACAAAAAGAGAGAGAGAGTGAAGTTGACGGGTCAAACAAAGTTCACGCCAGTCTATCATACACTCCATTATCCATATAGCGAAGATATCCAGTTCGCGTGATGGCGACGCCGAATAATGCAGTGTCACTTGACTAACTTTATCCCCACCATTTTAAACTTTAATGCCTTTTGGACTTCACATATAACCGTGTCTGTCTGTAGACTTTCAAATGGCAAGTGTTTAATGAGGAGGAGGTAGAGAGAGACATTGAGATACAAAGATGGGTCTGCTCACCCAGAGAGTTGAAAAAAGCGAGCTCGTAGCAGGCGACCATATCTACACTTGGCGAGCTGCTTTCACTTACTCTCATCACGGTTTGTAATCAACCCTCTTTCTCTCTCTCTGCTCATTTTATTTGGGTTGAATCCCCCATAAACTAGCATGTGATTTCAACAATGCTCGACTTTTGAATGTTGTAATCAACCAAAAACAACAATACTATGCCAAATTTGGTCTTTTTCTTAGTCTACTCAAGTGGATTCAAGATCGTAGGTATTTATTGTTTATCGGACTATTATTTCTTTTTATCTCGATAGGACTGTCAATCTGATTTTTTTTTTCCTTTTACATAATTTCCTTATTTGCGTACTTATTTTGCATTATATGTGGATAGATTTATGCAAATGATCATGAACAGAAGTTACTCGTTGTGATTGAGATCTTTGACTTGCAATGATGGGCGTCAAAAGCACTAGAACATCACGTTTGATCGCCCGGGGGCGGGGGATGAGGAGGTAGGGGTGACCACGGATCGGATCGGATTATGCATAATCCTAATCCGATCCGTGAATTAAGGATTGACGAAAATTCAATTGGATCCGATATGTGGCAATCTGCCGATCCGATCCGTGATTGAATTGATCTGATTGGATTGGCTGATTGGACTAGTTCTGCTATTTGAATTTTTTTTGTCTACTTCAAAATTTTCAAACTATCATTTCAATTACAAGTTTTGTTTACTTAAAAAATTCAAAAGATCATATAAGAATAGTATCTAAAAAAAGATTTTCACTTCAAATAAAAATCATTGTTGATGAATTCTGAAGAGTTTAGGAAAAAAGAAAAAAAAATTCTGAAGAGTTTTTCTCATTCTTTTTGTCTGTTGAGACCAACTGTACCAAGAAAAAAATTGATCAACAAACACAACATTTTTTATTTCGTATCTCAAATGAACACAATTGTTAAATAAATAAATATAATATATATTGAGTTTTTAGGTTTACCCATGTAAGTATGTAACATATTATATTATTATACATATAATTACTAATTATATATATATATATATATATATATATATATATATATATATATATATTGCCACGGATTGGATCGGATTTCTGACTCTCCAATCCGTAATCGAATCAGTGGCTAACAGATTCTAATATTTAATCCGCCACCAATCCATTAGCAATCGGATTGGATCGGATCGGATTCACAGATTCACGGATTTTTTGTGCACTGATATGAAGAGGGATGGCCTTATTCATCCATTTGGATCGTTTTCGGCAGATGAAAATTAATAGTGAAAAGTGAAGGAAATGAAAATTAATTTTCTAGTATGTATTTGGTTGGGATGAAAAAATTTCAAGAAAGTTACAAGAAAATATAATGGTTATCTAAATTGTCCCTTTTTATTTATTTATGAAATTAGATTAAATGTCAAAATTAGTTTAGGAGTTGACCTAAACCATCATGCTATTCAAGGTTTAGGTAAATTGAATAAGGTACGGTACACGCACATACACTCATACACATGTTTGAATTTCTTCTCATATGTCACATGCCCATTAAGGTCAATGTCCACGTGGCATGAACTGGTGCGTCCTATTCACTTGACAACCTAGCTCAAGATATTTTATTTTTTATTTTATTTTTGCTATTCTTTTTTCCCTTTTAACTGTGCATCTTTACATAATAAATATGAAATAGAAAAATAAAAGATATCGAAGATTTTTGAAGGAAAAAAAAAAAGATGGATCACTATATAAAACATGAATAATAATTTGGAGGCCGATTAGACTAGTTCAATTTTATTTTTATGTGAGTGGGATGGTGAGTCCTATCACATGATATCATGTGATTAGACTCACCTTTACACTCACAGAAAACTATTATTGGTCTAGCCCGATTTAGACTCTCTGTCATTAGTTACTCTTTAGAGTCGTTTAGGCCTTCTTTTTGTGGATCCCATATAAACAAGAATGTGATTTCAACAATGCGCGTCTTTTGAATGTTGTAATCAACAAAAAACCAACAAAACTATGCCAAATTTGGTCTTTTTCTTAGTCTACTCAAGTGGATTCAAGATCTAGGTATTTATTGTTTATCTATATAGCTTGAATCGGACTATTATTTCTTTTTATCTCGATAGGACTGTCAATCTGATTTTTTTTCTCCCTTTTACACAATTTCCTTATTTGCATACTTATTTTGCATTATATGTTGATAGATTTATGAAAATGATCATGAACAAAAGTTACTAGTTGTGATTGAGATCTTTGACTTGCAATGATGGGCGTCAAAAGCACTAAAACATCACATTTGTTTGCCTGGGGGCGAGGATGAGGAGGGACGGCGTATTCATCCATTTTGGTCCTTTTGGTGAGATGAAAATTAATAGTGGAGAGTGAGAGTGAAGTGAAGGAAATGAAAATTAATTTTTTAGCATGTATTTGGTTGGCATGAAAAAATTTCAAGAAAATATAATGATTATCTAAATTGTCCCTTTTTATTTATTTATTTATGAAATTGGATAAAAGTCAATTAATTTATATGTGATAAATATTGTCTTTTTAAAAAATTAACGGCATTATAATAATTTAATTAAATAATTGGGCAAATATCACTTACCTTCCCCAGATGTTTGTTAATATAACACACACATCTTCTTTACGTTTCATAATTCCACTCGCCTCTCCCCGTCAATGACGGCCGTCCAAGTAAGTAATGGTAATATGTGATTTTACCGGTATGTCCATATATTATTTATGAATATAAATATAGATTTGTACCTGAAAAAAAGACTACAATACCCTTGTCTCTGCAACTTTATCAAACCCATTTGAATCACGAGACCGTTCAGAGACCTTCATAGTCCACGTGTCCCCATATCACACAAGCCCAAGACCTTCACCACCCATCATCACTGGTACTACTCCATGCTCCAATCACTCTCCTCTTCCTCTCACCACCCCTCCAAGCGCATATATACATGACCGCACCATCAACGACTTCTCTACCCGCCTCACTGCCTCTCAGGCGGCGGAGCTCCACCGCTTCCCAGGCGTCCTCTCCGTCCCCCAAACGCTTTTGCCAGATCCACAACACTTGCACTCCTCACTGACTAGTAACTAAGTAAGAGATAACGACTTGGCTCAAAGAAGTATATAGACAGAAATTAATTACTTGCAGTGAGAGATTGAAGTAAGTCCTACACACATATATATATAGTAGACTTGGAACATCATGTGTATATCAGTCATTCTCACCATTAGTGATTCATTTGATCATTATATTTTCTCCGCAACACAAAGCTCTCAACGAACAAGAGCCAAAAGGAAAGAAAATGGCTGATTACAATCCATATAGTCCATTGCTTCAACCAAATAAAGTTGAAGCATTTGGCGGACTCTTCAATGTCGAATCGAAATTCATGGTCAAGCAAGATTCTTCAAGACTTCGAGAACAGTTTTAAATGTGTCAACACACCGTTTCTTACATTGAAAAAGTATATAAGAACACAAATGATGATGATCTTCAACTCCGCTTCAAATCACCGATCATCGCAACCATTTTCTTTCTCTTTTTATTTTTATTTTTGCATTAAATAATTAATTTATCTCATTCTCGATCGTTGATATATCATTAATTGTAGATTTCTGATTCTTGATTAATTCATTTATGTTTCGTAATTGTTATAGCTTTCCATTTCTAAATCTTTTTGTGATTGTTGCCTTACAAATGCTGGGAAGATGAGGATTAAGTCCTTCTCAGTCCCTAAATTTCTGGTCACCTCTTAATTTATTTACAAGATTCATTTGTTATATAGAAATATATTTGTAATAATTGATGATGATGTCCTTGTGCAAATTAATGTGCGTTGAAAGTAAGCAAATATGTTACATATATGGATCAATTATGAATTTCATAAAAATGGGTCCGTAGCTTTTATATATATGTGTGTGTGTGTGTGTGTAAGCAAAGGGTATTGTGGTAAATTTTAATTAATGAGTCAAGAGTATATAAGTAATTGTATATAGGCAACAAGGTTAAAGATGTTATTTCAGACACAAGAAGGGCAGAACTAACCTTTTATCCATTTAATGTAGCTGATGCTAGCAGATTCTATTTGTTTTTGTTGCCCGCCGTTACGTGAGAGGGGAGTTCATTACATGTAAGTGAGATTATGAAACGTAAAGGGGAGGTATGTGTTATATTGACAAACCTCAGGGGAGGTAAGTGATATTTACCCTAAATAATTTTATAGGCCATTTAGAGAAATATAGATTATTATAAAAAGTGATCACATTAACACATTTATTTTAGATAGATTGCAAAGAGGGGTCATAATTGTAACTTCACATAACTTTTTCAAGAAATCAAAATTTTTCACTGTTTTTTGCAAGAAAAATTAGATGGTTATGAAAAGTTACTTTCCTACATAATTTTCTTTTTCGGGCTATCCAAACTCTTCAAATGTTAAAATATTTTCCATTTATTTTCATTTACCCCAACATAAGTTTTGGGACCTCATCTTTAATTAGTTCTTTCACGAGATCGCAAAGACAATAATCAGTACCTATTAGTTTTAGAGACGAAGGCCTTGAGTTGCAGATTGGGCAGAGTCGGGCCCTTGCAGATTTTTTTTTGTAGAACATGGTTTCTTTTGTAGGGATGGCATTAATTTTGTCATGCTTTATAGAGAAACATTATTGCTTTTGTGCTCAAAATTCTATTCCTTTACCATCGAGGCCTAGGTTGCAGTTATATAACTATACTTGCTAATCTCGTTGACATTCAAGAAGTGTACAACATATCATTCATTGTTAATGACTCCATTCACCCTTGGGAACACTGGTGCAGGCATATATGTGGGTGGAAACCAAGTTGTTCATTTTACTAGCGAAGAAAATGTCGGGCCAAGTTGGGGTTCATATTTCAGCTCCTCTGTTCCCAGTTCAGTGTCCGGGTCAAAGGTCCCACAAACCTGTCCAAATTTAAGTAACTGTGGTTTTCGGCAACCTCAGAGTGGTGTAGGGTTCTCTTGCTTGGATTGTTTCCGTGGTGATGGATCCTTGTATCGCTTTGAATATGGAGTGACCCGAACAATTTTCCTTGCCAACCTCCGAGGTGGGACATGCACCACTGCCAAATCTGACCCACCAGAAACAGTGATCCATAGGGCTTTGTATCTGCTTCAAAATGGATTTGGAAACTATGACGTGTTTAAGAATAACTGTGAGGATTTTGCTTTGTACTGCAAAACAGGTCTCCTGAGTCGTGATCAAAAAGGTTTGGGAAGTAGTGGTCAAGCAGCATGTGTCGTTAATGCTACAGTGGCAACCCTTTTTTCTTCTCCTCTGTTGTTTGTGTCCACCCCTGTTGGTCTGGTTACGGCAACAGCAGCCTATTATTGTAAGAGGAGGTATGCTGCAGATCTTGGGGTTCGAACTGATGTTATTGAGGTGCCAGTGGAGGAAGTGCATTCCTTCCATGTTCAGAAGGGACCAAACTAACTTAATTGCTCAAGACACATAAAGTTGTGAAGGACAGGCTGTGATTATTCCAACAGAGAGTTCTAGGTCATGTGAATCAGCATGTAATATGTATTCTTTCTGGCTTGTCACTGATAAACATATCATTTGCAGAACCCGAACAATGTCCCTTTACTTGAGTTCTGATAGTGTCTTCATGTTTGCTTTAGAATTTTGTATATGGTAAAATATAAGATTTGACAAAATTTCTCACCTTAATTCCTTTTGTATGGCTCAAGAAATGTAGAGCAATTGGATATTTGGATTAGTACTCCTATATATATATATTTTGTGGTTATAGGGTGTATATATGTTACCACTATTCAACTGCCTTCTTAATTGTACCAAACTTCTTGAATCGATGGTAAATGTTATTGTTAATGCTTGTTTTCAGCAAAGATAGGGTGCCAAACCTTGCCCAATGCTTGTTTTGTTCTCCATTTTCAAAGAACCACTCTATTTCCACTCTCTTCTCTGCCTTTATGATAGCTCCCAAGGAAGCCCAAGCTTCCGCTGGCTGCTCATGGACCCAACACATCATAAAAGATGCCTTCACCTCAGCAAGCATGAGCTTTACTCCTTATTTCCACTCTTTTTGACTTTCTTTGTTTCTCCGACTTCAGTTCCCTCTCTGCAAAGTGCAAACCTAGAATTTAATGTTGAGTTCTTTTAAGAAACCTAGACCTAAATATTTGCAATCTTAGGTTTAAACATGTTTTTAAAAGATTTTATGAATTGTACCCTAATTACAATTAAATTAGAGTGTAGACTTTGAATTCTTATGTAGACTCGGAAAATTGATTTCCAAGTGTTCATGAACTACCTAGGCCTAAAATTTATGAATTTAAGGATTTAAACATGCTTTGAACAATTTTTATGAATTTGACCTTCATTATGAAGGATTCAAAGTTTGACTTTAAATGTTAAAGATAATTTTAAAATTAGACCTCTAGGTTTTTGTGAGTGACCTAAACCCTAAATTTCATGAATTTAGGGTTTAAGGACTTTAGAGTGAATTTTATGATTTTCTTACTCTAATTACTAAGGAATTAGAGTTCAAAACCTTAATGTTTAAGTGAACTTAAAAAATTGATTTCTAAGTATTCATGGATTACCTTAGAAGGAGTTTTACGACTTTTAGTAATTTCTATGGAAATGAAAGTGTAAAAATCTTGTTTTAAGAAGAGTTTTGAAAAGGTTGAATTTTAGGTATTTATGAGACCGAATACTTGAGATTTAAATTTCAAGTATTTATGAGTTTTGAGACCTAGCTAGATCATAGATTTAAAATTTTTTTGGCCTACATCTAATTTTTATGTAAATTAGAGTCTAAATATTGAAAAGGTATTTTTTAGGTGTTTACTATATCCGGAATTAGAAAATTAGATTTTTCAAGTTGTTATGACACGTAGACCCAAGATTTAAGAATCTTAAGTTTTATGCATGTAAAAGTTTTTAGAGTTTAGAAATTCTAAAATTTGTGTTAATTCATGTAAAAAATTAAAAAATTGATTTGTCCTAGGTTTGTAATGAACCTTGACCTTATTTTTAGGGTGTTTAGAGAAAATTTTATCAATTAAAGGCCTTTAATAAACCTAGGCCTAAAATATATCAATTTTAAGATTTTCTAAAGAAGATTTAATGAATTAAGCCGCTGTAGGTTTCTAAGGAGTCTACACCTAAGAAATATGTATTTTAAAGTTTTGAAAAACGTTTGTTGACTTTTAGTCTAACAAAATATTTTAAATTGTTAAAAGCTTTGACAATATTTTTTAAATAGAAAAACTTAGGGTTATGACCCAGTGTGAACGACATAACAGCTAAGCGTTATA
This sequence comes from Cornus controversa, assembly GCA_026545225.1. NCBI lineage: Eukaryota > Viridiplantae > Streptophyta > Magnoliopsida > Cornales > Cornaceae > Cornus > Cornus controversa. The sequence goes on from CM048847.1 coordinate 64,896,199, forward strand.
TCTTTTAGAGTTTAAAAAATGTGTGCTTGTCTTTTGAAAAAATACATTACTTATTTGGATAAATCACCGGCAGAGTGCAATATGTCAATTGTAATAGTTTAATTACCAAATTCTAGAGTTTATGGTAAACAATACAATTACCATGCGAGTATGACTTTTATGATGGCATAACAACTAGCATATGTCATCATAATGTGTATACACGTGTATTTTTGAAAAATTAAGTGTTTGAAAATCAACTTTGAATTTGTTATTATTATTATTTAAGTATGAATGCGCACACATAATTAAATAGGGTTTACACACAAGTAAACCTATCAAGAAGTTTAGGATTTTGAAAGTAGGCTAAGGGAATTTATCCTTACTCTAACCACACTGGATATCTAGTTCGCAAACTCCACGTGACTACATATCTCGATGACCTACATGCTAGAGTAATGACAAACTTATGAGTCCATGCAAAGAAGGCGTAGAAGAAGAGAGGTGCAAAAAGATTGATTAAGAGAATACTTTAGCTTTACCTTTTGAATGAAACACTTCTCTTATCTTTTTAAGAGACTTGAACAGATTTTTTTTTTTTTTTTTTGAATTGTTTAGAGTGATTCCTTGAAGATGCTAAGGAGTCTCTAAAGCTTGAGAAATTTGTCCCTCCTCTTCTAGGGTGAGCATGTTTATATTTATAGAGTTTTCCCGACTTAGGGGGCAAGAAAATAATTTTGGAAAGTTATGGGTAGGGTTTGCAGTTCAAAGTGAGTAGAGATGGCAATGGGATGAGTTTGGACGATGGACCCTAATCCCATCCCTGTTTGGACACGGCGGGGGCGGGGCGGGGGTGATTTTTTTTTTAGGAGAGTACTTTGTAATTCTACTCTACACTTTTTTGTGATAAGATATTTGGTAATTTACATGTGCACTACCAATAAGATTTGAATAAATAAAGGTTATATATATAACTATATAAGGTAATTTTATATGTGTATAATATATATAAGGGTAATATAGAATATAAACGGGGCTGGGAGAAGGTGCATATCCCCATTCCCATCTCGCAACCATGCGAATTTTTTCATCTCACTCCCATAACCGTCCTAAAACTATTTAGAATCTCTTAAAATCGGTTCAAATGGGGCGGGATGGAGTGGGTCCCCATCGGGGCGGGGCAAATTGCCATCCCTAAAAGTGAGGACCCTTTATGAAATTTCAAGTGGCCCGCATCTTATGATGCAAACTGTATGCATATTTTTTATTGGTCCATTTCTCCGAATGTGGACCCATGCGGTCCTGGTGCTGTCGCACTTTTGGAACTCTTTGGGCTCTGTTGAGGGGTTATATGAACTCAAAATCTGATGATTTTTTTTTATACTCCGTTTGGTAAAATGGAAGAAAATTGGATAGAAGGGATAAAAGATATGATGGATGAGACAATCCTAGGAGAGAGATAGTGTCCTTCCATCTGTTTGTTTGGTTGGATGAAATAGAAGAAAATGAGGTAACACCTTACCTTTTTTGTTAGGATAGAAAGAAAGATGGAGATTGTTAATATTGAGTTTATTTAATAATTATGAAGGATAATATTGTGATTTAAAATTTGTATAACAGTTTTATTTTTGTTCCTTCATCTCTTTTCTCCATATTTGAAGGGATTAAAATTTGTAAAGTATGAAAGATGATTCATCCATCTTCTTTTCTCCTTGTCTTCCCTTTATCGAATGAATGAAGTTTATTCATTACTTTCTATCTTCCATTCATCTCTCTTCCTTTATTTCTACCATTAAAGAAGAAAGAATGATAATGGGATGGAAAAAAGAAAGAGCGAAGAAAGAGATATGTGGGCCAATTTAAAACATATGATATAATTTTTTTTTAAAAGATTACTGTAGGAAAAGTTATTACCAAATGAGTAGCATAAACTTTTCCTATCCATTGAACGATAAAAGTGAAATAAATGTATTTTTCTACTCATGGTGAAAGTGAAATTAATGTTAAAATGGCAGGTACACTGTATGATAGATAAGAGATTGATTCACTGATAACTTTTAGTGTCTACCTCATGTGTCATGCGATTCACTTGGCCTTCTCACATTGATTTCAGATTTTGGTCCACAAACTATTTCTCCAATTTATACTGCACCCAAACAGGGTGGTGAGAAATAGAATAATTATAATGCTTAAAAAAAATTAGTTGTAACTATTAACAAGAAAGAAACGAAGTAGTCTCTTCATGTCTTTTGGACTTCGCATATGAGTATATATGACTGCCTCACCATTTTGAATTTTCTTGCCTTTTGGACTTCACATATGGCAAGTGTTTAACGAGGAGGTAGAGAAAAAGACAGTGAGACGCAGAGATGGGTCTGCTCTTCCAGAGAGTTGAAAAAAGCGAGCTCGTAGCAGGCGACCATATCTACACTTGGCGACTCGCTTTCACTTACTCCCATCACGGTCTGTAATCAACTTTCTTTCTCTCTCTACTATGCTAAATTTGGTCTGTTTTTTAGTCTACTCAAGTGGATTCAAGTATTAGTATTTATTGTTTATCTATACAGCTTGAATCGGACTATTTCTTTTTATTTCAATTGAACTGTCCATCTCTTTTTTCTTGCTTTCCTTATTTGGATACTTATTTTGCATTATATGTTGATAGATTTATGAAAAATGATCATGAACAAAAGTTACTAGTTGTGATTGAGATCTCTGACTTGCAGTGATGGGCGCGTCAAAAGTTATATAACGTCACATTTGTTTGCCTGGGGGCGGGGGATGAGAAGGGACGGCGTTATTCATCCATTGGAAAGAAAGGAAAATTATTCATTCATTTGAGGCGTTATTTGTCCATTTGGCTCAATTTAGTTAGATGAAAATTAATAGGATAAATTACTCTTGACATTTCTTGTAGTTTGATTTAATTATTCTTAAATTAAATTTTTTGTAAAATTACTCTAATATTCGTTAAACTAATGTACAATTACAAAAGTACTCTCAAGTTAATTATAAACATTTTGGACAAAAATAATCTTAATTTCTAATAATTTGACTGAGATTAACATGTTTTATATATGTATTTTTTCCATCAATATCACACTAGTTTATCGCGACGACGGTAATTTTGACATTTTGATTTTTTTTTGTTAATTGATTTTAATAGAGCTGACTGTCACGACAGGGGTACCCGGAGTATGGGGGAGACTATCATATTTTAAAAACTTTAATTTAAGGATAATTAGGCAAAACCTCGGAAATGATCAGAGTAATTTACCCAAATTAATATTGGAAAGCAAAAGTGAAATAAAGCAAAGCGAAGTTAAGATGTGAGTGTTAGTTCCCACATCGAAAGATGTGAGGTCGAGTTGTGGTATTTAAGGTCCTCCCAATTCCAACTAGTTAGTGCCCTTTTGGGTCTAAAGGTACCTAGTTTGGAGTTGTGTGAGTTTTCCCTTGTCTACTTCCCTCTTTCCCATTTTTTTTTTTGAAAAAAAAAAAAAAGGATAAAAAGTTAAAATTAATTTGTATTGGACAAATATTGCCTTTCTAAAAGATTTATTTAAATAATTTTAGAGGCCATTTAGAGATAGATATAGACTATAATACAATTATCATAAAAAGTGATACATAAACACATTTTTATTTTAAAGAGAGAAGAAAAAGGGGGCATCATTGCAAGTTCACCTAACTTTTTCAAGAAAACTTTGTTTTTTTTAGGATCAAATTGGACTAAATCCCTTTGTACTATTCAAATGGTGCAAAATATCACTCTATTATTTTATTTTTTGACAACAAACCTATTCAATTTATCAAAAGTTGCTAGTTGTTACTCTCTGAGGCACAAAAATTGGAATTTATTTTTTTAAGTTGTCATGTCCAACTTACGTGATGCATGAGCTAATTTTTTGTTACAAAAATACCCTTACACTTAGTCTATTATATCCTTTACAATTGATTTTACAAATGAGAAGTTAAGGGTATTTGTTGTATGTGTAAGAATATTTTTTTTAAAAAAACAAATAGTCCATGTGTCACTTACATTGCACGAGACCACTTGAATATTTTTTTTCCAATTTTCATGCCTCCGAAACGGATAATTTGTAACTTTTGCTAAATTGAGAGAGTTTGTTGCCAAAACTAATAGTAGAGAAGATATTTTGTAACTTTTTAATAGTACAGGGGTTTAGTGCAATATGATCGTAACTTTTTGTAAGAAAAATTTGAAGAAATAATTATCTGGTTATGAGAAGTTACTTTCTCACAAATTTTTTTTTTCTCTGTTCAAACTCTTAAAATATTTTCCATTTTTTTTCCCTTTCTTGAGTTCATTGCTATAAATATGTAACTATTAAAAGCCTGTTCACCAAAACTGTGCCAGGTCCTTCTCTACTACATCCAAGGTCAGTGGAGCCTTAGGCGGTCCCTTAAGGCTCCCCAAAATTTTACATGGCTTTGCTAGCAAAGAAATTATGGAGGCTTACAAAGATCCAACCCTCTCTCTGGGCTCAAGTTTTGAAGGGTTCTTCCCAAAAGAGTAGTTTAATGGAAGAAATGATTAATTATATGGGATGATAGATAGATTCAGTCCCAAGATCCTCTTGGTAGTACCGCTAGAGAGGATCCAAATCCCTAAATTCTAGTATAATGTAACTACTGAGGTCACAGAGGTTGCAGAGTTACATAGGTATACTTGCTAATCTCATTGACATTCAAGAAGTGTACAACATATCATATCATTCATTGTTAATGACTCCATTGATGAACCCTTTTGACACTTGGGAACACTGGTGCAGGCATCTATGTGGGTGGAAACCAAGTTGTTCATTTTACTAGCGAACAAAATATGGGGCCAAGTTGGGGTTCATATCTTAGCTCGTCTGGTTCCAATTCAGTGTCTGCTTTCGACTTGTGTGCTTCAAATTCAAAGGTCCCAGCAACCTGTCCAAATTTTCATAACTGTGGTTTTCGGCAACCTAAGAGTGGTGTAGGGCTCTCTTGCTTGGATTGTTTCATTGGGAATGGATCCTTGTATTGCTTGGAATATGGAGTCACCCATCAACTTTCCTTGCCAAACTCCGAGGTGGGACGTGCACCACTGCCAAATCTGACCCAGTAAAAAAAGTGATCCATAGGGCCATGTATCTGCTTCAAAATGGATTTGGAGACTATGACGTGTTTAAGAATAACTGCGAGGACTTTGCTTTGTACTGCAAAACAGGTTTCCTGATTCTTGACAAAACAGGTGTGGGAAGTAGTGGTCAAGCAGCATGTGTCGGTGGTGCTCCAATGGCAGCTCTTCTTTCTTCTTCTCTGTTGTTTATGTATACTCCTGTTGGTCTGCTCACAGCAACAGCAGCCGTGGGTTGTTATTGTAAAAGGAGGTATGCTGCAGATCTTGGGGTTCGAACTGATGTTATTAAGGTGCCAGTGGAGGACGTGCATTTGTTCCATGGTCAGGACTCAGAAGGGACCAAAGTAACTTAATTGCTCAAGACAGACACACACATGCACACAGTTTGCTATCTTAATCCTACCAAACTTCATAAATCAGTCAGGGTACGTAGTAAACGTTATAGCCTATGATCTTCAGCAAAGATAGGGTGGTGGTAAAAGATGACATAGAAGCAGAGGCCGAGCCAGAAATTCTCAGTTGGGGAGGCCGAAGTGCTCTATATAACTAAAATTATAATAATAAATAAATATATATATTATGACATGCTTGTTGTGTGTGTGTGTGTGTGTTTTTTTATTCATATTAGTGTCACAGTTGCATCCTTTTAGTTAGATTGACAAGCTAACCTTTATAACCATGCAGCTCACTGGTCAAAGTGCGCAAATTTAATGAGAGTAAACCTATCATAGCTTTTCCCTCTTGCCCATGCTTGTTTTGTTCTCCATTTTCAAAGCAGCACCCTTACTGCCTCTATAATCCATTGCTGAACCCTTCTCTCCATTTATGATAGCTCATTAGCTCCCAAGGAAGCCCAAGCTTCCCTGGCTGCTCATGGACCCAAGACATCATAAACGTTGTCTTCCTCTCAGCAAGCTTGAGCTTACTCCTTATTCTTAGCATATTGCATTTTAAACATGTTTAAATGGATTAGTAAATGAGCCCAACCTCACACCTAAAATCTAAAATGTTCCGATATGCAACTTTTTATAATTCGATAAAGATGAATTTTTAGTATATTTTAATGATTTTTTGAAGACCTTTTAATACAAGTAATGATCCATTTATGAATGTATGTCTCCTTGTTATTAAAAATGCTTAATAATTATATTTTTTACAAAATCAATGATGAAAAGTAAATTTAATTATCGATACCCTAGAATGTAATTCAATAAAGATAGATTTTTAGTGAATTTTTTAAAACCTTTCAACACAAGTATATGATCAATTCATGAATTTATGTTGTCTTTGTTAAAAATGCTTAGTAATTATATTTTTTTAACATTTTTTTTATGGTATTGAGTGCAAAGCCTCACTTCGAATTCCCAACACTTTGCTTTAATTATAAAATAAATGAAAATTAATCATATGATATATAAGCTACAGAAGTGGCGGGTTCAAGTACAAGTGTATGGAGAGCATGAGTGTGTTTGTTACAGCCTAAGAAGCATGGACACGGACGCGTGACACGGGTACGACGCGACACGGATATAGTGATACGACAAATTTAAAAAAAAAACAAGACACGACACGGCGGGGATACGGCTATGAAATAATATATTAATATATATTCAACAAGTAAACCAATATCCACAATACCATAAATCTAACAATAAAAAAATAATAAATTATATAAATACTTCAATTTATTATCAAGCAATTAATGTATTTTCAAAAAGGATGTTCATTATATTCAAACTCACTACTAGAATCTTGCATATTACTCATTTTTCTAATAACAAACAAATAAATTTAAATACAAAATACCAAATAAACCAACATAACTTTATGTTAAATAAAGTTCTATTGGCTTTTTTATTTTTTTGTTTCTAAATTTATTATTTAGGAATTTTATCTAACTATTTTTTATTTTTAAAATTTTTTATTTTAGAAAATACTATATTTATATAGAAAAGGGCATAATAGTCATATTAAATGGTATATATATCATTATAGTTATTTCAAGGGGTCAAGATGTCAACTTTTAGAAGATGAGAGGCTGAAATGCTCAAAAAAATAGTTCAAAGGGATCTTTTTGTAACTTTGAAAAAGTTTAGGGGTTTTTTTGCACTTTTAAAAATTACAAAATTTACCCCATCGTGTCCCCCGTGTGTCCTTGTCATGTCTTTCGCGTGTCCTAAAAAGAAAAATATCAGGACGCTTCTAAAGAGTGTCCGACACGGACACGACATCCCTATACGAAGTGTCCGTGCTTTCTAGGTTACAACTTACAAGTTAAAAAAATAAAAAAAAAATTATTTTATTTTTCATTTTAGGAATTGGCCTTGAACGTAACCATTGTAGTGTAGCCCAAAAATCATTTTAGATTTATTTCCCCAAATTCACGAGTCTGCCTACTTGCCCTAGCCGCGATCTCCTCCACAGTCGGTCATGATTTTCTCCATCGGCCACCGGCGAGAAGAATCTCCTCCGCCGTGAGCTACTCCAAGTATAGATATCGTACTCCACCACGCACACTCAATCTTTGAGACTTGATACTTGATCTGTATTTTATCATCATTATTCTTGCCTCAATCGCATTTGAATATGGTTGACCACATAAATTTTCATAAAAAAATAAAAATTCATCAGAAAGATTTGACATGATCTACGTTAATGAATGTTAAATTTATTTTTCACTGCCACTCTCAATCTCTCTCCTCTCGCATTTAGTTTTAATCAATGAAGTAGAGTCCACACAGTGTCCTTCACTAGTGTGGACTCTACTACTATCAATTCCCCCTCCAACTAAAGTCCATCTCAATCACCAACTTCTGCTTCGTCTCTTAACCATCAATAGTGCAACTGTTGAAGCAAAAACAAGATCCACCAATAATCTTTTTACAACCAACATCAAACAACAAATCTAGTTAAGATCTAACCTAAATAAAGGAAAATAAAAACATAATTCAAAAAAAATTTCTTGATTCAAGATCCAAGCTAAGATCTCGTGTAATGTAACTTTTGGGAAGTAAATTTAGTACTAGAATGCTTTCAGTCAGTTTAAAAGCTATAATTGTGGGAGAAAGTTGGGAAGACAGTGACAGAAATGAGGCTACAAATCTCACGCTCTCTCGTTGCTGTAATACAACTTTAATTTTTAGTAGGACCAATATATCGACAGGTTCGTCACCTAACAATACCATTACATATGCTAACTGCTAATATATAAAACTATATATATATATATATATATATATATATATATATATATATATATAAAACTATGACAACAAATTAATAATCAAATGCCAACTATAAATTTGCTCATTTGTGTTATCAAAAAATTCACAATCAATGACATTGAATTAGATAAATTGTTGACCATTTCCTCTACGAAGATATTAGTGCATGCGTTAATAATCTGTTAGCATATAATTTTCTTGAATGTTAGCATAAAAATTTATTTATAAATTCTAAATTTTCTTTTTGATCACAAATATATTCTATCTAATTTCAATAAAAATAGTATGTTTTGCTTTTGGGAAATATTTTTGTACTAATTTTCAATATTTCAAATTTCAAACTTTACTCTTTGTAATTTATAATTATAATTTTACTATATTTGATTTTTAGTTCATCAATGGTTTTTCTAAATTTAAAATTATTTTTATCTTATTTTTAAGTTTAAATGAAATAATGAATATTAAATTATAATTAATTAATTCTTGTCAAATACAAGTTAGACAACCTCTTGCACAAAAGTTACATTATAACTTTAAAAAAAATCTCCAAAAACTATACATACCATAAAATTAAATACAATATTATTATTTCTTTTCATTTAAAAAAATTGACTATTTTTTCCATTTAAGAAAAAGACTAATTATTTAATACTTAAAGTTATAAAAAGAAAACAAAATCCAAATGTTTAAATAGTTAAACAAGAATTTGGATTACAAACAATTAAAAAATTTAAAAATAAGGGTTCACAGCGCACATTTTAAAAGGATGAGATCAAACTAATACTCAGTTTATACATTAATAGTGGTTTTTGCACCTAACCCAACAATGTACCACAAGGCCACTATCAAGGCAATTGGCTGAATGAAAAATTCATATGAAAATTACGTAATTATAAAACGAAATTATATTAAAATAACTAAACATAAGACCACAGTGGCAGGCCAAAATGATAGTCTGTTTTCTCAAATCTATAATTCCTTACCCAAAAAAGAGAGAAAATAATGGTTCTCAAACTTTTGATATTCTAAATAAACAATCATTGTATATTATGGGTAAAATTGCAAAAAAAATTTGAACATTTTTAGCAAATTATTCGAGAAAATTATTTTTAAAAACAAATCAGTTCCTTATCTTATAAAAGTAGATAAGTGGACTTTTTGGCAGAAGTATAATAACATATATACCATCTATTATGTCCATTATGTCATTTTCTCTATAAAAATAGAGTTTTTTAAAAATAAAAAATAATTAGATAAAATTCCTAAATAATAATTTTAGGAACATAAAAAAATAAAAGACTAATTGGTTTTATTTAATATTTTTTAAAAAATAAAAATTTAATCAACTAACATATATACTCTTTTTTCAAGTATAGTGTTATCTAAATAAAAAAAAGTAGCTTGATAAAATTTTAAATAAATTTCTATTCACTTTTTAATTAATTAATTATTTTTTTATGTTTCTAAATTTATTATTTATGAATTTTATCCATGTTTCGAAACATAATTAGTACGTAGGAATGAAGGTGGAATGGAATGGTCAGTCTATCTTTGATTTTTTCTCTCGTTTGTTGTACTACATTAGAAATGGAATGATCATTTCAAGTCATTCTTTTGAAATGCTCATTCCAACAAAACCATTCCACTTCTTGAGTGATGGAATGACCATTCCATTCCCACTTATTATTAAAATCATAATCTCTCTATATTAATGGATCACTCTATATGTTAATTTCCCTCTCTCTCTCTCTATATATATATATGTTAATTTCCCTCTCTCTCTCTCTATATATATATATGTTAATTTCCGTCTCTCTCTCTATATATATTTATTTATTTATTTAATAGGTATGTAGGTCATTGTTTTATCACTTTCAGTTTTTAATGAAGTATTAATTCTTTTTAGAATAAAAGATAATATTAATCTTGACTAGAATAAAAGACTGATTATATCTTGATTTATAAAATTTTAACTAAATGGGTAATTAATTTTTTTTTTCACATGGTAATTAAATTAAATTAGCCAAATGTCCTATTTTTAAAACTGATTCTATTTTATATAGAAAAATATAGAATGTTAGAAGATAATACCATTTCATTTCGACACCATTCGCTATATGTAACCAAATATTACAATGAGAATGACCATTTCATTCTATTCTCATTCTCATTCTCATTTCATTCCTGATTTTATTTTATACCCACTTTATTTCACGTCTGCATACCAAACTAAGCCATAGTGCAAAGTTGATGGGTCTAACAAAGTTCATGTCAGTCTATCATACACTTCATAGCGAAGGTATCCAGTTCGCGTGATGGCGACGCCGAATAATGCAGTGTCACTTTATCCCCACCATTTTAAGCTTTAATGCCTTTTGGACTTCACATATAATAACTGTGTCTGTCTGTAGACTTTCATATGGCAAGTGTTTAATGAGGAGAAGGTAGAGAGAGACATTGAGATACAGAGATGGGTCTGCTCGGCCAGAGAGTTGAAAAAAGCGAGCTCGTAGCCGGCGACCATATCTACACTTGGCGAGTTGCTTTCGCTTACTCTCATCACGGTTTGTAATCAACCCTCTTTCTACCTCTCTGCTCATTTTATTTGGGTTGAATCCCCCATAAACTAGCATGTGATTTCAACAATGCACGTCTTTTGAATGTTGTAATCAACAAAAAACCAACAAAACTATGCCAAATTTGGTCTTTTTCTTAGTCTACTCAAGTGGATTCAAGATCTAGGTATTTATTGTTTATCTATATAGCTTGAATCGGACTATTATTTCTTTTTATCTCGATAGGACTGTCAATCTGATTTTTTTTCCTTCCCTTTTACACAATTTCTTCATTTGCGTACTTATTTTGCATTATATGTTGATAGATTTATGAAAATGATCATGAACAAAAGTTACTAGTTGTGATTGAGATCTTTGACTTGCAATGATGGGCGTCAAAAGCACTAAAACATCACATTTGTTTGCCTGGGGGCGGGGATGAGGAGGGACGGCGTATTCATCCATTTTGGTCCTTTTGGTGAGATGAAAATTAATAGTGGAGAGTGAGAGTGAAGTGAAGGAAATGAAAATTAATTTTTTTAGCATGTATTTGGTTGGCATGAAAAAATTTCAAGAAAATATAATGGTTATCTAAATTGTCCCTTTTTATTTATTTATTTATGAAATTGGATAAAAGTCAGTTAATTTATATGGGATAAATATTGTCTTTTTAAAAAATTAACGGCATTATAATAATTTAATTAAATAATTGGGCAAATATCACTTACCTTCCCCAGATGTTTGTCAATATAACACACACATCTTCTTTACGTTTCATAATTCCACTTGCCTCTCCCTATCAATGACGGCCGTCCAAGTAAGTAATGGTAATATGTGATTTTACCGTTATGTCCATATATTATTTATGAATATAAATATAGATTTGTACCTGAAAAAAAGACTACAATACCCTTGTCTCTGCAACTTTATCAAACCCATCTGAATCACGAGACCGTTCACAGACCTTCATAGTCCACGTGTCCCCATATCACACAAGCCCAAGACCTTCACCACCCATCATCACTGGTACTACTCCATCCTCCAATCACTCTCCTCTTCCTCTCACCACCCCTCCAAGCACATATACACATGACCACACCATCAACGACTTCTCTACCCGCCTCACTGCCTCTCAAGCGGCGAGCTCCACCGCTTCCTAGGCGTCCTCTCCGTCCCCCAAACGCTTTTGCCAGATCCACAACACTTGCACTCCTCACTGACTAGTAACTAAGTAAGAGATAACGACTTGGCTCAAAGAAGTGTATAGACAGAAATTAATTACTTGCAGTGAGAGATTGAAGTAAGTCCTACACACACATATATATAGTAGACTTGGAACATCATGTGTATATCAGTCATTCTCGCAATTATTGATTCATTTGATCATTATATTTTCTCTGCAACACAAAGCTCTCAACGAACAAGAATCAAAAGGAAAGAAAATGGCTGATTACAATCCGTATAGTCCATTGCTTCAACCAAATAAAGTTGAAGCATTTGGCGGACTCTTCAATGTCGAATCGAAATGCATGGTCAAGCAAGATTCTTCAAGACTTCGAGAACAGTTTTAAATGTGTCAACACACCGTTTCTTACATTGAAAAAGTATATAAGAACACAAATGATGATGATCTTCAACTCCGCTTCAAATCATCGATCATCGCAACCATTTTCTTTCTCTTTTTATTTTTATTTTTGCATTAAATAACTAATTTATCTCATTCTCGATCGTTGATATATCATTAATTGTAGATTTCTGATTCTTGATTAATTCATTTATGTTTCGTAATTGTTATAGCTTTCCATTTCTAAATCTTTTTGTGATTGTTGCCTTACAAATGCTGGGAAGATGAGGATTAAGGCCTTCTCAGTCCCTAAATTTCTGGTCACCTCTTAATTTATTTACAAGATTCATTTGTTATATAGAAATATATTAGTAATAATTGATGATGATGTCCTTGTGCAAATTAATGTGCGTTGAAAGTAAGCAAATATGTTACATATATGGATCAATTATGAATTTCATAAAAATGGGTCCGTAGCTTTTATATATATGTGTGTGTGTGTAAGCAAGGGGTATTGTGGTAAATTTTAATTAATGAGTCAAGAGTATATAAGTAATTGTATATTGGCAACATGGTTAAAGATGTTATTTCAGACACAAGAAGGGCAAAACTAACCTTTTATCCATTTAATGTAGCTGATTCCAGCAGATTCTATTTGTTTTTGTTACCCGCATTTACGTGAGAGGGGAGTTCGTTACCTGTAAGTGAGATTATGAAACGTAAAGGGGGTATGTGTTATATTGACAAATCTTAGAGGAGGTAAGTGATATTTATCCTAAATAATTTTATAGGCCATTTAGAGAAATATAGATTATTATAAAAAGTGATCACATTAACACATTTTATTTTAGATAGATAGGAAAAAGAGGGCATAATTGTAACTTCACATAACTTTTTCAAGAAATCAAAATTTTCCTCTGTTTTTCGCAAGAAAAATTAGATGGTCATGAGAAGTTACTTTCCTACATAATTTTCTTTTTTGGGCTATCCAAACTCTTCAAATGTTAAAATGTTTTCCATTTATTTTCATTTACCCCAGCACAAGTTTTGGGACCTCATCTTTAATTAGATCTTTCACGAGATCGCAAAGACAATAATAAGTACCTATTAGTTTTAGAGACAAAGGCCTTGATTTGCAGATTAATTAGATCTTTCACGAGATCGCAAAGACAATAATCATTACCTATTAGTTTTAGAGACAAAGGCCTTGAGTTGTAGATTGGGCAGAGTTGGACCGTTGCAGATTTTTTTTGTAGAACATGGTTTCTTTTGTAGGGATGACATTAATTTTGTCATGCTTTATAGAGAAACATTGTTGCTTTTGTGCTCAAAATTCTATTCCTTTACCATTGAGGTCTAGGTTGCAGTTATATAACTATACTTGTTAATCTCATTGACATTCAAGAAGTGTACAACATATCATTCATTGTTACTGACTCCATTCACCCTTGGGAACACTGGTGCAGGCATCTATGTGGGTGGAAACCAAGTTGTTCATTTTACTACCAAAGAAAATGTCGGGCCAAGTTGTGGTTCATATTTCAGCTCCTCTGTTCCCAGTTCAGCGTCCGGGTCAAAGGTCCCAGGAAGCTGTCCAAATTTTAGTAACTGTGGTTTTTGGCAACCTAATAGTGGGGTGGGGCTCTCTTGCTTGGAATGTTTCCTTGGTGTTGGATCCTTGTATCGCTTTGAATATGGAGTCACCGGAACAATTTTCCTTGCCAACCTCCGAGGTGGGACATGCACCACTGCCAAATCTAACCCACCAGAAACAGTGATCCATAGGGCTTTGTATCTGCTTCAAAATGGATTTGGAAACTATCACGTGTTTAAGAAAAACTGTGAGGATTTTGCTTTGTACTGCAAAACAGGTCTCTGTGATAAAAAAGGTTTGGGATGTAGTAGTCAAGCAGCATGTGTTAATGCTACTCCTCTGTTGTTTGTGTCCCCTCCTGTTGGTCTGGCCTATTATTGTAAGAGGAGGTATGATGCAGATCTTGGGGTTCGAACTGATGTTATTGAGGTGCCAGTGGAGGAAGTGCATTCCTTCCATGTTCAGAAGGGACCAAACTAACTTAATTGCTCAAGACACATAAAGTTGTGAAGGACAGACTGATTATTCCAACAGAGTTCTAGGTCATGTGAATCAGCATGTAATATGTATTCTTTCTGGCTTGTCACTGATAAACATATCATTTGCAGAACCCGAACAATGTCCCGTTACTAGAGTTCTGATAGTGTCTTCATGTTTGCTTTAGAATTTTGTATATGGTAAATATAAGATTTGACAAGATTTCTCACTTTAATTCCTTTTGTATGGCTCAAGAAATGTAGAGCAATTGGATATTTGGATTAGTACTCCTATATATATATATATTTTGTGGTTTTAGGATGTATATATGTTACCACTATTCAACTGCCTTCTTAATTGTTCCAAACTTCATGAATCGATGGTAAATGTTATAGTCCATGCTTGTTTTCAGCAAAGATGGGGTGCCAAACCTTGCCCACCGCTTGTTTTGTTCTCCATTTTCAAAGAACCACTCTATTTCCACTCTCTTCTCTGCCTTTATGATAGCTCCCAAGGAAGCCCAAGCTTCCGCTGGCTGCTCATGGACCCAACACATCATAAAAGATGCCTTCACCTCAGCAAGCATGAGCTTTACTCCTTATTTCCACTCTTTTTGACTCTTTGTTTCTCCGACTTCAGTTCCCTCTCTGCAAAGTGCAAACCTAGAATTTAATGTTGAGTTCTTTTAAGAAACCTGGACCTAAATATTTGCAATCTTAGGTTTAAACATGTTTTTAAAAGATTTTATGAATTGTACCCTAATTACAATTAAATTAGAGTGTAGACTTTGAATTCTTATGTAGACTCGGAAAATTGATTTCCAAGTGTTCATGAACTACCTAGGCCTTAAATTTATGAATTTAAGGATTTAAACATGCTTTGAACAATTTTTATGAATTTGACCTTCATTATGAAGGATTCAAAGTTTGACTTTAAATGTTAAAGATAATTTTAAAATTAGACCTCTAGGTTTTTGTGAGTGACCTAAACCCTAAATTTCATGAATTTAGGGTTTAAGGACTTTAGAGTGAATTTTATGATTTTCTTACCCTAATTACTAAGGAATTAGAGTTCAAAACCTTAATGTTTAAGTGAACTTAAAAAATTGATTTCTAAGTATTCATGGATTACCTTAGAAGGAGTTTTACGACTTTTAGTAATTTCTATGGAAATGAAAGTGTAAAAATCTTGTTTTAAGAAGAGTTTTGAAAAGGTTGAATTTTAGGTATTTATGAGACCGAATACTTGAGATTTAAATTTCAAGTATTTATGAGTTTTGAGACCTAGCTAGATCATAGATTTAAAATTTTTTTGGCCTACATCTAATTTTTATGTAAATTAGAGTCTAAATATTGAAAAGGTATTTTTTAGGTGTTTACTATATCCGGAATTAGAAAATTAGATTTTTCAAGTTGTTATGACACGTAGACCCAAGATTTAAGAATCTTAAGTTTTATGCATGTAAAAGTTTTTAGAGTTTAGAAATTCTAAAATTTGTGTTAATTCATGTAAAAAATTAAAAAATTGATTTGTCCTAGGTTTGTAATGAACCTTGACCTTATTTTTAGGGTGTTTAGAGAAAATTTTATCAATTAAAGGCCTTTAATAAACCTAGGCCTAAAATATATCAATTTTAAGATTTTCTAAAGAAGATTTAATGAATTAAGCCGCTGTAGGTTTCTAAGGAGTCTACACCTAAGAAATATGTATTTTAAAGTTTTGAAAAACGTTTGTTGACTTTTAGTCTAACAAAATATTTTAAATTGTTAAAAGCTTTGACAATATTTTTTAAATAGAAAAACTTAGGGTTATGACCCAGTGTGAACGACATAACAGCTAAGCGTTATATCTTTTAGAGTTTAAAAAATGTGTGCTTGTCTTTTGAAAAAATACATTACTTATTTGGATAAATCACCGGCAGAGTGCAATATGTCAATTGTAATAGTTTAATTACCAAATTCTAGAGTTTATGGTAAACAATACAATTACCATGCGAGTATGACTTTTATGATGGCATAACAACTAGCATATGTCATCATAATGTGTATACACGTGTATTTTTGAAAAATTAAGTGTTTGAAAATCAACTTTGAATTTGTTATTATTATTATTTAAGTATGAATGCGCACACATAATTAAATAGGGTTTACACACAAGTAAACCTATCAAGAAGTTTAGGATTTTGAAAGTAGGCTAAGGGAATTTATCCTTACTCTAACCACACTGGATATCTAGTTCGCAAACTCCACGTGACTACATATCTCGATGACCTACATGCTAGAGTAATGACAAACTTATGAGTCCATGCAAAGAAGGCGTAGAAGAAGAGAGGTGCAAAAAGATTGATTAAGAGAATACTTTAGCTTTACCTTTTGAATGAAACACTTCTCTTATCTTTTTAAGAGACTTGAACAGATTTTTTTTTTTTTTTTTTGAATTGTTTAGAGTGATTCCTTGAAGATGCTAAGGAGTCTCTAAAGCTTGAGAAATTTGTCCCTCCTCTTCTAGGGTGAGCATGTTTATATTTATAGAGTTTTCCCGACTTAGGGGGCAAGAAAATAATTTTGGAAAGTTATGGGTAGGGTTTGCAGTTCAAAGTGAGTAGAGATGGCAATGGGATGAGTTTGGACGATGGACCCTAATCCCATCCCTGTTTGGACACGGCGGGGGCGGGGCGGGGGTGATTTTTTTTTTAGGAGAGTACTTTGTAATTCTACTCTACACTTTTTTGTGATAAGATATTTGGTAATTTACATGTGCACTACCAATAAGATTTGAATAAATAAAGGTTATATATATAACTATATAAGGTAATTTTATATGTGTATAATATATATAAGGGTAATATAGAATATAAACGGGGCTGGGAGAAGGTGCATATCCCCATTCCCATCTCGCAACCATGCGAATTTTTTCATCTCACTCCCATAACCGTCCTAAAACTATTTAGAATCTCTTAAAATCGGTTCAAATGGGGCGGGATGGAGTGGGTCCCCATCGGGGCGGGGCAAATTGCCATCCCTAAAAGTGAGGACCCTTTATGAAATTTCAAGTGGCCCGCATCTTATGATGCAAACTGTATGCATATTTTTTATTGGTCCATTTCTCCGAATGTGGACCCATGCGGTCCTGGTGCTGTCGCACTTTTGGAACTCTTTGGGCTCTGTTGAGGGGTTATATGAACTCAAAATCTGATGATTTTTTTTTATACTCCGTTTGGTAAAATGGAAGAAAATTGGATAGAAGGGATAAAAGATATGATGGATGAGACAATCCTAGGAGAGAGATAGTGTCCTTCCATCTGTTTGTTTGGTTGGATGAAATAGAAGAAAATGAGGTAACACCTTACCTTTTTTGTTAGGATAGAAAGAAAGATGGAGATTGTTAATATTGAGTTTATTTAATAATTATGAAGGATAATATTGTGATTTAAAATTTGTATAACAGTTTTATTTTTGTTCCTTCATCTCTTTTCTCCATATTTGAAGGGATTAAAATTTGTAAAGTATGAAAGATGATTCATCCATCTTCTTTTCTCCTTGTCTTCCCTTTATCGAATGAATGAAGTTTATTCATTACTTTCTATCTTCCATTCATCTCTCTTCCTTTATTTCTACCATTAAAGAAGAAAGAATGATAATGGGATGGAAAAAAGAAAGAGCGAAGAAAGAGATATGTGGGCCAATTTAAAACATATGATATAATTTTTTTTTAAAAGATTACTGTAGGAAAAGTTATTACCAAATGAGTAGCATAAACTTTTCCTATCCATTGAACGATAAAAGTGAAATAAATGTATTTTTCTACTCATGGTGAAAGTGAAATTAATGTTAAAATGGCAGGTACACTGTATGATAGATAAGAGATTGATTCACTGATAACTTTTAGTGTCTACCTCATGTGTCATGCGATTCACTTGGCCTTCTCACATTGATTTCAGATTTTGGTCCACAAACTATTTCTCCAATTTATACTGCACCCAAACAGGGTGGTGAGAAATAGAATAATTATAATGCTTAAAAAAAATTAGTTGTAACTATTAACAAGAAAGAAACGAAGTAGTCTCTTCATGTCTTTTGGACTTCGCATATGAGTATATATGACTGCCTCACCATTTTGAATTTTCTTGCCTTTTGGACTTCACATATGGCAAGTGTTTAACGAGGAGGTAGAGAAAAAGACAGTGAGACGCAGAGATGGGTCTGCTCTTCCAGAGAGTTGAAAAAAGCGAGCTCGTAGCAGGCGACCATATCTACACTTGGCGACTCGCTTTCACTTACTCCCATCACGGTCTGTAATCAACTTTCTTTCTCTCTCTACTATGCTAAATTTGGTCTGTTTTTTAGTCTACTCAAGTGGATTCAAGTATTAGTATTTATTGTTTATCTATACAGCTTGAATCGGACTATTTCTTTTTATTTCAATTGAACTGTCCATCTCTTTTTTCTTGCTTTCCTTATTTGGATACTTATTTTGCATTATATGTTGATAGATTTATGAAAAATGATCATGAACAAAAGTTACTAGTTGTGATTGAGATCTCTGACTTGCAGTGATGGGCGCGTCAAAAGTTATATAACGTCACATTTGTTTGCCTGGGGGCGGGGGATGAGAAGGGACGGCGTTATTCATCCATTGGAAAGAAAGGAAAATTATTCATTCATTTGAGGCGTTATTTGTCCATTTGGCTCAATTTAGTTAGATGAAAATTAATAGGATAAATTACTCTTGACATTTCTTGTAGTTTGATTTAATTATTCTTAAATTAAATTTTTTGTAAAATTACTCTAATATTCGTTAAACTAATGTACAATTACAAAAGTACTCTCAAGTTAATTATAAACATTTTGGACAAAAATAATCTTAATTTCTAATAATTTGACTGAGATTAACATGTTTTATATATGTATTTTTTCCATCAATATCACACTAGTTTATCGCGACGACGGTAATTTTGACATTTTGATTTTTTTTTGTTAATTGATTTTAATAGAGCTGACTGTCACGACAGGGGTACCCGGAGTATGGGGGAGACTATCATATTTTAAAAACTTTAATTTAAGGATAATTAGGCAAAACCTCGGAAATGATCAGAGTAATTTACCCAAATTAATATTGGAAAGCAAAAGTGAAATAAAGCAAAGCGAAGTTAAGATGTGAGTGTTAGTTCCCACATCGAAAGATGTGAGGTCGAGTTGTGGTATTTAAGGTCCTCCCAATTCCAACTAGTTAGTGCCCTTTTGGGTCTAAAGGTACCTAGTTTGGAGTTGTGTGAGTTTTCCCTTGTCTACTTCCCTCTTTCCCATTTTTTTTTTTGAAAAAAAAAAAAAAGGATAAAAAGTTAAAATTAATTTGTATTGGACAAATATTGCCTTTCTAAAAGATTTATTTAAATAATTTTAGAGGCCATTTAGAGATAGATATAGACTATAATACAATTATCATAAAAAGTGATACATAAACACATTTTTATTTTAAAGAGAGAAGAAAAAGGGGGCATCATTGCAAGTTCACCTAACTTTTTCAAGAAAACTTTGTTTTTTTTAGGATCAAATTGGACTAAATCCCTTTGTACTATTCAAATGGTGCAAAATATCACTCTATTATTTTATTTTTTGACAACAAACCTATTCAATTTATCAAAAGTTGCTAGTTGTTACTCTCTGAGGCACAAAAATTGGAATTTATTTTTTTAAGTTGTCATGTCCAACTTACGTGATGCATGAGCTAATTTTTTGTTACAAAAATACCCTTACACTTAGTCTATTATATCCTTTACAATTGATTTTACAAATGAGAAGTTAAGGGTATTTGTTGTATGTGTAAGAATATTTTTTTTAAAAAAACAAATAGTCCATGTGTCACTTACATTGCACGAGACCACTTGAATATTTTTTTTCCAATTTTCATGCCTCCGAAACGGATAATTTGTAACTTTTGCTAAATTGAGAGAGTTTGTTGCCAAAACTAATAGTAGAGAAGATATTTTGTAACTTTTTAATAGTACAGGGGTTTAGTGCAATATGATCGTAACTTTTTGTAAGAAAAATTTGAAGAAATAATTATCTGGTTATGAGAAGTTACTTTCTCACAAATTTTTTTTTTCTCTGTTCAAACTCTTAAAATATTTTCCATTTTTTTTCCCTTTCTTGAGTTCATTGCTATAAATATGTAACTATTAAAAGCCTGTTCACCAAAACTGTGCCAGGTCCTTCTCTACTACATCCAAGGTCAGTGGAGCCTTAGGCGGTCCCTTAAGGCTCCCCAAAATTTTACATGGCTTTGCTAGCAAAGAAATTATGGAGGCTTACAAAGATCCAACCCTCTCTCTGGGCTCAAGTTTTGAAGGGTTCTTCCCAAAAGAGTAGTTTAATGGAAGAAATGATTAATTATATGGGATGATAGATAGATTCAGTCCCAAGATCCTCTTGGTAGTACCGCTAGAGAGGATCCAAATCCCTAAATTCTAGTATAATGTAACTACTGAGGTCACAGAGGTTGCAGAGTTACATAGGTATACTTGCTAATCTCATTGACATTCAAGAAGTGTACAACATATCATATCATTCATTGTTAATGACTCCATTGATGAACCCTTTTGACACTTGGGAACACTGGTGCAGGCATCTATGTGGGTGGAAACCAAGTTGTTCATTTTACTAGCGAACAAAATATGGGGCCAAGTTGGGGTTCATATCTTAGCTCGTCTGGTTCCAATTCAGTGTCTGCTTTCGACTTGTGTGCTTCAAATTCAAAGGTCCCAGCAACCTGTCCAAATTTTCATAACTGTGGTTTTCGGCAACCTAAGAGTGGTGTAGGGCTCTCTTGCTTGGATTGTTTCATTGGGAATGGATCCTTGTATTGCTTGGAATATGGAGTCACCCATCAACTTTCCTTGCCAAACTCCGAGGTGGGACGTGCACCACTGCCAAATCTGACCCAGTAAAAAAAGTGATCCATAGGGCCATGTATCTGCTTCAAAATGGATTTGGAGACTATGACGTGTTTAAGAATAACTGCGAGGACTTTGCTTTGTACTGCAAAACAGGTTTCCTGATTCTTGACAAAACAGGTGTGGGAAGTAGTGGTCAAGCAGCATGTGTCGGTGGTGCTCCAATGGCAGCTCTTCTTTCTTCTTCTCTGTTGTTTATGTATACTCCTGTTGGTCTGCTCACAGCAACAGCAGCCGTGGGTTGTTATTGTAAAAGGAGGTATGCTGCAGATCTTGGGGTTCGAACTGATGTTATTAAGGTGCCAGTGGAGGACGTGCATTTGTTCCATGGTCAGGACTCAGAAGGGACCAAAGTAACTTAATTGCTCAAGACAGACACACACATGCACACAGTTTGCTATCTTAATCCTACCAAACTTCATAAATCAGTCAGGGTACGTAGTAAACGTTATAGCCTATGATCTTCAGCAAAGATAGGGTGGTGGTAAAAGATGACATAGAAGCAGAGGCCGAGCCAGAAATTCTCAGTTGGGGAGGCCGAAGTGCTCTATATAACTAAAATTATAATAATAAATAAATATATATATTATGACATGCTTGTTGTGTGTGTGTGTGTGTGTTTTTTTATTCATATTAGTGTCACAGTTGCATCCTTTTAGTTAGATTGACAAGCTAACCTTTATAACCATGCAGCTCACTGGTCAAAGTGCGCAAATTTAATGAGAGTAAACCTATCATAGCTTTTCCCTCTTGCCCATGCTTGTTTTGTTCTCCATTTTCAAAGCAGCACCCTTACTGCCTCTATAATCCATTGCTGAACCCTTCTCTCCATTTATGATAGCTCATTAGCTCCCAAGGAAGCCCAAGCTTCCCTGGCTGCTCATGGACCCAAGACATCATAAACGTTGTCTTCCTCTCAGCAAGCTTGAGCTTACTCCTTATTCTTAGCATATTGCATTTTAAACATGTTTAAATGGATTAGTAAATGAGCCCAACCTCACACCTAAAATCTAAAATGTTCCGATATGCAACTTTTTATAATTCGATAAAGATGAATTTTTAGTATATTTTAATGATTTTTTGAAGACCTTTTAATACAAGTAATGATCCATTTATGAATGTATGTCTCCTTGTTATTAAAAATGCTTAATAATTATATTTTTTACAAAATCAATGATGAAAAGTAAATTTAATTATCGATACCCTAGAATGTAATTCAATAAAGATAGATTTTTAGTGAATTTTTTAAAACCTTTCAACACAAGTATATGATCAATTCATGAATTTATGTTGTCTTTGTTAAAAATGCTTAGTAATTATATTTTTTTAACATTTTTTTTATGGTATTGAGTGCAAAGCCTCACTTCGAATTCCCAACACTTTGCTTTAATTATAAAATAAATGAAAATTAATCATATGATATATAAGCTACAGAAGTGGCGGGTTCAAGTACAAGTGTATGGAGAGCATGAGTGTGTTTGTTACAGCCTAAGAAGCATGGACACGGACGCGTGACACGGGTACGACGCGACACGGATATAGTGATACGACAAATTTAAAAAAAAAAACAAGACACGACACGGCGGGGATACGGCTATGAAATAATATATTAATATATATTCAACAAGTAAACCAATGTCCACAATACCATAAATCTAACAATAAAAAAATAATAAATTATATAAATACTTCAATTTATTATCAAGCAATTAATGTATTTTCAAAAAGGATGTTCATTATATTCAAACTCATTACTAGAATCTTGCATATTACTCATTTTTCTAATAACAAACAAATAAATTTAAATACAAAATACCAAATAAACCAACATAACTTTATGTTAAATAAAGTTCTATTGGCTTTTTTATTTTTTTGTTTCTAAATTTATTATTTAGGAATTTTATCTAACTATTTTTTATTTTTAAAATTTTTTATTTTAGAAAATACTATATTTATATAGAAAAGGGCATAATAGTCATATTAAATGGTATATATATCATTATAGTTATTTCAAGGGGTCAAGATGTCAACTTTTAGAAGATGAGAGGCTGAAATGCTCAAAAAAATAGTTCAAAGGGATCTTTTTGTAACTTTGAAAAAGTTTAGGGGTTTTTTTGCACTTTTAAAAATTACAAAATTTACCCCATCGTGTCCCCCGTGTGTCCTTGTCATGTCTTTCGCGTGTCCTAAAAAGAAAAATATCAGGACGCTTCTAAAGAGTGTCCGACACGGACACGACATCCCTATACGAAGTGTCCGTGCTTTCTAGGTTACAACTTACAAGTTAAAAAAATAAAAAAAAAATTATTTTATTTTTCATTTTAGGAATTGGCCTTGAACGTAACCATTGTAGTGTAGCCCAAAAATCATTTTAGATTTATTTCCCCAAATTCACGAGTCTGCCTACTTGCCCTAGCCGCGATCTCCTCCACAGTCGGTCATGATTTTCTCCATCGGCCACCGGCGAGAAGAATCTCCTCCGCCGTGAGCTACTCCAAGTATAGATATCGTACTCCACCACGCACACTCAATCTTTGAGACTTGATACTTGATCTGTATTTTATCATCATTATTCTTGCCTCAATCGCATTTGAATATGGTTGACCACATAAATTTTCATAAAAAAATAAAAATTCATCAGAAAGATTTGACATGATCTACGTTAATGAATGTTAAATTTATTTTTCACTGCCACTCTCAATCTCTCTCCTCTCGCATTTAGTTTTAATCAATGAAGTAGAGTCCACACAGTGTCCTTCACTAGTGTGGACTCTACTACTATCAATTCCCCCTCCAACTAAAGTCCATCTCAATCACCAACTTCTGCTTCGTCTCTTAACCATCAATAGTGCAACTGTTGAAGCAAAAACAAGATCCACCAATAATCTTTTTACAACCAACATCAAACAACAAATCTAGTTAAGATCTAACCTAAATAAAGGAAAATAAAAACATAATTCAAAAAAAATTTCTTGATTCAAGATCCAAGCTAAGATCTCGTGTAATGTAACTTTTGGGAAGTAAATTTAGTACTAGAATGCTTTCAGTCAGTTTAAAAGCTATAATTGTGGGAGAAAGTTGGGAAGACAGTGACAGAAATGAGGCTACAAATCTCACGCTCTCTCGTTGCTGTAATACAACTTTAATTTTTAGTAGGACCAATATATCGACAGGTTCGTCACCTAACAATACCATTACATATGCTAACTGCTAATATATAAAACTATATATATATATATATATATATATATATATATATATATATATAAAACTATGACAACAAATTAATAATCAAATGCCAACTATAAATTTGCTCATTTGTGTTATCAAAAAATTCACAATCAATGACATTGAATTAGATAAATTGTTGACCATTTCCTCTACGAAGATATTAGTGCATGCGTTAATAATCTGTTAGCATATAATTTTCTTGAATGTTAGCATAAAAATTTATTTATAAATTCTAAATTTTCTTTTTGATCACAAATATATTCTATCTAATTTCAATAAAAATAGTATGTTTTGCTTTTGGGAAATATTTTTGTACTAATTTTCAATATTTCAAATTTCAAACTTTACTCTTTGTAATTTATAATTATAATTTTACTATATTTGATTTTTAGTTCATCAATGGTTTTTCTAAATTTAAAATTATTTTTATCTTATTTTTAAGTTTAAATGAAATAATGAATATTAAATTATAATTAATTAATTCTTGTCAAATACAAGTTAGACAACCTCTTGCACAAAAGTTACATTATAACTTTAAAAAAAATCTCCAAAAACTATACATACCATAAAATTAAATACAATATTATTATTTCTTTTCATTTAAAAAAATTGACTATTTTTTCCATTTAAGAAAAAGACTAATTATTTAATACTTAAAGTTATAAAAAGAAAACAAAATCCAAATGTTTAAATAGTTAAACAAGAATTTGGATTACAAACAATTAAAAAATTTAAAAATAAGGGTTCACAGCGCACATTTTAAAAGGATGAGATCAAACTAATACTCAGTTTATACATTAATAGTGGTTTTTGCACCTAACCCAACAATGTACCACAAGGCCACTATCAAGGCAATTGGCTGAATGAAAAATTCATATGAAAATTACGTAATTATAAAACGAAATTATATTAAAATAACTAAACATAAGACCACAGTGGCAGGCCAAAATGATAGTCTGTTTTCTCAAATCTATAATTCCTTACCCAAAAAAGAGAGAAAATAATGGTTCTCAAACTTTTGATATTCTAAATAAACAATCATTGTATATTATGGGTAAAATTGCAAAAAAAATTTGAACATTTTTAGCAAATTATTCGAGAAAATTATTTTTAAAAACAAATCAGTTCCTTATCTTATAAAAGTAGATAAGTGGACTTTTTGGCAGAAGTATAATAACATATATACCATCTATTATGTCCATTATGTCATTTTCTCTATAAAAATAGAGTTTTTTAAAAATAAAAAATAATTAGATAAAATTCCTAAATAATAAATTTAGGAACATAAAAAAATAAAAGACTAATTGGTTTTATTTAATATTTTTTAAAAAATAAAAATTTAATCAACTAACATATATACTCTTTTTTCAAGTATAGTGTTATCTAAATAAAAAAAAGTAGCTTGATAAAATTTTAAATAAATTTCTATTCACTTTTTAATTAATTAATTATTTTTTTATGTTTCTAAATTTATTATTTATGAATTTTATCCATGTTTCGAAACATAATTAGTACGTAGGAATGAAGGTGGAATGGAATGGTCAGTCTATCTTTGATTTTTTCTCTCGTTTGTTGTACTACATTAGAAATGGAATGATCATTTCAAGTCATTCTTTTGAAATGCTCATTCCAACAAAACCATTCCACTTCTTGAGTGATGGAATGACCATTCCATTCCCACTTATTATTAAAATCATAATCTCTCTATATTAATGGATCACTCTATATGTTAATTTCCCTCTCTCTCTCTCTATATATATATATGTTAATTTCCCTCTCTCTCTCTCTATATATATATATGTTAATTTCCGTCTCTCTCTCTATATATATTTATTTATTTATTTAATAGGTATGTAGGTCATTGTTTTATCACTTTCAGTTTTTAATGAAGTATTAATTCTTTTTAGAATAAAAGATAATATTAATCTTGACTAGAATAAAAGACTGATTATATCTTGATTTATAAAATTTTAACTAAATGGGTAATTAATTTTTTTTTTCACATGGTAATTAAATTAAATTAGCCAAATGTCCTATTTTTAAAACTGATTCTATTTTATATAGAAAAATATAGAATGTTAGAAGATAATACCATTTCATTTCGACACCATTCGCTATATGTAACCAAATATTACAATGAGAATGACCATTTCATTCTATTCTCATTCTCATTCTCATTCTCATTTCATTCCTGATTTTATTTTATACCCACTTTATTTCACGTCTGCATACCAAACTAAGCCATAGTGCAAAGTTGATGGGTCTAACAAAGTTCATGTCAGTCTATCATACACTTCATAGCGAAGGTATCCAGTTCGCGTGATGGCGACGCCGAATAATGCAGTGTCACTTTATCCCCACCATTTTAAGCTTTAATGCCTTTTGGACTTCACATATAATAACTGTGTCTGTCTGTAGACTTTCATATGGCAAGTGTTTAATGAGGAGAAGGTAGAGAGAGACATTGAGATACAGAGATGGGTCTGCTCGGCCAGAGAGTTGAAAAAAGCGAGCTCGTAGCCGGCGACCATATCTACACTTGGCGAGTTGCTTTCGCTTACTCTCATCACGGTTTGTAATCAACCCTCTTTCTACCTCTCTGCTCATTTTATTTGGGTTGAATCCCCCATAAACTAGCATGTGATTTCAACAATGCACGTCTTTTGAATGTTGTAATCAACAAAAAACCAACAAAACTATGCCAAATTTGGTCTTTTTCTTAGTCTACTCAAGTGGATTCAAGATCTAGGTATTTATTGTTTATCTATATAGCTTGAATCGGACTATTATTTCTTTTTATCTCGATAGGACTGTCAATCTGATTTTTTTTCCTTCCCTTTTACACAATTTCTTCATTTGCGTACTTATTTTGCATTATATGTTGATAGATTTATGAAAATGATCATGAACAAAAGTTACTAGTTGTGATTGAGATCTTTGACTTGCAATGATGGGCGTCAAAAGCACTAAAACATCACATTTGTTTGCCTGGGGGCGGGGATGAGGAGGGACGGCGTATTCATCCATTTTGGTCCTTTTGGTGAGATGAAAATTAATAGTGGAGAGTGAGAGTGAAGTGAAGGAAATGAAAATTAATTTTTTTAGCATGTATTTGGTTGGCATGAAAAAATTTCAAGAAAATATAATGGTTATCTAAATTGTCCCTTTTTATTTATTTATTTATGAAATTGGATAAAAGTCAGTTAATTTATATGGGATAAATATTGTCTTTTTAAAAAATTAACGGCATTATAATAATTTAATTAAATAATTGGGCAAATATCACTTACCTTCCCCAGATGTTTGTCAATATAACACACACATCTTCTTTACGTTTCATAATTCCACTTGCCTCTCCCTATCAATGACGGCCGTCCAAGTAAGTAATGGTAATATGTGATTTTACCGTTATGTCCATATATTATTTATGAATATAAATATAGATTTGTACCTGAAAAAAAGACTACAATACCCTTGTCTCTGCAACTTTATCAAACCCATCTGAATCACGAGACCGTTCACAGACCTTCATAGTCCACGTGTCCCCATATCACACAAGCCCAAGACCTTCACCACCCATCATCACTGGTACTACTCCATCCTCCAATCACTCTCCTCTTCCTCTCACCACCCCTCCAAGCACATATACACATGACCACACCATCAACGACTTCTCTACCCGCCTCACTGCCTCTCAAGCGGCGAGCTCCACCGCTTCCTAGGCGTCCTCTCCGTCCCCCAAACGCTTTTGCCAGATCCACAACACTTGCACTCCTCACTGACTAGTAACTAAGTAAGAGATAACGACTTGGCTCAAAGAAGTGTATAGACAGAAATTAATTACTTGCAGTGAGAGATTGAAGTAAGTCCTACACACACATATATATAGTAGACTTGGAACATCATGTGTATATCAGTCATTCTCGCAATTATTGATTCATTTGATCATTATATTTTCTCTGCAACACAAAGCTCTCAACGAACAAGAATCAAAAGGAAAGAAAATGGCTGATTACAATCCGTATAGTCCATTGCTTCAACCAAATAAAGTTGAAGCATTTGGCGGACTCTTCAATGTCGAATCGAAATGCATGGTCAAGCAAGATTCTTCAAGACTTCGAGAACAGTTTTAAATGTGTCAACACACCGTTTCTTACATTGAAAAAGTATATAAGAACACAAATGATGATGATCTTCAACTCCGCTTCAAATCATCGATCATCGCAACCATTTTCTTTCTCTTTTTATTTTTATTTTTGCATTAAATAACTAATTTATCTCATTCTCGATCGTTGATATATCATTAATTGTAGATTTCTGATTCTTGATTAATTCATTTATGTTTCGTAATTGTTATAGCTTTCCATTTCTAAATCTTTTTGTGATTGTTGCCTTACAAATGCTGGGAAGATGAGGATTAAGGCCTTCTCAGTCCCTAAATTTCTGGTCACCTCTTAATTTATTTACAAGATTCATTTGTTATATAGAAATATATTAGTAATAATTGATGATGATGTCCTTGTGCAAATTAATGTGCGTTGAAAGTAAGCAAATATGTTACATATATGGATCAATTATGAATTTCATAAAAATGGGTCCGTAGCTTTTATATATATGTGTGTGTGTGTAAGCAAGGGGTATTGTGGTAAATTTTAATTAATGAGTCAAGAGTATATAAGTAATTGTATATTGGCAACATGGTTAAAGATGTTATTTCAGACACAAGAAGGGCAAAACTATCTTCTTTTCTCCTTGTCTTCTCTTTATCGAATGAATGAAGTTTATTCATTCCTTTCTATCTTCCATTCATCTCTCTTCCTTTATTCCTACCATTAAAGAAGAAAGAATGATAATGGGATGGAAAAAAGAAAGAGATATGTGGGCCAATTTAAAACATATGATATAATTTTTTTTTAAAAGATTACTACAGGAAAAGTTATTACCAAATGAGTAGCGTAAACTTCTCTTATTCATCGAACGATAAAAGTGAAATAAATGTATTTTTCTACTCATGGTGAAAGTGAATTTTATGCTAAAATGGCAGGTACACTGTATGATAGATAAGAGATTGATTCACTGATAACTTTTAGTGTCTACCTCATGTGTCATGCGATTCACTTGGCCTTCTCACATTGATTTCAGATTTTGGTCCACAAACTATTTCTCCAATTTATACTGCACCCAAACAGGGTGGTGAGAAATAGAATAATTATAATGCTTAAAAAAAATTAGTTGTAACTATTAACAAGAAAGAAACGAAGTAGTCTCTTCATGTCTTTTGGACTTCGCATATGAGTATATATGACTGCCTCACCATTTTGAATTTTCTTGCCTTTTGGACTTCACATATGGCAAGTGTTTAACGAGGAGGTAGAGAAAAAGACAGTGAGACGCAGAGATGGGTCTGCTCTTCCAGAGAGTTGAAAAAAGCGAGCTCGTAGCAGGCGACCATATCTACACTTGGCGACTCGCTTTCACTTACTCCCATCACGGTCTGTAATCAACTTTCTTTCTCTCTCTACTCATTTTAATTGGGTTGAATCCCCCATAAACTAGCATGTCATTTCAACAATGCGCGTGTCTTTTGAATGTTGTAATCAACGAAAAACAACAATACTATGCCAAATTTGGTCTGTTTTTTATTCTACTCAAGTGGATTCAAGTATTAGTATTTATTGTTTATCTATACAGCTTGAATCGGACTATTTCTTTTTAGCTCGATAGGACTGTCAATCTCTTTTTTCATGATTTCCTTATTTGGGTACTTATTTTGCATTATATGTTGATAGATTTATGAAAAATGATCATGAACAAAAGTTACTAGTTGTGATTGAGATCTCTGACTTGCAGTGATGGGCGTCAAAAGTTATATAACGTCACATTTGTTTGCCTGGGGGCGGGGGATGAGAAGGGACGGCGGTTATTCGTCCATTGGAAAGAAAGGAAAATTATTCATTCATTTGAGTCGTTATTTGTCCATTTGGCTCAATTTATTTAGATGAAAATTAATAGGATAAATTACTCTTGACATTTCTTGTAGTTTGACTAAATTAAAGTTTTTATAAAATTACTCTCATATTCGTTAAACAACATTACATGTAATGTACAATTACAAAAGTACTCTCAAGTTAATTATAAACATTTTGGACAAAAAGAATCTTAATTTTTAATAATTTGACTGAGATTAACATGTTTTATATATATTTTTTCTCTATCAATACCACACCAGTACTACTGCTACGACGGTAGTTTTGACATTTTCTCCATCAATACCACATCATTGCAAGTTCACTTAACTTTTTCAAGAAAACTTTGTTTTTTTGGATCAAATTGGACTAAATCTCTTGGTACTATTCAAAAGTTGTAAAATACCCCTCTATTATTTTATTTTTTGAGAACAAACCAACTCAATTTATCAAAAGTTGCTAGTTATTACTCTCTTAGGCACAAAAATTGGAATTTTTTTTTTAAGTTGTCATGTCCAACTTACGTGACACATGAGTTGATTTTTTGTTACAAAATACCCTTACACTTAGTCTATTTTATCCTTTACAATTAATTTTACAAATGAGAAGTTAAGGGTATTTGTTGCATGTGTGAGGGTATTTTAAAAAAAAAAAAACAAATAGTCCTTGTGTCACTTACATTGCACGAGACCAATATTTTTTTCCAATTATTGTGCCTCGGAGAGGGATAATTTGGAACTTTTGATAAATTGATTTGTTGCCAAAAATAATAGTAGATGATGATATTTTGCAACTTTTTAATAGTACGGGGTTTAGTGCATTTTGGCCGTAATTTTTTGTAAAATAAACTTATGAAATAATTAGGTGGTTATGAAAATTACTTTCTCGCAAATTTAATTTTTTTCTATTCAAAATCTTAAAATATTTTTCTTTTTTCCCCCTTTTTTTCTTTAGTTCATTGCTATAAATATGTAACTATTAAAAGCCTGTTCACCAAAACTGTGCCAGGTCCTTCTCTACATCCAAGGTCAGTGGAGCCTTAGGCGGTCCCTTAAGGTTCCCCAAAATTTTACATGGCTTTGCTAGCAAAGAAATTATGGAGGCTTACAAAGATCCAACCCTCTCTCTGGGCTCAAGTTTTGAAGGGTTCTTCCCAAAAGAGTAGTTTAATGGAAGAAATGATTAATTATATGGGATGATAGATAGATTCAGTCCCAAGATCCTCTTGGTAGTACCGCTAGAGAAGATCCAACATATCATATCATTCATTGTCAATGACTCCATTGATTAACTCTTTTGACACTTGGGAACACTGGTGCAGGCATCTATGTGGGTGGAAACCAAGTTGTTCATTTTACTAGCGAACAAAATGTGGGGCCAAGTTGGGGTTCATATCTGAGCTCGTCTGGTCCCAGTTCAGTGTCTGCTTTCGACTTGTGTGCTTCAAGTTCAAAGGTCCCAGCAGCCTGTCCAAATTTTCACAACTGTGGTTTTCGGCAACCTAAGAGTGGTGTAGGGCTGTCTTGCTTGGATTGTTTCCTTGGGAATGGATCCTTGTATTGCTTTGAATATGGAGTCACCCCATCAACTTTCCTTGCCAAACTCCGAGGTGGGACGTGCACCACTGCCAAGTCTGACCCAGCAGAAAAAGTGATCCATAGGGCCATGTATCTGCTTCAAAATGGATTTGGAAACTATGATGTGTTTAAGAATAACTGCGAGGACTTTGCTTTGTACTGCAAAACAGGTTTCCTGATTCTTGATAAAACAGGTGTGGGAAGTAGTGGTCAAGCAGCATGTGTCGGTGGTGCTCCAATGGCAGCTCTTCTTTCTTCTTCTCTGTTGTTTATGTATACTCCTGTTGGTCTGCTCACAGCAACAGCAGCCGTGGGTTGTTATTGTAAGAGGAGGTATGCTGCAGATCTTGGGGTTCGAACTGATGTTATTAAGGTGCCAGTGGAGGACGTGCATTTGTTCCATGGTCAGGACTCAGAAGGTACCAAAGTAACTTAATTACTCAAGACAGACACACAGTTTGCTATCTTAATCCTACCAAACTTCATAAATCAGTCAGGGTACGTAGTAAACGTTATAGCCTATGATCTTCAGCAAAGATGGGGTTCCAAAAGATGACATAGAAGCTGAGGCCGAGCCAGAAATTCTCGGTTGGGGAGGCCAAAGTGATATATAACTAAAATTATAATAATAAATAAATATATATTATGATATGTTTATTGTGTGTGTGTGTGTGTTTTTTAATTCATATTAGTGTCTCAGTTGCATCCTTTTAGTTAGATTGACAAGCTAACCTTTATAACCATGCAGCTCATTGGTCAAAGTGCGCAAATTTTAATGAGAGTAAACCCATCATAGCTTTTCCCTCTTGCTCATGCTTGTTTTGTTCTCCATTTTCAAAGCACCACCCTTGTTGCCTCTATAATCCATTGCTGAACCCTTCTCTCCATTTATGATAGCTCATTAGCTCCCAAGGAAGCCCAAGCTTCCGCTGGCTGCTCATGAACCCAACACATCATAAAAGATGTCTTCCTCTAAGCAAGCTTGAGCTTACTCCTTATTCTTAGCATTTAAACATGTTTAAATGGGTTAGTAAATGAGTACGTTAAGTCGTATTTGTGAATTTTATTAAATTTTTTAAAACCTTTCAACACGAGTAATGATCAATTCATGAATTTTTTACGATTTTTTTTATGGCATTGAGTGCAAACCCTCACTTTGAACTCATGATACTTTGCTTTAATTATAAAATAAATGAAAATTAATCACATGAATATATAAGCTGCAGAAGTGGAGGGTTCAAGTGCATGCAGAGCAAAGTGGTGTGTGAGTGTGTTTGTTAGAAGTTAAAAAAAGGAAAAAAAAATATTTTATTTTTTATTTTAGGAATTGGCCTTGAACGTAACCACTGTAGCGTCGCCAAAAATCATTTTAGGATTTATTTTCCTAAATTCACAAGTCTGCGGACTTGCCCTAGCCGCGATCTCATCCACCGCCAGTCATGATCTCCTCCACCGGCCACTAGCGAGAAGAATCTCTTCTATCGCGAGCTACTCTAGGTATAGATATCGTAATCCACCACACACTCAATTTGAGACTTGATCTGCATTTCATCATCATCATCCTTACCTTAATCTCATATAATGTGGTCGGCCATATAAATTTTCACAAATTAAATAAAAATTCATCAAAAGATTTGACATGATTTGCATTTATAAATGTTAAATTTATTTTTCACTGCCACTCTCAATCTCTCTCCCCTGGCATTGAGTTTTAATCAATGTAGTAGAGTCCACACAGTGTCCTTCACTAGTGCCGACTCTACTGCTATGAATTCCCCCTCCAACTAAAGTCCATCTCAATCACCAACTTCTGCTTCGTCTCCTAACCATCAATAGTGCAACTGCTCAAGCAAAAACAAGATCCACCAATAATCTTTTAACAACCAACATCAAACAACAAATCTAGTTAATTAAGATCTAACCTAAATAAATGAAAATAAAAACATAATTCAAAAAAAAATTCTTGATTCAAGATCCAAGCTAAGATCTCGTGTAATGTAACTTTTGGGAAGTAAATTTAGTACTGGAATGTTTTCAGTCAGTCTAAAAGCTATAATTGTGGGAGAAAGTTGGGAAGACAGTGACAGAAATGAGGCTACAAATCTCACACTCTCTCGTTGCTGTAATACAACTTTGATTTTTAGTAGGACCAATATATCGACAGGTTCGTCACCTAACAATACCATTACTACGTATGCTAACTGCTAATATATAAAGGGTTAAGTGCAAAAAATACCCTCGTTATATACAGAAATGTACAAAAACTCCCCATGAAATTCAACTAACCCCCTACAGTTTCAAAATTGTGCAAATAAGGACAAATAGTTAATTTTTCGGTACTGGAAATAGGAAATGACAAAATTACTCTTATGTTATAAAAATATATATAAAAAAATGTGCAAAAAACGCCCTCGTTATATACAGAAATGTGCAAAAAATACTCTCCAATTTAGTCTGTGCAGATCACCCCCCACTAGTTATCTCCGATGTGCAAATCCCCCCTCCAACAGGTCCAGCATGTTTGACTTAATTTTTTTTTAAAATTTCAAAATTACCTTTCACTAGTTAATACCTTGTTTGACTTTCTCTTATCTACCATAACCATTTATATATTTACAGGGATGAGAGAGAGAATCGAAGAGAGAGAACCCAATTTATACAAACAATTTCATATATATATATATATATATATATACACACACACTCACTGTTATATGTCATCATATACACACACACTCTGTTACACACACTATTACACACATATACACACACTGTTACACAGATAGAATTTTTATAGAAATACCAATTAATAAAGATTACTACAACAAATGCCCCAATTTACTACGATTAATTATGCATTTAACCCTTTAATTTTTTTATAACATAAGTGTAATTTTGTCATTTCCTATCTCCGGTACCGGAAAATTAACCATTTGTCCTTATTTGAACAATTTTGAAATTGTAGGGGGTTAGTTGAATATCAGGGGGTGTTGTTGCACATTTTTGTATATAGCAGGGTGTTTTATGCACTTAACTGGTGAAGGGGTAATTTTAGAATTTAAAAAAAATATTAAATCAAACATGCCGGTCAACAAGCTGGAGGGGTGTATTTGCACATCGGAGATAACTAGTGGGGGTGATATGCACGTACTAAATTAGAGGGTGTTTTTTGCACATTTTTGAATATAACGAGAGTGTTTTTTGCACTTAACCCATATATAAAACCAAACCTTTAGCACAAGTTTCCCGCTGCTAAATAAAGTCACAGAGGTCTTTAAACAATAAAACTATTAACTCACAGTTCACTAATAGACATGCAAATTCAGTAACGATTATACAAGTTAAACTGTTCTAATGAAATTAATTAAACACAATTATATTGATTTTTATTGAACAGATTGAGGATAAAAAATAATAATAATTACAAAGCGAAGGACATACACACCAAAGATTGTACGCAACAACGACGATGGATTCATTTGGGATGAAGAAGATGGTGTCTCAGAAGTAATGATTGTCTCCTCCGCTATCACCAAAAAAATATGCAGAGGTACATGGAGTTAATCAAACGGTTGCTAGGGTTCGTAACTTCGTGTTACGGATTGCAGATAAGGGTGGGTCAAATATGTAATTATTTAAAATAATGGGCCGCATCTATAATTTTCAAAACTCATGGGGTAAAAGGGAAAAACGATGGGAAGGGCTTAAAATTCGCCCTTTTTCAGCCAAGCAGGGTCTCGTCGTCTGGGCGATACTCGCACACAATCCAGAGAAGGGAAATTGTCCAGGTATTTCTCATCTTCTATGTTCTAGGATTAGGGGTTTTCTCCTTCTCTTTCTTCTTTTCTCTCTGCTTAAGTTAGGGTAGAATTTATCTATACTCTTTAGTCTCTTTAATCTGTTTTTTATTTATTGGCTGCGAATTTGTATATATATATATATATATATAATTCTGGTTGGTTTTTGAACAAATTTCCATCTCCATCGACGAAACCTTTCGTCTCTGTAGTACTGGTACATCATCTGGAGACTGATATAAGTTTTTTCACAAATTTTGCAATTATAACCCTTGTAATTGCAAGTATAAAACCTATATAGACCAAAATTCTTTTATCAACATGTTATCAAATAAGATGAAAATTAGCAACATCATACTCATGTGAAATGAAAAAGGGTTGATTGATCGTATGAGTAATTGCCTTTTTTATTTATATACAAATTAGCATTGACTTCCATGGTATTACAGTGGATCCATAGAACAAGAGTTAGATAACAAAAATGATGGGTGTTTTTTTCTAGACAATCACGAAGAGATCCCGTGACTAGCAAGGTCAATCATGCTAGAAATTTATACTAGTTTTGGATTCATATGCACAACGTGTAGATGCTATCCTCTTGTGCCAGTGAGATTTTTGACTAATTATCATCATATAATTTAGATGTCTCACCCTTATTTAATAACTTAACTGAAAAATATTACAATTTATTGCCTTTTACCTTAAGAGTAATTTAGAATATGGTCTATGAAAGTCTTGAAAATAGCATTATCTATGGAGCCTCCTTACATTGATTGGTTTCTGAATCCCCTTTTTTTCATTGTTTTCTGGATATGTAGAGGAAAGAGGGGGAATGTCGTACTTGCTGCCACATCTGCACTCAGGATGGGCCGTAGATCAGGCCATCCTCGCTGAAGAAGAACGTCTTGTCATCATCCGATTCGGCCACGACTGGGATGAAACATGCATGCAGGTATACCCATATATATATATAATCTTTATTCTTTGCCTGCATTGATCTCTTTATTATGATTCTGATTTTTTTTATAATTTTTTTTCTTTTTCTGCATTAGTGAAACCTTAACTTGTTTTTTCTTCTTGTATATGTTATTGTTATTCACTAAAATATGATTCTCTCAATTTCTCATGTTCTGTTAAGTTTTTTTTGTGCTTTTTTAATTTTTTTTTGGCTCTCTTAATTGATGTACGTCATTGCCTGGTCTGAATTTTTTGTGTTGTCTTTTGTTTTTTGTGGTCTGAAAATTGTATTTAGAAGTGATCTCCTTGAAAATGATAAATGAAAAATGTTACAATTACCTGCATGGGGAAATGAATGAATGATTTTAATTGAATAGACAGCATAACCAAGAGATCAATTCCTTCCGAGTAAAGAAAAAAATTCAATTAATTCCAAATCAGTTAAAAAATATAAAAAAAATGCTTTTCTTTGTAAAGAATTTGGAAATATTAATTTTTCTTATTCAATTAAAATTGTTGAATCTTCTATCGTATTCTTTCATCTGAATTTTCTCCCACTTGAGTTTCAAAGGTTAAACTCAATTCCTATTTTCAGCAATTCTACTTTGATACCAGGCAATTTTATTGGTTCTCTAAATATTCTTATTGCTCTAAGTTTGCAGCTTCAATAATAATATATGTTTTATTTCTTTATTGATAAACAAAGAAGAATGAAAAGACCAAATCTCTGGGAAGAGACTTTTCATGAACTTACACCATCATCTACTTGACATGTCTTATTAAGGTAGTAGGCACCAACAGTGGGAGGGTTGGTTGCAAGTGCAATGACTCTGTGGTCACCACAGTTGTGTTTGGATCAATTTGATAAGTTTGAATTGCGATGCTATGGTCCTGTTTGAGATTTTCTGAACCTTGTTTCAATGATTTTATTAATACAGTAGAAGCTTTCTTTTGTTTTAAAATGTGGATAATTTTTAAATAAATTTGATATAAACCTTTAATTTGGTTTTTCTACAATTATAGTTGTTTTTTTTTAATGCTAAAAGATAGTAGTTCATTGGTCAAATGTCAACAAATGTTTAAGAAGTGTTTGCCATGGGTTTGAAATTGAAATTTTAGTTTTAGAATATGGACATGTTCAAGATGGGTGGATATGTGTTCGGGAGTGTTGGAGGAATGTCAGTATTATTGGATAAAGTGTCTGTGCTTCTTAGATGGTAGATGCTTAGTGTGAAACATCTTTGAATAATTATGGGTGCTTGGGTTGATGCTGGCTCAATGGATTTTTGACAATGGATCAGGCGCAATGTGTGACAGTCTGACAGATACATGTTAAACTTGAAATAGTTATGAAATTTGTGTTATTGAACATACTTGATATAAGAATCAGTGTAAGTCTATTAATCTTAATGCTTAATTTCGTTATCAAACATCAAACTCATATTTGCCATATCTTGTGCAATAAGATGGCGTCTCAAAGATATGGTTAACAGGAATGAAGAATGATATTTAACAACTTGCTATTTCCAAGATGATAAGATTTGCAAGGGTAAACACACTTATTCCTTTTAGATACGATGTCAATACTTCATAGAAGTGGTACAGTAGTTTTGAACTTTAGATAGACATTATTTGTTCAAGTAAAATTGAAAGCTCATTTGATTATAGTGACACTTATATTATGATTATTTTTCTTCTTCCTGGAGGAAATTTTCATGATTTTCATGATTTATTTTATAAAATGAGTGTGCAAATGGCGTAAATAAATTCAACAAATGATATTTTCTTAAATGCACCCTAACACTCTGCTTTAGGATATTAGTACTGAATAACCATTAGTTCTAGGATATACCTAGTTGAGTCCTGACTTTTCTTTTTTGCATGTATATGTCAGAATATTAGGATGACACTAGGCTTCAAGCTAACAAAAAGGTCCCGAACTTGCATACCTTCTTCATCTCAAGTTAAATGTCCAAACAGGATTTCAACATTTTAAGAAGATATGCATTTAATGCATATTTCCCTTTGAAATTCCAAAAACCATACATGTTTCCCTTTGAAATTCCAAAAGCTAACTTCTGGACGTAAAAAGTTTTACATTGTTAATACGAGAAAATTTTCATACTCTAATGATAGTTTAGGAACAATCTAATGAGAAATTTTTATAATCCAAGGATAGTTTAGGAACGCTCTAAAGCTATATTTGGGGGAATAGAATTAGTTCCTTGGAATTATAAATTGGAGAAAAATTAGTTTACAGTTTGAAACTTTTTTTTTTTTCCAGTTCCAGCTCCAGTTCCAAGGAGCCGATTCTATGCTTCCAAAAGCAATGTAACTTTTTTATGTATGCTTTTAAATAGGGACATTTATTCTGGAACATTCGAAAAAGGAAAGGGACATTTATTTTGGGATGAAGTAGTAAATATCAATAGTACTAAAATTTATCAAAAAAGCTGTTATTCTTTTTATTTCTTTGTTTTTTTTCCCTTCTTTAACTGATTCTCTCTTCTAATAAAAAAATTGTTTCCCTTTCTTCAACAAAGCCTTGGTTTTAGAAAATTTACTTTAGTTCATTCTCTCTATTTCTCTGTCTTTTTGCGTTTTCCCCTCAGTACAACTGCAATCTTTTGTTTAATTTTGCTTTTTGGTTACAACTATTTTTACGAAGGGAGTTTGGAAATTCTACTCTAGCCTGCACTCTCTCTCTCTTCTTAAATGAGAGAATTATTGTTATAACTCATTAATTATTTTGATTTGTGGATTTTGAATTCTAAGGTTGATGAAAATAGCCTTATGATATATGATCATATATAAAAATATATATTTATAAGGTTGATGAAAATAATGTTAGTTTTATAATTATATGATCATATGTATAAATAATATAAATTTATCATTTGTTGTGTCGGAGAGCTGTTGCGTCGCTCAATGGTACAACAATTGAGAATTGGTGCCACTGGCTCGAATTTGAGCCTTAAGCAGTCACATTGTGAAATACCAAAAGTTTGGCCTGTCTCAATTCCTCCCTTTCCAAGAACCTGTTGTGACGGGACAAAGAAGTGGGTAACATTCCTTATTTGTCGTGCCCTCGCCATGCTTGTGTATTAATTTCTAGGATATGTCGTATCTCCCCCATCTGTGTCATTTAATTTCTAGGATATGTCGTATCTCCCCCATTTGTGTCATTTCGTATTCGTGTCCGTAGCTGTTTTTGTTGACAAACTGTTTTTAAGTGAAAATGGTAAAACTCATTTGATTATAATGATACTGAGAAACTTTTTATTTTTTAAATGAGTATGTGAAGGGCATAAATAAGTTCATGCTCTTCTATGCCATAATATTAGCACGACACTGGCTGGTATGATTGGGGAAGTAGCACTCCCAGGCTTCAATACTGGGATAAGTTTGCTCCTATAACTAGAGTAGTTTAAGAGGATTTTTTATTACTTATTTTAAATTTACTGGATCTGGTCTTTTGGATAGTAGATACTGTAATTGCTGCCTTTAAAATATGCAAGTTAACGGTGTCAATATATAAATATATATATATATGTTATATGAAATCTCTATGAAAAGCTGACTGTTTGATTTTGACAATTATCTGCTGTGATTATGTGAATCTAATTTATTTGTTTTGTGGTTTATAGATGGATGAAGTGCTGGCTTCGGTTGCCGAAACTATAAAGAACTTTGCTGTGATATACCTGGTGGACATTACGGAGGTGCCCGACTTCAATACAATGTATGAGCTGTATGACCCATCTACTATTATGTTCTTTTTCAGGAACAAACACATAATGATCGATCTTGGCACTGGAAACAACAATAAGATCAACTGGGCAATGAAGGACAAACAGGAGTTCATTGACATTGTTGAAACAATCTATCGAGGGGCCAGGAAGGGTCGTGGGCTAGTTATTGCCCCCAAAGACTATTCCACCAAGTATCGTTACTGAGCCCTCCCAGGACAATTTGGGGAGTTGGTTTCTGAACCTATGCAACTTGTGTACTAATTAAGCACATTCAGTTTGAAACTTCATTACTCATAACTGCTTTGGTGGATTGGTTTGTTATCATATTTCTAGTACAAGTATGTTACCGCATCACTATTGATGATGATTGTGGTGTTTATAAGAATTCTAGATGGTTTTGTTTGATTTAGGGGGTGGCTTGATTTCTAGTAATAAACATCTTATTGCCATGGCATCTTTATTATAGATGAAGGCTATAAATTGTGTCAGGGGTATATTTGGTTTTATGGGTATAGCGTCAATCGTCTACAATCCTGTGGTTGTTTTTCCCGAACAATCCTAGTAGTTCAAGGAGGAGTTCAAAGCACAACAAAAACCATACTAGTGACAACTAGTAAAGAAGATCAACTACAAGTTGAAGCTCGGATTGCTCGAGGTTTATCGTGTCAAGACTTGAGTATTCTATTACAAGAGCAACCTTAGTCCACACTCTCGCTTCGAACCCATGGCACTTTGTTTTGGACGAACACACTTGTCATCCTCCTTTTTTTACGAGATTAATGATTAAAAGTAAAATTAATTATAAAATAAATAAAAATTAATCATATTATATATATAACCTGGAGAAGTGGAGGGTTCAAGTGCACGTAGAGCAAAGCAAGGCTGTATATATATGTTTGATAAATAAACGAACCAATGTTGCATATATATGTTTGATAAATAAACGAATCAACGTGTGTGTACATATATATATATATATATATATATATAGTATTAAGGGTAAATTACACTGACCTCCCCTGAGGTTTGCCCTAATTACAGCCAGCATTAAACTAAAGAAATTTGTTACAATGACCTCCCTTCTAACAGAAATTGACTAACAGAGATTAATTTTTGGGTGAAATGTCTATTATACCCTTATTAATATATTTTATTAATATCACAACACTTGGATGCTAAATCTGACAAATCGAAGCTGAATTCTAAAAAAAAGACTTCACAGTTGCGTCCGGAATGGTCCATTTAGCTAGGAACCAGTTTGAGTTCGTAAAAAATGACCAAAATTGACTTCCCGGAAAGTTCGCCGAAAAAATGAAGGTGGCCAAAAATTCGTCGGAGAAGATGACCGGAACAGTGCATCTCGCCGGAAATTCGCCGGAGAAGATAACCGGAACAGAGCAACTCGCCGGAAATTCCCCAGAGAAGATGACAGGAACAGTGCATCTCGTCGGAAATGCGCCGGAGAAGATGACCGGAACCTTGCAGCTTGCCGAAGAAGATGACCGGAACCCGTGAAAGTCGCCGAAAATTCGTCGGAGAAGATGACTGGAATAGTGCACATCGCCGGAGAAGATGACCGGAATAGTGCATATAAATGTATATATATTATAATCTGAAATATATATATGTGCATATATATATATATATATATATAAGTTGATGGGCATTTTGGTCTTTTCAACTAAATTTTTTGACCAAATTAACGGAATTTTGGACGGTGGGGGTCTGTGTCATAACGGAGCAAACCTCAAGGGAGGTCATTGTAACAAAATTCAATAGTTTGATGCTGGGTGTAATTAGATCAACCCTCAGGGGAGGTCAGAGTAATTTACCCTAGTATTAAATATCTTCATAAGATTAGGCCATTTATTTTCTTTTAAACTTATAAGTTTAGTCCAGCCCAACCCAAACAATAAAATGACTAACCATTTTTTAAATAAAATAGAGCAAAGTCCAAGAGAATTAAAACAGCCCAAAGCCCATGTTCTGAAAGGCCACCTATATATAATCTTTAACCACTCTTTTACTCTCAAACCCTAGCCGCACTCCTTTCTTTACATCCCAATTAAACGATGGTGACGGTGGCTTTGGTGAGATCAGAGTGCTAGCTTTGGCGAGATCCGGTGACTTTCCATGTATTTCTACTTCTTATAATTTTGTATGAGATTTCTTTTGATGGATATTTAGTTTTAGACAGATCCGTGCATGTTTGTGTGGAAAATGTGTGTTTAGATCTGTGTTGCTGTGCATACGTGTGTATTTTGTGTGTAATATGTGCGTACGAGTTTCGAGCCGAGCTTGAAAAGCTCGTGAACAGGACCAAGCCGAGCTCGAACACTCGAGGTGGGAGCTCGATTCGTTGCACTGCCGAGCCGAGCTCAAACATGCTACTCGGCCCTAGAGCAAAGTGGTGTGTGACCGTGTGACTGTATTTGTTGCAAGGTAAAAATATAATAATTTATTTTTATTTAATTTTTCATTTTAGGAATTGGTCTTAAACGTAACCACTGATGCTTCGCCCAAAAATCATTTTAGGATTGTTTTCCCCAAATGCACGAGTCTGCCGACTTGCCCTAGCCGCGATCTCCTCCACCGCCACTCACGATCTCCACCACCGGCTACCGGCGATAAGAAGCTCCTCCGCCGCGAGCTACTCCAGGTTTAGTTATCTTACTCCACCACGCGCTCTCAGTCTTTGAGACTTGATCTGCATCTCATCATCATCCTTCCCTTAATCCTTAATCCTACATGAATGGGTCGGCGACATGAATTCTCACAATTTGAATGAGAATTCATCAAGAAGATTTGACATGATATGCATTTATGAATGTTTTATTTATTTTTCACTGCCACTCTCTCCCTCCCCTCGCATTTAGTTTTGTTCTTCAATTTGATCTATCTAAATGCCTCGTTTCTCGTCGATTGTTGCTTCTTTAAATTTGATGTTCTGTGCAAAAAATGCCAGCGTTCATTCAACGAGATCACTTTTATATTATGGGGGGAAACGTAAATGGTAGCAGTGTGATATTATGAGGTAAAATTTGAAGTTCTAAGAATATTTCAGTGCCAAAATTGAATATGTACAGTAAATAATTCAGCTGTTGTGATGTGTTATCTATTACTTTATTTGACAATCAAAGCAAGTTTTCTTTGCCATAGCTCTTTGCAACCTCTCACAACCTTTGATTAGTGATAGCATAACTGCTCTTCGAGTGTTGGGTATTTTTTTGGATACTTGGCTCTTTATCACAAAAGTGTGGACTTGTTCTCACTTCTGAGTCCATAATCGGTTGTGTATTGGTTGGCCCTGGGCTTCTTAAATGGGTGCGGAGTACCCCACGAGCAACTTGTCCTTTTGGGTGTAGAAGCAAGTCATCGTGACATTAAGCTCATCTAGATTATACCTTTCACAGTTGGAAACTAGAGGTGACACATTTTCTCTCAATAGTCAACTTGTTGGTTTCTTCCCAGAAAGCAATCAGGCTTAACATTCTTTTGCTCCTATTATTCCACAAGGATGACAATGTTGTATAAAGAGATGAAATTCATCAGATATGACCCATTGCATCCAAGCACTTGATCATCCCTTAGCAGCTACAGAAGTGCATTATCTTGATAATCTATCAAAACATGTTTGCTGTATTTCTTCAGCTGAGGAGATTAAAGTTGATATTGTTAAGGTGAAACTCATTTAAGGTTGGCTTAACGCAATTTGACTTGTGTACAAAGATGTCAATGTCTTAGTCTTGTATCAAATTTATCTGATATTTTGTATTGTGATCATGCATGGACAAGATGCTCATACGGAATAATGGTTTTTTGCCTATGAGGCTGAGTAAATTTTCAAATCATCAAATCCAAGCTGAGTAAGGCACTGGTCCTAGCTTTACTGAAATTCATTGGGATCTTTAAAGTGGGGT
The DNA here is from genome assembly GCA_026545225.1 of Cornus controversa. NCBI lineage: Eukaryota > Viridiplantae > Streptophyta > Magnoliopsida > Cornales > Cornaceae > Cornus > Cornus controversa. The sequence goes on from CM048847.1 coordinate 64,940,878, forward strand.
TTGCTAGTAACTTAGTAATTGTATAGGCCTTGAGCTACCTTGTGCCAAGAAGGATGTATATTGCATATAGAGTGGAATGTTCAAGAAAGCAAATTTCTTGTTCCTTAGTGTAGTTTGTCAAATTTCTATTATATAAGCAAATTTTTAGTATTTCAATGTCAACAATGAGTGAGAAGACCATCATCAAGCTTCACAAAATTAATTTGGAGATGCTATGGGGTGATGGAACTAGTGGTCATCTTTTATTCGTTCCATGGAAGAAAATTACTATGGCTAGTTGCAAGCAACACAAAATGGAAGTATAATTTTGATACCATATGGATAGTTTCGTTGACATATAATTTTAAGCATACCATGTTTCTGGAGCAGTAGATTCCAATGAAACATGAATGTGTAATATCCTCTATGATTTAGGTGAAGGATTTCTTACTTCTTACCGAGAGTCTACATTAGGTAAAATGCTAGAGGAGTTTACATCTGCTAATTCCAGTTTGTACTGATATTGGTTTTATAAAATAGTATGCCCAGTGCAATACTTTAGTCTATTTGCGGAACAGCTTGCTCTCAACCATTATACTGAATATGATTTGTTGCTCACAATCAAGCACTTTGGAAATAAGTTCCCTTTTGATCAATATAGCTATAGGATGCACAATGATGATCTAGCCCAGCTGAACATTATAGCTTGTTTGGAAGGCTTTCCGATTATCTTTCAGTAGTAAGAAGTGTGGGTTGGTTGGTGATTTGGTATGACCCTCGTATTGATGATGGTGGACTATCAAGTTAGATCAGAGTTATGAGAGCCATGCTTGATTGTTCAAAGGGCTATATGAGTTCTTATCTTATATATTTATCACAAAACCACAAAAGATACAAAAACACAAAAGATACTCACAATTTGTGAAATTTGCAAAATGATCTGAAGATACCAGACGAATCGTCGGCTTTTTGGTTGGAGTAAATTGTATCAGAGAAAATAGCTGACTCTTGCTGGAACATGCCACTATTTGAAGCCAAACGAAATCTATGCCATTTGGCCTTCTTTTTTTTACCAGAATATTCTGAAATTGAATAGATTTGATGAGTCAGAGTTATGTTGTTGAATTGAAGCTTTGTGTCTACATCTGTATTCACTTTGTCTTGACCATGTATCATCTAGTTGGTTATTTTTTTTGGTTTGTTTTGTTTGTGGCCAACCAGATTGGGGAATTCAATGAATGTATATGGATTCCTTTAAGTTGTAATTTATGTGGTGTTTATGATTCTGTTACTGGGTCCATTTTTGGTGTTTTGGTAAAAACTCAAACTAAGTGTGAGAATGAAGTTTGGAGTCTGAGAACAATCACTTTGTACAAGTCCGTACCTGATGTTAAGTATGTCTCTAGTCTACTCTTCCCAACACCCCTTGTAAATGGAACCTACACTGGCTGGTAAGGATGATTTTATTAATCTATTATTTTCAGACAATATTCATTAATTTATTCTTTTCCTATTCTTTTTGGTAAATAACGATATGCATCCACACTCCTCTGGCTCACATATGCAGCGAGTTAAGGAGTGTGGATGCATTCAAAAAGCTGTGGAAATAGTTTGGCTCGATATAATATGTGAAAATAGTTAGGGAAGGGACAGCATGACTAATTAATATGTTGTTAATAGATCACCAACTGGTTAAATCTGTTATAATTTGGTCCAGCAAATGTAAAATGTTATTGTTACCTTAGTGTAGTTAAAATTGTGGTGACATGTCTTGGAATCGTCTGTTAGGTCAGTACTTTTTGAATTTTTGGTGGGGGAAAGAAGGAAGAGAAAAGAAATGCTTTTAGATTACTACCAAATCTATGAGATGATCTGTGCTTTAAAAGACATCAAATCTGAGTCATTTTGAGGGTTCAATCGCTGTTGTGTAAAAAGGCTGCTTCTGTGTGCTTTGTCCAACTTTTTGTTGTTAATTGTAAGTAATGAACCAACAGAGGACAAAAGGAGGCATCCAATAACTATATCGGGAATAAAAGAACGCATGACATGATGACCTGTTCTTATTCAATTGTTATGATTTATTTAAACAAGAGGGTTCTCTGTTCTTTATGTGGTTTGGTTGTCAAGAAGTTAGGTGAATGGTATTTGTGGTCATAATCATTTAAAAACCTCACTGTAAAAGGAGGGCCATGGTACAAAATAGTCAGACTTGATAGCAGTGATAAAAATTAAATTAATGCAATTTCTAGAAGTGAGGGTGGTGATGGTTTGGTTATCCAGATGTTGGGCATCCATAATAGTATATCATTAATTGGAGAACATCTTTGTGTGTGTGTTTACACATAGATATGGTTAATAGATTGGAAATTTTGGTTGACTTGTGAAGCTAGTTATTCTGAAAAATCCTGTTCCGGTTTGTTGTACAGGGAAAATTTGAATTTATCATTCTGTTATGGAATCTTCAGCCGAAGCAGAGTATGCTGCATTTGAAGAGAAGGTGAAGCGGACGGTTTATATTGACAACCTCTCAACACAGGTCACTGAAGCTGTTCTTAAAACTGCACTAAATCAGTTTGGGAATGTCACAAATGTCCAGTTTATTCCAAACTACGTGGAATTAAAGAACATCCCACGTTGTGCTCTGGTGGAGATGGAAAATGCAAAGCAGGCCAAAGAAATTGTCTTGGAGATGGCCAATTTCCCATTCATGATGTCTGGGATGCCAAGGCCTGTGAGGGCACGTGCTGCTGAAGTGGAGATGTTTGACGATCGCCCAAGAAAGCCTGGTAGAAACATACATTGCCGATGGTTGGACCCGAAGGATCCTGATTTTGAGGTGGCAAAGAGACTTAAGAATCTGACCAGAAAACATGCTGCTGAAGCTTCATTTCTGCTCAAGGTAAACTCTGTCATTCGACTCATTCCCTGAAAATCTATTGCATTTCATTTTTATCTCCGACTCCTCAAGTATTTTCGTATTATTTTTTTCATGGGAGGCTGTCATGTAATGTTGTACTCTTTTTCTTTTGTAGCAACAACTAGCAGAGGAAGAGAAGCTGGCAAATCAGCAGGGAGAGACCCTTAAAGCAAATTATAAGAAGTATGACCTGATTGAGAGTGTGTTGATTGATGGAACTGCCAACCGGTTGGCACGACGCTATAATATGAACATTTCAGATGCTTGATGGTTTTTTGCGGGAAGCAGCAAAATTTATATGGAACTAAGATGCATGAGCTTGTATAGGATGTTAGAACATATTCGTCACTGAAACAATGATGTTTGCATGCTATTTGATAAAGTGGGCTGTGCACAGTAAGTATACATCTTAGGAAGTTGGATCGAGCAAAGTAAACCATTTAAAGATGAAGATTATCTTCTTGAACTCCGGAAGAAATATGATTCGACTTCTACCAAGTATCAATCTTGTGCTGAAAGCTGGATGGTCTCACTTTGAAGTGCTTTTTTCTGGATCTGTTTATGCCCTAATTCTAGCAGCCTCTGAAATGCTCAAAGCAAGATATATGGTTATGGACTTTATTGTAGTTTCAAACTGAATGTGCTTAAATGGTCAGGATTTTTAAATGCAACATGTGTAAGATCAAGATAAGTGCCATTTTGAGCAACATTAATCTTGTTAGAAGAGCAAGTATTATGAGAACTTTTTAAATCTTGGCTTAACTTTAAGCAATTTACTCATTTTCTATTTGTAGTTGCAAAAATCATCTTTATTAGAAAGTACGGAAAACTTCTCTCAATGAACTTTCTTTCAACCTCCATTTTGAGAGAGAGAAGATGTTACTTTTATCTTAAATGATAATAGGTCGTAACTGAGGTAAATTTTCCTATAATATATAGCTCACAACTTATTGTTTGCAAGTTCAGCTGATTTGTATGGTACTTAATTCTTGGGCTGTCTTCTGGCTTATTTTCTAGCTTCTTAGATACTTTGTGTTCCTTTGTTCTTCTTATCACTAAGTTATCATGGAGTAAATAAGCCAGCATTTTTTGTAGCTTCAATCACAAAGGTTAGACACAAACTTGCCTGCCACAGGGTTAAAGAAGAAAAACTAACAATGACAACTTGCCAAAGGTTTAAAAAGAAAAAAGTTGAAATGCATTGCAGATTTACTAATCTCTAGAAAGAAGTGTTTTCTAGGCGAGCAGTAGAAAGAAATTTCCCAAATTAAACAAACGTCTTGCTTGTATGCTTTGCTCATCCTAATTTGATTGGATTCCTCTCTCATAGATAAGAAAGTAGAGTGCATCAACTTGACATGACCATACCATTATAATTTGGATAAAATATACTAGTCTGCAGTAGGCTTTACCTAATTACACACGCGTTTATTACACCGAATTTCCTTCCCTTAAGGTTAGGAGTGTTTCATCAACCTCCATAATGAAATTTTAAAAAATGACTTAATCGTCATTCGTTGCAATAAAATGACAAAAATACTATTAAGACATTAACAAAATTACCATTGACTTATGTATAAAATATCCCACTGTGTATATATATATATATGTATAAAATATCCCACTGTGTATATATATATATGGTGGGCAAGATAGACATTTCACATTAAAAGATTTTTCTATTTAAAAGTATTAAAATATTAAGAATAAAAAAGACATTTCATAACATCTAAGGGTACACGGTGTAATAAACACCAAACATACCAGCTGTGTGTAATTATATCAAATTTCAAAAAAGATTTGAGCATATTTTTCCCTTATAATTTTGTAGTATTTGGTCTTGTTCAATGTCAGCACTAAAGTTCTTAATTTACCAAAGCCCTAGTAGTCAGACTTTAGTGCCATTGTGCTCTTTTAACCCAATAGTTTAAAGAAAGAAAATTATACTAGGACTGTAGAAAGGTAAGGATCTTGAATTTATAAATGCCCTTGTGCTCTTTTAACCCAATAGTTTACGGATAGCATTGGGGTTTTTAAAATGTCTCAATTGGTTTGTGCATAATTAACTTAAGGGTAACTCAACTATCAATAGTTGCCTTCTTATTCACGCATTCTCCCTTTTTTTCAACAATGTCTTTATCCACATGCATAGTAAGTAGCATTACACTTGGCCAAAAGCTACTTCTAACCTTTATAAAAGTCTCAATTAGGTCTTTACACAATGAAAGAAAATTGAACTTTATGGCCAGACTCTATAAATTAAACACAAATTAATAGGGGAAGCACCACCTCATGTTATAGAGAATTTGCAATTAATCCATGCATCAAGTAAATTTCACCCACACGTGATTAAAGGGAAAGAAAGGACAAATATATCATGAATCCTCAACATATATATATATATATATAGAGAGAGAGAGAGAGAGAGAGAGTGTATTAGTGAAACAACAGGAAGGCGAAAAGAACAAACCAGAGGTTAGCAGTTAACCTATAAATAACTAGTTTATCAGCTTTGAAATATGAACAAGCCATAACAAGACTAAGAGAAACAAATAACAAAGAAACAACAAAAACAGACAAAAAAAAAAGAAAAAAAGCAGCACTACTCTCAACTTCTGTTCCCTTATTTCTCACCGAACACAGACCCCATCAATTTTATGGGTTCTCCAATTGCACTGGACATGTGCTCCTGTAGCATACTTCATTTAACATTTCCACTGAGAAGTCTCTACATACATACATATATATATATATATAACCAAAAAGCCATTCTTTAAGAAGTATTTCCTAGCTATAAACATGCATGTAGATATTCCATTTCCTCCTCCTATCCTCATTTTTCATCTATTCTTGTAGCCCTTCAAATTCCGGAATACCAATCATGGCAGGCACCCTATAGATGAATGCACGCTCAAGGCATTTCTAGCTCCAGTATAAACTCATTCAGCAAAGTGTGTCGGCCACGCTGATGGGAAGTGGAACCACAGTTTGCTGATAATTGTTGAATAGAGTAGTCCCTCCGTCGATGACATTACTAGGCTGATCACTAGCTTCGATCTCACTAGTGGCTGTTGGTTGTAGAAGTTGAACAAGGGCCATAAATATCTCCACTCTCGCTACATGCCTGCTTGCCTGAAACACATTTATGATAGAGTTTTAGAAGAAGAAATAATGCAAATGGATTCTTATTAAGAGAGAAATAAAACAGGAGCTCTGGTCATATATATATCTCTTTCTTCCATCTATTAATTCAATGTTTACCTCAGGCTCAACAATAAAGCGTGCCCATAGCTTATTTTCCCGAACTTGCATCACCCCCTTTAAGATGGTTAAGCCAAAACCTCGAATAATATCTACTATCTCAAGAAAGAATCCTTGTTCTTCACAAAGCATCTGCAGAAGAAAAGAGTGTATACATTTAAAGTGGTTCAAAATATATCTGGATAGTTAAGTTCTTCCCGAGAAATAGGAAATATAATTTCTTTAATTCCTTTCTGTACATACCTCTATAAGCATTTTCCCAGGGGGACTAAGGTCTTCAACCACCAGTGGACACACCATTGTTTGAGTACCAAATTCATATGCCCACGTAATGCCACCGCCACCACTGGAGTTAACTTTCATAACCACTTTATTCTCCTGGCCGATCATCTGTAGAATCAAGCAAGTTTGCTATTATGTGACTAGCAATGTCTGAAATCTTATTCCTTCCTTTAAATGTCCAAGATAGAAGTGATACATATGAGAAGACAATTCATTACCTTCGGCTCATCTGCTTGCTTAAGTTCGTCAGCATGTTTTGTCACACTTTGCAGAAAAAGCATGTGCTTGATTGTTTGAGCTAACAAGGAATCAATGCTCATCTGTTACATCCATTAATTAAGACATAAGTTATTGATGCAGTTATCTTATCCAATACAACATCGAATGCTGCATCTAGTACAACTGTGTGAAAGAGAAAAATATATTTGAGAAACAGTTTTTGAATTTCAAATTTTTTTTTCTTTGGAGAGGGGAGAGGGGGGGTGGGGGGGATGGCTAGGCAGCAAGGGACTAGAGACCATATTATTAAGGTGGAGAATCCAACAGAGTCCCCACCTCTTTCATGTTTGAAGCACCAAAAAAATAATGAGAGGTCTTTCCTCAGACACAAAAGACACTCTTTCCCAATTTAATTTTTTACTGAACTGAAGAAAAATAAGTACCTTTACACCATTAGGAATAAGTTCTTTCAACTCGTTGATACGGTCTTGGATTTGCTGGCGGTCTCTGGGCCTTGGTCGAGCCCCAGGTTTGGCCTTCTTCTTGGTCACCTTTGCAGGTTCTTCCCTCTTAGGTTGTGATACAACAGTGCTTCTACCATTCATGCTATAGCTGTCATGAATCCATGACTCTATCTCTGATTTCAGGTTGACCTCTTTCTTAGGTTCAAAGTTGTTTTTCCTGTCCATGTTGCATACAGGCTGCAATAAGTTCTTGTTGCCACCAAAAAAAGAAAGACCTGGTATCTGCACTTGATTACTGCCTCCTGTTCTTCTTCGTTTAGTTGTGAAGGATACTTCATCCTCAAAACTAGATTTCGCAACAGAATTAGAATTCCCAGGAGCACTATCCAAAAGCTGTTCAATTCCTAATTTGGAGAATAACCCTTTCTGGGGCCCAACCTTGGGATCAACACGTTGCTCTGGGATTGGGATGCACCCTGAAGTACTAGTACTGAAATCCAATTGACCACCACTCATTACTGGCACTAGAATGTCATCTAAAAGGTTCCCTGCCTGTCCACACCCAAAATCTACTCCGAGACTATCAAACAGGTCATTTTCAATGCCAGAAATATTTGAACATTTCTCTTGTCCATCACAAGTAAATGTGCTTGTGAAGGTACTTTGCACAGAATTAGCTAGATGGTTGCTTGGAATTTCGTTCAGAACATCAGCTCCATTCAGATTAGATAAAACTGAGGTAAGTGTAGCTGCTTGTGACAGGTCGTCATTTAGTGCCGAAGCCAATGTGTTATTGTTCTGCTCAATTGAGGGGAAAAAGAACTGGGAAAAATCGTCCAGTGGGCATGAATTAGAGAGAGCTGCCATAAAATCACTTGCCTGGAACAACTCTTGGTATGTAGATGGGCTAGCTGATATGTCAGCAAGTCTACTTTCGGTTCCATGGAATAACATAGCAGAACACTGGTGGTTCATCAATTCTCCTGAGCTGCATTGAGATGTTTTCTCTACATCAAGTAATCCTCCTGTGCTGTGTAATGAAGTGAACGTTGAGTCCGGGGATATCTGAAATTCATTTCTGCAAGATGCAGGACTGTTTGCCTTAGCAGGAAACATATCATGAGAACCCTGAACCCCCATTTCAGATGGCAGTTTTTGCTCGAATGAAGTTAGAATAGAATCTCCACTACTCATACAAGGGGTTTGGACAGCTGAGTGATTAACACAAGTGGTCGACTGAAGAAATGGCTGTCCTAACTGAGTACAAGACTTATTAGATAATCTAACTGGGGCTTCTGTGTGAACCATTTGCAATTGGTTTCCAAGGTGGGATGAGTTCCTACTGAGGGGGGTCATCTTTATGTGGTCGGAACTGAAAAGGGATGGCTGTGTAAGATTTGCAGAATCACAAGTTGTTCCCATTAAATTTTTAGAGTTGATACCATGCATGAGTTTCATACTGCCAAAATTGGAATTTCCTGATGATACAGATGAAAACAACCCGTACGGACTACAAAATTCACTGTTTGAAGACGAAGGTGCATTTTCTGACAGTATAAGCCCATCACAACTTCCCATCTCCCGGAACAGTCTTTTTGTTTGATCCACAAATTCCATACTCTCCAGCATCTGCAGGAATACCATCAAAGGAATTAATTCAAGTATGCAATGGTAGACAGTAGATGTTTACTTCTTGAAACGATATACAGATCCCATGTTTTAATTTTGTTATAAATATGAAAAAACAGCAGATAAGCTGAAGTAGGAATTGGGAGAATATGAGTTTGTAGTTCTATCATAACAAAATCTCTGAATGTATAAAGGGCAATGCACCTACATGCACAAAAAATTAGCACTAGTTAAATAGTCTCACTTGGAATGTTAGCAATATGAGTTTGGACAGATCACTACAAGTTCCATAATAACAAGATCTCTAAACGTATGCAAGGCAATGCACTTGCATGCACAAAATGTTACCAATACAAAAGTAAGCTTAGGATAAAAGAAAAATACAAAAAAATGAGACTGACGAGGACTTGAACAAGCTAATAATGAGAAAGAAGCCTTATATGCACATTGTTGCATATGTAATCATAGTACTAACCTTCTGGGTAGAACCAAACTGTACCACACCTTGTGGTTCAACAGAGATTACTGCAATTGTCTGCAAAATAAATTTAAATAATCAATACGTATAGCTTATTCGGGATCAAAAGAGGAGCATACAAACACAGATGCATGAAAGTTGCGGGGCAAAACAGCTCAAAGGCACATAATAAATCTAAATGTCAACCATTTTTAAATAAGCTAGCATTTTTTGAATTTCCCAAACTCAATGAAACTAGAAGAAGTAAAAGGGCACCTGTATTCCAGCAGAAAATTGGCGACGAATTTCAAAATCATCCTGTAAAAACGCAATTCCCAAATAAGTGGACCAAAGCAAAATAACATCCTGTTTAACTAACTGATTTCCCTAAATATAACAATTTAAGCAGTTCAACAAGAATTGATGATGTATTTGGACTTAAAATGCAGTCAATTGAAAAGGAAAGGGAACTTTTGAGCAATATTCCCAAATATGAGAGAAAATGGATTTCATCAGGGGGAAAAGACCGATGAACAAGATATGGACTGAAAAAATAAATAAGTCAAAAACAGTACATACCTGGAATATATCTTGAATCCCATTAGAAACTACAGGATTCTGTCCTCCACAGTGAGCATCCGAGAACATCCATCGGTGCCTCTTAGTGAAAGCAGCTTGGCCAATGATTCTAAACAAGACAATGATAACAAAATCAGCCTTATCCAAGTTCTGGCTAATGATTTTTACTCTGTAAATTTCTATCTATCTTGCAGTGCAAATCCTTATAGAAGCTTGAAATTTTAATAGTTAAAATCATACAATCTGACTGTATATTCAATGAAGCATACCCGTCACCCAGTATGTGGACTTGCAGAAGCATGTTGTCAATTGCAACCCCCATTTGTTCTTCATAGTAGGCATCTTCCATAGTCAACAATCTGTGCGCATAACATTTCTTGGAATCATTAAGATTAAGCATGAATGACGTGTATATATATATATATATATAATGAGAAAGTCATAGGCAAATGCAACATCTGAACATCTACAATGTGAAGCTCGAGACCGTTGAAAGCTTATAAAACTTTTGAAGGGTAAACAGAGATCAATTCACTCTCTACTAAGGCAAAAATAGTAGTAACGAACTTCAAAGAAACTTGATTTCACACAGAATCTAAATATCTAATAATCTATAATAATCAGAAATCGTAATCTTAGGGTATATATGCATTTAATAACAGAATTTACTAATTTAACCACGCTGATTAGCGAATCTACAAAGATTTCATTCTAAAAGCACCGAAGAAAACAAAAAAAAAAAGGTGCTTTTTCTTTTTACACAAAATCCCACTTGTTGAATCCAGAGAACCCTTATCACAAAAGAAAACTGAATGACAAAAAATTACAAAACCAGAAAAAATATATATATAGTACAGTTCTCATTTAGTTTGGATATCCAAACAATTGTAAAAACGAAGAGAACTAATACCCAAAAATAGAATCTTTAATGGTCAGAGAAAAGAGAAATTAAATAGGAAAATATATTTATATTTAACAGTAACCAATGAGATTAAGCATTAGTATTGGTACCATACAAAGAATAAGTAGAAGACACTATATATATATATGTGTATATATATATATATATATATATGCAGTTCTTACTTGTTATGAGCATCTATGTGATGGAACTAAACAAGAAGAAAACAAAATAAGCAAGCCATTGGAATTCAATGTTCATAATAAAACCTCATCAAACCATACAAGAAGACGAAAAATCATGTATTGGAACAAAATTATGTGTGTTCGAGAGAGAAAGAGAGAGAGCAAAGCTTACAAGGAATTTCGCTGATCAAATCTCCAGAAGACACCATAAGACCACCCGTTATTGCAACAGAGACTCTTAAGCGCGTTTTTAATCATCGGATCGCCCTGTTGGGTACTCATTTTACAATCAAATTGAAGAATGCGATGTGTTTCTCATATACAGAATCAAATGGAGTACAAGTCAACCCAAAAACGTTTTCATAAAATGTTTTCTGAAAACATAATTTGTGGGCTTTAAGAGCTGATAGATCACGATCGGGACAGTTTCTCCACAGCAGGAAGCAGAAAACTGATTCGTGATTTTAGAGAGGCTAGTAATATTAGTAGTGAAGGTAGTTGGAAGAAAGTGTTTTCTGATTTGGAGATGAACAAACAAACACAGTTTGAAGTGGAACCAAAAGTGGGTTTGGGTTTGGCTTAAGTTAAGAAGGTTCAGTGATCAAAATAGAAAAGTAGTAGTTTTGCTTCCAAAAAGAATGAATGGTTCTGAGCTCTTCTTAATCTTAGGAACAGTAAAGGAAGGACCCAAAAGCAGTTTCAATAGAACAATGCAAGTAAACAGGAACATAGCAATATAAAGTGGTCAGGTGAGAGAGAGCCAGAAAGAAAGAGAAGAGAGGGGATTGGATTTAAAGCGGTTTTAATATATAGACACACACACACATATATATATATATATATATGTATATTTTGTCTTTGCACCCACCAATGACCAAACAAGAAAAGGCCTCCGAGCTCCAAGGCAACAGAGATCTTTGGCATTCATAATGCGCATTTATGCACTTTCTAATTCTCTCTTACACTTCTATTTTGTTCTTTACCGACTATTATTATAACTATTATTATTTATATTAATATCATTTCAAATTTTCTTATGCATAATATATATCATCATTATCCTCAACCTTAATTTGATGTGAATGGAATCCGGCGCAAAAATGAGAAATTGTATATATAATTATTGATTGGTACAGGAGTACTTACTTTACAATCAGCTGTACAATTTGATTGTGTCTCGATATTAAAATACATAGACCAATAACGACTCTCTCTAAACTTTGGATTCACTCTTGGTCGAGAGTGCAAATTGAACTATCAAATAGAATTCACTTATAATGGTTCACTCTTTTTACTTGATGGTGCAATTTTTATTGGTGAACTAGAATTCACACAAACAAATAGCTAGATGTCTCTGATTAATTTGAGAAGTTGATTAATTTTTATGTGTTTATTAAACAATTGACTTAATTATAATAAAACAACATAATTTGTGATGATTTCCCATTGATGATTCTAAATATCACCACTATTTCCACATGTTAGTTCCTTGCTCCGATGAAATTCGACAGCTCTATTAAAGCGCAAATCATCCAGCTGATCCTGTTTGAACAACGTCGACCATATATAGTTTGATACATTAAAGAGCTTATATTACTATTTGTTTCTATATGAACATTTTTTCCATTTTTGTGGTCCAGATGCTTTTCCCTTTTTTCTTTTCAGTACAATTTGCCAAAACACTTGAATGGCAAACATATATACTAATGCACACCTATATATATAGAGAGAGAGAGAGAGAGAGAGTAATTTGCTTAAGAAATAAATGAATTAATAAACCAAAATAAAGTGAAGAATTTCATAAATTAAATTTACTTAAATATATAACTTCTACCTCTAAGCAAAATTTTCATATATTATTCCCTAATTAATGCATTAATGAATCATAATGATAGAATTTATATAGGAAATGCTATTTAGAATGAGTGGGGGCGATTGTGGATGCAGTTCTTGGTTTATGGAATTAGTCAAAATATTAATATTGTTTTTTTTAGGGGTAAATAAAATTTTAAGTACGTGTGGCTGCTGGGATTCGAGCCCAGGTCTCCACGGCCACAACGTGGAATTCTTACCACTAAACTACAGCCACATGGTTTGATAACATTTGTTTATTTATATATTTTATGTACATTTTGCTTTAATTTAATTTGTTTTACAAAAAATGTTTAAATTAAGGATAATGCTACTCAGGCAGAATTGTTAGCCATAATTCATAGGTAGAAACTTTTACATCCATTGAATGTATGTGGTGAGTGTATGTGGTGAGGCATACCACATGCATCCAATGGATGTAAAAATTTCTGCCTATGAATTCTGTCTAACAATTCTGCCTGAGTAGCATTACCCTTAAATTAATAGTAGATGTTTCAACACCAAACTGGGTTTTTCTTTTTCCTTTAAAGCCTGACAAGGAGCTCTCCCGTAGAAGAGAATCGAACCCTAGACATTTGTTTGTAAACGGACTTTAATGGTATCTTCCTTTTTTAAAATAGCAAAAAAATCCTGATAAAAATTTGAATATATTTATTAGTAACGAAAGTAATAAAATAGAAGAAAATAAAAACAATTAATAAAATTTTAAAAATATGTTTTCTGAGTCTATTAATGTTCATGAATAACTCAAGGCAAACTCAAGTGCATATTTTTAAGCTCGCTACAACGTAATAGTCGAGTCACAACAATTTTTTTTAAGAAAATTCATTTCTCTTCATTATATTTTCTAAAAAAGAAAATGTAGGATTTATGACTATTTACTTTTATTTTTATTTTTCCTTCCCTAGTTATGCAAACATGAAAAGAAAAAAAAAATCTAATACTATCCTTGCCTTTTAATTTATTTTATTTTATAACTAGTGCTATATCTATTTAAGCTTCATTGCAGTTGTAACTTTGGGGAATTCTTTTGTATTGCAAAGAAAAAATCACAACTATACAGGTTAACAAAATAAATTTCTATATTCCCTGCTAACAACTATAAACTATTGTTTGATCTTCCAGAGCATTAATTTGATGGTAAAAACAACCATCTGAAATGTCCCCCCATAACGTAATATTAGTAGAAACTCAATATCACTATCTCCAATGTCACCATCCAAGAACAAAAAGATATGAAATCCAAGTCCCTCTCTAACAAGTTGCTTGCAAAGGTTTTTGTAGTGGCCAAACATAATGGCAGTCTCCATTGGTAATTATTACAATTGTATAATATATATATATATATATATATATATATATATATATATATATATGTATATACGTATATATTTGAATACGGAAAGGTTCTCCTACTCTAACATGCGCCAACCTCCACCACCGTGGTCAGCCTCAACTGCCCACATTGAGCACAATGGCGGCCCCTGGACGCAAGTTGGCAAACCATATTAATATAGTTAGGACGGTCTGACCTCCAAGGTGCAACATACTAGCTTAACAAGCTCTTGTTAATTAAAAGCTCGCAAAGAGAAAATTTGGATTCAATCCGAGTCTAACTCAGTAGTTAAACTGATTTGGACAACAATTTTTATTGTAATGATGCATTTGAATTTAGAACTTTGAACTTATCCACAGTTGGATGTGAAGCCTACTCGAGTGTGATTGATATTTGATATATGATCATTATCATTATAAATTAATACTAAAATATTGCTAACTCAAGTCTATCCAACGAGCTCAGGAAAAAACAAGTTCAAGTTGAAGTTTTTTTTCTCATTTTTTTTCGGTAAACCATGTTGAGGTTATTGCAGGACAAGTTAAGTCGGAGTACTTGAATTCCAACGGAAGAAGACTTTAACTTCACATTAGTGTATTCTTGGTTTAAAGTCCTCTTATTACAAGTTGGAGTAGGGTTTATAAACGAACTTAAACTTTGTTAAGTTAGATATGGAAAGTTATGAAAAGGGTAGAATATGGAGTTTTATTTATTTATTTATTATTACTATTTTATTTTATTTGAACTTTCTAAAGTTGTGGGTAGCAAAAAATTAAAAAGAAAAGTGAAACGTTTTTTTTTTAATTATTGTATTCTATAAAGTTAGGAGGCATAGATACGGATAAAATAAACGGGTATGACATGATACTGACACGACAAGACGGCAACTTAGAAAAAAATAGGACATGAATATGGTATCAATATATCAAAAATTAATAATATAATATATTATTATATATCAAAATAATATTTTTTTGGTCATTTTTTTCATATAATCGTGAATAAAATCACTAATTTGAAGATTTGAGTTAGATGTTTGCTATTTTTGTTTTTTAAATCTTATATTATTTTTTTAATTAACCCATAATATGTTTTGAATTGTATATAATCTCATTCTTCAAAACATGATTTCAAAACCACCTGTCGTGTCCAACTAAAAAATAAAATATTCAAATTTCAGAATACTATTAGCTGTGTTTGACATATATTCGGATTGTGTTTGAGTGTCTGATGTCACGATAATGGTATATTTAGATGAAGATTTATATATAAGATGAATATTTTTTTTTCACATTTTAAAAGTGTGTAGCAAAAAAAAATGAAAAAGAAAAATGCAAGAAAGTGATATATTATTTTAATTATCATATTTTGCAAATCATATAATGGTATTGTCCTAGGCTTTCTCAAAAATATTTAAGGGCTAGTTTGGATTGATGGAATTGGAAGGGAAAAAAAGAAAAGAAATGAAAGGATAGTGTTTTTTTATGTTTGGTTTGTCATTAGTAAGAGAAAAGAAATGAAAAGATAGTGTTTTTTTATGTTTGGTTTGTCATTAGTAAGAGAAAAGAAATGATAAGGAGTGATTTGGAATGATAGTTTTTTTCTCTAAATATCTCATATGTTATCCTCCCAAAAGTGAAAAGATTGGAGAGAAATGATGAAAATAAGTAAATATTTCGTAATATCAAAAATAACTCTAACATTTTAAAGAATATAATTTAAAAGACATTTGGGTCCATCTTGTAATATAAACAAAAATGCATGATAGTAAATTGATTAAAAGAATTTTTTTTTTTTTTTATTTTTTTCATAATTTATCCAAATATCAATATACGTTATCTTTTTTTTTTATATAACTAATATTATCATTTCTTTTCTTTTATCTCCCGCTTATCACCAACTTTTAACCAAATACATATGAAAAGAAAAAAATAATTTCTTTTTGTTCACCTCCTCATTTACCTGCAATATTATTTTCACTCTTAACAGTATTCTCTAGTATTGACCCTCAATTTAACCGAATTCTACTTCATACATACGTACATAGATACATACATTCATGCATTTTGGAGAGATGAATTAATAGTGGTTTCATGCACGCTCCTAAAATGGGCGGTGGGCATAATTGTTATAGATTGACCGGCTGGGGGAATAATGTCTCCGGGAAGGTAAGATTTTGGACGGAGAATATTCCGGGGGGCAAGGACGAGGTGTGTCAGAAGGAAGGTCCCCCCACCTTGGGAACTGAGATATTATTCAGACTACTCTTACTCCATAACATACATATATAATGACCTAAGTATATATTTATATATATATGTCTGGTCCATACCTGAAAGATTGTAGGGTCTGTAGGTATCATTTTCTGATACCTCCTCTGCCCTTGCCCTCCAACCTCGGTACTCTATCCCAATCAAATGTTTACGACACTTGGGGTCTATGAAAGCTCTGATCAAGGATTACTAAATGTTCAAGTTATTAATACTATAAATTAATTAATTAATTAATTATTGTCAAATAAATAAAAATATATTTACTAATTATTACTTGTCAAATAAATAAAAGTATATTTACTTCAACAACACAACAAGTCTTATGATGTTAGCATTAAATCATTGAGATGTATCATGTTATCTATATTTTAGAAGTATTAAAATAAATCAGTATGTCAATTTAGTAGTGGGTGATAATATCATAATGTATTTTATTTAACAAATTACTACATGATATCATGTAAAAGCGGACAACACCATGGTCATACCATTTTTCTTATAAATACTCTTCAATTCATTGTGTTTTTTATTTTAAAATACTCTACCTATGTCAATTTAATAATATTTCATTTTAATTGTTATAATTTGATTATACAATTTAAAAAGTCACAATGAAATGACTGAATGCTTTTAAAAATACCCTTAAAACTTTGAAAAAAAAAATCAA
Organism: Cornus controversa; assembly: GCA_026545225.1. Taxonomy (NCBI): domain Eukaryota; kingdom Viridiplantae; phylum Streptophyta; class Magnoliopsida; order Cornales; family Cornaceae; genus Cornus; species Cornus controversa. The sequence goes on from CM048847.1 coordinate 64,957,899, forward strand.
CTTTATTTCATTTCAAAGATTAAGTTGTGTAGATGTCGTAAGGCCCCAACCACGTAACATGTTGAAAAGTCAAATAGGCCACATGGTACTAACCACATGGCACGTTAAAAAATCACACAAACACTACGAGCATGGCAAATAAAGTAGCCACATGGTTCCTCGCACCAAGTCACCAATCTAGAGAACATTAGCCTCGAGTCCTAAGTAAACCTTGGTAGTAGACTAGGTCACCAAATCTTGAGTACATCATCCTCGATCCTTGATCAAACACTGGCATCTTGTTAGTTCACCAAACCTCTAGAGCACTACCTCGACCTTGAGTCTTTATCAAACCCTAGCATCATGTTAGGTCACTAAACCTCAAGAGCACAAGCTTTGAGTTATCATCACACCCTGGTATCATACATGTTCAACGAACCTCAAGAGCATTGCCCTCGAGTCTTTATCAAACCCTGGCATCATGCTAGGTCATTAAACATGAGCACTAGTCTCAAGTCATCATCGAACCCTAGTATCGTGCAAGGTCAATGAGCCTCGAAAACACTAATCTCAAGTCATTATCAAACTTTGACATCTTGACAGGTCACCAAACTTTGAGGGCACTACTCTTGAGTTCTAAGAAAATCTTGACATCATAGGTCACCAAACATTGTGAACATCATCCTCGAGTACCAAGAAAATTCTAACATCGCATTAGGTCACTGAACCTCCAAAACATCAACCGTGAGTCCCAAGAAAACCCTAACATCATGTCAGGTCATAAACCTTAAGGTTATCATCCTCAAAAAGGCTAAGTCACCTAGTTAGCCTTGAGAGCAACTTTCCAAAGTCTAAGAAAAGCCTACTAGCATTGAGAGATATAGGGTACAATCTTCTCGTCTGCTTATGGTTACCATTAGAATACTTAGAAGGATTTTGGATTGGTGGATCATAAGTTAGAAAATGTCTAAACATGAGTGTTTTGCCTAGTTAAAGGAATGGTAAACACGTGTTGTGACAAAGATCTTTACAATCACCATTAATGTTTTGCTAAGTATCATTAATACTTCATCTATTACCATTGCCACACAGTCGAATACAATTATGCTGCGTTTGGTACGTTGGAATGGAATGCCCATTCCAACTATTCCTTTATTTGGTATGAATTTTAAGCTGAGAATGGCCATTCCCTTGGAATGAAAATCCATTCCCAAGATGAAAATTAATTCCATAGTTAAACCTATAGAATGGGCATTTCATTCCCAATAAGATTTAAAAAAAATCATATTACCAAGAAACTCTTTACCTCCACCTCTACCACCACCACCACCATTTCCACCACCACACCGATTCTACCACCACCACCACCATTTCCACCACCACACCAATTCTACCACCACCACCACCAGCTCTACTGCCACCTCCACCTCCACCACCCCCACCATCTCCACATCGTCACCTTCCTACTCACCATACCACCATAACCCATCTCCACCACCTCCACCTCTACCTCCACCGCCACCCTACCATACCACTGTCATTACCGCCACATCGCCACATTTCTCCACTACCATACCACCACATCCACCGCCACCCTCATCACACCATTCAACATCGTCATCTTCCTCTACCACCACACCACCACCTTTCTCCATCGCCACCATCTCTACATTGCCACTTTCCTCCTCCACCTCCACCACCACACCATCGCCACCACCTCCATATCAGCACCTTCCTCCACCACCACACATTTGTTGGTTTTATTTATTTGTCAATAGGAAGGGTATTTTGAAAATTTTGATTTAAAATTTATTTCATTCCTATCTCATTTCATATTTGCAACTAGACAATAAAATAAAAATGATCATTCCATTCTCATTCTCATTCTCATTCCATTCCTAGTTGTATTCCATTTCATTCATGCGTAACAAACGCAACATTAATGTTTACACCAAAGTTTAGCATGCCACAACACCTCAAAGTATAGTAAAGTGAGGGAGTTGAATTCTTATGTGTTTAGAAGAATCATGACCTACAGTCTTAGGCAACAGGCAAGGACCAAGAGGGGTCATGATCCTCTAGGTAATATCCAAGGAGGTCAGAGCTATAAATATGTGTGCCATGGTGATCATTAAAGGGAGGAGAGATCAATACTCAAGTAAAACGAAACAACCAAGGTTCTGTCACAAAAACAAATATTCTTACCTTCAACATTAATTGTTGAAACTAGTCTACTTCTTCTCCTTCATTCAGATTACTTATCTAGATCATTCGCAGTTGTGTTAGATATCACATTTACCATATTTTAGTCGGCGCATTAATAAAGAACCTTTATAAGTTGAAAATTTTAAAGAAAGAATGTATTAAATGCATATTATTTTAAAAAGTTAAAATCCTAAAATGGTACAATTAAATTAAAACAGAGTCAGTACTATCATTACACCAAGTTTAATTGGAAGTGTCACACAACTTTATAAACTACACATTGTAATGTAAACATTAAAATGATTGTGTTTTTGTAATTTCATCACGTCAATTTTGTCAAAATATCCAATAGTTTTTATTATTTGAAAAATATTATCTAACAAAATTTTGGAATTAGCATTATAAGAGAAAGGTAGGTTAGATAGTGATTTAACGTTTTGACATTATTTTATATAAAACGAATACTTTAATTTGAACTTAAGATCCTAAGGTTGTAGACTAGTGGTACTTTCTTATCTTCTAAAGTAGAAGATTGAGGGTTAAAGTCTGAATAGGGACAAAGTAGGGGATGTGTGAGTTTTTGCCAAGGTATAAAAAAAAAACTTTTAACCACACTGACACACACTTTGTCCATGGCGGGGCTCGAATTCCTCTCTTCCTTCTTGAATCTGGAGCTTGAATCCATCTCTTTTTTTTTTATAAGTAAATACTTACACACATGCTCATAAATATGTCCACAAAGGAACTCAACATTACTTTGATAAGTGGGTGCTATGACTTTTTTTTTTTTTTGCAGGATTTAGGCGCCATTAAATACACATTTTTAATATAAAAAAAAGGCTTTGACCATATGGTTCAGGTCCATCACGTCTTCACGGTGAAATGTAGAACACACCAATCACAAGTGCAATGTGAGGTTAGTAAGATTTGTAAAAAAAAAAAAATTAGAAGATCAATTATTTGTCTCGGTCTATCAAAAAATAGGAACAGAGAATAATTTATCGGTACCGTGATTATAGTCACTGCTCTATATATAGACCCAAGTGTAGGGTGACAGAAAGAGAATGAACCTTGTGACTCAAGTTAAGAGTGCCTATATGAGTTAGGACCATCGCCACCTACAGTGCACATAAATTTTGTCGTTACATAAATAGATAAACGTTAATTTGGAACTGATAATTACTAGTAGTTTGCAGTTAGTAAAACCGCGTAGCTATATATATTAATAGCTTTACTTTTCAGTTTCATCATCAAGTTAAGAAAAGCAAGCTGAGTCTAATAAGTAGTGTTTTTCCTTAATTTTGTAAGTAATGTCATTAATTGACCAACAAACAAGTATGCTCTTTCTAAGTCCTATTATGCAAATATACCTACCATATATGCTAAACAAGGATGGACATTAAAGTGACACCCTTAATTGCATGCTCTTAGTTCCCTAATCAATATAATCAAAATGACACCATTAATCGGATGCTCATAGTCTGCAAATTTATATATATATATACACACACACACACACACACAGAGACACTCACACATATGTTCTAATCGCATTGGATTCGATCAATGTTTAAATCTTCCACAAAAAGAAAGCAAAATTTTAGGTTATGGTCATCCTCATTAAGTCGTGTACATATATAGCTAGCTAATGCTATATTTTGAATTTTTGATGATATATCAACACTGATATTATATAATGTCCCCAGGCCAGCTGCACCATTTGTTTTTACTCTCTGGGTTCAATCAGGATTCAATGTCTAACACAGCTAGCTCAATATATGACAGCTTCCACCATTCATGCAATTCTCTCTCTCTCTCTCAAGAGTAAGGGCCTGCATGGGTATCCAAGGTCCAATCCTAAAGCTTAGGGAACATCCATTATTGATCATAATAGATGGAAAGGAATGCTGTTCACAGCACATATATATATATATATATATATATATATATATATATATCAACATGCATGAGATATATATATGGGTCCCTTTAACACAATCTCCATCCTAGCTTGAGAATCCTGACTTTTGTAACCTCTTCTTTACTCTCATTCCTCTTTAGGATATATATAATTGGCAGGCCTGGTCTCCATAACATACACCCTCCTTCCCTCTCTCTTAGACTCTTACACTATCATCCAATCCTAGTCCCCCACCTAATTCTACTTGCAATAAATTCACATATTTGAGGGACCACTTTGTTCTGTTATTTTACAACCATTTTTTCCAAGTTAATTAAAGCATACTTATATGTAATAAATGATTGAGATTTGAGACTACTCCTTCAAACCACATTTTTTAGACAAATTTATTTTGTCGTTTGCTCTTGCTGGTAAATATTGGCAATAATAAGGTGTCGCTTTATGGCCTTGGCAGACCTTCACCTAGTGGGTGGGTGGGTGGGTGAAGAGAGAGAGAGGCAAAGTTCCTCCATTATTCTCACCATCACAAACCCTTCATTTTCAGCTAGCAAAGGCTTATAATTTTGTCCCCTGGGAACAGCACAGGCTTCATCATAGCCGTTGAGAGCGAAGTCAACGGCATACATCAAAAGGTTCTGTTTTCACTTTTTTTTCTTTTTTATTTTTCTTTGGTGATTAGAAGGAAATAATTAAATCCAAAAAGGATATATGATCCATCTTGTTCATTATCTTTTTCTTTTTACTTTTTTCCCTTTTGTTTTATAAAACAGAAATTAAAAGTCATAAGAAGTAAAAGTCAAATATTGGATTGGCTGTAGATCAAAAGCAAGGACAGGTCCTCCAAATGATGATTGAACAAGCAATCAAGATTTCACTGGTTTTATTTAGTCATGGTGTTATAGAAATATATGCACCTAATTACCATATATATCGATCCCAAGGAAACATACACGACAATGAAATGAGGATTGGGACCAATTTAGGGGAAAAGGGTAATAATAATGCCTTGAACCTTTCATCCAGATTTATTGTGTAATGGTTACTTGCCACCACCACTGGCACATGAGATTGTATATATAATAAGTAGCTTTACACATTTTGATTTGTGGTAAAGGTAAAATCAAATTTGTATTAATGCGCGTCTTGGAAACAATGTTGCAATAACAACAACAATAATGATAACCATGATCATAATATTTCGTCACCACCTTTTGAAATATATATATATATATATATATATAAATATATATATTTCGACACAAAAAATGTTTTGCATATATATTCTAGCTATGAAGTAAAATTCAGTGAGAATTTGGAGATTACATGAAAATTAACCACCTTAGTTTAAAGAGTGTAATTCAATAGTTTCTGGCTAAATGGCAGAATAGACCTACTTTTAATTAGTTAACTATGTGTTAAACCCCAATAAAGGTTTCAGAGATCCTATTATTAATTAAGATATTAACATGCTAATTTATAGTGAAGTGATTGATTGGTTTCATTTTATAAAATTTGTTAATTTCCTAGTACTACCAAATTCTTGTAAATCTTTCATAAACCATTTTGCTAAGCTCCAGCCTTTTGTTAGTAAATATTTTTATATAAAAATTAATTTTTTTGACCAAATGCTTAATTTTCACAGCCAGCATAATTACACCAGTATCTTCATTTGGTGCACGTCTCACAAATAGTTATGGACCATTTAATGTTAATATGGGGATTTTATATATATATATATATATATATATATATATATATATCTCTCTGTGTGTGTACGTATAGATATCTGTGCATGTAGTATATGTTTGGGGTCTAATGGAAAATGCTACATATACATGGTTAGTTGAAGAAGATGAAATGAATAATGATAACTTGACAATAATTATCATCTACTTAACAAAGGGTGCAGAAGAAACTCGAAATTGAAAAAGGAGACCACTTCACGCTATAGTTACAATATTTTGGGAGATGGCCTCGTCCTCTAAACTTGAATAAATTTCTTTTGGTTGTTTATTTTAGTTTTATGAAAAACATTTCTTAAACATAGAACTGTTTTAAAACAACTATGAAACAGTTTTTCAAAAACATGTCACTAACTCACCATTTAATTGTCACATCATTCAAGATAAAAACTCATGAAATATTTTCATGACGTGTAGCATTGCTCTTTCTTAATTGAGTTTTCATAAAACTATCAACTAAACGAGATTTTTTTTTACAATTTTTTTATTTTTAATTTTCTTAAAAAAGCTGAATCAAACAAACCATTTATCTCAGGCAAGTGTTGACATCTTTTTAAAATCAACCTCATTAAGAGGAATATATGTTGAAAATGTTAATCATATTTGTGGTTGCAATTTTTCAATCGGAGAAATTGAACCTTTTTACGTAAAGCCATATAATAGACAAACAAGCACGAATTTTGCTTCAAACATACATAGATACATACATATATATACATTTTCCAAAAAGTAATATATATACCATGTCCTCAAACTTATTCTTTTAAAAAAAATAAAAGAAAAAGGGAACACAGGCAAATGGATTTCTCATTTTCCGTTTTAAATTGTGTTCTCAATCCTTCTTTGGGAGTAAATTATAACTTAAGAATAAACAGTTGATTTACCACATAAATTTTACTTTAGAAGAACTTGTCAAAACACACTAATGCTATGATCCATATAAGTTGAGATCAAACTCATCTGAAAATAACCCAACAAAAGCTGTTTCCCAACAATTTACAGACATCTAAGTAAGATAATTTTAAAGAATCTTTATTAGAATATGACTCGAATTCCCTATTATTATTACTTTTTTTTTTTTTTGCCAGTGATCCAATGGTAGTAATAGTAACTACGTACTCTTCATATATATATATATATATATAACTTCCAAAAAAATATCCATCTATAGAGTTACGTTTGAACCAAGCAAAACCTTGATCAGTCAAGTTGTTGCAGTCAGTGCATGTTATGATTAATAAGTCTATTTGGAAATTCAATTATCTTGATGAGTCAAGTTGGCTATTTTGGCAGATAGTAACTCTGACATGCAGGTATGCTAATGGATCAAATTTTGATCCGATCCAATCTTATAATTCGGAATTGGATTCAACATTTTATTTGATAATTCTTTAAGGAATTCAAATTCGATAATATGTTTAATTAAAACAAATCAAATATGAATTATAGTTATCAATTCAACATAATATAATATATAATATGATATAGATATTTAATATAATATATAATATTTACTTATTATCAAAACTTTTTTATCAGTAGTTTCTTCTATTCTTCTTCCCTCTATTTTTTCCTTATTCTTTAGTGTTTTTCTTTAACAAAAACCAATTATTTTATTTTATTTTTCTCTCTTTTTTTGTCTATATTTTATTTGTCTTCTCCATCTTCTCTCAGTTTTTTTTAATCATTGTTTGCTTTAATCCTTTTACTAAAAAAATGTAGTATATAGTTAATGGATCTGGTTATCCGAATTGATATGTAATTAATAGCAAATCTGATATGTCATTCATGAATAATCCATTGGGTTATCCGATTGAATTGGATAAATAAATGCTTATATTTGATTCGAATTAAATAAATTAAATTCTGTATAAAATAAATTTATACCATCAATTGTGTATGATACGTTCATTTGTCTAGCATTTTTCTTGATTATATTTAGGAATTATAGCCAGTATAGTCATTGAATCATCATATATTCGTATCCATGTTTTTACTTTGATATAAGAAATGTATTTTATTTGTCGGTGGTTTGATAAGATAAAATATTTAGGTGTCCACAGAAGTAGTAGGGCTAAAATTAGTTCAAGTCGAGGTCAAAATAGTAGGGCAAAAATTAGATCAAGTTGAAGTCAAAATAGAGTGTTTGAGCTTGACTCGTTTAAACAATTTAAAGGTCAATCTCAAATTTGGGTCAAATTTTGATAAAGAAAAATTATTTATAAATTAAAAGAAGACTTAAACATACTAGTGAGCTCACAAACAAACCGGAGTGAAAGATTGTTTGAATTGGTTTCATTTATTAAACAAACTCAAAAAGTAGGCACAAATTTGAGGATGTCACCTCTACACACTCGGTCGGTCCAAATTATTTTCGAATAACTTTCTTTTATGTACTATATTTTCAATACGATTAAATGAAAAATGCAGCGTTTCACAATAATAAAAAAAATTAAAAGATGCAACATTAATGTAAATACATTATAATATTAATATAATAGTGTTACAGTATTACATTTTAATATAAAATGTCCGATGAGTGCTGCATTTTGGATCTGTTGAATTAAAACGCACATATCATCCTTTGCACCAAAGAGATCCATGATGTCCCTTTTACATGGAAGGAAGTACAAACTACAAACCCAGCATTTATTAGCAAAAGCGAAATATTTTTAAGGTAAGTAATTGGCAATCATGAATTGCTGTATTCGAGGGCGTCACCTCTAGAAACTCGGGCCCACCGTTAGTCCCCCAACAAGTGGGCCCCGCAAAGAAAACAAGAAAAAAAGCCTGCATATAGAACTGGCACTAGAGAATGTCTACTTTCCTTTAAACCACAACCAACTGGGTCGGATCCTCCCGTGTCCACTGGATAATATCCATTTCTCTATCCACTTTTTCTTTCACCTCCATATATGAACTGGTATTTGGCCCCAGAAATGTTTGAATTCCAGCTAAAATTGAAGTGTTATAGTTCTTGATGCTATATACACCGACTTGAATAACAAAATAAATAATGAGGTATTATAAAGTGCTCCAGTATGTTTAAAATTTTATCAAGTAATTTTGTAAATAAATAAAATTTATTGTGAAGTCTGTGCCTATATTTATATCGGCAACACATTAAATCAAAATTTAAATCCAACCTCAAGGTGCAATATTATTTTTTTGAGCTCCAAAATGATGATCTTGCGCTTTGAAAGTTGCAATACGATTATATATATATATATATATATATATATAGAAGTGAGGACATCCATGTATACAGGTGTTGGATGGTCAAATGTTGATTGAGGCGTCAATCGGACGGAAACTATTCCGAGGCTTGATGTCGGTGATGAAGGATGCAAAGTCGCAGGACGGTTCAGAAGCTTTTACTGACAGCCGTTGGTTGAGGGGCTCGCTGTGGTGGGACCCAACCGAGATGATGTGGTCCCCATGATGTCTCCTTCTGCCACGTCATCTTTATGATGTTGGGTAAAATCATAGCCATGTCAGGGTGATGATGGGATGAGACGTGATCAATTTGGCTTTATATAAAGGGATAATGTCTATTTTTGTCCACTTCTGCTTTACTATACTAGTTTTGTGTTCCGTGATAACTGGCACGTGCCTACAACTATGGACTGTTGTGGTCCGCACGTTTCAGTGGTCACATGGGATTATTCATCACATCACCAAGTTGCTACATTTGTGGCCCAAATAACTGCCGTAGTTGGGCCCTATGGTCCGGTTTGTAGACTAGACGAACATTATCAACACCAAGGTTCTTATCCATTTGATGAACTGGATAGCGCCCATTGTTGATCTCATTCACTCATCAAATGAATAAAAATGCATTCGATTAAACTTGCAAAAAAATCAATCATGCGGGATAGCTCAGCTGATTCGGTCTTGAGTTTACTGTCTAATAATGGTCACCAATTTGAATTACCTCGGAGGCTTACTTGGTCGTTAATTTTAGAGTCTCGTGAAATTAGTCAAGGTACACGCAAACTAACCCGGACACCTATGATTGTCAAAAAAAATTAGACTTGTAAAAAAATTCTCGATATCATCCAACAAAACAGGTGAGATTGAATGAGAATTCGATTACGTTGGAAACAGCTGAGAAAGGGTTAGTGGCAGTTTGGTGAAAGTGTTATTTTTTATTTCTTTAGATAGAAAAATAATTTAGCTCAGAATAAATGCAGTAAAGAGGCTAATACAGGACTATTAATAGTAGAAGAAAAATACCGCTGGCCCAAATTGTGAGTGAGAATATGTGTTTGCCAGTCAACCAAACAAGCCTGAGAAGCCTTTGCAGGTCCTAACAGGCAGCTGCTCAGAAGCCCAACAAGGCCCACAATTATTTATATTAGTAACATCCACTACTCTTTTTTCTTTTTTTTTTTCAATGATCTTGATATCGGATTTCTTAAAACACCCAATATTAATGCATCACTAACCCTCCCGTCTTACATGCAGCAAGGGGATTCGAACTCTCAACACCACTCTAATTGGATTACTATAAAATGGTGGTGTGAGATTTGTAATGTCTAGTTCAAGAAATGTTTGGATCGTAATTCTTGTGTTTGGATGACAGAAATTAATTAGTTTGGATGACAGAAATTAATAAAACTATAAAAGTCTTTCATCATCTCATTTTATAAATTCTAATCCAAATTTTCATATCAATGATTCATAGCTTTTCCACTAGATGATTAGTTGATTCCTAACGCTAGAGCTTTTCAATAACAAAGTCACACTTGAACAATAACATGTTTCAATTTTGGGCTCTTTTTGTTTGTTTGTTTGTTTAGGAGATATATCCAATGCAACAAAAATGACTTCCACCAGTCAAACTTATCAGTTCCCTTTAATCTCTTCAAGCAACTAATTGTTAAAACCTTGTAGAGAAGATGAATATCAGAATTAGATGCTGGCCTAATAGGGCATTATCCTATGCCGGCAGAGTCAAAACTTATAAAATTTGTTTTAGGGGTTTATATATATATATATATATATATATATATATATAGGAAGTTGAGTTAAGATTTCCTTTTCTTCATGAGCCTTTTTAGTCAATTTAAAGGAAGAGTTTTTGTTGGCCAAGGCTTTGATCAACTTCACTTGACTTCTATAGGAAGTAGCATATCAACTTATCATTTGTCATATCTCTGTATTTGAGTCAACTATGGCATGCATGGATCATTCACCACTACCAGGACTTTTTTTTCTTTCTTGTTCTCCACCAGGACTTCATCATCAAGATTCTGTCGATTATCTTTATGGGATGAAAATGCTGATGATTTCTCTTTCCTTTCTTTTTCTTTTTTTTTTAATTTTTTATTTGTGGTATGGGTGGTTGAGGAGGGTCAAGCAAGATTCAGAATATTATTGGTGTTCAGAGAGTGCAGTTGTGATTATTTGCTTTCTTTCTGAAGATTAATTTGTCCCTTTTTTGAATAGTCATATATATATATATATATATTAGGAATTCGTTTATGCTCATCATACTTAGCATCACAAACGTTGTATTTGTATTTGTAAGTGTGTTTACCATATAGTTTATATATCTAACCCATGTTAATGGAGGTCAAGTAGGACAAAGGGACTTAGCCACCTACCTTTATTGGGTAAACTGAGAATGTGCCGATTAGCCCTTATCCAGAGCTTGCTTACTTCTTCAAACAGACATGGTTTGGATGGATCAAATTCACCATCTGCGCGGAGACTGTTCTTGACGTTAAATATTACCTACTGTAGTATTTATTTATGTCTGAACAGACTACTTGTTTAAGCAATTAATTTACATATAAATTCTTCTAGGCTTTGATTAGTTTAGCACTTCAACATTTGTGTTTAGGCAGGGATATAAAAACATGTTGGTTTGAAAGAGTCCACACGCATAGCTCAGGTTGATTGCCTTTGCAAAATGGCCATTGTCCTAACCTTCCAATGTGTTCACAATCATCTCTTTTAAAAGATTAAGCTGTTGGAGAATTAAGATGGTTAATTAATTGTTAACAAGAGCATCTTGAACTAACCAAAGGGCCACTGCGGTACCAATCAAAAAGACGATGAAATGGATTTTGAAATTTATTAATTAACATTCTCTAAAAACAAAAACAAAAACAAAAAAAAGTAGTGTTAATAATCCAATCCTGCAGACACTGAAACCATTAAAAGATCGAACACCCAATAATTTATTAGATACTGTATGAAGTAGGGGAAAGAAATATCATTCAGGTAATATTTTCAAGGGGTTGTTGTATATTGAATTGTGTATACAATTCTCATTATTTCTAACACAATGGCACAACAACTTAAGACAGACTCTAGCATAAGAGGGCTTTGCGTGACAAGTCCATGTAATTTTTCAACTGAGTAAAAAAAAAATGTAATTTCTCAACGGTAGATAATATTAAATGGTGGAAGATACGTGCAAGTTAGGTCTGACTTCAAGGCAAGGCAACCAATAATTAATAAATGAGTGTGTGCATTTATTTGCAATGAGAAAAAAAAAAAATGGAATGGATGCAGGAGGCTGGATCATCCACACGCTTTTTGGAAATTTATACGGCCCACCAACACAGGAAAAACACCAAAATCATACTGGTATCAAAAGGAGAGAATATATATATATATTCTTATAATATAATTATTTAGAACCATTTGCGAAATATTCACAAACAAACAAAAAGTCAAAACTTTTCCATATTTACCATTATATTTGGGAAATATGTGAATAATTGTAAATCTGAACATTCTTTACATTGTTTACAAGACATAGCGACTCGTGGTTTAAATTTAAATTCATAATTGATCCATGTATGTAACCAAGAACCATGTCATGTCATGTCATGTCATTATTAGTACTGTTTCCATCTAAGTATGGATCTCTTTCCAACCGAAAGCTCTCGTGGGTACCAAATTTCGAATCTGTGTTCCATTCTTGATGCTCAAGGGACAATGATATGATTCGTCAACTTGGAACCATAATAATACTACTACTACCTTAGAGAGAGAAGGACAGTGTGTGTGTGTGAGAGAGAGAGCGAGAGAGAGAGAGAGAGAGAGAGCGCGCTCTCTCTAAGTTCATGAATTGGAAAAGGAACAGAACCCCCGTGATAGGGGTGGTGCATATATCTCCAATTGGCGGTGATTATGCAAGCAAGCTAAGTGGCTTACAGCAAAGAAACAAGAAAGAAAAACATAAAGAAATGGAGGGTGTAGATCTATTTAGATAAAGAGTAAGTGGGGGGAGATTATTCCTTAGCACACTTGCCGAGGGGAATGTTTGTGGGTCCCCCAATAAACACCAAAGAATGGAGGGTTTGTCAGAACTTTCTCAATCTTTCAAATAGAAAAATGAAGAAGGGAACATGGCATGGGAAGGAAGCAATGATCACTCATTGAAATGTGAAGAGAGAGAGAGAGCGAGAGAGAGAGAGAGAGTATTGAAACTTGAAAGAGCTAGTACTGGCTGGTTTTAGAAACTAGTAGGTAAGCCTTTTGGTTGAGGCAGGTGAAAGTGGTTCTAATTAACACAAACTTTTTTCTGCTGTGTTGTGAATTGAGTATCTACTTTGGTGTACAAATTGTAGAATGCCATGTGAAGAGATCGTGGGCTCATACCTGGCTTATCTTCTCCACCTCCTACTAGCTCCATCAACATATATGCATGATGCCTAATTTAATGGCTTTGAAATTTTCTTCTCATCACTATGCAGCATATGAAACCTGAAAAATTAAACTTATTTGCAACAAACAAACTAAAGGACAGAGAGAGAGAGGAAAACAATTCAAAGTCACCATTGCATTCCACCCATTTGTTATTTTGACAAAATTAATAATAATATATTATGCTGTTTGTTAAACTAATTAAGAAAAATTAATAATTACACTAATGTCATCCACATACATAATTCCTCATCATACATTATTGTTTGTACCAATCCCAACCAATAACATACAGTAAGTAGTGTGTTGTGCTTCTCCATTTCCTTGGTTTGTGATAGAAGACATAGTTTGATAATAATAATCAAGGGCATATAATGGTGCAAGCCCTCTTGTTGTAGTAGTTGCCCTTCAAAATCTGGGCATTTCTTGGTCTTTCTGCTTTGTATGCATTATATAGCTAGCATCCCAAGTCATCTTTTCTGAAGCCAACCTAAAATGAGCTTCATGTTCCCACCATCACATGCTATATATATATATATATATATATATATATATATTAAAAGTAAATAAAATTTAGAGTAAAATAATGAAGCCAGCCACAATGAAGAAAGACACCCATGTAACCTATCTCTGTTAGCTAGTTCTGAAGAAAGAAATCCAAACAAGCTAATCACCCACCATGAGATGAGACACAAACAAATTAAAGCCATAAAGAAAAATTAAGGACTCCCATCATATATAGTTATTGATCTTTACCATGATCCACCACTAAATATTCCATTCCAATACCCATTTGAATCTGCTTGCTCTCTATTTTGCTCTATGCCATTTGTGCTCGACACTGGTTTCAAATCTTCAAATGGAAACAAAAGCTTCCCAGTACTTGTCTCTTGGAGATTTTCATACCCATTAGTAGTAGTAGCACTACTACTTCCAAGCCCATCCAGTACTGAAAAATTAAGGGTGGGTTTGAATTCCTGCAGGGAAAACCCACCAGATGAGTAAATTGTGTTTGGATCCGAAACCGGCATTGGCATGAAGGAAGTAAATCCCCTTGAAGTAGTGATCCCAGTCAGAAGCTCTAGTGCTGAAAGGTGATGGGATGAAGTTGAAGAAGAAGAAGAAGGCATGTTGTGGTTCTTGTTGTTGTTGTTATCAAAGTTGGGGACTTGGATAAGTTCAGAGATGGTTTTGAAATCATGAGTGGATGGGAAAGACAAGTTGAGGTCTTGGGCTTCATGGATCTTAGGGTTTTGATGAGAAGAAGATTGTGAACAAGTGGTTGGTGGAACCAGATCAGGAAGCTTCTTTAATGAAATATTAGCTGAGGAAGTTGATGATAGTGAAGATGAAGATCTCTTGTTCTTCCTTGAACCCCCTCCAACTGGAATATTTCTAAGAGAGCCACCTTCAGTCCAATACCTTCTACAAGTCTTGCAAAAGTATCTTGGCTGTGAGAGACTGTAGTTGTTGTAGTAACAGAACTTGGTGTTGGTTGAATTGCACCTTGGACAGTTCAAGGCTTGTTCTTTTTGAGGCCTAACCTTCCTCTCTAAGGAAGAAGAAGGCTTTGGGCATGTATTTGGTACTATCTCTTCCATTGGTTTCACCACTATCTCCTAAAAAGCCAAAAACCAACAAAAAAAAAAGAAAAAAGGAAACCAAAGAAAAATGAAAATAGACATAAAAGAAACCATATATACATATTCAGCTTCAAGATCAAACAAAGAAACATCAGCTGATCTCAAAAGAACTGCAGATTTAAAAGATGGCATAGTAGACAAACAAACAAAACAAGTCAGCTCACTTTTCAAAAATCATACAAGCAAACAAGAAAACAGCAAAATTTAATTATTTTATAATAGCAAATTAAATCTTTTTCAAAACCCTTTATTACACAAGCAAAAGAGAAAGTAATTAAAGTGCATCATATTCAAGAACTCAAAGAAAAAAAAAATTCAAAAGAGGGGGACTTTCACTATGAACACCAATATATATCCTTTGAAAAAGTACCCAATAAAGAAGGAAACTTTAGATTTAGTCTACATGTGTATCATGAGAGTAAAGAAAAATATAGTTACAAACAGATCAAGAACAAGGTGATAGATCCTCTACCTGTGGCCATTGAGCAGTATCCATAGATGAAGAAACGCGAATTATGAGAGAGAAATGGTATCCTCAGAAGAGAAGATCACCTCGTTTAGTGCAGCTGGTCTTAAAAGCAGAAAAAAGGAATGTTTGAGATGGTCTGTGTGGATGTTCTAGGTTCTTTTTATTTGTGTGTACAGTGTATGTAGGTGTGTGAGAGAGAGAGAGATTCCTATATGTGTTTTCTATTCTTTTTTAACTTTGACTATTTAATTTTAACTTCTCAGGTAGAGAATAAATGTCTATGCAATATAATTTAATATTGAAGTTTGTGGGTATATCCTGCAAATAGCTGGGGACGTCAGATTTCTCTTATTTTTGTAATCAGTTTGTTTATTTTGATTTTTGAAAAATAACAAAAATGCAGATAATAAATTAACTCAACTATTGAAGTACAGTCCAGCAAGTTATGGCAAATAATTAGATGTCTACAGAGTTCTCTCCTATTCTCTCTGTTTCCTTCATGGGAGCGGGAGGTAAAAGCTCTTCTTCTCTAACAGGTTCTATAAATTCCGTGTAATAACTTTGTTCTGTTAGTGTTTTTTAAGCTATTTTTTCTGTTTGTGTTCTGCTTGTTTTATACTATTATGGGTGGTTCTCGCTTTATTTTTTTGTTTATGTTTGGTATTGTTCCTGCCTACATCTGATCTGATCTTGTTTCAAGTTTTGGTTCTGTTTTGCTCACATCTGGTCTCGGCTCGATATGATTTTGTTTTCGATTTTGTTGTCAAGGGATGCCTTATGGATGTGACTTTAAAGCTGATATCATAGATATGGCCAGACTTTTGGGTCACTCCTACGATTGATTCTCTTTTTCACTGGTTTTCGTCATGGAGCCTTTTTTTTGCTCTTGTCTCGACAAATTTGGAGTCTGTTCTACATTTTTTTCTTTGTATTGCTTCAAGATTTGTAATAGTTTTATGTCTTTTTATAGCTTGGATCTCTGTATGGCCTTTGATAGATTGGCTTTCAGTGCCCTTTCAATGATAAAAAAAAAAAAAAATTAATTTGGGAACAATATATAATTAATTAAGGATCTATTTGGTAACCATTTATTGTATATAAAAATAAATTTGTAATTTTGATTTTGTTTATAAATTATTTAAATACTTTTAAAACAACACTATAACGGAAGTCTTTCAAACCTAAACATCAAAATGGTGTTTTAGTGTTTATGTTTATTTTTTTAAAAGAATTCTTTTTTATCTAAAATAGTTATTATATTATTTTAATTAAAAAGTGAAGTTAAAAGTGAGAAAATAAAAACAAAAAAATTATAAAAGCATATTACTTGATACAACGACAAAACTGTTGGAATTTTCAAGTACAGACATAGTTAAAAAATATATTAGGCACAATATACAAAATCACTACTTTACTTGACAATAAGAAATAGTTACTTAGATACCCGTGCTAAAAAAATCTTATTTAAGGAAGAAAAAAAAAAAAAAAGAGGTCCCACCCAAAGTGTCCTCACCCAAAGCGCGACACTTTGAGACTTGAGAGCAACTTCTCCAAAAATAGAGATAAGGTTTGTCGACATCCACCTCTCTCAGTTTGATGGAGGTAAGACTTGTCGACATCCACCTCTCTCAGTTTGATGGAGGTAAGACTTGTCGACATCCACCTCTTTCAAACCCCACTCAAATAAGAGTCTTTTGCACTGGATACGATCTTTCAAATAAATTGACCATTCTAATCATTCTTTTGTTTGGTAGAAAAATTAAAGTATCATTCTATTGGAATAAAAAATAATGAAAAATTTATTCCACATCTCAACCTATGGAATGACCGTTCCATTCCCAAATCAAACTACAAAAAAAAAAAAAAAATCACATTCCAAAAAAATCTCAAACTCTTAAGTTCAAAACTCACCACCTTCCTCTACTGGCTTCCTCTATCACCACTACCAGCCACCGTCTAATTCCACCGCTGCTTTCACCATCCATCGCCACCACCACTACCGACTTCCACCACCATCACCGCTATCACTACTGCCACCGCCTTCTCCACCACCGTTTTCCACAAATGTTGTCGCCTTCCACCGCCATCACTGACACCTTCCACTGCAACCGCTTTCCACCACCATTGTTGCATTCCACCAATGTCACCTCCACCGTCGCCGCTTCCTTCCACTTATATCACTGCCACCTTCCATTACCTTCCACCACCACTATCGCCACCGTCGCCACCTTCCACTGTTGCCATTGTTTTTTTAAGAAAAATTACAAAAAAATGTTATTTTATTAGTTTAATTTATTTGACAATGATAGAAATATTTTAGAGAATTCAATTTGAAATTCATTTCATTTTAAATTTTAAATTAGTCCAACCAAATACTAGAATGACGATAATGATTTCATTCCTACATCATTTTATAGTTGCAACGGAACAATAAAAAGAGAATCATCATTTCATTTTAATTCTCCTTCTATTCCTACGATCCTATCTCCATTTCATTTCATTCTTTCTCGTCAAACCTGAACATTAATGAATTATAAACTCCGGAAAGGACCCAAACTAACTTCCTCTTCTCTTTTTCTTATCTAATCATACAATAGGGTTGGTCTTGCACTCGATCACTTATGTATATCACATTGTGAAAGAATGTACTTAATGCAATCTTATATGTTTTCCACACCGATAATGTGTGTACTCAATGCACTTTATCCTCCCAACCATTATATATAAGCAATCAATAAAAATCCATTAAAACACATTCCTTGAGCACATTCATGTATGATTCACATGATATTATTTTTTTCTATTTTCTCTCGTCATATTCATGAGTCAGTTCTTTGAACCTATAAAATCACATAAAATATATATCAGTTTCTTTTCTAATTTAGGCTATATCATTAATTTGTTTTTCACAAATCCAAATTAGCATGCCCATGACCAACCTATTGAGACCATGGTGATGTGACCCAAGCAAATATTAACAAGTATCCTAAAATTCATATATTATTAAAAAATAAAAATAATATTTAATTTTTTTAATACATTTGTCATGTTTTAATTGGGTCACGTCTAGCATGAAGAACCAAGTTGTTCTTGTGGAAGTGAAACCAAATATTGTTCTGAGATAAAATTCTGCTAAAAGTGGACCCAAGTATTATTCGAAATAAAATTGAACAGATAGTAATATTACATCAGTGAAGTTTTGTCACACATCTGCTATGCTAAACAAAAATTTACATCGACCAATCGAAGGGTGAGCCATTTCATTTCCTAGTTGTAGTAGCTTGTTAGTTGAGTTGATATGCAAGAATATTTTTTAGTCCTCCATTATTTTTTGTTGGTTTTGCGAAAGGTTAATGATTCTCTGTCAAATTCGAATAAAAATTATGTGAGTAAGTGATAGGCTTCATTACATAATTATGTTACATGGTAGGACTACCACCCTACTCATACAATACAAGACTTATTTGGACTAGGTCAAGTCAAAGAGTATCATTACTATTTGCAAAAACCAAAGAAATATGAACCATACGGAGACGAGCAAACTCAAATAAATTGTGTCTGCGATAAATAAATAAATAAAACTTTCATGCATGTTGTTTTGTTCTTGATTTTGTTAATTTATATATTGTCAAAGTGTACCTGCGTATATATGGATATATCTTCTTCCTTCCGAGCTACCTATATAAATCATGTTTTGAAGCCCAGCAGTGTAGTGTAGCTCATTTTCGTGTATGTATCGAATAGGACCAACTATGTATATAAATTGATTTCCTTTCGGTTCTTGTCTTTTCAATAATAGAGCAAAGTTTTCCTTGTCGCTTTTTCCACAATAACATGACATTTTTCTTTGTTTGGATTCATTACAATGACATCTCCATTAGTTTCTCGATCTCCTTTAGAACTTTTGGAAAGAGCCCTGAATTCAAAGAAAATAGATATCTATATCTATATATATATATATAGTTTAAGAAGAAAAAAAATAAAAGTGACCGACTCATGACGGTGAGTGAGAGCTGCCGGTAACTTCTACTATAAATTATTAAAATCGATTTAACAAGGATTTTGGTGGGCCAGGCTTTTGAGAATGTCACTCAATTACTGAGGAATTAAGAATTAACAGTAACATGAAAATCGAATATGAATCCATGGTGGGCCAAGATTTTGAGGATGTATAAAATCTTAGCATCAATATTGACAGTTGGACAACCAAATCCATAAGCCTAGAAGTAAAGTCACCCCGTCAGCGTCACCCACAGCCCTGTCAATTAAGGGCCAGAAGATGCCAAAATGTCTAATTTCTAAGCCAATCGAGAGGACAATGTTAACTATTTGTATAACCAAAGTTGATATGGTGCTTAGTAACTGCTGCACACCCTTAATAAATATTATTTACGCTCTATTCGCACTCAAATTGGACATTTGATCTGATGTATCAATTAGACAAATACACTTATAGTGACTAAGATGGATATCTCATATTCAAAAATTAGTGGTACATCTTGTCTATCCTTTAAGGCCCTAATAACTCAATTTTCTTTCGTTAACTATTTGTGTCAATGAATTAGTTCAATCCAAAACTTGAGATAATGGATGTAAATCAAAAAAAATTAAAACTAATTGTTAATGAAGTTAAAGTTACCAAATTATGAGGAATTGGTATCAATTTACGCCTAATTGCTCCACATATAATTCCTCGAATCATATCTTCTAAACGAGTGAAGGAAGATAATTACTATTAAAATTTAGAGTCAAACTATAGGCAAAAGTTGTCAGTCCGATCAAAGTAGGAACTTTTCCTGTCCATGTTATTTCTCATTGAAGTAGGAACTTCTCCTTCGGACGATAGTGGTACAACCAATCACACCTACTTATGTCAAATCATTATATGATCTGTGTTGGAGAAGACGGAATGGAACAACAAAACATTCAAGTACCTAACACTAAAAAGTGTCTTCTAAGTTGTCATCTCAAGTATGACGTTGTCTTTTCATTCGGCTCTATGTTTCGGATGTCTTTATCCTCACATGAGCAATTTTTAGTTACCTCATCTTGGTCGTAAATATGGAGGATGAACCAACGATCAACCTTTGCTCAACTTGCATTATAAATAGAACTTATTTATCTCTGAGCAAAGGTCTCACATCAACACACCTACATTACATATGCAGTGGACTCCAAGCCTCCCGTACTCGGTTTATTTTCAAACTTCCTTCAACAGTGTAGCTTTAGACCAACTTTATTGCACTTGCATACTTTCAGTAGTGTAATATTATGGTTCAAATCTTACTTTATTGCATTTACATGCTTTCAATAGTGTAATCTTGCGACAGTGTAACCTTGTGACACTCATTTCTTTGTAATCCAATCTTGTAACTCATGAGCAAAGGCTCAGACCGCATCATGGTACAGTGTAACTAGGATTTACATTTTTGCATCCTCTAAGGAATTATAACTAATCTTCATTTATTTTTAATGAATGACGAGAATGTTTCTTTTTACTTAAGGTACTTGTGTGTTGTTCGATCATAATTTTTTCTCCATATCTCTTTATTCATGCAAGTCACACAATTCACCTCAAATAACTCAACAAATCTGGTTAGCTCGATGGAAGCCAGTTTAGTCACAAATTTGGACTTGACAATGAAACAAACAACCAAATGGAGAGGTTTAGGCTTCTCCATTAATTAGAGGCAACAAGTGGGTCTCTATTCCGCTATTCACTTTCACTTTTTTTTGTATCATTGCATTTAAGATTAATGGAAAAAGAGTATAAACTTACTCGCATGCGAAGAAACACATGTATGAATGACGAATTCATATCATGTCAATACCGAATACTAATACTTTTTGGATACTCATTGATACATGTCTTATACTTGCTAAATGTATTCATAATTTTAAAATATATTTTTTTATTTTAACATGTATCTCATACTTTTCAAATACTTCAGAATACATTTTTACCAAATATTAAAATGTATTTTTTCTAACAACAATATCTTCATATAATTGTTAAGAAAAATTTAAAATTTATTTAAAAAAAAGCTATTGAAATATATATCATTATTTATATAAAATTTATCTAGGCAAATTATAAAATATAATGTTAACTCATTATTTTAAAAAAATTATCCTATCTTATTTTATATATAACATAAAATCAATTTTCTTATTGTGATACTGTTCAGTATTCGTGCTTCGACTTGGTGTTTCCCTTTAAATGTAACTTTTTTCAATGGGTAATGCTACTCAGGCAGAATTCTTAGGCAGAAACATTTACATCCATTAGATGTATGTGGTAGGCCCCACCACATACACTCACCATATGCATCTAATGGATGTAAATATTTCTGCTTACAAATTCTGTCTAAAAATTCTGTCTGAGTAGCATTACCCTTTTCCAATCTCTTCTCCGTCATTTTTCATTCATTGTTGATTGCATCACTCACCAATTATTGATGGACATATCTTTGCTTTGTAGTATGTAACGTAGTCCGTGATGCTACATGTTGTTAAAAGTGACACCTTGCATCAAACAAATACTATTAACTTATAACCCATTTGAAGGAGCTTTTTAATATCAAAATTTTTTTTATTAATAATGTCTTTGTAAAAGAAATTTTATTAAGAAAAATTTAGGAGAAAAAAAATGTTTAACTATATCATTTTTTAGATATGCTTTCACTTTTAAATTATTTTTTTTCTGACAATATTATCCATTATCCTTAAAGACTATTACAACCCTTAGAAAACGCCAAGTCAACAATGGAAGAAAGCTGTGGCGGTGGCAGTTGTGGAGGTGAAAGTGGACGTAGCGGTGATGGTGGTGGTGGTGGCAGTGGTAGTGGTGTGGCGACAGCTATGGTGGTGGTGGTGATGGGGGAGGTGGTGGTGATGGCCATGGCAGAGTTGGTGGCGGTGGTGGTGGAGGTGGCAGTAGTAGTGATGTGGAAGGCAATGGTAGCGGTGACGGTTGAGGAAAGAGTGACCAAAAAAGAATATACCACAATCTTGTTAATATATAAAAAGTATATGAACAAATTAGTAAAATAACAAATTTATTTCAAAAGAAAACTTAACTTCCTAAAAGGAGGTTCTAAAAGTAATATTTTTTTACTTTTTTCTAAAAGAATTTTTTGAGGTGTAATACCCTGTTCCAACACATGGTATGATGATATTGTCAGCTTTGGGCCTGAGCCCGCACGGTTTTGCTCTTGAATTTTACCTCAAAATGTCTCATATCATTTGAAGAGAACATACTACATATAAGCACATCTCATTTTTCACACCCAGGCCCTGTCCTTACGAGACAACTCTGATACCAACTGTAATACCCCGCTCCAACACATGGTATGATCTTGTCCACTTTGGGCCGGAGCCCGCACGATTTAATTCTTGGGTTTTACCCCAAAAAGCCTCATACTATTTGAAGAGAACATACTACATATAAACGCATCCCCTTTTTCACACTCAGGCGATGTGGGATTGAGTATCCTGTCAGTATAGTAACTCACCCCAGTGTCTGTCTTCACACCCGTTCACTCACACCCGTCCATATGGGTTACTTACATAAGGTCTTAAAATATTTTCCCAAACAGACACATAGACAATGGTACATAATTGATTTTTCTAGACGTATATTACTCTAGCAAATGCTTTTATGATGTAATAGCTTTACTTCTTTTTTTTCCCAATGCACTAGTGTGTGTGTTTGTTTATTAATTTAATTTTTCCACCTAACAAGAGCACAGTTTTGTATTTGCCTGTTTTGAATTTTCTTAATTTTACTTTTGCTAGATTGGTCTTCGCGATATTAGGTTGGGTAATTTTATGCATCTTTTATTAATTAAATCTTTAATATGTGTTTTATTATTTATTTTAAAATTTTTAATATTATGAAGGTGAAAAGTTTTAGATTTATTTGAATGTGTTTTATTTTATATGTATCATCTTACCTTTTCTAAAATGTAGTAACCACAACTTTGATGGTAGATTTTTTTATTATTATTTAATTTTTATTCAAATTTATGTCATGTACGTAACATGAATTCAGTGATGGTTTGAATTTATTTGGAGCCACGCTCATAAAATGAATAAATTTATTTATTTACTAAATACCTTTGTTAGAGTACAAAAATTCATTGGAGCGCCTGTACTATGGCAGTTGCATTGCAGTGTTACCAAGACTAAGTTTGGCGGCGATTACAAACCGTCCGATGTGGCTGGATCGTGGACCCCACGTCATAAAACGAAATGTGGCCCACAGTGATTTAGACGCTACATTGAGACGCCCGTGAGAAGCGTGAGGAGAAGTGAAGGACGGTGCTTAAGTGCTGGTGGAGGTGGTGGTGGGGCCCAATATCATATGCGCATGCAGATGCATTTGCACTTGCTGCCCAACGAAGTAAGGAATCAATCGTCCACCACCGTCTTGATTCAGAAAGACCAAGAATTTCTCGCCTAACGCCTTTCGTTATCGATGATGTCACGTCACGTGATTTGTTTCTCATGACGTGGACCGCAAAGAGTCCAAGTGCGTTTCACACGTCACCATATATATATCCCCAACTTGCAAGAATTTTCACACTTAATTCTCTTCTTTATCACGTGTTTATGATCAATAGCCAAAATAATTACGCCTATAAATCAAATTCAATTTTGAAATTGATCGGTGGAATTAAGCCGTTCGGTTAAGGGGCTTTAGAAGATTTTGTCGTGAGCTCCATTTCAATGTTGTTCTTTTTCTTTTTTCTTTTAAAGCTCTGTATTCAAATTCGAATCAATCAACAGAGTTTTAACATATATAGACATATGTTAGCCTCATCTAATTGTTTAAGTTTTAAAACCGATCACAAACACTTTAATCTATGACATTATGCTAACTTTCTATTCTATGTGTGTGTGTCCGTGTCTTTATTCTTGGAAAAGTGTTAAAGTCTATGATCAATTTTAATATAGGTTGAATCTTTGAATTTTTGTGAAACTAACTTGAAAGTAGAGCTCTAAATGGGCAAGCAACTCTAATTCGACTTGACGTAAGCTCCGCTCGTGTTCTTTTGTTTAGTAAACAAAGAAAACTCAAACAAAATTTATAAGTTCGTTTAATAAATGTGACAAACACAAATACCTCCCTGCTCTACTCATTTGTTCGCGTCTGTTCGTTTTGAACTCAATTATATATATATTATATTGATTATTAGAATATTATATACTGATTTAGAAATAAATTTGGGCTTTAAACATTTAAAGACAGGCTTAAAACTACCTACTTATATATTAGAACTAAGTTTGGGCCTTAATCATTTAAAGATGGGCCCAAAATAACCTAACTTTTTTTAGTCCAAACCTATTATCCTGTCCAAGCCCATTACCATATAAGAGTAAACCCTAATCTTTTACTGTATTTCTTATCCTTCCCAATCCTATGGCTATGTTTGGATAGACAAGAGATAAAATAAAATAGATGATAACTTTAGTTATGAGAGAAAAAAAAATTGAGAGAATAACAATAACCTTTCTTTATGTTTAGATAAACATGAGAGAAAAGAAAAGGAATGATAATATTTTTATTTAGATAAGATAGGAAAGAGAAAATAAGAGAAAGGATAACTAAATTACTATATTTTATGTTTAATGGGGCATGAGTGGAATAACAATTTTTTCTTTCTAATTATTGATGGCAGTTTCGAAATTATGAAAGTACTACTTAAGTTTCTATCATTTTTCTTCATTTAAAGTATTCAAACACAAAACACACTATCCTCTCCTTTCTTTTCTATCCTTATCCTTCAATCCAAACAATGCTTATATGCCAAAAACGAAGCTTGCAGCGACTCTCTCATAAATTACTATGGCGATGGCCGATGGTGACGTCTACATATATGCTTGTACCAAAATCTAGATGATCTCTCTCTCACACAAGCACACAAACACAAACATATAGTCTCATCTTTCTTTCTTTTTCGTTTTCTGATATGTGCATCAATGGAACTGTTGGTATGGGACTATATATATATATATGTGTGTGTGTGTGCATCAATGGTTGAATCATGAATGTGGAGTATGGATTGGGTGAATCTGTCGGTATTGGACTGTATATACGCTTATATATATAGATCGTATAGATTATTATTGAACTTGTCGAGCTAAGCTCGAGCTCATCGAAACACAACCAAGCCGAGCTCGATCTTGGTAAGGAAAAGCTCGATCAATAAATTGGCCTCCATTGAGTCATTGACATTATTATGTGGTGTATAGTATTTATATGTCTTTTGTTTTTGTTTTTATTTTTTATTTTTTATACTAAAAACTCACACTCTTTTACCTTTACACTTAAATCGTTGCTTTTATTTTTCTTAATGAAACATGGAATTTTAATGAAGATATCAACGAATGTATAGTGAATATGATGTATATCCATTGAATTGTGAAAGTATGAATTCCATTTGCACTATATAAAAATAAGAGTAATTCACTTTTTTAATTCAATAATAACTTTCACTGTATAGGGGAATTCATACATACAATCATGATTTTAACCAAACATGTGATCTAAGTAACATCTCTTATTCTTTTAAAATAATAAGTGGAGAGTTTAAAAGACATAAAAATTAAATTTTCTTTAATATAAGTTTGGAACATCACAAAGTGGCGAAATTTATGCAATTCAAACATTATTTGAAAAAATCACCACAGATTATAGTGATGTGATTTTATTTTATTTTTTCAAAGTAGAAAGTGGAAAATTTATGTTCTCATAGAAATAATATGCTTATTTGAGTTTCCTGTCAAACATTTAAGTAAACATGTTTCACAATTGCATCAGGCAAGCCAGCAGCCTACCAAAAAACAGCCTGTATAGAACAATGCTTGTCATTTTATGCGTAATGGACATAGTATTTTTGTTCTTTTGCGTTTTTGTTCGATATGAAGGAAAGAGGAGGGGGTGGAGAAAAGATAGGAGGGAATAAACAAATTTTTTTCATTTGACACCATTCTTCTTTCCCAATTTTTTATCTCTTCAAATTTGAAGAAAAGACAGAAAGGCAAGGTTATGAGTTTATTTTCTTGTTCGCAGTATAGAATAAGATAGAAAAATCATTTAATTCGTAATTTAATAACTAAATAAATATACTAGTCACAAAAAGCTACTATACTCTTTTTTATTTTATTTTTTTATAGCTGCTGGAAGATTTCAACGTATATCAGGATTTGTAATTGGTGCTGCCTAAAAGTCTAAGAAATAGGTTTAGAGTATCAATCCCCCACAGTAAATATGAACATGAGATCCAACAAAATCGACATGGGACCAAGGATGGAGCAGCATAGGCCCGGGGTCAGCTGCCCCCTGGGCCTATACTGGCCCATTAATTTCTTTTACATTTTATGCATATAGTTTATAAAATTACCCAAAATGTCCTTCCTAAAATTATTTTTTTCCAAAAATCTCTTTATTTCTTTTCCTTCTTACTATTCTCCTTCAAAAAAATTTCATTTTCTTTCAGGCTATGTTTGGTTGCATGCAAATTCTAATTCCATGCAACCGAACATAGCTTCAAACAAAATTGTATTTCCTTTCTTCAATCAAATTCTAATTATTTTTTTTTCCTTCAAAGTTCTTTCATAAGCCAATGATTTTTACTGGAAAATAGGTTTGGCGCTCCCGTGGGCTGTGGCCTGCTTTATGTTGCTATCAAATACGTACGTGCACCATTTTTCTTTCTGACATCTTGCTTCCGTGTTTTTTTTTTCTTTAACTTTCAATCTCTTTTGTAAAATATCGTGATTTGGGCAAAAAGAATAAAATAAAGAGTAATGATAGAGAAATCAAATCAGACTAGTTCAAAAGTGATTTTATATGAGTGGAATGGTGAACCCTAAAATCATTATTCTAAGCCAAGGTTAGAAAGTGGAACCTTTATTTTTTTTCACTTCCAAAGCCATCTGTCGGGCTTAAAAAAAAACAAGTCCAATTGCAACCAAATGTTCACAATGCCACTCAACCCAACCCAACGACTGGCCCAACTTTGAGGTGTTCAACCCAAACGTTGAAACAAAAATGACATAGTTGAAATATTTGGTAGTGCGTGGTACATATTATCAACCAGCAGGTCAAAAACCCATCACTCCGGTTGCATATATAGATTTGTTCTTACCATACCAGTTGTAAAAAAATATTGAATTGGTTAGAGGGGATTGTCAACGTCCTTGTCATGGTAAGAGAGAGAGAGAGAGAGAGAGAGGGTGACAATGATGAAATTAAAATAGGTGGTGTTAAATTAAAGTTGGTACAAAATTGGATTTGCAGTATAGGATTCATGTTTCCACTAAAATGTATCATTATTGATTTGTGTTGAACTATTATTCTCTGTAGCAAATGCTTTAGCAGTCCACACAGTGGTTCCACCATAGCTACAATCACAGATGAGCATTCAACGACCCAGTCCCACCCTCACATGGTGGTCCTTTTTTGCCCTCCTCACCACAGGAATTCTTCAACCATGCTAATATTGTAACCGATTAAGTCCAATCAACTCAATGAATGCCCTATAATATGCCACTCATAACTTAGTTTAATTACTTCTTTTTTCTCAAAAACAAATTTGTTAGCCTCTTGATTGCCGTATGACATTGTTAACATATATATATATATATATATATATATATATATATATAGAGAGAGAGAGAGAGAGAGAGAGAGAGAGGTGAGTGTGTGGGTGCTCTGCCCCTTAGCCAAGGAAAATAAACACCTTCTTCTTCACGGAATAGCAACTATCAAAGGACCACTTTCTTGTTTCTGTTCGAAACTGTCTACAGCATACAACCTCAATTTCACACTCCCATATCCAAAATATCCAAAGCCGTGGTACTTTGCATCAGATATATATGCAAGAGTCTCTCCTCCGCACCCACTCAAACATCTAAAATCCTTTCTTCACTCATTCTCCCCCAATGATTCTTTGTAATTTATTTTTTATACTATATATATATATATATATATATATATATAACGAGAACCACATTTAATATGAAGCAAATAAAACTAGTTGTAATATAAAGTAAGAAACCGATAAAACATCAAAAATAACATGAGAAGATGAGATAAATTAAAAATGATTCTAAAAAGTTAAATATGGCATGAGAAATAACAAGTACTATAAAAAATTAAAAAGAGAAAAGTCATGTGAGGATGGACCCTATTTAAATAGAATAAAAATAAAGATGATGATGATGATGTTTCTTTTATATTTATTCTAAGAAAAACTCTAAAAATATAGTGACAAACAATTGACTAGATTATCTCACATAGGTTAGAGAGTCGCAGTCAGTTTGGTTGGAAAGAAATGAAATGAAAGGTTTTTTGTGTTTGGTATGAATTTTTTAATGGAAATGGAAATATTTGGAGGGATAAATTTAGGATGAATAGTACTTTTGTTATCCTTTCAAAAATGGGAGGAAAGGGAATGAAAGACTTTTTTTTTTAATAAAAATTTGTTAATACTAACTTTGCCCTTATTTTGATAAAAGCTAAAATTTATTCTTTTAAATATAAAAGGGTATAATGGAAAAAAAATTTAAATATTATCATTTCTTTTCTGTTCTCAAACATGTTAACTCTCATTTCCTTTATTTTCTTTTACTAACTAACCAAACAAAATAAAGGTTTAACAATATCATTTACTTTTCTTTTCTCTTATTATGAATGATATAATTTCTTTTCTTTTCCATTGTACCAAATATAGCCTTATAGGCGTATTCTACCCTCAACAATTGGAAGGGATAAGGAGAGATAATTATCCATCCTTATCCCTTATATCATATCCTCCCAAAAATGGGAAGATTATGAGGGAAATGATAGTGTTTAAGTATTACTTTTATAATTCTGAATCTATCCTCAATAATTAAAAAGATAAAATTGTTATTTCACTCATGTTCTATAAATATAAAAGGATATGATAATAATTTAGTCATTATTTTTTCTCTCCCTATCTTATCCAAACAATAATACTATTATCTCATTTCTTTTCTCTCCTATTTACATTGATAGAGTTTATTACTATCCTCTCGTCTCTTTTCTTTTTTTTCATAATTACTGTTATTCTCTACTTTCTTTTCTCTTATGTCTATTCAAACGGAACGAAATATTTTTTTTTTCCCATAAATCCCTTTTGAGTATTGCAATATGTAAAGTAAGAAAATGCTTAAATCTTTGTTGAGGTGAGACAGAGAGTCCTCTATCCTTTCTGTCAATCCCCCTCCTGAACTAGGTTATGAAATGGAGTTAATAAAACAATTATTATGCACTTTATATGAAACATCTTATTCATAATCTCTTTTTATTCAAGCCAATTTTTATTTTTGGAACCTTTTGGAAAAAGAACAAACATTATGTTTTCATATCCACAACTCATGTCCTTGTATCACATACCCAAATGTCCTTATATTCATTTACATTTAAGTATCAATAATGAGCCCTACTATTATTATTATTATTATTATTATTATTATTATTCATCATTGCAAACGCACTTAAGACTAATCTATCAAATACAATATAGAAACACCAAGTCAAGCCAAAAAAAAAAATAATAAGACCATTAAAATGTTGAAGTAATACAAAGAAAAATACGAAATTAAATATATATAAAATAAATTAAATTAGATTAAATGATTCCATATACTTTGATCTATTAAGACATCTCAAAATTTATACTCAAAGTTTCATTTTCTTTTCTTTTTCAACATTGATAAATGAAAAAATATGAGCAAGTGAAAAAAGAGAGTTGGTTTTCTTATAATTTTGGAACATTACAATTTAAAGGTCAATGTTTTTGACAAATAATAATTAATTGGCGGGCGAGAGAGAGAGATGGATAAGTGATAAATTGGCGATAATTTGAAGTTTCAATTCCGCCGTCGGTGGACATTGACAAACAATGAATTCAAAGTCAAATTTGTGGCTTGACACGTTAAATTAGTCCAAATTTGTTTTTACTAAAAACTCCCTCCCAATGAGACAAGTGAAGAACTGGGAGTTCTTTTTGACATGGCAATATGTAATTGGTCTTCAGAAAAAAATTTGGTGAGGAAATATTTAGAATCATATATATTTTTTAGCTCACTAAAATATGTACACTTGATGAGATTTAAAATAGATAAAGCATAATTCAATCCGAATTTGATAAAAAAAATAATAGTGATTCGATCAGATTAAATAATTCAACAAATTTTTAATTTAGTTCAATAGTTCTCAATAGGTGGCTGATTTTTAAACGTAACAAGTGCAGGAGAATAATTTAGCTAAGAATAGTTACAAAGAAGACCGTTACAAAGGTCATTCAAAATTGAGTGGCTAAGAAAGTTATTTAACAACATTTTAAAATAAGGATATCAAATGAGTGAAGAAAATGTGTAATAGTACCGATCTACAAAAATAAAAGGGATATATAAAATTGTGACAAATAGTAATTATAGAGGAACTAAATTAATGAGTTCTAATTTTTTTTTCAAAATAGAATTAATGAGTCATACAATGAAAGTATGAAAAAGGGTAATAGATCAAACAAAGACTAAAAGAGGATCATAGTATCCGATAACTAATTCGAATTCATGTTGAAGAGATCAACAATGGAGGCTACATAACTATTTAAATAATTAGTTGAAGAATATAGGAGTAAGTAACAAGACTTGCATATGACTTTTATAAATTTAGAAAAAACAACATATGATAGGGTCCCAAGAGATAGACTTACATATGACTTTTATAAACTTAGAAAATTAAAACATATGATAGAGTTCCAAGAGATATAATTTGGTGGGTCCTACAGAAAAAATAAATTATCTTACAAGTCATAAAAAGTATCCAAGATATGTATATAAATACAAAAATTAAAGTTCGTGTCGCGTGTGGTGACACTAGTGAGTTTTTTATAAACGTAGGATTGCACCAATGATCGGTGCTAAACCCATATCTATTTGTACTAATCTTAAATGATCGAAATAATAAAAGAATTGCAAAACGAGATTCCATGGTATATGATGTTTGCCGATGATATCGTGCTCTTGGATACTTCCAGAAAGAACTTAGCAATCAAATTAGTGGAGAAATGCTTTAGAATTGAAAAGTTTGAGAATTAGGGCCCGTTTGGTAACCGTTTATATTTAGTGTTTATTGTTTATAAAAACAAATTTTCAAGATAAAAATGTTTGTTAATTTTTGTTTTGTTCATAAATTTTCAAAACGCTTTTAAAACAACACTGTTCCTAAGCCTTCAAATCCTAAACACCAAAATGATATTTATTGTTTATGTTTATCAAAAAAAAATTCTTTTTTATCTAAAATGGTGATTATATTATTTTAATTAAAAATTGAAACTAAAAGTGAGAAAATGAAAAGAAAAAAAATTATAAAAGACTATTGTTTGATACAATGATAAAAATATTAGAATTATCAAATGTGGACATAATTACTAATATACTTGATAATAAGAAATAGTTACTTAGGGGCACACATGCTAAAAAGAAGAAAGAAAAAAAAAAAAAACCTTATTTGAGGAAAATAATAGTAAAAAAAAATCTCAATCATCTCTTTGTTAGAAAAACAAGAATGGTATTTTGTACTCATGTCATTCATTCATTTTCAATGTTGAAACAAAAATAGAAATCAAAAAAATAAAAAAGAAAGTATTAGCATGAGAAGTTCAAGAGCAAGAGTATGCCCTCCAAATCCCCCTTCTCACTCCATACAAATTGAAAAAAAATTAACTTTTTCATAGTTATATATATTTTGATTTTTTGGTAGGAGAGCACAAAGAACCGGTGGAACCATAAAGAACTTTAGCTGAACCGAACCGAATCGTTTATTATGGTTTCAGTTCCGACTCCAAATTTTAGGAACCGTTCACTACGATTCCGGTTTCAATCCTTGAAACCGGAATCGTTGAATATATATATATATAGTTATAAAACTCCTATAATGATTATTTATTTATATATATATATATATACATATATACTGTTATAAAATCATTGTAATAGTTATAATAACCTTTTGTTATGTAAAATATTTTAAACAATGGAGTTACTATAACTATTATAAGGTTAAATATAACTCCTATAATAATCGAATTGAACCGAACTCATTTATTCCGGTTTCAAAATTAAGGAACCGTTGGGAACGGTTCTGGTTCCACTTTTTCCAATAACCATAAGGAACCAAATCATGTACATCCCCCTACTTGTTTGGACCTTCTGGGTTGTGGGTAATTCTAGTTTTACAGTATAATTTGCAGTGTGTAGATATATATGTAACCCAATATTATTTATTTATTTTTTATGTATATTTCTTGCTCCGTTATTGCTGTATAGATTTGTTATAGCATGAACTTGACTTTTTATGCAGTTTATTGTGTTGATTTTTTTTATAAAAAAAAAATAATTTAAGGTTAACAAACATGTTTTATGTTTATGATTTTTAAAATAAGCTAAACGTTTTTCCGTTATCAAACAACACTCATATTTATGGATAAACAAAATCGTAACATAAACACTGTTTATATAAACACTTAAACAATAAACACTAAACATAAACGGTTACCAAATGGGTCCTTAGTCGAACTAAAACTTAGTATATAGAGTGCAAATTTAATCAATATTCGAGCATTAACAATATAATGATAGTATTCCAAAGTCAAAATATTACTCAAAACAACCACTTTCATTATCTAGAATCAATAATATAAAATGATAGATAGATAATAATGTAACTAGTAGAATTGGAGTAGGTTGGACAAAATGGAGACAAACTAATAAGATTTTATGTGATAAGAGAATAACACATAGGTTAAAAGAAAAATTCTATAGAACCATTATTAAACCAACTATGTTGTATGGAGCAATGCATTGAGTCCTAAAAAAGAAACAAGAATGCTTTCTTTTCTTTTTCTTTTTTATTGTGGGTGTCGTGACCAGCTTGTGCGCACCTTGACTAATCCCACAAGGTTCTGAAGTTAACGATCATGCAAGCCTCCAGTGGCCCTGAAGAGACTCGAATTGGTGAAACAAGAATGTTTTCATGTAGCAAAAATAAGAATGTTAATATTGATGAGTGGATTAACCATAAGAGATATGATCACTTATGAAAGTGGGAGAGAAAAGTTATGTGTAGCACCCACTGGTGAGAAAATTCAAGAGAGTACACTTAAATGATTTGGATACATACATCAGAGATCTAGAGACGTGTCGATCAAATGAGGAAGAATAGTTGTAACAAAAGGTAAGAGACAAAGAGGACGATCAAACTGTTATTAAAAATAATTTTAAAAAGTTAAATATAGTAGATAAAATGAAATGTAATAGAAAAGTTTGGAGTGAGAAAATTAATGTGGTTGACCATATTCCATCCTATGAGATTAAGGCAAGAATGGTGATAATGATGAATTAATAGAAATGTTAACAGTAATAGTTTTATATTTCGTGAGCTCTAGCATCATACAATATTTGCATATCTAGGTCTTTTTGTTAAATGTTAGGGTGAATAATTCACCTACGTAATTACATGCACTTTGTTAAAACAATATATTAATAATTGAAAAAAATAATACAAGATAATTTTTGTAAGTTAAAAAAATATTTAATCAAATAATATGTAACTCTATAAATCTTTTATAATATTTTTGCAACTTCATCACTCTTTTAATTTCATTTAATATTGGAACTTCATTAGAAAAAATAACAAAATAGTGTAAAAATAATAATAATTGTAATATATTTAAACAAATTATATGTATATTTCTATGATTATTACCGTATTTATTATTAACATTCATATTATACCCATATACATATATATGTATATTTTTATGATTTACATTTTTGTGCCGAATTTTTAAACGTACTTTTTAAGAAAAAATTGAATTATATTTTTCAAATTCAGATGATACCAAATAAAAGTTACGTGAGTAACGTTTGAAAGATATATCATTTTTCTTCCGGCAATAATTATTGCGACACTAAAAGCAAGATATCAAGAAGAAGTTTTATATTAATTGTCTAGTATTATGTGATGGGCATGATATTTTTCTTATTAAAATATATATATAGATATATATATATAACATTTGAAGGACTTTATAGAATTTTCAAGAAAAAAATAAAACGCCGTTGTCATTTTTTTCCACGTCTTTTCATAGTGTGGCAATAGGAATGCGCCTAATGAAATTGACATCGTTATAACCGTTGGTTGTTGAACGGATGCATCAGTGGGGGGTAAAACTGTCAAATAAATCGCTGTATACAGTCGTTACTCTTATGTTTGTTTAGAGAGAGAGTCAAAGTTCAGAGGGTCGTACCATCATCTTCCACCTCTCGACCATCCCTTTTCTTCGAACTCTCTTTTCTAGGGGGACCACCTTTGATCGATTCCGAATCAGTTGTTGCCTTTTATTCTCTTCTCAGTATTTGTTTCTTTCAATTAATCGTTACAGTCTTTGTAGCCTTCAATCTTTACTTTAGATATTATATATATATAGAGAGAGAGTATATCAGAACCTAGAACCTCTATATGTGAATGTATTTATATTGATTGACCACAATTTTATGACAGCCCAGGTACCAAATTTCAATTTTTCTTATATTTTATTTTTATGGTCTGATTTGTACATTACTCTAGTGATTATCTTAACATATAATTTTTTGGTATACCTTGTTAGAGAGTCAGTGACTGTTTTGTTGTCGGTAGTTTGATCATCTATGTGGACTTCACAAGATCTATGTTTATCTGAAATATCTTTAAATTACGATATAAAAATATATGTTGTGGGTTTGGATTGTGATCTAGGTTGAGTGTTTTTATTTATTGTCATGGAATTAATGGTTCACTGATCTTTGTTTTTCGGATTTTACCTTTCAAAAAGGTTGAAACTTTGTTCCGCTTGATTGAAAATTTTAGAAATTTGTTTGGTGATTAAAAACTTATTTCTTTATATATTGTTCTTATAGACGCAGGTTTTTATGGGTTGAATTTGTGGAACGATGACTACTTACAGTGAAGCGGAAGAAGATCAATTCTTCGATACTCGTACTGAGATCACTTCCGTGTCTGATATTGGTTCAGATTGCTCCGAGGGTTGTTCTAGTTCCGGGCTTATCAATTGTGCTTCAGAGGAACTAGGGTATGACTTTTGGACTAAGAACCCAGAAAGTGTTCATGAGCGTCGTGATAGGTTCCTGAAATGGATGGGTTTAGGTTCTGATTGGAACCCAATTGAAATAGAGGATTCAGGAGATATGCCATGGGATGAAATCAAAATGGGGATAGACAGAATTACTGAAAATAGTGGTGCTGTGCTAAGAAATTCAGTTTTGGAAGACAAATTCATGGTTAGTCGGTCTTCTGCGTCTTACCAGTTAAAAGAAGCTACAGAATTGCTAGAAGATGATGCTTCTAAACAGAATTTTGTGTGTACAATTACAAATTTGGATGATGGGACAGAGTTTTGCATGAATGAAGTCAGCCATAATGGAACTCCTAGCAGATTACAGGAATCGGGTTCAAACCGATTGGTTACTGTTGAAGAGTTTCCGAGAACTCTTGGCTCATCTTCTTTGGAACCGGAAATTTTGCAAAAAGAAACTGGGGCTGGTAATGAAGCGGATTGGAAGAAGAAATTGAAGAGGGGCTGGCTTAGGAAATTAAGTGTTCTAGCACATATTGTGGACAGGAAAAGGGAAGCTAGTTTGAAGCCGAGTGATTACAACAGGGAGGTGGGAGCTAGGATTCAAAGAGTTCGGGTTCATTCACATAGGAAGAGATCGAAGGAATTGTCCTCTCTTTATGCAGGGCAAGAATTTCCAGCACATGAGGGCTCAATCTTGACAATGAAGTTCAGTCCTGATGGCAAGTACTTGGCAAGTGCCGGTGAAGATGGTATCGTGCGTGTGTGGAAGGTGATTGAAGATGAGGGACCAAACAAATTTGACATTCAACATGCTGATCCTTCATGTTTGTACTTCTCGGTGAATAATTTGTCCGAGGATAAAGACAAAATTGGAAAGATTAACAGGTTGAGGAAATCATCTGAATCAGCCTATGTCATTTTCCCGCCAAAGGTCTTCCAGATGTTGGAGAAACCTCTACATGAGTTCCATGGACACAGCAGCAAGGTCTTGGCTCTCTCTTGGTCCAAGAAAGGGGTTAGTATTATTGAAAAGCGGCATTTCTTTTTTTCTTTTTTCTTCAGTCATTCATTATCGATAAACTGCTGTCATATCCCTGGATTTTGAAGGCATTAAATTATTGTATATGCCTAAACTGTCATTGTACTTTACTAGTAAGAATTATACAAGTTCCTGGATGTTGCTGTGTTAATCTTGGTTTTGATAGCTTTATACCCTCTGCAGTTTCTGCTGTCTTCCTCTGTTGATAAAACGGTTCGCTTGTGGCAAGTAGGACATGACCAATGCCTCAGAGTTTTTTCTCATAATAACTATGGTGAGCTTCTGGCTGCTTGTGTTGTTCCTTTTGGAACATGTATTTGGTGACTTGTTTGATAATGTTGTTTATTTTATATATCACAATCACTGCCAACTCTATAAAGATTGTGATGCATTTCTGTTTACCATGTAAATATTGATGCAGTAACCTGCGTAGAATTCAATCCCTTGGATGATAATTATTTCATCAGCGGTTCAATAGATGGAAAAGTACGCATCTGGGAAGTGCGTCGTTGTCGAGTTGTTGATTGGACTGATATAAGAGAAATAGTGACTGCTGTGTGCTATTTCCCCAATGGGAAGGTGTGGCAGATTCCTTGCTTTTAGCTTCTTGCAGAGAAATATAGCTCAAATTTTTTTATTTGGATTTTCTTGAGAAGAGATTTGCCTGATTGGTGCAGGGAGGAATAGTAGGCTCCATGGATGGAAACTGCCGTTTTTATGATATCATAGGTATGCATACTTTCGTGCCACTGCCAATTTTTTTTCTTCATAGTACATTTAACCTTTTACAGAATGTCAATTTTTTAAAACTTGAGAAGTTTGGGAATGCAGATACTGCACTATACTCACTGTTGCTGTGTCTGGAATAACTTGATATCTAGGATGGTTATAGTTAGATTCTTGGTCCAATATACATTAAATTTCTTCATGAACATTTTTCCTTCATGATTTTATCTTTTTCTTCCTATAATAAAAGATTATTCATGAACTTCCTTTCTTTCTTTCCTTTTCTTTTTCTTTTCTGAATGAGGGGCATTAACCTGTCATGTTGTAAACTATGCTTATTTTATTTGCTTTTGAAGTCTTGCACATGTACAAATATAACATGGAGTCATATGATGCTAAACTTAGTAAGATTGTGGCAAGTGTCATCATGTCAGGGCAGGATATCCTCGCATGTGGACTGGATAGTAGTTAATGTAGATTCTGATATTGATTTGGATTTTTTGTTTTTTAAGATATTCCAGTAGTTATCTTATTTACTGGCACTTGTCAAAGTAGCTTAGTGGTTTAGTGTTTCCATTGGAGACTTGGGTCAGTTAGTATGCAAACTTAGAATTGATATTACTCTGAACGGAGTTGTATCAGTGCTGGTCTGAGATATATCCAATAGCTCAAAAAGAAATTATTGGAAACATACCAGACTTTCATTTATGATTTTCACTTTCATTTGCACTTTTCAGTAAATTGGAAGAGATATTTTTTATTTCAAACAATTTTTGGGCGAGAGTTGGGAGATTGGAGGGGCAAATTGTTTCTGATTGAAAAATATTTCAGTGTTGCATACATGTCATATATTTATTACATATTTTTGGCTCATGTTATATTTAATAGACATAAACACACCAGGGTTGGTCTGTGTGTCAGATGGCATATTTTCCTAGTCTTCTATTCTTTTAATGTGGTTACATGATTCTCAGCAAGGAAGAGATCTCTCTGCTTTCTGTTACTAACCTCTATATGGGCCATTATATCTTTCTAACCTATGTGCATCTGAACCTTTTGCATTATGTTGTCGGTGATAAAGTCTTTACCATAATTGGGATGAAATGTAATTTGCTTTAATATATTTATTTTTTATTGAGATGAGGAGATTAACATTTACTGACATGTTTTGCATGGGTCAGATAAGCGTTTGCAACTGGATGCTCAAACATGTTTACAGGGGAAAAAGAAGTTACCCTGCAAGCGAATAACTGGCTTTCAGGTAATTGTCCCTCGACTTTCTTTCTTTTTTTTCCTGGGAAATAGAAGTATATGACTTCATTTTTTGAACTTTATTTCGTAGCTGAATTTTATAGACTTACGGTCATGTTATCTTTCCACTCTCCAGTTTTGCCCAAGTGACCCAAGCAAAGTGATGGTCACTTCAGCTGATTCTCAAGTTCGAATACTTTGTGGGGTGAATGTCATCTGCAAATTCAAGGGTGGGTATTTATTAGTTGTCTTTGATTCGATATAAATAAAGATTTGATGGTCTGTTTTCCCTTCTTTTTGTTGGATCTCCACGCTATTGTCATTTGACTGTCTAATATGATAGGAGATGTTTTCTTTTTTATTTTTTATATTCTATTTTGGGATTCAAGTGCCATTGTTTTAAGTGAGAAAATTTTCTCTCCCGCATTTTTAGGCTGCATTCGAAATTCAGGAAGCCAAGTACCTGCATCATTCACTTCAGATGGAAAACACATCGTCTGTGCGAGTGAGGACTCTAATGTTTATGTCTGGAACTATAGCCAGGAGAGGACTTCTTCCAGATCAAAGACCAATTGGTCATATGAGAGTTTCTTGTCTCACAGTACTTCGATTGCTTTACCTTGGTGTGGCATGGAAACCATGTCAGGATCACCTACAAACCCAACCTCTGTGGGGGATGATCTGCTAGGAAGTATCTTGAGAAAATGGAAGTGTGGTGAGGATTCACACCACAGAATGCCTATATCTTCCCCTGATTGTTTTCATTTGAGCCGGGGGTTTTTCTTGGAGTCTTTGCCAAAGGGATCTGCAACTTGGCCGGAGGAGAAACTAACCGAGTCAAGTCCAGAGGCAGTTTCACCTATAATGTGTAAATCTGAGTACAAACTTTTGAAGAGTGCTTGCCAGAACACATCTGGTTCTCCTCATATGTGGGGTCATGTGATTGTAGCGGCAGGCTGGGATGGGAGGATTAGAACATATTACAATTATGGGTTACCAATTCGTACTTGAAATCTCAGGGTTCAGGATTTCAGCAGGGTTTTTTTTCCATTGTTGGGCATTTTAACGTGAGCAGCAAACGACTATTGTAGTGACTGTTGTTTCAAAGATATCTGCAATGGGTTGGATTGTTTTAGACCCTTTATGGACAAGAAGGGGGGTGTACTATAATCAAATTAGCTTATGCCAAACTACAGCCGAAGTGGCATCATGTTTTTCGTTCATCTGCAACTGGCCGGACATCAAAAAAGAGTCTGGAATTCATTTTTTATTGGATATCAGTATTCAGGTTAATTATATAGTAATTCTTTGATTATTATTTTTTTCAGAGTTGTCGATTCAAAAATTATAGAGGTCCATGTACTTTCTGGACTGTCCAAAGTGAATTCAGAATTAATTTGTATAAATGAAATTTCTGATAATGCAACAGCTTATATGCCTGGAAATGACGCTAGTCTCAGCTGATGTTATCTGCTGTATTGTGATTTATTTCAGTATCTATTATGCATGTATAGATAACTGTAGTGCCAATAAAACTACATTTATGATTCTTGTATATTTGTTTCTAAGGAATGCTTTGAACAGTTGCCATTGCAAGACTGCCAATGAGGTTCGACGTAGACGGATCTACCTCAGTTTATGGATGTGGTTGGACACTGGCGAATTGGCGATACTTAGCACTGCTCGTGTGTTTTTTGTATGCTACTGCGACTTGTGCAACAAGCACAAAACTGGAGCACATGTAAGGTTTCAGGTAGAAGAAGGGGTCCAAGACTCCTCCAAGGTTCAAACAGATAAGTGAAAGTGATGGCAGAGCGAGCTATCAATCATCTATTCTAGCCAGTGGTTCTGTTACTGGTGGGGTTGGATTTGTGATTTGTATTGGACCCATAAGGATCCTTATATATGGGAGGAAGTGGTCGCATGTCACGTGAAATTGCTGTGTGTCTAGGCAATAATGATCTAAAATGAAAGCAACGCCTCCCATTGTGACCTCAGTTACTCACTCTCTCTCTCTCTCTCTCTCTCTCTCTCTCTCTCTCTCTATATATATATATATATATATATACATCAACAACGAGTTGTACTGTGAAAGAAAATTGAGCTGAGATTTTAAAAGTAGTTTGTCCTCACATAAATGTAATTGCACATAATAAAAAATCACAGAGGGTGGTCAATGGACATTGTAGTTTACCATCTATATGATATATAAACTCCTCACTAGTTCATTCTCGTCTCCTTTACTCGTGATGAAATGGTTATAAGTGCGCAAGTTTAGTGTAGTGCTTTGATCATAATTTTTTCCTGTTCTTAATATGATTTAAATAATAAAGAGCATACAACCTACAAGTCCTGATAAAAAAAAAAACTTAAATAAATAAAGCAAAAAAATTAGTACGTAAAAGAAAAGAAATAGAAAGTACACATTGTCGGCTGATAGATGAACCAATTACCTAACATATACGTAATAAATATTTGAATGTAACATGTATGATGTAAGAAGGATTACTGCAATAATGAAAGTCACATCCAATCACCCTTAATAATTACTAACAGGGAACTCATAAACAAGGTTTTCAAAACAAAAAAACAAAAAAAATAAAAATCTTTTGGAGGACCACATGTATGTCTTAGTACAAACTCACCATTAAAGAAGAAGAGAAGAGGGACCCATTAATAAGGATTTAAAAAAAAATAAAAATTGTGGGACCAACCCCTCCTTGGCTCCGTCCCAGGCTTGACTGATGAAGGCTGTGACAGTTTATGAGAATAAGTCCACAAAGTTAAGCTTGTTCTCCTATTGTTTTTACTACTATAATATCATGCTTTATTTTGAGGTGATTATAGCTCAGCCGCGCCCCTATCGTGTATAAATATTTATAACACAACTCAAAAATTACATTCAGAATTACGTTACATATTATTGGTATTGCACGGTTGTTTTTTAATCCATCCTCTGTCAATACTATAAGTTAACAACAAGATTCACATTTACATCCGAAATAATAGGGGGGGGGGGGGGGGGGGGGGAGAATAAAATATAAGAATGTTTCTTGATTCAGAAGGGCCACAAGTCCCCCCATATGGATCTTCGGGCCTGATGATGCAATGTAGGGTTCTTACTCTGTGTCATAACAATACGGTCAAATGAGCCTTCTGAGCCATCACGATTTGTTGCTCGACACACATCCATCTCAACCCGCTTGCCCCTCCGAACAGGAGTGTAAATAATCCTCCCCCAACCACTTCCAAGATCTGCACCACCCGTTTCTTCTACTTCCTCGTCATCATACTCAGTGATCGCATCTGTTTCTGTAATATCAGAATCATAGGGAACAAGATCCTGCTTGTATGAATCATCATCATCATCATCATCATCGGCTTCTGACTCAAATTGGTCCTCTGTCAAAGATAACATAAATGGTAAAAAATCTCAGCAATCCAATTTTTCAAAAATAAACTGATAATATAGAGTTTTCATCAATTAGAAAGCGTGCTAGAACATGCATGCTACCAATCACTCGAATACTAATTCTTAAGAGGAATTTAAGTACTGATGTGCACAAGTTATATACCGTAGTCAATTTCAAGATCTTCTGGATTTCTTTTAGCATGCTGCTCCTTCAATGTTTCAAACTTCATGCCATCGAGTGGCCAAGATTCTCTGTTCAAAATAAACAAAATGAAATTATCACGTTGTATCCATGACTTTTACGTCAATGATCAAGAAGATTACAAAAATGACTTGCTTTTAAAAAAACAGATTTTACAAAACAAAACTTAGCATACACATTAAAAATTAACAGAAATACTCAAAACAAATAAATCCAACACATCACTAGGTTATGCAAGTAATTAAAACATCCAACAAGTCTGTCTGATTCAACATGATCAACTACCTTATCAGGGCCCCAAAAACTAGTTAAAAAAAAAAAGTATAAACCTGCCTAAGAATAGTTGAGAATTGTCTTTTTCATCTGATGGTTCAGTACATTCCATATATTATATAAAGTTATGAGTCCATTCATATTCCTCTGCATATGGTTGCTAAAGCATGCATAAGATTGGAGTATGAAATGACATTCAGTATGGGTGATGAATTTGTTCCCTCCCTCCTAGCAAAAAATTCATTAGATTTTTTACTTTTACTTTATTTTAACTTTTCTGTATTTACAACATGAAAGCTGCCCAACGGCCCAAGTGGCCTCTTCCTCCCAAATGGAAGATTCAGTATTTTGAGTCTTTAAAAGGACAATAGGGGGTGTGTGTGTTCGTGCAATTTACCTATCGAGGAAAAAAAAATGAAACTGCCCAAATGCAATAGTAACCTAGAATGCATGAGCATACTTATTTATGGCCTTGGGTTCAGGCCTCTTGCACAATTACTACAATCAATTTAAGGACGACCCGTGAGGTTTTGGGTTTTAAGCCATTTCAAACATTTGTTAGAAAGAAGAAATATTATGCCTTATAACCTTCCCTCGGTTGAATGGTTTGAGCATTATTTGCTATAGGAAGTTCAATAACCTTCCCTTGATGCCAGCAAACTCCTCCCCGGAGTCTCCATTAACAACATACCTTCACCACACAAAGAAGAATGTGCTATATAACCTTTTCCCTAATGAGTGATCTGGGTACTGTGCGCTTGCAACCCCCCGCCCCCCCCCAAAAAACCCAACCCAACCACTTAAAATGCAAACACAGTTTGCGGGCATGTGGCCCAGGATCGAAATCCTGAACATTGTTTGCCAGCAATAAGTTGCCCAACAATAGCACCACTCAGAATATAATTGAATGCATAATTTTGTATGCACCCGTAAGTATGTTATCGCTATATTTAAGGAGGACTGCATTCAAATTTTACCCAGCAAATTAACCAGCGATAATTCGTTTATGGAGGCAAATCACGCAAGTAGTAGTTTAAATGCATGCTTCTTTGAATTGTTAAAATCAGAACCTTCTATAGATGATATTAATGGGTAGTTTTTGTTTAAACAACATAATTACATGTTTGAACAGAATACGTGCCTTGGTCGTTGTCCTCGTCTGAAAGCAACAAAGCAAAATTTCTCATCTTCAAAGCCACGTAAAGGCTCACCCTTGGACCGCTACAAAACAACAATGGGTAAGAAAAGAGGTAAAAGCAATGACATTTTCTTGTCTTAGATATTGAGAAACGTTTTAAATAATTACCAAATCTGTCCCAAATTAAATGTTCCAGTTGAAGATTTCTAATTTTTTAAGGGGACATGTATTTGATGCATGCCACCCTTTGAAATTCCAAAAGTAACCCTCCATACGTTAAG
The DNA here is from genome assembly GCA_026545225.1 of Cornus controversa. Taxonomy (NCBI): domain Eukaryota; kingdom Viridiplantae; phylum Streptophyta; class Magnoliopsida; order Cornales; family Cornaceae; genus Cornus; species Cornus controversa. The sequence continues at coordinate 65,002,022 of CM048847.1, forward strand.
CGTTTACATTGTTAATAAGGGAAAATTTTCAAAAAGTTTCTAAGTTTGTAAATTGACTTTAAAGGGGACATTTATTTCGGGACATCCCAAAAGGGAAATAGGACATTTATTTCAGGTGCAGGGAGTATAAATATAAACGATAAAATTAAAAAGAAATTTATCAACAAGAACACTAGGAGGCTTAGAAGAAAGGTCTTCAATTTTATTTTATTTTGATAAGTTTGAAAGGTCTTTGATATCTATAACTAAACATAGAAGGTAGCAAACATGCCAAAGAGAGATATTAAAAAAAAGTGAAACTGAAAAATAAAAGCATAATAATTACTATTATAAATGTAAATTAAGCTCTTTAATAATTGCACAAGCAATCACACTAGTGATGCAGCCGACAGCCACATGGGGACAAAATCTTAAAACCAATAGACAAATCTAACACCTATGTTACATGGACGCTCCAACATGTGCACAACTACGTTATATGGACTCTACAAAAGTATATAAGTAACCATGTTGGACACACGATACTTGGTCAGATATATGGATTATGCGTCTGACATGTTTAGACAGATATACATCTAAAAAGTATATCCAATAATTCAATTTTATTACATCTTGCTTCGAAACGAGTAAAAATTGTCTATGTTGAACTTTTTTTTTTTTTTCCTCGGAAGGTGTCTGTGTTGAACACTATGTTACATAAAAACATTATTTTGTTCTTAAATAGAAACATATCAAGTAATATGAATATTTAGCAGTGTTATTGTGTCCTGTTTGGGACTTGATACTGCTGATGCTTAGGCACATACCCGTGCCTTACACATATCCTCGAGTCCATGTAAACATAGGCGATCTATATCCATTTTGGACTGACATTACATGGGATCACCCAGATGGTGAGTGTGGCCAACAAAGAGACGAAGGAAATGGCAGTTTGCTGAAAGTTCCTTATGACACTATCTGAGTATTTCTTCCGACCGTTGGGTTTGGTAAAGGATAAAATGCACATCTGGACAATTAAACTGTGTACTAAGATACTGGAACTAAAAAGATATAAAATGCAGATACATATTACATACTAACCATGTAACTAAATTTATGTCATAAATTAAAGTTAATAAATCTGTCAGGGACAGAAAGCATGATAGAGGTAAAGGTATTAAAGAGGAACCTTGTATGCCCGTTGTGATGTTGTCCTCTGCAAGCGCTGAACAAAATGGCAGTATTTTCCAGTATTATCCAATGGACAAGGTCCATCATGAGGACACTGCAACAGGAATATTAATTCAACAAATAGGCAGGTAAAATAACACAATAATCTAAAACGATAAAAAGAGCATTATAATTATGAAAGAGAAACTATAAAACTCACTGGAGCTACTATAAAAGCACCACTTTTGAGAGCCATCACGTCCTTGGTAGCTTCATCAGATGCATCTTTTAATTTGCGGCATTTCTGAGAAGTCATGAATATAAAAATAAATCAGGTGGAGAAAAAACACCATACTATAAAATAAAAAGAACTGTAAAATTATTGATCAAGCGTCCAACTTAAAGAATTTAACAGGAAATTACCTTACCCTTTTTTCCATCCATAAGATATGAGATCGCATTTGAGATATGATACTAGATCCATGTGGTGTTCCAGGTTCAACCAAAACCTGACATTGTTTGGAACTTTAAGAAAGCAAATAAAAGAACAAAAAGAAGTCCAAAGAAAAAAATAAAAAATACAATTCCAAATCAGTATGTGTTGTAAGCAAATCTTGTATCAAATTTAAGCACATTTTTTCATTTCCAATTTTATTTTGACAAAACTTCCAAATTTGATTTTAAAGATCAGAAAATGAAGGTAAAACACAATCATATATGTAATCCTAAGGGTTTAAGTAATCTACTATACATTAGTCTCTCCCTCTCCCTCCCCCTCCCTTCTATCCTATGTTGGAGTGGTTTGACCCGGTAATTTGTCCCAATACATGGGACATGCTATCAGTTACCATACTAAACTGATACCTATAGGTATCGCCAATTAGTGATTTAAACATATGATATGGTAAAATTTCGCAGCCTCTCAGTTAATACACATGGGTTACGCTGATTTTTCAAGTTAAGTCTAGCATTCCTGTGCAATTCCCTTCCCCAAAATCTTTTATAAAAGGCGATGGAGGATCATCTTTATATTTCTCAATATGTATCTTCCATATCGGACAATACATAAGATATAGAGATAACTGACATATTCTGGAATCTGGATACTACTTTTTTCCAACTTCTATCACACCTTTGAGAAGCTCAACAAGAGTTTCATAACTTCTCATTTCACAGCTCACCTTCAAAAGAAACATGAAAGTTTCTCAAAGAATCTTTTCTTTTTTTCCTGCACATATCCTTGTAGAAGAATAGGGAGGAATTCAAAAACTAGCCTTATGCATGCTATAGATGTAACTCAAACAGATACTTGATTGGTCTGTGATATAACATAGATTTATATTTTGTTTCTCTAAAAAACCTAAAATACAACAACACAATTTGATTGATCAGTGTCATTTTAAGATGTCCTGAAGATTTTTATTTATTTCCAAGCCATGATGGTGCTCACAATGTTAAATTACTCTAATGTTGAATAAGTGGGTGGTGATGCTACTTAAATTCAAGCAATGCTTACAATCGTAAAAGGGAAGCTGATGAGGGTTCTTTAGTGTTTACATTGGCCTTGAGTGCTTAATTATTATATAGAACTGCCTACATAACAAACTTTAGATCATAATTACAGTTTATTACTTATTATCATCTAGATTATTATACATTACTTCGACATCATTACATATCTGCTAATGTGAAGACTTATAACTGAGATTTAATTGTAATGAAGGTGTATGGGCATTATGATGGAATGTGCACTACATGTCAACTTATTGTAAGTTTATAACCACGTCTTTAACTAGAGCGACAATTTTAAATCTCAACTTAGAAAAGAATCCTAGCGCCACGTCGACTGCATACTCCTTGAAACTATTTCTAACAACTTTAACTCACATCCTGTCTGATGTCATCGCCATCGAATTTTTTAGCATGTCATACAAATTGCAATCAGAATTTCCTGCAACTCATTAAGCATAAATATCAGGCTTTTCAACATATTGTCATTTTCCATACTTTCCAAACGTTAATACACGCATATAAGATATAAGACTTCCAAATGACAATATAAACCATCAATATTATAAAGGGCAAAAAAAATCATGTTGGATATTTCAAGAATAGCATCGTTTTTTACAAGCCCTTTCATTTCACAGCAAAAACATCATCTCTTTGTCCAAGTGCAGGAACTGAAATTGCAATTACAAAATCTCATTCATAATACAGTTTAATCCAACTTATGTAGCCCAATAAAGCAAATCCATAAAGCACCGAGTCTGTGAAGCATGCATATGAATCTAATAGCAGATATTTAGGTACATATTGAAAATAAAACTCAAGGCATGAAACAGGTTAATAAATATGAACCTTTAGGTATCTTTCTACAATTACCATGAGCTAATAAAGTAAAATCAAGTTTGTCACATATGGAAAGATAGTTAGACATGAAATTTAGCCATGGGCCTCAAATTTTACCAGAACATCTTTTGTAAGATCCCAAAGCTGCCGCACTGTAGTAATTCTGTCCTTCAATGACGGTATCTCTCCAAGCACATAGGACTTCATCCAACAGTAACAAACATTAAACATTATTTGGCATCAACCAAGCCACACTCAAAAGCAGTTGGGAAGATAACAATACCACCAGTAAAAACCCATGAAGCAGAGACACTTTGAAGGAAGCCTTACATGTATCATATCCATATCGGATACTCGTGGGTTATACTTCTTAAATGTATCCATATGGATATGATACATGTAAGGCTTCCTTCAAAGTATATTGTTTGTTTTAATAATGTATCCAATACTTCTCAGAAACTCCAAGACACACATTTGATAGGTTTTGAACATTAGAATGTAACTTTTCTAAGTATAATATCATAATATAATTGTTAAGAAAAATATAAGGGATCCAAAAACTTAGACTTTCTTCAAAAACGAAGAATAAAGATATAATGAAAAACACCATATCTAATTTAGTCCAAAGTTTATTCTATGTGACACAACTCATAACGTGCATTTCATAATTTTTTTCAATTAAAGAATGTTAGTAACAATATACATAACAGGAAGGACAATTATTATTTATATAAATATATATTTTATTTATATATATCTGCTAAATATAATACATACATATATAATTGGCGTGTCCATGCCATACCCATATCCTATTTTCAAAAATTTGTCGTATTGTCGTGTTCGTGTCATGTTGTATTTGTACCCCATATATCTGTATCCCTATCCATGCTTCATAGGTAAAAACATGTAACCATCTAGATTTATGTTAAAAAAGAAAAACTTGCGGGCAAAAGAGAGAGTAAAGATCATAGAAGAATATAACTTACGGCAATGACAAGATCATGCTCTCTTTCAGACTTATTGATATTCTGAGTTAGAGCTTGAATGCTACCATAGCTTTGTATAAGTGGCAAATTCTTTAGATCTAATAATACAGCAGATTCATGTTAGAGTTTTACTTGAACATCAAACCTCTCCCCCATGAATTATGGAAAAGCACGGAGCACAAAGCACGAACATTTCATACACAATGTGAAGGATCAAGTACATAAAACTGAGGAACATTTACATGATATGTTTATATCTGCCTACTAATTCTACAGGGTCCAGAGACATGCTTCAGTTATATTAACCTTACAAATATTGTTTCAAGATTGGTAATAAAAAAATTGATAATTATTTTTCTTCTGTTACATTACCAATTTAAAACATAGACCAATATTGATGTTGGTTTGACCTGAAAATGAGAACAATAATGATGTAACCAGTCAGGTTAATGTTGCATGGGGACCTTCAAAAGAAAAAAGTTTTTGTTTTAATGTTTCATATTATGACTCTTGTTTGTACCTACTACCCATTATCCCCACTCCATCCCCGTGTATATTCTTTTCAATGGAATGAAGGATGTATCCTATATTTTCAATATAATTTTTTTCTTTCATATACATAACTATCATAGGCAAGAAATTTGGTAGTGAGATAAAGATAGAGTGGTTTGAAATTGCAATACTAATTGACCAAAAAGAAGCAATTAGGTTAAGTTGAAGTTCTTCCAAGGACACAACAAGTGCCATATAAAGCAACACTCTAGGCTGTGTATAATATCATGGCAGATTGGCAGCCAATATGGCCCTTGATAAAAGTTGAATGTTGCAATGAATTTGTATTGCCAACCTTAATCACATTGACTTTAAATTGAGTTGAGTAGCACATCGTCAACGTCTACTTATAAATTTATCGTAGCAATCTAAATTGCATGGGAATTAAATGGTTAAATTCAACATCTAACCAGTGTAAACACTTTAGATAGCATATCAAGAATTTTTTATAATTTTCACATTTTGTATATTGTACTCAACTAAATAATTCACAAGCACAACAAGGCCATAAAAATCATCAAATTGATCTAACTGTGATTTATTAATAACAACACAATCAAGGCGGCATTGCTTAGTGCAATAGTAAAAACTCGAAATGTCGAGCAACTGTGAGTTCACGCATTATAGTCTGGGAGCAATGACTTTGTACCAAAAATTGGAAATGGTTAGGTTTATACACAGTCACTACCCCTCTGACTCCTAATAGAACGTGTGGCCAAGACCAACAATGGTAATGGCCTTTAGGAAGAACACAACTCATGTCTATCGACGCCACTGCTAGAGTGAGCAAACTAGATCAATGACAATTTAGTTTCCAAGACTAACAACTGAACCTCGAGATACCAGCTCTCTCTACAGGTTGGTTATGAATCAAAAAATCACCTTTTATAAGGCTCTTCCCTGCACGTTGCATTGACTGGGATGGCTCTACCAAATTTATTCTCTCCATCGCTCGTGGCCAGACTTCTCGCAGTGCCCTATATCGTTTCATTCAAATGCAAATAGAATTGACCACAATCAACAAATTAGTCAAAACAACAAATTAATATGCATCTCAACATCCAATTAACCGTTTAGGAAAATCTGAATTAGCTTCTCACCACATCGCCGAACCAGTGCCAGAACCAAAATCCAATACTCTAGTTGGAGAAAAACCAGGTAGCCTTCTACGAACCTAAAAGGAAGCTCAACTTCAAAAAATCGAACACACGCCACCACATTTCGAACCCTAATTAAAGTGATGTGTGTGTGTACATATATAAATATATATGTACGTATAATGTTACCTCGCTGAGAACTCTATAACAAGCAGAGTATACGGCAGGCATTCGAGAAGCAACGTAAGCGACGGTCTGGTCGTCTCTGTACTTGAGACCTATATCGCCATAAGAGGTGGTGATCTTCCACCGCTTCGAACTCTCCATTGACTTGAGAGGGTCTTCAACGAGCTCCTTAGAAGTAGAGGTGGTGAGCTGGAGATTTATATCCTTGATATGGCTAAACGATTTAGACAAACTCAACACCTTCCTCTTCATGTGCGGTTGCTCTTGCTCTGTAGTTCACAATTTAAACCACAATGAAATATATATATATATATATGGAGAGAGAGAGGAGACGCATATACACACATATGTGTATATATATAGGAAAATATAGTGAGAGAAAAAGAAGGGAACCTCGAAGGTATTTCTTGATGGCTCGACGGAGACGGAGGGGGACGATGTGGCATCGTTGTGATTGCTTGGCAGCGGAACGGAGGGTTTCGGCGGTGAACTTTGGGACTGTTTCGGATATTAGGGACGCCATTTTTGGTTTGATTGGGGAGTCACCTACTGGTGTTGGTGAACTGGTGGTCTGAGCTAGCCACTTTAGTAGTTGTTCGATCGCGGGGGGTTTTAGGCCGAGTAGGGTTTAAGAACAGGTGAAATTTGGGAATTTTGCGAGTCCCAACAGTCGGTTTAGAATTCGAGTGTCGTGGAAAAGTTGGGGGTTATTAATGGAAATAAAAAAAAAACTGCGATTTTCTTTGAAAGAAAATATTTGGTAACCAAAATCAGTAAGTAAAACACTTTATGGTGCTGTTCGGTATCTGTTTTGTTTTAAATGTTTATGTTTTTGGGCCAGTATTGTAGCAAAATAGAATCCAAAACATGTTTGGTACCAATTGTTTTTGTTTGAACAGTGCCGAAATATTTATATTTTTTGGCCCAAACCTGAAACACCAATTCGGTGTTTTTGGATGTTTTTCACTGTAGCGCTACAACGGACCAAACACACTTAAAACACAGTTTACACAAGTATAAAAGGAAAAAAAAAAATCTAGCTCATTTTCGTCCTTCTCTTCTCTGGCACGACTCTGTGGCGATTCTGGCGATTTCATGCCAAACAAGGCGAAATAAACCCTAGCCATGTTTCCTCTACCCCTTTCTCTCTCTTCTCTGGTAATCTTGGTTGATGCTGCCCATAGCAATCCGCAATGACCCAAGGATCAACTGGATCTGCAACCCAGTCCACAAGCACAGAGAGCTTCGAAACTCACCTCTGCCGGGAAGAAATACAGGGGTCTCCAAAGGACACAAGCACCACAAAGCACAACCTTCAAGAAGGGCTACTTGGAAAAGTAACAATACTCTGTCCCTCTACCGCTACCGCTGATCTTCGTGAGGTTATTTGGCGTTTCAAATCATTCTAGTTTTGGAGATTTTATTGTAGGAATTTTTGCTCTTCTTTGAGACTAGAAGTTTCTGTTTTGTTAAACATGATTAATTTGGTCACTATGCTGTTCGCTTTATGGGATATTTCATCGCATAAAAACCTGCCATCTCATTATTGGATTGTTATCAGGATAATTCTTTAATATTTATAGTTTTAAAGCCTTGTGCTTCTAATTTCTTCTCCAAGCTTCATTCATGGTACAAGTGCAAACACTTCTTAAAAGGATTCAGTTTACTTGTTTCTGTGGGATAAAGGCAAGTTCTAGACATTATGATTTTGGTTTCAGCATTTAATTTCAGCCAATTCAGCATCTTTTTTTGGACTCAGGAATGTTTCATATCCACAACTCTCTAATTTTACTGCATCATTGTAGTCATACTTTTGTGATCTGACATAGGAGGGAGGTTGAGGGCCTTGCATCCCCATTGTCTGTGTCTTACCTCAAAATAAATGAAGGAATTTATCTATTTGTGGACTGGATTGGCTATTTTTTGTCAAAACCAATGTAGTTTTGATGGTAAGAAATCTTGTGGAATTCATGAAGAGACTGGTGGATGTTCCAGAGGTAAAATTTCATTCTCTTGTGATGTAAAGTGGACATAAGGGAACATTTAGGAAATCAGCAAAGCGTTTGACTTGATGAAATTTTATGTAGAAAGCAAGCGAAACTGTGAGAGAGAGCCAAGTGTGGGCAAGGTGCCTTTTGGCCTCTGCTTCTCACATTCTCAATCTTGTTAGATTACTTTAGGATTCAGTTTACTTGTTTCTGTGCCTTTTTAAGAAGACAGTTCATGTTAGATTTCACAGATAAAGTTATTGATTGCTTAATTTGCATAATTTGATTGATTTATGGACGACCTTTTTGCCTACTCTTGAGTATCGATTGAACAATGATTGCAATCAGCTTGTTGTCTTCTTAATGGATCATGGGAAAAATAGGGCTTTTATTAATCTTGCTAATAGCAATTGTAATACCTTAAAATTTAATGTTATTAAAATTATGCATTGATTAACTAATTAAATAAATTCTCATTGAATGGGTTTGTTCACTTGTGGCATACACTGTTAGATTGAAACTGGTGGACTGTGAACTATCAGTAGTTTCCACTTATGGAAAAGTCCCAAAAATGATTTTATCACTATGCATCCTGTCACTATTGGATACAATTGTTTTAATAATCAAGTTGCCCTATATATTCTTATGTTTAGTCTCAGTATTTATGAATATCTGTTGTAAATCAATATATTTTATGTAAAGAATCAATGGCAGCTTCCTCTTGGCTCAATTTTGCAGATGTTAATCTATTGTTAGTGTGGTAATTGCTTTAATATATATATTATTATGATAGAGTTAGGCTTGGTTTGGTTGTTATGCCATTGCAGATGTAGTCTTAGAAAGTGACTAAATCACCTTCTATATTGTATTATTCTCTCTCTTGCATGATTTGACTTTCTTTCAAACATATTATTTTCTCTGGTTAATTGTTGTTGCTTACTTCAGTGTACTTGTTCTTTAGTTGCTCATATGATTTTCCTCTCTCAATTTATTACCCTATTCTTGCCATTTTTATGCTCTTTCCCTTTTTTCTTTTTGAAATGTCCTTAAGAATGCTAGCCTTCTAAGCATTGTGTTTTTTTTTTTTATCATTTATTTCAGGTTGGAGATAACTATTACAGGTAGGCCGTGGTAGAAAATGAAGTAAGACATTAAAGGTTGCCGAGTCTGGGTCATGCCTTTTTGAAGTTGCTTCATTTTAATCAGATGCTAATAGTTTTCTAGATATTAATCTGAAGACACATTAGGAAATATTGCTTTTACCTTTGTTATTTGTTATGCCGTTACGTACTTGTTGTGGTACTTGAATTTTATCGAATTTGATCGAATGTGTTATGAATGGAATTTGCTTCGCTTATCACTTTTGTCATGTTATGCTTAACATTGTCATTGCATTAGTTTAAGAACTTCTGGGTGATTTATGAATTTGTTACATTATTGAGGAACATTATTGAAGGCCACACTTCGTGAGCTCAAAAACAGAAATGTTGATGAGCACATCGATGAGAACTGGTTAGCAGAATAAAATGATGTTTTTTAAGGATGTTTAAGACTATTAGAGGGTTATTGCTCTGATGACTGTCTAATTCAAGGATCTAAATTAACAAACATTTTCAAGGAAAATATTGATGTGATGAAGGACTTCGGTTTGATACAAAATGTTGTATATAGTTCTATTATGTAGAAAATAGTCTTTTGCTTCTTTAATTTGATTTTTTTTTATTTTTATCTTCTTCAGAAATTCATTGTTGATGGGGTTGATTCTTAAAGAAGGATGTAAAAGATTATTGTCCCCAGTCTTTGACAAGTATTTTAGATTAATGTTGTTTAGGAAAATAATATATTCTACACTTGATAGAAGATGCTTACATGGATGAGAATCATCATGCAAGGCAAGAGTACTAATAGAAGATCACTTTAGGAATAGTGGTGTGAGAATCCAGATTTCATCAGGAGGAGGAAGTGATCCATGTGAAGAATTGCAGCAAGTCTAGTTTTTGTTTTCCATTTTCATTTCCATTCCTGATCATATAACCATATTAAAAGTCAAACAGTTGGAGCAATTTTTAAAAAGACTTTGTCAAAAAAATTTTGACAAAGTGTTTTTAAAAATATATGTATAATTTATCTAAATATAATTGTCTAAATATTAACAAATAAATTATAATATTTTTAAATTATTTATAATAATATAAATGTTTTAAAACAAAACACTCAAACAGGTTCATACCAAACAAATTTTTTAATTTCTGCTTCAATATTTTTGCCAACAATTGGACTTACCAAACATGTTTTTGTTGTTTCTGTTTTAAAAACTTGAAAACATATTTTTCTTGCCAAACGTGTTTTTGATTCTATTCAAAACACACTCATAACAAAACACTTGTTCTGTTTTAGACAAAAACAAAGCATAAAAAACAAAACGCATGCCAAACTAGCCCTTATATCCGTATCAAATTAGCAGTAAAAAATTGTAATTATAACTTTTATTAAAATTGATATTTACTCAATTTTTTGTTTAATAAATATGTTTACATTTTCTAAGTATTTAGTGTTTTGTTATAAATTTAACTCTTAAATATTCGGTCTATTCTTTTAAAAGTATAATAGTTAGTATTTAATTCTTAATAAAAATAAATTATTATTATTATAATAACAACAATATATTGACTTTAATGGTTTTCTTGATTTTTTTTTAATGTGGAAAAAAGTAATACAAGCCAAGATTTTCGAAGTTAAATTTGAAGTAAATTGTTATAATTTAACACATAATGTAATATTCATTATCTAAAAGAAAATTATAAAGAATTAAAATTTTAAACAAAAACTACCGATGAACTAAAAACGAAAAATATAAAAAGGTGAATTTCTGTTTTAGAGAGTCAGCTTCCAAAGAATGCAAGGCCCAATGTCTAAGAAGCCCAGATTGATATACGAACAAGTGGACTTCAACTATACCAGGGTCCATCGGATTCTAGTTAATACTAACTTACTAAGGGCCGAATAATCAAAATCACGAGCATAATGTATTTGTGTATGTTTCTTCCTCAGCATTGTGTTGAAGATCAAAAACCCAATTTTATATAGGGAAAAAAAAAAAAACCCTCAATTTTATATCATTAATTGATTGGCATTTGTCACGTGAATGTTGAGGAGAAGAAATATCGGTACTTTTTCATCTTTCAAAGTAAAAAGTAGAAGGTTTAAGTCCCCATGTGACAAAATACGAATAATAATGTGTTAAAAAAAAGTTTTCATTCCACAATTAGATCAATATAATTAATAATTAATGTACAATATTAAAACTGATTTCTGATGTAGATGACACATTGAAAATTGACTATAAATGGCTTTTAATCAATTTCTTTTTGTAGCAAAATGACATGGAGGATTATTGTGGCCATGAAAAAGGATAGCAGAGCATCCACTTGAGAGGAAGCAAACCCACCTCAAAACTATTATCCAATGCTGTAGACAGACATTGGTGGAACAACCATAAAGGGTTATCTGATGGTGCATGGGCAACAATCTAAAGGCCATGCACTTTGGATTGTATTGATTGTTATCTCTTTGGGTTGAGTGGTTGTCGACTTGTTGGTCCTATGGATGGTATTGTGGCATACAATGTCTCTGCCTATTAAAAGTAAAACTGTCAAAATAGGGCCCTCTTTTTTTCTTTTTCTTTCTAATTTGTAATTTTCCTGTTCAGAAGATTCAAATTTTGAAATAGGTCTAGCTGGTGTGATATCTCTTTTTTCATACAGAAGATTAAGCTGTAAATCTCTTTCGGAAACCATAGTGTGAGTGTGAGTGTGTGCGTGTTAAAAATAAAAATTTGAAATCTACTCCACTAAAGATTTGTCATTGTATTTATATTGCCTTTGGGAACTTATGGGACACATTTACATGTATGTTGACTAAGCCTGTTAATATAAACCAATATTGTGAGTCTGGAAAATAAAATCGAAAGTAGCTTTTCAACTCCTAAAGGTTTCTTGTCTATTGAACGTTAAATATGACAATAATTGTATGGTGTGTAACAAGGTAACTAATTATTACATTCTTACTACAAAAGAAAATCTAAAGTAGCTTTACACCTCAAAAAAAGAAGAAAAAAAAGGGTTTCATGTCTCTTTAACGTTAATATGACGATGTAAACAAGGTAACTAATTATTACATTCTTACTACAATTTTGTGATGATACAAAGGGAATTGCTATTGATTTTCGTTTCCTTCATGGCGTGCTTGGCCTCACCTGTCTCACGTTGGCAGGCCCCATGACATTACAATATCCAAAGATTCATCAGCCACATGGTAGTGAGCCTGAGCCATCCCATGTTCTTAATCCGCACTGTTTTTTTTTTTTTTTCCTTCTCAAGAGAAAAATACAATATATATATATATATATATATATATATATATATATATATATATATATATATTAGCAAGCAAACAATTATCATTACTAATTTTTAAATGGGGTATCTAACCATTAAGTACACAGGCATTCAAATAGCACAACAGAACTATAATCTATAGCAGTTCAATAAAATGATTAACCAATTAGCTCTGCACTCACCAACCTATTCAAAAAAGCTACAAGAAAGTGGCAAACTGGCAATGAATATGAATGTACGAATTAAGAAAGCCATATATAATATTATACATACATAGACTAGCATTGTTTATGTACTACCCTGTACTACGAAGTTGTATACACTACCGTATATATATTAAAAAAAAAAAACCTCTCTTTCTCTCTCTTCCCGCTACCTCTCTCTCCCCTTCATCTTCTGTCTCCACAAGACAAACTTTATGAACTAAAACTACATATCTAATCTTTTTTCTTATATATAAATAATCCTTTATCTTCTTCGCTATTTTAATTTAACTTGTGTTTGCTAGTTTTAAACTAAGCCATTGAATGGATCAAGAACTGCCTTTGAATCTCTGGAAACCATAATCTCAGAGACAGACCATAACTGTGCAGCTTCGGTTGGGTTGGACCCCAGTTTCGACGTCGAAGCTTCATTGCAGTCCGCGAAGTACACTCCGGACACGTTTGCCAGTCTCGGATGAGTTGCGACGTAGCAAGTCGTTGCCGAAGCCTGAATAACAAATCACATTCATCGGACTTTTTAATATATATATATATATAACAAATAAATCTACACAAGCATATATATACATATGTATCGAGTAATCAAAGACTTTGAAAGTTAAAATTATAAAGAGCATTACCTGAGGAATTTTCTTCAAAAGCTTCGAAGTCAAAAAGAATACCAGGTCTGCAAATGTTTAACACTTTGAATTAATTTTAAAAAATGAAGGGAGATCAAGATCAAGATTAATTTTACCAGGTCTACAAGATCGAGATTAAATTAGAATAGGAATAATTTTGTGTTTAATACTGTGTGATATGTGTCGGACTCATTTGGAGTATCGGAGTGACCTGTAATGAGGCCTTCACGGTCTCTGGTGAGTCTAGTTCTCACGATCCCTGGATGAACGCAATTCGCAGTTACGTTCGCCTCCATTTGCTGCAATTAAAGAACAGATAAAGACGTTTGGTTCGAGAGAAAGAAAAAGAATAATTCCGAGAAAACAACAAATTTCGCCTTTCAATCGTCTTTTTTTAAATAATTTACCTTCAATCTCCGAGCAAGCTCCTTGGTGTGCAAAACGTTGGCCAGCTTCGACAGAGCATAAGCACGTGTCGCATCATATTGACTGTCGAGGACCAAGACAAAATTGCAGAAACAAGGTCAAACGCCCTTTCATTTATTGCGAATCAGTGAGTCCTGCATTTGACAGTTCTCCGATTTTCCAAAAATTTTAAAGCTCACCTTTTGCTTCTGGTTATCTGACCGAGATACCGAATCGGGTCGCCGGAAAACCAGCTGTGAATGCCGGACGACACGTTCACTATACGTCCTTGAACGCCGGTCGTCTTTGCTGTCTCGATCATCTTTTTCAGCAACAACTTCGTCAACAGAAAATGACCTAAATTTTCAAACAGAATAATCTTAGCCCTAATTCACCTTATATGTATATGAATACATCTATACATCATATTATAAAATTACCTAAATAGTTAGTTGCAAAAGTCATCTCTATTCCGTCTTCGGAGATGGCGTGCTCGTGCGAGAACTTTCCGGCGTTGTTTCTGTGATCACAACAAGAGAAACGGAGTAAAGAAGGCGACGTACAAAATATGAAGTATATATATGTATGTCACTGTGTGTTTGTGTGTGTATATATGTATATATGTGCGTGATAGATAAGAATTCTGAGGTTACATGAGGAGATTAAGAGGCAAATTGAGAAACTCGAACTCAGCAACGAAGCTTCGAACGGAGGTGAGAGAGCTAAGGTCAAGAGCCATGACGACAATCTCTGAATCAGGAAACTCCGATACGATACGTGCCTTAGCTTCCTCGGCCGCCTTGAGGCTCCGAGCAGGGAGGACAAGCCTGGCGCCGCGCTTGGCCAACACACGAGCCGTCTCGGCTCCGATCCCTGACGTGGCGCCTGGTGAAACCACACGATCGAAGAAACACGTGAGAGGCAAATCACAGTCTCAGTATATAACTAACTTGTGGCCCTACTTCAACGGTGGTGATGGTGAATGTGCAATTACCTGTGATGATGGCGGTGATGTACCGCAGATCAGGGCAGTTCTCGGTGACTTCTTCGGCGGTGGACCTGGAGCCATAGCCACTCGGGCCGATTGCGCCGATCAGGTATTTTACAGTTTCAAGCATTTTCTATTGTTGTTGCTTTCCTGTTCTCTCTGTCTCTCAACCTTTACTTGAATTTGCGACTGCGTGGACAGTTGATAGAAAGCAAAGTACGTATATCCAATCCACTTTTCAATAACAGAGTCTAGGAGAAGCAGGATTAGAGATAGGTGTGGCTTTTGTCAGGTTTGCAGATAGTTAGGCGGCCGCTCTGCATTTAGTTTTAGAGAGAGAGAGAGTTTTAGTTTGAGAGAGAGAGGAGGAGGAGGAGGAGGAGGAAGGTTGGGGAAGATGCGATTGGGGTATGGGTGGTGTGGTTAGGAGGTAACGGGAAAAAGGAAGGAGAAGAGATTTTTATAATAAAAGGGAATCAATTATGGTAAGAGGGATAGGATTACATCTTTGTCATTGATTGAGATTAAATTTTGTATGATTGCGTTTATTATTGTTTATTAGTATATAGTTTAATTTGATATTAATTTAATTTAAAACATAAATTACTGATTCAGAACGATTATTACCTTTGTTAGTAGTGACATAAGGATTCGCATGTGCGAGGAAAGATACCAAAAATCGAGAATTAATCGACCCTACATTTAGGATTAGTTTGGTACAAAATAGAATAGAAATAGAATGAAGCTGATAATGAGAATAGAATAGAATGATTATTTTATTTTAATGTTTGAGTGCAGATAGAAAATAATGTAGGAAAGAAATGGTAATACCTTATATTTTTTCATAAAACATAATCAATTTTAAAAATGGAACATTTAGTCAACTTTAATTTAATTATCATGTAAAAAATAATAATTATCTATTCAATTAAAACTTTCTAAATCAAAATATAATCCATGTATATATATATAGACGTGTGGCAAGTATATAACATACATATTATATATATATATATATATATATATATATGAAATTAGTTGTAAATTGCATAGAGTGAAATTAAGGTTAATTACCTAATATATATATATGAGAGAGAGAAATTAATTTTATATACCTATTAAATATATATATATATATATATAGGAGAGAGAGAAATGAATTTTATATTCCTATTAAATATATATATTGCACAGTCACTCCACTAATTGATGGAAATTAATTACAAAAATTAAATATTTTCTTATAATAAATGTCTTACTTTTTCATCGATCAATATACCGTTCTAAAGTATTTACATTGGTGTCATCAACAAACAAATAAAACTATTTATAAAAGAAAAATATGATAAGTATATAAAAATATATATATGTTCTTTGATTCAATTAACCATAATTACAAAAATTTTAAAATTATATAAGAAATTATTATAATAATGAGATGTGAAAATTTTGTTAAACTTTTGTTTGTGTCCTTTGTAAGAAAAGGGAACATTTAGAAATATATTAATAACCATATTTAATTTAGAAGGTTTTGACAGCCCCAAACGCTCCTCATATATTCTGGAGTGAGTTGTAAAAGAGAGAAGAGAGTGAGAATGGTTTTAATAAGAAATGGGAATGGAATGGTCATTCCATAGCTCAAGAAGAGGAATGGTTTTGTTGGAATAAGCATTCCAAGGGAATGATTAGAAATGATCATTCCATTAATGTAGCATAACAAACAATAGAAAGAAAATTAAAGGTGGAATGACCATTCCAATCCACCTCCATTCTTGCGTACCAAACTAGCCAAAGATCGGGAATTAATCGGCCTTACTTTTAATTTTTGTAACACACCATGCTATAGAAGCAATTACAACAAAAATGGCCTAATATTTAGGATAATATAATGACCACCCTTCAAAGTTACAAAATTATTCAAAACAACTATTTTCAAAATTAAATATTAATAAATACAAAAAAATTATGAGACAAATAGTAAAATTAGGGTAGGATGAACAAAACATATACAGGTTAGTGGTGTCTTATAGTAACAACAAATAAATTTAAAAATTCATAAAACAATTACTAAGCCAACATTTTTTTTTATAATAAATAGTATCTACCTCCCCTGAGATTTGTCAAAATAACACATACATCTCCTCTACGTTTTATAATTACACTTACCTCCATTGAGGTTTTAATCCGTGTAACGCACACCCCTTCCCATTACGGCAGCTAACACAATCAAAGAGAATTTGCTGATATTAGCAAAAGTAAATGGGTAAAAGGTCTACTTTGTCCCTTTAATGCATCAAATGACTATTTTAATATGTTAACCAAGTAAATATTACTTATATACCATTATACATATTTGCCACAATGCCCTTACCATTCACCGTTTCGATCAGCAATCATTCTGATGGCCCTCAATTTAAACAACCTTTTATGTCTTCTTTATTATCTTCTCTACTAACCCAGCCACTGTTCTCTCCTTTTCTCTCGGCAAAGAGACAGTCAACTTCCTGGTGGAGACGGTCTGGTGGAGTGACAATCTGGTGTTGTTTCTAGCGAAGTTGGGTTCTCAAGGTCGTCATGGCTGGAATGGAATTCTGACTATTGGTTTAATGTATCAAAAAGCTAACAACATATAACATGATAGAGAACCCAACCATGGGTGCCAGGGTCAGAACGATTTCAATCATGTCTTCCATTGGGTATGGTTTGGAGTTTGGTGCCGGAGGAACCCAGGAAGAGAATAAGCTTTCGGTTGAATAAGATGTTGATATAGAGCTCCAAACAGTGAGCCTTCGCGGTGGAGATGCTCTGGTAATTGAGCTAGATTGGCGGTGTTTCACCAATGAACATAGAGTTCAATAGAAGCATGAAGCTAATGGTGGTGCTTAACTGGTGGTGTTGCTTTATGGTGAAGCTTGGCAGTTGAGATTCTCTAGGCATGGGTCGGCAGTGTATGGTGCAAGAAATAAAAAATGAAGACTCCGGCATGAGTTCGTCTCGTTCGCTGAAGATGGGAGACTGGATTGTTTTAAGCTTATGTGGCAGCCGTCATTGATAATAACGACGGTGAATCCGCCGAAGATAGGAGAGAACACAGAGAATGATAAAGAAAAGAAATAAAAAAATCAATAGATAATAATATATAATACATAGGCATTACGGTAAAATCACACACTACCGTTAGTTACTTGGACAGCTGTCATTGACAAGAGAGGTAAGTGTGATTATGAAACGTAGAGAACATGTATGTGTTATTTCAGCAAACCTGAGAGGAGGTTCATGATATTTATCCTATTTTTTAAGGTGTAGTGTCAAGTTTTTTTTAAAAAAAAAAAAGAAAAGAAAAAACACGAGCAACAAATTTTGTGGTTAAAATAAAAATGTTAAGATGGATGATAAGATTAACTAAAAATGATAGGACTAATAATAAAATGTAACGAAAAAATTAAAAGTTGGGCTTATTAATAAAAAAATAAGAAAAAATCATCAGTTGCTTTCGTGCATAAAGTATACATACACACCACACACACACACACACACACACATATATATATACACACACACACAGACACAAATTTTGCGTCTAGAAATCAGATCAAAACACGTGGACAAATATATCAAATATATTAATTTCAAGAAAGATGGGTTACAAATCTCTGTGGATCTTTACAAAAGAAAGACAAATTCCTCTGATTCGATCTCTTTGATGATTTAGATTCAAGGGCTACTGGAGCTTGAGCTTGATCTTGAATTGGATTGAAACTTTGGTGAAAAATGACACGTGGATGATGTGCTTATTAGTTTTCTCCTTCAGGGTTTAGATGGTTTGGATTTTCGAATTTAAATGAAGAATCCTGTAGAGTTTCAGCTTTCTCTGAGAGTCTTTTGATTTTTTCGAATTCAAAGGCTACTGGAGCTTGATCTTAAATCGGGTTGTTAAAAGTCATCCTCAAGTATTTGTTGTTGAAGAAAGTCGATGAAAATTTCTGATCGAGGGCTAAAGAAGCTTGATCTCGAACAATCTTGTTGATGATTCTTTGAATTTGTTAAATCGTAGAGGAAGAACGACACGACTTTAAATGTGCTTGTTGTTTTTTGTTCTTCAAAACTTTGAGGGTTAGATGAACGTACGTCTTCAGAACTTCAAGTGTTGATTGAAGGCAGAGTCTGACAGAGTTTCAATATTCTGTCAGAGTCTTCCTCCTTTCTCCCCCACCCCTGGACCTAGGGTATATTTGTAACTTTATTTTCTTTTGATAATTAACCTATAATTATCTTTTATGATAATTATCCAATACATACATAATAATTATCTTCGATAAATCGAATCGAACCGAGTCATTCACTACGGTTCCAACTCTAAATTTTAGGAACCGCACTACGATTCCGTTTACAAGCCTTAGAACCGAAATCGTTGAATATATATATCATTATAAAACTCCAATAATGATTTTTTATTTTATATATATATATATATATATAATTATCCATTTGACCCATTTTCAAGTAGGCTTAGACTTTTTAGACAATTTGGATCAGCCCATGACCCATTTATTTATGGTGAGTTTGGACTTTGAATTATCTGACTCATTGGGCTATAATCCAAAGTGGGCTAAATTGAAGATAAGCCAATTTATATTTTGGGTCCATCATGTATTTTTTTAATGTCTACAAATTTCCCCCACTTCAAGTATCGCGCAATATCGAGCTTGTCACGTATCTAAAGCGAGACTTGAAGTATTTAATTTTTGTAAAAAAAAATTTCTTGCTAAAATCCAATTACAAAGAAGATGTCTTATTTGTCAAGTTGAATTAAAATCTTGAAAATAATAGAATTTTTTTTCCTTATCCAAGCCAAATTAAAGACTTGAGGATCCTGTTGCAAATATGATTTTTTTTTTCTTGTCCAAATAGATTTGAAGACTTGAGGATCCTATTGCAAATAGGATTTTTTTTTTCCTTGTTCAATTTGAAATAGGACTTGGTTTTCCATGTTCAAACTGAATTGGAGTCTTGAAAACAGTAGAATTTTTTTCTTGTCTAAGCGGAATTGAAGACTTGAGGATCGTATTGCAAATATGAATTTTTTTTTCCTTGGCCAAGCGGAATTGAGGATCCTATTGCACATATGATTTTTTTTCCTTATCCAATCTGAAATAGGATTTGATTTTTTATGTTCAAACTGAATTGGAGTTTTGAAAATCTAATGACAAATAGGATTAATCCACTATTATATATATGTAATATACACTTTAGATCCTTCATATCAGAGAATAATTGAGAGAAATTTCACGAACTGCTATCACCCAACAACTCACATTGACCAGCAAAAGGTGGCTCTATCTTTTTTCTGTTACATATACCGATTGTGCCTTTTTTTTTTTTCCTTTTTTTTTTTTTTTTTGTACCAACTTCTTTTTTTCTCTCTCTTTTATTTTTTTTCCACGTACTGACTTCTTCTTTCTCTCTTTTCTTTTCTTTTTTTCCTGTCTTCTTCTAATTTCGTATTTTTTTTCTTTTTTCCATCTTCTTACACTACTACCTTCTTTTCTTTCCTCTCTTTCTCTGTCTTTTTTTTTCTTTCCTTTTTTCTTTCTTTTTTTTCCTCTTTTTTTTTTCTGAACCGTACTGTCTTGCCTTTTTTTTTTTGCTTGACGTATTGAATGTGTAAAAAAAAATAAATATAAGAATTTTCATGCTGCTTGCTATAGTTTCAAACTTGAGACCTCATAAAGAAGTGTCACAACAACACATCATTTCTCCTACACTACTCTATGTATTACAAACCCTTAAGACAAAGTATACATGCAACTGAACTTTGAAAAGAAAATACTTATTTTTTTTTAGTAGCAACTTTGTCTTCTGTGATCACTATTAATCAATTTTTTTTCTCAGATCGACTTCTACTTGTGAGCTCTGCTCGAGTTTTGTGTTTCCTCTAGAATAACGTACAAATCCATTGAACTCACTGAGGAAGACAATTTTACGTGACTCACTCAGCTCTTTTCTTTCAAGTTTCAATTTCTTTATCAATTCTTACAGGTCAAATTGCTTCTCTCAAAATATGGAGTTTCATACGCCATTATTAGTCCTTTCGGGGTCCTCTAATACCCCTTGGGGTCACTCAGTCCCTTTGGAACACTTTATCGTCCCTTTGAAATCTCTTAGTGCCCATTGGGGTCACTTTATCGTTCATTCGGGGTCACTTAGTTCATTTGGAAAGCGTTATCGTCCCTTTGGGGTCTCTTAGTGCCCTTCGGGGTCCCTTAGTGTCCTTCGGGGTCACTCAGTTTCTTTGGAACACTTTATTGTCCCTTCGGGATCACTTTATCGTCATTTCGGGGTTACTTAGTTCCTTTGGAACACTTTATTGTCTCTTTGGAGTCTCTTAGTGTCCTTCAGGGTCACTCAGTTCCTTTGGAACACTTTACCGTCCCTTCGAGGTCTCTTAATGCCCATCAGGGTCTCCTTATTATCCATTTGGGGTCACTTAGTTCCTTTGGAACCTTTATTGTCCTTGGGGTCCCTTAGTGCCCTTCAGGGTTACTTTATTGTCCCTTAGGGGTCCCTTAGTACCCTTCGAGGTCACTTTATTGTCCTTTCGGAGTCTCTTAGTACCCTTCGAGATCACTTAGTTCATTTAGAACACTTTAGCGTCCCTTCGAAGTCCCTTAGTGCTTTTCGGGATCACTTTTGTTCCTTTGAAACATTTTTGTTAGTCCTTTTCAGACATTTTTTTTGTTCAATTCTTCTCACACTTTTTTTCTTCTTGTCAGGTAAACAACCTTTGACTTCTACTAATCATGGTTTTCTTTAAAAGCTTCAAGGCAAACAACGTAATTATTTTGGAACAAGAGAACGATATTGTTGAAATAGGAACTAAACTTGATGCAGGAACCCCAATGGTTGGTCGTTTTGCTCCACGGGCTAAATTAACAAAGCGTGACGGGTGCTATCGATATTTTCGCAGAAAGTCAAGTTACTATAATGCAACAAATAACGTCAACATCTTGGCGGTGACCCGAGTCACCACAGTGCGGTAGACATCGTCAATGTTTTTGCGGCATACCAAGTCACCACAATGTGGCAAATATCGTCAATGTTTTGGCAACAGGCCAAGTCACCACAGTGCGACAAATATCGTCAACATCTGAATTGGCGGCATGCCAAATTTTTTTTTTACTGGGTTGACTGAACTTGGACAATTCTCCAAGATACTTATGTACCCTGAACAGGGATCGAGTCGTCACGTAGTTCAACTTTATTTTTTTTTGTAAAAATAGTTTATACTCGTGTCAATGAGTTTTTTTTTTGTGGATAATTTATACTCGTGTCAAGGAGTTATTGGTTTTTATTTTTTATGCAAACAGTTTATACTCGTGTCAATGAATTTTTTTTTTTTTGTAGACAGTTTATATTCGTGTCAAGGAGTTATTGGTTTTTATTTTTTATGCAGACAGTTTATACTCGTGTCAATGAGTTTTTTTTTTTTTGTAAACAGTTTATATTCATGTCAATGAGTTTTTTTTTTTGTTGACAGTTTATACTCGTGTCATCGAGTATTTTTCTTTTGTAAGTAGTTTATACTCGTGTCATAGAGTGTCATCAATAGTTTAGGCTTTTATCGGGGAGTAGCTTAACTTTAATTATTTTTCAACTTTTTAAGACTCAGAAGATAGTCCAAACTTGTGTTAAAAAGTGTGAACTAGCTCGACGTCAATTTGGAGATTTCCTTCTTGCTTTGTTTCTTCATTGTACTCTTCTAGTACTTAAGAAGAAACATCCCCTTCGAACACGTCTCCCCACCCAGAAGGAAAATGTATTTCATTCATCATGGTCCATGCAGGAGGATTGAACCTCACCCTATATGCTTTCATTCTGCTGTGAGATTGGATCTAGACAACATCTTCAGGCTTTGGTCCCCACAATTTTTCTTCTTCTAGTCTTTTGATTTTTGAGCCTCTTGTTTCATCTGGGATTATAGATAATTTTGTTTTTATTCTTCACTTTCTTTTTTGAGACTTTTGTTTTGCTGGTTGTTAGAGATAGTTCGAGAAAGTGACTCTTGAGACATCACTCATGTGTTTCTGGACAATGATTCTTGCAAAATCCTTGTAAGACTATTCTCATTTTGAACTTTCTTTTTTGGCCTCCATTTGTGCACAATTTTTTGAACTTTTTTATTTGAAATTGTTTGAGAAAAACTTGAAGAATTACCTTTATAATGTTTCTTTGATGCAAATTGTTGTGATTTGTCACTTTGGTTATGCCTTGATTTTTCTTGTTATTTTCTTGATACTTCTTTCTTATTTTGAGGTTTGAGAAAATGTGTAGACCTTTTTAAAGGACAGATGTGATTCTTGCCCCTTGCCAAGAGTATTTCATATGAGAGAGGTGAGAATAAGCTTTGTATGGAGGGTTTTCCCCTTGTTTGTCCTGTCTTCTACCAAGGTATTCTTAACTTAGTATCTTATATAAGTGAGAACCTTTAGATGAAGTTACTGAAGTAACATGATGTCTTTCTAGATATAAATCTCTAGAGATGATGCTTGTAACATAAAATGTATTTCTGACAACGCATCAAGAAATTTCCATGCTTCATCCTCATTCTTAGATATAAATTCTACCCCACCTCATGACTCAATTAGTTGACGATTATGGGGTGACAACCCCTCGTAAAAGAATTGAACTAATTGCCACTTGGCAAAACCATGATGGGGACACTTAAGGAGAAGATTATTAAATTTTTTTCAATATATGTAAAACTCCTCACTTTTTTTTTGAGTAAATTGCATGATATTTCGACGAAGGGAGTTAATTTTGTGCATGGGAAAGAATTTGGTAAGGAATTTGGTGCATAACCCATTCCATGAATTGACAGATGCGGGTTCCAGTGAGTATAACCAAGATTTTGCTTTCTCTTTCAAAGAGAATGGAAATAACCGCAATTAATTGACTCTTCAAAAATATTTTAAAATTGTAGTGTGGAGCAAATCTCTAGAAATTCTTTGACATGGAGGTATGGGTCATCAGAGCTAAGACCTCTAAAAGTGGGCAGTAAATTAATTACCGCAGCCCGTATCTCAAAATGTCCGTGTTGGGTAGCAGGTAACACAATGCAAGACGGGTTTGTAATATGCATGGGAGTGTAATAGTCCTTAAGGGATTTAGTTTCAACGGGATCTGCCATCTTGGGCAAAGAAGAATCTCTAACACTAGAATTTTTCACACCCTTTTGAAAGGTTGTCTTAATCTCAAGATCTAATGAAAGCAACTTTGGATTTAGAGATCGACGACCTAACATACAATAAACACACTCAATGAAATGGATCGTTAAGACCAATGTAATCTAAGATGACCTAATGCAAAAGAAAAAGAAAAATGAAATCCTAAAGTGACTCACAAAAATACCAACAAAAAAAAACAAACAAATTTTTTTTTTTTGAAATTTAATCCAGGGTAGTGATTTCTATTTTAGTTTTTTATTTTTATTTTTTTTCTCTAAAGAATTTTCAGGACTAGTTCCAAAATAATTCTTACCTAGTTAGACAACTTCTACTCCCTTTCAGAGGAACTAGAGGATTACCAGTTAAACCCCACCAACAATACAATCAGGAAAGTTTCTAAGATAGAATGGAGGGGTCACAAATGGTCCCACTTAAAAATCAATTTCCTCAGAACTTTCCTAGACATTGTGAAGTTGGAAGGTGCTCACTGGAGTTACCAAAAGTTAACTATGTCCAAGAGGGTCCTATAAGCTATGTGAATTTCTATGGCCAATGTCTACTTGATTTTAAATTTAAACTAAATTTGGTTTGGAATAGACAAATGCAAAGAGATTTTTAACCTAGTTGGGCAAGGAATTGGTGATGAAATTCAATCCTTATCTTGTTGGGGGTTCATGCCCTTACTAACATTTTAATGCAAGAATGCTAAATTAAAATGCACAAACAAAACACACCATAAAAACAAAAATAAAAAGTGAGTGAGTGTGTGGTCTTTCTTCTTTTCTTTTTAAATAGAGAAAAAAATATATAAAATAAATTTGAAGAAAGTGTGACCCTAGGGTTATTTCTAAGTTATTGTATCATAGAGTTCTCGTGCACAAGTTATCAACCTAAAACAAAAAAACTATGTTTTCCTAATCTAAGAAAAAAATTAAAATAAAATAAACGGAAGGAAAAAAAAAATTGTACTTACTTGTATTCCAAAGTAGTGCCCAAGAATATGCAAAAAAGGTAATTTTCAATAATACCACCTATAGAATTCAAAAAGTATCAGGTAAAACAATAACAATAAAATAAAACTAAAACTAAATTAAGAAAAGTAATAATAAAAATAAAATTAATAAAACTAAAACAAAACTATAATAATAAAGAAAAACTTTTTTTTTTAAACTTACAACAAATAAATAAAATTGGAAAGATTTTTTTTTCTTTTTGATAATAATAAAAAAAAAAGAAAAAAAAACTAAATTATAACTAGTAGAAGAATTAAATCAATCGAAATTTGATTAGTTTCTTATTTGCGATTCACCGACAACGGCGCCAAAAACTTGATGTTGTTTTAAAAGTGTAAAATAACTCGCAAGTGTACGAATCTATTGAAGTATAGATTGGCAAGAACGAGGTCGAACCCAAGGGAATGCTTTAAGAAGAAAAACTAACACAAATTCAAATTAATCTAGTTTAAACAAAAGTTGGTTGATTTGAGAGATTAAACTAATATGCAAATAAAAGAACACAATTGAAATCAAATAGAGAAAATAACTAAGGTGTCGGATTCCACCACCATTAAATCCATGAAGCTTCTAATATTCATTTATTAATTCCCAAATTTGGAGTAGCAATCAAGAAATCAATCTATTGCTTACTTAAGATTTAACAATAAAGCACTATGAAAAATATATTAAAAAGGTAGATTTTCCTTCGTTTTACTAGTGTAAAATTCTAAGCATCTTATGTATCCAATTTAATTAAAAATATAAGATCAAAGATTATCACTTTTAAGAAATACAAACCCAAGCTTAGATTAATTATAATACTTTCTAACTACCACATATACATGATATAGATGGTGAAAGAACTATAAAAATTTTAATCACAATAAGCGAAAATCATAAGTAATTAAATCATACACAAGGGAATCAATTAATGAACAAAAGAACTTCACTTCATTAATGGAGGTTTCCTCCTCAACCCTAGTTGAGGAGTTTAGTTACACATGGTAGAAGAAGAAGATAACAAAATAATAAAAGACATAAAGAATAAATAAAATCCGGATTGTCTCTATCTTCTCTGCTTTGGCCTCCACTTATTTTTTCCTCTCAAAACAGCCCCCAATTCACCTCTTTATACCCGAAGAGAATACATAAAGTCCTAATCCAATTAGGAGATAAAGTCCTAGTCTAATTAGGAGATAATTAGGGTTTTCCCGCAACCCTAAACAAGTGAATTTTTCTACTGATATTCGGCCCAAGTTTTGACCTAGTAGAAGTCCGATTCACGAAATTTATGTGAAATACAAAAGTGTCCAGAATCGAATTTCGTTCAACCCAAATAGGAATTAAGTTGACTTGATGCTCGAAAATAAGACTTTTGGTCCACTTTCCAAAATGGGATTAAAACTGGATTAAGTGCAGAATTGGGCTTCAGACCCATAACCTCCTTAAGCAGTTGTAATTCTCTTGGACCTCTTCTTTGGGCTGATTTGAGTTAAAATATGAAGTTGAATGGATCCATTAAATTTAGACTTCATATAACCTTCTTCGATATTATCTTTAAAAGCCCCAAAATCATGATTTTATCTTAAATAATCATTAAGGCCCTGAAAAAGACAGAAAACACAAAAACAGAGTAAAATCACAAATAAACTATTATTAAGAGAATAAAATATGCAAATTAGAGGCTAAAATGCGTAACATTTAACGCCGATCAACATGTCCTGATACAGATGTGTGATGACGATCTTTTGATTGGGCACCTTGAAGAGATGAATTTGAAGTATTTGCAGGCAGTTGTATTGACTCATCAAGATTTTGAATTTCAAGCTTACTCATTAGCACGACAATCTGCAAGACCTTCTCTTCAACAATTTTTGTGAGATTTTCGATTGTGCGCGCCATCACTACTAATTGGTCTTCCATCGAGGTTGTTCTAGTCATCATAGCTGCAACAACATTCGAATAAGAAAGTCCTTTAGGGCCAACATTTGTTGAAGTGACCGATTGTTCTGAAATCTTGAGTAACAACTTCGAAAGCGAACCAACGCTAGAGTTAGCATTAAAGACAAAGTGGGGTGAATGTGGTGGCATCGACTTTTTTGAAACAACGTTAAAGTTCTTTGCCCCCTGAGGAGCAATGGTGTTAACATATTGAGTTTTCACATCCATTAGTTTAGTAGGATTGACTTTCACCAGATCTTACTGATTTTTGAGCAAAGTAATTGATTTGGTCCTTCTACGCGTCATAAGACCTTCTGAGCTGTTGCTGACATTTGTCGAGTTCCTAGTGTTCTTGTCACTGCTTATGGCAACTTTAGTGTTAGCCATTGCAGCAACAGTGTCTTTTAAGTTTTTCTTGTTTGTCGTTTGAACCTTGGGAGGAGCTATAGATTTTGACGAACAATGTTTTGGATGTATGATGTAGGAGACAGAGATGGTCCCACTGGGCGTGCCAAAAATTTGTACACACAAATTTTGAGTCTAAAAATAAGATCAAAACACGTGAACAAATATATCTAATATATTAATTTCAAGAAAGATGTGTTACAAATCTCTGTGGATTTTTACAAAAGAAAAACAAATTCCTCTGGTTGATCTCCTTGATGATCTAGATTCAAGGACTGCTGGAGCTTGATCTTGAATTGGATTGAAACTTTGGTGAAGAACAACACATGGTTGATGTGCTTATTATTTTTCTCCTTCAGGATTTAGATGCTTTGGAGATTTGGATTTTGAATGAAGAATCCTGCAGAGTTTTAGCTTTCTCTGAGAGTCTTCTGATTTTTTCGGATTCAAAGGCTACTAGAGGTTGATCTTAAATCGGGTTGTTGAGAGTCATCTTCAAGTGTTTGTTGTTGAAGAAAGTCGGTGAGAATTTCTAATTGAGGGCTGAAGAAGCTTGATTTCGAATAATCTTGTTGATGATTCTTTGAATTTGTTGAATCGTAGAGGAAGAACGACACCACTTTGAATGTGCTTGTTATTTTTCTTCTTCAAAGTTTTAAGGGTTAGATAAATGTATGTCTTTAGAGCTTCAAGCATTGATTGAAGGTAGAGTCTGGCAAAGCTTCAGTATTCTGTCAGAGTTTTTTCCCTTTCTCCCCCACCCCTAGACCTTTATTTATAGGCTCACCGGAGGGGTATATTTGTAACTGTCTTTTTTTTTATAATTATCTTTTATGGTAATTGTGATAATTATTCAATATATACATAATAATTATTTTTGATGATATATATATATATATATATATATATAATTATTCATTTAACCCATTTTCAAGTGGGTTTGGACTTCTTAGACAATTTGGATCAGCCCATGACCCATTTATTTATGGAGGGTCTGGACTTTGAATTATCTGATTCATTGGGCCATATTCCAAAGTGGGCTAAACTAAAAATAAACCCAATTTATATTTTGGGTCCATCATGTAATTTTTTAATGTCTACAATATGCACATAATAGTATTCAACTGTTCCCTGGTGAGTAAGGAGTAGTCTACATACTTTTAATTATAACCTTAAGATCTAATCCTAAGGCTGGTAATTAAAATAAGTTTCTTCACTCTTATATATGAAACTTACCAATATTTTATTTCTATTAAATACTAGAAATGTAAAATGACAATAATAGACATTACTTAAAAGAAGAAAAAAGTCAACTTTTATGCCATCCGTATTACCATCCTTTGTAAATAGTTTTGCATTTGAATTTACCATTTAAAGCCTTTTCATCCCTTAAAGCTTATCAAAGTCCTAATTGCATATGTACTGTATTAAGGTGGTGTATGAGTTGGCAGAGATTCATTTAGAAGTAAACAAAGGAAGTGAAAAAGAACTACTCCGTAATTTTTTTAATGTCTAAAGTTAATTAAATTCACGGAGGTACAGAGGGTTCATGATGATTTACCAAATTATTTTTAAATAAATAAATAAAATAAAAAAACCTAAAATTAAAGGAATCTGCTTTTTACCTAATCATCAATGTTGGAATCAAATGGATATGCTTTTAGTGATACAATCAATCTATCCTAATTGCACATGTACAGTATTAAAAGTTTTCTTTTAGATTATGATGAGATATAATTATGCTTTGTCAAATATATATTGATTATTCAAATGGCTAATACTGGAGACAAACACAGTAAAAAAGGAATTCTAATGAACCGAAGATAATTCTAATTAGTTAGTGGTGTGGCATGAATAAAAGCTTCAAACTAGTGTTTAATGGTGTAGTTTTATGCTCAATTATATGATTAAATTTGTAAATAACTAGTGAAAAATACTAATAGCAATAACAAATAGTGAAGAAATCATACTCGTCACTGACAGAAGCTGGAGAAAAATGAAACACTTATGAGCTAGTTATCTTGCTTACCCAATCAATAGTGTATCCCTTGTAGCAAAATTGGACTGAGGTGGTCCGTTACATGGACATGAGGCAACATGCCTAATTAAGTTTCAAAACGTGTTCTACTTTTCAGTTTCAAAATGTGTCTTACTTTTTAGAATTGGCATTATGTAGTATATAGTTTTGGAGGATATATGCTCAGAGACCAAGTATGCAATACAAGAATTCAAAATGTAGAACCAATTATGTTCTAAGGATATTGATATCATTTAGCTCATTAATTCTTGTTCAAGTAGCACTCATTTTAAATTACTTAAAGTTGATCTGTATATAAAACCGAGTTGATTTATATATGAAACTGAGTGAAAATCTTCAAATAAAAATTGTACATTAAATTCATGACAATGGTAATGTCAATAAACTACTCAAACTACCTAACAAAGTTTACACGATACTTTTCTTCTTTGCTGCACCTCCAACGAACTCATGTAGAAAATGAAATAGTTATGTTGACTAAGTAAACTAATAAAAAAAATTTGTTAAAGAAAATAAAACAATTTCAAATACATACCTTAGAAATGATTCACTCACAATCACCGTCAATATGTTCTAACTCATTTGAAATATCATATCGCTATTTTCAGTTGATCTGTTTAAGAGAAAAAAATGAATTTCACAAAATTTTTAATAGAAGTTAAGGAAAAAACCAATGTGTAAGAGATAATACCTTACCTATTAGTAAGTATTGGACAATTTCTCTTATCATGAGATTGTCCGAGTTTTTCACAACCAAGACAACACCTAAATTTTATCCTTCCTTTATCTTGCTATGATTTTAAATGTTTACTACACCCTTTTGCCCTAACTTGAAGGGGATCATTAAAGATTCGTTGTTGAAGAATGTCCAATTGCTTTTCTTGCACATAATCATTACTTTATTCGACTCTACTTGTTTTCATCTCTTTGACTTGTTCACGAACTGTTTCCAATGCCCTTGTTAATAGCTTAGTCCCTTCTTTCATAACTGCAACTTCATCAATGATAGTAGATGCAAGTTGGGATAATTTAGTAAGCCATATAAAAACAGACTTATTCGGCACATTTTTAATCTCCACACCATCTGTACATACTATGTTTTCGATTCTTACAAACTTCATCCATCTTTCCATGATATACTATTTTGGCAAAAACATGATTTGTTTTATTTTAAAAAAATGCAAGAACGTGCTTGCATGGGATGCCTTCGAATTCAAATTTTTGACATCTACAGTTAACCACATCGACTTTATCATATAAAAGTTTTCGCACTTTAAAATCCCCACTGCACACTTTAGTAACCTCATAAGTACATTTATTTTCATCTTCCGATATAAAATTTATTATGTAAGCACTACTTTCATAAAGCTCAACTTGAAACTTATGGAAGTATTTTTTTGTATACAAATCCATCATTTGCTTTTCCATAGGCATCACAAATTTTAACTTCAGTTGTTCATTGACATTAACATGGTCACCACTCACCTCTCCATTGACCAATTGCTCTATTGAATTTTATGTTAAAATTCATTAACGAATTATTTTTAGAGCAATATTATGTCTTAGATGACCAATTGCTCTATTGAATCTTATGAGAAAATTTATGAAAACAAAGATTGAAATTGATCTCATCATAATATATTCATGCAAATACCTTGGTATGACGCTTCAATAGACGGAGAACAACGACACCTACTAAAACAGATCCTTGTTTTCACACGGAGAAAAGAAAGTTTCCCAAGCCATGAGAGAAGAAAGATTCAACCGATAAAGAGGGAGTTTTCTTTGGACCACAGACAGCAAACAAATAGTCAAAGCGTAGTCCCAAGTATGTATACGTAAGTTGGTAGTCCCAAGTAGACGTAAGAAAATCCCAATTGGATGGGTTGAACGTGTAACAGTAAGTTGGTGGTTCAAGTGAATTGGGCAATGGTGAAAATTGATGTAGGAGAAGATGAGAATTATGTCGATACATTAATATACGATGGTAATACGAAGGCATGACTCATGAGTGTTTTTTTTCCTTCTAAGTAATTTAAGAGTTTCCATAAATTGACATTCCCTTCTTCACATGCTTCAATATCATTCCACATGCATCAAAAACTAATTTGGTTAATCATCGTGAACCCTATGTACCTTCGTGAATTTAATATACTTTAGACATTAAAAAAATTAGGGAGTAGCTCCTTTTTCACCTCATTTGTTTCCTTCTAGATGAATCTTTGCCTACTCAAACACCACCTTAATACAGTACATATGCAATTATGACTTTGATAAGCTTTAAGAGATAAAAAGGCATTAAGCAGTAAATTAAAAAACAAAACTATCTACGAAGGATGGTAACACGGAGGGCATAACCGTTTGATTTTTCTTTTCTTTTAAATAATGTCTATTAGTGTTATTTAACATTATTAGTGTTTAATAGAAATAAACTATTAATAAGTTTCCTACTATAAGAGTGAAGAAACTTATTTTAATTAACAACCTTAAGATTAGATCTTAAAACTATAATTAAAAGTGTATCGATTATTCTTTTCTAAACAGGAAGCACCCAATTGTATATATATTCTTAATAAAAAAATTGTAAAATGGCAATGCAGTGAAAAGAAATGGAAAAGGAAAATATGAGGAACCGAGGAGGTAATGATAAAATCGTAATTTATCGGGAGAAAAATAAAAATAAAATGAAAATGGTGCTAGGGTTATTGGGCGAAGTGTGGTTTGTTAGTAGAGAAGAGAGTCGGGAATTAATTAATCAAAGGGAGAAAGACACAAGTGTCGAGGTGGAGACTTCTATCGTCAAAGGGAATCGCACGTGAGGGAGAGAATTGGTCAATCCTGCGGCCTCGAATTTGTCACAAAAAAAGTTACTACTGCTCAATCATTCCCCGTTAAACCCCTCACTTCCACTAATTTAATACTACAACTACTATTATAACAACACTTGCTCAAATGACGGTAACTTTTTCTTTTTTCTTTTTTTGTTAAAAGTATTTAAAATAAGTACTATATTCAAGAAGTACACTCAAAATTATAAACCTAATTTTGATCTTGTGTCTTAAATTAGATTGTTTGAAAAACAAAAAAAAAAAGAAAATATAAATTAGAAACTTAAAATTTTACCATCAATCATACTTTTTAAACCACTAGTAGTATTTGACTTACTTTAATGACTTGATATGGTGCATTAATTATGGTTTAACAACCGCCCTTAGAAAGATGAAAAAAAAAAAAAAAAAGGCTTATCTTAATTGTCACAGGTCCTTCCTTAAACAAACAGTTTAACGATTCCAGTACCTTCGCAAAACAACAAGATTTTAAACATAAAAACATATGTACAAAACAACAAGATTTTAAACATAAAAACATATGTACAATACAATCTGAATCTAAGAATCTTTATTTCATACATAAAGGAGATCAAGTTGTGATCTAATCTAATCACACCTTCCTTGGTATAGTCCAAATATCAAATATGTCTGGTGAACCACTCGATCGTTATAATGAATCTTCTTCACTAATTAATAAACTCACGTTGCAGAGTTTGTATAGTTAAGGGTGAGAGAAAATTCAAATATATATATATATATATATATATCTCGAAGGTTTTGCTAAAGTTCTCTGTAACTTAGCTATGGAGAAAAGATAGGTAGGGCCTGAGGAGGATAAAAGAAGTCACGAAATTTCAGCTTTTGGGAGCACTTCTTCAGTCCCCGTGCCTCTTTGCGGGGACCGTTTCACGTCATATTCTTTCATCCACAACACAACTCTATGTTTTTTGCTATTTTTTTTCTAGGGGAGTGTTTGGTTTTATAACCTAACTGGCTTCGCCATGACTCCCATTCCAGGCTCCAGCCCTGCCACATGTACCCACTTTTTATAGTGTTTTATTTAGTTAATCATTAAATGAATCTAAACTATATATATATAAGGTGGATCTTAGAGCTAATTTTCTAATAACCAATATTTTCATGTGGCAGATTCTAATCAATCCTCTTAATTCACATACTCTGTGCTCCTACCAGGACTCGAACTCAAATTCTCAACTTTGTCTTTTACACACACATAACATACTTCTAATAGAATTCGAACTTTCTTACCCAGGCTTCAACCTAACTTGAAAGAGAAAAAATTCATTCGTTAGATTGAAAATTCGATTTTGTTATCGCGATTAGAGAACCCTAAAATCCTAGGAGAGTCATGGGTAAAAGTTGCAATTTTATCTTTAAATTTTGAATTAGGTAGTGTATGAAAACTACTCGTACAATTGGGATTATTTTTTTTCACATTTGTTTAGTCTTGTGAACTGGTTATTTGTAAGGTTTATGTTAATGATTGTTGAATTGCAAGTAAAATTCAATGTTATGAATTTTCTATTAGGTGCACATGGGGAAGATTTTGACCCAAATTTAGATTCCAACCAGCGAAATGCTCGATGCAGATGCTAGTCGTGTACATTAGCTGGGCCTGGTTGAAATATGACACTTGGCCCGCCAAATCCTTTTAAAAACATTATTTTCTAATTTGGAATGAAAAGAAATCTTTTCATAATCTCTTTGCTTTTGAGTTTTGAATTAGCTGTGATTTTCTAAATACCCAAAAGATATACTATATATGTCTATGATTTCCAGGGCTCTTCAGCCCATCCATATCACTCTGTTTTCCAGTCATATATTGTTTTTCTAACCTTCCACTCAGGCAGGAAGGGAGGAAAATGTTTCTTCTTATCCTCATGATTCATGCCAAAACTTTTTCAACCTTTCTTTCGCTCTCTCTTTATATATGTATTGTATGTGTGTATATATATATATATAGAGAGAGAGAGAGAGAGATATGGACTGATTAATGAAATGTTTGTGAGCTTAATTTGACTGATTAATAACACATCTAAGATTAGAAACTCCTTAATTATTGGTTAAATCATTTGAACCATTGCGTTGACTTGCATTGGAAGCCATGCATCATGCATGCAATCTACCTAATTGGGAAGGAAAGGGTGGGTGATTCAATGGGTTGAGTAAATAATAGTCATAGACTTCCTCCTGCAAAATTAGGGAGTCCAACTTTTTGTTGGTGCGCACTTTGCTTGGCAGAAAATAGGCACTCGAGAACCAGTCTCTCCAGAATGGAGAAAACATACTGGAAGCTTTTAAAAGTGACTAAAAACTATGCAAATTAGATGGTCGAAAACATGCATGAAGTCTACTTTTCCCAGAAATTATTGCATATTCCGCGACTACATTGAATCTCTCATTTTTATTCTTTTAAATCTTCTAGCGGCCCCCCCCCCCCCCCCCCGCCGCGGCGCGCGGCTTGGATGAGTTGGATTTCAAAATGATAAGTTTGAGCACTGCCAACTCCCTTTATTTTTTTTATTTAACCGGTGGCGTTGTACATTCGGGGTGGGTGCAAAGGGTCTTGTCCGGGTGAGTTCGGAGTTTCAAAAAAATATATATATATTTTAAGTAAATTGTATTTCAACTTGCTCTATTAGGATAGAGAAAGAGGTAACATTTTTTTGGTTGTGAGAGTTTGCTCTTGTAAGATAGTTTTGCATTAGTTTGGATGGAACTACAAATAGATCGAGATGTTCATGAATAGTTAGAATTCGATTTGAAGTCATTCTACGAAACAGACTTAAGATTGTTTAATAAAAGATCCGAGTCTAGAAATTCGTATGGCCCCTGGCTCATAAGATTCGCAATCAAAATCAAATCAACTCAAGAAATCCTTATTAATCCATCCTGTTGTTCCTCCACATGTTCAAAGTTTCTTATTTGCTACACTAGTGGAGCAGTTGAAAGTCAAGTAAAAATTGGATGGCTTCAATAATATGTTTGCTAACAACATCTAATTATAAGTGTGTGTGTGTGTATATACAGTGTGTTATGTGAATGGATTAAGACTTCCTCAGATGCACCTTGCCAAAAGTCACTTTCATACTGATTTGTCGCATGTTAGGATGCAACCCACTTAATCAAACCCTTAGATTTTGTATGTTCAATATCTGTTATATTATTAGTAACAATCTTTCCCTCTCTCTCTTATTTGATAGTATTTGTTAGCCAACTCTATTTGACTAATACAAGAACATTGAACTGAGCGAATCCCACAAGGCTAAATTATATATGTAATTAATTGTGCATATATGGTCGATGTCTTTGTCTTCCCACTCACTCATTTCCCAATCTAAATAAATAAATAACCCTAATTTAATATCAAAAGCATAGCTCAATCGTGTCATTGAATACTAACCATTCTTCAATGATTGCCACTCTTTTCTGTGGGAGCCCCCAATCTCGCAGGGTCCCCCATCCTTAAAATTAGGGTTCAGGCCTTCCAATCTCTTAGTCTAATTTAATCTTGGTTTGATCATGAGACTAATCATCTCTCCACCTCCTTCATTTAAATAAATTTCTCTGTATACACACACACACATATATATATATATATATACACACACACACACATATATATATATATATGTATATGCGTACTTACATCAGATATATGAAGTCCAAAATTGTGAGTTTTGGTATTTTCATATCATATATGTATAAGTGTCACTAAACAAACAATTTTCCATGCTCTCTCTCCTACACATTTGGCTTTATGGTTAAACTTTAGTTTCTCTATCATTATTAAAGTATCTATCAGTAACCCAACACAACCAAGCACAACCAAGCACCAAGTATACCCTAAATTATAGTGATGGATCTTATGTGATGTCATGCATCCACAAAGATAGCAAATAAGTTTGAGATTAGGCTTATGTGCAATCTCTTGTACTATATTATTATTATTATTAATTGTTATTGTTAAACCTTTTAATTGTCGGTTCATTAGTTTTGATGTTGACAAAAAAGTATATAGTACTAGTCAACTAACTCCACTGGCTTTAGAACATCATTGTGTGATAAAGGCCTCCAATCAATGCTCACTCTACAGCAAATCAAGAACTATTTATATCACTATCTAGAACCTAATATTTACTTGAAAACTTTATGATCTTTTGGGGGCATCATATAATCATATATACCAATCACCAAATTGAGAGATCATTTGCATCAATTATATTGCTATCAATATCATTTTAGCTGTCACTATTCCATGTAAAATGCATTCAAAAATAATATAAAATTTTATTTTACTCCATTGAGTGAAGCTGTGAACATATACATATCCAAAAAAATCACTGTATTGGAACACTAGCATCACAAATTAGCTTGAATCAAAATTTGAACATAACAATCAAGGCATAAAACCTTCTCCCCACTTTTTTGGGTTGCAACTGCAAAACCTGCTCTATACATAATCCTTTTCTTTTTTTTTTTCTTCTGTGCATGATTCTTCTAGTATTGTTTTTGGATCTGAAGGCATGTCTTCAATTCCCTAGCTGACTTGCAATCTATCTTCAGGTCTTTAGGCCATCCAAACTCCTCCAAGAACGCCAATACAACTCCATTCGACCACCCAAAGCCCGTCTGCATTGTAGCATACGAGAAACAGATTTAAATCAGTCTAAACAAATTGATAGGCCATTTCTCTTTTAGCAGGAAATTCACAACAAGAAAGAATACGATTTGTTCTTGCAGATCGAGTTTGGGACTACTTATCCATGAATTTCATTGTTAATGTAAGGCCTATATGTATAAATGGTGATTACCAAATGTTGATGTGATGTAGACTTACTTGAGGTACGTATTCACCTCCACCTCCAAATTCTCCACATTTTTCAACATCAAATTTTTCATGCATTGTACCCGTTTTCTTGTAAGCAACATAATTGGTTCTGGTCCACCTAATAGCAATGTCTTCTCCATATGATCTTGCGTCTTTGGATCCAGATCTTACCAGGCCTTCAACTATCATGTGCTGAAGCGGTGCCCAACCATTGGGAAAGTCCCTGTTCAAAACACGTTTTATTAGATCATAGACCAAAGAGAAAATTGGAAAAGAAAAGAAAGAAATGGAGAAGTGATATAATTCGACAATATTTCTTCTCCCTCCCAATAGACCTCAATACACAGGTCAATTACCATTGTTGTCCTGTATTTGTCAAAGAAGTTGCAATCCCAGCAGCATGGACCAGGCCCGAATGTTTGAGACTTTGAGTAACTTTCTCCACCAGCGAAACATCTTCAAATAATTACAAGGGGAAAGCATCTCATTATAGCTCATCAATATAAGAAAAATATTCATTATGCATTTAGGTAGCTAACGTGATTTCTATAAAAGCCCCAATTACAATGATTTTTAGTCACTATTTTATATCCCAACTGAATTATAATTAAGATTGAGAGAGTGTCTCTAAACTTGGATGGAGCTCAATCATGAATATGAAACAAATTCAAACAAGAGCTCAATGCAAGTCCAATTTTAGCTTATGCACCAAGTGTGGTATGTACTAGATAGGCAATCACAAGTTGGGAATTGAATATCACAAACCTGAATTAAACAACCCAGTCCACAAGGGAATGAAGTTTGAGGCAAATACATTCTTATTCTGATTTGAAGCTTCCCATGTGTAAGAATCCTGAAAGGATCAAAATTGAGAATTCATAAAAATGATACAGATCTGCTATCTTCATAAGACATGTCTTAGACTGCAGGTATAAATAACACCTTGTATGAAGTGCTACTGCTAAGCCAATAATCAAGCCACTGTCCCATCTCTGCATTCCAGAAAACAGAGTGCATTGCCTTTTGTCTTGCTTGAGAAACTTCATGAAAACGTTGAGCGATGTTAGTCTCTCCAATACAGTTTGCAAAGAAGGCTATGTCAAGTTCCATCTGGACAAAAAGACGCAGCAACAATTGTCATACAAAGAGCACAAATCACAGAATTCAATCATAATATCATTGAACTTTTTTAAATCGTACCTTGAGTATGAAAGCATTCAAATCCACAGGTATGACTGATGTTGTAGCCAATGTCGTGAGATCGGATGCATTCCTGCAATGAGACACCTAATCAATGATGCCTTCATTTTTCAATATGCAAATAGTCCTAAAACCCAAACTTGACTTGGCCCAGAGCACCATGAGCTTTGGCCTAGATTTTTAATTGAGCTTCTACTAGTGTGATCACTTAAATATGGTCCATGCTCGGGAAGCATGTAATTTGAGCTGAGGACCTATTTAAAAGAGGCATAACATCTCATTTTCTGGTAATTAAGATGAAAATTTAATGTATGTTATTGACATGATATGAAAAAGGAACAGTAGTTACAAGTAATTTGAAGGATTATGCAAGACAGACAACTCCCAGGTAAAAAACAAAATCGCAAAGCAAAATATCTTACCTCATCCATCTTGTACTGAAATCCCATCCAGATTCAGCTGCTGAAGCCAGTTCTCGATAAAGATGCTGCTTCTCAGAAACACTTGAGAGCTTGCTAGCAGTTTCCCTGTCCTGTAAGAAGAAATTTAGTTTTCAGATGAAAAACTCCAACATTTTCCTCAATATGGCCCAAATTTATCAAATGATGATTCCCATACTCTACACAATATGACACCAATATTATCCTATGATTCGTTCCTTAGGCAGGCAAGCACGAGAAGGACATACAGTAGTTGCAGACTCTGGTCTGGGTTCGTTCCACATTGCATAGTACCGATTCAAAGTATGGCTGCATCCTTGAGCATCCTGAATGGTCACCTTATGTATTCCTAAAATAAAATTCACAAAAGACAACAAGTAAATATTAATACTTTATGCAGATAGAAAATGAACCAATAAATATATAGGCAAGCATAACTTATTTAAGTTGCATCAGTTGATGCTAAACTAAACAACAAAGGAAAAATCAAGAAAAAATATTATGAGGAACCAGAGAGAAAAATCTCTTGACAGTTGATACCTGCATTCCAAAATCTGTGTTCTTTGAGCAAGGCAGGAAGAGATTTTCTAACCAAGTCCTTATCACCAGTCCTATTGTAGATGTCATAAACCATTGAACTCAGGAGAGGTGGCTGGCTGCAAAAATCCCACCAAATGGGTAGTTTAACTTCAAGAATATAGACAATTGAAAGCAAACATAACAGAATGCTTTTACATGTGAGATTCACATGGCAACATTGAGGAATCTCACATGTAATGGTCGAGCCAGGAACTGTCATATACCTAAGGATTAAACACACAACAATTCACAGAATCTCAGTGGAAAGCATCAAATCCAAAACCATTTTTACTGCGATGCAAATAAGCTATAGTGGACTATTGTCTATTGATGATGTAACTACTGATTACCATTTCAGATATGCTGTTGTTTGCATTGAAACGACTAGGTTTAATGAGTCCAACATGCCTAAGAGAATATATAAAATGTATAACGCATAAATTTACCTTCATGAGGAAATATATATTGACCAAGGGAAAACAAAACTGTGCAATATGCGGAAACTGATATTATATTAAAAAAAAAAGTAATATCAATCTATAATTTGTCTCAGATTTAAGAAAAATAATATTAAATTCCAATAAGAGAATGAAAGACCTTTATGTATATTTGACAAACAATTGAACCCTCATCCTATGCTTCTTAAGAAATCAGCAAATTTTGAAAGGTACTTACCTCCTATTAGTGTAATATGCCCTTGCGCCATTAAGAACGTGTCCAAATTCATTTATAAGATAAATGAGATTAATCACGATTCCTTTTGCACTCTCGTACATTTTACTTGCTAACAAGCCCCTGCATCACAAATTATATAATTGATGTTTGTATGAGAGAGACGATTGAGAAAGGAACTATATCAAACAAATGCAAATAATATGATGCAAAATATATACCAGAAGAATGAATATCAATTTCAATACAAAGAACAATGAATTTCTTAAATAATCCTCAATATATCCATGAGTGACTCATAATTGAACCAGCATTGGCTTTTCAAACAACTTAGACACAAATTTAATCAACCACCAGAACTTTTGCAATTATGGTGAAATGAGAGCACCAAGAAGTCCTTATATGCAAGTAAAATTTAAGACCCAATAATGTACCCTATTTGGTTATGAAACCACAAAGGAAAGAAAAAAAAGAAAAGAAAGAGATAATAGGCCTGTTTGGTTTAGTTATGAAAACAGTTCTCAAAAATTCTGGAAACAGAAAACAATTTTCATAGAACTATAAAAGACTATGAAATGAGGCAACTTTTAAACTCAGTTTAAGAGTAATGCCACTCAAAAGAAATTTCTAATTGTTTTCTACTTTTTTTTTTTAATTTTTTTATGAAAACATAAAACTACTATAAAAAAACTGAACTAAACAAGCCCTATAGAAGTGAGACTACTTATATTATGTTGTGTTGTTGGTGATGCATTACAATGTGATCTACTTTGACACAATGTATCACATCCTCAAGTAATTAAGATTAAATTAGAATAGGTTTTGTGCATACTTCAAAAAATTATCAAATTAGAATAGGTTTGTTCATACTTCAAAATTTTATTTTTAATAAAAGTAACCAAAATTATGATATATAA
Organism: Cornus controversa; assembly: GCA_026545225.1. Lineage (NCBI taxonomy): Eukaryota > Viridiplantae > Streptophyta > Magnoliopsida > Cornales > Cornaceae > Cornus > Cornus controversa. Next base: position 65,043,060 of record CM048847.1, read on the forward strand.
CGATCTATTGAAAACCTTCATAATATGTGTAATCCAATCCATCTATCCTTTTGAGTCAATTTCTAGTCAACTTAACTGAGTTATCTAAAACTATAAAACTGAGTAAAGTTAAGACTCTGTCAAAGTTCCAGAAACAGTAGACAATGTAAAACTCAAATCTTTTTCCTTTTTCTCACCAATTTTCTCAGTAACCAAACAGAGCTAGAGATAAAATTAGAAGCAGAAAACTACAAGAAACAAAAACCAAATTAAACTAACCTTATTACCCAGTAAGAATCCCAATAATAAACCTCCCGGAACCTTGATCCGGGTATGATAACCGGTTTGGGCAGAGGAAGCAGAGTATGCAATTCCGGCTTCTCTAAAACCCCGTCTGACACTTTCCGGCTCAAAACCTTCCAAAGCGAATGAACCTCCAATGCCCAATCCCTCACTTTCCGGTTCTCAACTTTAGCCAAAAACCCTTTTGGCTCGGCCACAAAGTCCACCGGTTCGACGTAGACCAAGTCCTCCTCTGCTCCATTTAGGTACTCCGCTATAAACCCTTTCAAATCACTGACCGAAACTGAACCGTTCTCGGTCTTTGGTAACTTGTGAAACGCGTCTTGAGTGGCCGAGAGATTGAATTTCAAGGAGAAGTCGACGTAGAGTTTTGGGTCGAAGTTTTGGTGACCGAAGGTGTTGAGTGCCGTCTCTTGGACGCGTTCGAGGAAGATGACTACTGGGGTTGTGGGGATCACCGGGCCTGAGTCCGGTGGTGCAGTTTGGGACGTGACGGTCATGGTTGTCAATGATAATAACGAGAACGTGAAGAGAGAAAAAAGGTCGGCCTTTTTGCATCGACAGTAAGCCATATTTGAAAAAGGATTCAGAAAGTGTTTTTGATGGAGATTGGTAAAGGCATATTGAACAGTATGAATACCGTGTGTGTGTCTGTGTGTTAATTTGAATAGGAATGGCAGGAAAAAGCTGAATATGAATGGCAGGAAAACGCCGGCACTTGGAATATAGGGGTGTCTTCTGTTTCGATATGTACAATGTTAATGCATGCAAATTATATGTGTGTATTGTATATGTATAGATTCTCATTTTTCCTTTGTTTTGATTTTTGAGAAAATCACGGCGGGTTTAACGTGGAAGGAAAGATCAATGTTGACGCATGTGAGATCAAAAGGTAAGAAATAATTTCCGGGCAATGCTATACGTCTCGAATAAATATCATGAATTTTAACTCGAATCTATGTGGCAGGTGATAGAGTCCACTATTTTAGGAGATAAAATTAAATGGTAAGTTATTATTGGTGGGATTCCTCCCATACACAGAGTTCCTATGGTATTAACACTTCTCACATAGATTCGAGTTAAAATTCGTGAAATTAAATTTTGACGTTTAGCATTTTTCATAATTTCCCACTCACTCCTCTACTGAACAATAGATAAAAATTTGTGACAGGATTAATCCCCTTTTGTGGGGGGTGGGATCTGAACCGGCTAAGGGAGCCCGACCTGAAATTAGAATTACACTTGGATTCAAATTTCAAAGTCCAAAGTTATATTCACAAGAAGAAAGCCTGGAATATGTGTATTTTAATACGCGATACTCCTTCAATAAATGTTATCTATTATTAAGTGAAAAGTATTTGTCTAATCCTTAAAGACTAAAGTTGCATGTGTTATTCAGGTAGACCAATAAGGCCTGAGTGGCATATGAATGTACCCACTTAGTTTTATGTAATTTTTTTTATACATATAGCATATACAATTATTTTTTGGGTTTAGAATTAATTAAGGTTTGAGTGTGTACTCACTTAGTTTTATATATATATATAGTATTTTTTTATCCTTTTTTGTGTGTTCAGTTTTTTTTATACATATTATGAAGCTTATTGATTAGAAAATGGCTAATTGAATCCAAAAATAACTTTTTTGATAAATTTAAAGATGACCAAGAAATACGTGTCGTATATACTTTTCTTCTTGGTATGACCGAGCGTGTTTTTCATGATTGCCTAAGACTATGACCATTAGCCAAATACAGCTATATATACATTAACCAAAGGCAGCTGTTACCGAGCAATATATCCTATATATAGATCATATAATGCTAAAGGTATGTAAAGGTAATTTTTTTTTTCTATAAAGGTAACTAAGTAAGCATGTGTTAACTCACAAATCTACAATAATATATTATATATAATATATTACTATAATAATAAAACTATGTAAACTTGTAAAGGTAAGCACATCTCTAATTAGCTATTACAAGCTCATAATTAATTTGTATTATATCCGTAAATAATTATGTCATGTTTGTGTGTGTCTAATATTATATCCATAAATATTTTTTATGTCGTGTCCAAACACTCGTGTCTGATTTTTAGACACTTAGGACTAGTTTGGTATGCAGGAATGGAGGTGGAATGGAATGATCATTCCACCTTTGATTCCCTCTCTTTCGTTTGTTGTACTACATTAGAAATGGAATGGTCATTCCAAGTCATTCCCTTGGAATGCTCATTCTGACAAATCCATTCCACTTCTTGAATCATGGAATGGTCATTCCATTCCCATTTATTATTAAAATCATCCCCTCTCTTCATTAATGCATCTCTCTCTTTTACAACTTACTCTAGAATATATATTAATCATCCTCTCTCTCTCTTCATTAATACCATTTCATTCCTACATCATTCTCTATCTATATCCAAAAATTAGAATGAGAATGGTCATTCCATTCTATTCTCATTCTCATTCTATTCCTGACTTCATTCCATTCCCACTTCATTTCATTAACCTAACTTTACAAAAGAAGGAATGATGTAAAAAACAAAAAAGGATAAAATACACTAACATTTTCTATGATTTGTTCTGATTATATACAGATGTTATATTTATAAAAAAGTTACACTTACCTCCCTCTTGTTCAAATATTGACTAAAATGTCATTCAATCTATTAAAATGGTAAGAAACAACTATTTTCAAATGATGAGGGCATAATAGTCATTTTAACATGTTGAAGGGAGGTAAGTATAACTATTTTACAAATATAACACTCGTATGTAATTAGACCAACTTTGAGGAGAAGTCGGTGTATTTTACCCAAAAAATAAAATATAAAATCATTGAAAGTGTTTTAATAGTTAACAAACACATTTAAAACAAAAATTTAAAATAAAAGTTCTTTTTTTATTTTTTAGAGGGTGAGTTCTTTGAAATTGAAGTCTCACCTTTTAGAGGGAGAGACTGAGAGAAGTTATTAGGTGATGCTAACATCTATCTTTGTATATTCAAGATCTGAGAGAGTGAGAGAAGTTATTAGATAATGCTAACATCTATCCTTGTATACTCAAGATATTTTCATCCGAATCTGATGTGGTATAACAACCCATAACAATGTTCATCAAAAATAATATGTGAAAAAGAACTTCTCGAAACAAAGTTTCAAATTCATCTATTTGTGAAGAAGATTCTTCCGAATATGCTTTTGTTTTGAGCTTTAATTTCGAAAAGAAGTCTTTGAAATTTGTTATTTAGTCCTTGTTTTTGTGCGAGAAAGAACTCCCCGAGATTCAAAGATTTGACTTTGTCACCAATTTAACATTTTTTTGACTACAGGAAGTTTCCCATGTTGATTGGCTAGTGACCAACACCCAAAGAGTGGATACAATTTAGGAAAATACAAAACAGTTACAAATTATTTTCATCATATATAGTATCACGAATTATGTGGCCAATGATATAGTAATTTAAGCTATGTTTGGTGATAATTAGTATAAATATATAAGGTTAATATATAGTTTTGGTAACTTTAATTAAGATGGTCAACTTTTGAAAGTTACTTAAAATATAGTCTGTTGCAATCCACTAAGTTATAGCTAATTAATTTATTATTTTTCCAATCTATCAAATGAGACATTGAAGTATTTTGCTTTGCTATTTTAAATGTGAGAAAAAAGAATGTAAGAAAAAAAAATTGAATGTGATTGTTTGACGCAGTTCTAAGTTTTAATTAAAATAATAAAGCTTTATTTTCATGCATATATATGACACCTATACATAATATATTCATGTAGATTGGAATGTACTGTTGGCTTTGTGTTGTATCGTTGTAATTGCTTGCCTATTAATTAATTAATTGATTAATTAAGTAGTGCAGTTTGACCTTGGTTCTTAATCCAAGTGGCAAATGGATATATGAGTGACAAGGCAATGTGCAAGCCCTCATCTTACTCCAATCCAATCTAGGTCAGGACATAGGTGAGTATGAACAGGATAAGCCATGTCACAACACATATCTGTGGTAGACAAAATCCAATTCTAGAGAGAGAGAGAGAGAGAGAGAGAATCCAATTCGAGGGGTCTAATGAATTTTATTTTTTGGGATCCACGTTGACCATACAACTCCTAGTTCCAAGTTTTTCAGACATTATCATTAAAAGTTCGAACATAACTTAGGAGCTACAAATGCAATGTACCTTGTGCGCCAAATTTTGACCACAAATTCAAAAACGTAAGGACAACTGGATAAGGAAGCAACCTGTCCCAGAGTTAATCTAAATCACAAAAATTTACATAACATTTTTTTTTTCTTCTTATGTCTCAGATTTTATGTGTTCATCCAATCACTACCATTTTCGTCCTTCCAACATTTAAAATGTCTTTTGATTTTATCACATTTATCAGTATGCACGTGGCAGAGAGTGAATCTCAGTCGTGCATGCATTAACACATGTGTTGTCTATGTATAATTCAGATTTATTTGGTATATTTACATCGGATATATTTATATGGTGCATTTACACCAGGTACATTCTACACCTTTTTTTGCGCATGTTGTGCATGTATAGTCTAAATTTATCCGGTATATTTACACCGGGTACATCCTAGATCTTTTTCTTTGCACGTGTTGTGTATGTACAGCTCAGATTTACATAGTGCATTTACACCGAGTACATCATAAGACTTTCTCTTTTGCGCGTGTTGTGTATGTACAACTCAGATTTATCTAGTACATTTATACCGGATACATCCTAGACTTTTTCCTTTGCGCGTGTTGTGCATGTCCAGTCCAGATTTACATGGTGCATTTACACAAGTACGTTGTAGGCCACCTTCTATTAGATCATTTTGGACACGTTATAATCAGTTATTTTAGAATAAATTTCTGGTATCAGAAAAACATGAAACAATTGAAAAAAAATGTTAGATTGAAAATTTCTGAAGATTATATGAAAATAGAGATTAAAAAAAGATAATGGACAGTAGATGATAACATTAAAAATAAACAAGACATTGATGACAAGGGTTTGAATGTGTAAAAGACACGATCGAGAAGGTCTGAAGTAATGGACCATAAATAATATATATGTAGGGAAATCAAACATCCATGGATTGCGTGTATCAGGATTCAGGGAAGGTCTGTGTATCTGTTTTTGCAAACTTCACAAGCCATTCCAACAATCACTACAGCTATCGCAAATATACATATTATAATACAGAATTTTTATGTTTGTTTGTTCTTCTGTTATATCAAACACCTTTGTCAGCCTCTCTTGTACTCTATTCATATTTTATGTGACAGTACTCTGTACTCTGTACTCATCAAAAAGAGAGAAAAATCTTAGCAAGAAACGGGGTGAGAATAAAACATGTAAGATAGAGCGGTGTTCCAGCGATGACAACTGTAAAGGGAAAGCGAAGATCGTTTCGTTTTGTGCACAATGAAACTGTGAATCGAATTGAGTAATTGTTGATACAATATTGGGTGCATCTCAAACCAATAGTGGAATCAACTATTTCATTCATAATTTCTGCTTCAAAATAGCGAATAGCGTATCTGGTGTAGTGGTATCATAGTACCCTCCCACGGTACTGACCGGGGTTCGATTCCCCGGATACGCAATATCATTTTTTAAGTTTTTTCTCTTGCATTGCCTGTCATAAAATTAAGTGAGCTGTAACACTCCTTAAAAATGTTCTAACATTCTTTTTTTCTTTTGCCACAACGACGTATATTTGGTAAAAGTGCTACTATTTAGTTCGACTAAAAATAATCGAAATATAATTGACTTTAATGTTTTGTTTGGTAGGAAGGAAGGAAGAGGAATAAAGGAAAGATGGGAGAGAAGTAAATTTTTTTCATTTGGTAGAGACCAGATCAAATGCAATGAGGGAAGTAAAAACAGAATAGATGAGTTATTCTTCTTCTTTCACAAATTTTCATCCTTTCAAATTTGGATGGAAGACGGGAAGGAAAAAAGACAAGTCTATTATAAATGTTTTAAATTACAAAACTTTTCATATTTCTCTTCTCTTCTCTCTTAACAAACAAAGTAAGATATTATATCATTATCTTCTCTTCTATCCAACCAAACAAAAAGAAAAAAGAACACAATTTCCTTCCTAGAGATGTCTCATCCATCCCTCATTCTCTTCCTTCCATTCAATTTTATTCCTTCCTACCAAATGGAGCATAATTGCCAAGATTGCAAATTTTACAATTCGTTTTCTATATCACATCTATATAGAAAGTGGATCTCTCTTTCTATATATTATCTTTGCAAATTTCAGGATTCTCTTTCTATATCACATATTTACATTTATATAGAAAATGATCTCTCTTTTTATATTAAAATTTTCCATGTAAGTTGATTTTAAGTCGAGTGAAAAAATGTCATCAACATTTTCATTTTGTAATTTTTAAAAGTGCAAAAATTGAACTTTTTCAAAGTTGTAAAAAGACCCTTGAACTATTTTTTTGAATATTTCAGTCCCTCATCTTTTAAAAGTTGACAACTTGATTCCTAGAAGAACTATAATGACACATTTACCCTTTAATATAACCATTATGTCCTTTTCTCTATAAATATAGTATTTTCTAAATAAAAATTCAGAAAAATAAAAAAAATAGTTAGATAAAATTCCTAAATAATAAGCTTAGAAAAAAAAGCCAATAGAAATATATTTAATATAAAGTCATGTTGTTTTGTTTAATATTTTATGTTTAAATTTATTTGTTTGTTATTAGAAAAATAAGTAATGTGCAAAGTTCTAATAGTGAGTTTGAACCTAATGACAATACCCCTTTTTGAAAAGGACAATACTTGGGTTCTATTCTATGAGGATCAAGTTGGTATTCCTAGATAATGTGACCCAATAAAAGGCTGATACGTGTCCTAAATTTATAAAAAATATTAAAAGAGATTAAAAATGAAACAAATTCATTTTTACAAGTTAACTCGTAACATGATAGAACAATTTCTCTCTCTTTCTCATATGCAACAATCTCTCTCTCTCATCCCTATTTCTCTCTTTTGCTCTTTCTTGTGTGCAGGAAACTCTCTCTCTCTCTCATGTGTCTCTCTCCCTCTCGGAACCAAATTGTATTTCTCTCTCATTCTAATCACATGCCTTTTTATCATAATCATCCATACTTTCTCAAGTTATTATTTTCAAAATCAACTCAAAAAATATATTCTGAAGAAAAAAAATTTCACCATTACCACGAGAATTAGAAGCATTTAATAAGTCATAGATTTCTAAAAAAATTTCATATTGCTTGTATTAACAAGTTCAATAACTTCCTAACTCAGACACTATATGATTACTAAAATATTTCATTTATGTATAGAGAGATAAAATAAATGAATTTGTATTTTAAGGTCAAGAGTTCTAACCTTAATGGAAAAAGGGCAATTATGACATTAAAAATATAATAACCAAACATTGTGTGATGTAGGGACTCTTTTGAAATTTTATTTTAAAGAAAAAAGAAAGTGGAGTGCTTAAGAATATTGGTAGAGCGCCAGTATCAACTCCCAATATATATATATATATATATATATATATATATATATATATGGTATTGTTGTTCGAAACAGAGGCTCGACCAAAAGCCTATGTTACAGGCCAAATCTGCTACCACATAGAGAGAGAGATTGAAATGAAAATCATACGTTGAGTTGAACTTTAGCGAAACTTGATTGGGGCTCTAATGAAGGAGTAGATATTGGGTGAGCCGGGTATATCATGTCATTTGTATACCAAGCTAATTAAAATGCATTATTCAAGTTGGTTGAGAAGATGGAGATGCAGCCTTGATGAGAGAGAAGGGCAGACGAATGCGAAGAATGAAAATTAGGGTTTTGGTGTTACAAGTAATATGGGTTGTAACCTAGTCAACTTGTTAAAAATAAATCTTATCCATTTTTTAATTATGAACATGTGCCACCCTTTTGTTGAACCACACTACCTAGGAGGACCAACTTGGTCGTCACGGGGTAGGACCCCACCATTTTCCTTTTGAAAATATGTTAATTCCTTAATAATGAATTGAAATATTTGTGTAATCTAATCTTTTTTTATTATTAAATTTATGATATCATAAATATTGATTAACTTATTGAATATACATTAATATATTATATTATTATTTCATAGTCTTATTCCTGCCATATTCATGTCCTGTTTTATTTTTTGTCTGTGTCCATTCTTCCCAGCAGTGTTCAGCATTACACGACTATTATTCAACTGTCAATGTCAACACATTCGCCTAGTGGTGTTGCAAGTAAACCGAGAAACAAGGTCAGGCTTGACTCAATTAAATTTGAACTTGAACTTGAACTCATTGGCCGTGCTCTCGTCCTTTAAACTCAAGGAGTTGCGTTTGAACAATCCATAAACTTATTGATGAACAAGCTCGTGAACATGCCTGTATTATTAAGAATTGTTTGATTTATAAATAATTATTCTACTTACTGATCTTGGTCTCAAGCTGAAGTCTGCCCTCGAGTCAAGTTCGAACTCAAGATGTAACACAAAATTAGTTAAACAAGCCAAACAAGCTTGAGTTCGAAACAACCCTAGCTGCATGAATGTGTTTCCATTTTTCATGGCCTAACATTAAATGTGTAAGAATTGTCTTCTGTCCTCGTGCAAAAAGATATGTTTTAACTCTTCATGAAAAACATTCATCCCGTAACAACTGTTTTCACTCAAGAATGCCCACCCAAATAAAAAAAAATAAAAAAAAGACCACGTATTCTGTAAGAACATCGTGACAGGAAGAAACTTGAAAACACCCACGTACTCTGTAAGGGCTCATAGCATGATGATTGCTGCAGAACTTTCTACGATTACCCTACTCAGCTGTTATAGTTATCACAAGTTTCTTAGGATGATTGAAGTATTTTCTTGTAATCTTGGAATGTCCCATTGAAAGGTGTCACCTTGCCTTCAGATACAGCCCACAGCTGCTCTACACTTCCAGATATCAAATGCTCATCATGACTCACCTGCAAATGCAAAATAGAGGTGTGGTTAACCCAGTTGAATTCCTAAACACGATTGCATTATTGCTGTTGTTGCAAATGGAAATTGACACGAAGTGGCAAAATACCATCAGCACGCCTCCTTGGAACAGAACAAGACCCTGAATTAATGCCTCCACAGCATCCAAATCCTACATTACAACAATAACGTAATGTAATAAAATTGCAGTCACAGTCATCATTAATTCCTTTTTTTTTTTTCGTAATGCATAACTTCCAATCTTAAAGACAGCTTTTCTTAGAAAGGATATAGTGATTTCAAAATCAATGATGTTGAATGTGGTAATATGATAAAAATGTAATTTTGGGAATGCCAAATTATTATATCAAATCCAATAGCACGATAAATATGGGAGGATGCTTAGCCAGTGAACTTCCCTTGAAAGCAGCACTCCTGATAAGTAAAGACACCCTACTTTTTTAAGTAAAATAAAGACACCATATTCACTATTAAAGAAATTATCAGTTCGGAGCAGCAGATCGAAAAATAATTCATTATTAACTCTGGGTACATATCCTTGATTTACTGTTCCCTATGCAGAAAGCATCCAAATGTTTATTCATCTTACTAATTCGACGTTATGAAGATTTTGATGCTATGACTATTATACCAGTATATGATAACTTACTGTTTTGAATATTATTAACTGAATGGAAAATAATCAATTAGCCTTGAACTCATTTCTCAAATCCCTCTCCATCAAAAGTCGCAATAGAAGAATAAATAGAAGGAAAAAGAAAGGAAGGAAGCCAGATCTTCCACAGGACTATAAATTATTACCAAAATCTTGAGCTCCAAAATTTACCATTTTCATTATGCAGATTCTAGCACTAAACAAACTGTCACAGTTACGTGGTTCACAACGACTCAAATGATCTAAAGTATAGAAATCACCTTACCCGAAAACCCATCTGCAATTATTCTAAAATGTCTGGATTAAGATTGTTATGGATTGTAAGGAATCATTTCAATTCCTCCGATATGTACATATATTTTAAAGCAACATATGATGCGTATAAAACAATGATAGAAACTTACGAGATGATTTGATGGCTCATCAAGCAGTATAATGTGAGGCTTTTTGAAAGTTATCTTTGCGAATGCAACTCTGCTTTTCTGACCACCTGAAATATCATCCAGAGCATTTTACAACAAATGCAGGTAAACCTTCAGAAAACAATGCTGCTACTAAAGGCTGTTGTCATTATTGAGATCTAATACACTTTTCACACAAAATAGTTTGTCCATGTACTCATTTGGCAAGCTATTAATTTCAACTCAATAATAGGATATGGTTTTCCACTGGACCAACTAAATTAACCACATCGTACACTAGTCTCCACAAGATCCAAGTTAAATAAAGTTTCACTGTATGAAATGTAATTTCTTACAGTAAACTGCATGAAAGTTAGAAAAGAAAGTTACCGGACAAGGTGTACATTGGCTGAAGAGCAAGATTTCCAGTTACACCAAGAGAACCTAAATGAGATCGAAGCTTCTGTTCAGGTACTCCCTGCAGAAAGGCAAAAAGCAATCCATATACAAAAGACAACCATTAACAAGATGCCTCCTGCAAATATATATGTAGAAATTTATACACAACCATACAAACATATTTATAAGCCAGGATCATATGACTCATCCACACAACACCAACTTTAAGGAATGTATCATACCTTGTTACCAAAACTCACCCCCGGCAGTTGAATTAGTGAACAGACAAACAGGACCCTTGGTTGGGCCAGTTCACACTACTATAAAATCGGATATTGACAACATTTTCAATAATAGATAGAAGCTCGGTGTGAATGAGATTTGAATACAGCTCCTCTAATGATTCACTCATGAGCCAAAACCACAGCGTCTGTTATGTTGTTGCTTATTATTTAGCACAAATGCACAATTAATATGTAAGATCCCCTTTGAAAAGGAATGGGCCAGTGAGTAAACATGCGGTTGAACCAGTTGACCCATGACCAGGCCATCAATGTTCTGACACCAATTATTCACACACTCCACAACTAATTGTGGGACTAATTTTTTTGTCAGGCCCGTCATTAAATTAGATACCCATATCATGACTGTCATGCAGGCCAAATATCAAGTTGATTGATCATCATAATGATCGCCTTAATTCCAAATGAGTGAGGTCGGCCAATCAATGAATAGCTATCTGAGCCATTATCTCACATCTCTATTTATGAAAAATTACAATAAGAGTCTAATTAGAATGTGAATTGGATAGGATATTTCTTGATCAGCAATTAACTTGACATTAATGAGACAAGACAAGCATGGGAAGAACATTTATGTTTCGTTTGGTATTAGGCATAGAAAAATGGAAGGGGGATAGGAGGAAGGAAAAAGAGACACCCCTAGGGAAGGGAAGGTGTCCATCCCTCCTTTTGTTTGGTCAAGTGGAAGGGAAGGAAAGAGGTTATATTATTCTATTACTATTATACCCTTAATTATTAAACTAATACACTTAAATAAGGGTGATAAAGTCTTTTATTTTTCAAACAAATATTCATTCTTTCTCTAGCATCTTCCTCACACTTTTGGATTGAAGTAAAATGGTGGACCCAACGTGATGCTTCATCCCCTTCTCCTGTTCCTATCCCCTCTACCAAACAATGGAAGCTTGCTCCATCCATCCTTTCTTCCATCCCCTTCCTTCCCTCCAACCAAACACAGGCTTAATCAGAGGGATTCCAAAATGATGGAAAGTTACCAAGGCATGTAAAAAATATATATATAATATATATGCGTGTGTGTGCGTGTGTGTGTATATAAAAGAAACCTCAAGCAAGTACATTGGGGACTTCTTTTGCTTGAACCATTAATACAGTTTGAGCGAGTTCACTTGAATGTCAAGTTCTTCCGAATTTTATATCTTCTTGGGAGGTCCCATTAGAAGGTCTTTTTTGAATATCTACTAATTAACAGCAGAAATATTTTGGCCACATGGTAGAGAGGATAATATACCAAATGATTTTCTGTTTAGAACTTCAGATTAGAGAACTCTATACATGAGATGAAATTCAATCTTGATAGTATTTCTAGAAACCTATCTAAAATCTGCAGAAGGATGCTTTAAGGCATTAATACCTAGGAAGTAAAATTACCGTGATGCAAAATTCCAAGAAGTAAGCTCACAAACTCCAACAGAATACATAAAATGTTATATAAAAAACCTAAATACATTAAGAAGAAACTAACCGGGAAACAGCGCATCATATAAAGAAGGGGATTTGAAGATAGGTCTAGTCCATCAACATGGTGCTGACTAAATACAGCAATGCGAACCTGTAGAGGGACAATAATATCAGTGCCCAGAGAATTAAGGTACATAAAACCACACAAATACAAGTAGTTAGACATAATTTTACACATACTGGTCCACTGAAAACTAAATGCCAAGTGTTGCTCAAATTAAAAGATAGGATAAAGTCCACAAGAAGTACAAGTCTATTAAAACATGAATCAGGAACGTGTGGCGAGTATTAAGTGGCAAATTGTAATGCAAAATTACTATGACACTAAGAGGTCGCCCAAGAAAGCTACTGAGCCAAAAAGTAATCAAATGCCAACTCAGATCAACTCAAATATAAACAGAATCCTCTGCAATATAGAACCACTGTAGAGGATACATATATATATATAAATCCTTATTCATGACATAGGGGACTGAATTGTAGGGCAGAGTTCCAAAGAGTCAATTATTTGGTCGCCTTGTCGCATAGTTAATTACATTATCTGAATTCAGTTCAAATTAATAAAAATAAAACATTTTTGCATTTCTTACTGTTCTCCACCTGCTTTTCAAAATCAAATGAGGTTCAATTTGAAAAATTAGACCACATCATTGAAAAATTGGAGAAATTTTGGGCTGCCTACGTATGGCCAAAAATTTCTGCTAGGTGAGTAAATCTGGAGTTCAGATAAATACTACAAATATGTGTGGTTGAATTCCTGCAGCACACATCAAGATTTAGAAAAAAATCATCCCAAAATTGTAATCCCAATCTCATAAGGGCAAGCATAAGTGAGTAAATCTGGAGTTGGGGTAAATAAATATGTATGGGTGAAGTCCTGCAGTGCATATCAGATTTAGAAAAAATCATCCCCAAATAGTAATCCTAATATCATAAGGAAAAGCATAAAGCTATAGAAGTTTTTAAACTACGTATTCTTTTTCCAAATTGTTGATCTAGTTAAACTGATAACTGATCTTGGAAGCGAAAACCAGGACTTACCCGTAGCCTATTTCTTACAAATATTCTATCGAATGAAGCCAAGTAGCATATACCTTAGCTGAACGGAAAACAGTTCCCGAGCTTGGTTGAAGCTCCCCTGCAATTAGTTTGAGTATTGTTGACTTTCCAATGCCGTTAGGACCAACCACTGCAAAACAATTTGCCTATCTAGATTCAGAAAATAAAGTGGAGTTAAAATGAAGCATCATGCCTAAAATTAAACTAAAAGCACTACTACTTCATATTGTCTCTATGTGCTTCTATGTTCTCCAAAGATTAGCTGTAAAAGACAACCCCTTGAGATGATATGTGGACCAGCTTACTTCACAAAAGACAAAAATCCCATGTAAGCACTTACAAATATTAATTGGCCCTCCACCGGCAGGCTTTACATTAACATGCCATAAAAGATCCAAAAATTATATGAGATGGTCTTTGAACCAGAAGAAACACTTACAAGCAAAATATTAGTATTCCACTTGCCACTGATGTTAAAGCACTTTTAACTTTTTTCGATAACATACAAGTTGTTTCTTTTTAAAAATAAGCTCAAATGAGGTGACATGCAATGAGTGTTACCAACTTTACCTTTCATAAATACTTACATTATGAAAGAAGAAAAAAAATGATGAACAAGATTTAAACTACCATCAACTTCATAAAAGTTATCATCTTTAAAATAACTAATTCTTTAAGAAAATTAAACATATAAAAATCTTCTTTTCATTTTCCTTCCCCTCCCCCTTCCCTCCTTTTTTTGGGGGGTGTGTGTTGGGGGTGGAGGGGACAGGTGGTACCATTCATACATTCTATTTCAACCATCCACCATTCTCTTGCGACTTCATTAATTAACTCTAATAGCATATATATTTCTAACCTCTACTTCTAATTCCAAATGGAGGGGACAGGTGGTACCATTCATACATTCTATTTCAACCATCCACCATTCTCTTGCGACCCCATTAATTAACTCTAATAGCATATATATTTCTAACCTCTACTTCTAATTCCAAATTAAACATTATTGAGTGAGGACCTGAGGTTTAAGCATCCTATACCAAAGTTCATGAAAAAAAATGTCATATAAGATATATTAATGTGAAATAGAAGTAACCATTGAAGTTTTTAAGAAATTAAGGCCTGTTAAAGGGAGCTTCTTGAGCCATCAAAAAGTCCTTCCAAGTTTCAAAAGTGCTTTTAAAAAAAATGTGATGTTTGATTAAACATATGTAAAGGCCTTTTGCAAAAAGTCAATGGTCAGGAAGTCAGGTTCAGAAAAGTAAAAAAAATGTTACTTTTAGAGCCTCCTTTTAGGAAGCCAATTTTTTTAAGTAAATTTGTTATTTTACTAATTTGTCAATGTACTTTTTATAGATTGACAACATTGTACTATATTCTCTCTTGGTCCTTCGTTCCTCTATTGTCGCTGTTGCTGCCACCTTCGCACTTTCTATTGGAGGCTTGCAATAGTTGTCAATAATAAGGGATAATATTGCCAAGAAAAAGTTAATTTAAATGTTACAGTACATTTAAGAAATGCACTCACCAAACGTCTTTTTTCTCATGAATTCCTTCTAAAAAAATTCCTTTTATGAAGGCCTTATCAATGAAGGACTTTTGATATTAGGAAGCTCCCCCAAATGGGGCCTATATATTAGCATGACACATGGAAAGCTTGATAGCTTTATCGTACATAAAGAAAGCTATATAACGGAGGAAGCATCCTTCATACCAATTTCAGTTGCTTTGCATTTTTTTTCTTTTCTTTTTTTTTTGTCAAATGATAGAAGAACACAATCTTCAGCCTCTATTAGTATTAATGTCTTAACTTGTACAATTTTTATTTTATGTACTCCTATATTTTGTCAAACAATAAAACAATCCATAAGGATCCTAACACACTTAATCTCGTGTTTTGAAACCTCAACCTCTACCAACTAAGGTCTCTTATGCCTAATATTATGCCACTTGACCAACAAGTCTTTCATAATTTTAATATACAACAAAATGTTTCCAATGCATCATCTTAATAATAGCTACATGTTTCCACAAAATAATGATAATTGTGCTCAGCTGCATCAACTAAACAATTAAAGAAAGATAAAATGAAATGGGAAGATGCACTTTCTATTAGGGGTGGAAAAATCCTTCCTGACCCGCCAACCCGCCCATATCCACCCAATTTTTAAAGGATATGGGTGAACCATTTTGAAATGCGGGTCAAAAATGGGATGTGAATGTCAAACCCATTTTTATAGAGGATTTACGGGTTGAATACAAGTACCCATAATTCACCCATTATATAAAAGACCCAATGTTTCCTAGTGAAATGTTGCCTCTTCGTACAGTCTAACCCTTTCTCTCTCTAAACTCTCTCTGTAATCATCTCTCTCTTCTCCCTTCATACTGCCTCTCTCTCTCTCTCTCTCTCTCCCTTAAAACAAAAATGTCAACTGTTCGGCCCTCCTTTTCCTATTACTTAATATACAGTAATTCCCTTATTCGTGGGATTGGCATTGTCATTTATTTTCCTTCAATATTTATATTAGTGATAGTGGAGTCCATCCCTCGTGTATACAACAATAAAAGTGCATGTACATATATGTCACAAGATTTACGTATGTCAACGTATTATTATGTATGTATAATATATACATATATACAAGATGTATGGCTGTAAAAACAAAAATATAACCACTCTATTTTCTGCATAAATCTAACTAAAACCAGCTGCAGGCATATTATGCACGCCTTTTAATTATAAGGCTGGGGACTCATTCTACACCTTTGTTGCAACAAATCAAAGTCTACTTAGAGTTTGCAATTTGTTGGAGTCAATCTAACCTGATATATATATTCCATTAATATATTTTTTAATTAAAATTCTTACTGGGTGAAACAAGATAAAAATTTTACATACAAAACTAAATAAATAAATATATAGAGAGAATAATATATAGAATATTATGAACCTTAGATATTACTCCCTCTGACCCAAAAAAAGAGTCCTTTATGGGAACTCAACTTTTTAACGATGTATTATTTATGCAAGTAAACCTCAAATTTACCCTTCTAAAAGATGGAGTAATGTCATGTTTAGGCTATTTTTTTCAATGGTGGGTCACAATGGAGGGTAAGTTAGGAAAGTTAAAAAAGATGGTGCCTTGGGTTTTGAAATAGGACACTTATTTAGGGATGAAGGGAGTAATAATGTTGAGATTGTATTTACAAAAATAAAATTAAAGAATCATTGTGCAGCTATATATACAAGGTGGGTTGGAATACTGTCTCAAAGAATAGAGCAGAATCCTCCCTGATCATATTCTTTCCAACACCTAGGAAGGGGTACTAATTTCTTATCATCAGAAGGCTTTGGGGGTCCAACACTAATGGACCTACAAATTCCATCAACTTAATTACTTGTCATTTGCCAAATCATACCAGAAGAAGAGAGAGAAATTAATAAAGCTTGCTCAAGCACACAAAGAATGGCTCAGGTCTGGTTGTGGTCGACAACAATTGAAAAAAATGACTTCTCTGAATTATTGAAATGTCTATGAAAACGGGTCAAGTTATATGGTTTGTCTATGAAATAAAGGACATCTCTGAATTAATGCTTCTAAATTGCCGTGACAAAGTTTTAAAAGTGTTTAGAGATAGGGGCAGAGCCAGAAATATTTTTTTTTTGGGAGGGGGGGTTGGGTTTGGTGGGGGGCAAAGAAGTAATATAAAATTAAATTTTAAAAATAAAATACTTGGTGGCAATTTTTGTTTAGGTGCATTTTTAGGAGCATATTTATAAATGATATGAGAAAATTACCATTAATAACTATAAGTAATTACTATTAATAGAGTTTAGAGAAAAAATTCCCAGCCCCCCCTCTCCCTCTGCCCTGTTTAGAGAGAGAAATTTTGATCGGGTCATTTATGAAGATGGGTGCATGTCAGGTCTTATACGGGTCAAACCCAGATTCAGGCCGAAAACATTTCTGATGTCTTAAAAGTCCACAAAACAAAACAATTTAGAAAAAAAAAAGCGCTCTTTAAAAAAATTTAGAGTATTTAGAGAGAGCAAATAAAAAATTGTTGACCCATCCATTATGAAAATGGTTCGGGTCTTATAAACGGGTTGGGATGGATTCAAGTCAAAACAAAAAATCGGAGGAAACTGGTGTCTTAAAAACAAAATAAATTTGGTCTTAAAAAGTCTTGCTTTTTGTTACCAAAGTAAAAATTTCTTGTGTAAATGACCCATTGGGTCATGATGGATCGACCCGACCCATATTTGACCCACTACAAGCGGGTTGAATATGGATCACAACCTTAAAAAGAAAATAAAATTGATCTTAAAAAGTTTTACTGCTTGTTACCAAAGTAATAATTTTATTGTGTAAATGGGTCATTGGGTCAAGATGGATCAACCCAACCCGTTTTGACCCAACCCATATTCTACCCAGTCCAACCCCACCCAACCTGTCCATTTTGCCAGGCCTACTTTCTATCCAATTTAATTGTAAATTTATATTCTTAAATGAATGCAATTGTCATAACAAACCCAAATTAATTATAGTATTTTCATAATGGTACAAATGAGATATACTGCTCTATTATCTGATTATAGCAACAGCTATATTGCACAGCAATATGATCCGGAAAAGCTAACGAACAACAAACTGCAACTCAATATTGGATATGCAGTGACTAATAGCAGAAATTAAGTCATATTTCCATTAGACATTAAATATAAAACAGGGTGTTTGGGTACCACTCATATAGGGCCTGTTTGGCATGCGTTTTGTTTTTGTTTTTTTATTTTATTTCTGTATTGTAAAAACTAAACATGTTTGGTACAGCTCGTTGTGTTTGAGTAGTGTGAAAACGTTTCAAAATTTTAAGCCGAAATTGGAAATACCATTTCGTGTTTTTGTTGTGTTTCAGCACTGTAGCAAGAAAAATAAAAACAAAAACAAAAAACACTTAAAACAGATTTTTCTTGCCCAAAGTGTTTTTGATTCTATTTAAAACACACTCGTATCAAAACACTTGTTCTGTATTAAGTAGAAACAAAACGGCAAAAAAAAAAAACGCATGCCAAACGGACCCATAATAATCAAAAGAGAACCAACAAATCAGTCACCCCTAAAACTAATTCTACAAAAAAAAATGTATTTAACCTTGCAATTTAAAATAATTTACACACATACAACAATAGTCTTGCCACTATTTTTATTCTTCTTTTAATAGTGAATCCGCAAGAAAGTAGCTAAAAATTGCTTACTTGACCCATCCACATATATATGAGAGAAGGGTACAAGTGCTAACATTAGAGAATTATGAGAGAGAACCAACCAAAAATAGAAGTTTATAAAGATATAGTCACATACCACCAAATACAACGAAATGTAGGGTAAGAGATGTGGGAATATAATGGACAATAGGGAAAAGGTACTGGGACTAGTAGGGAAGTGGGTGCCACATCCCGTGAACAACCCTCCTTCCACTTTTTAGTATGGTATCTAGATTAGAAAAGGTCTTTATATAGTTATATACTTATATACAAATTGAATGATATTGAGATATTCACTGCCACATATTAGATATACGGTGATAAACAAGTGAGAAACATAATAATTGACTAGAATTAGCACCCAGCACTATCCAGTATAAATCAAGAAACATAAAATTTTACCAATTCAGAAAACATACTTACTTGCGACACGGCTGTCTAGATCTATGCCAAAATTCAAATTCTTAAACAGTAATGGGCCCCCAGGATATCCGAAAGATGCATCACTGCAACAACATTTATAAAACATCAACCCATTCCCATTAACAGTTGATCTAAGTACACAATAAGTTAATGAACTACAGAAAAAAATAGTGTTCTTGTGGAAAACAGAGACATAAATAAGCAGACACCAATTTTTCAATAGTTTAAGTAAGGATCCAGAGGAATTTAAGTAACTTTTAATGGAGACACTCCATAATAACATTATAAATCCAACCTATCACTTGTAAGCTGTAATTACCAAACCTGAAACTTATTATAGGTGGGCCTGGTCTGTCATCCGGAGTAGGGAACTCAAACTTGTAGCTGCATACCACAAAGGCCCAAAAAAACTAAAAATCAATAGAAGTTCTTTTGCGAAACAAAATCCATGCAATATCTTAATTCTAGATGGTTAGGTGTACAGAATGGGATAAACCAATTGAAAAAGATATATATGCACAAAAGACATACATGCACATGCATGCACGTATATTAAAGGTAAAAGTGCATACTCAGGGTCATTAATAACTTCATCGACATGACCCAGCCGATCCAATGCCTGATGAATTCAAGAAAAAAGTAAAGAGGGCAGATAGATTAATTCTAGAGAAAGGACTGTTACGCATAGGAAATGGTTGAACAACATGTCATTACTCTATTAAATATTACAAATTTATACACAATATTACAATATGTTTCAAACTAACCCAAGCCAAGGAAAAACTTGTTAAATAACATTGGGCCCAATTGAGCAAGACATCAGAAATCAGAGCTGACCATAAAGGTTTTGAATAACCGATAAAGCAACAGTAAAAGTATTGATAATGAGTACCTTGATTCTTGACTGAACAAGTGATGCACGCTTTGCATTGTAACGGAACTTATCAATAAAAGACTGCAAAATAGAAAATGCTTGCATATCAAACATGAAGGTTTACAGAATTTGGAGAACATCCCACAAAAAGGAATATAAAATGCAGTTTAAATAGTTTATTATCTATGATATGTGGGAGACTTCCTTCTAGTAATATTTGGGAAATCTCTCGCCGTTGATTATTGGCCTGTCAGATACTGGTCAATACAACAAACCAATTTGGACACTTAAACTTACAGAAGTCTACAAATTCTTTTACTATAAACATGCACAGTATGCTTTCTTAAAAGGAACCTATAGTGAAGGTTTTACTACTTTCCTCGTGTTTACTCTTCATGGTTCATCTGTAGGCACGTAGAATTTCAAAAATGCTGAACCACGTACATGCAATCACCCCAACCCCCCCATCACCAGAAAAAGGCATTTGGATTGGAGGACTTGGTCTGACATCCCATATTTGTGCCGAAACAGAACACTCGTATCAATATCTATGTTGACAAACAATCAGCAACTAAAGAACCACTCTAAATTGGAAGCCAACTAACAGCACTGTTGGAGGACAAAATTTAATGAAGTTCAATTTGGGTATCATAACAGCAGCTGGACTCTCATTGTGCTAATACAAAGAGTGGTGATTCTGGCCTAGCTATCACTATCTCATAACCAACTTGCACGCACTGATAGTGAAATCTGACTGTTGAACTAACATATCAGTAAACAGGGTCCAGAGTACAAGTAAAATATCTTGCCATCATGGATAGTTTGCACTTGCAAGCAGCTTGTAAGCCAAAACACAAAGAATAAATAAACAAATAAAGCACAAATTAAATGGCAATGTTCTACATGAGATAATATATATAAAGATCAAAACAGAGTATTTTCCATTCAACAGTAATCATCAAATAACTGCTGAGCCATTTTATCTCAAGTGGCATCTCCTCATCCTTCCCATATGGGAGGTTGAGCGTTCAAGTTTCATTGGGGCACAGTGCTGTGCGAGTGAGTTGGGTGTGTGTGTGTGTGCTTATAAAAACAGTAATCATGAAATAGATGGCACAGTAGTTCCAAGGCCCTCTTACAGATATAATAATAATAAAACATTAGTTAATTACAAAGAAAGATGCCACCACCAAATATATATATATATATATATATATAAGGAAA
The DNA here is from genome assembly GCA_026545225.1 of Cornus controversa. Classification (NCBI taxonomy): domain Eukaryota; kingdom Viridiplantae; phylum Streptophyta; class Magnoliopsida; order Cornales; family Cornaceae; genus Cornus; species Cornus controversa. The sequence goes on from CM048847.1 coordinate 65,064,455, forward strand.
AGGAAAAATGAAAAAGAAAGGGACATGCAGCTTCAGTCTGTACTATAGTAACAGAGAAACAAAAGGAAACCTGCATATGGGCCCTTGAACGTTCATTGGACTCAAATGCTTTCTGTTGGTTCTTAAGCTGTTCCTCTCGTGTCCTCTCAAATGTATCATAATTTCCTTTGTATGCATTCAGTTTCTGTCCATGCAGATGGAGAATATCCGTGACTACCTGAAAGAAAAATTAGCAAGATACGCATCAAAGAATGTTACGACATAAGGCTACAAAAATTACAAACAATTTAGCCAATACCAATAATCTTAAAATAATAATGCTTAAGAGAGTAAATGTGATACAGTGTTCAAGAATTCTCTAGCATGAGAGACAACTATAAATGTTTTCGGCCATTTCATCAGGTAAGTTTCCAGCCACAGGACAGCATGAAGATCAAGATGATTCTGCCACAAAGGGGAGAATGTGAGTATGTACTTAGTTCTACTTGACAAATGTATATCCTTAAGTTGACAAATCCATCATAACACACCGTAGGTTCATCAAGTAGCAATAAATCAGGCTCAATAAATAGTGCACGAGCAAGAGCTATTCGCATCCGCCATCCTCCAGAAAAGGTTTTTGTTGCCTTCTTCTGCATTTCTGGAGAAAAACTGAGACCCTGAAAAGTTTCTAGATTAGTAAGACATTATTCAAGAAAAGGGATGAGACAGCAATGATGAAAATTTTATGAAAGCTAAAATTGATCAAGCTAGCTCGATTAGGAACTAATGTGGGCAACGCAAACATTGTCAAGTGCTGTGTTTTGAACACATACCGTCTCAACAAACCAACCAGCCAATTATAGTGTAATATAATTGTTTGTCCACCGAGTGTCAACAGGCAGAACCTTAGGCTCGGATAGAGAGTATGCGCAAAGTCCGTGATTTAAACCTAGAGGGGGATCAATGTCTTGATATTTGATTTACCTAATTTTAACTGCTTTTTAAATTTTATCTAAATTACCAGAATAACATAAATTTAAACCAACACTAAATCACAATAACCAATCACGCTTCAATCACAATACATGCAATCATAAACAATATAAAGTAATATGAAAGCAAACACAATGGATAGCAAGACTTTTATATGGAAAACCCTAAAGAAAACAAAAAAAACCACAAGACCTAGTCCAACAAAATCAAAATCCACAATACGAAAGCGATATTACACTATGTTAATAGTTCAATGACCGCAGAAGTTACCTCTTCACACAAACTGGTCCACCAAACTCACACTCAGAATCTCCAGGCACACATTCCATTATGTCAACCAATAGCGCTACACACGCAATCCGCTTCTTCAATGGTAATTTGATCTCTAGACCAATTGTCCACACAATCTCATATGATTGATTGTTTGGTGTTGATATTTAATTCAGCTCCGTAACAACAACCATATACAAACACACACCAATCTAATGCAATATGTTTGATGAAAGCAAAAATAAAAATATGAATGCACTCTTGTGCCCAAAATCTCTCTAGCTTGTGTTTCTCTATGTGTGCCTAGGTTTTCTGATATAATGAGGTATTTAAACAAAACAAATTTATAGAGAGAATAAGGTGTTAGTGCTTTTAATTCCAAAAGAAACTCCTATTCTGGGAAGTTTCGACTGATCGAGACATATGTCGATGGATCCACATGCAACCAGCAGTCTTTGATTGATCACTTAACTGATTCTGAAATCCTCGTCTAAAGAAAGAATTTTTTTTCTGTATGCGCCGGTTTGACATTTTTTTCATTAATCACTGACGGCCAGTCAAGTGATCGAAGTGCCCTGTCTTCTATACTTCAAAATTTCCATAATAAACAAATTCCTAAAACATTTTTATGCAATTCAATTTGGATTTTCTAAATCAAGACATGAAATATGAAAACCCTAATGCGTGAATCCTAGTTTGGTGAGTGCATATAGTAGTTTCATATTACCCTTGTACTCTTGGCTTCAAAGATCATCCCCTGGGAAAGCCTCACGACCTGGTGGTGGTCAGAGTAACAATAATGACATTTGTCAATATGCCACCGCAAAGTTTTGCCTTTCATTGAAGCTTGACTTCCAATATTGACTATGACCAAGAGGTATCTACCTTGACACTAACTAACTTTTAAAAATCTAACTAAGCTAGCGCTAAGATTAAAAAAATACACTCTGTTTTGATTCACAAATGTGCCAGCATAAGTCCTATTGACCTAACACCCTCTTTTCATTATTCATCAGTTCTTTTCCCTTGTTTCCATTGTATGATACAATAGTTTTTCAATGTTCATTTTTGCTGATTTCCGGTAGAGCTAAATCCAACTCAACTTTGCAAATATGCATGACATACCGAGAATTTTCAAAGTCAATATAAAGGTCAAGGCCAGTGGGCAATTCAAAATCATCAACAACATGTAAGTTTGAGAACTGACCGCAAGAATGGAAGCTGCACGAGCCTCTGCAGAATCTGCATCAATGAACTCGAGCCTTTTGTATATCTCTTCAAGCCTTTGTGATATGGCATTTTTGTCAGCCTCCCCATTCAGCTTCCCATTGCTCTTTTCAGTTGCATCCTCTGTATCCATTTCTCTCTTGAGAACAATCACAAAGTTATCAGAAGATTTGTGTAAACAACAGAAGGGCACATAACCGGTCGAAAAAGCAGAGGAATAAACAATCGTGATTATTCTATATCTAAAATATGACAGATTATGTATTCAACCTGTAATGCAACTAAACGAGCTTCTTCTTCAAAAAGCTGAGCTCTTTCAACATCTGTGTTAAGAACACATTGCAAGGCTGACGTATCATCACCAACCACTTCCTGCTCCACATGTAATATCTGGCAATTCTTAGGAATGCCATCAATGGCATGCATAGCCATGTGCCTGAGGAAAGTTGTTTTCCCTGTACCATTTCTGCCAACAAGGCCTGTAAACAGAGAACACAGGAATATAATAAATCAAAAGTAAAGGCAATTTAGTATTTACTATTCTAGAAATTGTTACCTTAAATAAATCTAAGCCATTTTGATTCTTATATATTGATTCTGCAACACTGAATTATTTGACGTGCATGCTTCAAACACAATGTGAGCCGCACAACGTCATTTCAAATGAATTTAATTCTTCAAGGCATTATTATCGTCAGATTTGAACCAAAACAATAGAGTTCTTTTACACCATCTATTTTTATCTAATATTAAACATATTATAAAATGAAAGCATCACATGACAAATTTGAAGTATGATAAGATCAACTCTTCCGCAGTAGCTGCTGGCTAAATTACACTATCATATGGAACTCAATTTACAAGCATTCTTCAAACCAACCAAGCACTTCAAACATACCCTGGAAGTGTAGGAAGCAAGAGCAAAAAAACATACCCATGATACAGATACTGACAGCAAGTTCAAAACTTAAAAACTCCCTATATAATATAATATTCATTTCAATTATTTGTTTCATGTAAATTCCATGCCAAAAGCTATGTTGAAATTGAAAACAAACTCACCATAGTGCCTTCCAAAGGAAAGTGTCACAGTACCATCAACTATGAGATCACGACCGCCAATGGATACATTGAAGTTCTCCATATGAATATCCTTGACAGTTGGTCCATCAACACTATTGTCATGATTCACACATACAACAGGCATTCCAGCTTTGGTTGCTTCCATTTCTGCTAAATGCATTTGGTATTGTGCCTGTATAATCAGATGATGGTAAAGAATAAGAATGAAAGCAAGAAAAAAGAAAACCAATCCCCTGGTCAAGATTCAACAACAACATCGGTAAATGATGACACAACTCAATTGCAATCACAATTTAGTGACTATCTCAACTGAGCATGGGAAAATAGTGGGATGAAAATTGACTCATTCTAATGATATCAAAACTGAGCATGGATAGGGTAACCAGAATCACAATAAAATCATCCTTTATAAACGTGATTTAATCAAATATAACCTAGGAACCACGGATTCTACAAGAGTAAGGTACCGGTATCGGATACCAATACTCCTCGGATACTCCGGATACGTGTCCAATACTTCCTAAACGTATCCATAATTTTAAAATATATTTTTTATTTCTAACACATATCCGATACGTCTTAGATACTTCGACCATGTATCCGATACTTCTCAAATATTTCATAACGCATTTCTAACAAGTTTTGAACATTAAAATGTAATTTTTTCAACAATAATATCATAGTATAATTGTTAAGAAAAGTTTAAATTTATTCAAAAATAAGTGTTGAGATATATATCATAATTTTATACAAAATTTATCCATGCAAATTATGCAATATGATTCTTAACTCTTATTTTGTTTGTAATCATGATATTTTTTAAAGAAATGTTAATAACTCTATTTTTTGTATATATAAAAATATAATTTGTTATTTTTATATTGTTGTATCCTACCGTGTTTTTTTTAGATTTATTGTATACCCGTACCCGTATCCATGCTTCATAGGATATAACTGATCCAATTGCTTCCAAAATGACATTCACAACATAAAATTGCAAATCTTTTTTTATTCTTTTACCTCTCTTTGGCGCTCCTCCTTCCTCTTTCTCCTTTCAAGCTTCAGTCGGTCACGTTCAGATAGCAAAGGACCATCAATTACCTCAGGCTTCTTTTTTGGAACTTCTTCTTCATCCATTCCGTCATACATTCTCAATGGTGCTGCAAGGCTTCTGACAGTTGGTTTAGGTTTAACAAGCCCATGCTTTCCAAATCTGTCAGATAGTTTGCTACAAACCTACCATCAAGTATCTTAATCAATACTACAAATCAGATATATATATATATAGAGAGAGAGAGAGAGAGAGATATGGGACTAGATTTACAGAATTCTTATTTAGTAAGTGAAAATTGCTAAAAGGATTTGAATTTCTAGTCTGCTCAGTTGAATCTTGTAATTTTTTCCAAATCATACTCTAAACTTCATTCGACTGTGGCAAAACACAACCATTCCACTACCGATGTAAGTTTCTAATTTATTTATTTATTTTTCAATGGCAAAACGACTTAAAGCTCAATTTTTTCCTCTTCCTGGACCGGAGTAATCAATTCTGAAATTTCATCACAACAGACAACTCAAAATCCTACACGTTTCTATGCAATAATTGATTCAAATTTCATAAGTTCCAAAAATCATACATTTGAATCAAAGTAAGAACAACAATTAAGTAAAAAATGTTCGTACCGAACGGCACTCGGAATGGTCGCTAACGCAACCTGAATCGACAAGGAGCTCACCGACGGCTTCGAAAGCTCCTTCGCCTTCGTCGCCGAAATCGAAGTCTTCGTCGGCGAGGACATTGATGATGTAGTCGATGATTGGTTGATCCACGTCTTGGGCTCTTCGACCTAATACTTCGTGTACAACAGTACTCGCCACCTCAGTCATCTTAGCATCCAAAATTTACTCACAGATGGTATTGGCAAAGATTGAGAACGAACGAGAGAGAGAAAATAAATCCCCAGGCCTCGACCAGTACAGCAATGGGAGAAGAGAACTACAGCATCCTCTCTCCCTCTCTCTATAAATTTGCTCAAATCTGTGGTCTGCTGCTGCGTCTATTTGCCAAACCTTAATTTTGGGTTACACGACGACGTGTTGGCTTGACTGACGTGGAATTAATAAAGTGAATTGTAATTTTCAATTATCAATTAAGAAATAATGAAGAGTTTTCATTAATCATCGGACGAGGTGACTGGGTGTACAATTGCCAGAGTATTAAATAATTTTTCTAAATCATGAATGAATAATTATAGAATTTGTTATTAACATTTAAGATATTAGATAGTGTTATTTATTTGTTCATTTATACCTATTTTTTTTCATTCAGATCCAATGTGAGACAGAGAAAATCCTCTAACACCTTGTCACATATGAAGAGTCACATTACCATCGTCAGATGATTTGGGCATATTAGGTTGTCCTTGCCTTTCTTTTCACACCTATTTACTTGTGTTTATTATATCATTTTTAAAATAAATAAATAAATAAAGATATCAATTTATAAAGTAGTCTAACAAAAATATATCCGTTGATTTGTATGGATTCAATTTGGATGTAGATTAGAGAATATAGGGTGAAAATTTTAAAGATAATTTATACATTGTTCTTGTACACACGAATTTTGAATATGAAATAAAGCAAAAGAAATAGCAAACAAATAATTAGGTTTATTAAATATGTAAAATAAAGGGATAGAATCTTCCGAGTATAGTTTTAAACAAAAATATATTGTATGATTCAATCTTCTTCGCAAGTTGGATTCAAGAGTTGTTGCAGCTTGATCTTGAATCAAGTTGTTAATCATCTTTTCCAAAACTTTTATTGAAGAAAATCGAAAGGGGTTTTTGATTGAGGGCCGAAAAAGTTTGATCTTGAACAATTTTATTGACGATTCTTTTTGTTGAAAAAAAATGGAAGCAATTTCTGATTGATGAATATAAAAACTTAATCTCAAACAACTTTATTGACGATTATTTGAACTCGTTGAATCACAAAAAAAGAATGGCACAACCTTTATGTGCTTGTTGTTCTTTGTCTTTAGTGCTTAGGTGTTGAGGGAGTGAAGATTGTGGCAAGTCCAATTCTCTTTCTCAAAGTCTCCTCATTTTTCTCAACCTCTATTTATAGGCTAAATGGATGGGTAAAATTGTAACTTGTGTCACATCTGATAATTATCCCATTTTGTAATAATTATCTCTGATGATATATATTATTTATGGGAAAATCTAAACTTCATTCTTTCACGGGAGGATAAACTTCTCTCTAGTTTTTAAGAGACAAATATTTTCTTAAACTCACCATTGTGAAGCTTTTTAAAAAGGATGCAATTGGTCATTATAGCCATAAATGCATCAGAAATTAAAAAAAATACGCCGATCCAGAATCAAATAGCACTCTAGCAATACAACCATAAACATTAAATGTACCTCTCACTACTGGATCCGGACCCTCAGGTCCAGCTGGTGCCACTGCAAATACTCTTAACATGCCTTGATACTGCTAAGTTGCTCTCTGGGACCTCTGCTGATTACCCCTCCACGGCTTGGGGCAATCCCTGATCTTGTGTCCCCTCTCGTTGCAATTGTGACAAAGTCCCCTAAATTGATATGGCTTAGTCCTCTGTGCTACTCCTGTGGTCACCATAGCCATAGGCTGATCTCCTTAAGTTACTCTCTATATTTTGTTTTGCTGGTTCTGACCTTGTCTCCACCTGGAACCTTGTGACCCCAATTGTCCCAACTGACCTTGCTGACCCTGTGGACCTTGCTGTTGTCCCTCGTGGCTTCTAGTGGTCTGCATATAACCACTACCTCTCTACTCCTGTCTAGTCTCGATATGGTCTCTCTCTAGTGCCAAAGATCGCTCTATAACTTCCGCATATGTCATGAACTGGTGCTCTATAATAGTTTTCTGAAGGTGATGATATAATTCATGCTCAAACCTTCGAGCTCTCTTATACTCATCAACGACTACCTCAGGTGCATAGCAAGATAGCTCTGCAAATCTAGCCTCATACTGGCTAACAGTCATGGATGATATATGTTGTAAGGAAAAAAACTCTAACTCCTTCTCATCTCTAACGGTCATCGGAATATATTTATCTAAGAACCTCTCTTTAAAAGTCCCCCGTGTCATCTCATTAACATCATCCCTATATGTTACTGAGTCCCACAAAAAACGTGTATTCCCAGATAAGAAATAAGTTACCACTTTTTGCTTTTGAACTTCTGTGCATAAAATCAACTCAAAAACCTTCTCCACATCACGAATCCATCCTTCCGCTACAGATGGCTCCACTGAACCCTGAAAAGATACCACTTTGAGTCTCATCAAATACATCATTGTAGTCAATAAAGAGGTGTACTCTGTAGGCTATTCTTGTGCTCTCCCCTTTATAGTCCCTAATGGGAGTGGGATCTCCTCCTCGACCCCCTCCTATAGAACTGGAAGCTATGTCCTTACTAGCTCTGTCTGTGCTGGGGTGCCACCCCTAGCCCTTGTTTACCGAGTAGCATGCTCCAACACACCTAACCGGTCAGTTAATGCTCTAAACGTCTCTTTAATCTCAGTAGCGTCAATGTTATCAGGGTTCCAACAGACAAATAATAAGCACTTGTCGTTGTGTCACTCCCTACAATGCCACGACCTCTACCTTTAGCCATTTCCCTTCGTCCTCTAGCCATTTCCTTCAATAAGAAATCAAATTGATTAATTCCACGTGCAACGCTAACCGAGATAGTACAGGGGATAGATAAATTAATATGTTACTATATATGTCATGTCAAGATCATTTTCTACTCCCAATTCTAGATAATAATGGTTATACACAACAGGTTTCACTTAAACTTAGGCTCTGATACCAAACTGTCGCTCCCTCAAGTTAAAGTCGAGGAAATTTTGACATTTCACTCAACCTGTGGTTGACTTAATATCACAGCTTACCATAGAATTACTAATACCCTAGCACAACCTGTTCTCACATTGTTCCCATATAAAAGAGGTAACAACCATAAGCATGTGTTCATATGACATAACCAATTGATATCTAGAAAATTAAGTACAACCAAATCAAAGTTAGCATCCAAAACAATCCTTACTGCAAAAGTTGTTTAAAAAATAAAATAAAAAAACAGTAACAAGGTTCCACTAGAACAATCCTCACATGAAATCCTCCTCCAATATGCTATAGATGTTGATTCCATACACCTGAAATGTGGAGGAAAAATAAGGGTTGAACTTAAAAGCCCAATAAGTAATGTTATAACTAACCGACAATATCCATTGTACTTCAACAACCAGTACAATGAATTAATTAATATAGATAATCATACTGTGAATTAATTTATGAAAAGAGAGTATTATTAACATCTTTTAGTACTTAACAATAAAGTAACAGGATATTCATATTATATCTCCTGTCCCAACTCAAACATTTCAAGTCCACTTGTCAATACAGTATGCACCCTAAAAAATATGTTCATGATGTTCTTGAATAGAAATGGTCTTTAACAAGTTTAACTTATGACCTCATCAGACCTAACTTCTATTTAACCAGTCTATATTCATGACAATATCTTTCACAAGAGATCACTAGATACAATATATCATAAAATGTGGAGGAACAACAATACAACTCAAGTTCTAACATAGAGTTAACAATTATCAATTATGTCCAGATCGTACGATAAATGATGTGGAGACACACACACTCCAAATCAGAGAAACACACACAATCCACGCAACATGAATAATATGGAGGGACCCGCACTCCATCATAAGAATAAGTAATGTAGAGGGACACACATTCTGCACCAGAGGGACCCACAACTCCACACTGGAGGGACATATACACACTCCATATAAAATATAAGTAATGCAGAGGGACACACACTCTGCGCCAATGAGACCTGCAACTCCACTATTAAATGACATATACACATTCCAGTAATCTCAACCATCACCAACGACCACATACCCACACCCACACACACACCATTCACCCCCCCCAACACACACCTCATGCATGCGTGCTTTAGACCTATTCTAAATTTAATTTATAATCTATGGGCCCAATCTAAAGAGAGTAATGTACATAAGAATGTGTCATCCATCTATCTTAGTTATTGGTAAAATTTTAGAACCTAACTGTTCTTGGATAATTTGTACTATCGATTTTCCTGCTTAAAAGCTTACTTTCGTACTAAATAAATAACTAATGTGACTAACTGTAACCCAAACTTATAACTCCAAGCATATTCTGCCCTAAAAAAATCTATTTTATTTTTTAAGGTATTTTTAGCATTTATCAATATTTTTAAAGCATTTTTCCTAATTTTTCACATTTTAAAATATATAAAAAAATATTTTTATATTCTGGGTGGGCTCGAAACTGAGCCCAGAGATTGGGCTCGGTGAATGGGATTGGACCAGCCTTTTTCGGTCTCGTTTGGCCACTGGAATAATGTCCATGAGCCCCACGCGCCGTCAGTGCGTATGGGCATAGTGACCACTGTTCATCATCCTTTCCAAACCAATTCTCACACTACCAGGAGACCCCAACAGCACTGTTCGGGAAAACCACTTTTCGGCACCTTTTTTGACCAATTATGACCACTAAACAACTCAATTTACCCACCATTCATCTCCTTATGGTCTTAGTTAGCCATTGATACCACATTTACTAACATTTATGGCTTAATAAAAAAAAACCCCAAATTCATGTTTATAGGGTTTCTTACATTCCATTCAAAATTTATTTAATTCAGCCACTAACATACCAAATGAACACAATTAATCATATTCAATGGCCAAAGCAACATCAAAACCTCATTTGGTACAATCTAAACTCCAATCCACATCGACTACCTCTTATCTTTCACTATAATATATAACAAGTATATATATATACACCATTGTATTCATATGTGAATAAGAACTGTTGCCACTAAATTAAACATGAATCTAAACCCATAGCTAACCCACTTACCGTCACAGTATATCAATCTTTCTCCAACCTTTCAGCCAAATATAGTGTATATGATTACTGTACTTATATGTGTGTGTATATATATATCTTACAGTTTTAACATTGACACATAAGTTCACAAGTTTATTATTGCAAATCTACGTACAAACATCCGGCTGAGAGATCTGCCACTACCAAAATAAACTCCAGATTTGTATAAACAACAGTGAACAATCCTATATTAATAACTAATCATATATACGTCCATATACAATCCCTTAACAACCAAAGACAAAAACATTACATGTTTTACATGCTTTCAAACCAATAAATTAATTAAATGATAGATAATACCAAAGCATACCAACTGTTGTGGGGAAGATAGAAAAAGACTTACAAAGATGATTAATATATCCTTGCTATAGTCCCTTCTTCGAGCTTTATTATTGTCTTTCGTCCTCCTTTTATCCTTCTTCTTCCTTAACTTGGGGTTGTCAATACCTGGTTACCTTATTATTATTTTTATATAATACCACCCACACAGCCCATGTTTGGTGATTCGTATCAGAATAATTTATTATGTCATATAATAAGTTATATCCTAAATTGAATATCACTTAAATATCCTTACAGAAGGGTTTTTACCATTCCACCCTTAAATGAAAATTATTTTTTCTCAATCAGAAATTTGGGTCGTTACATTAGTAACTTAGGTTTCAACTTCAGTTCTCACATATTATTATACCTTTAGTTTTGTCACTAACATTCAATCATTTCCTTTCAATCAAAGTTTGTAATTTGTTAATCATTGTAATCACTTCAAAAGATCAACAAAGAAAAGGTTACAAATTGAGATATACCTACTGTTCATTTATAATACTTGCAAATTATTATAAAAGAACTTCTAAAGTCATTTCTCAAAGGCAATAACAACCTTAAAGAGAGGGGCATTCCTACTTTTCAACTTTCGCCTGAACCAAGTTAGGTCGACGACTCGATTTTGTAAGAATAGTTTGGTAAGAAATTTATGAGTCCATTAGGACTCTGGCATGCCCGCATTTTAGGTCAACCATTTATTGGTCAACGACCTCAGACCATTTGTGAGCCAAACACATATCACCAAGGCTTTGAAACAATTCAACCAGAGAATAATCGGATTGAAATAGACAAAATCAAATCAATAGAGTAGAACCAATCAAAAACAAAAACAAAATTACAAAAAATAAATATTAGCTGAAAATCAAAGTCACTTAGATATTCAAGGTGTTATTTGATTCCGTTAAATTTTTATCTTTTTGAAGGCAAAAATTGTTCAACATAAGAATCGTTTGATTTGAAGATTAGAATTTTGGGCAGCCAAAAAATGTGAGTTCAATAATGGAGACTTGTAGAGGGACAGAGAGATTGAATATGAGGTGAGGACACTCATGCTCCTAAATGAAAGTTTTTTTATGAAGTGGCAAATTTTAACGAGTGTTTGTATACAAAAATATGTGGATAAACTTATCTTCCCCATGAAACAGGGGAGGTTAGGTCACCAGGATAACCATATTTGAATTGTGAAAAGCTGCATCAACTTTTTGGGTTGACATGGTTCTCCATAACTGTAGCCAGTCCACCTAACGGGTATGATGCTGTCTGGGCTGACAACTTTTATTAATTTTTTTTTATATGTATAATTGTATTACAACTATATTTTTTGGATGACTTATTGATGAGAGAAAAAAAGTGAGCATAGAAAAAGATAGAGAGATAAAGAAAGAGATAACGTAGAGAGAGAGCGCAATATTGAAAAATATATATACAAACATGGAGATAAGGCTTACCAACTGTGGTAAGCCTGTTGGAGAGGAAAGTGTGGGGCCTACCATGTGGCGAGCTCCACGTGATTGAACGAGGGCTAGCTGTGAGTCCCATATCGGATGCCCTTAGCTTTTTTCATTATTTATAATCATTATCTTATATATACACACACATATATATTATTTAAGATAATTACCATAATTATCCTTTTATTTAATTGACCCACATTCAAGTTGGTTTGGTTTAGATTTATTAGGTAATTTGGTTTGACCCAACGGCGGTGAGCTAGATTGATGGTAGTCCAAATTATACTTGAATTGTAGATGGAGATCAAAAAGTAATTAATGAAGTTTTTCGTATATACAAATCTCAAGTTTTGAAAGGTAAAAATTTGATGTATCAAACTCCTGCTATTGTTTGGCTACAAGTTCTATTGCAATGGTGTTACGAAGTTATTAGTATTGAAGGAAAGTGATAATGGCTCAAAGATACACCTAAAGCCCATGTTGTTTTATCGAAGTAAAGCATATACACAACAAAGTACAATATAATGTGAGAGAACGAGTCCCTAGTTTGTAGACGAGAAGATTTTTGGCGAATGTTTGGTCACAATAGTTGCTTAATATTTTCTCAATACCATATAATCATTACATTGAATGAGTATTAATCCGAAAAGGATAATGATTTGTAGAGTAGAAAGTTATCATCTAATGTGCAGTGAATAAGGTGTTCATTCATTGAATTGTGAAAATGTGGGTCCCACTTGTATTAATCTAAGAAAAAAATATTACATTGTAATCCACATAAAATAGAAAAAATGGGATTTATCACCTGGTAATCCACATTTAAAACATTAAGGCTTTGTTTGGATAAACATAAGAGAAAATAAAAGAAATTATAACATTAGTTATGAGAGAAAAGAAAAAAAAGGCTAATAACTTGCGTTCGTGTTTGGATAATTTATGAAATAAAAGAAAGGAAATGATAATATTATTGTTTGGAAAAGTTAAAGGAGAGAAAAGAAAATAAAGCATTTTAACCAACTTACTATCATATCCCTTTTTATTTACTATCATGCCCATTTGTCTTTTAAAATGTTAGAGTTAGTTTTGGTATTAAAAAAGTTTTACTTAAACCTTATCCTTTCTCTCAAAATCTTTCCATTTTTGGGAGGATAACATATGATGCTACGTTTGGTATGCAGGAATGGAATGAAATGAAATGCCCATTCCAACTATTCATTTGTTTGGTATGAATTTTAAGGTTAAAATGGTCATTCCCTTGGAATGAAAATCCATTCCACAGTTAAACCTATGAAATGGGCATTCTATTCCAGGTAGAAATTTAAAAAAAAATTCATATGACAAAAAAATCATTCACCTCCATCACCATCACCACCACCGCCACCACTTCCACCGGCTCTACAATTACCACCACGACCGCCTCCACCACCACATTGCCACATTCCTGCTCCACCACCACTTCCACCGCCACCTTCCTCCACCACCACACCACAACCTCTATCGCCACTCCCACCACACCACTCCACCACTTCCACATCGCTGCCACCACCCCTACCGCACCACTGCCACATCACCACATTCCTTCATCGCCACCCTCACCACACCACTCCACCACCTTCATATTGTCGCTACCCCCTACCACACCACTGCCACATCGCCACCTCCTTCCATCGCCACCCCCACCACACTACTCTACCACCTCCACATCGCCACATTCCTCCACCGCCATCACATCCACATTACCACCTCCACCACCACACCTTGCCACCACCTCCACATCACCACATTTCTCCACCACTACATATTTGTTGGTTTAATTTATTTGTCACTAGGAGTAAGGATGACAACAGGTCGATTATGGGTGGGGATCCTTATCCCTATCCCCATAACCGTTTTATTTTGGAAACCCTATAACTGTCCTATAACCGGTTATAAATTCACCCCTTCACCCCATCCTCGCCCCATAACCGACAGAACTCACCTCGCCCCAAACCATAACCGGTTAAAAGTCAAATATTTTGAATTTTTTTTTAAAGTTCTAACAAAACCATATAAAACTAACTATACATTCCTTTAATATAAAACTAACATAGAATATCATCCTTCATGGCAAGAACAAGGAAAGAATTACAATCATATCATTGTAAACTAGGAGAGATGAGTGAGATTAGGGCTAGGGTGTTCTATCTAAGTATATATATACATAAGTAATATAATATAATAACATATTAAGTGTAGTATAATTAAGGCGGGTTTTAAATGGGGTGAGGCGACCTTGCTCCGTCCCAGTCCCAAAACCGACCGGGTTTTAACTAACAAAACTCATCCCCGTTCCATTAACATAAACGGTTCCCCAAACCCGTTTTAAATGGGTTGGGGCGGGGCGGGTCCCCACCGAGTTGGGGATTTTTGCCATCCCTAACTAGGAGGGGTATTTTGGAGAATTTGATTTAAAATTTATTTTATTTTCACCTCATTTCATATTTGCAACCAAAAAATAGAATGAGAATGGTCATTCCATTCCATTCTATTACCATTCTCATTTCATTCCCAACTTTATTTCATTCTATTTACGCGTACCAAACGCAACATGAGAGTTTTAAAGGGATAACTTAGCACTTCTAATCCTTTATTTTCTCTCGTTTTTTAACAAACCAAACATAAAAATATTATCCCTCCCTTTCTTTTTTTTACAATTCCATCCATCAAAACTAAGTGTATTTATCATATTTTTTTTTTGGTAAAAGGGAATTTATCAACTTGTAATCACGTTTAAAACAAAAAAAACAGGATTTTGGTAACCACATCCCATCAACCAATCGAGACCGCTCATTATTGGGGTCCAAAAAACTTTCTCCTCAAATTGAGAGGCATTTAAGTTACTGTAGATTCATTTTCCAGATGAAACATGAATTTCCAGTCTCAGATGGTCCGTTCTTGTTGAGTACATACGTAAACTCATTTCGTAACTCACTCGCAATCACGACCCTGCCTGCGTCAACAACCCTCTGTCTCTCTAAACTCCTCGAACGTATGAACATTTTTTGGAAACCCTAGCCCTGAATCATTCATTCTCTAATGGCGATTGCATCATCTTCTGCTCCGAGCTTCTCATCCCCCTTTTGCTGTGCTCGCACCGAATCAACTCGGTTCGTCCGCTTCCTGACGATCCGATCTCACCGGACTCGCCCTTCGACACGGCGGCTCGCTATCGCCTCTCGTTTCAATTCATCCACGCCGTCAAATGGCTTCGTATCTCCCGATAATGGCGATCTCCAGTACGAGCTTCAGCACGGAGTGTCCGCTCAGCTTCGTCGGAAGGGGTCGCCGGTGTTCGTCACGCTGCCGGCGGACGCCGTCAACCCGTCGGGGCAGATGCGGAGGCGGAAGGCCATGGCGCAGTCATTTCGGGCGCTTGTGGCGGCCGGCGTGGAAGGCGTGGTGATGGAGGTTTGGTGGGGGCTTGTGGAGAGGGACGCGCCTAGGGTTTACGATTGGCAGGGGTATGTAGAGATTGTGGCGTTGGCGCGAAGGTCTGGATTGAAGGTTCGAGCGGTCATGGCGTTTCATCAGTGTGGTACAGGGCCTGGCGATCCTTTCTGGTTGGTTTTATTGAATTCTCTTATGTTTCTCTTTCTTTGATTAATTTCAACTATTAACTTTTAGGAGGTCAATGTGATTGCAGTCCACCTTAATTGCAGATTGTGAATGTTTTGCCTCCGTGCAGATTGATTGATCTCAATGAATATTATGCAATGTGCATAAGTAAATGCATACACTTAAGCAATCATATAGTTGTATAGTTTTTGCCGTCGTTGTTGCTTTATGTGGCTCTTTAGGAGCATGTTTAGAGTGGAATATTTGAGAGCCCACGTAGGCTTGGTTTAGTTTTCGGGAGGTGGTGATTGAAAAACCTCCCACCAGAATTTAGCCGCATGAGAATATATTTGAAATTATGCTTACGGGAATCCTTCTAAACTTTGGATTATTTATCACTGAAAGGGGTTTTTGTGCAGCATTTAGTGGCAAAAACAGGACTTTTTATTGGGAGGCCAATAAACATGCATTGAAAAGTAGTAAATTAATTTTTGCTACCAAAATGTATCTTTGAATTTTCTTATCATATTGTTTTTTGCAAAATATTTATCGAATCAGCTAAACCTTTTGTTTAGAAATTAACTCTCACTTATTCTAAAAATATACCTTTTGAATTGCTCCAAATACTTTTATTGAAGAAAATCCAAAAGTTTTAATATCTAATTCAGCTACTACTTTATATTTGACGGAGCGGAAGTTATGAACGTTCGCGCACGAACAAGATAAACAACTTTGAATCCACAAAGTTAAGAGAAAATTGCAAAGCAATTGATATATTATTGATAAATTGATTGATTGATTTCTGCCTTATGGCAGTACATATATTTATAATAGAGAAATCATAATCCTAAAAGCACTAGGAAACCTAAAAACAAAAGGAAACTTGCAGAAATCCTAATCCTAACAGGAAAAGAAAATTTATTTCCAAAAGGAAACTAAAATAAAAGAAAATTAATATCCAAAATTAAACTCTCTCTAAAAAAAATATTAAATATATATATAGATATATATAATATGAAATCTACTAAAATTGTCCTACATCAATATTGATATGGACATTAATTAGAAAAAGGAAAGAAAAATTTCTTAGATTCAAAAATTCAAAATGACTATATGCACAACTATGCAAGTATATTTCACAAGTGCTTAGAGGATAGTGAGGATCTGAAAAGGCGCCCACATTCCCACTATAGGTCTTCTTTTCACCGTGCCAATAAGGATAGTAAGAGAAGGATAATTTAGATAACTCAAGCTATCACCCTATTAAGGGTGATGCCCTGCACTTTCTAATTCCCAAAAAAAAAAAAAAGAGGCCGAAGTGCACGTTTGTCCTTGTTCTCCTCTTTGGAATGCCCTATTAAGCGACTCCCTTCTTCCTTTAGAAATGGATTCCCCTTTTCTATAGTAGCATTCTAGCTTCCTGCAGCCAGCTGAAAGCTGCTAACTGCTAGCTTCCTTGCTGAGTAGTTTACTGAACACTTGCTTGACTACTTTACTATATGATTATAATGAATGATTTTAAATATTAGAAATAAAGATTTGATAAATAAAAGAGGAGAAAGATATATTTTGTGGTGCGTTGAGAGTGACATTAATTTAATGGTTTTGGGACTCTAGTGAAAGAATTTGAAACACAATATGTGTAGGGATCATTAATTTTAGAATAATGCTTGCCTCATTATGTAAGGAGGAACATCCTCCTTACAAGTGACACCATGATATAATTGGATAACGTTAAGATGGATTAATTGATTTGGGACCAGTTTGGCCTCAGTAAAAATGGGTTAATTGTTCTGTAATTTTCTTTTCTTTTTGTGGTTTACTTTTTAATATTATAAAGGACACGTGTGACATTATTCTTTAATACGATGACGCATGGTATTGTTCTTAATTTCAATAGTGTGGGGACTCATAGTGGAAGTATTTGAAATGCAATGCGTTAACTATGTGCCAATGGCAATCTTGTATACACTTTCATACCCGCCATTTCTCTCCTAGGAATGGGATTTTGGATTATCTACTAAAATTATTTTACAGGTTTTAACTCAAATTGGTAAAGTTCTATATTAATTTAAACTTCTAGTGATAGATTATTTACGTTGTATTTTATTTTCATCTGAGAAAATCAAATATTGAGACAAGAGATAAACATTGCCGTGGGAATCTAGGAGAGAGCTCTTGCTATTGGTTAGCACTAAGTAGGGCTATAATTGAGCCGAGCCGAGTAGTGGGTTGTTTAGGCTCGGCTCGATGATATGCAGGGGGTGCTCGAGCTCGAGTCGAGCTCACAATTATGTGTTCGAGCTCGGCTCGGCGATTTTGACAATACGCTCGAGCTCGGCTCGAAGCTTGATTAAAGCTTGATTACGGAGAAGAAGAGATATCTATATATATTGTTGAGAAATAAACCCCCAATCATGAACCACCAAATATTACGATGTGATGATAAGTAAACAAGCACAAAGAAATTTGCAAGAACACACCAAGAATTATACGTGGTTCGGCAAAACAAGCCTACGTCCACGGAGAGCCCTATTTCACTATATAGATTGTAACAATACAAGTTGAAGAATTGTATCAAGAGTACGCTCAACTCTCAACCCTTAACCCTTATACACCCAATCTCACTCATAAGGAAATCACAAATTCTCAACAAGAATTCTCTCTGTAAGTGTCCTCTCAATAACAAGGAGAGTATTACCTCTACGCAAGGGTTGCCTCTCAAAACAATGAGAGTATTACTTGTAAGCAAGAGTTGCCCCTCTCAAAACAATGAGAGTAACCTCTCAAATACAATGAGAGTATTGCCTCTTCTCTTCTCGCTTATCTCAACCTATAACATAGGTAACTATATATAGAGCCCAAAACCCAATTTCTTGGTGGACTAGGATTACAATTCTTTAGAGTCCAAGACTTGCCTAACAAGTGCTTTCCTTTCTTGAGACCAAGACTTGCCTACTAAGAAATTACCTAATAAGATACAACTCTATAATAAAAACCTAATGAAAATAGGAATTTGAGTTAACCTAACAAATTTCCCCCTTGGTAAAATTTTTGACAAGTCTTCAATACACGAGACTCCTATCTGCAAATCTACAAACGATCCATCGGCCTTTCAAACTCTAGCTACATAACCCAAATCAAGTATGAAACAATACTCTCCTTGATCCACATGACCAATGTATTCATGCAGCTGTATCAAGTCAACACTATCAAGTGGCTTCGATGCAACCCTTCTCTAAGCAGGAACTTCCATCTCACTCTTGTCTGTCCGGAAACGTGCAACCCGTGTCTTCGATAAATCAAACGAAACACGTCTCAAGATCTTGTTACCATGTGCACCTCGTTTCCTATCCACAATTGAAGTCTGAGTGCCATTGGCACTCCCCACCAGACAATACAAACCTCTACTCTGTTCTCCTCGCATTAATACCATGCAGCCCTTGGTGATCTTCATAACTCCCCCTGCAATGGAGCACTTGCAGCCCATGGAGTCCAACCGGCTCAAGAAATTGAATCTAAAAACCACTCATGTTGAGTAAGAGTGTTATCTTTGTAAATTGTGAGAACATCCTCGATATAGAGTCGAATAGTCCTAACACACCTTGACTCTATATCCTGCCAATCATAAACTGACATTTTTTTCGGCTTTCCATCATTCCCTTTCAACGCCCGCACTAAGCCTTGTTGAATCAGGATGTCCTTCACTCTCCTTTGCCATAGGATGAAGTTACCCTTACCATCAAATCTCTTCACCTTATATTGTGTAGCAATATTACCCGCCATAATTGTCACAAGTACCCAAGACGAACAACACTTGTGTTATGAAGAAAAATCTAGACAAGACTTTTATCAAACACCTTGTGTGTACCTTGAAGTTCTGATACCAGTTTGTTGAAAAATAAGCCCCCAATCACGAACCACCAAATATTACGATGTGATGATAAGTAAATAAGTACGAAGAAATTTGTAAGAACACATTAAGAATTATACGTGGTTTGGCAAAACAAGCCTACGTCCACGGAGAACCCGATTTCACTATATAGATTGTAACAATACAAGTTGAAGAATTGTATCAAGAGTACTCTCAACTCTCAACCCTTACACACCCAATCTCACTCATAAGGAAATCACAAATTCTAAACAAGAATTCTCTCTCTAAGTGTCTTCTCAATAACAATGAGAGTATTACCTCTTTTCTTCTTGAGTTGCCCTCTCAAATACAATGAGAGTATTGCCTCTTTTCTTCTCGCTTATCTCAACCTATAACATAGGTAACTATTTATAGAGCTCAAAATCCAATTCCTTGGTGGACTAGGATTACAATTCCTTAGAGCTCAAGAATTGCCTAACAAGTATTTTCTTTCCTTGAGATCAAGACTTGCCTACTAAGAAATTACCTAATAAGATACAACTCTATAATAGAAACCTAATCACAATAGGAATTTGAGCCAACCTAACATATATATATATATTACACTGACCTACAAACATATTGTACATAAAAAAATACAGATCAATCATAAAACATAGTCATATATATCTATGAAACTTGTCCGTTTGATTTACTTGAAATTTTGTCAATCTCCATTACGATTCCATTATAGCTCCATACGTCCATCTTCCCTGGATTATTATGGAGAGAGAGGGTTGTGTCACTTGCGATGTTTCCTTTGGCTGTGAGCGGCGATCTAGAAAATTCAGAAGAAAAGATGAGGATTAGGGTTAGGGTTAACATTTATATGGGTTATGGACTTATGGGTTTTGTTGAGTTTTCGGCCTTGGTTGGGTTAAGGGCTGAAATTGAATTATATTTAAAATGGGTCTTATGTTTAATTAGAATGGGTTATGGACATGGGTTTTGTTAAGTTTTGGGCCTTGGTTGGATTAAGGCCTGAAATGGAATTATATTTAAAATGGGCCTCATGTATAATTAGAATGAGTTTATATTTAATTTTAATGAGTTCTATCCTTCATGTATAATGTGTATATATATATATATACACGTATGTTCGCAAACTCATTAACGAGCTTTGTTCACGAACATGTTCATGAACAAACAAGCCGAGCAGGGGGTTGTTGGCGTTCAGCTCATTTATTAATTGAACTTGAAAATTCTGTTTGAGCTCAGTTCATTTATTAAACAAACGAACACGAACCAAGCTCTTAACGAGCCGAGCCCGAACGGTTAGTCGAATGATTGGTTCATTTACAACCTTAGCTCTAAGTATGAAGTAACCTTGCTCCTCCCATTTGCTGTGTTCCAATGTTGTGGCGTTGTTTGTGTCAATCATCAACCAAGGAACAAACATAAGTAGGTGCAGAATATCATGAAGACTTGGCATGTATACAATTTTGAAAATCAATTTTTTTGGAGATTTACGTATCAGTCAAATAGTGAAGTAGCCTCACCTGAGTTTTAATTGTTAATTGTAAATTGGGAACTTTTTTTTATATTTGTTTGAATTTTAATTCTTCAGTGGTAAGTAAATTTTATTCTATTTTAAGTAAAACCTTTCTTTAAAGCGACATTAAATTGCATTGCTAAACACAGTTAACTAATAATCACTTAATTTATTCAAAATTAAGTACTTAATTTACTCTAAAAAAAGGGCAAATCCAGTGCGCAAGGCTAGCACTCCCGTTGTTGCTGTGTCTGGCGAGGGTCAAATGTACGCAGCCTTATCTCCAGATGCAAAGTGGTTGTTTCTAGGGGTGCACAAAAAATCCGCAAATCCGATTCGATCCGATCCAGACGAATCCGATCCGTTAGCTAATGGATTGGTGGCAGATTAAAAAATTAAAATCCGTTAGCCACGGATTAGATTACGGATTGGAGGGTCAGAAATCTTATCCGATCCGCAATTCGATCCGTGGCAATCCGTGGCTATATATATATATATAATTAGTAATTATATGTATAATAATATAATATGCTACATACTTACATGGGTAAACCTAAAAACTCAATATATATTATATTTGTTTATTTAACAATTGTGTTCATTTGAGATGTGAATTAAAAAGTGTTGTGAATTTTTTTCTTGGAATTTTTGAAGTAAACAAAAAAAAATTCAAATAGGAGTACAGGACCAATCCGCCAATCCGATCCGATCTGATTCGATCCATTCAATCACGGATCGGATCGGATTGGCAGATTGCCACGGATCAGATCGGATTGGATTTTCGCCAATCCGTAATCCGTGGATCGGATTAGGATTATGCATAATCCGATCCGATCTGTGGTCACCCCTAGTTGTTTCCGTGTTTCGAACCCCCTTTAAGTCACAATGGAGCAACCTTACCATTGCGCCAAGGCTCGCCCTTACGTAATTTACTCTCAAACGATGACCATCAAATGCATAAAGTGTGTGCAACCATCCAGTGTCTGTGTACATATGTATATGCATATATAGAAAAATGAGAGCAAAGCTGCAAAGATATATATATCTGTAGGTGTGTGTATAGTGTATACATATCATCAAAATCTCGATGTATATTGAAGGGGTACATTAAGGACATCAAGAATCTAAAGGAAAAAAGGAAAAAAAAATAATAACATTGCAGTTTGGGAAAGACTACAGGACCACATGCACATGAACTTTAGCTTTGTTTATAGAATTTTAAGGGTCAAATTTCTCTATTAGATCCTAGCACCAACTTTGATGAACTTGCACGGTGATGCAACTGAAATTTATTGATGTTCAAGATTCATTGTAAGATTTTTATGTACTTTGTTTTGTCTGAAATAAGAATGACTAAAATTTGAACTCTCTATGCATTCAATCAACCTTTTATTGCTTGAAACTTTTCTTTCATGTGTTCTTGGCTCTGAATTTCTCCTATTCTGTGTTGAAGGATTCCTCTTCCTCAATGGGTGCGTGAAGAAATGGATAAAGATCCAGATTTAGCATATTCTGACAGGTTTGGAAGAAGAAATATTGAATACATTTCCTTAGGATGTGACATTCTTCCTGTTCTGCATGGACGATCACCGATCCAAGCATATGCAGATTTTATGAGGAATTTCAGAGACACTTTTAGGCCATTTCTTGGTGGCATTATAACGGTAAGTTGATTGTTACTATATTGGTCAATATGTAGATTGATTGTTATTGAATTTTGGTGTTCATGGTGTGTGTTGTTCCATTTGCAGGGGATTCAAGTTGGCATGGGTCCTGCTGGTGAATTAAGGTACCCTTCATGTCCTTCTCAGAAGCTAACTTGGGCTTGGCGCTCTCGTGAACTTGGAGAGTTTCAATGCTATGATAAGGTATGCAGAAATGCCCAGTTATCACAGTCTTGTATTTGAATTTCTACAAGTACCTGAGTCAGTTTCAGATCATTTTGACTCTTACCTGTTCATTGTTTCTTGTTGGACATATTAGTTTATACCCATCCCTATAATGATTTGATTCTTTTGTTTTTTTCACTTGCAGTATATGCTTGCATCTTTAAATGCTTGTGCCCAGAAGATGGGGATGCCTGAGTGGGCGAATGGGGGCCCTATTGGTGCTAGCAACTTGATGCACAATCCTGAAAATACTGAATTTTTCAGAAGTGATGGTTCTTGGAATACACAATATGGGGAATTTTTTCTTGAGTGGTACTCAGGGATGCTCCTTCTGCACGGGGAGGCGATATGCAAGGAAGCAGAGACCATTTTTCGGGGTATTGAAGTTAACACATCAGGAAAAGTGGCTGGGATCCACTGGCATTACAGAACACAATCTCATCCATCTGAATTAACGGCTGGTTATTACAATACTTCAATTAGAGATGGATACTTACCAATTGCCCGCATGTTTGGCAGGTATGGGTTTACCTTGTGTTGTACGTGCTTTGAAATGCAAGATGCAGAAGAGCAGCAGATGAACCCAGTCAGTAGCCCAGAAGGTTTTCTTAAACAACTTTTATTGGCTGCAAGGATTTGTGATATACCCCTGGAAGGTGAAAATTCTGCAACTAGTTTGGATGATGGATCATTCCAACAGGTGCTAAAGATGTCAAAGTTTTACTCTGATGGTCTAGGAACACCATCCTTTTCATTCAACTTCAATAGAATGGACAAAAATTTGTTTGAATATCATAATTGGGTCAGTTTTACTCGTTTTGTGAAGCAAATGTCAGATGCCAATATTTTTCGGGCCAAGCTAGATTTTGGAGGAGGTGATATATGCCTGTCTTCTACATCAGCTGCTGTTAATGTTGGAGCAGTGTTTGCATATTAGGAAAGAGGTTCATCTCATTTGCACCATAGCTCTGCTAATTTATATATTCACCACCACCATTTGATGTGTATACCAAATGCATGATGACTTCTAATCTATTGTTGTGAATTGTGTAGCAATGCATCATTTTTTAATGATTTTGATCTATTTTCTGTTTTCATGTGTTTATTTTTATACTAGGAGTATTTCAATGTATCATAGAACACTGCCTTCCTGATATTATGAAAATGGATGGCTTTATATCAGCTTAATACTTTCAAGTAGACAATAAAATCATTTTTTGTTTTTTGGTTGGAATGTAACTGATTTAGATTTTTCACTCTCAATGAATGGAATATGGATGTTGCAGTTGAAGGGTTAACTCAAGACCATACCATAAATTTTAAACTGTTATTTCTGAAAGAAATTGTATCTGTTACAGGTTCACATACATTATTGATGTCACATTTTGCTTACGTGCACATTTTTTTAGGCACGGCCATTATACCCTATTAGCCATTTCTCTGAATGACTTCATTTGTCAGAATAATATAATTCCTGTATGGTGTTAAAAAACAATTAATATCAATTTGGACCAGCAATAATTTTCTGCAAATTCAGAAAGAAGATAGATTAATTGGACAATATACATGTTCTTGATTATGATTAAATTGTGGTTCTGATGTATGGCTTGTGGAAATTATTATTATATTGGAAGTATTGCAATTTATACATGTTGATTGGCATAAATATAAATTATAATTGAGATGACTTGAAGCAAAGACAAGGGGCACGATCCTGGGTGAGAGTCCCTAAAAGGTTTTTGAAGTTTATTGAAATGTAAAAGATGCTAGTAAGGCCCATAAAATTTTGAAATTGTAAGCATGACAATGTACTCCATGAGTTATATAGCTTTCTATTTGGATTGATTGTTTTATATATTTTTAGTTTGTTAAATGCTTATTATTCTCTATTTGAATATATTGTCATTACTTTTAAATATTTGTTGTTGTCTATTTAGATTTAACATGCATGTTAAGTTGCTATAGATTTTAAAATAATGTTATTTCTCTACTGAGCTATGATAGTACACCCCTATATTTTTCAATCCTAGACTTGTCTCAGAGAGGAGCTTTGGAGGAGTTTAAAGTGTTTGAAACATGGTGTTGCCTACATGCCTGCCTAGTTGACTTATATATTTAGATATAGAATGACTCTGTTTTGTAAATTGGCTTGTAATAGTTTGGTGATGTAAATATAATAGATGTATAAGCTTTGGGAGTGCAGTGTGTGACGTTTGAAAACTTATGTGTTATAGAACTTAAAAACCTATGAAGGGGCATGTTTTGGATGCTTTCATGTTACGAATGGATTTTTTTTATGAATATATTATTTAGACATGTTGATTTTGGAATTTCAGGATATTTGAAACAAGTTCTTCATTTCTTCTGGAACTTCAAATTTTATGCAGGCATGCTGCTGTCAAAATTTTCATCCAATGAGTCTTCTAGATAGAAATGAAAACAAATAGCGAATCTCAGCACAGGTGAAGAAAGTCGATTAATCTTTTTCTAGATTTCGCAAGCATTAAACATTTCAGGAAATTGAACTCGTTTCAAATTATCGAGTTGTGAAATTTGAATATGAACTCATTGGAACAATAGTTTTTAGAAAGTAGAATTATCATAATTTTTCTTAAACCTCACATCTCATACCTTGGGTTTTGGGATATGAAATTGGGGAATCGACTGCTTGGTATTAGAATTTATTTTGTGTGAATCAAACTCTTGTGATTGTTGGCTTCCTTGTTACTATGTGATCCCTGTTATATGTAGTTATGTGTATTAACAAATATCTTCTTGCTACTGCATTTGTACCGTTAGAACGTCTCATCTTTATAATTACTGTTAAATTTGTACACATTCTTTTATATCTACTTTCTATGCAAATGCTTTAGGTTTTGGTTCAAATCTGAGCCTATTGAACCATTATTATATGTATGAAAAAAGAAAAGAAAAAAATCATTATTATATTTTGCTCCTCTTAAGGCGTGTCGTATTAGAATTGCAAATCAAGAATTAGAAGTAGATTTAATAGTTTTGATGATGTCAGGCTATGATATGATGATGTAATCTTGGGGGTGTATTCCTGTGCTTTTTGTAACGAAGAAAGATGAATCTTCTTGGTTATGGATTGATGATTCCATACAATTGAAATAAATATCTTTTGATTTTGAGTCAGCTTCACATTAAGAAAATTTTGAGATCGCATGATATTCCTCTTATCCAACCAGACCTTTATTTGCCTCCAGTAAGATTCGAACACCCGATCTTGGTTATGTATTGCTGATTCCATACAATTGAAATAAATATCTTTTACATTGAGTTAGCTTCACATTAAAAAAATTCCGAGATCTCTCTTATCCAACCAAACCTCTATTTGCCTCCACTGAGATTTGAACACCTGACCTCTCCTTTGAGAGGAAAGCGGAGCTTATACCGTTGGGTCATTGATCGAAGTTCAAATTAATTAGTTGTATCAAATTTCAATTTAATATGTTGCGCAATGAGTAAATTGAAATTCAACATAATTATTTCAAGTTTTGAAATAATGCTGTTGAGCTTCGGATTAATAAAGTTTGATAACACATTAAATTGAGATTCAACACAATTATTTCAAGTCAAACTCGATTAAATGCGTTGCTTGTGTCCTGTCTGCAACATGCTACATCACCAATAAAATGTACAGAAGAGGTTCCAGACTCTGTTCATATGACATTATTATATAAACTACAGATATAACACCAATATTACTAAAGCTTCCAAAGGAAGCCTTTAAATCGATTCAATGGGCTTACCTCCGAAACGAAAGGGAGAAAAATTTGTTCCTGAAGTGGGCACAAATACAATGCATAAATTATTACATGGTCCGGGTCAATAAACAGACTGTCACGTAATCAAGTGTGTAAGCTTTATGTTAGCTTTATTCAATTTTTTGATTATGTGTCACTTCGTGATTGGTTGGGATCAATGATTCCGGGATCATGTAATAAATTCTGGCAGCTGAGAGAGAAGGAACGAAGGAAGAGAAGAGCAGGAAAAAAAAAACACCTACCTTGTTTCTCAGATTGTTTCAAATATATAATGATTAATGAAACAACTTTCCTGTTGCTCTATAAGATAATGCCAAATAAGCTGTGTTTGTTTCTCTGTCTTCCAACCACACACATGGGGGAAAAAGCATAGTCCTCCACATTTCCTGCATAATGATTTCAAGTAATGAATATTGTTAGTCTGCCTAATTTAAAAATTCAAGTATGAACGGTAGGCGGGCGTACACTAATTAGAAGGTGTTACAATCTTTATATGATGGCTGTCAAAGCCTCTGTAGAACATAGCTTGACAAAAGGACAAATACTTTGGATCACTAAGATTGACTTGATGGAAAAGACTCATTCCTACCAAGTGCCAATCCATTAATTCTAAATTGTTTAAGTGCCAATCCATTAATTCTAAATTTGTTAAGAGGCATTTGCTTTTTCCCACAAGAATGGATCTTCATCACAGGCACTTGATCAGTGAAATCAACAGTTCATACTGGTACGCGCTTAGGAGTACGGAGTACCTGCAGTAGAGATTGAGGGAGATGCAGAGTTGATTAGTTTGAATAGAAGAGAGCAACTGCATAAGTAAATCCACAAAGGGTCTGAGAGATATTTTCTGAAATCTCTTAAAAGACCAGAACAGGGCTAGCTTAGTATAGATAGATTACAAAGAAGCAAATTGTTTGCTACATTAGTATGTCTTGCAAAGAGAGTAAAATCAAAGAAGTTTTATGACTTATAACAACAATAGTAAAACCAATCTGATCATTTCAGCCAATGGTCAAATCTGACAATTCCCAAGTTAAGAGGAATCTGTAAGCAATTTTATGCAAAAACCTTACACAATTAGAAGTTTTGGCAGCCGGGAAGGGACGGTGCCTGTCAGCCATGGATGGAATGATGCACAGTGGATATTAATGTTATGATGGGTGGTCAAGTAAAAAATATGGTGTATTCAGCTGTCATTATAGTTTTTTTTCATTACAGTGATTAAAGTTTATGAGGAAAGAGATGGATAAGTTGGGCGATCAACTTTATAGAGGTGTGACTTTTTTTGATATGACTGCCACCATTCATATCTTGGTCTGAATTTCAACAAAGCAATATGAGTGGATGTGTTCATTACCCTCTATTGGAGATTCAGTATTGCATATAGCCATACAATATGACAAATATCAATCTAAAAGGAGAATCACACTGTATGTGAAGAAAAACTGAGGTGATACAGTACGCCTACAAAATGAACAGCACACATCATGAACAGTTATCAAGTGCTTGACTATCACTAAATGCACTTATCCAGTCTTTAATCATTTTCACATATCCTGTAGAGTTATCTTCCTCATCCCTGATTATAAGATCAATTAGCTTGGGTTAGATTAGTTCTAATTTGGATTCTCTACACCAAGAAAGGCATATATGATATGTAGCATGACTAAATTTTCAAACGTAATAGCAGCAACCTTTAAGTTGGAAAGAAAGGGCATCAAAGGGAAAGAAGAACCGAATAATTACAAGGACTGCTTAATTTCCAGTTGACATTTGGAGGCTAATGTTTAAAATTCTATGCCTCTTATTTAGTTTACTGACAGCTGTGAATTGTTCAGGAGGGGTTAGTACTTTAATCACCCAATCACAACATTGCCGACAAGTCCACTAAGAGAGTGATTATTTTAATATTTCCATAAGTGCTAAACTAGATGAAATGTTACCATTGAAAAGTTTGTGCCTCATTCCCAAGTGCTCCTAAATAACATTGACCTAGTGTATCTTTCCAAATTCTTTTACATCAATTCATTTGTAGAATTGTAGGTTATCCCATATTTTGTCTCAACTCAACTCAATAGTTAAACCACTTCATCTAGGAAATCTGGAAGGTCACAAATGATCGATGTAAACCACACACATGCACTATGTCCCTAAGAGCATTTGAATCCCTAACCTACCATGTGGAGGATGACAATGTATCACTTGAGCGCTTAGTGGAGGTCATGTTCGGGGACGAGAATGTATGGTTTAACTGGAGATACCATCATACCACGTCAGTTAAACCCCGTGTTATCATTTATTTTTTTATTATCTTAACCTGAGTTAGTTCTATGAGTTAATTATCTTAAACCATCTTGACCATAGAACTTCTCTCAGAACATCTAACTTTATTATTCCTCCTTTAGTTTGGTTAATTAAAAAACTAGAAGTGAGCTTGAAGATGAAAAGCAGCATTGGCTGAGCAGTAATTAAAGATGAGTTGAAACATAACACGAGTGCTTTGCTAGTATGCCAGGGATGTGACATTATGGATTAAATTTAAGAATGAAGTTGAGTCTTCAAAAAGGAAAGCAAAATCTACAAGTCAGCTGAAAATGGAGTTTGAACCATTAAAGGGTTGTTTAGGTCATCCAAACAATTGCTTTTAGTGGATGAAAGGTAACCTTTTAGTTATTTATGCAACATAAGTTGGTGCAATTGACATTATGATGGTTGCTAGAGGGCCTTGCAATTTCATCATCATTCTACAAGTTTCTAATGGTTCCGTTCCTCTCCCCTCTCCTCCTCTCTCCAAAAATAAATAAATAAACAAGTAAAATAGAATACTATAAGTAAAACAAAGATAGCTTGAACTCTAAAGCCAACTCTCTACCCTCTCAAATGCAAACACTAGGTCTAGCAACAATAACTCAATAGCCATGACATCATCAAAACCCTCTACCCTTTCAAATGCAAACATTAGTTCTAACAACACTAAGTTAATAACCATCCATGATTGATCAAATTACTATGTTACATGGACTCGGGTACGTGGGTCAGGTGTGGGTATGCGTTCATGCGTCGGACATATCAAATTCCTAAACAAAGAGACACATGGACATTGCAAAATGTTCATATTTATTTTAATATTTTTATTTTATTTTCTAGAATAAATTGATGTCTTTATGTAACATAATATTCAATATAGGCACTTCACTCATTTTGAAGTAATAATATAATAAAATTGAATTTTGAACATGTTTTTTACGTACATATCCAACCAAAAGTGTCAGACACACATCCCATACCCATGTCTGAACAATGTGTGTTGGACATGGGACTTCACCTACTTTTGAAGAGTCTATGTAACATGGAATCAAAACCTTCATCCTTGTCCTCCTACTCATTTTTGTCTTAAGGTGACGAGTATTGTTGTCTATAAACAAAGTGCAACAATTTATACAGCTAAAGTAATAGATGACTATTTATATCCATCCAGTAGCCAGAGTCAAAGGCCTCGGCAATGGTGAGGAGCAAACCTACTTAACAGAAAACTTATTGGCATGCATGCATGGATGCAAAAGTGATCATATATGTTTATTTTCATACATCATGTTACTGAACTGTCAAAATAAGGTATTTGAAAAGGCAAAGTAAAATCTACATCACATTATTTTTAAAAAGTTGCTAATCTTTTATTCCATGGAACTAGGAATTAGGAAGGACAAAGCATAAATGTTTTATCTGAGTCATTTTATGTTCTAAATAAATTTTTTGGCTAACACAAATCACGTGTGTTATGAAGGTCATTTGTGTGTGTTTGAGATAGAGAGAGAGTGTAATGGTTGATGGGAAAGACATGGCTGAACATTAGGCAGGAATAATGTAAAGGGCAATCTGTCAAAGGAGGCAGCAGTAAGCCTTTAAGTTATTTAGACTTGCTTCCATATTGAGGGCGGGCCTTTGATGACTTATTAACAGTGTACAGATTGATTATATGTGATCTGCATTCTTTTAATAAATACAAACAGTTTTATTATGATAAATATGTACAGGATGTAGACAAGGACTACAAACCTACCATCAAAAGACCAGCCCTGGTTCTAAGCATGAGTTTATAACCTTAAACTAAATCTTTCCACTTACTTTATTCTAGATTCCAACCTTTACTTGCCAAATACATCGTGCTGCAACAATCCAAGGTCTCCCTTCAGCTCTGTAATTAAAATGTTGTAGATGAACCCAAGCAGAGGACCAAGTTTGCTGATCTCTCAACATAAGGTTTCAGATGTTGGGCTGGGTTAAAAACATTATGTATAACATATTCATATTTCAATCAACTGAACCAATTACCCGAGGTCTCTTCTAATTGTATGAATCACTCTTGAATTGAAATAACATCTTTCCTCCTAATGGCAAGAACAATAGGAGAGAACACAACCAAAAGCTTCAATAACAGTGGCCATGTATCAGGGGAACCCACCATTTTTCTCATTAAAACACAGAAGATCAGTATTAGAAATGAAACCAATCACGTGACATTTGAAGTAACAGCTGGCGCAAGATTAGAGCAAACTCATTAAGATGGTCCGTCCATGAGTAAGACTAGCTCTGTGAGGGTTCTGAAAATATTGTCCAGAGTGACAGTGTTACAAGGAAGAGGAGTAAAAAAGGATGAGGCTCGAGGTAGTGAGGAGAGCCACAGCTGGTTAGCCGAAACAATAGGATAGTTGACCCTGAATAATTTGACCAAGGCTTTTTTGTGTCATCTTTCCTTTCTAATGTGGAACTGACACATAATCATTGTGCCTGCATTATTTTATATATCTTCAATTGATTCTCCTAGCAATAGTATACTTTTGATGGATGTACTTCTGGGAACATTTGAGCTGGAAATACAAACATCAATCTTTTGTTTGCACCAGGGTGTCAATTATATGTACAACTTGTTATTCTGTTCCATTATTTCATTCTGATGTTGTTTCAAATTATTGTTACACACTAGTAGAACCTCTATATGAATCCATGGAATTAAGGACCCTAAGTCCAACCTCGTGTAGCTAATGAAAGGGAATACCTAGTACAGCTAAAACTTCCAACCGTTCATGCTATGAAGATATCCAAGTAAAATTTATGCATGATAAAGAGAGAATTAAACAGATGCATGACAATTACACAGGAGAATGTACATGAAAATTTAGTATATCTGTGCCAACAATTGCAATATAGAATCATCACAGGATATGAGGTATACACATCCACCAAGAGTAGATAAAAATGTGGAACAGTATTTTAATTGGAACATCTCAAAATCAAAATGATGTAACTTCAACATCCAACCACTCAACAACGATATCATAGTTCAAGTTTTAAGATGGCTGGGGTGACTTTAATGGGTGTAGAAGTTCGAACATTTTAGGACTGCAGGCTATATATATAGCATAAAGAACATAATTTGTTTTTGAAGAAATTTGTAAATTCAAGTAAAACACTTGGAAGCACTTTAAAGAAATTAATAATAACAATTTAGGTGTGAGGATAAAGATCCACTTTATGAATTGATTATATGAAAGCACCACGATGGATAATCTTCTTTTCCCTTACTAGGAAAAGTTTGTACTGTTAAATGCTTTTGACAGGTTCAATAGTGAAGCAAGATTCAAGTGCTGACACAATTTGGTAGGAAGAGTTCATGGATAACACTATTTGCATGGAAAATTATGAATTAGCAGACATGGTTTACAAGGATGGCAGTAAGACATAATGAAGTAATGGGATCAAGATGACCTTTCAAGAGACTGAAGAGTTAGAAAGTCAACTGTGCAGAAAGGGCTATAATTTTACTGATGTGACTACCACCATTCATCTTGGTCCTAATTCTATTTAAAAAAGTGATGGAGGATTTTTTATTTGCTTATTTGAAGATGTTATTTATGACATGACTTATGCATAAAACCATAGAACACCTTGACCCAAAAACAAGCAAATTGATGAGACCGCAAAGATAAAAGAATAGGAACAGGGGAAATTAACCTGATAAGTAAGCTTGCAAAACAAATAGTGCACACCATAGGACAGTGTCTGCTTACTCTTGTTCTTTAATGAATTTGTACAGTGCATGCCTTTGATTTGCAGTTGTAAATTTGGTTGAATTGATTTGGTTAGTAGGTTGGTCAAATTTGACAAGATGGAACAAGAAAAAGTAAAATGCATTATTTGGAATCTTGAAATATAGAAGCAAAATCTGCAAAACAACAAAAGGATTCAGGCTACAGTTTGATAATTTAAATGTTTAAAAACTTGAGGTTGCCATCAGTGCATGTTAGAAACATATATGCCTTCTTAAAGAAAGAAAAAATAAATAGTGAAAAAGCTATAAAATACGAACTGAATTAATTTATTCTAGCAAACATAGTATTTATTTACACAGGTTGATCTAAAGAATAAATCAACGTTTATCAGCATACAAGTATACTAGCCAAAAGAAACTGTATGAGGAAGGTAATTCATTTAATTATTTTCAATTTTATTAGATTGGTGGATTTCAAAAGAATTGTGTTTCTTTTTCAAGTATTCCCACTATTAGTTCACTTAATTTAACCTTCCAAGTGTTTTCTACATGATTATATCAAGAGTCTTAATCTTTAGATTTCTGATCTGATGAAGTAAAATGATATTCAACAGTGTGTTGAGCATCAAGGGTAGTTTGGAAGAAAATAAATTGTAAATAGATTGGTACCTAACATGTGATAATGGCACATATTACTGCTAGAAGCAAATGACAAATATCAAAAGGTAGCAGATTTTCAGTTAGAAATTGCAACTTGTGCAAATACAGGCTTAAAAAGACACATGCCACGTCAAGTCTCAGCGTCTAAATGTTTCTCAAGTTACATTTGAGAAAGCATATGTAGGTAAGACTCCATTATGCGTCGAGAGCTTTCAAGAGGAGAAAAAGACTTTTGCTGCAAGAGAACATGATGTAGTTGACTTTGAGTTAGTGGATAACAGGTATTGCATTTCTTAATCATTATACACAGTTTTTGAGTAAAGTGCATCATGACAAGCCCTCTTGGCTACATTCCCTCATATTGAGAATAAAAGCATACTCCAATCCCCCCACAAACACCAAATCACATTGTAAAACAGAAAATAACAACAAAATCAGTATGCCTCCTAAGGTTAAAACCTTCATGCTCATCCTCCTGCTCTTTGTTAGTTTATCTTCAGGTGAGTAAGTTTTGTACATATGTGAACCTCCTTACTAAAATTCAAATGCATAACACAAAACCTTCTCCTTTCTCTTGTAGGCAGACCCATCGGCAACAATGGGAGTTTGAAGCTTACTAACCCACATAGCAAGGTAAGCTGTAGTTGCAGACATGCATGAACATCGACTGTGCAACAGTCTATTTTTTTGGTGCATGCACATGGGTTGCTTTTTTGCTTTATGTGTGCCTTTGTAAATGCAGTATCCAATTAAACATTTTGCAGGTTGAAGGCAAAGGCTGCCATTGTAGTGGTGGGATTTCTGAATGATTTATATATGGACATAAGAAAAAGTGGGAAACCTAAGTTGCTGAGGCTTAATAGTCCTGGCACATGCAAGAATTAAGTAACTAACCAGACACATGTTATTACCCAAAAAAAACAGTATCATACATCACCTATATGAATCATGTATTGATTAAAGGAAGAAGGAATATAGACAGCTATTTTCTAATGGGGTGGGTAGTGACAGTGAGAACATCTAGCATGCATGCTTCATATGGGAAAAAAAGGTTTTTAATTTTTTTTCCGGCTAATTACACACTACTTTTTGAATAGGTGATAATCCAAATGAAGTCGAGAAAGCTTACAGGAATCCACGCGATGCTGGATTATGAAACTGGACCCAATCCTGTGCATGACCCGCCGAAAGGGAAAGGTGGTAAAGGAGGCAATGGCAATTGACTAACTCATCCTTGTTGTATGGCCTTCACACTGTCGTAAGAATAAATGTAAAAGAGATGGAGAAAGAGAGCCTTTGGAACCATACAAGAAGACAGAAGTAGTGCATCTCTTCCACTCTCATATATATATGTGTGTGTGTGTGTGTATGCATGGTATAATGCATGTGTGCATATAATTGACCAGAGCATGAATAATATGAAATTTCTCTTGTGATAAAAATAGAATTGGGCTGGAAGCTGAATTTAAACTATGAAGATGTTCAATTTAACATGTTGAATTCTATCCTTCAAATTAGTATCTCCTAGCCCTCCATTGCACATTGAGAGTGATTTGTACGCAAGACAAGTTGAGTACACTGCATATAAGTTTGAACAGGAAACAAAATTACAAGAGAGAAAGCCATCATAGAGAGAAATGAAATCATCAATGATTTTGAATGTGATAACTGCACCAAGGAAGAGGTCTCTCTCTCTCTCAGTGTCCCATCTCCCTCTCTCTATCCCTCATTTTTCTTTCTTTTTTTTCTTGGTAGGAAAGAAGGTTCCTTGTCACAAGCTGCTTAGATTCTTCTGTGAACATAAAAATAAAATAGAAAGATCTAAATTCCAATTATAATAACAATAATAAATAAATAAAACAGAAAATTTATCAAAGATTATCGACATCTGCTCATGAGTTTCTCTATATGCCTAGCTCCATTTGGTCTCAATAAGTACATAATTAAAAATATATAAGTAGTCTTTATGAAGTTAGCAAAGAATCTCATATGGTATTATTTGAATATCCAAAAAAGAAGAAAACAAATCAAGCATGCAAGTAAAATGTGTTTTATGATGAGTCCTGTCTGAATCTTCTACATAGTGGCTAAAATAAATTAAAATGTAATATAGTGAGGGCTAATAAATAATCAGTTCAAAGAAACTTCATTAATGATCGAATCTATGACTCTACCAGGAAAGGCATAGCACCACCAAAGGACTAACTTGCTAGCTCTTTTAGTTGCCAATTGAGTCTCAATCTCCTTTTTAATGCCTTTTTTCTCTACAAGAGAAAGTCTTCAGTGCACCGGTGATACCATGTCACATGGTATCACCAACCAATTATATCTCATCTCATCACTACATGGCACATTTAGTTAGTCGGTGATACCATGTCATCCATACCACCAGTGTATTTAAGTTTTTTTCCCTCTCCAGAAAGAATGAAATAATATGGCAATTAAACAGACAATTAGGGTTGATTCTTTCATTAACATAGTAATTATGTAAGCCTCTGCTCTTTATGCTTGTCTTAACTGGATGTGGGATATATAATTTTATACACAAAACTGCCCAACCAAAGAAAAAAACTAAAATAAACAAAAATCAACCACCAACTATTTCACATCGTATTTCCATCAGAACCCTGAAACAAATACAACATGGGTAACAGAACAAAATTCTTGTACATCAAAATGTTTTTTTTCCCTCCTAAGCAGACAAATCAATAATGCCAGAGCACCTTTAAAAGGGAAAGGGCCTGTTTGTTGGCGAAAAATCATCCAAAGCGGACTTTCCACTTGCAAGGATGCCTACTCAATTTGTTAGAGTAAAAAAAAATGACTTAGGCAGTTTTGTGCTAGCACAATACCTGTGCAGTGGACCATTTAAGAGGCGGATGATTTTGATCAAAAATGACCTTTTGTATGCTCTCTACATGCCATTAGAGATCGTTAGAGTTCTTTCAATATTAAAAATTAGAGTAATTAGGTGGAACTAAACCACCAATTCTTTCATTCACTCAATCTTGCATGGTGTATTTGTCATCAATTATTGCTTTTGACTATAATGGAGCAATCTCCGAACTTATGGACTCAATCCAAACTCTCAAGAGTCGAGACATAAATTTTTTGCAGATGTTCATTCTTTAAAGAAGCAAGGGGAAGCTTGAAAATACTGCTTTGGGAATGGGTAATTAATTTTTGAACTTCTGATTCTCTTTCAGTCTAGAACTTCAGATTTTTCCATAACAAAAAACTTTAAAACACACACAGACAGATATGAAGTTCAAAAAAATGGGTACTTAGAACTAGGAAAAAAAATGGGTACTTGGTGCAAACATGAATTTTGATCTAAGCAAAAGAGTGTTCTGTAAAGAATAACTAGCAACACATTTACACTATCATAATGCCCATTGAAACTTAGATTATATAACATGTTCTAAGTTCAATTTTATTTTTATCCAATTTCATTTGTGATTTAGATCAAAAGAATAGGTAATTGACCAATTTAACAATTTTGTATCATCATTACATCATCCAAGTTATTCTGAAAAGCCACAATGTAACCGTGGTACTAGTAGTTCCGATGTACTAACATATACCACCATCAATTCTAATTTTTTTTTTGGTTGTTGTTGTTTTCTCCTTTTCTTTTCTTATTTTCTGTTATCGTTACATGAGTTGTCCCAATCTATTCTAAATTGATCTAATCGTTGCAAGGGCACACAATCACCTGCAGATCATGTGTAGAAGATAAATTTAAGAAGAGTTGAACCAGAGACATCCGATTCCTAAACTGTTGCATTAGCCAACACACAAGTCACTATTGTAGTCAACTCAAAAATCACCATAACTTGTTCAACCAAAATACTACGCACTTTCCCAACAAGCACAGGCAATTGATTGCTATACTAAACAATTGAAAACCTAAACTTGCTCAATACACAGTACAAATTTAAAAAAAGAATACAGAACATAAATTGATTTTTCTTCAATAATGGAACTATAACAGTATAATCTTACAAGTACACATATTTATCGCAGTGCATATATATATGTATGTATAATATTAGAGAGATTCATTAATTCTCAGCGAAACAATGAAGTATCAGCGTTCGAAGAACAGAAGCAATTGGTCTCCATGAGAATGAGAGAAGCATTGACTCTATGGGACGGTGTTGTAATTTTTGATTCCTCACTCTTTTTAGTGGATGCAAGTTTGCACTCAATCTATTAACCAATAAGAGAATGACATCTGTCAAAGCTCACCTAAGCTAATCCTTAATTAATCCCTCTTTATCTCATCTTCAATGGCGTTTTTCTTACTCTCTCTCATCTTCTATACACAAATATATATCTAAATGTTTCTTAAGTTACATTTGAGAAAGCATATGTAGATAGACTCCATTACATGTCAAGAGCTTTCAAGAGGAGAAATTTTTTTTTCCTGCAAGAGAATATGATGTGATTGACCTTGAGGTAGTGAATAATAGGCATTGCATTTCTTAATCATGACAAGCCCTCTTGGCTACATTCCCTCATATTGAAAATAAAAGCATACTCCCATCCCCCCACAAACACCTAGTCAGATTGTAAAACTGAAAATAACAACAAAATCAGTATGCCTCCTAAGGTTAAAACATTCATTCTCATCCTCCTACTCTTTGTTAGCTTATCTTCAGGTGAGTAAGTTCTGTACATATGTGAACCTCCTTAGTAAAATTCAAATGCATAACACAAAACCTTCTCCTTTCACTTGTAGGCAAAGCCATCGGCAACAAAAGGAGTTTGAAGCTTACACCACATAGCAAGGTAAGCTGTAGTTGCAGAGATGCATGAACAACAACTGTGCAACAGTCTATATTTTTGGTGCATGCACATGGGTTGTTTTTTTGCGTTATGTGTGCGTTTGTAGATGCAATATCCAAATAAACATTTTGCAGGTTGAAGGCAAAGGCTACCATTGTTGCAGTGGGGTTCAAAATGATTTATATATGGACATAAGAAAAAGTGGGAAACCAAAGTTGCTGCTGCTTAACAGTCCTGGCACATACAAGAATTATATACCTAACTTTTATTGCACACAAGCAAATACAGACACATGTTATTACTAAAAAAAAAAATACAGTATCATACATCATCTATATGAATCATGTATTGTTTAAAGGAAAAAATAATATGGACAGCTACTTTCTATGGGGTGGTTAGTGATGGTGAGCACATCTAGTATGCATGCTTCATATGGGAAAAAAAAATTTAACATTCTTTTCGGCTAATTACACACTATATTTTGAATAGGTTATAATCCAAATAAAGGCGAGAAAGCTTACAGGGAGTCCATGCAATGCTGGATTATGAAACTGAAGGCTATCCTGTGCATAACCCGCCGAAAGGGAAATTCGGTGGTAAAAGAGGCAATAGCACTTGACTAACTCATCCTTGTTGTATGGCCTTCACGGTGTCATAAAAATAAATGTAAATGAGGGAGAGAGAAAGAGCCTTCAGAACCATACAAGATGACAGAAGTAGTGCATCTCTCCCACTCTCATATATATATATATATATATATATATATATATGTATGTATGTATGTTAAATATATGTTTGTATATGTATGTATATATATATGAATATATGCATGGTATTGTGCATGTATGCATATAATAGACCAGGGCATGAATAATATGAAATTCCTCTTGTTATAAAAATAAATTGGGCTGGAAGCTGAATTAAAACTATCAAGATGTTCAATTCTATCCTTCAAATTAGTATCTCCTAACTCTCCATTGCACATCGAGAGTGATTTGTACACAAGACAAGTTGAGTACACTGCATATAAGTTCGAACAGGAAACAGACTTACAAGAGAGAGAGCCATCACAGCAAGAGATGAAATCATCAATGATTTTGAATGTGAGAACTGCACCAAGGAAGAGGTCTCTCTCAGCGCTCTCCCCATCCCACATTAAGTTTTGAACTTCTGATTCTTTTTCGGTCTTGAACTTCAGATTTTTCCATAACAAATAACATAATTACACACGCACAGATATATGTAGTTCAAAAAAATGGGTACTTGGTGACTAACACGATTTTTTTATCCAAGGGAAAGAGTATTTTTGTAAAGAATAACTAGCAACACAATTACACTATCATAATGTCTATTAGAACTTAGATTATATAACATGTTCTAAGTTCGATTTTTTTTTTATCCAATTTCGTCCGTCATTTAGATCAAAAGAATCGGTAATTCACCAATTTAACAATTTTGTATCATCATTACATCGTCCAAGTTACTCTGAAAAGCCACAATGTAACCGCCGTACAAGTAGTTCCATGCACTAACACATACCACCATCAATTCTTATTTTTTTTTTATTGTTTTGTTGTTGTTGTTGTTGTTGTTCTCTCCGTTTCTTTTCTTATTTTGTTTTATCATCACATGATGTGTCCCAATCTATTCTAAATTGATCTAATCGTGGCAAAGGCACACAATCACCTGCAGATCAGGTATAGAAGATAAATTTAAGAAGAGTTAGAACCTGAGACATCTGATTCCTAAACTGTCGCATCAGCCAACACACAAGTCACTATCACAGTCAACTCAAAAATCGCCAATACTTGTTCAACCAAAATACTATGCACATTCCTAACAAGTATAGACAATTCATTGCTATCCAACAATTGAAAACCTAAACTTGCGCAATACACAATACAAATCTACAAAAACAATAAACTGAATACAGAACCTAAATTGATTTTTATTCAATAACGCTACTATAACAGTATAATCTTACAAGTACGCATGTTTATCGCATTGCATGTATATATATGTATATGTGTATGTGTATGTGTATGTATAATATTAGAGAGTGATTCATTGATTCTCACCGAAATGATGAAGTATCAGCAGAACCAATTGGTCTCCATGAGAATGATGGAGGGAGCATTGACTCTATGGGACGGTCTTGTAACTTTTGAATCATCGCTATTTTTCAACGAATGCGAGTTAGCGCTAGATCTATTAACCAATAAGAGATTGCCATCTGTCGAAGCTCACCTAAGCTGGAGTTTTCAGCAGTTCAACTGGATCCGAACTATATACCTTTATAACCCACTCAAGTCTACATTATAATTCTGGATGGTGGACCATTCTGCCTTGATGTGTTCCATGACATTCAAGTCTACTTACAATTCCGATGCACCAAAGTTTGTAAATGTGTCCCTTCAAATTCGACAAAAGGATGCCAAGTGTGGTATGACCGTACGAGAAAGGTGGAGGGTTCAAAATTGGCAAAGTTATTTGAGAGGAAAGAAAAGTGATTATGAATTGGTATTAGTTGAGACTATGATTTTTGGTTTTTGGATGGTGGTTTCGTTAGGAAATTCTTTTTTTTTTTTCATTATGAATGTTAA
Source organism: Cornus controversa (assembly GCA_026545225.1). Lineage (NCBI taxonomy): Eukaryota > Viridiplantae > Streptophyta > Magnoliopsida > Cornales > Cornaceae > Cornus > Cornus controversa. The sequence goes on from CM048847.1 coordinate 65,105,585, forward strand.
ATTAATTTGAAAATGTTGTCCAGGGTTAATAAAGAAAGTCAAAATTTGTGTTAAGTCAAAATTCAATTTCTCAATCTAATGATGCAGAGAACACGAATTTAGTGAGAGTAGTCAAAATTCAACTTCTCGATCTAATGACGCAGAGCAAGGGGCATAGCTACATGGGCACTAGTGGGTACTAATGTACCCACTTAATTTTATAAATTTTTTTTTTTACATATCGTAAATACAATTTTTGGAGGTTTATAACTGAAAGGACGTATTAAATTTCGAGTGATGTACTCACTTAGTTTTATAAAAAATAAATTATGGTCCAAACTTTTGCTTTTGTACCCACTTGTACAAATTCCTGACTACACACCTGGGTGTCACAAATAACACAAGCTTAGTAAGAGTATTCTTATTGTATTTTTTTTTCTAAATTTTTTTATTATCATTCAAACTTATGCCTTGATCAAATAACTTAGAATTTAAATTCAGATTAATTTTTAATAAGAGAGCTGTTATTAACACTTCACATTTAGTTTTAGACACTCTAACTTTTAAAATTAGTAACAAAAATGATTGTTTCACCCCTTTTTAATATTGTCCTTCCTAAAGACACTAAAATCTCATTCCAAAGTCGAATGCATGTCCCAACTTGACAGTTCTAATCATGAAACAAAATATTTACTATTGAGTGTATATTTGCATCAGTAAAAAAATTACTGAAAAAATAAAAATTAAGAAAATTGATTTGTGATTTTGTAGTCTTCATCGAAACATACCCATTGAAAATTAATTCATGCTTAGTTGGAAAAATAGACTATTCCATTTTTCAAAATATCACCTTCAAGTAACTTTACTCATTAATCATTCTTGAACCAAATTCACACACTTCAAGCAATATACCACCTCAATCTTGAAAATACCATATTTTTTTAAAGGAAATTATCATCTTTTTCGGGATGACTTTTGATCTCATAATTTGGTGTATGAAATCTTGAACTTAAAAATGAGAAAGAAAGCAAGAAAAAATGTGTTGAAAAGATTTCTCTCTCTCTCTCTTCTTCTTTTTTTTTTTGTATTTTTTACTTTTTAAGTTGACAAACAAACTCTATAATTTCACTTAGAGATGAGGGTGAATTTGACATTTTAATTATTAAACTTTTAAACGTGGAGAGGGAATATCAACTTTCTTTAATAAATAATTACAATTTCAAACTAGAAAAGAACCGACAAGACTCAATTGGAACCTAAACCATAGTTTCCACGTAAAGTTTTGTTTTATTTTTTTTGATAAACTCTGTTAAAAATAAAAAAAATTAGTATTAATTAAAATTTTAAAGATGTTCTTTCAAATTCTAATTTTGCCAATTACTGCGTAACACTTGTCCAATATCAAGAAGCTAACCTGCCATCAGTTGGTCCCACATCTCACTCCCGTCGACTTATCCTCCAGCTTAGCTTACCTGACGATAACTGGAACAACCAAAAACGCAATTATCAATAACAGTTGAGAATGGTGGCAAGTTTTAATCCTTAATTAATCCTCTCTTCATCTCATCTTCAATGGCGTCTTTCTTACTCTCTCTCATCTTATATACACATATATAGTAATTTACAGTTACCCACATATATATCGATCAGTCACATCTGCTTCGGCATTTCAACAGTCACCATGCCAGGACTCGTCTCAGTCAAAACACCGCCGGAAACTCCGCCGCTCCGAATCACTGTTCCCGACGACACCCCACAACAGATCCGACCCAATTCCGGCAGATCCGAATCGTTAAACCACAAGACCGCATCACCGGTCCCCAGGCGACCTCCGTCGCCTTCGCCGTCAACTTCACGGGCTAAGCCGTCTCCAGATCGGAGTTCCGTCAAGAAGAAGTCGCCGGAGAAGCCAGTCATCGACGAATCGTCTCTCGACAACCCCGATCTCGGCCCGTTCCTTCTAAAACTCGCGCGTGATACGATCGCCGCTGGGGATGGCCCGAGCAAAGCGTTGGACTACGCGCTCCGAGCTTCGAAGTCGTTCGAGCGGTGCGCCGTCGACGGCGAGCCGAGCTTGGACCTGGCGATGAGCTTGCACGTAGTGGCGGCGATTTACTGTAGTTTGGGGAGGTTTGAGGAGGCGATTCCGGTGCTGGAGAGGGCAATTACGGTTCCGGATGTGCCTAGGGGAGCTGATCACGCGCTCGCGGCATTTTCGGGGCATATGCAGCTCGGCGACACTCACTCGATGCTCGGACAGTTGGATCGGTCGATTGAGTGTTACAAGGAAGGGTTGAAGATACAGATGGAGGCGTTGGGAGAGACAGATCCAAGAGTTGCAGAGACTTGCAGGTGAAATTATGTTTTCTTTTTAACTATTTGTTTCGGTATCGGCCTATTTTAGTATGTTCTGATGTTTGTTTATTGAATTCGGTGATTTTTCTTTAATGTAATGTGTTGATCTGTGTAACTATTAATGAAAAATTGAGAAAATGGTTGATTTTTTCACAAATTGGAATGAGGACGGATTGGATCAAAATCATCAAAGTAAAGTCTGGGTGAAGACTATCTGACTTGTACTTTATATGAATTCATTGGTTTGCCTAAAATTTGGTTTCTCATATTTGATTAATTACTAGCTGACCCCAAGTACTTGAGAAAAAACCTTTGTTGACTCAACTATATTTGATTCATTATTGACAATGTTACATTTATTGAGAAAAAAAATTACGCTTGAACAATTCAGCATGTTCTGATGTACCATGAAAATTTAATTGCTCCGTTGTCTTTTTTATAAATTGGGAGCTTTCTCATAAATGTTGGTAAATTCTTGAAATGTCTTGCTTGAAGAATGCTTAAATCTGACCCCCTTGGAACCAATTCTTCAAATGTTGCATAAGATGCAATAAAGACATAGGATGGCCACTTTTGCCTTCACAAAATTCAGTGCATTTTGAAATGCCCAACTAAGAGTGTGAATTTTGCCAAGGTTCAGAACTTCCTGATTCCAAATTAGCTCAATCAGGCTGGGTCAAATGACTCAAAATGGTGCAATATTTGCAAACTGAAAGATGAATACCATGCAGGGAGACTGGAACTAGAAGAATTAAGCTATTAGTACAATTGCATCTTTCATAACTGCTTTCAAATGAAAGATGAATGAAATTGCCAAACAGTAGTGGTGCTCTAGAAAAGTTAAACTACCTGTACAATACAACTGTCATTAGTGCTTTCAAATGAAAGATTAATGAAATTGCCAAACAATGATGAGTTCTAGATATAAACCTGTTTCCCATAGTTCCACCGCATGCTGTATTGTAAAATATAAAGAAGTTATTGCAGGAATCAGATATAGAAGTAAAGAAGAACTGATTTTTATTTTTCATCTTTATGTGTGTTTATCTAAAGAAGTGAAGAAAGTAGTAAGTGAAGCAAAACATAAAGCATTTGAAGATTTTTATTCTAAACTAGGCACAAAAGAAGACGAGAAGAATATATCTAAACTTGCTAAAATAAGGAAGAGGAAAACTAGAGATTTAAGCCATATTAAATGCATTAAGAGTGAAGATTCACGAGTTTTAGTAAAAGACGATGAAATTGAAGAACGATGGAAAAGTTATTTTGAGAAATTGCTAAATGAAAACTATATAGAAAGTTTAGGCTTAGAAGAATAAAGTGACCTTATAAATAACATATTGCTGTAGTGTCAAGGAGTGAGAGGTTAGAAATGTCTTAAAGAAGATGAAATTGGGAAGGGCTTTAGGACCCGATGACGTTTCCCATTGAGGTTTAGAAATGTTTAGGAGAAGTTGGCTTGTCTTGGTTAACAAAATTGTTTAATAAGATAATAACTAAGAGAATGCCTGATGAGTGGTGGAAAAGTATCCTAATGCCTATATATAAAAATAAAGGGGACATACAAAGTTGTAATAATTATCGTGTTATTAAATTAATGAGTTACACTATGAAACTTTGGGAGAGAGTGATTGAACAACGCCTAAGATGAGAGAATGAAGTGTTGAAAAATCAATTTGGATTCATGTCGGGAAGGTCAACGATGGAGGCTATTTACTTATTAAGGAGACTAATGGAAAGATATAGAGAGAAAAATAGAAATCTCCATATGATTTTTATTGATACCTATTAATCTAATATGGAGGGTTTTAGAAAAGAAATGAGTCACAAAGGGATACATTGACACAATAAGGGACATGTATGATGATTGTGACTATAGTTCGTGTCATGCCCTGTTTCCGAAAGCGTGAAGTAATCAGCAATGCCTTAATGAAAATCCTTTATAATTAATAAATACAACAGAACATTTTAATTACCTTAATAACCATGAATGAATACACCAACTCTCCAACCAATATGGAATTTATCGTAACTTTTGGAGCCTTAAAAGAATATTTTTCTCTAATTTTTTCCTAACTTAAAATCAAATACGATCAATAACAATCTAGAAGACAAGTAATCCTTGCCAAAGTCCATGTTCCAGCCATAGCTACAATCACTAACCTATTACTGCCATAAACATGGGCCACATGTACATATCAGAATAATTCCTTATTTATACTTACCTACATTCCAATATAAAAAGGTTAACCTAATTTACTTACACTACCAAGTATTAACAGTTTACTCCTTAAAACCACACATAACAGGGCATACTTCATGTGATATAACATTCACAAAATTAGCAGTAAACCTACACTTGTACATGTCATTGGCAAGAAATTAATCAGCTTTCACAATAGAACCTATAGTTAGAAAGGTAAACATAATGATTACCTTTTAGTCTAATCAAAGTTTTATGTATATACATATAAATCTGTATATTTGCCAAAATAACCGTAGTTAACATGCCATCACTACATAGTATACTAACAATATTTGCTTCAGTTTACATAATTGATAAAAAAAAAATATGATTCTCATGTCATCGCTATACAACACTTAAATACGCAGAAAATGTATGTATCCAGGTTGAAATGGCTAATTATCACATGCAACATCACTTCACTTGCATAGTTTAAATGACCCATATGTTTTCAATTCCACCATTCAAGTATATATATCTATAGACCCATAACATATTGCTAAATAAAGATAGATTTAAAAGCCAATTATGACACACACATATATATAATAGCACATCAACTCATATATATGAAACAACTGTAATGTTCATAGTCACCATTCACCAAATACTACTCATATATACGCATAGACACATATATACCCAAAGCCCCAAAATTTAAACCTAACATAACATGCCAACCCCTAACCCCCAATCTCTTAGTAATCTAATCCCATAACTATAATAAAACCTTGAGATTTTAACTAAAATCCCACACTTAGTTCGGTTTCACTTTAGAATTTTCCATCAATTTAAACCATATATATATATATATATATAAGTATAAGAGCAAGAATCAACTTGCCTAGATGATTCCCTCCTGGTCTTCCTTTCTCTTATGACTGAGACCTCTCTCTCTCTTCCTTTTCTTCTTTTTCTTTTTCTTTTTTCTTTTTCTTTTCTCTCTCTGTTCTGCCGAAACTGTTCTCCAGTCTCTCTTTCCTTTAGTTTTTCTATTACAACACATGTATACCTATTATGCACTTAGTGGGCTGGTCAAGGTCAAGAGACTCCCACATGGTACTTCACTTAAATGCATACAGACACTTGCCTAGGACATGTGTCCTCCTTTCCTTTTTTTTTTCTTAGCTAATTTTATTTCATTCCCCTAACTTTCTAAAATTCTATTTTTGATCACAAAATCTCCACTAATGAATCCAAAATAATAAACAAAGTCTCCAAATATCGATAATTCCATCATAATCAAGATTAAAAGCCTAATTAATAATCCTGGGTATTACAGTTAGAACGCCTATAATGAAAACAATTGAATTCCCAATTACTGCAGGCTATATCAAGGGTCAGCATTAAGTTCATACCTTTTTTCCTTGGTTATGGATGAGCTAATTGAATTCCCAATTACTGCAGGCTACATCAAGGGTCAGCATTAAGCTCATACCTTTTTTCCTTGGTTATGGATGAGCTAACAAGACACATCCAAGATAGATTCCATGGTGTATATTATTTGTTGATGAGACGAAAGAATGAGTTAATGCCTAATTGAAGGTTTGGAGAGAAGCTTTAGAATTAAAAGGTTTTAAGAAAACTACGCAGGGAGGAGGCCCAACCATTTATCCCAAAAGCCGCGACTGATGGGAAAGGTGGAACCAATCCCTTTATCTCATAGCCCAGGGTGCCAGTCAATCAAGGCGGGATCCACTTCAGTGTGGGGATGCTCCACACCTAGGATGCTTCAGTATCACACACCCACACCGGAAGAGTCTCGAACTCGAGACCTCTTGCTTTGATACCACTTTACGCAGGGAGGTCCAACCATTTATCCCAAAAGCCGCGACTGATGGGAAAGGTGGAACCAATCCCTTTGTCTCATAGCTCAGTGCCAGTCAATCGAGGCGGGACCCACTTTAGTGTGGGGATGCTCCACACCTATGATGCTTCTGCATCAGAAAAGTAGAAATAAGACTTGATACATGGAGTGTAACTTTAGTAAATCTAGAAATACGAATGAGGATGTAGCTGATTGAGAATCAAAAAGTACAAAAAAGCAAACATTTTTGTTATTTAGATTCAATTATTCTTAAAGAAGGAAAAATTGGAGATGACGTAAATCATAGAATTAAGGTAGGATGAGTTAAATAGAGGAGTGCATCTAGAATATTATGTAATAGGCGTATCCACTTAAGATTGAAAGAGATGTTTTATTGAACAACTAGGAAGCACGAACACACCTAAAAAGGCAAAGAATTTGCGTTGGACACGGATACGCGTCGGACACGCCAAAAAATGTGTCTGATTTTTTTTTTTTTTTTTTTTGAATTTTCGGACACGGCACGGACACGGTGTGGACATGCGTCTGACACGGCTTGCATTTTCGGACACGGCGCAGACATGACATGGACACGGTGCGGACATACCAAATTTTTTTTTTCTCTTTTTCCTCTTGTTTTCATGAATCTTCTCTCTTCCATGTATTCTTACTTTATTTTTCACTAATCCCTAATTATTTTTGAAACAAAACCCTAAAGGTATTTGTTTTTTTCTCCTTTTTTAGCCTCTTTCTTTCTTTTTCCTTGGCAAAACACAAGTTCTAGAAAGTTTGTTTTAACAATTCAACTATAGCCCATCTCATCTCTTCATCTTTGTTCTTTTTTACTCTTCTTTCTCTTAATGTACAACTGCTATCTTTTACGTGTGACTTTCTGATGATGCATTTGTATTTGGAGTAAGCTAGAATGATGATGTTTAAATGATAAGACTAGTTTTTATTCTAATGTCTCGTTTTGATTTGGTTTTATGACTTTGTGACATCGTTCTCTTATAATTATTGTTGTTGTGGAGTAGATTCAATTGTGTACTTGTGATTTATGATTTATGAATTTTTTCTTTGTTAGGTTGATGAAAAATAATATTACTCTTAATTATTTAAAGTACGACATCAAATATTATATAAAAAGAAATATTTATTATTTGCCGTGTCCGTGTCATAATTTTAGGATTTTCCGTGTCGCCGTGTTCGTGTCGTTTTGTATCCGTGTCCCGTATCCGTTTCCGTGCTTCTTAGTTGAACAACTATTAGACTAGCCATACTTTATGGAACAAAATGTTGGGCAGCTAGGAAATAACATATGTATAAAGTGAGTGTGGCAAAAATGCGAATGTTGAGATCAATGTGCAGTAAAACTAGAAAGGATAGAATTATAAATAATCACATTCGGGAGATGGTTGGAATGGCGCAAATTGGAGATAAAATGAGAAAAAATCGGTTAAGATGGTTTGGGCATGTGCAAAAGAAGACCTTTAAATGTACCAGATAGGAAAAGTGACATAGTTCACATTGAGGCTGATACTAAGGAAAGAGGAAGACCAAATAGTCCACATTGAGGTTGAAACTAGAGAAATAGGAAAACCAAAGTTAATGTGGGTGGAGTTGGTAAAGAAGGATATGATAGCATGTGGTTTGATTGAGGTTATGGCCTTAGATAGAGCGGAATGAAAACATAAGATTCATGTAGCCGACCTCAAGTAATTGGGAAAAAGGCTTGGTTGTTGTTGTTGTTTGTTTGTTTGTCTAGCTTTGTTGACTGTCCACTTGATACGGCTTTTATTCTTCACCTAAACTCGTGACTTGCAATGCAAGACATTTTTGGAGTCACAAGTATGTTTCAATGTAATTATCTTCTCATTTTTTTTTTCTGGAAACTGTGAATCTTACGTTTCAATTAAAAAATTGATTCATTCCATTTCAAAATTTTAATTGTCTAAATAACTATTAGTTCATCATATTTGCATGGGGGATCATTTTTAAAAACTTGGTGCTCTATATTTTCTTGAACAAAATTAATTCTAGGTAACTGCATTGCAATTGCAGGTACTTAGCTGAGGCCCATGTTCAGGCGATGCAATTTGATGAAGCAGAAAATTTGTGCAAGAGAACCCTTGAAATCCACCGTGTGCACAGTTCACCGGCATCTCTTGAAGAAGCAGCTGACCGTCGGTTGATGGCCCTCATATGCGAGGCTAAAGGAGACTACGAATCAGCACTTGAACACCTTGTACTTGCCAGCATGGCAATGATTGCCAATGGACAAGACAATGAGGTTGCTGCTATTGATGTCAGCATTGGCAACATCTACTTGTCCCTATCTCGCTTTGATGAGGCCGTTTTCTCCTACCAGAAGGCACTCACTGTCTTCAAATCGTCAAAGGGTGACAACCACCCTTCAGTTGCCTCTGTGTTTGTACGCCTTGCTGATCTATACTACAAGACAGGAAAGCTGCGAGAGTCCAGATCCTATTGTGAAAATGCCCTCAGAATATATGCAAAACCTGTGCCTGGAACAACTGCAGAAGAGATTGCAAGTGGGATGACAGAGATTTCAGCTATTTACGAATCTTTCAATGAACCTGAGGAGGCACTGAAGCTCTTGCAGAAGGCAATGAAATTGCTGGAGGATAAACCAGGGCAGCAAAGTACAATTGCAGGAATAGAGGCTCGAATGGGCGTTATGTTTTACATGGTTGGAAGGTATGAAGATGCCTACAGTTCTTTCAAGAATGCTGTAGCAAAACTGAGAGCCAGTGGGGAGAGGAAATCGGCGTTCTTTGGGGTTGTCTTGAATCAGATGGGTTTGGCTTGTGTACAGTTGTTCAAGATAGATGAGGCTGCCGAGTTGTTCGAGGAAGCAAGAGAAATACTGGAACAGGAGTGCGGTCCATGTCATCAAGATACTCTTGGAGTGTACAGCAACCTTGCAGCAACTTATGATGCTATGGGAAGGTATTATCTCATTTCAAACCACTATACCTGGATTTTTACTTGAGCTTTTACTGATTGGATATTATATATTGTTTTTTAGCATTAGAAGTATTTGATATTGCCCTAGTCTATTAGGTTCATCTCTTCAACCATTAGAAAATATGCAATTCTTTACAAGCGGGCCAGCTTTCGCTAATGTGATAACTTCATGCCAAGGACTGTGCTGTGCCAAGTTTCATATTGCCAAAAGTGGCTGACTTGAATTATCAAGTGCCACTAGATTTGGGACATTGTGGCAGCAGCATGATCTTTGATGTGATATTAGCACCTCTGCATTGGTTACATCTGGTGGATTGTAAACGTTGTAGGCTCTCTGAATTCTGATTGCAATTAAGTAGAACCTCAACATAAAAACAAGTTTCTGCAATTTCAACCTTTCTTTGTGCTTCTTTTACTCTTCTCTGACTTAAAGCAAGAACCAAAGGTGCCATTTGGTTGCATTTTGCAAGTGCTTTTCTTACTTTAGAAGATAGTGTTTTGGTATCTGCTCTCAGAAGGCAGAGGAGTCGGGTCCATCCAAAATATTAACCAGAATATGAAAATAGTCCTCTGGTTTTTAAACCTGCTTTGCTAAATGCATCCTGTAATTGTTACAGAGTAGAAGATGCAATTGAGATTTTGGAGTATGTTCTAAAACTGAGAGAAGAAAAGCTTGGAACAGCAAATCCTGATTTTGATGATGAAAAGAAGAGGCTGGTTGAACTCCTGAAAGAAGCGGGCAGGTCAAGAAACAAAAAGGCAAAATCGTTAGAGAACCTTATCGACCCCAATTCTAAGAGGACAAAGAAAGAGGCATCAAAGAAGTGGTCGCCCTTCGGTTTTAGAAATTGACGAAGCATTTCTTGCTTTTTCTCCCTGCTTTCACACATGCATATTCTGTAACATATAGAAGACCGTGTATGGGTTTGATTTATGACTTGGTGAGGCTTCCTGTTTCTTGTGTCCACTGGTTTTTATCTCTGTTAATTTTTTGATTGGGTATCTATCTATTTGTGACCTTGATTATGTTCAATGAAAAGTAAATTGTATCTCTCATCAGGTGAAAATGTTTAGTTGAGTTGAGTGATCAATTTTATATATGCGGTTGTTCTTCAATGTTATGCGTCTTTCACTAAAATGTTCAGTAGACTTTGTCCTGTACTATTTGGACTTGAAAGTTAGCATTTTGTTATTATGGATCGAGACAAGTGAAATAATTCAAATTGCTTACTTGGCTTTGGTGAAAAAATGGTATATACCCTGGCTTTCCTAGATATTCTTAAACTCACAAAAAATGTCACTATTATCAAACCATTCTATCTTTCATGTTGTTGTATTTTTGAGATATTTCAAAATATACATAACAATATATATTAGGAATTATTTATTTATTTTCCTCTCACAAATACTAAGTTTTGCCCACGTCCCAAAATAGTAGGCATGTTTAGAACTTCAGGTATCGTGTTGGTTGAGTGCACTTGCATGTTGAGTCCAAAGAGTGCATGAATTGACGCTGATAGTGCATTCAGTTCTTAATCTGATGCTTATAGCCATTGTACGAAGTTCGTGAAGTTGACACACAAAAAAATACATTTCTTTTCACTCAGTTTGGTTGAATTCGAGTTATTCAAATTTTACAAAATACTATATGCCTTATTGGTATTGTTAGTATTTTACAATTGTATTATCACTAGAGGACTATACTGAACAATTCTATTATCACTGTTTGATTTCCTCTGCACTACGAGTGTACATTCGCAAAGGATTGTATCTTGGAGGGTGGGACACCATAACCTACTACAGTGACGTGAGACACCGTAACTTGCTACAGCGACACATTGTGTCAGAGGGACGAATCTACGCCTCAGTTAAGTGGTTCTAATGGTTTATTATTCTTTTCTTTTTCTATTTCCAATTGTTTCCTACGCAATGTAGTAGCTCGCTGCTTAAATTTTTTACAACAATCTTAAGAGTAGATTTTTTTATGATGAGTATTGCTTTAATCTCAACTAGACTCATTCCAGACACTTCTAAAATCGACCCATTCAATGGGTCTTTCCTTAAACGATGGGCATAAAGAGTTTATTGTGCCCTTGACATGATTAATGCTGCTGAATTCTTAACCACACCTGCCCTTATTGCTGGTATGGATGAAAAAGAAATTGCTGAATGGGAAAAGGGTAACAAAATTTGTAGGCACACCATTCTCAGTACACTGTCTAATGAGTTGTTTGATATATACTGCCTTTATAAAACAACATATGAAATTTGGGTGAACCTAACTAAGAAATATGTGGTTGAAGATACTGGAACTCAGAAATATGCCATAGGTAATTTCTTAAGTTTTGTAATGACTGATGATAGAGATGTTTCATCTCAAATACATGACTACCACAAACTTGTCAATGACTTGAATAATGAAGAAATTGACTTACCTGAGCCATTTGTTTCTGGATGCTTAATTAAGAAATTGCCTGAGTCCTGGAAGAATTATAAGAACAACATGAAACACAAACGAACACAACAAAGCTTATAAGATGTGATTGTTCACATCCGAATCGAGGAAAATAATAGGCTGAGAGACAAAGCTAACAAGGCCAAGGAAATTGCTTCCAAAGCCAACCTGATTAAGACCAACCCCAACCCAACAATCAAAATGGTCAGAACAATTGTACTAGGCATAAACACAAAAATAAACACAAGCCTAATAACCCCCATAAGCCTTATAACCCAACTTTTAAGAAGAAGGGGAGCTGCTTTGTTTGTGGGAAACCTGGGCACCATATTGTCAAATGCAGACACAGGAAAAGAGATGAGAAACCTGCCAAAGTCAATCTGGCTGAGGCGGAAGTTATTGCTGCAGTTGTCTTTGAGGTGACCATAATTGCTAATGTGAAGGATTAGGTGGTAGACTCTAGGGTTACCAAGCACATTTGTGGAAACAAAAATGCTTTTACCTCCTACACTCCAGTAGGGGAAGGAGAAAAAAAAGTGTTTACGGGTGATTCTAGGCTCTCTCCCATCACAGGAAAAGGGAAGGTTCTTCTCAAACTAACTTCAGAAAATATCATTTCACTTAGTGATATGTTTCATGTTCCAGATATCCGTTGGAACCTTGCGTCTGTTTCTCTATTAGGGAAGGTTGGGGTAAAGGTTGTTTTTGAGTCTGATAAAATTGTTTTGGCTAAAAATGGAGTTTTTGTTGGGAAATGGTATTGTAATCAAGAGCTATTTGTTTTCAGTGTTCTTGAGACCATGAATGAAAATGTTTCTAGTTCTGCTTATTTGATTGATTCTCTTGACATGTGGCATGGTAGACTAAGTCATGTGAAATTTTCATATGTTAATAAAATGAAAGATGTTGGTTTGATTTTTTATATTTCATCTTCAAATTATGAAAAATGTGATGTATGTGTTGAAATCAAAATAATTAAAATGACTTATAAGTCTGTAGAAAGAGAATCTGACTTGTTGAGCCTAATTCATAGTGACATAGGTGACTTAAAACAGACCATGACTAGAGGTGGTAAAATGTATTATATTACCTTTATAGATGATTTTTCAATATACACAACTGTCTACTTGCTTAGACATAAAGATGAAGCATAAGAGATTTTTTAAAATATAAAATTGAGATTGAAAACTAATTAGACAAGAAAATCAAAAGATTAAGAACTGATAGGGGAGGAGAGTACGATTCAAACCTTTTTAGTGAATTTTGTGAACAACATAGCGTTATTCACGAGATAACTCTACCTTATTCACCCGAGTCTAATGGGATAACAGAAGAAAAAAATAGAACATTAAAAGAAATGATAAATGCCATGTTAATTAGTCCTGGGGCACCCCTTAAATTGTAGGGAGTAGCCATTCTCCCCGCTTGTCATAAACAAAATAGAATACCCTATAAGAAAATTGGTATAACACCATATGAGTTGTGGAAATGATATGCACCCAATTTGTCATATCTAAAAGTGTGGGGGTGTTTAGCTAATGTCTTTTTTCCTAAACCTAAAAAGAGAAAATTAGGACTTAAATCATTTGACAATATGTTTATAGGATATGCCCAAAATAGTGCAACCTATAGATTTTTGGTAACTAAAAGTGATAACAACCTAATAGAGGTTAACACAATAGATGAAACAAAAAATGTAGATTTCTTTGAAAATATTTTTTTAATGAAGCATATATGGAAAAGATTGATTATGTCACTCATAACATAGCTGAAAAAGAAACCACTAAGCATTCTGAGATAGAACCTAGAAGAAGTAAAAGAGGAAGGAAAGAAACTAATTTTGGAGATGATTTCTATATCTTTCTTGTTGATAATGTCACGCCCACAAATTTAAATACAAGGAACTCTAGTCCAATACTTGAATTTGGTGTGCGACGTAAAAAAAAATATCGTTCTTCTTACCATACATTAATCCAAAAATTTACATATTACAATCAAAATATGATCACCTAGATCATCCATTACAAAAACTTCATCTGGAGGCCGCATCCCTCATCTTGAGTATCAGTTATGTACAACAAAAGATAATTACATGCCAAAGAGATTTACATGTAAATGGCCTCCACTGTGCTGTACTGCGCCTCCATTTACTCGGTACCTGAAAATAAAATGGGGTGAGCTTAACAAGCTCAGCAAGAACTGCAAAACATTATCATTGCTTAACAAATTGACCTTACCTTAAATTCCTATATATAAGAACTCGTACAACAATCTTCGTTGATTAGATTCACAAATTTTCTTATGATAATTAAATTCTAGTTAATTATCATATCCATATTTGCTTTCTTACACAGGAATCGTATTCTCAACAATTCCTTATTAAGCTAACATCTAGATTAACTTAAGATTAATAACCTCACATGAGCCTCGGGCTCCCCTCAAATAGATGGTAGGCTTAGTCAACAAGTGGTACGCATCGCATAGTCCCGGACTAAAGAAGCTCGCACACGTGGCTGGGCTTGTACGTTTACTCACCCAGATGGTCCTGAACTATATCCACACAATAAGGGCACCCTTCGCCCAATGGCCATAACAAATGGGTAGTACACACCCCATAGGTAGGTCCCTAACCATACCTCAGAAATTCTTTAAGAATTTTATCTCATTTACAAGATTTCAAGCTTTTAGGATTTACCAAATGCTTTTAACATTTAATAAATTAAATCGTTCTTTTAATGTGAACACTAATCACATTAATTAATCATTTTAGGATTTTACCCTTTAAATCCTTTCCTAAACTTAATTATTTTAGCATAATTAAGTTTATTATGCCAAAATATACCACTCTAGGATTTTCGTAATTTTCAGAGCTTAAGGGATATTTTTCTCCAATTCTCTCTAAATTGAAACAAAAGGAAACAAACATTTTTTATACCAACATAAAATCTTTTATAATTTATTAAATTCTTTTCACATTTAATAAATTAAATGAGTGAGTTGTGTGCGTTCATTATGCTCAAATGTCACATTTCAGGTTTTAATCATTAGGACCAATTATTTCTACATAACAAGCTCTATTATGCAAAAACATACAATTTAGGAAGTTCTTACGTAAATTATGGAGCATTAAAAACATTTTTCCCCAATTCCTAATTTTTAACATTTAGCAACTCCATTGAAATTAAATACACAATCTAAGTCCATACCTTCAAGGCCCAAACAGAAATTGCTACTTAACTCATATACTTCCAATTTTCTAAATCAAGTGTAAAATCTATATGCTCAAAATAGATTACTAGGCTAATGACCCATCAACTAATTTTCATAGTCACCAATTAGACCAATCCACATTCTAAACCCAAATCATAAACCAGCTGTACTAAACTCATTTCTATCTAAATACCAAGCCCACCAAACCATCATCCAGCCACTGCACCACCAATTCAAGCAATAAGCCCAATTAAACAACTTCACCATCAACCACTTTAGAACAGCTCACACACCATATATACATATACATATATTCAAGCAATAAGCCTAACTAAACAACTTCACCATCAACCACTTTAGAACAACCCACACACCATATATATATATATATATATATATATATATATATATATATATATATCACCAACTGCTATATGCAAAACTATGTGTAAACAATTCAGTCCTCCACGCGCCACCAATTTTCTTAATCCAACAACATCACTAAACAATACACACAAATACCCATAAGCTAGCACCACACCACCACACCATGGCTGCCACCCTCATAGCCGAGCCATGCACAACACCATCTCAAAGCATCCCATGAAAGCCAACCTCCACCAACACCAAAGCCAGCCATCTCCCACAAAGACCAAGCCAAGCTTGGCTGAACCCACAGCTAACCGAAACACCATTGTTCCAGCTGAGAGGCCCACCTTCACCACCACTCCAAACATCAGACACTATGCACCTACTACCACGACCATGAACAAGACCCATCACCTACTGAAACTAAGAAGATCCCATATATATATATACACACACACACATCTAAACATTATATACATATTGATACACAAAAAAAAAAAACTCACAACTATATACATATACACATGCATCACTATATTTACACCCACAATGAAGATCTCCAAAGAACACCTAAGTCTCATACAAGAATTATCGCATTAATGACAGATTTATACACATCAATAGTTATATATATATATATATATATATATATATATGTATATATATAGCCCAAAGACTAATCAAGCAACTTTTAATCTCAAGATCCAGAATTTATTTCCAAACAAAACTTAATTCATAATTTTCTTGTTAAAATCTCGTTCTTAAATTAGTTTCAAATCAGAATTTTCTACCAATTTAAAACATAGTTGTCAAGATATATAAACATATATATAGAAGCATAGGGGCAAGATTCAACTTGCCTGGTTGAGTCTTCTTCTTCTTCTCCTTCTCTTCTCTTTCCTTTTTCTTCTTCTTCTTCTTCTTTCTTTCTCTCACTCTCTCTCTATCCGTACCTTCTTCTCTCCTTAGCCTTTACTTACAGTCTTATCTTTTTGAAAGGCAAAGAAAGCTTCTGTGAGAAGCTTGAGGTAATTATTATACTATACTATCCATAGATCACTAGGCTGACCAAAATGGGCACCTGTTCATGCACACCCATTTGTGCCATTTGTTGTCTTTTCTTATTGCCCATGCACACCAACTTGTGCCACTTGTTGTCTTTTCTTACTTTCCCTTTTCTATCACAACATATAGGTATGAGATAGTTGCATACCAATTAATGGAACCATCAAGGCTAGTCAAAAGAATCCTATGTGGCAACTCAATTACATGTATTAAGACATGTGAGTTTATCGGTAACATATGATTTCCTGCAATATATAACATATATGCATAAATACATTTCTAGCCCTATAAAGCTCTAATTTACCTTTGAATCCTAAAGAAATAAAATAGGTCTTATTTAAAATTCAAGGTTGTTACAGATAATGACTCTCAAACCTATAATAAGGCAGTAACTTCACGTGATGCACCTTTCTGAAAAGAAGCAATTCATAGTGAATTGGGTCAAAAAGAACTAATCATACATGAGAGTTAGTTGACTTACTACCTAGTGCTAAAACCATTGGATGTAAGTAGATCTTTATAAAGAAGTTAAAATCTGATGGGTCAGTAGATAAATTTAAAGCTCAGTTGGTTACTAAAAGTTATAAACAGAGGAAAAACATTGACTTCTTTGACATTTTGCTCCTGTAACTAGAATGTCTTCTATTAGAGTTTTGATTGCTTTAACTATCATTAATAATCTTGTTATTCACCAAATGGATGTTAAAATTGCATTTTTAAATGGTGAATTAGAAGAAGAAATTTACATGGATCAACTTGAAGGTTGTGTAGTTTCTGGTAATGAGCATAAAGTGTGTAAGTTAGTAAAATCATTGTATGGCCTAAAACAAACTCCCAAATAATGATATGATAAATTTGATAACGTGTTAGTATCAAATGATTTCTTAATAAATGAGACAGATAAATGTATATATGGTAAATATGCGAATAACACGTGTGTAATTATATGCTTTTATGTGGATGATATGCTTATTTTGGGAACTAATCTTGAGATTGTTAATGAGATTAAAATATTTTTGGCCTTTAGCTTTGATACGAAAGATATGGGAAAAGCAAATGTAATTCTTAAAATAAAATTAACTAAAATAGGTGACGGTAGCATGCTCTCTCAAGAGCAATTGGTTGAAAAGATACTAAGAAAATTTGGTCACTTTAATTGTAAACCTGTTTCCACACCTTATGATGCTAACTTCCAATTAAATAAAAATAGAGAGCAAAGCGTATCACAATCTGAGTATGCTCAAATTATTGGTAGCTTGATGTATTTAATGAACTGCTCTAGACCTGACATTGCATATGCAGTTGGTAGATTGAGTAGGTACACTCAAAATCCTAACAAGGAACACTAGACATCTTTAACCCGAGTACTCAAATACTTGAGAGGTATTCATGACTATGGGTTGATATATAGTGGATTTTTTGCTGTACTAGAGAGGTATATATGGACGAGACCGACTCTGTCTGTGTCTATGCATTGTGATTGCTAGCTGCTGTGATAGCTAGAGCAAGAATAAAATTTATAATGAAAAAAACAGGCATATACGCCTAAGATATAATATTGTGAGGCAACTGCTTGAGTTTGGGGCGACATCCCTAGATTTTGCGAGGTCAGAGATGAATTTGACCGATCCTTTGACAAAACTACTAGGAAGAAAGCTATTGAGTGATACATCGAGGGGGATGAGACTTATGCCTATAACAAAGGTCAACAGTGATGGTAACACAACTGATGTGAATGAAAATCCCAGGAAGTAGGTTTATATGGGTAAACACAAATTACTGGTTGATAAGGCAGAGCGCACTATCATGTTTATCTTTTGAGAATCCCTCCCTATGGTGTAGATAGTGCAAAACTGTAACGTAAGAGGTTGAATCTATATTCTTAATGAATTTCATATCCCTTATGGGTGGTGTGTTTAGTTGCAGTACACACTTGATGGATTCATTTATTTGAGTGTGGAGGTGAGGTCGCCTCTTATAAGAGTCTAGACAGACTCTCTAGAGCGCTCACGAAAATCCAGGTAGGACGCAAGGTCTATTCGCGCAAACCCGTTATGAAAAGCTTCGGTATAGAGTTAACAATGTGGGTGGTTAATTTTCTGATTTACAATAAGAAATCTTGGTTCATAGAAACATAGTTTCACCAATTTTTCTGTAATTCATGGCTTACTTCCCTTAAGGCTGGTTCATAGTCCAAAAGACATCAGTTCTGATGCAATGGGTTCTTATGGTCCTCTTGTTACATCTGGCTATTTCAATAGTTACTTCTGTATTTTAAAATATGTGGGAGATTGTTGTATATTTGAGATATTTCAAAATATATATAACAATATATATTAAGAATCTTTTATTTATTTTTTCTCACAAATACTAAGTCTTGCCATGTCCCAAGTGGGTTGAGTGCAGATATCACACATGTAAAGACGTGATATCTTGCACGTTGATACATGCATGTACATTGATTAATTCATAGTGTTAGTCTGAGATCACATGACGCATATATGCATCAACTGGAAAGGTCGAGTTGTCGTGAGATGATAAAAGAAAACCTGCTAGAATCAAATTCTGTTGAGCAATCAAATAATGTAACTTCTCTTTGCATATACACAATAATTCACAGAAAAGAATAGGATAAATGCATCATACTTCAAGGCTCAAATTAAAGGAATTAGTGCAATATCTGATATACCCATCATCTTTGAAAAAAAGAGATGGCGGTGGCGGCGGTGGTGGTCATGATCTGATCGATTGAGAACCTTATGAAGGGATGGGACTGCAATGATATGACTAGTCATATCCATGGGGTGGTTGGTTTTGCGTCGTTTACCTCAACTTAGAATGTCTGTGAATTGAAGGTTGCCCAATATTTATACTTTTTTTTTGTTTGAACCTGAAGCGTGAAACTTGTCAATTGCACTGTGGCCATGTCTTAATCATGTTTGAGACATATATGTGAAAGTAAAAGAAAGAGGGTGACACTCATTTCACGCCATCTCGAAATGCTAGTAGCAGTAGCCATTTTTTTCCTCTACTCTAAAGTCCATTCCAATCAAGTTTAGATGAAAAGTGAGAGACTATATCATCAAATTAGATTCATGAGAACATCACATTCTCTGTAGGGGAGGAGTATGTGGTTGTACATTTGATTGCCTTTCTGCTTTGGTTGGCACATTTTTACAACTTCTTTTCACTTTGGTCTTGGATTCATGACAAATGGTTGAACACCTAATAGTCATTTCTGCTTTGCTGCTTGGTTCTAATACTTGTTTTTTAAGGGCCAAATAAATAGAAGTTTGAAGGATTAATTTTGACATTTCTATTAAATAGAATTAATTATACTATATTCACTTGTTAAATTCACCTTCTAATAGTCGATCATAGTCTATAAAAATGTATAAAATCGCATTAAATATTTATTGAAAATGAACTTTCAGGAGGTTAATTGAATGCAGCCACTAATGTGTTTTCAATTTCATGTTTATTTATACCATTTTAATTTAAGATTAAATGTGATTTTCAAAACAATGCCAATATTCCTATAATCCTATATACTCCAGATGATGACTTGTGGATAAATCATTTAAGGTAGGAGTTAAAGCATACAACTATTCAAGTCAATAGAGGATCGTTTGACCTTGAACCTGACGTGTACTGAGTTGACCCTCACTTTAATATTTAACTGAAACATTATCTTCAAGGACCAAATTGTGGAAAGTTCTGGTCAGTTACATCATTGTATTACATGTATTAAATATATGTAGATGAGCAGACTCGTGAAAAAAAAACATGGAAGGTGATATTAGTGCTCACTGTTTGATGCATGCAATTTACTTTTAATTATGCAACATGCAAATCCCATACTGTGTACGCGAACCACTTTACACACACAGTTTCTATATATATATATGTGTGTGTGTGTGTGGATTTGGCTTTGGTGCATTTCAATTAATTCCCTACCTGAAGATGTCAAAAATCAGTATATGCAAACACCAAATGCATGTGAAGCTCACATTCTAATCATGAACAACCTATCAACAATCACAATGATCTTGATTATGTGGAATGAACTGCTCAGATCACCGGATAACTATCCAATTAATACAAATACAAAACAATATTAACATTGATTGGTGCATGACACTAGTAAAATTTGGACTGTGATGTAATATTATCTGGTACAAACAATTAATGCACCATGTCATTTCTGACCTAAATTTTGTGGTTTTATTACCTTTTGGAAAAAGATGCCACAAAAACCACCAGTATTGCAACTGGGGCACCACAAATCTCCTCTTGGATTACTGAGTATTATCATGGGGTTTCAATAGGCTACCCTAATTATCAAAAGGGACACCCTAATAAATGCCCTGCTTGCATATATATATATATACATACATATATATATGTATGTATACCTTATATGGATAAGGTTGAAATTGCATGATTTAAATTCCGTGTAAATGGTGGCGATTGTGAATTGGCTGTTTCTTAATAAAATCCGTGCACGGACAGGAGTCACTGTCTGAGAACTGTGCCCATGTTCAAGAACTTTGAAGAAAGTGCCACGAAGTCCAAAATCTCTCTCGCTCTTCATTTACTCACTCTCTTCCATGTGTTCTTCGCAATGCAACCACCCAATACATGTCATACAGGAACTTAAAAAGTGTGCTTGTGTGATAGAGCAGGACAAACCTAACCTCATCCCTCTTCCTATATAATCTTATCCTCGCTCTACCTCTCTCCTGCTTCAAACCGTCTTCTATACCTTGACTCTCTCTCTTAGTTCTCCTTCAACTTGCAACCATGGTTGCTAAAGACACTGCTCGAACAGTAGTTGGTATTATAGGTGAGCCGGTTTTAATTATTTTCACCAAAAGAGAAAAAAATAACAGCTATATATATATATATATATATATGTTTTTTGTTTCTCCAATCTTCATTTATATATATGCATATATATATATATATACACACATAAATATAATATTTCGGGTTTTTAACAGTTTTATCTCTTTTGTTTTGTTTATTTTCAGGGAACATCATTTCACTAACCTTGTTCACATCACCAGTGTAAGCTTGAACTCTCGATCTCTATATATTTTTTAGGGTAGTGATACGTATATATATATATATAGGATGAGATAGCTAAAATTTTGATATATATGGGCATCCTTTGGCAGAATGGCATTATTATCCTCGTTAATCAATAATTGCTCTTCAAGTTTATGGAATGATCATGAACTGGTTCATCCATCTAAGATTATATATGAAAATGTTGTGTATAATAAATTAAGCTAATCAAGAGATACATGTTATCCATTTCAGGCCAACTTTTATTAGAATATGGAAGAAAGGGTCAGTGGAACAGTACTCACCAGTCCCATACCTTGCAACTCTCATCAACTGTGGCCTTTGGACCTTGTACGGACTGCCCATGGTGCACCCAAATAGCATCCTGGTCATAACCATCAATGGTTCAGGGTTCGTTATCGAGCTACTGTTTCTCCTACTCTTTGTTATCTACTCTGACCGAAAGAGGAGGCTTAGAGTGCTACTAATAATGCTCGCCGAGTTCATATTCTTAGTCATTCTTGCACTTTTGGTTCTCAGTGTAGTCCACACGACTAAGCTTCGGTCTACAATAATCGGAAGCATTTGCATGCTGGGCAATGTTATGATGTATGCTTCACCGTTATCGGTCATGGTTAGTCTCTGCCATGGAAGTTGCCTTACCCTCGTATATAGTTTTATTTTTTGTTTACATACATATTATATATATGTATTTATATCTATAACATTCATTATTTTGTGGCTGATAATTATGGAAGGTGCATGCGTATTTGGTTGGTTCATGGTTGAATGACGACCATATATATAAACATAATACGTGTGTAAAAGTACCAACTTGTGCAAATTTTCTTTTGTAGAGAATTTTGAATTAAGTTACTTTTTTAAACGCATTTATTGCCATGAATATCGTTAAGGAAATTGTTAAACCTTGTGATTAGTTTGTTGAATTAACGAGTTAGGCAAATTTGTGATGCAGAGACTGGTGATTACGACAAAAAGTGTGGAGTACATGCCCTTTTTTCTCTCCTTGGCTTCCTTTGCTAATGGCATTTGCTGGACATCTTATGCCCTCATCCGTTTTGACCCTTTTATTGCTGTAATTCTCTCTCTCTCTCTCTCTCTCTCTCTCTCTATATATATATATATATTCATTTTCTTTGGAGTAATAATACTCCTATTTAAACCTCTTTTTCAAGGAGGTGTGTAGCGGAAATATTTTTATTCATTTTGATGCTGTAGATGGGTCCAGTGTAGATCTCATTCACTGCTTCAAAGAAATAAAATTTCTTGGCTAGACAATATGACTTGAAAAATTGATTAGACGCTGTGGATTTATCAAATGAAAAATGATATTTATATGAATGAGATTATATGAATGAGGGTGATGTCATTAACATAATAAAGTTAATAATGACGTGCTCCACTCACAAAATTTTATTTGAAAACTTTTGAATTCGAACGCTCCCTTATCAAATAATGGGAGTGGAATATTTCTTTAGGAAGAGATGAAGACGTTGGCATTTATAACCTATAACTTTCTGTTTCAGGCACCTAATGGGCTGGGTACACTGTTTGGGCTAGCCCAGCTGATACTATATGCCACGTACTATAAATCTACAAAGCAACAAATGGCTTCAAGGCAAGGCAAAGTCGAGATGGGCTTAATAGACATGGCCACATCTGGAGACTCCAAAAAGATGAAAGGTCAGCCCCAGAAATAAATGGTTGTGGACTCGTGGTGCTTGACTTGGTCCATTTGGCTATGTAAGCAGAATGGGCTTGGACCCATTAGGAGCACCGAACTTTTCTGCTTATGTTTCTTTTTCTGTACAATCAATGGAGAGTGATAGGCGATACATGTAATTGCTAAAAGTGACATGACTCATGGAAATCATATATCATTTTAGTTTCAATTCTATATGTTTTTCTATTGACTTTATAATTTATAATTTATGCAATTTCCAAGCTTCTTGCACTTGGAGAATTGGTGGGACTCTCAATTTGCAATTTTATTTTTTATCATTATATTATGGTAATAATTATTAATAGGAGATTGGTTTTTTTTTTTTTTTATGGAAATATCACGCATTGCTATTAATTTTTATTTCATAAAACCAATAAATCCTTCCAATTTCCAATAGGACTATTAAGTATTTTTCTACTTAGTTTTAATTTCTCAATGTCCTTTTATACATTATTGTAATATAGAACTAAAATTTATGTATAATATAACCTTAATTATAGTTTTATTTAACTGTATAAACATCAGCACATGACAATGGGATACATGTCCAGCATCTAATTAGCTCATGAAATGAATTTTTTTTTATTATTATTGTGGTACATTGAATTTGAAATATTCACTGCTGAACGACTCTGCCAATCCTAAAGAGCAAAGTGGGAGCTAGGAAAGAGAGTGCGCTGATGAATTGGAAGCACTAATACAATCCTGCAAATCCTCGTCGCAGGCTATTAAAACCGGATCGCCATCATCATCTCTATATTTGATCTTATAAGTTTCAATCTAAAAAACATCGACACTTCACCGAGTGTGTCGTATCCGTGTCGGACAATTGAATACTTCTCCAACACGTGTCGGACATTTCGTAGAAGTGTTCGGATATTTTTCTTTTTAAAACACTTGTCGGACACTTCTTGGACACTCTTTCAACACATGTTGGACACTTCGTAGCAGTGATGCATTCTCAAGTATTTCGAATGAAAATTATATGCTACTAAGTTATGATTAAAAATCTAAGCTAAATATATGTCAAAGACTGAATAAATCTGATTCTTTAATTTATTTTAATCTATTTGTTTGTTTTTGTTTATAAATTTGTTTGGTTCTTAATTGCTTAATGATGAAGTGAAGTATTCTATAATATAATATTTTTTTATTGAATAATTAATATATATTAATATATTATATTATTATTTTCTAGTTGTATCCTTGTCTTTTTTTTTTTAAAATTTTTTATATCGCTGTGTCCATATCTTATCGTACCCTGTTCCGTATCCGTGCTTAACTTCAACATCTTTGACACTTTCTCTTCCAACTCCAATGATGAAAAAGGTAGTTGAAATTTTATCGCATCATTTCCATACGTTGCTTTTATAGTTATGGTCGGTGGTGTTACAAATGGAGTACTCATGTGAGCAACACTAGCCACAAGTTTCTCAGCAGCCAAATCAAAACATGGAAGGTCTCGTCCATAAGGAGAGCCATTCAGCTTTTTTCTCTTACCCTTTGGCCAACAACTCATTTAATTTGTAAACGCAAAAGAATAATCTATTAGTTCTACGAGAAGAAACTCAAAAATTGAAAATAATAAGAGCAAGATTACAACAACCAACAATTCTAATTAGTTTGTAAGCTTACCACCAAAATTCTGTGCAACATCTCCAAATTTCTTTCCAAAATATTTTTCAAGTTCCTCATAAGTAACTGAATTTGCCTTGTGTGAAAAAGATACAAGAATGTTATTTTGCTCGGGATTAACAATATTGCTTCCAATATTGTTTATATCATCTATTTCAACCATTATTTGTTGATTTGATGAATATTGTGGCTGCATTGTCTCTTGTCCAATTTGTAGGACTCCAGGCCTTGATGGAGAATCAGTAATTTGACATTGAAAAGTATAAAATGGTGTGGATAATATGTTATCCCCCACTATATACTCCTATATGGAGCGAAACATATCTACTTGACTAAGTGTGTTGAGTAGATATCATTGTATCTCTGATTATGCGATGTATAATATCTATAAAAGGGAAGAAGGAAGAAGAAAAAATTACGATTGAAAAAAATAGAATTCTCTTTGAGTTTTTTCCTTTGGTATTCTTCCTTCTGTTATATCTTTATATTGAGTTCTCTCTCTATCTGAAATCTCTCTTTGGTAGTCATCAACCAATAGGACTTGGGTTATGAAATATATATAGAGGACTCTAGTAGCCGCTTTATTAACAGAGGAAGAGGATCACGTTGCCGTAGGAATAGCTCGTAACAAAAGCTACCGGTTTGTTTGCTTCCTCTATTTTGGTCTACAAGAGGTAACTGAATATTTCAATTATATAAGATTGAGTTTCTTACATTGGTATCAAAGCCATAATGCTTGTTGTTCGTTTAATTTTTCATGAGCATGCTTAAAATAAATTTTGTAAATTTTTTATATAAAAGTATGCTTAAAATTTATGAAAAATTGTTTATCATGAAATTGATATCGTATAGGGTTGATTTTTAGTATATATGTTGTAGCCTATATGCAAATATATAGATCTGAAATTTTTTATACGAAAACTTCATGTATTTTTTTTATAAAAAAAAAAGGATGATATGGCAGAAACTTGCTAGGTCTTTTTCTTATTCATCGTTGAGTTTTGGTGCATGAAAATTATATGAAAATATTTATTATTTCATAAGCTTTCTGTGCATATATTATTTGCAATTTTTCAATGTCTGGTTTGTGAGATAATCATTTAAGAAGTTTCGGGTCGAAAATTGGTGTTAAATGAAAAATATAGCAGTTTTTTTTTTCATATTTCACTTTCACCGAGAGAGAGTGTAATTCATCTCCATAGTTAGCTCGGAATACACCAACGGAAGCAACATCTTGTTCGGAACATTGAGGCGATCACAATGGTGATCTTGTAAGCATGGAAAGAAACTGGGAAGGTGGCGCGTGGGGCTCACATGCCTCCCGGTGTGGTGACGTGCTATGAAAAAAAAATGTAGATTCATGCGCCCACTCGTGCCTGGTGGCGCGTGGGGGAGCGTGAAACCTCTGCAGGGTTTTGTTTGGGAAGCCATTTTTTTCAGTAATTTTACAAATTTTCATAATTTTTGCAATTTTTTTTCTAAAATAGATATTTTGTTTGCAAATTTTATTTGATAAAATTATGAAATTTTAAAGGAAAAAGACTCAATTGCTCGCATGGAGGCGCGTAAAGAACTGTTTAGTGATCCGATTTATGGTGTTTATGGGCCTAGAGCTTCATCCTAATTTTTTGGACATTTGCAATTATTGACAAGCTATATTCATAGTAATTGTATTGGGTTATATATGGATTATTTTTTTAATTGAAATATTGCTTATTGAATTGATGATAATAATTTACCCTTTATATGTCAGACCCAATTCTTACTCTCACTGCGATGAGTATGGTAAATCCTATCAACCAATTAAAGCAAATTTTTTTATTTTGTTTTGAGTGATATTATGGATGTATGATGATACAAGATTGAATGAGATTATTATATTGATATTCTAGTACACGTTTTTAAGTTGTAGTGTTATAACAAGGCCTAATTTTAGATATATGAGTTTTTTGGTGCGACATCTTCATGAATGATGTTATTTTTTGGATATGTGATACTATTAAAATAATACAATGTCTAGGCAAGTTAAGAAGATTGAGTTTTAAGTGGGACTAATGTGACCCCTCCAGTCTTTTCTGCAACTTATATAGTTATATTTTTTAGCAAGTATCAGTCCCCGAGAATTCCAATAATTTGTATGGGAATGTAATTACGCACAATACTTATATATTTAGAATTGTCTTGGCATGATGTACTAGAAATGCCAATTGAACTCAAGTGGAGTTCACATGTATGTATGATTATTTATTGTATGGATGGATTAGATATGTTCTCATTCAAAATTATTTTGCTCGAAATCGATTGCAAATATATTTTTTTATTAATACAATTGGGTGATAATTATAAGCATGACAAAAACTTTCAATCTCATTATATTAAACAATGAAATATTTGTACTTAAATTTCTGGAAACAAAATAATAATAGTAAAAAATGTATGCTTAATGTCACCTTGCGCAATTTGAATGTAGATGACCTCTAAGAACGTTATCACTGATCTCACAAAAAGGTGAATAGTAGGTACCAATTATGACATGTGGCATAGGAAAATTCAGTACTTGCTTAATGAGTAAGAAGTCCTGAAAACCTGACCAATAGCATGACCCTACCTGAGAAGGGCAATACGATCCAGTATCATCGAAACATGGAAGTCTATCAAGATTGGGTTAAGAAAGATCGTGATGCGCGTTTTACTATGTTAAGCACCATGCATAACGATATAATTGGGAAATTTAAAAATTGCTCCACAGCCCAGAGGATGTGGGACCAATTGAAAATTGTTTTCGGTAGAACCACTGTCACAAGGCTTTATGCCTTAACGTTTAAATTTGAAAGCTATAAGATGGATTTTAAGCAAACTTTTTTGAGCACCTTAGGGTGATGTCAGCACTGATTTGGAATTTTAAGTCTGCGAAAATAATCTTACTGATGAGCAGCAAGTGCTTGTCGTTATCCGCTCTCTACCAGATTCCTGGAACCAAATGAAACAAATATTAAAGCATAATGAAAATATAAAAACTTTTTCTGATATTTCGCGTCATTTGTTATTGGAAGCGGAGCGCCAAGAGGCGATTCACTCAACTGTCCTTATCGCCTAGAGAGGCTGAAATAAGACATGTGTGCTTAATCAGAAAAAATGAGGAGGTAAAAATAAGCAGGGTAGAGCTGAAAACTTAGCACCGGATGCTGAAAATGCTGCTAGCAATATTTTTAAGCGCAAAAGAGGTAAGTGTGGTGGTAAGAAAGACAAATCCAAGCTGAAATGCTACAATTGTGGAAACTTGGGACATTTTGCTTGTGATTGCACTGAGCTGAAGAAGGAGTAACCAAACATGTGATGCAGAATAGAGGAGCTTTTGTAGATTATCATCGGATACCAGTAGGGAGCCAAAACATCTTCATGAGCAATGGTGCTAGTGAAGCGGTTCTAGGAGTTGGTTCTTATCAGCTCAAACTACGCTCAGGGCGTGTACTGCTTCTATATGATGTGCTTTATGCACCTAGTGTTCGATATAATCTAGTTTTAATTCTAGCACTAGCTGAACTTGATTTTTCTTTTCAAATAAGTAATAGACAAATGAACATATATCTTGATGATGTGTTTGACGGACATGGTTTGCTTTTTAATAATCTTTATAATTTAAATTTGTATGAATATAATTGTTCATCTGAATATTTGGCATGTGATATTGATAATCATGATTCTATAAAATGGCATGCGAGACTAGGTCACATTGGAAAAGATAGGATAACCAGATTAGTTAGAGAATGTCTATTGGAGTCTCTCACTAATGTTACCCTTTTAATATATGATCCTTGTTGCGCTGGTAAAAGCTATTGAAAGCTTTTTGGAAAGGCTACTAGAGCTACCTGTCCTCTAGAATTAGTCCATTTAGATATTTGCGGAGCAATAAATATGAAGGCATGCAATGACGCCTCTTATTTCCTCACTTTTATAAATGACTGTACGCGATATGGTTATTTATATATGATTTCTCATCGAAGTGAGACATTAGAATGCTTCAAACGATTTATAACAAAGGTTGAGAATTATGTAGAACGAAGAATAAAGGTTTTTCACACTGACTGTGGACGCGAGTATCTATCAGACCAGTTCAAGGAACTATGTGAATAAAAGGGAATACGCAGACATTTGACAATTACATATACGCCGTAAGAAAATGGTATTGCAGAACAGAGGAATCGTACATTATTAGACAAGGTTATGTCAATGATGGCGTAAGCTAACCTCCCTATTAGTTTTTAGGGTATGCTTTAATGACTACTGTATGCCTACATTCTTAACCGTGTGCCTCCTAAGTCAGTTTCTCAGACCCCTTATAAGCTTTGGCATGGCCGAAAGTCAGAATTGGGACATTTATATCCATGTGGGTTAGCAAGTTATGTTCACAACACTTCTCATCAGTATGGGAAGATGGGCCCAAAAGCTAATAAGAACATTTTCATTCGATATTCTGAACACTCAAACTGTTATGTGATTTATGGTGAACAACCTAACAAATGAATGACTGCAGTTGAGTCGCGATATGCCACTTTTATTGAGGATGATTTTTTGAGCATTGGTGATGCTAAAACGAATCTTGAACTCTATGACATAGTGGATTTGGAAGATAACTTTTCTCCTTTTAGCGAGGGTGGAAAATTAAATTCTCATCCTGAAATCGCCTTTTTTTAAAAAAACTTGTGCATCTCTAGTTATAACATTAGATTAGAAACTATTAGTATTTATTTATATATCTTACATTATATAAATATATAGAACATGAGAACTTAAAATCTAAATGTATTTATCTATATCTAATATATTTTATACTTTATATATAAATAGAACACTAGAATTTAGAAAGTATTAATATATTTATATATATATATATATTAATGGTTTTGGAATTGGTTCCTTGACTTGGAACCGGAATCGAAACCATAGTGAGCGGCTCAGTTCGGTTCGGTCAACTACGGTTCTAATTCTAGTTCCATCGGTTCTTTGTGCACCTCTACCTGCATGTAGGAGGACAATAGAGACAAATTTAGAGAATCAAAATTTGGAGAAGCCAGATGCTCTTAGCTTGTTTGCCAAGGCACCCCTGCTCTCAAAATGGCAACACAAAACTCTCCTCCAAGAGTGAGTCAAACACGTGATGTGATATAATTAAAGAATGGAGAGTGAAAATTCATGATAATAAAAAAAATGATGATATTCACCGTATTAAGTGTTAACGTCCAATTTCTTTACAAATTTAAGCTATAAAAGTTGTTGTAAAATAAAAATATATATCATCAATAAACTGTGATGCCACTAAGGGTGCACAAAGAACCGTCGGAACCGGAACCGGAACCGGAACCGAGGAAAACCGTACTGGAACCGTACCGAACCGTGGCTACGGTTTCGATTCCGGTTCCTAAATTTAGGAACCGTTACCAACGGTTCCGGTTCCAGGACCAGTAGAACCGTACCGGAACCGTTGGGGGTAACGGTTCCTTGGAACCGAACCGGAACCGGAACCGTTTTATATTAAATATGTGTATATATATATATATATATAATATAATAACTATATAATAATTATATATAATTATTATATGTAATGTATATATATATATAATATAATATAATAATTATATATATATAGGGTGCCATTTTTAGATTGTAGGTCTCACATTTATTTAATGAATATATATATATATATATATATATATATATATATATATATATCTATATATTTTGTATTTTCAAGCTTCATTAAAAAAAAAAAAAAAATCCTAAGGAACCGCAGTTCGGAATCGGAATCGAACCGAGAACCGCAGTTCGGTTCCTCACGGTTCCAACCCTTAACAGTTCCGGTTCCGGTTATGAAAATCAGGAATCGTTGGTAACGGTTCCGGTTCTTGTTCCACCAAGAACTGTGGAGAACCGTACCGTGTGCACCCCTAGATGCCACTTTGAGAATGGTGTCTCAGGCCTCCGATTTGATGGCGGTGTATTAGAACATTACTTCCACAAGTCTGCATGCCAATGGAAGACAACCATGGTGACATCCATCTAGACACAGAATTTTGCTTGTAAAAGTTAGCCACAACACACCAATCCCCCAAAAGTTACACACATGCGCACGCATTAAAAGTGTTCTTATCTCTAAAATCTCCATTCCAGTACGAATAATCAACTTTGCCGACAAGAATTAATGGACAATAATTTTTGCTGTAAAGCACTAATCACAAACTAATTATATTTTTATCTGTCATCAATCAAATCATGAAGA
Source organism: Cornus controversa (assembly GCA_026545225.1). Classification (NCBI taxonomy): domain Eukaryota; kingdom Viridiplantae; phylum Streptophyta; class Magnoliopsida; order Cornales; family Cornaceae; genus Cornus; species Cornus controversa. Next base: position 65,136,787 of record CM048847.1, read on the forward strand.
GTTTCTGGTGTCAGCCTCACCCAATGATATTTATCTAACTTTTACTCTAAATCGTGTACAGAGATATATATTGGATCTTAGTAGTCATCAAATGATGGTTAGATACTTAGATCGAGTTGGACATTAATTTTTTTATTCTTGGAAATTCTGCAGCTGCCCGCCTTGGAGGATTGTTAGGAACAATAGTGGTAGCACTTTGTGCACTAATTAAAATAAACATGTAAGATCGAAGGAATTGAAGCAGTTTTCATATATATATATATATATATATATTGAGAATCTGATTCTGTGTGCAGCTTCAGATCATACCTCATAGGCTCATACCCACTTCCACTTGATAGATACATAAAAAGAGAGACTGTATCATCCACAAACAAGAGTAAGATGTTTATACAAAGTTAAAAGGAATCGCCAGAATTGAAAATGCATCCCAGAAAGAATATATAATATTGCAGAGAAGTGTTGGTGGGTCTCAAAATGATATACGAAGAAACTAATCCTGATTATAATATACAACGTACTATGCAAAGTGCCTATATATGCTTAATTATAATTAATTGCAAATTATAAACCCATCTTGAGTTACTATGTCCTGATATATTATATACATCAAGTTGAGTTGGCTTTAAAACGTACGGACTCAATCCAATTACAATTTCCAAACAAAGTGTTATTGCAAACCCCACAATAAATTTATTAAAAACATATCTCTGAACACACAAAATTCAAGACAAATCACATGAACTAACATTTTTTTGCACCTATCAGTGTTCGCCTACAAAACACGAATATTTCACCGAGGGTGGCACCCATTAGTGTTGGCTTATAAAGCACGAATACTTCACTGAGGGTGTCGTATTAGTATCCGACACTCAGACACAGTGTCGAATATTTCATAGAAGTGTCATGATATTTTTTTTAGGACACTTATCGGATACTCCTTGGACATTATTCGAACACGTGTCGAACACTTCACAGCAGAGATATATATTCAAGTATTTCAAGAAAATTATATGCTACTAAGTTATGATTAAAAATCTATGCTTAATTGCTTGATGATAAATTAAAATATTTATGTAATGTAAATCTTTTTGTTAAATAATTAATATATATTAATATATTTTATTATTATTTTATAGCAATATCATCGACGTGTATGTGTCCTTTTTAAAAAAAATTTCTATGTACTCATATTCTGTGTCCGTAGTTAGCTGGGGGTTGCAACAAAAGTAAAGATGCCAATTTATATATAATGAATGATAAAGTGGATCATATCAATATCAACACCAACAAGAATAAGTTGTGCAATTTTATAATTAAATGGAGGAAAAGTTAGGCCCTTACTATCACTAGTTGTGCAGGGGTACCTATCTTTAACCAAAGCTCTTTTCGTCTCATAAAAAAAAAGGCGAATGTCCAAGAAAAATTGAAGTTAGTTTGGGCACATATTTTAGATGTGGCATAAACATTGAGGTTAGGTTCAACATCCATTACACCAACAAACCCTCATGTCCATTGGGTGAATTAACAAGCATAATAAGCAATAATAATATCAGTGGGTTCAACTCTTAACTACTCCTCTGACACAACAAATTATGATATACTCATATATAATTATGATAGAAATGTGTCAATTAATTGAAGTTTTTAATAATACCCCGCAATCCATCCTTTAAGAGGAGAGATTTCAAGGCCAATGACATGGCAACTTGTTGATTTTTTACTTAAGCAAGAAAGACCTACCATGGAGTTTTCACACACACACACATATATATATATATATATAAACTTACAAAAAAGAGAAGATACAGAGTTTGTTGGTTTTGTCATAACAAATCAACCATTTGCTACTTTCTTTGTAACAACTGAGAAGTACTAAGTAAGTTTATCAGTATATATAATAATGTTTGAGGTTATGCTTGAAAGAATAAAGAGAGTGGCTAGTCACGGGCTTGTCCAATCATGGAGAGAGAGAGAGAGAGAGAGAGAGTTGTTGATCACTTGATGTCAAAAGCTCTTTTCAATCCTCCACATTTATTAACAAAGTTACAATATTATTACAGTAATATATATGTCCTTTTCCTAATCTAACAGAAATCCTTAACAATCATCGATCTGTATCTCTTTGGCTAACAAAATTGTCCACTAATTTGTTTATATAAACTGAACAAGGTCTTTATATTTCTCTTCAAATCTCATTACAACTTAACCTAGCTACGTACCTTGATGGTATTTAAAAGTCAGGAGATCAATAATGGGACGTCCACAAGCTCCAACCCCTAATTCTCACTTGTATTCTCAAGCACTTCAACTCAAACTTTACCAAGCCTTCATCTTCTCAATCCCAATACTTTTCTCCATCATTCTATTTCTCTTATTTTATTTGTTCTACCTCAAGAGGAGGGCTTCCTCTGTCTCATCCTCTCCATCAACACTTCCAACCACCTTCAATCAAACAACACAATTCGCGGCCCCATCGGTAAGACACTCCCCCCTGCCCTCTGTCCATCTCTATGCAAGAAGTCATATATATATATATATATATATATATATGTATGTATATATATGTATGTATGTATATATATATATGTATGTATGTACATTGCAGACTTGAATATTAGCTTATTTGATCAGTCCATCTAATTTTCTCTCTTTCCTGTGTCATGTCTAGAGTGAAATAGGTTTGAAGGGAATTTTTAAAGACAGTCTTCCAGTAATCTTATTCGATGAATATTTAAGGACCAAGGATTCACAGTAAGTTCTTACATTTTACCACCACACATTTTATAATATAATTTTATATTTTTGTTCATAATGAAATTTTTAGCTAAATGGTATTTGCAATTGAAAGGTGAAATAAGAAGAATTTAAGCATCAGAATTGAATCTAATGAAATTTATGAAAATCTAACAGGTGCTGTGTTTGCTTGGGAGAATTTGAAATTAATGAGGAGCTGCATCAGGTCCCATCATGCAAACACGTGTTCCATGTTGATTGCATACGCCATTGGCTCGGATCAAACTCCACTTGTCCACTATGTAGATGCTCGGTAAACACCACCACCACCACACATGGTCTCCCAGAGCCACCCAATGGACATGGCCTAATCAGGCAAGACAATGAGAACTTAAATCAGGACACACAAATTCTCTCTCCAGAGCAACAAGAACAACTACCTAGTGTTAATGTGAATATGGAAAATTGTTCCAGAGAACATGTGATACTAATGGAAGGATCATCCAGTGGAACTACATCCATTTACTTGGAGAATGAGATGGGTTATCAAAATGGAGAATCAGTTGTTCTCAGTATCCCAACCCATAACACTTGATTTTTAAGTCATGCCTTCGTTATCAAGTTGAAAAATGAAAACGACCCACCGTACACTAAAGGGGGGTGGAGTGCATCCATGGTCACTGGAATGAACAAATGGGGCTAGAGTCAATGCTCCAGGAGGGCATGAAACCAGTGTCATTGAGATGATTTTGAATTACTTCTTCTACTTCAACTCTCTCCTGTGCCAATTTTGAATTTCTTTTTCCCTTCTTCCTTTGGAGATTTTTGCTTTTTTCAAGTGCACGTACACGTACACGTACACCGATGATAAGGCATTTCTAACCTTATTTGAGTCATCGATCTGCAGTGATCAATAATCAAATTTTACTGAAGGATTTGGTTCCAGTACTCAACATGAATTTGTTTTCCTAAGACTTGAAATTCATCTAATTACTGTTCGGTGATATGCCATTTTTATTAGATTAATATTGCCAGGACCCGCCTCATACTATGAGGGTATTGTTTGCTTTGCTGCGTCTTGTTGATCACAGTTTTAAAACGCGTCTATCCAGATAAGAGGCATCTCATACGTACAAAGATCAATGAAAAACTTGTTCCCAGGATCCATACATGTCTAAGGGAAGTGTCATGTAAGCAAGACCTTCAATTCTGCTGAATTATTAGTACAAGCACTAGGAAGTTTCCACAACCATCGTATTCTAAAGGACTATATATGCTATTCAGGCAGAATATATAGTAAGTTTTTGCCTCGCTATTATGTCTGACTATCATTTTCCTATTCTAAAATGCCAAACAAGATGCCAAACAAAGAACCAATGCCAAAACTATTGATGTCAATGTTATCTTCATAGGCATCTTTCCATTATCAGACCTCAAGACCATGGCTTCATATACTGGCCAGCCATTTACTACCGCAAAGCCTGCTATGAATATTTGAACAAATAGATCTTCCAAGCTTCTGCCCCTCAGGACCTCTATGACACCCCAAGCAAATGAGACTAAATTTATGATTGCTGCTGTGGTTATTGGCAAGAACAATGGTGATGCTACTCCAAATTCGAATACCCCTTGCTCATATCGCCTGCTTTTTTCATCTTCGAACACCTTGCTTGTCACATTGAATCCAGATGTAGATATGCCTAAGGACTTGAGTAAATATTCCACAATTCCAAATGAGAAACTTGAGAGCCCCCTAACCAACCACATTCTCTGACAATTCCACCACTTTCGGATTGTCCCTCCGGCTAATGTGAAGTCGAGAAAATCTTGTGCATAAGCTCCAAGGAAAAGAAATACATATAACAAAAACCAAGGATCTGTCACCTGCATTTGTATCAATAAATTTCCTTAGTAGCAAAATAGCTTTTTGTATTTATATATTCAATAGTACAAAATTGCTTTTTGTATTTATATATTCAATAGTACAAAATAGCATTACTACACCAGAGTTCAATTAGCCATTCTTTCTATTATAATTTTTTTAACCACTAAAAAATCAAGAAAAATTGATGATTACAATTAGCATGGACTAGATGAGTGTGTGCGCGCATGTACCTTTGGGAAGATTGAGAAAGATTTGAGAAGTGTCAGCTGGGGGAGGAAGGCATAAATAGTAATTGGAATGGAGCGAATTGGCCAGAAACCATAGTGTATATAACATAGTGCCATGAGAAAATTCAGTTTTCGGATTCCAAATGTTACCGGGCTGTACTTAGAAAATCCGAAATCAAGAACGCCCATAGACCACCTCTTAGTTTGATTCAGCAAGTCATCAAGGGTCCTTGGCGCATCCCCTAAAAATGCAGCTCTTGTGGGATGACAGAAAATGGACTTCCATCCTTGGCAATGCAGTCTATATCCTGTGTACACGTCCTCAACCAAGGATCCATACCTGAAACCTATCTGGACAAAACAAGCACCTCACTAAAATGAGACTCATCAAATGATCGATCGGTTATATACATATATATATATGTATTCACGTTTAATTAATCTAAACAAGAAGTTAGTTTACCTCTGAGCCCCAATTGGTTTTGATCTCATAATTGCAGCCAGCTACTCGGTGTGCCAGTGCTAGAACTTGTTTGGATTGAATAGAGTCATTCAGAAGATGAACATGTTTTGGGTTTGGGGTCTCAGCAGCTGGGAACACAAATGATGATGGGCTTCCAAAGAAAGCTGGTCGCCGGAAAAAAGCTCCGGTGCCAACATGTGGTGAGCCGCCCAAGCCATCCAGGCCGGCAGGATCAATTTGGAACTCAAATTTAAATTCAGCACCATATATATCATTTTGGTTGATCCCATGAAAGCGTTGAGGGAACTGAACGAATGCGAGTTTTGAATCAAAAGAAGGGTCCAATAGATAACATAGAGCACGAAGAGGCGTTTGTGGATCATTTGAGTACATGTCGCAATCTAGGGTCAGGATAACCGGTGCATTTGTAATGGTGGCCGATACTCGGAGCTTCAAAAGATGTAACAGCAATTCAGTTCCATGATTTCACGTACAGTTGAAAGCTACTATGAAATCAAGAGGAAATGGACATTGTGGAAAACATTAAGGCAGCTTACGAAAGACGATAAAATCTTTGGGGGCACATATATATATATATATGTGGGAGTTCTTACCAGAACGTTGAGGGCACCGGCCTTAAAACGGTGAGGTATAGACCTATTTTTCTCTCTAGAAACATAGACAAGGTTCGGCATTGCCTCATCTGTAATGTCCTTATCATTTCCACTCTCTAACAGAATCTGATATCAACATAACAATATATATATTAGCGAAAAGAAGTTCAAGTCGTGTGCATAGAATGCAAAAATTAGAGCTTAATTAATCTTTGATTAATGGAAAATTAATACTCGGGGAACGTACACGGTACACCACCCTCATATCTATATATGTATATATATATATATTACTGTGGTCGCTTATTGGATGACTGACCTGATATATAGTGTCTGACACTTCCCGATAAAGTATGTGTTTTCTAGATGCAAAGTATATTAATTGTTCAGGTAAATACATATATTGTGCTCCGAATGAGAGAAGCAAAGCAGTGTGAGAGATGCTTTACCTTTCATTAAAAAAGGGAAAGTTTTTACACATTTTAGGATTGAGCTAACTTCCAACCAGCCTTTTTGTTAAAAAAAAATTGAAGATTGAAAAGTTCTTATCCTGAAACAGTACTTTCAGCTCTACTATGTATATCCATATATATGTGATTGACATAATCACATAAATGGTGCATGTGTTCAAACAAAATTTAATTTTCATTAATTATTTTTACCAACTCAAGTAGATTTAGCGCTAAATGCTTCAAGAGCATTTAAAGCTTTTTGGATACTCGAATACTCCTTGGACACGTGTTAGACACTCCTTAGAAGTGTCCTGAATTTTTTTTTGACATGACAGGGACACGGCGAGGGACATGACGAAGTATATTTTGTAATTTTTAAAAGTGCAAAAAAACTCCTAAATTTTATCAAAGTTGCAAAAAAGACTCCCTGAACAAGTTTTTTGAACATTTCAATCCATCATCTTCTAAAAATTGACAACTTGAACCTATAGAAGAACTATAATGACATATATACCCTTTAATATGACAATTATGTCATTTTCTCTATAAATATAGTGTTTTCTAAATAAAAATTCAAAAAAAATAAATAAAAAATTGTTAGATAAAATTCCTAAATAATAAGTTTAGAAACAGAAAAAATAAAAGACCAATAGAAATTTATTTAACATAAAGTCATGTTGTGTTGTTTGGTATTTTGTATTTAAATTTGTTTGTTGTTATTAGAAAAATGAGTAGCACCGCTTTTTGAAAATATATTAATTGCTTGATAGTGAATTAAAATATTTTTGTAATTTAGTCTTTTTTTTATTGTTAGATTTATGGTATTGTGGATATTAGTTAATTTGTTAAATATATATTAATTATTATTTTATATCGGTATTACTGCCGTGTCTGTATTTTTTTTTAAAAAAAAATTTACTATGTCGTTGTGTCGGTGCTTCTCAGCTAGTTTGCATTAACTTCTCAATATATATATATATATATATATATATATATATATATATATATATATATAAAATAGCAAAATAAATTATTTGCCGAGCTCGTCGTTGCCTCTTTGGAGTCTACTCGCGAAAGACCTGAACGAGGTAGATTTCAACATTAGCTTATCTCAAATTGAGCCACAAATAAATGAGTTGGTTGATCTCCAATAATCTTGATTTCAACCCGATTGAGTTCAGTTACATCCGTATTAATTACGTTTATATTAATTATTCGATATGTCCAATTTTCTTATTGGCTATTAATTGCCTACCAAATATTGGGTGTTACACTATAGAAAGTAAAAAATTCCCCGGTACATAATTAAACAAGTACCTGAATTACTGAAGGATGGTCATGATGGGTAAATCCATCCGTCCATTTGCTAAAAGCTTGTTTCTCCTTGTCATTAGTGACATAATCAAGACTAACAGAGCCTCTTTTGACAACATTCTCAACCCTGATCTTCATGCTTTCGTACATCAGCTGCAACAACATTATATATATATATATAGATATATATATATATATATGCGTCATAAAATAAATTTAATTTTGAACCATGCACCTCAATTATTTAATTTGGAAGCCACATCATTTCAAGTTATTAAAATGCTGCATGATTTTGTATCAGACAGGTCCAAGTTCCATTTACCCAAGGACCTGGAGAGAAAATGGAGTCATGTCATGACTTGCAGTTACATTTTTTTTTTCAAATTGTACACATGATCCCATGGTCACTACTGAATCGAATACAGTTTTTTTCTTTCTATTTTGATGTATTAGAAATAAAGAAAGAGAATTGTATTTGATAGAATTAATATTTTTGTGAAGAATATATAAAAGTTTATTTATGAGCACATAATTTTGGAGGTTAAGTACACATAAGAGATAAGAAATCATAATCGTAGAGGGTTTACGAGAAGGTGTAAGAAACTTATGTGGTGGCTCGCAAAAGGAATCTGATGATGTTACCAACTGTGATTGCGAACACATACAAAAAAAATACGAAAGAGCGAACTCGTTGGAGCAACAGTAAGACCGAAAATCACTCGTTGGAGTAAAAACTGATTTGAAAATTAAAAAATGGGCTCATTGAATCAATGACTTTGACACACAGATGTTAGTGGAAGCCAATGAATTGAACTTGAGTTGGACTGCCGATAGAATGAAAAACTTCGGGGAGACCCAATGATGGTTGTCATATTTTTTCTTTTTTTATTATATATATATATATATATATATATATATATATATATATATAAAACACGGAAACTAGTTTAACGATTACCCGTTAGAGATGAAGTCGATGGTGTCATTCTCGACATTGATGCAACGAAATGTGTAAAAATTACCGCAGATATAATTGAAAATATATAATCTAAGCAAGTCGTATGATGTATTAACTCATCTTTTAATAGTATTATAAAATCCACTTAAGTATATCTCATGTATGGGCCTATGGCATCATGTTTTATCTAAATATATGAATATGCTTTCTAAGTGAATGTATATATATGAACATATTTACCTAAACAAAAAATGTATATGAACATAAGACAGGCTAATGTTTGTAACGATGAAAGAAATGAAAACATATATATATATACACACACAAGCAAGAAATTAAGCGTAGCTAGAGTGTTAAATCATTGTAAATGGTAATAATTAGGAATTAAAAACATATTAATTAAGACTAACTTAATATTACTAGTATGTGGTAACCAGGCAGGTTCAGATCTAAAGTACGCCTCAGGACTCCTCTCTAGTATCTTGTTCTTCCTACAGTAGGGAAGCCAGTAGCTGGCAAACTTAGCCGCCTCCATGAAAGCAAAGAGTGTCAGCTGAGAGCCTCCGTCATCGGAGACATACACGGACAACTTCGCGGTGGGATAATCATATGCCATCACTGATAGTGCAGTGTTGACCACACTCATTGGTGGCTCCTTGTATGGATCAGCAGTGCATATAAACACGTCCAATGCAGGATAATCACACTCTTTAACAACTTGTGCTAGGCTTTCCGGGAAAACACTACGACGAATAGGACACATGTGAAAACCTTGATGAGTAGCCCACATGAAAGCAAGCACCATATCAGCTAGCAACATGAAAAGGGAGATTATGGTCACGGTGTTGTTTAGAATGTTAAGGAAATGATGGTTTAGCAGAGCTAATATGGCACATGCATATACGATTGCATAGGCGCGGTTCGCCCACGTGCGACGCATGGCCACACGTGTGTGAAGAGGAGGGGTATGGGTTTCCATGGTCATGCTCATCTTCTTCTCTGTTGAGCTAGCCAGCCTCCTATTCATTTCTTTTGCTGCAATCTGTGCTTATACCACCAGCTCGCACATTAGTTTGTATCCACATTTATATGTGTTGAATTTTATAAAGGAAAATGCTAAACGTCATGAAATTTTATCATGAATTGCCTTCATGAATGATGTGGCAAGTGATAATATCATTGACATTCCGTGTATGGGGGAAATCCCACCAATACTAACTCACCATTTAATTGCCACCTCATTCAAGATAAAAATTCATAAAATATTTTCATGACGTGTAGCATTGCTTTTTTATAAAATAACAATTTTGAGGGGGTATAAACAAAAATTTCACACCTCATCTCCTTTAAAATAATCTACCTGCATGAATTCATGCACCTAGTAGGTGTATCAGTGATTTGAATTAGATTTGATATATATATATATATATATATATAATGTTTAATATTTTATATATATCCTCTTCATTCATTGGTGGTATCCCCAATCACGTACGTTCCATTATTAACAATATTATATAAGGTATTTTTGGCCACTCACAATATCGCTTCTGCTTTTGGTCTAAACGGTCATAATCAAGTAATTTAAACCCAATTAAAGCACGGAAAATGCATAATGGGAATTAAGAAGCTTAGGATCTGTTTGATTTGTTACTCATAAAACATTTCTTGATAATTAAGAAAACAAAAAACTATTTTCAGAGAGAACTATAAAAGACAGTTATTTAAAAACAAACTTCTTTTTTAACTGAAAAATCATTCTCTGTCAAGCATCAACCAAACAAATTTTTGTACAATTTTTTTATTTCCAATTCTCAATTAATTAAACTAAACCAAACAAGCCCTACTTCATTTTGCAATAGAGTCGATAAAAATTGTTTTCTTGGTTTTTTTTTTTGTTTTGTTCTGTTTGGTTTGTTTGACTAGATTTATTTAAATTATACATCCACTACTTGCCAATCATGTACATATCAGAAATGTTTACTTACTCGCTGGTCGGCAAAAAAATATATGCATTAGATTTTATTGAATAGATAAAAAAGGGTCTCTGTTTTTAACCCCAAAATTATTATATCCAAAGGTGAAGAAGAAACTTGGGACTGTAATATAAACTTTGAATATCCGCAATTACTCTTCATGCATCTGTTCTTAACCTTTCAGATATGAAAGCAACTTTTCCTATAAAATAAAGTGATTGATGATAAAATTCAGGGTCGGCCCTAGGCCTAGGCGGCCCAGGCAGCCGCTTAGGGCCCCCAAAATTTTTAATTTTTGAAGGTCCCCAATTTTGCCAGGCCCAATACTATTACTGGATTTTATTTTTTTTATTTAAAATTGTTAACTATACCCAGTACTACTGGGCTAGTTGGTCTCATTTAAAAGATTAAAATTATTAAACAAGCCCAATAGCATCTGGGCCTCACTTTCTTTTAATAAAAAATACAAATATTAGCTTATTAGGTTCACCGATTTTTCATTTTTGCTTTTTTTCTCACAGACACAAAATTGTTTCTTTTCTTCTTATTTCCTCGTAGCGAGCACTGAGCAAGCAATATTTCAATTGAAGATTGTCATCCACCGTCCACCATAGTCCGATTCATCTCTTAAGTAGTTTCTCTCTCATTTTTTATTTTCTAGTTCCATATTTCTTGAAGGGGAGCTTTGATCATAATTTGATTTGGGGGTTTAGGGTTTGAAATTTTTTTTTCTTCCAGAAAATAAGGATTTGAAATTTCTAATCCTTTGATTTGGTTCGTTTTCAAATTGTTAGTAGTGCTCTTGATTTCATATTTAATTACATTTTCTTTAATTTTTTTGTAATTGTGCAATTGAAATTATTGAATATACATACATATTACAGTCTATATATATATATATATATATATATATGATAAATCTTTTGTCAAATGAAAAATGATTAATATAATGAAAGTTTGAACCAAATGAGAAACTGAATGATTACGTTCAACAGCAAAAGTGAGCCTCATGTTTGAATTTCACTTACACTATCTAATGAATCAAAAGTGGTTCAGTTCTCATTCAAGTGGATCATGCTATTTATAAAGCACCAAGACTAGGGTTTTTTTTTTCAATGTGCTTATCGTCTAATTTTAATAAAAATTTTGCACTCCTATAAAATTTATCCGAGTGTAAAAGTTTTTGTATAAAGGGCCCCCAATATAAAAGCCCGCTTAAAACCTTTCAAAATTTTTGTAATCTCAAGCCCGCCCTGATAAAATTATTCCTTTTTTATATATGGTATCGATAATGATGGTGATAACGCTGTTGTTTTCTTTACTACCTGACAATATTTTAACACATCTTCTTGGTACTCATAATGGATGACGTGTAAACTCACCGATAATAAATAGGGCAATGATATATATATATATATACCATGAAATGAATAATAAAATGACGTATTATTTATATTATTTTAACATTCTTATTCAATTTAAATTTATCTTTTCAAATTTCATTTTTCATACATAACTAATTTATCTATTATACAAGCACTAACGTTTTTACTAGTGATACAAATCATGAATATATTTGATGATATATATCAGCTTTCTAATGAATATATAGAGTCTAATTACGCCTGCCTAATGGAACATGTTAAATTAACTCAATCATATTAAGTTTGGAAATAATTAACCTCGTGTTGCCAGGATTTGAATTCAGGAGAGGCGTTGTGTAATTGTTCAAAGTAAAAGGCAAATAATAAAAAAAATTATATTTTAAAAATAATGCATAATTGTTTCATTATCTATGCCATATTGGGCAGCTAGCAATGCATGATAATCTTAATAGAAATAATAAAAGAGTCAAAAATTTATTTCAGGAGAGACATATTGAATATGATAAATTAATTTTTTTTTCAACTAATAGTGCAGTAAGATAGTAATCTAAAAAATTAAAGTGCTCATTAATTAGTGTGTCATTATTTGCAAAAGAAAAAAATTATAGTAAAGAAAAATTCAAAAATAAAAAATACATGCATTGAGTTAATAAAATTATAATAATAAATTAAAATAAGAATAGGGAAAAAAGAATAAGAAGAGAAAAAAATGGTTACAATACGACATCATACATGAGTGCAAAATGAATAATTTTAAGAAGAGAAAAAAATACAAAAGAAGAAGAAAAGAAAAGAAAAACAAAACACAAATGAGAGAACTTTAATTGAAAAAACTAAGAGTTTTATTGAAGGAGGAGAATGTATATATAATTTTTAAGAGAATCAGACGAGTTTGAAGAGTAAAAGAGAAAAGATTGAAAAAATTAAGAGGCATTTTTAGTAATTGAAAATTTTAGGTGGGCGGTTTGTAAAATTTATGATATATATGTACATAATAAAAAATTATATATATATATGGGCGGGGCCGGGCCAGGGGGGCATATGCCCCCTCTGGGCCTTAACTGGCTCCACCCCCACAGTGTTGTGTTGGTCCACTTGCCCAAGTGAACAAAATAATGGGAAACTTCCTGATAAAAATTAAAGATCCAAGGCAATAATGAGGGTGCTCTAATATCAGTGTACGAGTATATAAAAAACATTGGGTCCCTTGAAATGTATGGCCCAAAGGGGCCGCCTAGGCAGGCCGGCCCGGTCTCCCCTTAATACATATTTATTCCAGGACGTCCCCCTCTATATTATATTATCATTCTTTATCATTTAGTTATTATGGAAAGGAAAAGGAAAATTTAAATTAGGGCAAACTGAAAAATAAAAAAATAAAAAAAACCCCCGACGATTTCTCATTAGCAGAAAACCCTTCATGTATTTTTTTTTTTTGGGACAAAAAATCCCCTCATGAGGGGGTAATCCCCTCCAAATGTAGAAAATCCCCTCCAAATGTAGAAAATGCAAAAAAAAGAAAAACAAGTGGGTGATTGCCCTTTACAATAAAAAAATGTCAATAAATATTAATTTTGTATTTAAATGACAATGTTATCAATTTTCAATTATACCATTAATTCATATATTTTGATAAATATTTTCATGTTAATTTTAAATCTCCCAAACGTCTAACTTTATCCTATATAATTTGTAATTGTCTATTTTTGAAATTTGTTGAATATTAATGTTCATTTTTAATTTTTTCTAAAGAAATTTTATTTATCCTCTAATATTGTAATATTATTTTTTCATTTGAAAACAAAACATTAAATAAATTTTTAGAGGATAATAATATTTAATGTTTTTTCAAAATAAAAAAATTAGAATATTTGCAGATAAAAAAAAATTTATTTTAGAGAAAATTAAAAATAAACTTTAACAGTCAACAAATTATAAAAATTTACAATTACAAATTATAAATAATAAAGTTCAAAGTTTGAGAGATTTAAAATTAAGATAAAAATATTTATCAAAATGTATGAATTAATGGTATTATTGAATTTGATAACATGGTCATTCAAAGAATAATGTAATATTTATTATTTATTTTCTTTTTTAAGAGATTGGCACACTTTTATTTATTTATTTTTTTTGTTGCATTTTCTTCTATTTTTTATATGTGGAGGGACATTTTTGTCACAATCACACCCCTCATTAGATTTTCATTAGTTAAAGAGATTTTTTTGCCAAAAAAATACACTCGGGTTTTTTGCTAATAAGAAATAGTCGAGAGGAATATTTTGCATATTGCCCAATAAATTATTAGATAAAGTACTGAATTAGTTTTGTCTGCGATTTTTTTGTTCTTCCTGATGCCTGATATTTTATATTTTTTTAATTTTATTTAAGTTGGAGAAATTTTCTGAATAAATTATTTTATTTTTCTTTATAAATTTTTATTTGCAATTAATAGTTATTTACATGCCCACATATGCTTGTCTTTGATTTTTCTCTTTACAATCGTGCCATCCCATCGTATTAATATGACAGGTGTTTTTTATTTTATTTTATAATATCAATATATAAATAAAAATAGCAAAATATTTTAACCTGTTTTTACTGTGTCAAACTTATCCCAACGAGGTAAGAATTTATTTATTTATTCATTTTAAGATTTTGCCTAAATCCAACCCATGGATTTCGCTAACCCTAATTTTTCATTTTCTTAGCCTACTCAAGACTCTACTAGGATGCACACCCTATTTTAGTATTTTTTGAAATTAAATAATATAATTTGACTCTACTAAAAATAGAATTAAATCGAACCATTAAGAATTGATTTGGTTCAGTTTAATTTCACGATTCACCTCTAATATATTATATTATAATATATATTATATATAAAAAGTATAATATAAGAGTGTAAGACTAGACTAATAGTATATTACTATACTGGTTTTACTTACAACTTATTTATGTTAATTTATAATATTATAAATAATATAATGCAATAAGAATACGTCAAAAATTGCAATATAATATATTATTAAATATACAAAAATAATAATTTTTGTTCATTTTATATACAGTATCATAAACTGAAATCACTAATTTAAATATTAGAGCTAGATGTTTTTTTGTTTTTGTCCTCTAAAATTTTATACTATTTTTTTCTTAACCCATAAGGTGTGTTATTAATAAAATTTTCTCCAATTTCAATTTTAAGACTTCAATTTCACGCACTCAAACACAACCATAATATATTTTAAATTTGTGTTAAAATTCCATTATTCTAATAAAAATATTTACAAAATTATCTCACCATGTCCTGAAAGTTTCCTAAATGTGTCCAACCAGAAAAAAAAAAAATCAAATTCCAGAATATGACTTAGTCGGGCAGTCAGTCTTTGTGAAAAATTGAACTCTCTACTTTAGAAGACACTCAAGTACCACTAGCTACCACCGGCCTTCGTGGCCGAGTGGTACTTCCTGGCCTCTCCATAGGAGATGTCCAGGGTTCAAATTTCCCTTATGTGGGAAGCTTCATGCGAAAAAAAAACCATAAAGAAGGCATTTTGTTGAATATGAATATAACGCAACAATAGCTCATATAAATATATTATTATTATTATTATCTCTTATTGTCAATATTAAAGATTTTCAAAATTTTTATTCTTTTTATTCATTCAGAAGTATTTAGTACAATTAGACAGATTAGGATTTCGCAGTTTCCTTAATTTTCCCATGCATTTCACTATATTATAGAATCAATAAATTGATGATGGGTCAATGTTGGATCTTTACTCTGAGAAACTACTACGAGAAAATGAAGTTGATACAAAATGGATTTTTTTTTTCGCCTTAAAAATGGATGTTTACTCACAATTGACTGTTGAAACTGATATTATAAAGTGAAGAAGAGTGAGAGAGAACACTAGAGTTAAACACATCAAGTACTTATGAGATATACCATCTCTTAAAAAAAAAAAAAAAAAACCTTTATCATAGACTGATCAACTCTATTTCACTTTCTGAAAGAGTGAAAAAGCTCCCTATATATATATAAGTTCATGGTTTTAGAGTGAGAGAAGCTGCTGTGTAAAGAGCCCCTGCTAGAGTTGTGGAAATGATGGTTGTCTTTGTAGGCATCCTTCCTTTATCAGTCCGCAGAAGCATGGCCTCATAAAGTGGCCAGCAGTTCAAAACCACAAAACCAGCTACAAACATCTGCCCAAACAGTCCATCCAATATTTCACTGATGAAAACCAGTCTCAACCCCACTAAGAAGGCGATTAAATTGATTATTGCTGCCATTGCCAATGGCACGAACATGGGCGATGAGACTCCGAATTCGAATGTCCCTTGATCGTACCTTTTGCTTTGTTCGTCATCAACAACTTTGCTGGTCACATTGAATCCATGTGCGGCAATGCCCAAGTGTTTGGTCACGTACTCAGTCAATCCAAACAAGTAAGATGAGAGTCCCCTTACCATCCACATCCTCTGATCACTCCACCATCTTTCTACACTGCCTTTTTCTACCACGAAGTCAAGCCCATCTTGCACATAAGCTCCAACAAATAGAAAAACATACAGGAAAAACCATGGGTCCGACACCTGTTTCACATCGATCATTATAGTTTTTATTCAGAATAAAATTGAATAGTCATAAATAATATAAATTCATATCAAGGTTTAATGAGATACCTTTGGGAAGATGGTGACTCCATTGAGGAGAGCTAATTGAGGGATGAAGGCATAGATGGTGATGGGAATGGACCAAATGGGCCAGAAAGCAAGGTGAGCATAGCCATGACCCATTAGAGGGCCCATGGACCGGACACCGAAGGTGAGAGGACTGTATTTGGAGAAGGCCACCTCAAGGAGGCCCACGGACCATCGCTTGTTCTGGCTCAGCACATCGTTGAGGGAAATGGGTACATCACCCAAAAATGTTGCCCTTTCAGGATCACAGAACACAGACTTCCACCCCTCACACTGCAGCCTATACCCTGTAAAGTAGTCTTCAACCAGAGACCCATATCTGAAGCCCATCTGCACATTTTACATGTTCTTGGATCATCCATAAATTCTCTCTACTTTTTCTTACATATATATATAAGCTTACCTTAGAACCCCAGTTGGTCTGGTTCTCATAGTTGCAACCTGCTACATGATGTGCCAATACCGAAATTGTTTGGGCCTGGATGGGCTTGTCGATGACATGGTCTGGGCTTAGCTCAGGTAATTCTGGAGTCACAAAAGATGATGGGCCTCCAAAGAAACATCGCCGAGAGAAGAAGCATCCGGTCCCAACATGATTAGGGCCCGCAAGCCCATCCAACCCCGGAGGATTGATTTGAAATAAACGTTTGTTCTCGCAGGCATAGATATCATCCTTGTTGAGACCATGAAACCGCTGAGGAAACTGAACGAACCCTAATTCGGGCCGAATTGCAGGGTCTGAGAAGTAACATAGCACGCGATGGGGTGTTTGGGGATCATTGGAGTACATGTCGCAATCTAGAGTTAGTATTATAGGTGCATTGCTCATGGTGGCCGATACTCGAACCTTCAATTCGAAACACAAAATAATATATCTAAGAAACTTTAACTGCATATATATATATATATATATATATATATAGAAATGTTCTCTTGTTCACCGGTGAACAAGAAATTATTCCACACCATGCATGGTATATATATATGCAAGAAATTCTTCCACATCATATATATATATATATATATATATATATATATATATATATAAAAGATTGAATAAGAAAGAACAGCTTGCTTACCAAGACATTAAGGGCACCAGCTTTGAAATGATGTGAAGATGTTGGACTTTTCTCTCTGGATACGTATATAAGATTTGGCATGGAATGGCCTGTGATGTCTTTGTCTTTACCAATCTCTAACAAAACCTGATTTGCAGATCAATGCAGTGCATATAATTAAGATTAGGTTATGGTAACCACAAGCTAGAAAATGCATTGACCTTCTACAGAAAGACTTGCATGTGGATGTGGTGGGACTATTTTTGTAACTTGATTGTCATGAAGAGGATGTTTTGGACCACTGCAACTGTGCGTCTTGGGACCATTCAGTCTTCTTAATTGAGAAATTAAGGAGCTCCACTTATTTCGGAGAAATTATTACATAACTACCATTAGTTTTAGTCAATCACATATTGACACGTAACCAAAAACCGAATAAAGTAGACAAATTTGTTTAGAACCATGAAAATATGTAATAATTTCTCCATATTATGGTATGAGAACTAAATAAGGAAATGCTACAAAGCTTATTAAAGAAAGGGAAAAAAAAAATAATATGGCAAAAGGACTATGCTATACATCATAATGGTTAAACAGAAAATTTTATATCCATAGGATGCATGTGATGGAATTCACCATATGTATTTAATGAATGTAAGGATGACAACAGGACAGGACAGGTTTTGCATTTCTCGTTCCCGCAACCGTTTAACTTTCTCACCCCACAACTGTTTACAAAATCATCTCTAAACCCTAATTCCGAAACTATTTAACTTTTCCCGTCCAGCCTTATTTATGCTATCATTTAGTTTTTTATTTTTATAAGGCAAAAATTTAATATTTAGGTTTCCTTTATATAGGCAAAAATTTAACCCAATCCTTACTTTTCTATCCACAAATAAAGAAATAAAAAACACACACACAAACACACAGAGAAGGAAATATATATATATATGGGGTCAGACGGGTACCCGTTAGGGTAGGGCCTTATCTCACTCCAGCCTCAAACTCGCACAGATTATTTCTCCTAAACCTCATTTCTGCCCAATTTTCTTAAACGATTTCATAAATGAGTTTTAAACTGGACGGATATATGATGAAGAGGGACAAATAGTCATTCCTAAATAAATATAAAAATCTAGCCCTAACTATCCTCTTTGTACCAAAAATGATAGTACTCTTTTTTCCAGACAAGTTTAAGCAGCTGTCTTACTTTCAAGAGATGAGGTGACCATTAACAAAAAGGGGTAAAAACTTAGATAAAGTAAGTCTTAAATTAACCTGAATTACAGTGGGATGATGTTGACGAGTGAATCCGTTTGTCCATTTGTTGAAAGCTTGGCGTTCTTGTTCACTGTTGATATACTCATCCCCAACCTTCCCTCTCTCAACAACATTCTCTACCCTTACCACCATGCTTTCGTACATCATCTGTAACATATACATGTATGATCAATATCTAGGGACGTTAATGGTCAACCTCATCAGTCATCACTAAACTATTTAATTTAATTAGTCCCACAGTAAACATCTGACACATGTATATGTATAAAAATTAATTTATAAGTTCAAAACAATAAATTTAGACGTTGATCTGGTTAAGGAGGTGTCATAATGAATAATTATATAAGATATAAAAATCGACTAGTGATAAGGATTGTTATATATGTTTCCAAAATTGGATTCAAACCTAATATAGAAGCTTCAAGATACGCCCCAAAAGTAAAAGATAGGGAACCATATATATCTTGGCTTCAAATAAAAACTATATAATAGCCAATTATATAGAACACAAAGTGACAACATTAATAATTGGGCTTGCCACTTGCAGCCACTGAATTTAATAAGAATTGAAATTAGAACAGACGGTCAATGAAATGTAACCTTACTCCTTTGTTCATACTAGCAGTGGACAATTAAGCTGACCACCACACAATTTGGGGCGTGTCCATTTTTGGTTTTAATGTTGTACCATATTTCTATTTCAAATTTGTCTACTTCCGGGGTTCCACTTTAATCATATATATATATATACACACACATATACCACACACACATATACATATACAAAATGAGACCCAATTACTCATTGTGAGGTCCAAATTCAAATAATTGTTTAGCCCATTGGAAGGTTTAAAACGGTGACACTCCAACTTGTCTCACTAGTTTTTTGGCCTAGTTTTAATAACCAATACACGACAATTTTTAAAAGCATAATCACTTAATTTATTTATAATTAAACACTGAATTCAGTTATTAAATAAAGCTATTGATTGAAATTGAATGACTAAAATTAGCAAAATAACGCATGAATGAAATTAGGACTTGTGAGTATCGCCTAGTGACCAAATTGGTAAAGCGTCCAAGTTTTTTTTGAACAAATTCGAGTACTCTCATGTTTGCTGGAAGGAAAATAAAAAATAAATAATAATAATAATAATAGTAATAATAATAATAGTAGAATGGTTATTCCTACTATGGTCAATCCTCAACCATAAATCTTTGGATTTACTAGAATGGTTATTCTACCATGCTTTCGGAGAAAGATTTGACTGTGTCCCCACCCATAGTAAATAGGCTTAGTACAAGAAAGAATGAAAGCTAAGTTTTGGACACTGTTTCTACGAAAGTTGTGCATGTGAGCATGTCTGTCCAAAAGATAGCAAAAACCACAGTTAACGTACGTAAAAAAGGAAAGTAATAATAATATTCACCTAAAGAAATAAGTAATAGTATGCAGCAGATCTGCTAATGATTGGTTGCTTGCACTTTTGGGAAAAAAAAATCATGAATATTTCTATTATACACATCCTGAAGAAAATTCTTACCTGTGGAGCTGAAATATTTTTGTTTTAATAATTGAGCATTTTATAAAAGAGAATCAAAGTATAAAAAAAAAAAAAAAAAAGGGCATTACCGAAGGAATTCAACAGCCAATATATATATATATATATATATTTCAGAATTGATGGTGTCCATGACATTGAAATTTTGTTTAAAAATCATTATTTTTCATTTAAAAATGATTCCAGAGTTCCAGTAAAAGTTGTGACCAGTACTCTTCAAATCTGACAAGAATGGTCAATCGTGGTAGGCTTGGCATGTGCCTCAGATTGTAGACCATATCTTGCTAATATATTATTTTATATAATCTTCTTGAAACCATAATTGTTCTTTTTTAATTTCTCATAATTTAATATTTTTTAAAGAACAACAAATTTCTAGCCGGCGTCGGCTCCAACCAAAAGAGAGAAGTCCAATACGAAGCGCCACCAGCCATGGGAAACTTTGGACAAATGTATTAGAAAATGTAGAAACATTCCCTCAAAAAAAGAAAAAGAAAATGAAAACTTAATTTCTAGAGAAAAATAAGAAAATTTTTGAAATTTCATAAATCATTATAACTAATTTCTCAACCAAAAAATAAAATGCTTTCCAATCATCAGTGTAGTCACTTTATGAAAGAAGGATACTAAAAGATACCGTGATATAATCGAAAACAAAACATATTCTTATCCCTATTATATATATATATATATATATATATATATATATATAATTACTTGACAAGGATAGCTATCACCTTGATATTTTCAGTGTCACTGCACCTTTGGTAATTGGATCTGAAAAAGGCATGTGGACACCTCTCTATAATCTTCTTTTCCCTACAGAAGGGTAACCAGTGGCTCCCAAATTTCGCAGCCTCCATAAAAGCGAAGAGTGTCAACTCGGAGCCTCCATCGTCGGATACATAGACTGAGAGCTTCTCAGTAGGGTAATCATAAGCCATCACCGACAAGGCCGTGTTCACCACACTCATGGGTGGCTCTTTATTTGGATCTGCAGTGCATATAAAGACGTCCACTGCCGGAAAATCTTTCTCCGTTATGACTTTGTTGAGTTTTTCCGGCAACTCTTGCCGGTAGATGGGTCGCATGCGATAAGATTGAGTGGTGGACCACATGAACCCTAGAAGAATATCGGAGATAAACATGGAGAGGGAGATGAAGAAGGAAGCTAAGGTGGTGGAGTGAAAGAGTGTGAGTGCATGGTGATAAAGCAGAGCAAAGATGGCACACGTGTAAACTGCCGCGAACAAGCGATTTGTCCACGTGCGACGGGAGAGCTTGAAGGTGTGAAGGGGGGCCTTGGTGGTATTACCCTCCATTTCTGTGCTGCTAGCTAGTTCTCTCACAGGGATGATGGAAGGGTTAGTAGGTCAATGCTTATAAGCATGGAACTGTGAAGTGATAACACACGTGTGAAACAGTAGACATCACAATACACGTGAGAAGGTCCCTTAAGTTTTATTACTATTATTTTTTTTTAGAAGTTTAAACAATGTATAAATGGTAATAAATTAACTACAAGTAGTTTGGGCACTTAGCCCGGCCTGTTCAATACAAAAGCAACATTCATAAGTCTAATTCAATGGCCTAAACTGTATTGAACAATCCAACATCTTCAGTTAGGAGATCTAATTAAAGCTAGGTGTTAGAGGATTTGTCCTAAGTTGGATATGGATGAAGAAAAGAATGTGTATAAATAGGTAGCTAGACAACATTACCCGATAGCTTAAACTTTTGAGTCATTGATAAGTACCTGATCTGTTATAGTTGGCACCCGATCGGCCATAGAGTGTAAGGTGGTTTGACTTCAGCAAAAGTGCTACGGGTTCGAATGCGAGAGAATGTTAAATAGATTTGCTCCACGCCAAGCGCCCAACCAGGAGGAGTCTAGGGCTGCAGGGTGGTTCTACCTCAACGAGGACGTTGCGAGTGTCGAATCCGGATGGAAAAGAAACTTAAACTTTTGAGTCATTGGTAAGCGTCCAACTCGTTACACAAAATTTGTTTGTTAATTTTTTTTTTCTTTCTGTCAAAGTGTTTGAATCTATATCTTAATACCCTTAAAAATTCAAGAATGATCTGAACTATTAGAAGTATAAGAGATTTTACATTAATTTCACCAAAAAAAACAACCTAAGTTATCATAAAAGGATTTTCTGTCTAGTATTATCCTTTCAATATCTCTTCGGATTCATATGTGGCACTTAAATTAGGAATACTAGCATAAATACTGTAAAGATATAATGAAAAAGAGTTTTAACGTGTCTAGTCCAAATTGTTTATGTACAGTTTTGAGTGAGATATAAATTTATTTTCCATGCCCAAAGAAAGGATGGAGTATCTGAATATATATAATATATACTTTGGGACCTTCTCGCGTGTATTGTGATATTTGATTGTTTCACACGTGTGTGTTACTAACCAGGATGGAGGTTCGAAATAGTAAGTAATACTTCAGAAAATTTCTTTGGTTGGACCAAGTGTTTGATCAATCACTGAACACATATATATCGTCCTCGATTAGTCTAATATAAGTGAACAATTATTGAAAACTTTCCGTGCTAAACTATCTTAAATTGATGCATACATTCATTTATTATTTAACTTCACATACTAAAATTTCACATCAAGCATGCATGTGGTCGAGAGGTTTGATAAAGAAGTTGAACTCCATTTTCTTTCTTAATCACATTTAACATCTATACCTGCAGGGAAAGGAACTACCTCTAGGCTTTAGATTGCCATAGCTTTGGATATAATTTTATATTTAATTTGCCCATATTTATATTAGTTTTTCAAAATAGTTAAGATGGTCCCCAAGACCAAGAGATACATATCTTCCATACATAATTTCACAATTACAAATTTACATAATTTCTATTCACGTACCAGGAATTTGTCTAGATAAATCACAAAGTTAATTTTTTTTTATATCCATTTTGTTCATTTTTTTTAAGAATATGAATTTTTGTACAAATTCAGTGTGCTACGAAATATTATTGATTTGTTATACGAATGTGATATTTGGATTCCATTTGTTTACTCTAAAAGATACTTATGATACAATTATTTCTCTAAAGTGAACCATAACAAAACTATTTGGATTTTTGAAGTAATTGGAATTTGAAACTACTTTTAAATGACAATAAAATAAAATAAAATGCAAGCAAGTGAAATGTATAGCTGTCTCTGCGTGCATGCAGTTATCACGGAGTAAGAGGAATTGTTCCATCACCACCAAATTAAGCTCCCAGTTTTATGCATGCATGATGGAGAAATTATTAAGTAGTATTGGGTCTTAATTGGAAGTCAGTGGGATTCGAGACTATGGTCTCTCATGTATGATGGTCACACGCTACCACAATAAATGTTGAAATAAAAACAAAATTAAAAAACACATTTACATATGTGATGCAATGGTATTGATCGAGACCATGGTCTCTCATGTATGATGATCACATCTTTGGTGGAGTAATTACAGGTGTTTTTGACTAACCGGTTCTAATAATACAAATCCTAGTCCTTGGAAGTTAGTGGTCCAAAGCAAGGAAAACAAGAGAAGTTAGTGGTCCTAGCAATGCAAGTTGATGGTTGCATTTCAAAAACAATTTTTGTGGACCTATCTAGAACCATCACCTGTAGAAATTATGAGATGGGGATTGGATCCCTATAAATATGGAATATTCGGAATAATCAATAATTACTCCTAGAATTATTGGTCCCGGTAAATTAAAATTTGACACGCAAATAAATTGACAATTTTTTTTTCCAGATTTTTGTTTGCTTGTCAATTTGTGATTGGTCTCGGACCATGTAATAATTTCTCCATCACGAGATTTCTTGCCCTCAAAAATGGGAAAGAGTGATGGTATGATATGGTTGTGAAGTGCTCTCAATAGAATGGGAAAATTAAATTTTGGTGACCAAAATTTAAACAAAAAATTGCTTTAGAGCTACCTTAAACTCAATAAAAGGTAAATAGTGACCAATCTTGAAAAATAATTGCCAACAAGTGACAATTTAACTTTAATGTCCAAAATCCTATCCCTTTTTCTTCTCAATCCCTATTTCGTCTTCTCGAGTCACTCACCCCCAAATATTAAAGCTTCAAAAGGCATAAAAAAAATTCTAGAGAAGAAGTATATATAGAGAAAGTGTGTGCCTCTTTCTCTCTCTCTCTCTCTATAAATATATATAGACATATATGTTCGTCTTACAATTAATGAATGTGCATATATGGATTTGTTTTTCTTTGGTGGGTTTTAGGGCTCCAAAGATGCAACTGGAGTTGTTGCTCGAAAGGAATTAACTATTTAAGACTTGATATAAGAAGAGGAAGATTCAGACGAGAAGTTAATAATGAACCGTCATAAGATAGTAGGCAATAGGTTTTGATGGGGGTGTTAGACTGCGATTGTGTTTCAAGTGACGTGGAGGAAAGATAAACATTAACTATGAAATTAATACCTTCTACGTGCCTTTACAACTTTCTAAGCTTTTTTATTTTTTGACTTGACCGTCGGAGCGTAATTGTCCGATTACCCTTTTCTTGTCTTTTTCAAATTAGTATTGACCTGGATTGTGCGTCGATTTCTCCTCCATCACCTTTATTAACCAAGTCTATTCCTATTCTCCAATATTTCTTATTAATAATTAATTGCATCCAAATCAATTGAACATTAAGATTAAATGGTCACTCATTAACAATTATTTTTTAAGTTTGATCACTATTTACATCTTATTGAGTTTAAGGTTAATAAAAAGTAATATTTTTTTCAATTTTGGTGACTAAAATCTATTTTTTTTTTCATACTTTTTACTTTTACGCTAGGTTGGCAATTTTGGAAAAGATGGAAGCATGTTAGTGATTTCTAAGATTATTTTTAACAATTTCAAACTGTTGAAAAATATTTTAAGGTTTCGCATCTTCTTGACACGGATTTCATTTTGTGAAAAGTTATAAAATATTTAACTTAAAAACAAAAGATAACTCAACGTCAACAACAAAATTGATAGTTATAACTTATGAGTGACTATCGTTTATTTTAGTTTAAACGATGTCTACATTTAGTTGATTTGTTTAGCAGATCGACATACTTGTTTAAAATTATTTATTAATACTTATGATAATTAAGAAATATGCATAAGACCAGAACAATTAATTATGCTAACTAGAATGGCTATAGAACAAAAGGCTTGGACCTCATGCATAGAAGAAAGCTTAGCTTAGTGATGGTCAAGACTATAAACGCTATGTTGGTCGAAAAGGAATCCAAGTGCTTTCTACAGGTGATGAAAATTTTCTGTTAACTCAACTTATCATCTTGATATATATGGAATTCACACAGAAAAAATCACTTTATGGAATCTTGAACTCCATGCGATGGCGCTTCTGTGATTCAAACTCATGACCCGTGTCATTTCATCTTAAACCAATTGGTGTTAGAGTCTCAATTATATATATAAAATTTAAGCTTGAATCATGCGGTTCAAAATGTCTTTCGCTATCTATGGTCTAAAATTACTCTATCTAATGATCACAGTTGCGAGTGCATGATAGTACTGTAGGCACGGGTATACACTAGTGTGTATATATATATGGAAATTGTCACCCTTAGAAATTAACCCTTAAGGCCTCAATCCAAGATCTCAGACAGACAATTGGTACGAGATTTAGGTGCTTCGACAAATCACTTAATTTACGGAAGAAGAACGATTGTCTTTATTTTAATATAAAGATTACACTCTCTCTTTCTTTCTTTTACATAAATTTCACTCTACTCTCTTACAATTTCTTCTCTTCACACTTTTCTTTAATACCTTCTCTTCTAAGCCTCACCTCTATTTGTTTAGTCTTTAAACACAATTTCAAATATTACAATTTCTTAGAATCTAAGACAACTTGTCTTCCAAGAATTACTTCTAAAAAAAAAAAAACACTCTATCTAGAAATCCAGGATTACGACCCAGAATTCCCAAGAGACTGCAGCACTAGAGTAGATGAGAATTTAAAAAAATGAACTCTAAGGAAGACTTGCTGAGTATATATTGCAGCTTTTGTACTTATGAAAGTCCAGAAATGATCTTTTGAACCAGTTCCATGAATGATTGTATGGTGCTGAATGATTGTACTTTGAAGTATATATATATTCGGGTAATTAACCAATCATTATATATTTATCAAAGGAAGAACCTATGTAATATTTATCCCACAAAGTAGAAAAACCCCATATATGGACTCGAGAAAGATCAATCTTTGATAGGAGTAAACCACAAAATGAAAGATGGAACTTGGACGAACAATACTGATATTCAAACAAAACGTTGAACTGCTAAACCAAACACGGCCCTCTAAGATGTTAATCAAAATTAAGCTCTCTCGTTTTTGTTTTTTTACTATCATATCAATTATGGAATCATGTCAAGGGCATTTAATTTCTTTGCCAATCAAATGGTTTAAAGAAAACGACCATGCATGGTGGGAACGGGAACGCCCCTTACTCTTTCTTTCCCGACTCTCTCTCTCTTCCAGAAGGTCATCAATGACACTAACACATGGAACCCATGAGAGGCCATGACTCCAACAAGGGTTGGCCAACAAACAAAACTTTATTGCTATCATAAAAAACTTTAAATTAGGGGTACGTATGGCTTAAACTACCCCATTTCGGTTTCAATAGACAACTCATAAAACATTAATACAGCAAAGAGAACTCGTGAACAGAAGATGCAACAAAATAGGTACCACATTTCTGTAGATTTATTCAAAACCCACAAAAAACTGAAGGGAATTATATGCAAAATTCTACTCACTAATGCGCAAAAAGACCGTGACAAAGGAAACTTATAATATCCACTCACTAGAGACGGAAGACTTCAGTGCGAAAGCACAAGTACGTACGTATATTTACAAGGGCATGAAACAAAAACTCTTCAACCACATCCACCAGAAATAAATACCCTTAATATATACAAATTCATAATCTACTGATTTGATCACTAATTCCCCTAATACTAGTACAGTCATCATTCTTTGAACCCGGTTAATGAATGTCTAATTAATTGGGTGTCGTCGAGTATTAATTAAGCTCTCACACTGAGCAGCCGATTACTTGGTGTATTTGCTGCTTCCCTCTCACTTTCCATCTTCAACATCCTTAATTCCTTCTTGACAACCCAATTTAGAATCCAAACGGAACACCCATCACTCCATCACCCCTCCCCTCCAACAAAAATGGGGGAATAAATAAGGAACAGTTTATGTTTCGGCAGAGTCCAAGTTAACAACAGCCCCCCCATCACCTTCTATCGAAGATGGCGCAAGTTTGCTTCCAGCACTCATTTTCTTAACATCTTGACTTGAACAAATGAAGATCCTTCTCACCATGTTACAAAATTCCCTAGAAAGCCAATGATGAAACAAAAACTTCAAAAATAGGTAGCAAGGGACATCAACATGCTGCTGCTTGGACCATGTTGTTTATTTGTTATAAATGACAGATTGTACTAGAATACTTACCGCCATGGATCATCACCCATGAGCATCATGTCCCCTTCATCATCTGTAAAAACAATTTCCCATTTATTCCGAGGGAATAGCTCCCCCTTGATTTCAAACATCTCTTCAAGTTCATTTATAAGGTCATCATACCCATTTAATGTGGTTAGGTCCACTGCACGTCCCACTGCAACCCCCTGCATTTGAACCTTCTCAGCATGCACAAGGAACACATATGCTTAGTATTTTCAACATAGTGTGAACAATTAGAAATATTGTCTCAATTAATTCAAAATTTTATTAAGATGACTTTAGTTTCTTCCAGTTTATGATATACCTTGGTACGAGTCCTGGTAGAGCAACTCTGCTTGCTTTGAACCTCCTTCGGTGATACCTGCAACTGTCCCTGATTTTGTTCTTTGGAAGCCTTTGAAAGGTCAGATTTCTGTTCTGAATCAGCAACCAGTTGCGTACTCAGTATGTGTCTTTCAGTGGTGCCATTGAATACACTGACTGGCTGTTCCAGTGCCTTCTCAGATAGAAGGGCACCTTTCAAATCAACACCAAACAATCGACAGCTTGCCACAAACTCAGATCTCTTCCCATCAATTCTCTGCTTTGCTGAGTGAGGAGTTAAATAGCCCGAAAGAACAGACCAACCTGAAGCACTCTTACTTTCTATTTCATCCACGAAAAGATTCCGAGAAACATTTGCATGGGGAGAAGATAGCCAGCGTCCCTCCACGTGACTCCTTAAAATACAGTTGCTGCTGCTATTCAAGAGGGTGCAACCTGTTTCTGTTTGCTTAGAATGCCAATTAACATGATCTTCATTCCTTTGGCGTTCAGGAGTACCACTTAGTTGGGTTGAATCATGGGAAGGATTCCAGACAACTGATGTAGTTGAAGACGTAGTTTCTAGAATGTCAATGACCAGACAGAAAAAAAATAAATAAAGAAAGAAATATTGATGCATTTGGATGATGTGCAGGGGATAAAAATGAAGAATGGAGTAGGAAAAGTCCCTCTCACCCCGAACTGGGATTTCAATTTGTGGCCGGGGCCTTTTATTCTTCACTACAACTGATTGAGTCAGGTTTGAAGGAATAGCCACAAAAGGTTCTATCTCCCAAGGAGAAACCCTCTCAGGTCTTGCAATGGATGCATGTTCATCCCATTGAACCTGGACAGAAAAGACAAGGTTAAGATTTTGAATCTAGAACTATAAATTGATAGGAAGCAGTGAAGTCAAATATACTGACCTTCAGTGATCTCCATTCAGAATCTTTCCACTGGGGAGAAATTTCTTCAACCCCAACTATGGTGCCTGTAAACCTGATCAATCAAAACACTATTCTTTTCAGCACAGGCAATTATACAGCAAAGAACTAACATAACCTGTACATGGATATAATCTACTACCTTCTTTCCGGAGTATCTTCTCCCTCGAATCTCATGTTGAATCGCATGCCAACTGCAAACCCATTTTTAGCAGCTTCTAGATATTTGTTCAAGCCAATTATGAATTGACTTGTCCTGGTAATTTCAACATAACAGACACCACAACAAATATAAGTCAGTCAATGTGGTCTCTTCAACAGAAACATCATCTTCCAGTTCATCAGAAGGAAGTAATATCTCATACCTCGGCTTGTAGTAGACTACGAAAAGGGTTTGGGTCGCAACAGCATGAGATGCAGTTGCAAGCACTCCCAGGTGCATGCTCTGACTTGAAATCACTGATGATGGCATGGAGCTTTGCTGACGACCAACCCGTCTGATACCAACACGTAACTCTCCATTTTCCCCCCTAAGAAAACAATTCTTATAAGTTATGATGTAAATTAAAATGCTAAATCTTATTGAGCCATATACTGCAGTCCATTTGAAACTTACATATTTTCTAATACAGGCAAATTAAACAAACAATATAGAAAAAAATATACCTCAAGAAAACAAAAGAATCTCCTGCAACTAATCTCTTAGAAGTGACAAATGTACTCCATCCTGTCGTAAGCAAATGCCTCCGAGGTTGGCCTGCTCAATTTAGTCAAGAGTGAAATGATTTGTCAGTTGGGGGAAAAGATTATGGTATCTGAATTAATTCTTGAGCGACAAGATATCTGATTGGTCAAGGAGTTTTTTTCGTGGTTGCAGGTCTTCAAACACTTACTGCAATAAAAATAAAAACCATTACCTCGAAATATATGCTTAAATCGCCATTCGAAACCATGAAGATCCCTGGCTATCAATTCCTGGGTAGGTGTGGGTAGGGTCATATCCTGAACAGTGATAATAGTCCAAACAAAGAATTCAATCAATAAAATGGAGATATTGGAATTAATTTTTTTAAATGGTCAAAGAAGTTGACATCAAGTGAAATTACCAGGGGAGGGAGGCATTCATTAGCATGTTTCCGAAGAACGGAAAACCCACCATGGGTGCTTGTATCGGAGGCAGTTAAAACCTTGCAGAACGAGTGAACCCTCGGCCTTGGAGGTTCAGGATCAAGACTTCTTGGTTCAATTTGCTACATATGTACTTTCACATTATTAAAAACTTAAGTTTTATCCAAACAAAGCCTTGCCGGATTGATCATATAGGATGCCCAAAACAATAAAGAATATCAATAGGTTCTTACAGCTGATTCCGGCATCAAAGTAATTTGTGCATAAACTTCATCAGTGTCTTGTTCAGCCTGCAAATAGAAGAATACATAAAAACAAACTCTTACCATACCAATCAACCCCCACAATTCAATTTAGTGCTGACTTGGGTCGCTGAGTAGATATTAATTAATTTTTTTAAAATAATAATTCAATCTGAAGAGCTTTCATATGCCAGGACCAAAAAGAAATACATAAAAGATGAGTCTAATATGACTATTTTGTTTGAATAACATTACGTCAAAATTTCCTGCGCTTTCTCATGAACCAAGCAGAAACTAAATTATAAAATACCAGTAATTAACAGAGAAGAGCATACCAGAAGCTGAATGTTAACAACATTACAGAGGATTTTTGAAGGAAGATTGAACAGTGGAATCCTCTGATTCAATTCCTGATTAGTTGATGCTTCTAACTGGGGGAAAAAAAAAATCCCCAAAAAATAAATAAAAATTCAACACCAAAACTAAAAATAGAAAAGAGAGAATTCCTATAAATAGAAGCTTCAGAGTATGATAAAAAGATGGTTTAAATTCTGGAGGAACATTAAACGTACTTGTTCCATGTGACCTTGAGGAAAATAGAACACTTTCTCCCCCATCCGTGGAACGTCCACCACTGGCCCTGCACATGCTTTCCATAGTTCCGTATACAGATCAACCGCTCCAAAACCTACATAACACCAGAAATAAACAATAAATTTCAGAAAAATTTTTGAAAAAAAATCATATACTTCACATAAAAAATGAATCGAAAATTTTATAAAACAAGCAAAACAATATGAAAAAAAAAAATAGTATGTTTCACAAAGAAATGAATTGAAATCGAAAGGTCATTTCATGTTGACCTTCAGCTGAGAAATTAGACTGCGAAAACGACCCTCTATTCTCCATGATTAAAGCACACGTTCAACAAAATCGAACCTTCAAATCATCAATGAAAGCTCAAATACCTACTTCCGTACGCCGATTCACCGCATTATATACAGACACTCGTATATTTACAAATGCAAATAATGATATCATCCAATAAATACCAACGTAACGGTCGAAATGATTCGCAGGGAAAACCTCCGACGTTTTAATTCCACATCAACGGAAACGAAACCGGTAAACCGCTATGTAACCGTAACAATACCGCCTTTCCAGATCGTAAAACCGGTTTTGCTTATCTCTCTAAAGACAAACACCTATCCAATCCCTCGCTCTCTCTAATTTCTCTCTCTGAAATACAGGAAATGAGAAAACGCCGTTGCAGAATCCCGAAAACAGCTTAATATACTCCCTGATCCGACTGTTTCTTTCACACACACTCTGTGCTTGTTTTTTTTTTCCATTGTCTGTAATAATTGACTGTAGTCCGTATCACCAACCTAACTATAGTTAAGAGTTTTTAATTTTTACAAGAGATACACGGTGTGCTGACGACAATTAGACGGAAAGTTGAAGTGACACACGCCGTACCGTCTACTAACGGGGATAGTATTTCCAAAAGAGGGAAAGAATGACTGATAGCGCCTCGATATTGATGCAATTGCCGTCACCGTTAGTCTCCGTCTATTTGGTTGTCTGCTTCGCGGCAGGCAAAAGGATTGGCTAGAGTAAACCCGGCAGAGATTTTTTTATTTTATTTGTTTGTTGATTTTTTTTAATATTTATTGAGTTCTGATGTTTCACATTTGACCTGCAGGAGAGAAGCAATTACGAGACTGCCATTTAAATGTGTGGGGTCACATTAACACGTGGAGAACTTCTGGGTCTTGATTGTTACCTTTATCGTCTACAGACGGATCTGCAAGGGTTTCAGTGGTCCTCTCATCTGTGCATGTCATCATAGGGTTCCACGTGTCACCCTGAGGCTAGTCACTGTCCAGTTTTATGTTAAAAAGAATTTAGACTAATAATGGAATAATGTAACTAATGTGAAATATTAATTTTAAAAATACAATATTTATGTAATAAATAAGTGAAAACACAACAGATTTTCACAAAAGTTGCATTCTTGAATATAATAATGTTGCACATGAATAACATAATACTATTTTCTTTTTTCAAACTAGGCTCAATTGAATTAGTATTCCTTAGTCAATGGTCATTCTAAATATGATATTTCCTAAGTATGCCTCGGTACAAATTACACTGACAATCTGAAACCAGAGGTCTGGCTGACTGAGACACTATTATTATGACAAGTCCATATCAACTGTATATGTAATAGTGCCATGTCTTTCGCTGATCAGATTGTACCTGCAAATCCAGATAAAGTTTTTTTGATGGGATTAAACTTTATTAACTCTAAATATTGTATTATCCTTTATATATATATATATATATATATATATATAATGATGCTTTTTTTATTCATAATTTCTCCTTGTTAAAGCCAATTTGCCAAACAGAGCTAAATGTCACGGGTGTGTAAACATGTGTTGTGTCCCAATTTCCAAATCGAGTGTGGACTGAATTTTCTTGGTGTAACGTGTTGATATATGAGTGCAGACAACATCACAACTCACAAGTGATTAGTTCCTGAAAATTAAATTAAAAATAATGAAGAATTAAATCTCTTTTTTTAAATCCCATGTTTCTAGGATCTTTCTCAAGTTTTTTTTTTGAATTAATTAACAAAGAATATACCAGAATATTCTTAATTTGACCCAAGTCTAACATTCAATTACAGTCGGCTCTATAAGCCCTTAAAATGTATTAAAAATAATGGTGTATTTTTTTAAAAAAAATGGTCACAATCATAGGTGTAGTTGGTTCCTTAGAGGGCATTTGTAGTAGCTGCTCATACAATTATTGTTTACGTGAAGCAGGCCTCTGCATGTCGCGTAGATTGTAATTTTTAATTTATAACACATGCTTACTTACCCAAGGAATTGAGGGATAAAAAATACATAAAGCAAATGTTTGATTTAGTTTAAAGAACCTATATTTTTCCCATCTAATATAAATAAATAAAACTTTTAAGAGTAACACTAAAACCCTCAATTGTTAAGGAAGACATCAATCATACTATGAGAGTAGATAGTTTGTGTAAAAAACTTTCTAACTCTTTTGTTTTGCTGTAAAATATTTTTAAAAAAATTTAGTATTTGAATGCATATTTTAAAAAATATATAATTATACAAGTAAAATATTTTTATACCAAAATATTTAAAATGATGCAACAACTAGTAAAATATTAAAAGTTAATTGATACAATCAAACATTTTTAAAAAATATTTTACGTCAAAACAAATGATTTTTAATTTTTTTCCTCCCAACACCTCATATCTAAATAATGAGATTGCAAGAGTAGCAATACCATTAACAACAAAAATGGTTATAAAACAGTTCCAATGAAGTTCATGTTAAAAAAAAAATTATTAAACAGATTAGTGTATTAAGCAAAGTTTGGTAGGAGTTCATCGTAAAGTGAGTACATAATAAATCAATTATGAACGAAAACAAGTAAATGTGAAATGAAATAATTAAATGTGTGACAGAAATGCGTTTGTGCGTTTGTCTTCAATTTTTGACCTTCGGAAGAACATTTGAATGTGAGAGGATTTATTTAATCTCTGATCTTATTATAATCAATAATGAATGTGGAACTTTGCATCTTTTACACACTAAGCAACTGTTTGTCCCCTTTAAGGATGGATCTTAGATTATAGATACCTTCCACAACCAACACCTTGTAAGGACATATTTATATTAATACACCCAATAACATATTCTCTCTCTCCCTCTCTCTCCATATATATATATATATATATATATATATATATATATAAAATAGATGGCAGGCTTGGCAGCCCATATTTTAGAGTGGCATGCCATACATCATGTGTCATTAGTCATAATAATATTCCGCTCTGTGCTTGTCGTACAGCTAGTAGACAAAAATAGTTGGAAATTAGCAATTTAGCAGCTAATTTGAAACTCAGCGAAACCTAGAATGAATCTATATTTGACTAAACAGATTCATATTTGTCCGTTGCAGACTCAGCAGGTTTTACATTCTCTCTTAGTATTATAGGTCTAGAAAAATTAAATCCTTATAATCTAATATGGTCTAATATACCATTAATTGATCATTACATTTTGACCCATGAAATTATCAACTTGCACCTGTAAATCTTTCAATGCCATCGCGAAGGAAACCATGAAAATATTGATTTTTTTTGTTATTTGAAAAAAAGTTTTAAAAACTCAAAAAATAAAAAATAATTTCCAGAAAATTAACAAATTTCAATTTTTAATTCTTTAAAAACAGAAAATACTCTAAAAACTTGAATCAAATATGTCATCTCAACAATCTTGGCATCTTGCGTATTGGATATAAACTCGAATTTTGATATAGTAAAAAAGGGAAACCAAATGGGCCCAAATTTTGTTTTTATTACTAAAAGAATCCAATTACTTGAAAGTATTGCTTCTTAATTTATTTTATTTGAAACAAAATTAAATGCATCGTAGGCAATAATTGAAACAAATAAGCTGAAAAATAATGTTGCCTCCTTATTTAAGTTTTAAACTTTTGATGACACTTCGATCAGTAGTGCAAAATGGGTCCCATTTGTGTCCACATCAGCAAAATTTCTTAACAATTAGTACCTCTAATGGTGCGGATAAGCATTAAGCATCCAACCATTAGGAGTTAAAACCTTTTTTAGGCTTTATAATAGAGAGAGCATGGACAAGATTAAAGACGAACCAATCACAATCGGTTTATGTGTATGTTAGTCTGTCCCTGTGTATAATTACACAATATGGTAGATTTGTTAAACATAGCTTTATCAACCGACACTAGTTTAATTACTATGTTAATTGAGTTTGTCCTTTCTGCATTCAGGGATAAAAAAAAAAAAAGTTTGTGGTTTGTGGACAAGAGTGATGCTCACGGTGACTCTTGCTCCCTTCCAAGAGTTATATTCTTTGCGAATCCATACATATGCATGTATACATATTTGTGTATATAATATTTCAAAGTAGGATAAAGTGTATAAAATTCTCTACATTTTTCAATTTGAACAAATAGAGACAAGTCTTTAATTTGAAGAATGAAATGACTAAAATACCTTACTTTATATAGTGCAGAAAGAAAAGAAAAAAAAACAAAACAAAACCACCATATAGAAAATGTGTACCTTTATTATTTGGTTCGTACATATAAATTCCTATAATTTCAAAATTTGAAGTAAATTGTTCCTATTGAATATATATGTTGGAAAAGAGCCCTTGACGATGTCAAGACTTTTCTGAAAATCCAAAAGTAACATTTTTGAGTGACAAAAATGCCTCTTGGTATGTGCATATAAATTCAAAGAATGAAATGACTAAAATACCTTACTTTATATAGTGCAGAAAGAAAAAAAAAACAAAAAAACAAAAACAAAACCACCATATAAAAAATGTGTACCTTTATTATTTGGTTCGTACATATAAATTCCTATAATTTCAAAATTTGAAGTAAATTGTTCCCTATTGAATATATTTGTTGGAAAAGAGCCCTTGACGATGTCAAGACTTTTCTGAAAATCCAAAAGTAACATTTTTGAGTGACAAAAATGCCTCTTGGTATGTGCATATAAATTCGGTTGTGTTATTAACTTATAGTAAAACCTTGATAAATAAATATTCGATAAATTAATAATCTCTTTTAAATAATAAAATCTTCTGATCCTAACTCGGGCGAGTATACTAAATTAATAACCTCGCTAAATACATAAGATAGTAATTTTTTTAGAAATCCTTAAGGACCCAACGAAATATAAATTAATAATCAATGAAATATATAAAAAATAATAAACAAAAATTCATAATAAAGTATTGAGTAATCTTTTACTTGACAACTTTTATTTTTTTAATTCAACTGTTTCTTATCTAAAGTTATTTGCATTTTCTTTATACCTAAAATAAGTGATTATTTAAGGTTACTACTGTTTGAAATGTCTCTTTTGGAAAAGCTGTTGGTAAAACATAACTGTCATTATCTTTTAGGACATTAAGTTTTGACACTACATCTTTTCATCTTAGGAGTCTTTCTATCTTCTACCATTAATAACTATCTCTTCCTTTTTAAAGTCTCTTGGACTTTTATGTATTAACTTTTGACCACATTTATTGTTTTTGGATTAAAATGTCATACATGTACAAATAGTGGAAACATAATATTCACTCTAAATTAATAAATTATTCATTTATCTATAAATCAATAACCCTCCTAAGCTAATAATTTATCTTGGTCCTAAGAGTATTATTTTATAGGGGTTTTATTGGATGACCAATTTTATCATTTCACATTTTATTTTATTTAATTTATAAAGTAAAGGTACTTTAGTCATTTCATTGTTTAATTTCTTTCAAATTAAAGATTTGTCCTTATTTGCACAAATTAAAAAATAAGGAAGGTTTTGCGAACAATAGGAATTTTTTTTAACACTTTATCTTAAAAAAAAATCAATAATATGAAATGACAAAAATAGTACTTTTGAATTTTTAAAAAAGTATCACATCATTAAATTAATTTGTAATAAGAGACAATTTGGTTCGAACTTTAAAATTATAGAAATTTATACACATTCGAGGATTTGTTGCGCATAGAATTAAGATTGAGATAATATATATATATACATTTGTGTTAATTGGATAATTTGTTGGATAAAGAAAGGGAGTGGCCGGTCTCATCTTGAGGTCCCAAAACAAACTCCTTTTGACTGTCCAAAGGGACGTTATGCCCCTCACAAGTCCCCTCAAAAAGGGTCACTCGAGCGCTGGAAATACTCCTTTTAATAGTCTATATATGTGATGGGATTAGTGATGTGATTAGAAAAGTTAATTAAAGAGGGATATTATTAGTGCCTCTACTAAGGATATGAAGACAATTGTTTAATTATTGTGATTAAGAGAGCGAGAGGGTGTGAATATGATTGGTGGGGCAAATGATATTGAATGCAAACCCCATGTGGAGACCAATTTGGTTGTTATTTCTTGGCTGCACAAAAATGAGAGACCCCACAAATTTGAAGTTGAGCCACTAATGTTCCTCCCCTTTCTATCCTCCTAGGATTTAGTATTGATGATGTGGGGTACCCCCACAAAGTTATAGTACTGACTACTACTACTAAAACAAACAAAAGCAATTAAGGCCTAGTTTATTTGAGGTGAGTACTATATATATATATATATATAACCATTAAACATTTTGTGCTGGAATCCATGTGAAGACAATCATGGGCAAAAAGGAATTTTTAAGTTGTGAGTGGAGTCTACCCTCCCTTCAACTTGCTACCTATGAGCAAATGCTTGTATTAGTTTAGACCATAAAACAACTCGAAGGAAGGCTAAGTGGGATTTTGGTCCCTCTATGTACTACAAGCTATGCTATGCTATGCTATGACCTTCTTTTTTGACCACCCTGAGGCTTTCTCAGCTCTAGATCCAATAAATAGGGGCTCGTTTGCCTCCGAATGTGGTCTTAGTTCAAGAAATTTTAGATCCTCTGGATCCTCATTTCCTCTACTTTTCTTTCATTTTCTCTTGCATCATCATGGAAGAAAATGACACAAATCCCATGGAAGTAACCAATTAGATACATGACACAAGTATCACACATACACCACGACATGATAAATTTATAAAATCTATATATACATATATATCAACACGACATTATGAAATAATAATATATTAATATATATTCAATATATTCACGTGAAAGTAACTAATTAGATACATGATGCGAGTAAAACACGGACACAATAAATTTTAAAATAACATGACACGAACACGACGAAAATATGGCTTTAAAATAATAATAGATTAATATATATTCAACAAGTTAACCAATATTTAAAATACCATAAATCTAACAATAAAAATAAATAAATTACACCAATACTTGAATATATTATCAAGCAATTAATGTATTTTCAAAATAGTGTTTTCATTGTATTCAAACTCACTACTAAAACTTTGCACGTTACTCATTTTTCTAATAACAAACAAATAAATTTAAATACAAAATACCAAACAAAACAACGTTGCTTTATGTTAAATAAAGTTCTATTGGTTTTTTTATTTTTTTGTTTCTAAATTTATTATTTAGAAATTTTATCTAACTATTTTTTATTTTTTCAAAATTTTATTTTAGAAAACACTATATTTATAAATAAAAAATGGCAAAGTAGTCATATTAAATGGTATATATGTCATTATAGTTCTTCCAGTGAGTCAAGATGTCAGTTTTTAGAAGATGAGGGACTTAAATGCTCAAAAAAATAATTCAAAGAGGTCTTTTTGTAGCTTTGAAAAAGTTCAGGATTTTTTGCACTTTTAAAAATTACAAAATGTACCTTGTAGTGTCCCCCACGTGTCTTATCAGTGTCTTTGTCATGTCTTCGCCATATTCCCCGCGTGTCGAAAAAAAATCAGGACACTTTTAAGAAGTGTCCGACACATGTCCGAGTATCTGAAAAGTGTCCAAGTGTCCGACACGGGTACGACACCCTTATATGAAGTGTCCGTGCTTTCTAGTACATGACATATTTAGCTGGGCCCTTTCAATCTCCTTCACTTTCTCCGTGAATTACATACTAAAACAGTCCAATTATATGATGCAAAAATTTAGGAAGGCATTAGACTTAGGCTCTGTTTGACAGAGTTTTTGTTTTGGCTTTTACGCAGAAGAGAAAGAGAAGCAGAAACTAAATAAGGAAGCTAGTATCCACCAACATCCTTTGATCGCTCTTTCTAGACTCTGAATCTCTTCAGTTTTACTAATTCAAATATTTTTCAAAACGATTTTTGGGCTTGAAAAGTCGAAAGTCGGTTTTCAAAAGCCAATTCAAACAGGTAATATAGTTACTGTGATTACTGTAAAATGACAAACTACCTAATCTTGCCCAATGAATACTTTGGAATTGGAATTCATCTAAAGCACTTTTGCTAAAGGTTGCTCCAGTTATGTTAAGACTCTGAATCTCTTCAGTTTTACTAATTTAAATATTTTTCAAAACGATTTTTGAACTTGAAAAGTCGAAAGTTGATTTTCAAAAGCCAATCCAAACAGGTAATATAGTTACTGTGATTACTGTGAAATGACAAACTACCTTATCTTGCCCAATGAACACTTTGGAATTGGAATTCATCTAAAGCACTCTTGCTAAAGGTTGCTCCAGTTATGCTTGGCTTCACGGAATTGAAGTCTTAGAATTAGTGAAATTGAAGAAAAAAATTTTCATGATTGCGAAAATTTCATACACAAAATTTTCTCCAACCAAACATAGCCTCAGTTTCGTTAGGAATGATATATGATTTTTTAAACAAACCACCCCCTAAAATAAAAATAAAAATAAAAATAAAAGATTCTTAAACCAAGCTAGATCCACCTGGTTTAATTGTCTCAATTTAATACATGGCAAAGTTGTATATATTAAGATCATAAGTTTTGTCAAACTGAATAAGTTACACTAATGGAATAAAAAACCCATGTTACTGTTCCCTGATTGGTTGGTTGAAGCCCTATGGCTAATCAATTTAGTGCCAAAATTAGGTCAATGGGGCATCTTATACTGTGTTTTACTGGCCATGAGTATGGTGGTTTATTCTATGATTAGGGAAGAACACCCCTTCTAAATAGTACTGTCATATATATTGTAGATCAAGACAAACTATGATAGTAGTGAAATATCCATTACCACCATAACACCAAGAAAAATGATTAACGGGTTGTTTCTTAACGAGTACATGCGGGAGGAGTTCATCTCCCTTCTCACATCTATTCATTTAAAAATTATTGAATTTGACTTCTTTATCATGGCTCAAACACTAATCATCTATATATTAAAAAAAAAAGTAAAAATGCACTAACAATAATATTAGTAGTCAATAAAAATAAGTAACCAAGATGACAATACCAAAGATTTAGACCTTGTGGAGGTATGCCAAGCGTGATGTTAGTAAAGGAAACAATAGGACTGCAATAAAATTTTAAGTAATAAAATGTGCATATTATGTATTTTAAAACAAGCACTTGATTGTTGTCTTATTTGGGGATTGGATTCACTCGATTTTGTCACTTGTTGGATTGCTTAGGGAGGAAAATTTCCTCGAAATTTCTCCAAATATTCTACTAGGTTGCGGGGTTTTAATGTTAGCTTACCTACCAACATAATGAAGATAATCCATAATTAGTTGTTGAACCAATTTAATTAGCAGGAAAAACTTAATAACCATTCGGTCAATAAGAGTTTAAGAAATCTGCAGAAATGTATTATATGAACTGGTTCCTAAGTGTTTGTAAGTAGCTTGGTTTGGTCCAGTGAAGACATTATCTAATTCTTGACTTTAAGACATAAACATAAGTTAGGATTAGATGAGTCTAAACTAAGAAGACATCATTAGAGCAACTAAGCATCCAATGTTAACACAAAGAGTTGTTGTAACGATCCGCTCCACCACATGATATTATATTGTTTGCTTTGAATCAAGTTCGTACGATTTTGTTTTTAGAGAGTCACGTCTGCACGATTTTGTTCTTGAATTTTACTCTAAAAAACTTCGTATCATTTCAAAAGAATACACTACATATAAGCACATCCCCTTTATCATACTCAAACGATGTGCCTCTTGGGAGTTAACGTCTTCGATGACGCATCTCTCATGGGCTTGTGCACGCCATCCGCCACATTTCCGGCTGGGTTAGACCCTGATACCATTTGTAACGACCCGCTCCACCACATGGTACGCTTTAGTTCTTGGGTTTTACCTCAAAATGCCTCATACTATTTAGAGAGAACACATCAAACGCACCACATATAAGCACATTCCCTTCACCATACTTAGGTGAGATGTGTGGCATCACAATCTCTTTACCGTCCCGCTTCACCATACTTAGGCGTCCCACATGTCCGACTGGACTTAGGTTCTGATATCATTTGTAACGACTTATTCCATCATATGATATGATAATTGTTCGATTTAGGCCTGACCCGCACAATTTTGTTCTTAAATTTTATTCAAAATGGGCTCATATCATTTAAAGAGAACACACCACATATAAGGACATTCATTTCATCATACGCTGACGATGTGAGACGTCATAGTTGTAGTCTAGTTGTATCTCCACTGCTTTCAAAGTAGAAAGATGAGGGTTGAAGTCTTCTAGAAATAAAGTGGGTGAATGTGTTATTTGACGAGTGAAAAAAAACAGGAAGCATCCAAGTCAACATCAAACTAGCCATAAACATGCTTGGTGGTAATCACCAGTGAGTACTGTATTCAGCACTGAGCTAGTGGGTTCACAAAATTTAGTGTCAGCACTAAGGCTTCACTTAATTTAAGCTATTGATAATGGTATCTACAAATAGAACTATGGGAAGCAACTCTACTCAACCAAAGAAGCAAAAACTCTTCAAACTCATTGGCATGTTAAACTAATCATGATATCTGGTATTGCAGGACATCCGTCTAGTGCTGATATTAAACTGCTCTATTTCTATAGTATCCTTTTTTTCTCTTAGAGCCTAGCGCATATATAGTCACTGCACTGGAAAGTAGAGAAGTGACTCAGCTAAAATAATGGCCTCAGATTGTGTTGAAAACAACATATTGAAGTTTAGTCACTAATTGAATAGATTTTTTTTTTTTTTTCTGGAAACAATATACTTTTAAAACAAATAACAGCATATTTTCATCTTGCCTTTTCCCTTTAAAAAACTGTCACAGAAAACATGACTAACCCTTTGAACTTTGGGCAGGGTTGGGTTCGTGGCCCATGAGAGGAAGTAAAATGTTAGAAAAAATAAGTCATACTTGTTTGGATTGCTATATGTGCTCTGTTTCATCAAAGGCTTTACAGGAACAATGGTGATAATAAATGTAGCCAAAACCAAGTGGTTGCAAATAGACTTTCTTAAGTTGTCTTAAAATGGAGTTATATATATTATGTTTTCACAACTCAGTGATTGCATTGTAAGCAATTAAAGAAGGTCATGACTAGACAAGAACAAGATTGGAAAAAATAGCATGAGACATTTTTATTCATTGATAGACCATTAATTTGATCTCATCAGACACATTATGAGATGAAATGGAAATGATAAAAGGGCTACATGTACCAAGACCCTTATACTAAAATTCTCCCAATTGTGCAACAGAAAAGCATATGATCCCAAAATCAGCTGATGTAAAGGAAAAGAGTTCAAGAAAGAAACTATTTTGCTTCATATTCATTTAGGGCTTGAAGGGAGCGAAAACAACCACCGAATTGTGCCCACCAAAGCCAAAGGAGTTAGAGATAGCTGCAGCAAAAAAAAAAAAGTTTGATTAGACAATTCTAGAGTGGATATATTTATTTCTTTTTCGGATGCAACAAACATACTCAACCAAAGCAAGTACAGTTTGTGAATTGTTTTGCACAAGGCAATTTTAATGAAAGGCCAAAATTCCTAGCTCCATATAAGCATATTCAAATACACTTATACACAACCCACCATGTATTGCATTATCATTCGTTGCTTAAAGAAGGAAGAAACGGAGGAATTAATTAAGAACATACCAACATTAACTTCGTGCGCTTTCTTCACATTGGGAACTGTGTCGATTGTAACTTGAGGCTCCAAATTCTATGAACATAAAGAAAGAAATAT
The DNA here is from genome assembly GCA_026545225.1 of Cornus controversa. Taxonomy (NCBI): domain Eukaryota; kingdom Viridiplantae; phylum Streptophyta; class Magnoliopsida; order Cornales; family Cornaceae; genus Cornus; species Cornus controversa. Next base: position 65,180,215 of record CM048847.1, read on the forward strand.
GTATGGACATGGAACACATTAGAAAACCAATTAAATTAACTAAATGGAGCATAATTGGAGAAATGGTTGTCGTGCAGTACATATTGGTTAATGGTTGGATGTAGCCATCCAGTAGTGATTGCTTTTATAGTTGCAATGGCTTCCAATCCACCAGCAGCCCCAAGGCCATGTCCAATCATTGACTGAAAAAAGGAAAAAAGAAACTCATAGTAGTTAGCTATGTTGTTATATTACCATGTGATTAGGTGGATGTACATGTACTGTAAAATAAAATTTTAATATATCATTAATTTTCAGTAAGTAATCCATCATATTTAACTCTCAACATTCAATCAATATGGTTAAATTTCTGGAATTTTTTGATTTGTGCAAAAGGATCACATTTTCAAACTCTAAATATCTACTACATGCCATTGCTTGATACACTGACAAATCCTTGGCTTTCAAGTGTGAGAATGCAAGTTCACGCTTCGCAAATAATGGCAATATTTCATTTGTGGATAAAATAATTGTTGCAGAATTAATATTATTTAGTGTGAATATGCAACTGGGATTTGGGTTTCTTGCCTTAGTCCCATTCATCTTCATCTCGGACGTGTCCTTGAAGACCTTCTTGATGGCATTAACCTCAGCCAAATCTCCGGCGAGGGTTGATGTTGCATGAGCATTTACATAATTCACCTGTAAATTATGAATTTAACGAAGTTTATGTCAGAATCTAATGTGATTTATCCCATTGTGAATAGGATCTGTGCTTCATTTAGATCAAGATATAAGAGTAAGCACTCATACCTCTTCGGGAGAAACTCCAGCATCTTCTAAACTCTTTGTTATGCAAGATGAAACTCCAAGGCCATCTGATCGAGGATCGGTCATGTGATGAGCATCACATGTTACGGCACCTCCCAAATACTCTGCAATTATGTTGGCCCCTCTTTTGGTTGCATGCTCCAAGCTCTCCATGATCTTTCTCAAGTGCAAAAAACAAGTATGCATTAGACTTAAACCCAAATTTACAAAGAAAGTTATTAAAATAACAAAAAATAAACTAAGTCATAATGTTAGCAGAACCACAAGTGTCAAAATATAATGGCGTCTTTAATTACCAGTACACCAGAGCCTTCTCCCATAACAAAACCATCACGATCTTTATCCCATGGCCTTGAAGCTTTGTGGGGTTCATCATTCCTTTGAGACAAGGCCCTACAAGCTATAAAGCCACCAACCCCAGTGGCCATGACAGCTGCCTCAGTCCCCCCGGCTACAATAATGTCTGCTTCTCCCCTTCTAATGTGATTTGCAGCAGCATAGAAGCAATAATTTGCAGTTGCACAAGCTGTTGAGATTGAGTAATTGGGGCCCATTAGGCCAGTATCTATAGCTAACAATGCTGACCCCATATTGGTTATGGAATAAGGAATGAAAAATGGAGTTATCTTCTTATATCCCTTTTGTATAAGAGCTTCCACTCCATTGCTGAAAGCTGTTAAGCCTCCCATGCCGGTCCCCACTAGAACTCCAATTTTTGATCTGTCCATCTGCAACATGCAAAATTAAAAGTTCCTTTTAGTTTTCCATCTCATAATAGGTAAACCTTAAACTACACTTTTCAAGTAATTAAATCAGACTTACATTTTCAAGGACTAGGGGACCAAGGCTGGCATCTTCAAGGGCCCTCTTTCCAGCGACCAAACAGTACCTCCAGCAGTCATCAAGGCGGCGATCATTTTTGCCATCAATGTAACCTTTGGAAGAGAAATCACGAATTTGACCTCCGAATCGGACAGAGAAGCTTGAAGCATCAAACCTATCGATTAGGGAGATTCCACTCTCTCCTTGAAGAAGTTTATTATAGAATGTATCAATATCATTGCCAAAAACAGAAACAAGGCCCTGTCCTGTTATGACAATTCTTTTCTTGGGGTCTTTTTCTCGCTTGGGAGCTGAAACAGTTGAAGAAGCCATGGCTCTAATTCTACTGCATTTTGGAGCTGAGAAAATGAAACTTAGTTAGAAGAATTCAAACATCAATGAAAGAAACAAAAATTTAAAAAGAAATTTGAATCTATATATATATATATATATCTATCTTCAGATTTATGCCCTGCAAGGTGTCAATGAACAAATAATTGAGTGGTTAATAATGAATTATACCTCATAACTGCATTAGAGGACGAATGCAAGCGATGAGTAATTGTGAAATAAGATGAAGCATTGAAAGAACATGTAACACGTGAGTTGTCATGACCAGTTTGTTGGGATTAGATGAGGTATCAATAACATCAACCATTAAAAATAGGTGAAGATTCATGCATTAGGTTTGGAAATTCAGTGCAATGCAAAAATGTTCATAAGGAGATCGAGTAAGGACATTGTTTTTGTGCATTTCACAATCATTTTATCAATATTCCACATTTGGGATATTAACTATCTATTTTTGTTATATGAAATAGATTATTGACAAAAGAAAAACTCTAATTGGAAATTATGCTGCAATTCTAAGGGAATGGAATGGGGTGAAGAATCCATGGACACAGAGAAATCAATAATCCTTAAGAAGCAATGCTTCAGAATTTCCAAACAAATACATTAGATTTGTTTAATTATAATTCTCTTTTTACTGATAAAATACGCAATAGAAAGAAAAGAAAAAATTCAAATAAATCGAAATTAAATAACTGAGAGGATGATCACAACCTGAAGTAGAAATGAACCCATTTGTCATAGACCCAGTTGAAGTCACTTGCTTGATCTCAACTGCTCTGAGCCCATTGTACTGAAGCAGATTGGTCCCTGATTCTTTTGTTTTGAAGATCAAACTAGAAGAAGAACAAGTGCCAGCAATGCCTGCCATCTCTCTCTCTCTCTCTCTCTCTCTACTTTCTCTCTCCCACTTTCTTTGAAACAAGAATGGCTTGATAGATAGATATAGATACAGAGACAACTTTGGGTTGTCAGTGAAGAGAGAGAAAAAAAGAAATCAAATACAAAGTGGAAGGAGTTAACAAAGAAATTTGGGTTTTTGTTGGGAAAGAAATTGTGTTGAAAAGTCCGCCCAATTATTTGTATAACTGAGGAGAGAACAAAATTGGCGATGACTGCAAAACAAGAAGTGAATCCACAGGTAATTACAGTTTTCTTCTTTGAAAAAACAGTACACCACACACAGCTCAACTCACGATTCCTAATACGGTTTAACTACCCCAAAGCAAGTAAGCAACTACTTGAATTCAATGAGAGAGAGAGAGAAGACTCTCTATTGAATGCCTTAACTGTTCTTGGTTGCGTGTCATACTTGCTGCATGTATCTACGCAAACCATTTGGTTGATTACTTTTTTTTTTTTTTCTCTCTCTCACTCTATATCTCTCTCTTTTATATTGTCTTTTTTTATTATTACGTACCTGTCAATTCTTTATTTTTTGAAAAGTTCTAAACTGCTCACAAGTCACAATTAGCCGCCAAATTAATAGAGACATTAGTACAGCTAATTCATTTTAATACTCTGAGCACGTATACAGTTCATCAGGAAGAAAATACTACTACTACAATGGGACTAGTATGGGGAAAAAAATTAAAGAAAATGTATCTAGGAAAAGCAAATTGGCCTATTTTTATGTTTTAATACACCATAATTTAACAAATGTACCCCCTTCATTAATATTCTTGTATTGCTAACCACAGTCTTAGGTTTTGTTTGATTTAGTGTAAATGACTATTTAAAATTTATTAATTCCAAGGCATGTGTACTACAATGAGCATGCATGGGATGGTGAACAGGCATGCAATTCATACCTGCTCATCAACTATCAAAATCCATCTTTAATTGAGCCCATTAACGAAGATACGAGCCCAAATAGTGTCGCTTGTGACCCAAAAACCTAACTAAGCACATGCCTTGTGGGTTTTTGGCTAAGGCTCGATGTAACTTTTAGTCAAAGAAAAAGGTTCTAAACTTGAGAATGCGCGCGGTGCACCAATACCTACCTAACCTAACCAGAATGGACCGATCATTTGTGGACTATGGGCCTGTGGCTGAGGCCTGCTGTCAGGTCACAGTCAAGGTTGAATAGATTTGGCCTTTGAAAGCTCAAGTATGGGTATTGTGATACTTTAATTGGTTCTTAGATTTCCATATAAAATTGAGCTGCTTAAGTTTATTTAATTGTTGTTAAAAAAAAAAAAAGTTTGTTTAGTTGTATAGGATAACAAAAAATAAAAAAATAAATAAAAGAATATATAAAGTAATGGGGCATATCCTTGTAGACAAATTGTGTATCATGTACGCAATACGATGCTAATACAACAACACTTAAAATTTTTTTATAAAAAAAATAGATCATGAATACAATGTAGACACGAGTAAATAAATATAAATTATCATTTATAATAAAGATAACTAGAACATGTTACATAGTTTATATGAGAGAGTGGTGGGAATATTCTAATATTATATATAATACTCTCCTATTTTGTTATTATAATTACACTTTCGTCATATTAAGAAGTGTCATTACATATTACGACATGTAAAAAGGTTGACACTTAGAACTATATTTGTATTGTTTGAAGTGTAGGATGTGTTAATCAAAATGTTTGAAATATGTCAATAAAGTGTCTAGAATGTGTCGCTCAAGTCTTCAAATTAATAAAATTATTTTTAAATTATGAACACGTTAATGAAATATTCATAAAGCATTCATGAGGTGTTGTATCCGACCCAAAGACAGACACATCTGTTGGAGTGTCGCAATTCTTAGATTTCAAGCGATTGGAATCTTCATCATTTGGATAAGAATCGTTTGGTGTTGCAATTGAATAACATAAAAATTGTTTTTATTTAAAGATTTACTTTCGTTGTATTTTTTTTCAAAAGTTACTTTCATAAAAAGGTACTTTTCAACAGAGAATTTGACTGGGCAGAGCTTTTAGATGGGGGTACAAATTGCATCACCAAACACTATCAATAGTAAAAGCCTGTGGAGGTGGCCTCATCCTCAGATATTGGAAGCTAATCCATAAAAGTTGCTTCTTTGTTTCTTCAAAATGTGAGTGGCCATATGATTGAAGCTATGGTGTTAAGTGATGCTATTTGTTTGGTCAAAAGTTGGGCTAGTGGTGTTTGAGGGAGATTGTCTTCAATCTTTTCAGTCTCACCTTATTTCAATTGTGATTGAAGATATTATGTTGTTGCTAAGTTCTTCTCCTGAATTGAGTCTTGCTTGAATTCCAAGGTCCTGCAATGGTTTTGCTCATTCATTGGCTTATTGAGCTCTTCGTTTTAAGTCATCTGATCTTTTATGGGATGTCTGGCCCTCGTGACTCCTCCAGCTTATCCAGAAGGACCTTCCTCCTCAGCATGATTGATGAGACTTCTGTTGTTATTCTTGTTTTGTTTTTTGTTCTCTGTGTTCTTTTGTCATGAAAACAAAAACACTATCAATAGTAAAGTTAGCCCATTATGAACCGGAGTTCACATTCAAAACAGGAAATAACCAGCCCAATTGTCAAACTGGGTTTTGGCGATTGGATTGCCCATTTTGGAGAGTAAAAAGGCCACAATGGCCTCGTCGAATGGTGGGGCTCAACTGCAGTCTCGTGACCCCTCCTCTTGGAATACCTAGAGTACGTCTGCGATAGCGGGTCCACTTTTTTTTTTTTTCTGAATGCACAATGGTCAATCTTTTTTTCTTCTAATTTAAACTATTCCTGACCGAAACCCAAAATCCGCTTTTTTTTCTTTTTAAAATTTTGCATTTGACTGAAAGAGAAGTGGTTAAACACTTTTTGGAATTTTGAGATTGAAGGAGATAGAAATTAAAAAATAATATTTTGCTACAATGAAAGAGATGAATGTAGTGAAAAAATGTACAAAAATAAAATAAACTAGTAAAAAAAAATTAAAATATGAAATTATTATTATTTTTGCCTAGCGAAAGCGTTGATGTCGCTATGAAAAATGATGATGTTGCAAATTTGGAGAGCAAAAATTTAGAGAATCTACTCTGGATGTTATCATAAGTTTTGTTAACCTCCCATTTTGGAAGGAAAAAGTTACAAAGTTTAATGAAAATTTACTAAAATCGATTTTATCCTTTATAATAGATAAAATCAAAATACCATATGAGTCCTAGGACCCGTTTTAATCATGGGAAAGAAGGAAAGAAAACTATTTCAATAAATTTATCACCTACCCTCTCACATTTAAAAAGACAAATAAATTTATTCTCTTTTATTATTTCTTTGTTTATAAATTGTCACTTTGACTTGAGTGATGCGCAATATTTACATTTGTTTTACCACTACTATATTTGTAGTTTTAGATGTGAGATGATATAGTGATAAATTTATTAAAATAATTTTCTTCCTTTTTTTTTTTTTCCATAGTTGCTAAGAATGTCATTTTTTAGCATATATGCCACCAGGTAAGTGCACGAAATGTGAGACTGAAAAAAAAGAGCGAATTGACTCAGTGATGTTCAAAACATGTGATCCACACAAGTCACCCACTCTATTCGTTTGAGTGATTCGTTTTTAAACAGCCTCTAGAAGAAAAAAATGAACGATATTTCTAAAAGAAAAACCATTATTTATTTGGACTTTTCCATATCCAAAATTATGATTTGGTCCAGTCCAACACTGTGTGGCCATTAGACCATGTCATAGTAATTTTCATTTAACACTCCACTAGACAATGCCTTGTGCAGCTGCTGCCATCTGTAATATATAGATTGATATCTAGAGAGTCAACTTGTTTTAAAGGGTAGTGGATGGGAGGCTAATCAAACTTAATTGTGGTTGCATATCACATCATTATGACTTTTTGTTACAACTTTTTTATTTCCCATGCGCTTTTATCGTTTTTCAGGACAAATTACATTCATTGACTTTGAAATTTGTCTTAATAACGCACAATATTAAAATTGTGCATTTTGTTGCATCGTGCTTTTCTGTAATTTGCTCCGCTGTAATACATACTTCGTTATGTTATAATTTTAACTAAGTGACGTCAGAAAAATTAGTTATAGTAACCAAAATGCCAATTAACCCATTTGAAAAGACATTATTATCTTTGATATGCCATCAAATTAAAAAAATACTTTATTTTAATGGACCAGACTACCCTTATCTGTAAATGAATTTCACCTATACAAAATCCTAAGAGGAAGAATCAAAGAAGCAACTTTTAACCCTAATTGGGTTTGTAAAACAAATGTTATATACGTATTGTGTGTGTGTGTGTGTGAATATATATATTTATGAATCAAAGTAGTCAAGTAGAGAGAGGAAGAATTGATAAGGGTGGTGCCGTGTTGGTGGTGATGCTGATGTATGGCTGTTAGTGGTGGTAAAAATGGGTGGTGTTGGGGCTGGGTGTGTACACTAGTTATAAATATATATATTAGTGAGCCAATGCACGCTGCCTTGGTACAACAAGAATCTATGTTATGAAAACTTGAAAAGGTGGGAAACCCAACTCAGAAAGAAAGCATCAAATATTATTTCAAGAAATACAAACCAATTTCTTAGATCAGTGGATCGTGCTTCCTTGTTCCACCTTGTTCGGCAATCCGCGGTGGAGAGGAGAGCACCAAACTACGGAGTATATATATATATATATATACACACACACATACTAGCGATCTAGGTTTTTAAATTTGGGATTACTGATTTCACTTCCTTGTTCCATCTTGTTCACCTATACACACATATATCGGTGATGTGGGTATTCAAATTTGGGGTTTTGATTTTTTTTTTTTTTCAATTAATTCTCATCATGTTGGTTCAAGTTAATGCTCATTATGTTTGATATGATCTTTTTTGAGATTTTAAAGGATTGGTGCATGACTGTGGTGTGTATATATGCATGTATAAATGTAAATAGAAGAAAGTGATATATATTGTTAACAAGCATGGATGGGAATTTGAAGAAAAATATTACTTAGAGTTTGAAAAATGAGAAATATATGCGAAGGAGGAGAGGTGGCGGTGGCCATGGTGGGAGGAGGTGGTATGAGTAATGGTAGTAGGTGGAAAGGAGAGAGAGAGAGAAGGAATAGAGGGAAGAAGAGAAAAAAGGAAGTGTTTTTTTTATGTGGGTAAATTGCTAATTTTATATATTCAAATATTTTTTATTTTTAACAATAAAAAAGTTAGAATAAAATAATAAAATCACTCTAAAATTTAGCGTCCGTTTTGTGTTTTGTTCCACAACGTTTTATAAATTTGATACTATGTGTAATTAAATCAAACTTAAAAAAAAGTGACTGTAATTTATATTTTTTATATTACCATATACATATATATATATATATATATAAACGCGTTTGCATCTTGCCGATTCACCAAAATTCAACCATATCTTGTGATGCAAAATTGTTGTTACTTCTTCTCTATGAAAATAAAGTAGTGGGATCCACCACAGTTATAGATAGAAACAATGCAATTAATATACCACACTTTTGCATGTGCTTTAAATAGTCTTTTGTTGCCTTTACTGCCTATCATCAATTTTTCAAACAGCACTACAAATTTGGAATATATATCTCAAATTTATATTTTCAAAATAACGTGAGAATGTAAAAAAGACATAAATATCTTTTATTTTGATACATATTATATTTTTCATAATTTTTAATATTTTATCAAACTAAATGAATCTTATTAAAAGAGAAAGTAAGAATCATAATTAAATTCGATTTTTGTATCTAATTCTTATTATTATTTTATTATATATACATATAGTCTCTTTTGCACTCCATCCACTTCTTTCTATATTTACTAGATCTTTCTTTATAATTTAACTTTGATTGAAAATACTAAATCAAAATAAAATTATAAAAAATTTTAAGTATATTATGCGTTTATTTAATTATTCACACATGTAGATAATGAAAAAATTAGAGTTTTTATTCAAGAAAAATAGTTCTAAGCTTTAGTTAAAGAAATTATGAAAAAAAAAATTGTAGTTCTTGTCTCATTTATTTGAAAATTTAATAGAAATGATATTTTAAATGAAGATGCGAGTATAAAATTTAATTTGCATTCTCTATTATTGAGTTATTTTAGAATTTTGATTCTATAATGATAAGTTTTGTTATTTTTTTCTCTTTTTCCTTCCTATATTCTCTCAAAATAATTACATTTAAAATATAAAAAGTTGTCAAATAATCGGTCACCTAATTCGAGATACTAATTCATTAATTATATTCATGATATTTAGCATTTTCCTTTTTTAAAACATGAAAATGGATTGCAATAATTTTAATATATATATATATATATATATATATATATTGTAATAAGACAAAATAGTTAATCGAACGGTAAAATGTGATTCAAAATGTCTTTATCTATCTACGATTCAAAATAATTGTATTTAATGCTCATAACTAAGGACACATGATAGTGCATACCCTGGTATATATACACTCACATACTCAAAAGAGAACCGAACAAGGCTTCCTCTTAAATGCATTCAAGTATCTTGGGCCTTACTCTGCAAAAAAATTATAACTAAGTTCTACTTTTTTTTCATTAAAATCAAATAAGTTTTTAAAAAATTCTTTAACTATACAAAAAATCTGAATAAAAAAGAGATTTGAATCTTTATAAATTTTAAAATACCAGACTTATCTTTATTTTATTTTTTTAGTTTTTCATAAATAAAAAAAACAAATTATCCATTACTAGGGGTGTTCAATAATTTCTCCCACTATTTACGGAAATTTTTTTTTAATTCTCCCACTACTTACGGAAAAAAAATTAATTTCTCCCACTACTCTGTCTCTATATGCGATATATAAAGTCCAAATCACCGCTCTCTCTTTGTCTCTTCCAGATAAACGCGTTTCTGCCGTCACCACTTACTCATTCGCTCAACTACTCAACTTTCCATATCAAATACCTACGTATATTGTATAATCATCTTTTCTTCTATACACTGCTTTGACCAGCGATCTCTTCTCTCTCTCTGAACTTTCCTCTTCCATATCCTCACCTCGCTCTCCATTTATACCCTCTTCACATTACCCTTACCCCTTCCTTCATATCACCCTTCCTCTCATTTCTCTCCCTCTTTCTCTATCTTCAGATACATATAACATATATCAATACACAGATATACATAGATTAGCTTGAAAATGGATAGCAATCAGCAATCATTCTCTAATTTCAGCGACCAACTCCGACTTCAGACCAACAACTTGGCCAATCTCTCTCTCAACGACTCCATCTGGAGCAACTCCTATGTCTCCAAAAGGCCCGAAGAGAGGCGAAACTTTGACATCAGGCTTGGTGGTGAACTCCATTCGGTAAATTCGTCGAACACTTTGAAGGCAAAAGGGTCCGATTTCAATGGTTTCAACGATAGTTGGAAGTTCGGCTCTTCTGGAATCGGATCAATCGGATCGTCTCAGAATATCAACATGGTTGGGCTTAATGGTGGGTTCAATAAGGGGATTTATTCGAAGCCTTCCATGAATTTCGATCTCAACAACAACAACAATAACAATAGTGTTGCTTTTAATGCCAAGGGTAATAAGAATGGTTTTGGTAAGATTGAGGATGATTATTATGCTGGCAAAAGTGGGAAGAAAAATAAGAATAAGAACAACAAAAACAACAATGACAGTGACAATAATAGCAAGAACAGTGTCGAGAAAAGGTTCAAGACACTTCCACCATCAGAGTCTCTGCCCAGAAATGAAACCATTGGTGGTTATATCTTTGTGTGCAACAATGATACTATGCAAGAGAATCTCAAGAGGGAGCTCTTTGGTATGTCCCTACTTCTCTCTCAATGTTCTACCGCTCTTACATACTCCTATATATATATATATATACGTGTATGCTTCACACACATATAGGTAATTTGATAGATAATATTGCTAATAGTTGAATTTTGCACCAACCCTGCTATTGAAACAACAGATGGTAAATTAGATGTTTAAAGTCGTTTAGATTATACTTTAATATGATACTCTTTGCTCTGCGTGTATTGAATATGTGTATTTGTTTGGTTATATGGAATAGTAGTATGGATTGACCTTTGATTCTTATTAAGCAAACAAATTCCTAATCTTTGTTGGAATGATCAGAATGTTTAATTTGAAAAAAAAAAATTGGTCAAATCCTGGATTCGATGTATCTGGGTGGAATTTTCACCAACTTGGGCTATGTATGGTTATGCAGAATTAGATTCAATTTGAAAGCAAAATTTTGCAGAATGCAAAGATACTGCTTAGTTTGGCATTTTTCGTCTGGATTCTTGTTAGTAATAATTTAAATTACTAATCATTTGGTACATATCACTTCAGATTGTATGCTCCAATTAATTTTTAGCTATCATATGCTCATCTTAATTTATACTTCTCTAATAAATTACCAGGTTTGCCACCTCGCTACCGAGATTCAGTTCGGGCAATAACTCCAGGCTTGCCCCTTTTCCTTTACAACTACTCCAACCATCAACTCCATGGAGTTTTTGAGGTTTGCATTTAATTCCTCTTAAAATTTTGTCTAATAACTATTCTCTAAATTCTGTGAAAGATCAAGAAGATCTTCTTTGTTATATCTCATCAGACACTTCACTATTGCAAATTCAAGAACTAATTTTTCCATGAATGGTTCATTGGTCTGAGGAGCTTGATAATCCATTGGCTAACATTGCTCGGCTCTAGCATGGTACTAGATTATTAGGTTTTGGGCTTTAAATTTCATCCTTGGGTATAGCTTGAATATTTTACATTGCTCAATTTTGAGCTAGAGAGATACAAATCTCTCTGAACTTCTGTTTTCAAATAATTAATTAGTGCTTATTTTTATATTTGGCATCTTAAGCTAATATGAAAATGTTCTGTTTAGGCTGCAAGCTTTGGAGGAACAAATATTGATCCAACGGCGTGGGAGGACAAAAAGAACCCTGGTGAATCACGTTTTCCTGCACAGGTTGATATAATGTCTTCATTGTTCATAATTTTACCCTTTTTACCATATAATGAAACCAAGCCTCTCTGCATCTATGTTATGTAAATACTGGTTTTCTTAGAATAGGAAGTAACTCTGCATCTGCTGATAAAATCTGAGGAGGTTAATGATCTACATGCTTCTTTTTTCAATCTTTTAAATTGGGGTTTACCTGTGTGTTTATGGACAGGTACGAGTTGTGACAAGGAAGATTTGTGAACCACTAGAAGAGGACTCCTTCAGGCCGATTCTTCACCATTATGATGGTCCCAAGTTCCGTCTTGAACTAAATATTCCAGAGGTAATTATTTCTAGACCTGATTATATCTGGTACAAGTTTTTTGCATGGGTGTGTTAAGCGATTTGGTATCTTCCTTTTAATGTTCAGGGGTTAAATTATGATCTGGTTTTAATTTTGCAGGCACTTTCGCTGTTGGATATATTTGCAGAGGAACAACCCTTGAACAAGTTGCCATAAAGGGACATAGCTAGATAACATATCATATACACAGAGGAAAACGGAAGGATGAAAGTAAAGAAAGAAAGAGTTATTTGGCTACAATACATGTTTGGGTGTGTGCGTGTTGTGTCTGTGTCTGTGTTTGTGTTTGTATGTATATGTGGAGTTTGAAGACTTCTTTGGAAGAAGAAGAAGAAGAATAGGGATGGGTTTGCCTATAAGATGTATAACTTTTTGTATGGAACTTTGATTTTCTGTTCTTCTGTTTGGCATACACTGAGTATGAAAAATAATGAAAATGAACTTTGTTGTGGTCTCATATACGAATGGAACTAACTGTATAGATGCTTGGATTTCGGACTAAAGTTAGATGAGTTATTTGGTTTGACAGTCTTTTCATATGAAGGCATGGAAGATGACTTATTGACCTGGAGAGAAATGGATTTTTTTGGGTGACGCCTTGGTAGGTACACATTAAACCAGATCAAATCTATCGTCAGATTGTCATTGCATGAGTCAATTCCTGTTAGGTCCTAATCCCAGTTGAGTTAGTAATTTGATTTGGTGAGAAAAGAAGCCTGGAATTCATTAATAATTGGGGTTGTTATGAGTCGGAAACACTCAAAGATTGCTCAAAAGTCACAGTATAATGTAGTTAAACAAATGCTTTCAACAAATCTATCACCATTCTTTGATGTTGAACCAAGAGCCCTGAATAAGTAAAAGCAAAAGCAAATGCATGGTTGGCCAAGAGAGAAGGCGAAATATTGGTCAAAAAAGCTTAAGGTTGTAAAGGTCTTAAAGTTGTCATTTTATGAGTGCAGGACAGGGACTTGAGACTTGCAAGCAGAATCACCAGATCACAGATTCACAGTTGGATCATTGCTTCATGTCTCTTTTTTTTCACTTCTAATTTTTATTTTTTTATTTTTTATCTTTATGATTGTAGCTTGATAAAAGTCTTCACAATAGGCCAATACCAGTAGCCCACCCCTAATCCCGTCGTCTCCCTTGATGAATGGAGCTCATAGCACTCCGTCCTGTTACTTCACGATGCTTCCATCAGTTGATTACCAAGCTAAACATAAAAAATTGGGAACAAGAGAGAAAGAGAGGATGTTAGATTTTTTCACACACATTATATTAAGAGGTGCAGGGACAGAGCCAATGTAGGCCAGGGGTATGTGCCCCCCACCTTGGCCCTGCCAGGCCCGGCCCGTCCAATAAATATATATATTTTGTATGTACATATATATTAGAAATTTTATATAATGTTCTCTCTAAAATTTTCAATTGCTATAAATCTCTTTTTTTTTTTTTTTCTTTTTTTCTCTCTTTCTCTAATCAAATTTCTTTGATTCCCTTAAAAAAAAAAGAAGAAGAAAGATACATTCTCCCTCTTCAATCAAATTCTAATTTTTTTCCCTTCAAAGTTTCCACATTTTTTTTTCTTCTTTTGTTTTTTTCTTTCTTTTTTGCACTTATATATAATGTATGTACTCAGTGACGGATCACAGTAAAGAGCAAGGGGGGCCATGGCATCTCCAAATTTTTTGAAACACCTTATCTAAAATCTTTTTTTCATACCCCTAGATCCGTCATTATATGTACTATAATCTTTTTTCCTCGTCTTAATATTTAGTTTTATTTTTTCTCTTTTTATTTAAATTTATTACTATAATTTTATGAAATCAATGTGTGTATTTTATATTTTTGAGTCTTTCTTCATTGTATTTTTTTTTGCAAATAAGACTGTACTACTTTATTTTGGATTAATATCTCTTGTTCCACTGTTAGCTATCATGTTAGATTTTTGACTTTGTCATTATTTTTGTTGAAGCTATCATGAATTGCTAAATTGATTGAAGCTAATTAAATCAATGGAAAACAGAGGTCAGCTATCCCATGTGGCATAAATAATAAAACTAGCATGCATCATTTTCAAAATACAAAGTCCCATTGAGAACAATTGTAATTGTATTCAATGAAAATAGTAGTGTAATTGTATTCAATGAAAATATTAGCAATCAATATTTTGGTTCTTATATTTATCAAATATTTATCTTTCTTATACTACTTGATTAGCATATCATTTTGAATGATTTTTTTTTCTTCTTTGCCTTTTAATTTGAAGAGGAGTACATCTAATATATTGTATAATAGACGCATTCCCTTACAATTGAAAGGAGAGTTCTATTGAACAGCTATTAGACATGTCATAATTTATGGTAGCAAATATTGGGCAATTAGTAAATAACATTTGCATAAAGTAAGTATAGCAGAAATGTGAATGTTGAGATAGACGTGCTGTAAGACTAGAAATGATAGAATTAGAAATGATCACGTTTGGGAAATGGTTGACGTAACATCAATTAGAGATAAAATGAGAGAAAATTGGTTAAAATTGTTTAGACATATGCGAAGAAAACCTTTTAAGTGTGTCGGTTAGGAAAAATGACATAATTCATATTGAATGTAATACTATAGTGGAAGAGGAAGGCCAAAACTAACTTGGGTAGAGTTAGTAAAGAAATATATGAGATCATGTGAATTGATTGAGCCTATAACCTTAAATAAAGTGGAATGAAAATATAGGATTTATGTAACTGACCTCAAATAATTAGAAAAAGGTCCCTGGTGATTATTGTCAATGTTGTCTGTTGATTTGAACAATCTATATTTGTTGTGTTAGTTGATTTTATTTTTTATTTATTAAGTGCAATGCGTTCTTTTTGAAATGAAATTGTGGCTCGTCCCTAAAGGAGTAGATATGTATAGTTATAAAATAAAATAAAAAAACCTTACACACAGACATAGAGAGAGATGTCTCCTACCGAGGGAAATGTACACTTGTTCATTACTAGGTCGGGGGCACTAAATGAACCCTAGTGAACAAAGATATTTAAGAGTGTTTGAGTAGTAACGGAATGAAATAAAGGTAAGGTTGTCATTTTGCAATTTAAACGAGGCCCATTGATGGTTCCCTCCCAAAACCCGAATTGGGTTCAACTTTGTTTTCTCACTGTGGTACATCCCATTAGGGCTGAGGTAAGGTAGAAACTCATGAGGTTGGGTAATATTTTTATTTCTATTTTCATATTTTTTCATTTTTGAAAGAATAACAGTTGGAGGATTTAGTAATGGAGGTGGGATAGGCCTTGGTTCTAATATGTCCAGGGTTCGATTCTCCAACGTCCCATTATGGCCCCTGACTGAAATTGGTGCTGAGGTGTGGGGTCGTCGACAGCATCCCCGGTTTGTAGCCTGGGGTGGGTCCAAAGGGCCCTGCCTAGGGGAGTTCCGGTGCTAACCAAAAAAAAAAAAATGGAGGTGGGATAGGCTTTGGAAAATTCTAATAGGAACAACCGGACAGAAGGTGAATGTGGTAAGCATGTAAAAGCAAACAACTCGATATAAGATATATTGTTGGCAAAAGAGGTCACCAGGGGTCCATAGCTCAGTGGTAGAGCATTTGACTGCAGATCAAGAGGTCACCGGTTCGAACCCGGTTGGGCCCTTTTTCTAATTACATTTTTTTCCTCATTACACTTTAGACATTCCACACATGATTACACACCTTAGAGTATAGACGCTACATATATGATACTTTCCTATGAGAATTGAGGCTACATCTTGCATTTGAATTTTGGAATATCAAAGTTGAAAACACATCACACTTCGCTTATAGGCTTATAGCTTATAGGGTAAGCATGTTCTTTTATACCACCACAACAAATTAAATAAATACTATAATTTCAGGTGTTCACGGACTAGCTTGCTTATTTGACAATTGCTATTCTAGTTAGAAAGTTCAATATAACGAATATTAAAGCTGCCACTGAATTGGATACATAATCCAGATATTATGTAACTCAAAAAAATAATCACATTTCAGTAAAGGGGTAAAGTTATCTCAATTTTCATTTTTTTAATTTTGTAAATAACCTTCCAAACAAACCCTTACAAGGAGAGTTAAAACTTAGAAAACTAGTGCATATTATAATCTCTCTCTTCCTTTCCCATTTGGATATTAAAATCCAGTGGGTTTGTGGGAATTTTACTTGATTCTCATCCACTGAACCTCTGCGAGCACATTAAAAACTGACACTAGAACATGCATATGTGTGGGTTCATCTTTTATGTACTGTCATAAATTAAGTTTTAATGGCTATACGATGGAATTGGAATCCAACATATATATATATATATATATATATATATATATATATATATATATATATATATATGTGCACACCCCCACCCCGCCCTTCAACAACTTGCTGCATTGGGCCGCTCCTAATATGTCGTTATCTGAAATTATTTAGTTTATCATTCTACCTTTTATTCTATTCATTTGCCTAGGATCATCTCAATTATTCTAAATTCACGCCTCCCAACGGTCTAATTACCACTACTTACATTCAAATTTTCGAATTAAGCAACTCAATAATATCCCTTCTTACACCTTGCCCTTGTCATCTTCTCCTCTAAATCCGTGACCCATTGCTTTTACTTTAAGATTCCTCAACTTTTATACATATACATATACATATACATGTACATATATATATATATATATGACCCTAGCTAGCATTGCTTCTGTAGATGAACAAAGAAGTGTGGTTTTAACTTCTTTAACAGATTAATTTGCAATGGGGAATTGCTCTCTTAAAGGGGTTGCTGCTATTAAATGTCCCAACTATATCCGGCTTATGACAGATTCTGGAGAGATAATAGAGTTGGAAGGGCCTAAACTAGTCCGACAAGTCCTCAATGACTTCCCGGGCTATGGCATTTTCAGGCAAGGTCACCTATCATCCCCATTGTCATGCCACGAGCAACTTTTCAGCAACCGGTTTTACTATCTCCTCCCACTCGGGAAGGAGATGTTAGCACCGGGTACTAAGGCTAGTACAGACTTGAATGTTGGGTGCGCGAGCGTGCCAGAGCCAGAGCCACTAAGGATGTCATCGAGTGCAGCATTGGACATTGTCACGAACCTAACCAATGGGTCAGCTCTTGAAGTCCTGCCACCTCCACAGAAGGGTGTGTGGAGAGTGAAGCTAGTGATTGGTACCAAACAGCTGGAGGAAATTTTGTCAGGACAGGACAACACCGAGGCCTTGATTGAGAAGATGAGGATGGCGGCAAGCTCAGCCACCGTCACACCAAGGCGGACCAAGGGTTCTAGGGGAGTGAATTGGAAGATTCTAACCAATGTTTTTAAGGTTCCAGTTGATTACGAAAAAAATGTCTGGTAATTCGAGCTCTGAAACAGCAGTCTCAGTTGGGGAAAGTGTTCTAGCCTAGTATTAGCTCAATTGGCAACACAAGACTTGGTGTTCCAATTGATCTACTAGATGATGATCATACTATATACTGAGTCTGGTTAATTTTTGTAGTTATTAAGTAATTTACATGGTTAGTCTGTCTGTACATTTCTCTATGCATCTTGCTCTGATGCTGAAGGGGAAGTAAGGTTAATTATGATAGATTTTGCTTGCTAGTTTCTGGATTTTATCTGAGACCTCTGACCTAAAGTCACCTTTCATATTCCTAAACAAGGATAACTATATTGCATGTAAATCTATAGGTAGAACATTGCAGGTTTGTGTTACACCTTATTAGATTTGTGTTGTGTTGGTTGGAACAGATTATCTAAGACCTCCAACTGAATTCATCTCCATTGTAGGTGAGATTATCTAAAATATAAATTATTTCTTGTATGAAAAAAAGAAGAAGATAGAAACATGGGTTCAATTTTTTAGCAGGCTAACATCACTTCGAGTTCAAAAACTAAGACCTCTTATCTACTGTTATTGGACGGTACTTTTTCTTTTTGAAGTTTGGTTTGGGTTTAAGTTGGAAAATAATAAAGAAAATATTCGGTGCATGAATCACTAGTTAAGTAGAGTTTGAAAAGAATCAGATGTATCTAGTTTGAGTAATGTTACTTGTTATAAAATTATTTTATGAATTTTTATCATGAATGATGTGACAATTAAATGGTGAGTTAATATTTGTGGGATTCCCTTCATTTACGGAGTCCCATTAATATTTTTATCTGTCACATCACTCATGATATGGATTTATGACATAATTTCATGAAGTTTAGTATTTCCCATCTAGTTTTATCCAGAAAGAAAGAAATTATTTTTTTATTTCAAATTCGTAATCTCTCTAAACACAATCGGAATTTAAATGTTTGAATGAATTAGACTTGATTCGGCAAATTTAGATTTAATTTAGGATTGAGTGCGTTTATTTTTCATAACTTTAGTTGAGGACGTACCAACTCCTTGACCCAAAGATAACATCATTCACTTTCCATTGTTCTACCCAAAAAACGAAGAAAAAAAAAAGTGTGAAATAATCACCTGGCCGTCAAATGCATCATTACTCGTTTGAATAAAATTTCTCTTAAATTAGATGTTTGAAAATAATTAAAAAAATTGTATATGAACGTAGAGGGGAGGGGTTGAGTTTGAATAAAATAAGTCTCTTGAATTAGACGTTTGAAAATAATTAAAAAACATATATGGACACAGAGGGAATGGGTTGGAGTCCCGGCATGAGCTGCGTTGTCCAGGCGTGTGTGCAAACTTACCTGATAAAAAAAAATGACATAAGGTAATTAAAAATGATTTTAAAAAATTAAATCTAAGAGAAAAAATGACAAATAATAGATAATGATGCTCTTTTAAACTGATATTGGAGTTGTCTTGATCCCTTAATTGGTATTTGAACCATTAGGCTCCGTTTGGATTGACAGACGGGGTGTTTATATAGATTATAAATATGCAAGATGGATATATGCACATAATAAATTGCATGGGAGTTTTCTGCTTATTTTGTATATAACGGGGGTGTTTTTTGTACATTACCCTTAAAAATATATTGCAAATTTTATTAAATATATTTTTAATATATGTTATATTACATATTTTACTAAAAAATAAATTTAAATAAAGAAATAAATAAATTTCCTAAAATTACATATATTACAAATTGAAAAAGGAAATTTTCAATTTAATATATTTTATATTATACATAATATAACATATATTAAATTGATTAAATTGAAAATTTTATTACTTTTTCAATTTGTAATATATGTAGTTTTAGTAAATTTATTTAAATTTAAACTTACTTTTTAGTAAAATACATAATAACATATATTAAAAATACATTTAATAAAATTTGCAATATATCTGTGTGGGGTGGGGTGGGGTGGGGGGCTTAAAGTTAAAGGGAAAGTAATGGTAGATTTGTCTAATTGAAAAAGAAAAATGAAGTCAAGAATGTCTTTTAAGTCAATGAAAGGGTAAATAGACAATACATATAGTGTTGTGGTTGAGTATAATCATGTTTCAAACCTAAGGAGGTGTGAGTGTAGCTTTTGCCAAATTATAAATATATGTGTAATTAAAGCAAATCTCGGAGGGTGTGAGTGTATTTTGCCCTATTTTTTAATAATAATTTGGTGGGCTAGTGATTAAAGAGTCTCATGGGTAATTCGTAAACTCGAATATTGTGATACTCAAGTAAAAATAAACGATTTAAATGATATGTACAATTTACCTTACTTCCTCGTATACCAAAAATATCATGTTGGAATGGTGTTTTTTTTTATAAAAAAAATCATAAATAAATAGAGAAAACTACAAAAAAGGCCCTTATCTATCTCAGATTGACCAAAAACCACCCTCATCTATCCAAATGTAAAACATTAAAAAAAATACATAAAAGAGAAATTACAATTAGGCCATTCTTTTTACAATAAAAAATATCAATAAATCATATTTTTTTTCTTTGAATGGCCATGCTATCAATTTCCAATAATAGCATTAATTCATACTTTATGATAAATATTTTCATATTAATTCTAAATCTCTCAAACTTTATCCTTTATAATTTGTAATGGTATATTTTTGCAATTTATTGAATATTTATGTTCATTTTTAATTTTCTGTAAATAAATTTAATTTATCCTCTAATATTGTAGGATAAAAACAATTTTTGTTCACTGCTTCAAATAATTAAATAAATAAAGGTCAAAAAGTGAGAGATAAAATCTAGGGTTGATTTAATTTTGGGTAAATTACACTGACCTCCCCTGAGGTTTGCCCTAATTACAGCCAGCATTAAACTAAAGAAATTTGTTACAATGACCTCCCCTCTAACAGAAATTGACTAACAGAGGTTAATTTTTGGGTGAAATGTCTATTATACCCTTATTAATATTATATTGATATATTTTATTTTATTAATATCACAACACTTGAATGTTAAATCTGACAAATCGAAGCTGAATTCTAAAAAACAGACTTCACAGTTGCGTCCGGAATGGTCCATTTAGCTAGGAACCAGTTTGAGTTGGTAAAAAATGGCCAAAATTGACTTCCCGGAAAGTTCACCGGAAAATGAAGGTGGCCGGAAATTCGCCGGAGAAGATGACCGGAACAGTGCATCTCGCCGGAAATTCGCCGGAGAAGATGACCGGAACAGAGCAGTTCGTCGGGAATTCGCCGGAGAAGATGACGGGAACGGTGCATCTCGCCGGAAATTCGCCGGAGAAGATGACCGGAACCGTGCAGCTCGCCGGAAATTCGTCGGAGAAGATGACCGGAACCCGTGAAAGTCGCCGAAAATTCGTCGGAGAAGATGACCGGAATAGTGCACATTGCCGGAGAAGATGACCGGAATAGTGTATATATATGTATATATAAGTTGGTGGGCATTTTGGTCTTTTCAACTAAAATTTTTGACCAAATTAACGGAATTTTGGACGGAGGGGGTCTATGTCATAACGGAGCAAACCTCAAGGGAGGTCATTGTAACAAAATTTAATAGTTTGATGCTGGGTGTAATTAGATCAAACCTCAGGGGAGGTCAGAGTAATTTACCCTTTAATTTTTGACCATTTTTGGTGACCTAATCACAAATATGCCAAGTTTCAAATAGTATATGGCCAAAAAGCAACTTATACAAAACTATTTATATATTTAACACTTTTCTCTGTTCCTCAATACACATGACCAAATTACCCCTCTGCGGCTCATTGTGCACTGCTTAATATTTTGTGTAGTAAAATTATAACACGATGCAGTTAAAGTATTACATAAATGCAATAAAATCATTACATTGTGTAATAAAAGTTTTATATTGTTACTGGATCTTTTGAATGGATACATTTACAAACAAAAAAAAATTAGTACACTGCTTAATGTTATGTGCAATAAAATTATAACATCATGCAGTTAAATGATTACATAAATGCATTAAAATTATTACATTGTGTAATAAAAGTTTTACATTGTTACTAAATCTTCAGAATGGATACCTTTACAAAAAAAATGATACACTGCTTAATGTTTCGTGCAATAAAATTATAACATCATGCTGTAAATGATTATATAAATGCAGTAAAATCATTACACCGTGTAATAAAAATTTTAGTAAACTAATATGTGAATGGTCTTAAGGGCAATTTGAACCCAAATAGTATAAATTATTTTATTTGTAATTAATTTTTAAAAAGTTAGTTTTTAACCATATACTATTTGAAAGTTGGTGTATTTGTTATTAGGCTACCAAAAGTGGTCATAAATTAAATTAATCCTAAAATCTGTATTGAAAATTGCAATTAACATGAGAGTTGAAATGATAAAATAATGATAGAGAAATGAAATTACTCACAAACTACTTATTTCTCATATTTATATACAATTACAAGTTATAATGTATAAAGTTTTACAAAAATATACAATTCCTCATCTTTATCAAAATGTATGAATTAATGATATTTTTGAAAATTGATAGCATGGTCATTAAAAAAAAGTAAAAAGTATGATTTATTGATTTTTTTTTTATTATAAAGAGATTGGTACATTTGTATTTTCTCTTTTTTCCACTTTCTACCTTTGGAAGAAACATTTTTGTCGCAATAACCTTTCTCGTGAGGTTTTCATTAGTTGGGGATTGATGCCAAAAAAATAAATGAGAGATCCTTTACCTATCAAATATAGATGAGGTTTTTTTTTTTTTTTTAGGGTTTGTCCAAAAAATATATAAAAATTGTATAAAAAAAGGTTATGTAATTTATATTATATTTAAATTTAGTTCAAAATATCTTTATTTATCTACAATTTAAAATCAATATACCGATTGCGATTCATTCTACATTAACAATGCCATAGACATGCATTAGTTTTTTTTTTTAATTCAAGGGGTTTTTTTTTTTGTGATTAACGTTTCTTTAATCTAATAGGTGTTCTAGTTATTTCAATGTTATGGTATCGACCTTTCGAGAAATTATATATCTAAAAAAATGTAACAAACAATTTTAATCAACCAATAATTTCAGTTCCTATTTTCAACTCGGATTAGGATTAGTGAAGAGAGAGAGAGAGAGAAAGAGTTGGTTACTATTTTCAGCTCGGATTAAAGAGAGAGATTAATCGTATAAAAGTTGGATCTTAGACGTAGATATCATTGAGATTTTTGTGCTCTTTCCTAGTTCTCTTTGTATTGTCAGGATATATATATATATATATATATATATATATATATATATATATATATATATATATATATTCCCACCAATAGTCTTATTTCCCTATTCCTAGTAAAGCTACGAGTAATATAATTTCCCCTGTTCTCTGCTACGAGTTTAATAAGGGTTCTTTTCCACTGATCATATAATCAATAGCGTACCACTTTTGCTCTGAATTCGACAATGGACATTGCGATTCCTGGACCAACTATTCCGAATGAGTACGCTCTTTCCTTTCACGGCTTTTCCTATTCTCTCTCACTTCTTTCACAGTTTAATTGATTATCACAATTTGGTAGAATTGGACTTCATCAGAATATTAATTCAATTTCGGCTTTGATGATTGTGAAACTGTAGTTCCATTATTTATCTTGCCGTCTTTGGGATTATTATAAGCTGCTTTTGTTGGATCAAACTTTTTTTTTATCTTCCATGGCAATACCTTCTTTTTCATCATCTATCTCTTCAATTTTTTTTTATTTTTTGTAAAATTGACATTGAATAACAAAAGTAGGTATTTTGAGGAATTCTCTGGTCTTGAATTGTAAAATTTATATTGTATCTTCTGTTAGTTTATCAAATTTATATTTCATATATTGTATTATAGTTTTATTAATTTTTGGGCTTTTGATCTTGAATTGTATTTGTACGTGTGCTTGACTGAAATTAATTGGATTTCACAGTCACAAGAAGCTTCCCTAATATGCTTTCCGAGGGCAATGACGAGGATAGACTTGGGTACAAACTTAATTTTAATACTAATTAAACAAAGTGACTACTTTCAAACTCGAATCCATTGTAAGCTTTTACTAATTTACCAAACAATAACTTTTGTTTCAGAGTATATGTATTAGTACTTGAATCTTCTGTGACCTTAAAAACTGCTTAGTTGGTGTTTGTCATTATGCTAATATGAGTTGCATACACATCCTCTCAGTTCTTTTTGGTTATGTTTCTTAATAGAAACATCCAATTTAAGGTTTAGTTTCGCGGATAAAATGTTGCTTCATATATGGTTTTTACTTTTATTTCTCAATTGAGCAGGGAAAGAAGCTTGAATATGGTTTGTGGAGCTTTCTACATACCCAAGGAGAGATCCCCAAGTCCTCGAGGGGATGATGCCCACTTTATTTGTGCAGAAAAACGAACAATTGGTGTCGCAGATGGTGTTGGAGGATGGTGGAAGAATGGTGTAGATGCAGGAGAATATGCTCGGCAACTCATAAGAAACTGTGTTAGTGCAATCCAAAACAAAGCAAGAGGTGATGTTGATCCGAGAAGAGTTTTGGATGAAGCCCATTCGAAGACTAAAGTTGAAGGATCATCTACAGCTTGCATATTAACACTCAAAGATAATGTAAGTGTTTCTTCCAAGTAATAATGAGCTCTATCACTGGTATTGCAGCATATGATTCCTAATGCTATATAATCTTGTTTCTTGTTAAAGCACTTGCACGTTGCAAATGTGGGTGATGGCGGATTTTTATTGATTAGAGAAGGAGAAGATGTCTACAAATCACCAATTCAGCAACACCGCTTCAATCAACCATATCAGCTTGGAAATGGCACATCAAATGATCAACCAAGTTCAGCACAGGTACCATAACTAGTTAACATTTTCTTTTACTTAATCCGTTATATTTGATTATTTACATTGGCCAAGTACATATTATGCACTTGTCATTTATGAGATTATATAAGTTTTTTTTTTCCGTTTCCCATATATATATATATATATACATACACTTATTTGGGATGTGTGTGGAAAATGTTTAGCATGAGAATTATGGATTATAATTCAAATTTGCAACATGTTTTCAATGATTTTCCCAACATGCAGATCTTTGAAATTGCAGTAAAACCTGGAGATATAATTGTCGCTGGCACAGACGGGCTGTTTGACAACATGTTTGCAAAACAGATCAAGGATGTTGTGACCATGGTGAGTGAAGATGGTGTCGAAGTAGAGCATGTTGCTCGGGCTGTAGCTGAACATGCTTATTACAACTCAGTGGATGAAACTGCTGCTACTCCTTTTACAGAAGCATCTCTCATGGCAGGGAAAGATCATCTTGGTGGCAAAGAAGATGACATATCTGTTATTGTTGCTTATATTCGTGATTAGCAAGTTCTAGTTTCCAATGGTTCAGAGAGCTCATGGCAGCAGGTTAAAGGGGAACATGCTTGAGATTGTAAATAGTTTTAAGTAGCTTCGAAGAACTTTTTGTTGAGAAATCTTTCCAAGTCACTGATGTAGTCCTGTGTTAAGCGATCAAATGGAAAGAATGACCTAATTTCTTAGAGAATGCTTTTGCAAAACCAGTTCAAATAGTTGATCAACAAGGCGTTTCTGATTTTGGGAAATATAGTACTAGTTATGAATGAGGTAGTATAGAAATACACAAAGTGATGAAATTTTTGAGTGATTCAGGAAAAAAATAATTAAAATGAGTGTCCATCTAAAGACCATTGTTCTAAATTGATTCTGCCCAAGCGAAGAGCTTGCAACAAGAGGAAGGGAAAGGTTAAAGGAATGCTATCAGAATTCAACTTGTGTCTTCTTCATGTTCGCCAACCAGTGCTTTTATCATTACATTACACCAAACAATGGCCGTTAAAATTTTGATGAAATGGATGCGCCCATGAATGGGTAAGGCCTCATTTGCAGTCAACATAGCATCTTTAGTATTCCTTGTGAAATGGCACGGTCCACTTTCTTCAAATCTATAGGTTTCCATTTACAAGAAGGGTGGATATCACCCCCACCATCCACCACCCCCACCAGCAGAGCGACCCTCTCATAAGTGATCTCCACCCTCCTCCATGCACTGAATCTGCAGATAAAAGTGATCTCCACCCTCTTCCGTACATTGGATCTACTGATAAAAGTGATCTCCACCCTCTGTACACAGCATCGAAAAACCCAGGTGCAGTTTGAGAGGATTTAGTCCCTATCCGAGAAGCACAGGTTGGCATTTATAAAACCACACCCTATCCAGCCCTTTCTTCTTTCTGGTACACTTTATTCAGCAACTTTTATCACAACACAACACCTCTCACATGGTGATGAATTAATATGAAAAAAGGATGCCCATCTGATTTGCCAATTACAAAGTCGATTGTTATACGATCCTAGTATATGATAGTAATTTTATTTGTTAGGAGAATTTCAAACAAGGTGCAACATATATAACTCCTAGGGGTAATCGAGTTGGCGTAGAGTGAAGGGGGTTGGGACACCCAATTATCATAAAGGGGAAATAATTCACCATATATAATTCATCAAATGGTGTGTGTATACAGTAGCTACTACAGATGTTCACATGAAACTACTCAAGCTTTAAATCAATTATAAGTTGAAATATATTGTCCATTTCATCAAGCATATTGTCCACATGACTACATGAGTTCTTAATAGGCATTGCGCTTCAACATCAAGCACATATCAAAGAACATAGAAGTTCAACTTATATAGAGTAAGTATTTGACATTGTAATATCAACACAAAATTCCTCAAAAACCAGACCCCATTGTGCAACTACAAAAAGGAAGGGTTTCAGTGATTAAACTATCGTTGATCGTGTTTCCACATGGCTTTAGAGTTCATATAGCAAGCAATACCCTCAGTTCAGCCTTGACTCCATCTTCCTGATGGCTTTTTCTATTGCAGGTACATTCTTCTTGAAGGATGACCACTGCTCAGTTGTCAAGCTTATTCCTGGAATACATCAACACCAGCAAAAAAATTATTTTCATTGAACTATTGAGCAGGATGAATTGGAAAAGTGTAAAAGAAAACCACAGCTTGAGTGATCTACTAATAGGGAAAAAAAGCAATGATATAATAGTTCCAATGTTACAAGTGCAAGCAATGTCTGGGCGATAATTAGTCAGGTAGAAATTGGAGGTCAAAAGAGCATGGATTCCTCATTGGCAGCTCCACTGGCGTCAGTTGACCTGGTTGATGTATTTATATGCAGGATGGAAGATGCAATTCGAGCGGGTCTGCAATTGCAGTTTATCAACCACTCACAAGTAGAATGGTATCCATCTCCTCTTAGTGTAGCATGCAGTTGATCAGAGACGATACAAATATAAAAATTCTATGGCTAAATCAATTTAACCATTTAAAGTGATTATACAAGCACAGACTACTAGCTAAATGGCAACAGGGTTTCACAAGGATCACTGTTCCTTTTTTGGTATTTCAATCCTTTTTCCAGTTATATTGACTGCAGAAAAAGCCATATTTTCCTCCTTTCTACCTTGAATATCACTTTCTCTTAATAAACAATGTTGGTTTTCCATCAAAAAGTAAAGAAATAGTAAAAAAATAAATTAATAAAACTAGGGATGTCAATTTATCTCGCTCCATCTGGCACTAATGGAATGTGTTTGGGTGCATTTTTGTTGGGTTAGAAGTGGGTTAGGGTAGTGTCAGAATCTAGAAGCCGCCCCAATTATTAATAAATATATGTTTTATTATTAGTCATAACATTTTTCTTTCATTATTTTTAATGATAATATAAAATTTCAAATTCAAAGTTAACAAAAATTGTTTTTTTCTCCTAAAAATTATTTGAACGGGGGGCGATCTGGACCCACCCCGACTCCGATGCGGGGAAATTTTGGGAATTAAATTTCTTTGCAGGGCGGGTTTGGGATAGGAGTAACCCACCCTGAACCCGCCTGTTGACATCCCTAAATAAATAAATAAAAGCAAGCAAAGTTCAAATTGCAAGCATTCTAATTAACTACATTCGAAACTGAAGTTAAGGCACGCTCCTATTGAGTAACAGGTAATAAGCAAATACTTCAAAATGAAATTTGTAAAAATAACACATTTGTCTGACATCTTATGGCTTCAAGGGATAAAAAAAAATGAAACTCACGGTCACATATGTGAAGTGTTCAAAACGCCAAGAAATATTACACATGTGGTGAATATAATCCCCTAAATTTTCATAAGAATAAATAAAACCTCTGTCTTCAGACCCCTTATATTTTCATGAGACACAAGCCTATCCTTTAATTTTCATAAGACACAAACCTATCAGTATATGGTAAGATGAAAAGGCAGAAGACACTTTTCCCATTGAAAAGAAAACAAAAATGAAAAGAAACAAATTAACTGCAAACAATCACAAGTTTCATAAAGAAAATCAAATTACCCAGTAATGCTAGTGTGGCAGAAGATTGATTGTTGTGATTCCATTGCAGAACTCAGTTGAAATAGGGTTTTGACAGCCAGACTTTAGGTGGTTCAGTGAAGAAACTGGCATCACACTACACTAGAATAGGTCACAGCACGATTATCTTATAGCTTGAAAGAACTTTTTCATCAAAGCTTACAGTGACCATGAAAGTTACTTTAATTTTGTTATTGAAAGAAAGGATGTGCAAATCCTTTTCAAGGATCTCCAATACAAACACCAGTCGCTATCAATATGTAATTTTAATTCACTTAATCAGACTAAAATTCTCTACAGAATTAGGATTTGTTCATAAATTATGCATCTATACTTAGCACTTAGTTTGACATATAAGGTTTATAAACTTCAGTCACTAAAGCTGTGGCATACTATAAATTGCTTGAGGAAATGTGAAATGCAAAGAACCTTAGAAGTACAATAATTATCAACATACCGCCAAAATTTGCACCTTCACCTTCCTGTAATAGTTCCACAAACCAGACTTCTTCATTCCCAAGCATACCAGCGAAGAAGCACAATGGATCACATAAGAAAAAACCAAGTGGTAGAAAAAATAAATCTGATTTGCATTTTATTCTTTCATGTTTAGCTCTTACTCAAACCTTTACCTTTTATTTTCCTTTAACCATTGAGAAACTTGTAAATTTCGTTCCACATGTACGCATCAAGCCAAAAGCAAAAAGTAGCACATAAACCAAAGAAATTATATTCATAAAATTACCAGATCATTACCTTTGGAAGTAGGAAGCTCTCTTCCATCTCTTCGATAGTATTCCCTCATTGACACCAATGTCTTACCTCTAAAATCTTGAATTGTCACCCTTCTCCTTTCCGACAGCTACATCAAAGCACAACAAATAAAAAAATTACATATATTAAATAAAACCGCAAGTAATTGCTTTCTGTTTATTCATGCGTATGTAAATATGTAGGAATGCACGTGTGTATACATGCATGTATTTTATTTTGCTGCCAACAAATTATTGTCGGAAAAGAAAAAAAATCAAAATTCTCAACATCATATTTTTCATTATCTTGGACCAAGGAAATCACTTCCACTCAAAGATATAAGTATCAAATCTATATTACATTTAAGCATTGTGTTTGAATCTCCCTCTGAAAAAAAATCACAATCTAATGGTCAAAAATGCTTAAAAAACCAATCTTAGAGTTCAAAATATCTATGCCTATTTACGGTCTAAAATAACTCTCTCTATCTACGATCAAACAATCACGATTCACCCACTACATTCACACCTAAATTCACATGCACATCCACCTACTCTCACACCCCTAAAATGACATTCACACCTAAATTTACATACACATCCACCTACCCTCACACCTAAAAATAACATTATATTTTTTATAGTGCCGTAGGCATATGCAATATGCTAGTGTATGTGTATATATATATATACATGTATGTACACACACATACACAGACAGAACATGTCTATTACATGTGTATTGTAGTGCCCATCACAATTTTAAGAAATTAGGGTTAAAATCCATTTCAAATCTTCCCAAAAACCCTTACTACCAAAACCAGTGGTCAAGAGGAATAATACATATTCGGCTACTGACAAATTATTGCTCCATACAAAGAGAAATCAAAATTTTCAACATCATATTTTTCATTATCATGGACCAATAAAACGAACTCCCCTCAACTAATATAAGTATTAGCTGGATGTGAACTTTTCTCATTTTGTAGATCAAACATATATATACATATATGTGTATATTTGTGTTTGTATATGCACATAAACTTTTCTCATATATGTCTATAAATATTCACACGCAACTATGTACACACATATATAAACAGACAAACACATTGACACAATATGTATATGTACGTATGTATATTGTAGTAGTGTCCATCACAATTATTAAGAAATTAGGGCTAAAATCCTATTCAGACCTTCCAAAAACCCTTGCTATCGAAACCAGTGCTCAAGACAAATAAATCAAGTTAAAAAAAGAAAAGAGAAGGCATTCAAGCTCCGAATTCACCTTACAAACGATGAGATCGCCTTCGTCATCGTACTCTTTAGCACCGCCTCTCTCTCTCTTTCGGCCTTCCTCTTCCTCTTCTTCTTCTTCTGGTACTTCTTCTAGGGGCTGTTTGGTTGCGGTGTTATCTTCGCCCGGTTCTGGTTCGGCCTTGGACAGTTGGTCCTCGAGGTAGGCATTGACGATTTGCCTGACGATCTGCTTGCGGTCCGGTTGGGAGAGGTCGACTCCGAGTCTGTCGGAGGCCATTTGGCGGATCTTGGACTCCGTCGTCTCGTCCATGTTGGAGCTCCTCAGGATCTCCAACACCGTTTCTTTGATTTTCTCTTCAGTGTCTGGTTCCATCGGAGAGATTCTAGGCTGCCAAACAGAATGCTTGATCGGGCAATCTGTGTAAATAGAGTAGTACTAAGTGCTAATGACTGTACTAGCAAACCCAATTGAGAAAGGTAGTGAAGTCGTGTGTGCGCGCGCGCGCGTGAGGGCAAGAGGGGCGATCAGATGCGGCCGAATCCTCAATCAGAGCGTTACGTGGCAGCCCAAATCATAAATACGCTCACTGATTTTTTTTTTCAAAGGTCAGAGTTAAGATGAATTAAGAAGGAATGGATCTCTCCAATAGTTTTTCTCTCCCAATCTATATTTAAGACCACGTCACCATCTAATTAAGAACTAGCATATGCAATATTGCTTGGATATACAGGATTAAGTGAAAAAATAACCCCTTGAATTATTAAAAAGTTGCAAATTTTTTTTTTTATTAAAAGTCACAAATAAGATCATATAGTTGTTACTCTAAAGTAATATGACTATATTGTTATTTAAAAAGTAAAATAACTTATCATTAATTATTTTGATTTGCGAGTTTTTTAAGTGTCTATAATGGTTACTTTTCTGGTGACGGGTGAAATAGTTTAAAAAATCGTACTTGATATTGTATTTCAATGTCATTGGAAGTTATTTTCACGAGTATAAATTGAGATGAGAAATTGTCCTTTGCAGAGTATAATTTAAGAGATGGGAAATTGTTTTTTACAGAATGACAGAGAGCCTTCTTAGAATGAGCCAAATCCAACAATAAAAAATAAGGAATTTTTTGTAACAAAAGAAAAAAAAAATAAGTCTTTAAAGGTGAAAATAATTCATATCCATTTTCAGGTAGCAATAGAAGAAGAAACATAAGGAATGTGGCAAGGAAATGAAGCCTTTAACCGATTTCTTTTGCATTAATCCTTCGTTTACCACCAAATGTTAAACCTGTACTCAGTATATTCCTCTTTGCACATCTCAATGAAGGACTAAACAATTGTTTAACAGTTTTCTTTTGCATTCATCCTTTACCACCAAATGTTAACCATGTACTCTATATTCCTCTTTGCACATTCTCAATAAAGGACTACACAATTGGTCCCCTGAGCCTTAATAAAACCTTAGTCTTGCATCCAATTTTAAGACTTTTTTTTTCTTTCTTGGCAAAGAATTCCCACGCAAAAAAAATCGGAATTCTAGACCTTTCTTATGAAAAAAAGACCAGAAAGTACCACTCGACCACAAGCGCCCACCAAATTTAGCGGCTAATTTTGAGTTGTCTTTGTTATCAATTTCTGGTAGCTTATTTGTTGTTTTTTTTATTATAGACTCTCAATCAATCAAATCCTTTAACTTGGGTAAATTACACTAATATTCCCTAAACTTTGAACAAATTACACACAAATTAAGTGTTTAAAATTTATTATTTTCACAACGACACCCCCTAACAGTTTCTTCCTCTTAGAACCGTTAACTAATTTTTTAAAAAAATCATATTGCCATTCCCTCCAATGAATTTTATATTAAAATATTGTGTAAAAATGACATTTTACACTTCTAATGTAACGACCACCAAGTATTTAACATCGACAGAAAAGTCAAAGTAATAATAACCCAAACACTCCCCATCTAATATGCCCAAACCTCGTAGTATGTCAGTCTAATTTACCCTTTAAACTTTGTACTCTATCGAACCCAACATACGTTCTATACTGTTAAAGCCGCCGGGGTCACGTCAGCTAAAGCAGAAAGTAGTTAGCTTCACCGGATGCCAACAAAAGAATTCAAGGTTGAATAATTAAAATAATAATAAAAAGAGCAAAATTTTTGTTGTCAAGTGGGAGCATACCTTTGCATTTGCATCTCCCACTAAAATGATTGTATCATTACAGTGAACCAAAGTTCGGCAGAACAGTGTAGACAAATTTCCATGGATAATTATATACTTGTAGAGCTATAAGATACAAAATCAAGAAAAATGATAAACAGGAAGAAGCAAAGAATGGAAAAAAGAGAAAAATAGACGGCCTCTTCACCACCAATATCCAAAACTAAGGTTGAAAAAAAAAAATTAAGATGTTTCAAGGAACTCAGAAATTTCTAGATGACTCAATCCTTGTAAAAGACAAGACTGTATCATTTTGTAGTACTTATGAATATTATAATCACTGTCACTATCTCTTTTGTGTTTCTCATCCGTGCACAACTTGTTGCTCTCCATCTCCATCAATGAGCATCACAGAGCTGTGATGATGCACCATGTACCAGCGTCCATTATGGAACTCATAAATATTAGTCATATTAAAAGGCCCAGCATCCATATCAATATAGGTTTTCATTGTAACCCAAGCGGCATCTGTCAGTACCCGTGCCCGGACATCCCTAATCTGGAAGTCAACACCTTGCTCCCAGTTAAATGCAAGCTGCCAGCTCTCCATAACTGCATTGTACCTGCGAGGAAGATTAATTTTAAAAACATAAAATTATGTCCTCTCCTGATTGTTTCTATACAAATGTAGAAAGCAACTAACAAACTCCATGAGTGAAAATACCAACATAATTATACAAAATCTGAAAGCCCAATTTCCTCGGCTCGGGCAGGTACAACGATTTCAATATGCAATGATTATTTCACGAAATTAAAATTCCGTTAATAGAATTCAAACACGAGAAGCAAAAACTAACTCAATACATAGGAGATTGGATCTGTGAATCAGAAAACAAGAATACTCTTTTAACCCAAACACATCAGTTCTGGCAGATAGAAACACAACAGTAGCATTAGGTATGATCCATTTTTTTTCCTAGTTAGGTACACACCCACAGAATTGTTTGCGCCCAAGAAGACTTGATCCTTAGACCAACGCAGTAGGGCCAAGTTCTTTATCCACTTGAGCCAACCCCTTGGGGTGGTATGGTCCATTTTGGCTATAATACACAATTACTGCAGATGTCTCCTCAAAATATTCACACTCTTGTGATCAATGTTCCCATCAGATAGAGAAAGAAGAGGGAGGGGGCAGAGAAGGGAGGAGGGTGGGGGGAAGGGAAGGGAAGGAGAAGAGGAGGAGGAGGGGGAAGGAGAAGAGGCTGAGGGGAGGGGGGTGTGGGGGGGTGGGGGCGCGGAACTAAGGCTAGCCAATTGACTAGAGCAGCAGGATCTGGGTTGACTTAAGATGGTAACAGCACTGCAAACTTAGAACCTAGGATAGAAAATTCAACCAATCTTGGCATCCAACAGATTGAAGCCTAAATGTTATTTCATGGAAGTATTAGTAGCTTGCTTTGACACAGGTTAATCACTTATGACATCCAATTAGACAAACAAAGACAACAACTCTTTACAAATAGTCTCCACATACGAGGAGAATTTTTCCACTTGCTGCTTGCATTCATCAAAAAGGCACTATTATGAAAGACATCCTGTATCCAAAATTGTGTCTAAAAAATAACTGCTTATCAAGAAGAAAATTCCTGGTTTTGAAACTAACCTCATTCAGCTATTTCATCATCAAACCAAAAATCTGAAATGCACATATATCTAAAGGCTCCCACCATCAAGCTGAAAAAAAAAAAAAAGGATGTTGACCTTTAGATCTCCGAAATGCACACATCAACCTTAACTTACATACAACCACCTAGATGCTTTAACTAGTAACACTGCAAACTCCTGATTTCTATGACCACCTAGCATCCATCACTGCAGCACCTTAATTGAAAGTCTTAATACAAATAAATGAAGATGCTTTCCATCATCAAATTTGTATATGTACTTCAAGCATCACTCAATGACAATTGTAATTTATATAACAAATGACTTTGGCATTGGGACCTCCCCCCCCCCCCCCCCCCTCTTCCTTCTTAACGAGATACCATTTGCTTCCAAATTCGAGGAATCTCGAATGTCTTCTAATGGGAAGCACTGAATGACTAATCCTTTTGAACAATTACAGATTCCAATATCCATCTCCTTCACCATTAAGAAAGTAATAAAATAAATAAATTACCTTCACCTCTTCTAGGGTAGCTCTATCCCAACACAAAGGCAAAACTTAATTCCCACCAATTGAATGAAGTAAAACCTTACATAATGGGTCCCTGAACCAATGCCTATTATCCACACTCATCAAAAGAACAGTAACCAACAACCAGATACCATACCAACATTGTAATGTAAACATAAGGTAGAACTTTCAATCTCTAGAGGCTTAACCCTATTAAGACAGAAAAATTTGCTATTAAATTCATTCTGGGCATGTGAAAAACACTAACATCTCCCTTAATTTAATCAAAACTAACTCTTTCTTCTTCAGGCAATAGGACAGAATGATATAAATTAATATTGATATCACAACCACAAGCATTGGCATAACAAGCCTCTAAAAGGGATCAGTCCCACAGGCTGAAAAAGTCAAAGCGAGTATAAAAGATTTCACAAAAAAAAGTCATCAAATGCACAATGCAAAACAAAAAGGCTACCAGATCTTAGCTAAAGACAAACAGATGTACAAGCCTTATCCTACATAAACTTGAATCATATAAACACTTCATGGAACTAATTCAACTACCCAAAACTTTTTAACCATGAGCTAAAAACAAATGTGAAGTACTGAAGTTAAACTCTTCCCATCAAAACATAAGCTAGTCAAACAGGTATAAATGAAACTATAGTTGCAATGAACAAATGAAAAGCATCATACCCTGTAAACAGCTCTCCTGATGCATGAACACACTTCACATAATCTGCATTAAGCCAAAGACGACCCATTGCTGGAACTGATCTTTCTCTAACGATGTTAAAAAATTCTGCATTAATATTTACAATGGCTCTTGTAGCTGCATAGTAAGCCTTCCATCCATTAACTGGTGTCACGCTATCCTGTTCCAATGTGAAATCCTAGAACATATAGAAAGACAAAAATTACTGCTAGATATAATAACAGTGACTTTGGACAAGAGTCACAGAACATAAAAGAAAGCAAGTATTGTTAAAGAGAGGCTATAATGAGTTAGTCACTTTGCAATGATGATCAGCAATGTCTCTTGCTCTGTAAGATAGTTCGGATTTTTCAACTTCAATTGAAAAAATTAAGGTAATTAGGATCATTATACAATTTTTCGATGCCAATAAAACATACTATGCTGCACTACAAAACAGAACATCAAGAAATTAAGAAACAACAAATGCAAATAAAATGGGAATAAACTTTTGAAAAGAATCCGATCTGTATGGCTGAAAACAAAACAATATAGGTCAATAAGCTCACAACATGGCAATTCAAAGATCCATCCAACCAATAGACCATATCAAATCAATACCTACAAATACAAATACATATCAAATTATCAACATATACTAGAAATCTATCTAAAACACTTCAAACTGAAGAATCCTGATGACAAGACTATTAGATTCTTCAATTAGTAAGCCTTTTTTAAAAACCCTCCTCTCTTTTAAAAAAAAAAAATCAAAATCTATTCTAAATAGATACATAACCTTGAGTGTTATCAAACAGCCGAAAATTAGACAATGAAAGAGCAACCTGTGATTGGTGACGGATTTATCAATGACTGACAAATTGCTCAGCCACAGAAATGATTCACAATGTCAATTGTAAGCCCCAATGAAAGACGAATCTGTCTGTAGCATTATCAAAGATTAGACTCTTCCTTGTTATTTTACTTCCAAGTAATTCACAATTATTTAAAATTTTGTCTTTAAAACCCTAACTAGTTGCATCTATATTTTTATTATTAGAGATAACAACCACATTTATTTTTGCTACCACTTTCCAATCCTAAAGAAATCTCAATAACTGCCAAAAAAGCTGACTATTTGGGGCTCTTTTTTTTTAACAAATGTTTTATAAAAAGGAAAAAGAAGTTTTTGGTAATGGCAATCACCAATGACAAGATAATTCTTTGGCCAAAACTTAATTATTTTTTATTTTTTCTATTTCTTCATTAACCTTTCATCCTATCTTTTGATTTATCAAAAGACTTTTTTCTTACTGGACGTATGGTTAATAAAACGAGATCAATGCTCATTTCATTTTGTTGTTTTAGTAAAAGAGCAGATGACAGGGGTTTTTTTTTCAACGTAAGAATGTTATCAGTAATCTCTATTCTTCATCATATTAAATGGATAGGTTGAAATATCAAAGGCTCTGAATTTTTTTTCACCTTTTTCTCTTAGGCTCTGCTTGGTTAGATGGAAATAGTAAGAAAAGGAAAATTTTGAGGGAAAATTACTTTAAATAACCACCTAATTTTCCCACAAAAAAACACAGGAAATTTTTTATTTCTTGAGAAAATTTGATGAACTTACAATAATGCTCTTTCTTTTATAGTAAGTTTCATGCTATTCAAACCATAAAATGGTAATTTTTCATAATTTTCTTGAAAAAAATTAATGCTAATCCAATACACGATGGGAAATTTATTATCCTTTCATTCACTTCGCTTTCTTTTAGTTTCACTTTCCACTATTAATTTCCATCTAACCAAACGGAGCTTAAAGGATTTTTTTTTCCCCGTGTCTCCAATGAACCAGCACAAATTAGACAGCAGTTACATAGCCTTCTTATTTCTCCAATGACCCAGCACAAGTTAGACACCACTTGCCTAGCCTTCTTATTCCATTTTTTGAGTGTAGATCAAAGCAAAAATTAGTTTCAAGAAGCAATATAAGTTTTTTAAGGATCAACTGAGTCACTGACAATGCCACAGAAGAGGGCAGAACACAAGTACACATGGAGTATATTTAAGTGTGAACCTGTCTATCACAAGCATGGACAACTCCCCCAAACAAGAAAAACATGAATCAACAAAATAATAAAGGATCACCAACATCCAGAGGAATAAGGTGTTCAAAATCTAGTGGTTGGACTTGACCTTGTGAGTTGGGAAGTCCACTCTTCTAAGGCCCTGCCTGGTTCACTCACTCAATAAACACCACGTCAAGTAAAGTGGAGTCATTGCCCAAGCGATCCACGCTCACAAATCATAAAAATGGTTCCAGCAGTCCAGCTCAAAATGCCCCCAACTAACCATGACATGAACCAAGCAACATAAAACACCCAATAACTCTATAGCACCACCATAGTAGAGCATCACAGGGTCAACACTCTCCCCATGTATTTACAGAAGTAACACCACCAACTAATGAAGACGAAACCCTTAAACCTTTAAATAATTTGCAGTCAAAATGGCACTGAAGGTTGGTCCACACAAAAAATTCCAACTTTAAAGCATTTGATCACATATGCCTTCCACATGATGACAAGAGTGAAATGCCACTCCACAAATCTGAACATAAAAATGATTCAATAGACAAGTTCCCATTCTTCATCTCTCCATTGCATTTCATCCTCCCCCTCCCATCAATTCCAACTCCTAATCCTGCAAAATTCTGTAAAAGTGGGGTACATGTCACTCCCTATGTGATATAGATATGTAATTGGCTACATAGGCCTTGCCATCCATGGAAATACAAAATTGACTAAGAACCACACCACCGACAATTTTTTTATGTTAATGGACTTCGGTACGTGTGTCGGGTGCGGATATGTATCCAAGTGTCAAGTGTGTCAAATTCCCAAACAAAAAGGGCACAGGGAAACTTCTAAAAATTCATATTATCTAATATTTATATTTTATTTTATACAGTAAACATATCTTTATGTTACACATGTTTAATATAGGTATCTCACTCATTTTAAGGTAATAATAATATAATAAAATTAAATAATTTGATATGCTTTTTGAGTGCATGCCCGACCAAATTGTCAGACATCTATCCCATATCTATGTCCAAGGATTATGTGTCCAACAAAAGTACTTCACCTACTTTTGAAGAGTTCATGTAACATAGCAACAAATGATCCCCACACCAATCGGTTTTGTCAGAATCCTATTATTCTTTAAGCATTCCCCACCCACCCTTTAATGATGCCTTTCCATAGTCAAACACCATGAATTCCATTGTGTGAACCAAACAATGGAAAAAGAACTTAATTAACTCAAAAGTGTCTTCAAGCCTCAAGAAGCCACACTTAAAGGAGTGATTGTAAGACCATTTAAGTGGAAAGAAACTTGGACAATCATGTTCCATATAAAAAATATTTAATCTACCATTTAAAAGTCAACAAGCATTAATTGCAGTTTTCTATTTGGATAAAAAGGTTCCAATTGTAGGAAAACGGTTCTATTTGTGGAAGCTTTAAAATCATTTCCCATTAGTTGTAGTGAATCAATTAGAAAGGGATTTTATTAACTTCACCTTTGGGCAACCGGTAAAATTGCCAATTGCAAGAATTCTTCACTTGAATTCTTTAAGCTCTTCCTTCCTTAAGTTTTTGCTGCAGATTTTCTGTGCAGAAACGGCAAACTTGAAGGCTTATTAGACTGCCTTGCAGAACTCCAAATGCAGTGAATTTTGGATATGTCATAGCCTATGTAGTTAGTTTCAATTTGTCGCTGATTTCAAGTCAATCCAATCTAAGACTGACTGCTGCTCCTACTGATCCGAACTAGAAAAATTCTGCAACTTGAACCTTCTTTAGAGGAATATTAGTGGCTAGAAATTACCCCCAAATCTTCACATCTATGACCGCTATGATATCCACAAGCTATGGAAGAGTAGACTCCAAAAGAGTGAAATAAACCCTAGGTTAGAGAGAGAAAATACGAGACTAGTTGTGTCTTGCATATCATGTCTATGAAGAAGTATATCACAATACACACACAACACTCATATTTATAGAGAGGGGTGGCCGCCCAACCCTAGGAAGTTTCCTTGCTCTCTCCTTCTCCTAGTTTCCTTCTAACTCTATTACTTGCTTACCAAGTTGGGCATATTCAGAACTTGGTTTCAATGGGCCTATTAAAGTACCACTCAAACCCATGACTAAATTAATTAGCCCACTAATTATTTTTAATTCCACAAAATAAAAAGCTAACTATTCCAAGTAATGAATAAATATAAAAGCCACATAGTGTTAAATTACAATTTTACCCCTCTATGCTAAATTAGGATATTGGACAAATATTAAACCATCAATCCAATCATTAATTTATCCTCCACTATGACTTCCTGATTAATTCAGTTTGATCTCATAACAAGTTTTTCTCCTGTCAAAATAATATATTTAATAAATAAATATATATAATAAAACATTTCATCAAAACTACAGGTACCGAATTTATGTGATCAAACTTAATCATGTCAATAATAAATAAACCCACACGAATGCTATATTGAGAGTACATGTTCCAATGCCTATAATTAACGATTACCAAAAACACCGAGATTTTAGACCCTGGGGTCCACTGAAATAAATCAAAACAATCACTAATTAAGACAAAAGTCCATTACTCTCTTAGACTTCAAAATAACTTGCTATAACACCAGATAAGAATAAATTACTATGATAGCTATCATAATTTCTACAACTTATTCTCAATCAAGTCCAATGTGTCGTACACATCAACATGTATAGTTCCTCTATTTATAATGACAAAGATAAGTCATTCCATAAATAAAAACAAACATGTTCATCCTTACAGATAGA
Source organism: Cornus controversa (assembly GCA_026545225.1). Taxonomy (NCBI): domain Eukaryota; kingdom Viridiplantae; phylum Streptophyta; class Magnoliopsida; order Cornales; family Cornaceae; genus Cornus; species Cornus controversa. The sequence continues at coordinate 65,220,309 of CM048847.1, forward strand.
GTGACTAACTCCATCATGAATGTGAAATAAATTTATGAAGATGTAGTATCCATGATTTATCTCTTCTATGCAAATTCTCTATTGCAGCATGCACATAAATCATGTTACATAATCAATGGTACCATGACTCCACTTCTGAGTCAACTAATACAAAGCATTCACCATATATGAATGTAAAAGCATGTAAAGTAAATAATCAGATTCCATTAATTAATTAAATGTCAAAAACAATGATAGATTAGCTTGAAAGGCACAATCAATTCCAACACCAATATCCATCAAGGATATTAGAAATTTAAAATTCACTCAACAAATTAGAAACTAAATAGCTAAATAACCTATCATCAGGTTGATCTTGATATGTAATGAGTCTCCAATGCCAAATAAACTGACCAAGATCTCTATGGCTACCTTAGAACAATGATAATTGAGTTAATGAAGAAATAAGTAATTTGCCTATGAAGAAATATCCAATTTTCCCTTGAGCCGAAATCGAGCTAAAGCTCGGCTTTTTGCTTAATAAACAAGCCAGAACTAAGCCCAATATAATGGATTCTTTTCCCACATCAGATCCAGATGGAGAGGGTTGTGGGCATATAAGGGCAGGTGCTAGTACCACCTAATAGCTTAAGATTTTGAGTCAAATCGGCTTGTGACAAAAACTCAAAGTAGTATCAAAGCGGGCCCAATCCTTGATTCGGTTTCATGCCAAGCGCCCACACGGAGGTGTTTGGGTTGGTACCGGATCCCCACTGTTAGGGTGGACAGGTAGGCATGGTGGACCACCGCAACGAGGGAGTTGCAATCACCACCTACTAGCTTAAGCTTTTGGATCGGATCGCAAACACCCAGCCCGTGACACCAAGTTGTTCATTAAAAAATTCATTCATTTGCATCCACAAATTGGATCAAACAATAAAAAATATCTTACATTCAAATATCAATATGTTATAGTGAACTCCATCTTATTTATTCCATCATTTTCCTTCCCTATCAGATAAAATACCCAAAATATTTAAGTACAATAGATGAGAGTTTTGACATGCAAAACAAAGGTCATAGCAAATATATATAATAAAAAAAACTAAAATAATCTATTTAATGCATTTTGTGCTTTTTTTCTAGATAACAGACAGCAAAATTTACTTTATTTATTAATAAAAAGCACTATCAAACTGGAGGCTACTTCGTCAGAATTCAAATGAAATCTAAATGAGCACACCTTCATCATTCCATGTTTTAGGAGTATGTGATGTGCAACTTTCCCACTCCATTTCCACATATCACAGGGATCCAGTTCTACATCAGTCTCTCCCTTTACATTGAAATAATCATAAAGGGCATTTTCTAAATTCAAAATCTCCGACCAAATTTCATTACTTACTGTTTTTCATTATGAATTTCAATACTCCAGCTCCAAAACCAAAAATTCAAGAATTCATTTACTTTCAGAGTCCTACAATTAACAAGCTCAACGTCGTAACAATGAATCAAGGTCCATTAGTCTCAAAATTTATGAAAATTATAAGTGCAATTAACTATTAACTGACAAAAGAAAATTGAAAATTTAGTTATAATAGCATAGCATAAATAAATAATTCCAACATACAGAAACGAAGAGGGAAAAGTTTTAACCAGAGAAAAAAATGTAGGTTGAATTTGAAAAATTACCTTGTGGTAAAGTGCTTTCCATGCATTATCATCGTTCGCAGCTTTCCTCATTAGAGAATTCGTCATTGAAAGCCTGCAAAGACTCGGATAATCCAAGTAACTGAGAGCGTGAGTCGTGATTTCCGGAACTAACTGTTCCATCATAGAAGCACCCGTTTGCCGCTCCACTGCCACCACCGGCGTCCTATCCAACATCTCTCCGACACCGCCACCACTACCTCCGTTCAAATAAGCCGCTGTCGTCGTTGTTACCAGACCAGAATTTTCACCATCTACCCTACAGGAACAAATGCATTTACATGAATTCTTCAATAATATGCCACCACCGCGGTCTGATTCGACTGACTTCGATTTAAGGGGTGGTTTTGATCGGACTGCAAAGAAAGCGAACAAGCAACAGAGTGCGGTGACTATTAGGGCTACGAGGAGCAACAGAGGTGAGAAATTGCCGGAGAAACTAGAGGCGATCTCCATTCATAAGACATGAAATCTTCGCAGAACATGAAACCCTAGAAATATATGTTAGATATAGGGACGCGTTCAACGAGAAGGAATAAGTGTTCCGTCAGTGAGTGACAGAGAGAGAACTAGCCCACTAGGGTTTTAGTTTTTGTGTGTGTGTATCTATGATTCCTTCTTGTTGATGATTTTTCGAATCCTAATAAAACACTTTATTGGATATACATAGAGAGAGAGAGAGAGAGAGAGAGAGAGAGAGAAGGAGAGGAGGCGTCGATTGTAAGTAGAGGAGATCGAAAGTGGAAGACGAAGGAAGGGAGAGTCAAATTAAGAAAATAACACGGTGGTTTCTCACTAGCGGAAACACTCGCCGCCCTGTGAGGTAAAACACCGAAACCATCCTCCTATTTCCATTGAAAGCATACGACGTCGTAATTTTGTAAATGACAAATACCCAATATTACTAGGCAAACATACCAAAAGTAATAAATGTAAAATTATATTAAACTTTAGTGACCCTTTCTCTCATTTCCTTCCATTCAACAAATATCTCTCGAAATTCCTCTATTTTCTTTTTTTTTTTTCTTTTCAAAATTTTCTACCAAAAACAGTATACAATTTACTTTCATTACCTTTCTTTTCATTTTTTTCTATTTCTCTCCATCCAAATCCAAATCGGGTCTTAATGCTCTGTTAGGTAAAAGAAAGAAAATTGGATACAAGAAAGAGACAAAATGATAGATGAGACATTCCTAAAGAAGAGATAGTATTATTTTCTCTTTTTATTGGAGGTACAATTTTACTTTGTTTGTCAGAAGAGAAGAAAATAAAAATTGTTAATATTGGTTTTATTTAATAATAAAAGAAAATATTATAATATAAAATGTTCCTAACAATCTTGCTTTACTTCTTTACTATCTTCGCGAGGGATGAAAATTTGTAAAGCATGAAGGATGACTCGTCCATCATATTTTCTCTTCTCTGTTTGTGTCCTCACTGCAAAATGAAAGAAGTTTGTTTCTTCCTTCTTATCTTTCATCCATTCCTCTTCCTTCTTTCATACCAAACTGGCCATAAGGACAGGGGCAAATTAGGAATTTTTTTTTGATTGGCCAAATTAGTAATATGAAAATAAATTTAAAAAAAATTATTGTGTAATTTTTTTTTTTTAACATTATAATTTTGGAAAGTAGATCCAAATAAGAATATTTATATATTATTTAGAGTATTTCATAAATCGGCAAGTGTATAAAATGAAAAAATTAATAGAGAAAGGAACTATATTTAGAATTTCTTTGACATTCCTTTTAATGTGAACTCTAGAAATAAGACTAGAAAATTTACAAAATTTTCGGGAGGCCATAAATAGTTAATTATAGGAATTATTGGTGGATCCAAATTTTTTTATTAATTTTTTTTTTTTTTGGGGGGGTATGGTTAAATCTTGTTAGAAATTTGTAATTAACTATTTATAGAAATATTACAAAAATAAGTTCAGACCTATTCAACAAGTTAATTATCAATCAATATTGTTTATTTCAGAATTTTGATAGTCATTAATCACCTGATCACAAGGTAAACGCAAAAAACTAGTTCGAGAGGTTTGTTTATTTGCAGTTTAGCATTCACTTCAAATTCGAAAAATTCACATGAATGTAAATTTTTCACACTAAATATGGATAGGGCTTGGATAGCGTCCCTGTGAAACTCCTTTTATTATGCAATATCTTGTTATGTCTCCCTTTTCTTTGCTTGGGGAATTTGGATGAGAGTGAGAGTAGTCGATGATTTGTTAGATATACGCTTGTTGAAGTATAGGTTAATAAAATGTTGGAGAGAGAGAGAGAGGTTTTCTCTTTCCCTTGTAATAAAATATTGACCACGAAGATTCATGATGTTGACACATAACTGCAAATGTCAAAAGAAGATTGGTTTAAATTAGATGACATGAAATGGGAGATGCCTAATCAATAACCAACCAAGAGAGAATATGTATTGTACACTCGATATAAATGCACTAATTTGTATTATACATGTACATCATACAAGATGAGTTCTACTGTGCGTATATTTATACTGTATATATTGTAAATATACTTGAAAAGAAGTTTTCTTAAGCTTTGAGTTGAGCCCAAATCTTTTGTTGTTTATGTTTCTATGGTCTGGCTAGAGGGTATTTGAGAAGTCTTCGCTGGATTGGCACAGACTGTTGACAGCAGCTCCGAAAAGGGAGGCAGGGTGCAACTTGCACAGATTAAACCGAATATAACTCGAGTCCAATTCAAGTTTTCATAAGTTTGAACAGCTATTTTTTTAATTAGAGTTGAGCTTGGATTGAAAAGTAAACTTAGAAAGGTCTATTCAATTACGATTTTAAAGAACTTTAAAAGACTTTAAAATTTTGGGTGTATTCAATCCAAACTTTTATAGATTTTTAAAAAGTCCATACAAATCTGACGGTATTCAATTAGAATTTTAAAAAAGTCTACAAAAGTTTAGGTGTATTCAAAAAATCATAGATTTTTAAGAATTTCATTAAGTGGTGGATTTGAGGATGGAAGTTATAAATACTGAAGCTCATAACAAATTCAACATTTCTCCCACAGATTTTGGTGGACTTTTTTTTTTTTTTTTTTACGTAATATGAACAATCTTTCTTCATCTCAAGGCACACTCCTTTTTTCTTTCTTGATTTTTCTCTCTTCTCAGATTCTCTCTTTTTTTATTCAATTTAAGATTTTAAAAAAGTCATAATACAAACAAAACCGAACGAATTGCACAAAAAAAAAATTAATATATCAAAGATCATTAATGCCAAAACCCAGTTTGGTGCATAATTCAATTTGTCCCGCAATACCAAAACCAAGAATCGAATTTCAAAGGGTGCTGTGAATCTTTGATCTATAAACAAATATATCAATTCTTAAAATTATATATATATATATATATACACACAAAATAGTATTTGTGAGGGTGGTATTACCTTGTCGTTGAAAATAATGGTCTACTGAGGGCAAGTATTTTCCATACCCATAGTTTACAGTGTCTTTAATATGAAAACAATTTAGTCAAAAGTTCATGTACTTTTCATACTTATATTCCACACTGTCTTTAATATAAAAACAATTTATTCGATTTTGTACGGATTTACAATTTATTATATATCCAGACATATACACTTGTACGGATTTACTCTCATATAGATACCCATTTAACATGCTACAATGTTTATATACATTTGTACATATTTATACTCGTATGTATACTCATTTAACAAGCCATACATACAATAAAACAAATTTCTATATACTTTTTAAAAAAAAACCCAAAAATTTGTAAAAAAAAATTGTTTTGTTCTAAATTTTATGAACATTATTTTCTAAAAATTCAGTTATAAAAAAATTTATTTGTAGAGATCTTTTATAATTTTTTGAAAATAATTTTTCAAACACGAGTAACAGCGAAATAATGCTAATAAATGGAGAGTTAGTATAACTTTGAATATGTAGAGAGATGTCGAACACAATGATAACAATGAGAACTAAGGATATTGAGTAATGAATTTTCCTTAAAACTTTTCTTTTAAACTTGTTATAAACTTGTCACTATACTTTTGTGAATGCTAGTTGTTTTGCAGTTGTTATAACTTTTGTTTTTTGTAAAAGTTATGGTGCGCGCCGCAATAGCATAATATTTTTTTTTTCTTTTTTATGAAAAAACAACATGTCTATAAATCTTATCTATCTAATACAATGAGGCAAAAATTATAAAATATGAAAATATTCCATTTACCATAAGCATAACCTTTTTGTCATTAGCTTAACATATAATACCAATAAAATAACAAAAGAATGAAAATGGTTCAGCCCAATCCAAATTATACGTTCAACTTTCATTTTGACATATATTCCTTAATCATTTTTCGCACTGTTATGAGAAGGAATATATGTAACTTTGTATAGGTTCTTAATAATTCTATTAAATAATTCCAAATAGCAAAAATCATAAAAGATAGTTTATCCATTTTGCATTATACTTGCCCCTTGAACCATTGGTTTACTTTGTACGCAAAAATATAATTCAAGGATATAAATAAATAAAATATATTGAAGAAATCATTTCAAGTTTATAAAAATTCATCGAAATCTCTAATAGAAGTCTATACAAATCGATGAAAGTCTGTAATAAAAGTCTATAGAAATTCATGAATTCTACTTAAATCCATAGAAATTCATGAAAGTCTATCATTTAAAAAATGTCTTTCAAAATCCTTTAAAATCCTAATTGAATACACTCTCCTTAATTAGAGTTGGACTTGCATTGAGATGCCAACAACCTAAGCTAACCCGAACCCAAAATCTAATTTTATTTTAGCTATATATATATATATATATATATAATAGGGTAAAGTGCAAAAAACATCCTCACTATATATTAAATGTGCAAAAAAAAACCCTGTAGTGCAAAAAAAACCCCTTACTGTTTACAAAATGTGCAAATAAGGACATTTTATCAATTTAACTAAAATGTCTAAAACACCCTTACACTCTAGTGTCATGTTTGGATGTCCAAAAATGGCTCATCCGAATATTAATTTCTTATTTATTTAAAAAATAATTAAAATATATTTTTAGTTAATATAAAAATAAATTATAGGAAATATTGCATCCAAACATGGTAGAAGGGTTTCAAAGGCTGTGAGGGGCATTTTGGTCATTTAAAAAAAATTTTGATGGATAGATGTGTTTGCACAGATTGTAAAAATGTAAAGGGGTTATATACACATAATATACTGCAGTGGAGTTTTCTGCACATTTTGTATATAGTTATAGTGTTTTTTGCACTTACCGTATATAATATTCAAACTACGATCACCTTTTCTTTTCATCTTCCTTTGTTTCTTAATTTATAGTATGAAAAAATAGTTACCTAAGAATTTGTTTGTAATTTTATAAAAAATTGCATTAAGTTTTAAAATTTTTATATGCTTACGAGTAATCTAACCTAAAATTAAGTCAAGATTCATTTAGTTTGAAAATTGATCATATAAACAACCCGAATTAATCCGATTTTCTAAATCAAAATATCAACCTGAATTGCGAATCCCGAGTTTAAAAATTAAAGAATGAGTTGGGCTCGAACTGAGTAATTAGGATTTGAAGTAAGATTAGAGTTGAACATTTATATATTGAATTGAGCCCGAGTTGTCTCTCCAACTCGTCCGAATTGGACCCTACTTAAAAACAGTAGAAAACAAATTCTAGTCATTTATGCAGCTAACAAGCTTAAAAACAAACTGTTATTCAGTACAAGTAGCTTTCCAGCTTGAACGCGACACTACAGGCTTATCTCCTAGTCATCAGTTTTAATAATGTGATTAATTAACTTCGGATATGTGATCTGGCCATGTCATAATCAGTCAAAACACGAGAAGCTCATTTTCTCAATAACGTGAATATGAATCAACAAATCAGTAAAGACAAAAGAGTTCATTTCTTGTACACAGCACCAACAACTACAATAAACTCAATTTGATCACACTTTATTCCTTTGTACCTAAGCATGGTGCTTTTAGAGACAAATTTAAGTATGACAAAAGTACAGTATTCTAATTTCACCTCCTGTCCAGGTTCTCCAAGCTGGGGCAAGTACAAGCCAAGGCACAACATAAAAAATGAGATATACAAAACCAACCTATTCCAAGCTGAACAAAAAAGATAAAGACCATCCAGTATGTATCACATGTTTATTCAATCCAACTTCCATGCAAATCATATTTTAACACGAATTAAAATTTCCCAATTTTTCCGAACAAGTATATGGCTAAAATCACTTTCTGGATCAGAAAATGAAAAACAGTGTGATGTAAACAAATAACTTTCAAAATTGTTTCCATGAGTTCTTTCACAGAAGGGCACCCCGTTGGAATTTATTCAAGTCATTGAACAACAGGAGCCACTCTTCTGTGAAATCTCCAAGCAGCAAGCATGAGATGGACATAATGTCAGTCAATTTACCAATAAAGATGATTACCAGTTCCAGGATTGTGCGCAGACTCAAATAACAGGACCTAAGAATGTAATAATATAATTAAAGTATCATATATGCTAAAAATTCTTTTAACTACGAGAGCAATACATACAGAGGAGCAAGTGTCAATAAAGCATGTGATTTCCTAGAGCTTCATACATGAGAGACTAGCTACAGAGCAAGGTAATCAATATAGTCACACTGCTGCTCACAAGTATCAGAACCCAACCTCTACTAGTCTGGCATACCTTGCCAGATGTAGAGGCTCCAGAAAACATCAAGGCTCTCTCTGAAACTAACTTGATAATTGCAAGAAATGCAAAGGAAAAACTCACGGCTAGCACGGCAAGCTCCTTATTTTCCAGATTTGCTTGATCACTTGCAACCTTTTCAACATCTAATCTGCAGTAACAGATTTTTAAGATAAGATGGGGGGTAGGAGGAGGAAAAGCATGTCAGATATGGTAGATGAACAGAAACAAAGACCAAGAAATTTAAGAAATACAGAAAAAAGACAACAACTCATTTATCAATCCACATCCAAAATACATTTTGGCAAGAATATTCTTCCTTGCATGTTCATTCACAGTTCATGCCGCCCCCATTAGAGAAGCAAATTTTAGAGGGCCAACTTTTTCACAACAACATGAGTAACAGGTATGCTTATTTGTATTTGTAATGCACATCACCAGACAATAAATTGGGTTACCATGTCCTATTTTCATTAGAAGATTTGAGGAACTCCATGGTGGCCATTTGCCTCCCAAATTCTGACCCAGGTTTATTATTGCTTTTACCATCTCCGTTGCTGTTGTCTATCACTCCCCATTCATAGACGCGCTCTGAAAATTTAAACCTGGGTTGTTGTAAAGTTGAAACAAACACCTTTCTTCACCAATTTGGGACAGCTAAGCCTCGTTGTAAGGCGGTTGAAGTCTCCTATTAGAGCTTCACCATGGCTAAAGATAGTACTGAAAAGCTAAAGTACGATTTTAAGAACATGAAACCCTCTCTAAGAACATGAAACCCTCTCCACTTGTAGGTAGATAGATTCTGCACCTAATCCTTCCCTTCCCACACTGCCTTAGCTTTAAAAGAGGAGAGGAGAAAAGGGGAAGACCAAAGTAAGAATAGGAAGGGAGCCACTCAACAACACAAATTCATAGCCAGGACAAAGACATACTCCACCTCCTCATATGGAATCAACTCACTTCTTCAAATTCAGTCTCAGCTCCAAAACCACCATTGAACATTGGAGAATGCATCTTAGATATCTCAACTTCCCCTCTTCTATCTCATAAAGGACAATACCGTTGTTAGCAAAAGGAGAGAGGAAACAAAGATCTTGACCACTCATGACTATCTAATGCATAGATCTAGGAAGCATGGATACGAATATGGGACAGAGATACGACACGATATAAGTATGGCGATACGACAAATCTAAAAAAAATAGGATATTGGTAAGGTAGGATACGGCAATATAAAAATCATCATCATCATCCTTGCCTTAATGGGGTCGGCCACATGAATTCTCTCTTTCCAAGCTTTTCTATTACATGTCAATTCACCTACTATATTTAAATTTTTAAAATTATTTTCAATAACTTCATCCCATATCATTTTTGGTCGTTATCTCCGTCTCTTACCTTCTATTACAACTAGTCTTCCTCGTTTTACCGGCGCGTCACTAGGTCTCCAATGTATATGTCCAAACCATCTAAGTCTACTCTCTCGAATTTTCTCATCAAGGGGTGCTACACCTAACTTTTCTCTCACACTCTCATTAGTGACCCTATCTCTTCTAGTCACTCCACTCATCCATCTTAACATTCTCATTTCCGCTACATGAAGGCGTTGTTCTTGTTTCTTTTTTAGGGACCAACACTCCGCTCCATACAACATAGACTTGTTAACATTTCTTTATAAAATATAATGATTAATAAACAAAATAAGAGTTAAGAGTCATATTGCATAATTTGCATGGATAAATTTTGTATTAAATCAAGATATATATCCCAACACTTATTTTATAAATAAATTTTAAACTTTTCTTAACAATTATACTATGATATTATTGTTGAAAAAGCTACATTTAATGTTCAAAACTTGTTAAAGATGCGTTCTGAAGTATTTGAGAAGCATCGGATATGTGGTCAAAGTATCTGAGAAGTATCAGATACGTGTTAGAAATAAAAAAATATATTTTAAAATTATGGATATGTTTAGGAAGTATCGGACACGTATCCGTGATTATCTGAGGAGTATTAGTATCCGATGTGGACAAGATGCAGGTACATTATTCTTGCAGAAGTGTTTGTGCTTCCTAGGCATAGATGCATGGATCCCATACTGCATGTCAAGATTTAATACCATGTCAGCAAAATGACATAGTATCACCCTTGTTACCTTATATTGTAGTTTACCTCGATTAGCAAAAAGTTATTAATAACTGCAGGAAGGAAAAAAGAAAACATCTTTTTAGGAGGTAACAAGAAAAGAATAATGTTTGGGAAAGTAAGATAACTGTTTAATTTTCCCAAAAGCTTTATGAGAAAAAACACCAAGTGGTATTTTGTTGTAAACTGTCATGTTCTTCAAATTACAGAATGGTGTTATCCAACAACATTTATGTGATTTTTTCTCCTAGCCAAATAGATGCAAGAACTTTTTTCTTTTCTCTCACTTCACTTTCTACTACTTTTACTGTCCTACATTATTTTCTTCCTAACCAACCTAGGAATAATCAACAGATACTCTTTTATTCTGATGCAACTTCCTAGCTTCAAATTTGAATGCACTTGATTCAACTTCACCTCAAGTAATAGGTTCTTTGAACCTCTAGACGCATGAATTGTCAAAGACATGGATGAACCAAAATGGATTGAGCATTCATTTAATGTCCCCATCATCGCAACCTTAAACTAATTACTGTAAACCTTCAAGATATTTTAGGAGCTGCTCATTATCTACTATTGGAATTAGATCATAGGATTGGATCAAGAATGGAAAAATTCTACAAAAGGATAGATAATTCCCAATAGTTTGTATCCTAACAATTTGTAACAATATACAATGAAACACTAATGAAAATTTAAAAAAAGTTAAGATAAACATTAAGGGTACATAAAATGTCACAAGTGCACCTCAATAATTTTTTAGCATATTAGCCTTCACCAAAATAAAAAAATTTTGGTTTGACAAATGTTTATTCAATATTCCATTAAACCAATGAAGCAAGGACACGAACACAATACAACATGGATATGGCGACAGGTCAAATCTTTAAAAAGTATGACATGGATATGACGTGGACATGGCTAATATAAATATAAATTATTATTTATAATTTTATTAAATAAGACAGTTAGAATGTGTTACATAATATGCACTATGGAATATCCTAATATTATATATATTATTACTCTCCCACCTTGTGATTATAATTATAGTTTTGTCATATTGGAAAGTGTTATTACATGTTATGATATATATATATAGTGTCAATTTTCTTTTAAAAGAAAAAGAGGTTGGACATTTTGAACTATATTTGTATCGTTTTCAAGATTGTTATATGTTTCTATTCTACATGATTTGTAGTTGAGAGTGTATGATCTCTTAATTGAATGTCTGGAATGTGTAGGCCAAGTGCCCGAATAATAAAAAATATTTTTAAATTATGGACATGTCCATGAAGTATTATCGTACACGTGTCCATGGGCTGTCGTGTCCAACACGGACACAACATCTTTGTAGAAGTGTTAGTGCTTCTTAGCATTAAACAAATTATAAATTACAAAACTAGATGTAAATATAAGAGAGAGAATGTCACTTATCATTCAGCAATGATAAAACATAGAATAAAAATATTTAATCTGCACAAAAAAAATCTTCATATACAATTTCCAACTATAAAAGATTCCATACAGAACTATGAGATAGGAGGCACTTGAGCTCTGATACGTTGTTTTAGTATAATCAGGGAGCAGTTTACATTGCTTCTAACCGACAGAACATATCGAGGAAGATTGTCACTTTGTTAGGGAATTGGTGATATAGAAACAAATTTCCACAATGTAAACGATCAGTGAGATGATGTATCACCTAAGTTTTAGAGATTAGGGAAAGGGGAAGTTCTCGAGTTGTGTAACAAGCTACACAAGATATATAATCTATGGTCAGCCTTGAAGAGTTGTATTAATTAGTAATGCATGTCAGAGGAGTAAAACTGTTATTTCTAAATTTTTCATAGGTAAATTGCAAAAAGAAACCATTAATTGTTCAGTTTTTTTACAGTTAACCTCCCTAAACAAATTTTCGGATGTAGTCAAATTTTTGCAAATAGCACATGCCATCAGATAGCTGTTAAAAAAAACAAAATTTAGACATGTTCATGGAACAACCTTTTAACGACCATTATGCCCTTCAACGGGGTTTCGTGTAATGATGGTTGAGTACAATGTTTCATTTGGAAACTATAAATCTATGCAGAATGGAATTTTTTATGTTTAGGGCAGGTCAATAAAGAATGCCAATGACCAAAGGCATTGAAAGCCATTTACTAATTTGCCATCTCAAACCACAGTGTTGTGGAGTAAGGATTGTATTCCACATCAACAATGTAAGGGAGAAGATGAAATTGGTGTTGTGGTGGGCCCAAATTTTCTGGATGAATCTATTCAAAGTCTTGGTTGATCAGATATGGCAGGTATGTATGTTAATTCTTAGGGTTTCAAAGTCATCATCATCATCATCATCATCCATTCATCCTTGCCTTAATCCCATATGAATGGGGTCGGCCACATGAATTCCCTCTCTCCAACCTTTTTTATTACATGACATTTCACCTACTATATTTAACTTTTTAAAGTCATTTTTAATAATCTCATTCCATGTTATTTTTGGTTGCCCTCTCCATCTCTTACCTTTTATTACAACTAATCTTCCTTGTTTGACTGGCAAATCTCTAGGTCTCCAATGTATGTGTCTAAACCATCTAAGTCTACTCTCTTCAATTTTCTCCTCAATGGGTGCTACACCTAATTTTTCTCTTACACTCTCATTAATGATCCTATCTCTTCTAGTTACTCCACTCATCCATCTTAACATTCTCATTTTCGCTACATGAAAGCATTGTTCTTGCTTCTTTTTGGGGCCCACCACTTTGCTCCATACAACATAGTTGGTCTAATAATGGTTCTATAGAATTTTCCTTTTAGCCTATGTATTATTCTTTTATCACATAAAAACCCCACTAGCTTGTCTCCAGTTTGTCCAACCAGCTCCATTCCTGCAAGTTATATCGTTTTCTATCTCTCCATCCTTTTGTATTATCGACTAAGTAGCACAGATACGGCTAAAGAAGAGCCGTGGCCGTATCAGACACGTATCCGATACGGATACAGCATGATACGTGTCCGATACGGCTAAGAAGTATCCAATTGTTTAAAATTATTTTTTAAATATCGGATACGGTTGGGATACGAGAGGGATACGACTAGGATACGCGAGGATACGGCTGGGATACGGGAAGGATACGTTTAGGATAGTTTTTGGGGCAAATTTATAATTTTTTGTTATATAAAATGGGGTTGAGATGTAATATTAAAAACTTTATAGGTTAGAAAATAAGAATCATTTTATAATAAAACAAAAATAGTTTTAAGTATATTTATTTTATGGTTGAAGAATAACACTTAATATTTTATGTATAATATTATATTTTTATTTATTTATTTATTTGACGTATCCTTGCCGTATCCGTATCTTACTTTTTTGAGATTTCCCATATCGCCGTATCCGTATCGTGTTGTACCCGTATCCCGTGTCCGTGTTCGTGCTTCTTAGATTATCGATCATAGATAAAGAAAGTGGTTGTTTTGAGTAAATTTTTGGTTTTGAAGTGTTATCATTACATTATCAATGTCTGAATCTTTATTAAATTTGCACTCCATATACTCGGTTTTAGTTTGACTAATTCTTTATCCTTTCGATTCTAAAGCCTTTCTCCACATTTCTAGTTTTATTGCTAAGTTCTCTTTAGAGATATCCAAGAGCACGATATCATCGGGCAAAAATCATGCAATATGGGATCTGATTTTGGAATTCTTTCTTTATCTCATCTAAGATTATTGCAAATAAATATGGGCTAAGCACCGAGCCTTGGTGCAATCCTACATTTATGGGAAACTCAGTAGTGTCATCACACGTGGTGCGAACTTTAGTTTGTGTATTCATTTACATATCTTGGATACTTTTTATGATTTGTAAGGGAATTTGTTTTCTTTGTAGGGCCCACTAAATTATATCTCTTGGGACCCTATCATACGCTTTTTTCTAAATCAATAAAAACCACATGTAAGTTTTGTTGTTTATTCTTACATTCTTCAACTAATTGCCTAAGTATATAGCTTCCATTGTTGATCTTAGGGTTTCAAAGTAAAGAAAAAGAATGGATAGATAGCAAAACTACATTGCTTTGTATTATGAGCATATTATTTTATTTTAAAAAAAATTAAATTTAAACAAAAGAAATAGCAAGATGCTTTACAAATGTACTATGGTCAGCATGTTCAGTTTATATCCTTGAAAGTGGGGAAATAAAAAAGAAAAGAAAAATAAATCTTCCCATCCTTTATGTTTTTTTAATCAGAAAATCAACACATGCACAGACCCATTATAGCCCCAACAGGGACTTCAACTCCCAACAGGGAAGAAGTGGAGATACCAATAAGCTAAACCCTCGGTGGTAAAGTAAAAAAAGTTCCAATTCTTTACAACTTACCACTATACATATCAGACTTGAGCTTTTATGTTAATTGAGAGAGAGAGAGCAGCCACGCGCGGGTGGGGTGGGATGGGGTGGTTGAGATGGTCGTACATATCTAAAGCACTAGAACCCAAAAAAAAAGTTGCTTTACAAATGTACTAGCCATTAATGTTGTTCTAATCATCCAATACCAAGTTTGTGAGATGTATGTACTTAATGGTTCAACATCTTAGATGATAGATATCCAATTAGATAATTCTTGTGCCAGTGAGTAAACATTCATCATACCCATTAACCTTGTATACTATAGCCATGTTTGCCTGTACTTCTACATTATATGTTCAAGAGAAGAAATTTTGTTTGTGGCCATTTTTGGAACCCAGTCACTTCTAAGTCCAAAGAAAGTAAGAAGTTGTGTTCTGATTGAACAGTCAAGAGTGCCCAATCAAGTGAATGAAAAGGGGAAAAATAAAGTAAAATGAAAATAAAATACCACACAACTTCAACCAATCACTAGGAACTGCCATATAGAAATGAGAATAAATGAAAAAGAACTTAAATGAGTATATATATAGATATATACTCAGAAGCTATTACTGACCTCAGTAAGCTATTTTCTCTGATCAATGCATCCAGCTTGGATGAAACAACTACTTTCCATAACTCAAGGTCAGTAATGTCTTTCTCCTGAAAAACAAAAAAAAATGCCAAACAGTTAGGTACTTTTACAAAGTTCATAACCCTCGGAACAATCCAAAGGTCCCGCACACTACATACCACAATCTCCTTCCAATCCAAAAGATCCTTGATTACGGTTTTGCTTGTATCCAAAAGCAATGAAACTCTAGATAGCTCTTTATCAAGCTCAGGCAAAACATCACCTTGTCTTCTGTTCAGTTCTTTGATGTACTCCTCTAGCACAGATAGGTTTAGCTCAAGTGACCTCACCTTCTGCATCAAGATCTTCAGAACAGAATCACTAGGAATTCTGCTATTTGGCTGCTGTCTAACTTCCATCACAGGATCGGGAATTGTGCTCGTGACTGAATTCTTAATCACATCATTGTTAAGCCTTAGCGCATCATCAATGCTTTCTTTCCCTTTATCAGCAGACTCAACAACATTTTGAACAACAGCATCCCCTTTATGGTCACTCTGACCTGGTTCGAGTTTTAGGGAAGGCATTGCAGTTGAATTAGGATTTGGCAATTTATTGGTAGTAGGATCCCCAGAAGCCACAATGAGATCTTTGAGCATTCGCTCAATTGCATCTACACCATAGACCTCCAGAACACTTAGTGTGCAGTAAAATCCCGATCCATAATGACTAAGTAAACTCAACTTCAGGTACCTAAGCCATTTGGGTTCAGGCAGCTTAAAACTTTGAGCGTGCTTGACATTTGCAGCAACAAAGTCACCCAATGGGGACCAAGAATCAGTAGGATAAACCAAACTCCCGGACAACTGAAATTCTTTAAAATTAGAAGAATAATGTTCAAAATTTGCAATTTTGACTGCATCAACTAGAGTTTCCTCTGCAAGCTCAATCACAACGAACTTTCCCCCAACGGAACAAGGGTTTCTCAGGTATTTATCGTGATCCTTCCCCAATATGTTATTAGCTCCTTTTGCTTCCTTATTATGAGCCACCACTTTTGCACCCTTAGATGCTGAGGCATAGTTGTACTTTGTTCCATCAGGCTCAAGTCGGTGAGTGATGTTAAAAAGCTGACTTGGTGAGCCCTTTTGGACGTTTTTTTCTTGCCTTGTTATGTTCCGAAACTCGTCATAATTGAGATAAGCTCTATCATTCAGTAGCTTTCCTGGTATGTTTTTCTTCTGTTCTTGAGGTTGTAACCCACACATTAAATCAGTGTAACCTAAAAAACTCCAAAATATTACTTCTAATTCATTGATTTCTGCAGGTGAATACGTAAAATTTGCAGAGCCAGGATCGTGAACGGTGGAATTACTACAGTTCATAGAGACATTAAACTCTAGCAGTATCTCATTTGTATGAATCCTGCTTTTATCTTCAACTGGCAAATTCCTACAGCCGCAACACTCATCATCACAAACATTAGGGTTAGGTGTACTTCTGTTGTCAGCATCCGAATTCCCTGAATAAGTTACTTTTACATTAATAAAATAAGTAAGAATCAAATAAACAATATGACCTAATCATTAAGTAACTAATGCCATTGTGTGAGAATTATTCTAGAATTGAGATTTACAAACACACCCGCTCTAAGGATCCAGCACACGCACACAGACACAGACGCAGACACACAAGGTTTCATTCCCATCCAAAAACCATCTTACATCATATTTCATCATAAGCTGAGTTTCTTCACATATTGACACAAGAAACAATTGACTAAAGTGAAAAGGTGCACGAATGGAGATTAATGTAATTAAATAAAAAAAAACAAATCCATAGCTAATACTGAAAGGCCTTGAAACGAGTCTTCGAGTTTCAAGTTCGTGTACATTTTATCAAATTCAAAAAGAACAAAAAGGGTTCGCTTAAAATAAAAAATTATTAAATGGATTAAAAGATAAATATTGCTAAAAATCACATAAATGAATGAGAAAATTACCTCCATTGCCATGGGTAAGGCCAAGTTTGGTGTAGAAAAAGAAAACAAGGCACAAGATCAAAGGCAACGAGAGGTCGAACAAGCTCTTTCTATTCTTGTTACTTTTGATGCCGTTAACAACACTGCCTCGACAATTGACATTTATTAAGGATTCATCGTTGCGAGGTTTCTTCATCTCTCAATCGACCGTACATACACAATGTAGGAGTCGCGGAGTCGGGTCGCGTCTCTCTGTTTCATCATCTACCTACAGATAAGGGTAAGGGGGGGCCTTGCTCCGAAATCAATCCCAAGGGAAGGAATTTTTGCGGCTTTTAGGTGTCTGTTGTCGCGAGTATTGTCAATGGCGGCATTTTGTTGGCTAATTATTAATGTTCATTCCCCAACTTTCGGAAACATCTTTTGGTGCCATAAATTGGGAACACCTTGACCCCCACAAATATCATAAGCACTGTGTTTGGATGCAGAGAGTTTGGAGGAGTAAAAGGAAAAGGAAAAGGAAAAGGAAAAAAAAAAAGAAATAGGTAAAAGAAAGAAAAATACGGAAATTCTTAATCCCTTAAAGGCCCGTTTGTGATTTCTTGTTCTCTCCTTGTTTCTATGAAATAATGTTAAGGATGGTGAGTTATGGAATTGAAACAAGACCAGATGAATAAGAGAAAAATATTGAAAATTATGATGTTAGAGATGGTTAATTTGGAAACTATTGATTCGTTTGTGACCCTTTTTTTTTTACTCACAGTTGAAACATTAATTACATGAGTTCGAAAAAGGAATAGAAAGAGAAGATTTCAACATGGTGAAGGTTTGATAGTTAAAGTGGTTAAATAATTCATCAAGTAGTAAATAGTGAACGTCTTAGTTAAATTATTGAATATGCTTTAATTAATCAATGCAGATTATTAGATTCAATGAGGAATTGAAAAAGAGATATAAGTTTAAACATGATTGAGCGAGAGAGCTTTAATTTGTAAGCAAGGGTAAAAATCACTTGATAATTAATTGTTTTAATTTTAATTTGTGTAGATGTTTTTTTGGAATATTGTGGAACAGGATAGTATTAGTTTGGCTTATATTACGTAAAGGATTTATTAGTCTTTGATAGTATTTATATATATATATATATATTTTTGACCCGGGAACCTTTTTAACTACAGACTCTTTGCACTTACAAGGTAAAGCTCGTATACGTGCTATCAGCTCCAAATAACACATTGTGGTGGATAGTACTCCATATTAGATTCTTTGGAATACTGTGAAATTGGATAGTATTATTCTTGGTGATATTACAAAAAGGATTTATGGATTTTATTATTAATCCTTGATTATATGAATTTTGTGATATAACATTAATTGTATTATTGAGGGTAAATTATTACGACATTCTTTGAGATTTATTTTGAACATGGTTTAGGACCATCTAATAATATATATATCTTGAATAATGAAAGCTAATTCATGTGTTGGTCATTTACTCTAAATATGAGTTTCAAATGAATTGGACCGTCAAGTAACTTATAATCTTAAACTATCTAATAATTTCTTCCATGGTGCAATCATGACTATGAAAAATCAACCCGTTATAAACTTAAAATTGTTATTGTCATTTTTAAGGTGTATTTATTTCAACTAATATATATTAGTGTTACTTTCAAATTTCACCAAGAAAGTCTATTGAATTTGATTAATTTCAGTTAATTTATGTAAGGGTTAAATACAATGACCTGAGGTATAGTTTAATTACACTCGGATAATTTTTTTTTAAATTTCTTGCACTATTCTCCCCTCTAACAGAAACAAGCAGATGGACACTACTTTTAAGGGTGAATTTACCGTAATACCTCCATTATTTTAATAATAAAATATGCAAAAAAATCTGCTCTAGTCAAATTACCGAATTACCTTTCTTTATTAAAAAAATATTAAGTATCATCACATTTGGCATAAAGCCCATCAATTGTTGTACCTTCCCTTTACATTTCTCTTGTGCTCCATTACAGACCCTTTACATTTCCTTTGTACTAGGATTTTGTTTCAAAAATCAATAAATCTACTCTCTTGCTAGAGGTTTGTGCGATCAGTTGATAAATCTAAAGACATTTGTTCGATCGATCGATGAGATTTGTTGGTTCGTTGGTTTGATATTGCTAGAACTATCAATGAGTGTAATTAAGTTGATTTTGAGTCTAATTAAATATCCTTAACTCTAATTGAGATGAAGTTGAGTGTAATTAAGTATCATTAACTTTAATTAAGCTAAAATTGAGTCTAGTTAAGTATCACCGAGTGTAATTAAGCTAAATTTGAGTGTAATTAATATTTTTAACTCTAATTAAGCTAAAATTGAGTCTAATTAAGTATCACTGAGTGTAATTAAGTTGAATTTGAGTCTAATTAAGGATCATTAACTCTAATCAAGCTAAAATTGAATATAATAAAGTAACATTTACTCTAATTAAGTATCCTTGGTCTAATATAATCAAGTAATCGCCTATGTCTAATTAACGTGAAATACCTAAGTCTAATTGAAATTAAATATAAACCCTAAAATCTTATACCCTAAAACCCTAAATTTTAAACCCTTAAATCCTAAAACCCTAAGGGCTAGTTTGGTATGCAAGAATAGAGGTGGAATGGAATGATCATTTCACATTTGATTCCATTTCTCTTATTTGTTGTGCTACATTAGAAATGAAATAGTCATTCCTAGTCATTCCCTTGGAATGCTCATTCCAACAAAATCATTCCTCGTCTTGAACTATGGAATGACCATTCCTCGTCTTGAACTATGGAATGACCATTCTATTTCCACTTCTTATTAAAATCACTCTCTCTCTCTCTTCATTAATTTCTCTCCCTCTTTTACAACTCACTCCATAATATAATATATATATATATATAATAAGTAATTAAAGTTAATTTCTCTCTATATATATAATATGTATGTTATATACTTGCCACACGCCTATATATATATACACGTCACATGCCCATATGTATAACTTGCTATATTTTAAGTTATGAAAGAAAAGGAAGGTGCTTGTTCTATCATTTGCATTTTTTAAATTGATTATGTTTTATGGAAAAGTATAACATGTTGGAAGGTATTACCATCTCATTCGTACATCATTCTCTATCAGTAGCCAAACATTGGAATGAGAATGGGCATTCCATTCTATCCTCATTCTCATTTCATCTCCATTCTATTTCACTCCTGCATACCAAACTAGCCCCAAGTCTAGAACTTAAATTGCTTCTAATTAAACTGTAATAAACTCAAATTGACTATAAATAACTTATATACCTTTTCTTTTCTTTATGATGATCTCGGTGAAGGGAAGTGAAACGTAAGCGTTTTCAACCGCTAAAGCATAAATACAAGTAATTCAAATAGTTCACGATGGATTCCATACAGGGAATTATCGGTCCCCCTCATACTCCTCGGAGGTGAATAAGAGCTATAGACCCTGATAGGTATAACTACCTATAGTTATTTTCTGATTTTTATGAGGCTGCAGTTAAGAATGTCCCTACCCAAATTGGCTTGACAATGAACTTTTATTGGCTTGACAAAGGTAGACATAAAAATGTTATGATTGGGGGTGATATAGTTGTACTAAAGATGTTTGAGATAAATGCATCAAACCCCTTTATAGATATCCTTTTAAAGGTTAAAGTAGTTGGTGAACCTTTGATTGTAATTAGAGATGATAATGTTGATGCTTCTCAGTCTATCCTAAAGTAGTTGATATTCAAATTGATAATGAGGGTCAACAGAATATAGGTTAGTAGGGTTAGAATGTGGATCAACAGGGTCAGAATGTGGGTCAGCAGGGTTACAATGTGAATGCAAAGGATGAGGGTGATAATTCAAGTGATGAAGACTCTGTTTTTAGTGGTAGTGATGATGATGTAATTAATACGGTGATTGAGGAGGAATGGGGGGTTTTTGAATGTGAACTGGATGTTAAGTCTCTTGTTAATGATAATGATAGGTTTTTTGATTGCAACTCCAATGAAAATGATGATGATTATTCAGATTCTGACCTTGAGTTAAAGGGGTAGACACTTCAAATTCACAAGTATATGAAGGGTAAGATGTTTAAATATGATAAGAATGGTGAAATTGAGTTAGTCAGGGTCTTTTGTTTGATGATGTTACCCCTTTTAAGAGTATCTTGAAGGAGTATTTTGTCCAGAAGAAGTTTAAGCTGATTAGAGACGAAAATGAGAAGAGAAAGGTCACTGCCCATTTTGGCAGTTAGTGCTGCAATTGGAGAATTCATGCTTCTACTTTACCTGATAAGGTGACTTACAAGATAAAGATCATTGGAAAACACAGTTGTGTGAGGGTGAACAAAAACAAATAAGTTACATCAACTTGGATAACACAAAAGTTAGGTAATAAGTTCAAAATTGAACCTAAGATAAAATTGAGAAGTTTATTTCAAGAAGTAAAGGAAAAGCTTGGGGTTCTTGTTCCTAAAATGACACTTTATAGTGCAAAAAAGAAAGCTGCAGAGACAAATGAGAGGTGTCATGCATAGGCATTCAGAAAAATGCCTTTGTATGTAACTGAGATATTGAGAACTAACCTTGGTAGTTTGATTAAGCTTAGGAGGGTACGAGAGAGGTCTAAGGTATTTAAAAGTTTTTATATATCATTTGATGTTGTACAAAAGAGATTTCTAGATGGTTGTAGGCCATTCATTGGTGTGGATGGATGTCATCTTAAAAATCCTTTTGGTGGTGTTTTATGTGTAGTGATATTGGATGGGAATAATGGCTTATTCCCCATTGTAGTGGTTATAACTGATGGTAAGACCAAGGATGCGTAAACTCATTTCTTAAGAAATTTACATGAATTAATAGGTGACAACACTCAGTCAGTACCTTGGAACTTCATGAGTGATGGGTAGAAAGGTGTTCTTCAAGCCCTAGTTGATGTTTTTCCTGAGACAAACACTATAAGATTCTGTAAGTATATATAAAGAAACTTCAAACTTCAGTTTTCTGGTGTAAAGTTAAGGAGGTTATTTTGGAAGGCTGTAAAGGTGCAATTGCTGCCTTTCAAGAGAAAATGACAGCAATCAAAAACTATTCACCAATAAGATATGACTAGTTGGTTAATCACCCTGTGGACAGATGGTGCATGCATAGGTTTGACTCAAGGGTGAATTGTGAAAACAATATAAACAACCATGTTGAGTCCTTCAATTTCTGGATTGGAGACATTAGGATGAGGTCTGCACTTGGTATCTTGGATACAATTAGGAGCAAATTGATGTCTAGGTTACATAAAAGGTTCTAGAAAGTGGTAGGATGGTAGTATACTACTGATCTTAAATTGAGGAAGAGGTTGAACAAGGCCAAAAAAGATTAAGTGAATTGCACTATTATATGGGCTGGGGGGTGAATATGAAATGACATAATAAGGGATGAGCTTTATTGTGAACATGGACAACAAAACTTGTTGTTGCAGAGCATGAGAAAATTTTGGAATACCTTGTCATCATGTTGTGACTTGTATTAATCATAACAGACTAAAAGTGGAAAAGTTCTGTTTCAATTATTGTAGTAAAGACAAGTATTTGCAAACTTATGCAAGTATGATATATCCACTGCACCAGCAAAACATATGGCCTGATGTAAAGCATACCCTACTTAAACCTTCACCACTTAAGAGAAATCCAGGTAGACCCAAGAGGAATAGAAGAAGGGAGGTGGATGAACCATTGACTGGATAAAGATGCTGTATTGTGACATTCAACATTTGTATATGAATGGGCCACAATGAAAAAGGATACCAAAGGGCACTAACAACAACAGAAGTTGTAGCAGGATCTTTTACACCAGCTAGATCTGTAACAGCAGGGAGAATAGGTGCAGTAGCTAGAGGTAGAGCATGAGTAGGTGCAACAAGGACTAGAGTAGCTACAACAAAGTCTAGAGAATTTGCAACAAAAGCCAAAGGCCATGGTGGCACACCAACCAGGTGAAGTAATAGCATGAGCATTTACAACTATAGTGGGGAATGGTGCCATAACAAATTAAACACCTACAGGTGATAAATGCACAAAACTTGCTATTTGATATTCCAAAATAAGTCTTTAATTACTCTTTTATATTATTTAAATGTTCTTATATGTGTGTTTTTATATTTTATAGGCATTGATTCTGGAATGAGAAGAACAGAATCAAAAACGACAAATAAGGAAGAAGTTATGGCTATAAAAAGGAAGGTTATATTTGTTAATAGCCAAATATGACTATAAGAATGTTTGTATGAGAGTTGGTATTCTATAAAACCAACTCTACAATAGGTCTTAAGTTCAAAACTTTGAAACATATTTTTTACTAGAATTTAAATTGAAAATATGGAGATCAAATCTTGGATATTCAATTTTTATTTTTAAATTTTGTATTTTAAATTTTCTTTTTTCACCTAAACCATTCTCCTCTAACTCTATAAATAGGGGGTCTTAGGGTTTGGTGAAGAAGTTAGAAAAATGCAGAGAAAAACATATTTTTTACATGGCCACATCAACGGTTTAGAATTTAAATTGAAGATATGGAGATCAAATCTTGGATATTCAATTTTGAATTTTTATTTTTAAATTTTATTTTCCCACCTAAACCATTCCCAACTCTATAAATAGGGGGTACTAGGGTTTGGTGAAGAAGTTAGAAAAATGTAGAGAAAAAAATAGAGTGTGTTTATTTTCTTTATTTTCTTGTAATCTCTTCTCATTCAATGAAAAATTATTTTATTTCTATGTGTTATTTTTCTGTTGATATGCTAGTGTAAACACCCCTCTCAAAAGAGTGATGAAGCCACTGTGGTTGAAATATAAGTAAATTTTTTTTATTTTTTTATATAATTTTTTCTCCTAAGAGTGTTCTTTTGTTCTGAGTTTTTGTTTTCAAAAAATATAGATGATTCTTTGTGTGTGTCAAATAATAGTAATTCGAAGAATGCCTACTTCTATATACCAAGCAAATGTACATCAAATTAAAAAAAAAATGTTCTCTATTATATAATCAAGTGTTTTTTTTATGCTATGTTTTCTTTCATCTTTCCAAGTTGTAATTGGATTGGTTATTGGAGGAAAAATTAGATAAGAATACTAAAAACTTTGTTTATATGGATTAGTGGTGGTGGATTCTCTTTCCTTGAGTTTTTTTTTTTTTATCATTTGATCAAAGTTATTTAATAGTAATTTTATTATTCAAAAATCATAAATTTATTTTCAAATATTCAATTTTCATCCCAAAAAATTAAAGTTTTGAATTTAAGGGTCATTACTGATTTTCACTTGAGAGTGATTCGACACCGCTTATTACTATACGATTTTTAGTAAAGTTTTTACAAGTTTGATTTTTGTACGAAATATAGAAAACCAACGATAAAATATCTAAATCTACACATGCGAGTAGGAGCTTCCACATCTGCAATTAAAACTACAATTGGGAATGGTGCATTGGTTAACTTAGAAGTCAAAATAGTGGCGCTATTAATGTAAGTAATGCAAATCTTCTAATTAAATTAATTTGATCTCATTTATTTTGTTCAAACTTGTATTGAATTTAATTTTTAACCCTTATTTCTATCTATAGGTGACAAGATATAGTATTTAGTCTCTATTTTGATGATATTGATGTAGTATTTGGTTTCTCTTTTGGGGATGTCTTATTTATTTATTTATTCTTTTTTACAAACTGGTATTGAAAGTTTATTTCTTGTTGCAGGGGTATTAACAGTTTTTTGTTTGTTTGTTTGTAAATGACTGTACATGGGGTTGTAAGTATTGATGAGTGCTAAATTGGAAGCCCGCTTTATTTTTTTTTTGCTGATGTGGGCTATGGTGGTGGATACTAACTTACAAGCCCAATCTATATTTATTTGGTGATACGGGCTTTTGGTGATTTGAACGTATTAAAACACTGGTAATATGACTATGGAAAAACAATGATGTTTAAGACAATTTATGTTCTGTGACAGTAATGCTTAACAAAATTTATGTGATGTTTGTTGGTTGTCCATATGATGTGACAGTGATGTTTAAGATAATTACGATGTAACGTGACTATGGTGACTATTTTAAGTTACATCAACTATGGATGCCCATATTATGTGTTTTATTTACTTATATGTTATATGTGTGATGTTTATGTTATTGCTGAAATTGTTTGACGTGTTTGTTTGCATTTAGTTGGAGAAAGTGAATTTGTGACCAAACTTATTTAACCCTGGGATAGGTGACCAAAGTTCAATTGACTAGCAGAAATTGACCAAAAAATAGAACCATGTAACCACTTTCAAAAAGTGACAAAAAAAAATTTGAACCAACAAACCACTTTCAGAGAGTGACCAAAAATTGAACCAAGTAACCACTTTTAGAAAGTGACCAAAAAATTTGAACCAATTAATCACTTTCAGAAAGTGACCAAAAATTTGAACCAAATAACCACTTTCAGAAATGACCAAATGCACAACAATTAACCGCGAAGAAGTTCATTACATTAGTAGAAAAAGAAGTCTAAGATCATTTGCATCATCAATTAACATACATAACCATTGCCACTTACAAAAAAAAAAGCAATCAATACCATTGTTACAACAACACAACACAACACAACACATGAATATGCTTGCAATTAACTGTTCTTGTCATTGTTACCCAAACTTCCATGCCACCAACAGGTCCACCACCCATAATATTCCAGAAATAACAGGTCCATCACCACCACCCATTCCAACTGGTACGATATATTGATCAATTCCACCATCACCAAATATGTCTTCATTTATGGTGTATTGAGGAGGTTCCCACCATGCAAAAAACAGACACACATCTTTTTCACAAAAATAGAATAATTTGCCAGGGTTATCTTTGGACTCAGATATCCTTAGTGCTGCCCTTTTCCTACACCAAAATAGATGGATGGTGATAACACACATATTTTACTAGAATTGGTAGAAGATGAAGATCTACGCGAGCTCATTTATCTACGTTAGACAAAATAAAAATTTGACGTAAAGTTATTAAAGAAATAATTTTGGGTATATCTATATAAACCAAAAAATAGTATGTTCAGAAAGTGTCAATTTTCAGGTATTTGGTGACTTTTTTGTGACTTTCCATTTTCAGGTATATTTATATACCCGTATATCTAATCAGAAATTAAATACAGAAACAAAAGGGGAATGAATGAAGATTTTTAGGTTTAATTGAAGACCCAAAACACATGAACTGATTTGCTAAGCATAAACTGATTTGATAAGCATCTATATAAGCATACCTCAGATATTCAATCAATCTCTTGGCCTATCTTCTTCGATTTGTTTAAATGGGAGACCCAAATACACATTATATATATGAATATACAGATATGTAACGGTGAGTTGTCCTTGCATTTGATTTTTATTTTGATTAAGGGTAAATTTGGCATAAAAGATGAGGTATTTTTGGGATATTTTGGCCGGTTCACGCATTTTTTTGGACATACATCACGATATTTTGGACGGAGGGGGGCATTTGTAAAATGTGTACAAACCTCAAGGGAACACGGTACAAGAAATTCAAAAAGTTTTACCCAAGTGTAATTAGGCCAAAGGGAGGTCATTGTATTTAACCTTTTATGTAATGATGTGTTGATAAATGTACAAAACTTGCTATTTTATATTCCAAAATAAAATTTAATTACTTTTTTATTTTATTTAAATGTTCTTATTTTTGCATTTATGTTTTATAGGAGTTGATTTCCAAATGAGAAGAAAAACGACAAAAAAAGGTTGAAAATGATATATATAGCCAAATATGAATATAAGAATAATTATATGTGAGATGATATTCTGCACATTTACTCCACAAGAGGTCTTAAGTTCAAAACTTTAGAAAATATTTTTTACACGGTCATGTCAGCAGTCTAGAATTCAAATTGAAGATATGAAGATCAAAATTTAAATTCAAATTCAAATTTTATATTTTGAATTTTTCTTTTTAAAATTTGTATTTTTTATTTTAATTTTTTTCTCACCTAAAGCATTCCTCTTTAATTCTATAAATAGGGGGTCTTAGGGGTTGGCGAATAAGTTAAAAAATTGTAGAGAAAAAATTACAAAAAAAAAAATAGTGTATTCATTTTCTTTATTTAATGAAAAAAATAGTTTTATTTTTATATGTTTCTTTTCTGTTGATATGCAAGTGTAAACTTCCTTCTCAAGGGAGTGATAAAGTTACCATGGTTGAAATATAAGTAAATTCTTTTATTTTCTTGTATAATTTTTTCTCCCAAGAACATTCTTTTATTCTGAGTTTTTATTTAAAAAAATTAGAGAGATGATTTTTCATGCTTGCCAAATAATGGTAATTCGAAGAATGTCTACCTCTATTTACTGAATAAAGGTACATCAGATTAAATAAAAAAAATGCTCTCTCATATATAATCCAGTGTTTTTTTTATGCCATATTTTTCTTTATCATTCTAAGTTCTAATTGGATTGGTGAGGTGTATTGGTTATTGGAAGAAAAATTAGATGAGAAACTAGAAACTTTATTTATATGGATTCATGTTGGTGGATTTTCTTTCCTTGAGATTTTTTCCATCATTTGATCAAAGTTATTTAATAGTAATTTTATTATTAAAAAATAAAAAATTTATTTTCAAATATTCACCATTCATCCCAAAAATTGAGGTTTTGAATTTGAGACTCATTAATAATTCTTACTTGAAGGGTGGTTTGATCCTGCTTATTACTATACGATTTTTAGTAAAGTTTTTGCTAATTTTATTTTTGTACAAAGTGTAGAGAAATAATGACAAAACATCCATAAATCTACACCCATCTTGTGTTCGAAAGCTAATCCATGGGCTGGTAATTTCTTTGAATAATACTTATCTATTTACTGGTGAGTAGGTGCTATCTATTGACCATAGATGTGGTCCAATCTTTCATCCACACGTTACATTGTTACATTGAGTTATTAATAAAAAAATCAAAAATAAAAAACAATGAAAGTTGGATCAACCCATTTCTTCCAGTTCTTTAATTAGCAAGGCAGAAACCACAATTCAGTGTCTAACATAGGCGAGTTGCTTTCATTAGTATCGTCCAATTTGTGAGAGAGAGGCAATAAGAGAACTTCCTGCGGCCGAGTTGACTCAGTAGTGACAAAGCTGAGTGAAATGGAGTAACCTCCATGGCTGTGAGAGAAGAGAGAGGTTGTAGATAGAAACATTTGGGTTTTTTTTGAGGTGTGGGCTTTGGTTAAGGAAGTGGATGCTAGATGGGTGAGCCTTTGGTGGAGGGATGGTAATGGTGGAGGGCGACAAAGAGATGGAAGAGAGAGAGTAGAGAGAGAGCAGAGGAAAGAAGGGGAAGCCATGATGGTGTTTTTTTTCTTCTTATTCTTTCTTTTCCTTTCTTTTCTGGTATGTGAGCTTTCTTTATGAGAGATGAAGAGCAAGTAGTGCTACTATGTTTTGGTTTTGGACCGTGGGTTACGTAACTTGTGTTCCTTGTTAATCAAATCGGATGATGACAATGGTACTGACAAAAGATCTTCAGTGACGGTGGAAACCGATGATGTGTATATATATATATATATATATATATATATATATAATTTCCTTATTTTTTTTATAACTTTTTTATTAATAATTAAAAGTGACTTGTCAATATAAGATTGCACCACGTCAGTGGAGTAAATATCACCTACTCCCACTTGTGCAATTTCTTTGTTTCATTTTTCTAACAAGTTGCATACCCATTCATTACTATTCTATTGGGATTCAATTTTTTTAACTTCTTTCATTTGAAAAATAAACGAGATCCATTTTTTTTTCCTTTGTCAGAGGACAACAAAACTCACAAGAGAAAGATTCATATTAATGGAGTTACTAAGCCAGGTTGGCCATATACTCCACTCAGAATCACAGGATTTGAAGTAAGCTCTTGATTGGACTGTAGCTTGAGCTCCTATAAAATGATTATTGTACCTTTGTTAAAGTTCAATATGTTTATGAAAATGGCATGCATTTCAATACATGGAGAATGTTGTGACACGTACATTGACGGTTGGAAATGATAAAATATTATATGGTCCACAAACCATTGCTCCTGGCCAATTACAATATGACACAAGTAAAAATTAAAATAAAATTGACATAAAATTGATATACTTGTTTGTGTGTCATGTTGTTAAGATCAATGATTTCGAGATAATGTAATAATTTTTCATTGAAAATTTAATTTTGACCAAACTATTTTGGGTCAAAATTAGAGTGGGTCTCACTAAGTATTTGAGGTGGGACTATGTTGGAACGCATATTTTTTTTTCTGAGAGGAAATAAACATAGTATATTTAATAACTTAAAATAGTTTTCGGGTGAATGAGAAATTAGTTTAGAAATACCCAATATGATTATGTTAAAAGTGGTGAAAGTGGGTTTTTTTCACGTTGGAAGATTTTGAAAAAGGTTATGACCTTATAAACATTAAGGTGGGATTTGGGTGGGATTTGAGAGGATCGAGGCCATGTTTGGTCCAACCCATCACAGGTGACACCCGTTTGACCTAACCCGGCCCAACTCGGGCTTCTCAAGTCTATATTCTTTTTGGACAAAATAATTTCTGCTTGGGTTTGGGCATGTTGGGTTTCGTCTATTTCTTTTTTTTTTTTAAATCTTCCAATACTGGAATGGTGCATGATAAATACTCTACATTCATAGTCATTGAGAAAATTTTCTTCATTTTTTAGACATTCATTTCTCCTGGAATAAGAGTCTAAGAGAGAGTACAAACACAAATAAGTTTGGTTTGTTGTTTTCTCTAGTTTGAATTGGTGCTAGCATTGGAAGGAAAATCATTATATTGTAGGAGACAATCGCCATTAATGTCTGTTCAGTATCTAGTGAACCAAAATTTGTTTTAAGGATATGCAATTTAATTCTAGCCTCGAATCTCCTTCTACAAATTTCTTATATTATTGGTTTCTTATTTATTGTTTGGTTGTAGTTATATTTTTGCTTTATTTAAATTTCCTTTGTCTCTTTGTCAAGATATAAAACAGTAACATCCAAACATATTTTTTTAATTTACAGTGCCTACATTAAAAGTTATCCTTTGTTTTAAATGCATGGTATAAGTTTGTTTTATTACGCTTCATTTGGTAGGAAAGAAGGAAGATGGGTGGAGAGAAACAGGAAAGAAGAAATAAATTTCCTTTGTTGGTAGAGAGGATGCAACGAGGGAAGAGAAAAGAGGATGGATGAGGCATCCTTCCTCTTTCACAAATTATCATCCCTTCAAATTTGGACGAAAGACACGAAAGAAGAAAGATAAAGCTATTATAAATGTTTTAAATTACAAAACTTTTCTTATTTCTTTTCTCTTCTCTCATAACAAATAAAGTAAGATATTATCTCATTATCTTCTTTTTCATCCAACCAAACAAAAAGAGAGAATAACACAATTTCTTTCCTAGGGATGTCTTATCCATCTCTCCTTATCTCCCTTCCATCCAATTTTTTTCATTCCTACCAAATGGAGCATTAGAGTTATATACTTCCTCTCATCCAACAAAGAAAGTGATCTTGTGTGTATATCTTCAAAACAATCATTAGCTATATGATAACTCCAAGGGGTTGGTTCTAGTGCTAAAGTTACTTGACCATGGTGCCTCATGAAGCATCAGGTATAAGGTTCCACTCATTTAGAGTGCAAATAATTTATTAGGGATCACTCCTGCGGCATAAGTTAAGCTTTACCTGGCTCGTGTGGAGGGACATTTTATACGATATCCCGGGGATTAGTCGAGGTAAAGCTCCAGACACCCCAATTACCGAAAAAAAAATCAATAGCTCTCTGATATATGACATTGACAAATACAGTAATTCTTAATTAATGTATGTATATGCTTATAAAGTCAATAATCAACCTGTAATATCCAAATTTTTTTTTTATAAATATATTTATTTAGTATTAGGGATTTAAGATTAAATTATGTGTTAATATTGTTATCCAATTTCACAATTGGAGCTAGTTAATTCTAGTTAATTTCATATGAAGATAGGATTGTTTAAGTTTTGCTTGTTTTGAGACTTCTCCTAAATTTATGGGTGATTTGGATGCTCTTTATTAGTGAGAAGAGGATAAAACTCTATATGAGTCATTTGGTTTTCAGAATTCTTTTAGTGAAAGTGTTTGTAAATGAGTGAAATTATTGGATTCTTGACCTAAGATGGTGAGTATGTTTATTTGGATACAGGTAAATTTGTTTAATTGTCAATTGGACCTAAAATTGAATTAATTCAAAAAATTAAGTAAATGAGCAAGTGAATCTATTCACTTCCCTTTAAATTTTAAATTACTTTCGCAACTACTTCCGCACTGCGCAACTCACATAATAGTAACACAAAAGTTGTGAAGAGGGCTAGGGTAGAGGCAAGTGAGATTGCTAAAGCCAAGATGGCTATGGCTATAAGAAAGTGAATGTTTGTCGTACTCTTGATCATTATTGAGCAGTCACAAGCAATTACACACTTCTATTTGATGTAAAGTGGATTTGTTGGATTACTTAGGGTACTAAAGAAAAGGAAGGTGGGTATTTATTGAGGCAGAGTCCTTAATTGAGATACTTAATTACTTTGTTATACCTAACTAATATCTTCAATGATTAGATTTCTTTTTCTAATTTCTAGGTCAAGTCATTCTTCAACAACAATCACCCACTTTCTATTTACATCTTGTTGTTGCTTCTTTTCTTAGGATTTATTTTTGGGAAATATTAATTAAGGTGGACAGGTTTATATATATCTTATTTCTGAGTAGGAATATGCATCCTTTTTCCTGGTTGAAAATGGTACTTGTGTCCTTTTCACGATCAATTGTTTACCCTTAATTAAGAATACCAAGGCGGAGCTAAAATTTTCCGACATTGGCTTATGTGTATCGACGCTTGACGAATTGTTTTACACTACTGCAATCCCATGAATTATTAGGCAATTATCTTAGCAAAAATTAAAATAAATTTGCATGTAATGACAAGCTGTAGAGTACAACCTTTTACACAAATGCCATGATTGACAGCAATAAACATGTATTATGGAGTCTTCTAATACATTTTTTTTTACTTCTGTCAAAATTTAGAATGAGTAAGAATTTTTACATAAAACAAGATAACCCGTCAAGAGTTTTCTATTCTTTTCAATTTTCTTATTATTATTTTTTTAAATGCAGTTCATTCTATTTCATTGGTCGAAAGTAAATCTATGTTAATTAATAAATAGATATATACGTTCAGGCGAACTAACCAAAAGCCGAACCTAAAATTGGAAGTGTGATCTCTCTGGTTTGGATTTCGGAGTTCGGACTCCAAATTCTTATCCAAAAATAGTTCATTTATTTAAGTTCACCTCCGTCTACATTAGCTAACCTACATTTAACAGACCTCAAAACACACCTAACACAAAAACAAAGTATTCAACATGATCCCTGCATTTGAAAAAGAAAGTCACAATATTTTATATGTTGCGCAACGTGCTATAATGTAAGGAAACAAGTCCAAAGTTAGTTACATTAGTTGCACTTTACTAAGATTCTTGAAGTTTAATATATGTTAACAAGAGTTTTCATATAAATTAAGTGCAAAGTTAATTAGTTACGTACATTAAGTCTCTTATATGAGATCAAACTTTTCACGTCACTTTTGCACTGCATTAATTCACACTTAGATGAGAGAGGTGGTTTGATTCATTGAGCTCCTTTGTTTGATGAGTCTAATTCTATCTATTGAAAAGCTTGCATGACAGCCTTTCTCAAGACTCAAGGTCAGAAAGTATGGATGACTATAGAGGACGGCTATTCTACTCCACTTGTGATTCATGTGTGAGTGTGACTCAAAAAGTATATCAATTAAAAATTTACCACACTTCGCAATAGAACGAATTCCTTGCAGAATAGGGCTATCGAAAGGGGTGTCGAACCTCAGGACTGTGGTCTGACTGAGTTGGATATACAAAATTAATTCTAATTAAATTTAAAAGAAATAAATTCTGATTTTTAATTCTAAATTATCTAATGAAGCAATTGAACAAAAGCAAGAAAAACTAAGGAGTGTAGAGAATATAAGATAAGTCTAGGGTAATTAATTTCACCACTAATTTCACAATCAATGGTCAATTGAACTAACTATGGGGCATCATATCATGCATAAGTGGTGTCGGTGGCTACAAGCTCACCTCCATCCGTCAAGAAGATAACATATGATTAAGGCTAAGTCATGGACTATCTTCGATTGGCATGGGCCATCTGCCTAACTACTCTAATCCAGGGTGCAGTATGGTTAATCTTCTCTAGGCATAATCCATCAAAGCTTTTAATGATATATTCAGTGAAAACCATTATGTAATAATCACTCTCATGATCACAGAAAACAAGAGGGACGAGTTCAATAACAACAATCAAATATCTAAGACAAGATAATAAATCATTGAAACTGAATTTATAAGACTTTTATTGCTCAATTCTATAATAAGAATCCTCTAAATTACACAATCTATGAATGAATACAAAAATTCCCAATAATTAGAACAATCAAACCAGTGATGTTTAGTTAGGGCTCCATCAAAACCCTAGTGGCTGAACTAGCCGCTCATGATACGCCTTGTTCTCCAATGATTCTCTATTCCAAAAGCTCTTCAAAGCTACTACCAAGCCTCCTTAATATAGCTCCAATTCGTCACTATTAATAGCCAAGAGAATACATCAAAGTCCTAATCCAATTAGGAATTAATTAGGTTTTCCCGAAACACTAATCAGGTGGGTTTTTCCTGCTGACTTCGGCCCAACTTTTGACCCAGTAGAAGTCCAATTCACGGAATTTTCGTGAAATACAAAAGTGTGCAGAATCAAATTTCATTCAACCCATCATAGAAATTATGTCGATTTGAAGCTCGGAAATAAGACTTCTACTCCGTTTTCCAAAACGGGATTAAGACTGTATTATGCGCAGATTTGGGCTTCAGGCCCGAAACCTTCTTAAGCAGTTGTAATTCTCTTGGACCTCTTTCTTGGGCTAATTTGAGTTGAAATAAATGGTGGAATGGATCTCATTGATGTAGGTTTCGTTTAACCATCTTGCATGTAATCTTTAAAAGCCCAAAATCACGGTTTTAACTGAAATAATCAGTAAGGCCCTGAAAATACAGAAAACACTAAAACGAAGTAAAATCACAAAATAATCTATCACTAAGAGAATAAAATACACAAGTTAAGAGGTTAGAATGAGTAACATTCAATGCCTATCAACTTGTTACTATTGGAGAAAGGGAAGACAGAATAACTGTTGAGAAATTACCAGCTCTTTGGAATGCATCTGAAATTGAAGCAGCTAATGCAAATAACAAAGACTTGTATCTTTGGAGTAGTTGTTCCTTTAGAGACCCAAAATATGTCATAGGATGTACTGACAATATCTTCAACTATTGTCGGATTGGTTTGATGAGTGGTCCATTTGTTATTATGTGATAGGATATACTCACCAATATCTTCAATTATTTCAGTATTTTGTAAGAATATCTTCAGTTATTTCATTTGTGAAAAAGGTTAAGAATGTTCATATTTTAGTCTTTACAATAATTATGGTTGGTGGTAGATGATGTGCTTTTTTCAAGCACATAAAAATTGAAAGAGTAATCTACAAGTTTCATAAAGATATAGTTATGATAAAGTTAACGGCAAAATTCAAAATCTTAGCCCGAACTGTAGGCCTTAATTCAATTCAAGCAAAAAAAAAAAAGGGTAAAATGCTCTAACACCCCCTAGGTTTTCTTTTATTGTTCACAGAGAATACTTGTATACAAAATAGCTTTGACATCCCCTGTCAAAGATAACAGCCGTGTGTTAACTATTAACGGTTTAAGTGTTTTTTACCATTATAACCCTCATAAATTTAACCATTTTGTAATAAACTTGTAGGAGTCATAGTTGATGTAATCCTGTCCTATACGAAATGTCCTAGATGCCCTTGATATGATGTCTCTCAAACGACATGAGTATACACTAGTCTTAGATCCACATATCCGAAACTCATCACACCCATATCTTTGAAATTCATCTCGATCAAAAATGCAATTTCGTTAAATCAAGCTTAATTCATCTTACTCTTTCTCTTTGCAATTTTTTTTTTATGATTTTTTGTTCTTATGGATTTAGAGAAAAATGGTATCTATTACTAGCATCTAACATAGATTTTTAGATCTGGAGAGGATAGATGAGTGGATTTAAAGAGAGAGAGAGAGAGAGAGTAAATAGAGAAACATCAAATCAGGCTTCATGTCTCTCTCTCTCTTTGTAAATTCTTTGTGATTTTTGGTTCTCATGAATTTAGGCTCCGTTGGATAGACACGAGAGAAAAGAAAGGAGAGGATAACATTAGTTATGAGAGAAAAGAATGGAGAGGAGAGGATAACAAAAAAATCTATTCATGTTTGGATAAATAGGAGAGAAAAGAAAGGAGACAATAACATTATTATTTGGATAAGATAGGGGAGAGAAAGGATAACGACTAAATTATTATCATATTCTTTTATATTTATGGCACATGAGTGAATAACAATTTTCTCTTTCTAATTGTTAAGGGCAGTTTCAGAATTATGAAAGTACTACTTAAACACTATCATTTCCCTCATAATCTTCTCATTTTTGAGAGGATAGGATATGAGGGATAAGGAGGGATTTGCTCACTCCTTATCTTTTCTTTTCTTTTAATGAAGTCTATCCAAACATAACATGACCTATCCTCTACTTTCTTTTCTCTCCTTATCCTTCCAAATCCCTCAATCCAAACGAAGCTTAGAAAAAAATAGCATCTATTATCAGTATCTAACATGGGTTTTAGATATACAGAGGACAAACAAGAAATGAGGTTCGAGAGATAAAGAAGGTGAAGATTTTTGGTGAAATCTTTAACCAAAATACTGTCTTCACCTCAAGCTTAACCAACCAAAACCATAATCAACAATTGACCCAATCTTGTATTCAACAACAATCCATCTCTCGCAAAGCCAATCAGACTTATCCCTACTTTCCAAAACCCAAAATACAAGCAGTAGCTTTCATCAGTATCCTAGTGAAAACCTCGTACAACCTTTGTCATCTTCAACCCTAATATAGCTAAACCCACCGAACACAGCTGTAACCACCATCTGCAACAAACCACCTTTGGTCAGATTCACACCCTTCATCCAAAACCCCATTTGAAATTCATTTTAAATTCAAAATCGAAGATCCCCAAACCCAAACCCGAATAATATCTACACATTCTCTTTCTCTCACCCCATAAAACAAAAAACCCTAAAACCCATCTCATATATTCAATTGTGTACTCAAATTACAAAACTTAGTGATGGATTTGAAGGGTTTTGTTGAAGGAGGGATCGCTTTGATTGTGGCGGGTTGCTCAACTCATCTTCGTAGGGATTAAGATCTTCCAAACCGAAGGTGTCGGTGCCCTGTTCTCCGGCATTACCACCGCCGTCCTTCGCTAAACTTTTTACTCCACCCGAATAGGCATCTATGGAGTCTTTAAACAGAAATCGTTCGACTTGAATTCAGCCACCACTATGTGATTACCACTTTAGTGTTTTTGAAGTGTAGAAAGTGTGAAATTAGGGCTAGGATTAGGTTTTGAGAAAATGAATATAAAGGGAAGGACTGAATATGGGATGTGTTCATGTGTGTTTGAATGTGTGAAGATGCAATAAAGAAGAAGATTACGTGTGTAATGATTGTGTTACTGTATGTGGGGGTATAAATGTCTAAACAATTGAGGCTAAAATTGTAATTTCAAATATTAAGGATAGTTTTGATATTTTAGTTTTTGAAATTAATTGACTTCTGATGTGTGTGACGATGAACTAATTGAAGGGGATGTTAGGGCAAGGTTTTTTGACAATGGGTTGGGCTTGGATTGATTAGTTTGGGTTGAAGGTCGGATTGGGTTGGGTTAAGGTTAAATATTTTATATGTCGGATTGAGTTCGAGTTGTACCTGCAATTCGTTCGAGTTGCACCCCTACCCTTATTGAAGTTTAATTTTTTTGTTTTATTTTATGAAAATGACATTCATTTCAGTATACGGAGAATGCTATGACACGCACAGTTCTCACATCAAACATTACCCTCTGCTTAAAATGCATGACACGTAAAGTGCCCACATCAAACCAACGCCGACCTTGACCCTAGGCGACTAAGGCGGTCACCTAGGGCCTCAAATTTATATTTGTTGTGTATAGGTATAGGCCTATGAGTGAGGGGAAAAAAGTGTATGGGTATTGGCCTATGTACATATGAGACTTGTTTTTTTTTTTTAAAATGTATCTAACATTTTTTTTTCATTTTTATAATAACCCTAATTAGGGTTAAATACAGTGACCTTCCCTGAGGTTTGGCCTAATTACACTCAAATGAAACTTTTCAAAACTCTTGCATTGAGCTCCCCTTTGACAAAATTGGCTTACTTTTTGGTGTGATTTTACCTTAATACCCTCAATATTTTAATATTAAAAAAATTACAATGTAAAATGACCAAATTGCCTAACTTTATAATTAAAAAAAAACCTTAGATGTGGGTCCCACAAATTCCACTTTCTCTATCCACCTCATACTTCATCTTCTCCAACATGGGTCTTCTTTGATCGAAAATTACAAATCAAATGGAAGAAGTGAGGGTAGTGATTAAAATTAAACAACAATCTACAACTCGTTAAACCCACAACATTAACCACAAAATAACCACTCTCTTATCAACCCAAAATCTCTCATTCACCATCTTTATTTTCTCTTCACTACCAGGAAGGGTCACAGACCCTTGACACCAACCACAACCTTCAGTGTGAATCAAACCTAAAATCAATTGTTGCCATCCACCTAAAACTACCACCACAACCTACCCTCCATTGTTTCAATGACCCAACTATACCACCACAACCCCATCTATTATTTCCATAAATCAAACACAATCACACAATCGAGAAGCAACAAATAGATCCCCCATCATCTGTAACTAAACGAAAACTAATATCAAACCCAAACCCAAACACCATCATAACCCCAAGTCAAAACCCCATCTCTGTTGAACTCTATTAGCAACGCGCCGCCAAACCCTAAGGCAAAAACCATTAGCTGAAACTCAATGAATACTATTTTGTCATATCTTGCTACTATTTACTACCGTTTGTCACCATCAATATCACTTCTCAGAGCAAACATCTAAGATAATCATTTTCTCCATATTCTCGTTGTCATCTCGTCATCATCGCCAAAATCAAACACCAATCGCAACCCAACCCAAACCTTCGTTACCTAATCTAGCCACTAAAATAAAACCCAATCGCAAAAACCACAACACATAATCCAAACCCTAGTCGCAAGAAATCCTCACCGTCGAAATCGTTATTCAAATGACTACCAAAAACATCACCATCGATTTCTTGTCAAAACCACATCTCTGTTGTTGTTGTTGTCATCGTTGGAACACCGCTGGTTTGCCGCCCATCATCTCTGTTCTCCATCATTGCATACAGCCTAAGGTCCTCCCTCTGCAATGATCAATTTTAGGAAAGGGAACTTTGGTTTTGTCTTTCAACCTAGTTGATAAGCAGTGAATATTGCTCATTCAATGTCCCTAATATTATATGAATTAGTGCCTTAGTAATATTTATTTAATGTTTTTAATAATAATTTTAATTTTTTTATAATTTCAGGTGATTAAGGGTAATTCTAATAAATAATAGTGCAACCGGACCACAGATGGTGCTATTTTAGTAAGGAGATGAAGCTTAACCCATGAGTTATATTTATATTGAAGATTCAAGTTAAATGGACTAAAGAATTGGGCTGAAAAATGAGTTAAATAAATAAAATGAGCATGGGTCTATTCATATTAAAGACGAGGCCAATTCAGGCCCACAAAGTGCTGAACCCATTTTG
Organism: Cornus controversa; assembly: GCA_026545225.1. Taxonomy (NCBI): domain Eukaryota; kingdom Viridiplantae; phylum Streptophyta; class Magnoliopsida; order Cornales; family Cornaceae; genus Cornus; species Cornus controversa. The sequence continues at coordinate 65,259,834 of CM048847.1, forward strand.
GTATTCTTGCCATAACTCCATATTCGACTTTTAAATTGGCCCAAACTCAATGTTGGTTAACGAAAATTCAATTTTGAAACTTTTCATAGTTCACAAAAATTTCCTGAATTAGATGTTTACAATACCTTTTTGCCACATTTGTGCAGTTGTGCCCTCCAGGGGTACAGATGTGCATATAAGGGCGCATGTGCCACTCCCAAGGGCGCAGATATGTCCCTGGGATGTCAGGTGTCATATTTGTGCTGTTTCACAAAAAAAAATAAAGAAAAGAAGAGGAACTAGGGTATTCAGGAGCGGAGAAAAAAGATAGGGGCAATTCGTGACTATTAACAGAAGGAAAAAGGAGGTTTTAACCATTGCCATGAGGATCTAATTTTCCTAGGGGTTTGAGGCTAACTTATTTCCAGGGGTTGAGGAAGCCCTAGCTAAGTATCATTGTTGATTGAGTTATATTTGGGGATTGTTCTTTTTATGTATATAGTTGTATAATTTTGAGGACTACATTTGTGTAATTAGTGACAATTGCATAGATGTGCATTTATGGTTGTGTTTAAATACTTATAATCATTCTTGATTTAATGATGTCTTGTCTTAGATGATATTTTATCTTGATTGAACTCAAATCATTCCCATGAGAGATTTAAAAAAATAGGGTTTTAAAAGAAGATTTTAATGCTGAACTTGATAATTCATTGAGGTGAATTATGGCTCATTGTGACTTGTTCGATAGGTTATTATTTTCTTAAATTTAATATCTCTTATTCTGATTTTTAAAATTTAATAAATGATAATTATACAACAAGTTTTCATTGCATGTATGAATATATAACTTTGACAGTCCATGCCTAAGGAAGACGAGTCGTGGTACACCCTAGTTTAGGTAGACGATTCGTGCCAACCGAAGATGGGTTGTAACTTAGTGAGTGTTTGTATATATCCTTTTGACGATTTCATTGTGAACATATATGTATGAGACAAGGACTTTGATAGGCTATGCCTAAGAAAGACGAGTCGTGTTACACCCTAGTTTAGGTAGACGATTCGTGCCAACCAAATATGGGTTATTGCTTAATCCTTAATTGTATGTTCATCGTTTCATGAATCTTATTTATGCATACTGTAGAATTTCTCTCAAAGTAATTTCAATCGACAATGGTATGATGTTAGTGGTGAAGTCAATTCCCAGTACCTCTCTTCAGTGTCTAACATTTATTTATGTTGTTATTTCATGTCATTTAATCTAATCACCTTAGAATTAAAAACAAAACAAATTCTCTTTGAATTCTATTAAATAAGGTCTTGATAGTTTAACAACGAAACCAACGCAGTCTCTGTGGGTTCGACCCATACTCACCACTTTACTAATTTTAGTAGAGTATTTGTAGGTATTTATAAATTCTCTTTTGTCGAGGTGTAAAATAATAATGACATTATTGCATATTATGTTATCGTGTTTTGCATACCGAACACCAGTCTAGCCCAACCCATTCACACAAGGGCAATTTTATCCTAAATTTTAGGCATTTTCATCCTAAATTTTAGGCATTTTCATAAATAATTGTCATTGTACATTGATAAAGGGTACTTTGGTCAGAATATGCATTTTTTTGGGTAGAGGGAGGTTTTAATAAAAAAATGTGTAAACATTGAGGGGAGACAGTGTACGATTTTTAAAAAGTTTAATCTAAGTGTAATTAGGTCAAACCTCAAAGGAGATCATTATATTCCTAATTATATTATGGACCCGAGCACATGCTATGCATGTTTAGTTATTTGCTTTGCAGGGACAAAAACAAAACTCAATGCCTCAAAAGTCAAAAGGCAAAAGTTCAAAATACATTGTTTATGGCAAGTTCCTTTTCTTTTTTTCTCCTTGAGGTTTGATTTAGGTTTAGCAATAGGGTTTTTTTTCACTCCCTTCTCTTTCTCTCTGCCATTTACCAGTTTACGATAAGTTCCTTTTCTACAGAGTTTGTTCAAAGTGCATGCTTTATTGCTCTGCTGTATTTAATATTTTTTTTTTGTTGTAATTAAGATAAGTGATTTCCACACACATATATATTATATATATGTATGTATGTATGGAAGTTGTTGTTGTTTTTTTTTTTTTTATCTGGTTTTTGTTTTATTTAAGATATTAATGAACCTTGTTTGGTAGTTTTCTTTTGACAAAAAAGATGAGATTTCTTATTTTTTATTATTTGTGAGTGTTGAGCTCTGTGACTAATTTATGTTCTTTCTATTTTTGGATGCCTTAAATGTTAAATCTAAATTAAAGAGAGCTTTATAACTTGGAGTTTGAAGGCTCTCTTAAATATTGAGATTGCTTTGCTTGGATTATCTAGTTATTAGTTGCGTAAACATCAAATCAGGTTCTATTGTTTCTCAATTTTGAGTTATGAACTTGTGCATTGATAGTTTGATGTGTTCATGTCATAACCTTGAAGATCACCAAAAACATTTATGATTTTTGATATTGATGGGACATAATTATGTTTAGAGCTAAAAGTTTTAAGAGATGCTTTACCCAAGATGAACAAAAAATGCCATTGAAGTATTGGATTTTATAAAAAGGTTAGGTTATTGTTTTCCAGATGTTTGGATTGCATATAAAGTATTATTGACTATCCCAATTATAGTTGCATTTGCAGAGAGAAGTTTTTGAAAGTTGAAGTTGATAAAATTTTACCTACGGTTGATGATGTCACAAGAGAGATTGAATGGATTGGCTATGATATCTATTGAAAAAGTTATGTTGGAGAAACTTGATTGGAGCACTTTCATTGATAATTTTACAGCTCAAAATGCAAGACGATCACATTTATTTGTGACTAAGCATTGTTGAATATTTCCTTTCAATTTTTTGATGTGAACTGGATCGTGCTATTTATAAAGCGCTAAGACCTAGTTTTTTTTTTTTGTTTTTCAACATTAATATATTTTTAGTGTTTATCATCTCATTTAATGAAATTTCGTACTCTTATAAAAATTTTGCGCGTGTGAAACCTTATGTACAAAGGGCCTTACATTAGAAGTTCGCCTAGGGTCTCTAAAAGTTTTGAAAATCTCAGGGCTGGCCTTGCATCAAACATTACCCTCCACTTAAAATGCATGGTATAAGTTTGTTTATTAGAGTTATACACTTCCTCTGATCCAACAAGAAAGTAATCACGTGTTTATATATTCAAATTAAGCAATCATGAGCCTTTTATTATATGGCATGTGACAAATACAACACATTCTTACTTAATGTTCCTGTTAAAAAAGTCAATAAATACTCAATGCATTGCCAATTCATCTAAGGACGGTGTATTCAATTAAAATTTTAAAAGACTTAAAAGTCTAAGTGTATTCAATCTAGACATTTAAAGACTTTTAAAAAATTCATACAAATCTGGTTATATTCAATTAGGATTTTAAAAAAGTCTACAAAAGTATAGGTATATTAAAAAAGTCATAGATTTTCAATAATTTTATTAAGTGGTAGATTTTGGTGGATTTAAGGGTAGAAGGTATAAATACTGAAGCCCATAACAAATCCAACCTTTCCCCTATAGATTTTGGTGGACTTTTAATTATATATTTTTTAATTTTTTTTGCTGAATACGAACATCCTTTCTCCATCTCAAGGTACACTCATTTTTTCTCTTTTGATTTTTTTTCTCTCTTCTCAAATTCTCTTTTTTTCTATTGGATTAGGAAAACTTGTAAAACTCAAGTTTCTAGGTAAGTTGATCAATCTCTCACACTAAGGGAGGGATTTATCCCTCTACACTATTTGTTAGGGATCAATCCCTTAAGCCACATGGATTGATCATGAAGTCCAATTAATAATCCAATATAACCCAGGTTCAAGGTTATCTATCTAATGATTTAACCTAGACCCTATAAGTAATCTATGTACTTTTTTTTTCTTTTTTCATAATGTGCGATTGAAATATGAGAAATGGTTGATATGTAATTTGTATTCATCAAGTGAGTTACTTTTTTATCCTCGCTCTTTCTTGGAATATTTGCACTACACAATAATTTTTTGACAATATATCAAATGATAGATTATTCATTTTGCATTATAACTACCCTTTGAGCCATTGGTTTACTTGTACACAAAAGTAGAATTCAATGATACAAATAAATTAAATATGTTGAAGAAATCAATACAAGTTTATAAAAATTCATAAAAGTCTCTAATAGAAGTCTACACAAATCAATGAAAGTCTGTAATAGAAATCTATAAAAATTCATAAATTTATATAAATTTGTTACTAAAACAATATCGTTCAAAATCCTTTAAAATCCTAATTGACTACACCATCCAGAGTCCACTACTTGTTAATATATTAGAGCAAGATAAGAAGAAAGGAGTACTACAGTGTAACTAAAAAACTCTCAAACAATTAATTATATATATTATGTAAATCCATTGTAACAAAGAAGAAGTACATAACAAATCCAGTTATTTCGGAGCAGAATATAAAATTTGCTTATATTAGGAAACAAAACATGTTGTGAATATACAATTTGCTTATTTTTAATTGTTGTCTGACTAGAACTGTGATTGAAGGTAGTCAATAATCTTCTTGTCCACTTGGAATGCCTTGGTTAGAACATCAGCAGAAATGGGTGGTGTCGACCCAAAGACTGCGTTTGCAATGGTGATGACCCCAGGGTTTTGACTGCTCAGGCCTGCAAAAGCTACTGCATTGGTGTTTCCCACATTGAGCTGGAAGTGAATGAGACCAATTGGGAACACAAAAACATCTCCTGAATTTAGGACCTTGGTGAAGAGACGATTATTGTCAGCATTTGAGGTGACAAAGCCCACATAGAGAGTGCCCTCCACAACAACGAGGATTTCAGTTGCACGTGGGTGCGTGTGGGGTGGGTTGAGGCCCTTATGTGCATAGTCGATGCGGACTAAGGATATACCAAGAGTGTTGAGTCCTGGTAGTGTATCAACATTTACCGTTGTGACATTTGATCCAACTTTATTATTTGTGTTTCTAGGTTTATTAAGCCCTGAAAAGAAGAAATCTTCGGCTTTGGCAAGCTTTGGGTCCTTACAGAACTTCCCATTCACAAACACTGTAATCAAAGAAATTGGCATTACGTACATTGAGCTAGAAGAATATATGTCACTATTATACATGCAATGAAAAATAAGGAAATGAAAACCTATATATATATATATATATATATAGTTGGACTAATTAAGAATATGCATGCATGAGAAAGCATGAAAAAACAGAGAACTATATAATGGATTCAACTATATATATATATATATATATATATATATATACCAGCAGACTTGGTATCATTAATAGCAACACAGAAGTCCTGAAGAGGGCTAGGGTCAGAGGCAGAGGCCAGTGAGATTGCAGAAGCCAAGATGGATATGGCTATAAGAAGATGAGTGCTTGTCTTGATCATTGTTAATCAGGCACAAACAATTACACACTTTTATTTGATGTAAGGTGGATTGTTGGATTAATTGGGTACTAAAGAAAAGAAGGTGGGGGGTTATTTATAGACATGCAGAGTCCTTTAGATAATTACTTTGTTATACCTATGTCTTCAATCATTAGTTTTTTTTTTTTTTGAATCTCTTGGCCTGTCAAAGTCAATCTTCAAATTAACAACTATCACCCACTTTCTATTCATGTTTTCCCACCTCACATATATCAACAGATTTATCACTTGAATAATATTAGTGTTTGTGATCTCTCAGGTTTGGATTTCGGAGTTTGGACTCTTAAGTTCACCTCCGTACATTAGCTAACCTACATTTAACTAAATCCATTGACCTCAAAACACACCTAACAACATCCATGCATTTGAAAATGCAAGTTACATTTTGTATGTTATTCAACGTGGGACTGTATACATAATATATGAAACAAATCCAAAGTTAGTTGCATTATTAGTTGCACTAATACAGTATTTATTAATAAGTGTTTTCTTTTCCCCCACAATGGAGGATGCGATGCCAATAATTAGTTTAGCAAGACAAGTTATGAAAAGGATAGATCAACTTAATTTAGTTATGCTAATTAATTTAAAATATATCTTACTATTATCTTTTTCTTACTAAGTTACTATGATTTAAGTTAAGTAAGTTAACACGAAAATGAACTCGTTACATCTAAAGATTAAAAATAATAGGTCCAAGTAAGATTCACTTGTCCCTTTTTTTTTTTCATTGAAGTTAAAGGAATTTTTTTTCTTCATAAATCACAGTTTTGAAAACAATTGATTTATGCACAATAAAGCCAAATGTATGTTTTTTCTTTACCTCCTAACTCTCTCTTAAATAATGTCAAAGGTAATTCTTTTTTCAAATATTTTTTCCCTACTTTCCCGGCTTTCAAAGGTGTCTTGGACATATGAAACGGGACGGTAGCATTGAAAGTCGAATTCTAAATGTCCTTGGAGAACCCATTGATAATTTAGGTCAGTTAGAAAAGTAATAGCAAAAAGTGAAAGTAAAAGAATGTGAAAAAAAGTGAAGTGAATGAAAGAAAAATAAAATTTTAAACATGCATTTGATGAGAATGAATTTTTTTCAAGAAAGTTATAGGAAATTACAATTTTATAGGTTAGAATGCATTAAACTTACATGAAAAGAAAGGACATTGTTGTAAATTTATAAAACTTTTTTAAGAAATAAAAAATTTATTGTGTTTATTGTAAGAAAATTTTATGAAAAAGTTAGGTGGTTATGAAAAGTTACTTTCCCACAAAATTTTTCTTTTCATGCTATCCAAACTCTTAAAATTTAAAAAAAAATCATTTCTTTTCCTTCCTACTATTTCTATCTAATTAAATGTAGCGTAACAGAATATTGTAACTTATTTATTAAAGAAAACAACAATTTTGATTTATAAACTATGATCTTTTGAAGAAAATAACAGTGTGGGACCGCCAACCTCTCATAAATAATTTTAAAAAATAAATTCTCACTTTGGTCAGTCTTTCCCTCTAATATTTCAAATCAGAGGCGACTCAATATAATTTTAGGCAAAAGTGACTTTTTAACATGTAATATATTACTATCAAATTCTACTTAATAATTTATGTTTAAAAATCAATTTTATTGAAATCATTATATCTAAGTGGACCATTTTCTACAAATATATTTTTTAATTTTGTCATGCAAAGATATTTGTGGAAATAAAATATGATTTTTTATTAAGATTTTCATTTTTTTTAACTTGATTCATTTCTTCCAATTTTTTTTGATGTTCTTCGTAAAGATTTTCTTATCACACATTTTATTATTTTTATGAATCTAATTTTTTTCATTATTGTATAATCTTCTAATTCTTTTAGATGACTTGGTTGTTCATTTGTTGAATTTTTACCTAATTTCTTTTGTTGTTTGATTATTAATTATAACAAAAGACATTGTAACGAGAGAAGAAGAAAAAATGCGAGGAATAGGAAAAATAGATTAAAATTAATAGGAAAATATGAAAAGTTTTATAATCTAAAATTTTTGCAATTATCGATTGAGTATGCATTCAACCATTCATAAAAAAAACGTGGGATGGGGAGAGAGAGAGAGAAAAAAGAGGGAGTTAGTGAGATAAGAATAAAAATTAGGAGTTTAAAAATGTATTAAACTATTTTGGCCTGCTATTAAATCTTTACTATTGATTGGGGGCCTAACAATATAAGGAAACAAAAATTTTAGGAAGTCTAATAATATTAGAAAATAAAATTATATGGGCTCACTATTAAATCTTTTCTATTAGTTGGGGCCTAACAATATAAGAAAACAAAAATTTTAGAAAGTGAAAATAAAATTATTTGAATTCACTATTAAACTTTTACTATTGTTAGGGGCTAACAATATAAGAAAACAAAAATTTTAGAAAGTCTAATAATATTTAAAAAATAAAATTTTTAAGAAATCTTATTAAAATAAAATAAAATTGGAGAGTCTTTTATTAGTTGGGATCTTAGGCTGTCTAAGTCACCAAAGACTCGAGGCGTTCCTATCTCACATAATATCGAAGGCATTGCTTATCGGACGCTAGCACTAAATAATGACTTTTGTGCCTAAGACTGGACTAACAAAGAATGACTATAATGACTTATATATATATATATATAAGACAGGACTAATTAATGTACAATGACTTTATGCCTAAGGAAATTCTAAATTACTCTAGCAATGTGAAAACTCCTAAACATTGTACAAAATTTCAAAGAGTGAGCTTCCGTTTTCTCTTCTACAGTAAGGAGCTTCTGTCTTCGTTAATATAAAATATGCTTTCATTTTCAATCCATGATTTTTGTAATTGGGATAATATTAACACCATATATGAAGAATTAAAAAGGATAAATTTCAACTAGTAGTAATTTCTCTAATGATGGTCAACTCGCATAAATTCATGACATACTCCCTTTCTATACTGGGATTTTTACTGTTGATCTAATAAACGTTGAAGTCGAAAAAAAAAATTGTAATATAAAAATATTGCATATAAGTCCCTAATGTTCTATCTTTTCTGCAAATAACACCTTCATATATTGAAACTAAATACTAGAATTTGCATATAAAATAAAATGGACTTCCACTGGGCCTTCATTGGCTTTAGTTTCTTAAGCCCAATTGAGTTACATAGATATAAATTTAAATATAGGTTTAAGAATGGGGTCTCAAATGTAATATTAAAACTTTATGATTTAAAAAGTCAAAAAAAGGGTGAAATTATAATTCGTGAAAGCCCCCATAAGAAGAAATCACGTTTCATGCTGACCAGATATGTCTACTTCCACCCTGGGTTAGGGGTTTTCTAATAGTTGGGCTTATATTTCTCTACTCTTTAATTTCTCAACAATCTGTTTTGTGTGTGTGTGTGTGTGTTGGGGGGGGGGGGGGGGGGGGGGGGGGGGGTGTTAGAAGACCATTATAATCGCATAGTTATTTTATCTATGTTTAAAAATGATAATAATTGATTGTAAAATGATTAAGATAGTGAAAGTTAATCCAATCAAATTAAATATTTTTCTATCCAATAGACGGTGAAAGTGAAATAATTATTGAATAATGATTTGTAGAGTGAAAGTTGTAACTGAATGTGTAGTGAACGGGGTGTCTATTCATTCGATTATGAAAGTGTGGGTTCTACTTGAACTATCTGCGGATAAGAGTAATTTCTTTTCCTAATTCGATGATAACGTTCATTGTATCTATCACTACTCATAATTATTTGAGTTGCACATATACTATCTAATTGATAAGAAAGTAATTCAATTTTCATTTGGTGAGAACTTTTATTATCTGTATCATTATTTTTGAAAAAAAATAACATTCATATCAGTTATATTTTGATTGATTTTTTAACGCCTTCGAAATGAATAAAAAAGTGAGTATACTAATAAAAAAAATCCCAACTTTTGAATTTCATGTATGTTATCTCTCTTTTACTTTTACAATTTTTTTTTTCTCCCTAAAGCAATGACCAAGTAAAAACAGTAAAAACCAAACTCATTGTAGTATTGAGATACAACAACTTCTGATATCAGTAGAAAGCGGGATCGAATCGGTGACGTTTCCTAATATTAAGTTAATTATTAATCGCTATATATAAAAAATTAAGTTATATATGAAAGAGTATATATATATATATATATGATCTCTTACTTATCGGTGAACAAGAAATTCATCCATATCAAACACAGTAATAGAGAGATGTAATTGTTAACTTTTTTTTAATAATTGCTTTTTTTTTATATCAATCACATTCAACGGTTAATGTGTTTGGTGCGGATAAATTTGATGATGAGCAAGACATCATTACTATATAAAAATATATATATATATTCTCTAACAATCATGTTTTACACTGTAGCATGGATTTCAAAAAGTCAAAGTAATGACGGTAGTTCCCGAAAATCAATATATATTACTATTTTTTTTTGGGTGCATTTCAACAAATAATTTGAATTACTATTTTCAATAACATAAAGTCTATGGATCTGGAGATATTTTGGTTAGTTTATGTAGTGAGCCGGCTAAAAGTTAATCCTGTATTACCCATAGAAATCATGTTCTGACTATAGGCCATGACTTGTAGAAGTTGAAAGTTTATGGATATGGCACACATTTCAATATATATATATATATATATATATGCCATGGTTTCTTTTAATAAAGTTATGAACTTCAGATCCAATTATATATTATCATGGTTTGTGACTTCTACGAACATTCTTAATTAATCATTTCTATATGTATATATATTTGGATAAGGTAAGATTTATTGAAGAAAAGGAGACTATATATACCAGGGGAATCATTTCTATATTGTTCAAGTCAATGCTCAAGGAGGATATATGCGAGTGTAAATTAACAAAATGGGACAATTATATTATGTGAAAACCATTGTAGCAAAGAGGAAGTACATAATAAACCCACTTATTTAGAGTAGAATATATATAATATATGCTTATTTTACCAAACAAACAATTTCGTGGGTTGGTTCTATTTATTTGATTGGTACAGAAATGTCCACATTTTTTTTTCTCTAATTGTTATCAAACCAGAACTGTGATTGAAGATAGTCGATAACCTTCTTGTCCACTTGGAATGCCTTGGTTAGAACATCAGCAGAAATGGGTGGTTCTGACCCAAAGACGGCATTTGCAATGGTGATGACCCCAGGATTTTGGCTGCTCAGACCGGCAAAAGCTACTGCATTAGTCTTTCCCACATTGAATTGGAAGTGAATGAGACCAATTGGGAACACAAATACATCTCCTGCATTTAGGACCTTGGTGAATAGACGATTTTTTTCACCTTTAATATTGGAGGTGACAAAGCCCACATAGAGGGTTCCCTCAACGACAACGAGGATTTCAGTTGCACGTGGGTGCGTGTGGGGTGCGTTGAGGCCCTTAGGTGCATAGTCAATGCGGACTAAAGATACACCGAAAGTGTTGAGTCCTGGTAGTGTATCAACATTTACAGTTGTCACATTTGACCCAACTGGATTATTTGTGTTTCCAGGAACATTAAGCCCATAAAAGAAAAAATCTTCGGCTTTGACAAGCTTTGGGTCCTTGCAGAACTTTCCATTCACAAACACTGCAGCCAAAATAATAGGCGTCAGATATATATATATATATATATATATATATATATATATATAGAGCTAGCTATAAAATATCACTAGAACAAGCAATGAAAAATATGCATGGACTTGCTTCTTTACCAGCAAAACTAAAGCGTGGATGAGAAAGCAAAAAATATGAAAAAGGGATACACACATATATCTATTTGTATCTATACATACAAGCAGACTTGTAATCCTTAACAGCAACACAGAAGTCCTGGAGAGGACTTGGGTCTGATGCGTGGGCAAGAGAGAGTGCAAGGGCCAAGATGGCTGTGGTGGCAACAAGGAAGTGAATGCCCATCTTAATCATTGTAAAGAATTAAGCCCAAGCTAGCAATTACACTCTTTATTTGAAGTAGATTGCTTGGGTGCGAGGTGAGAAATCTAGCATGGGAAAGGAGGCTATTTATAGATTAGAGAAACGTCTTTACTTGGGTTAGTTACTAGGATAGTAGGATGTCCCAATCTGTTCATGGTTAGGTTTTTTTTCCCAAATTTCATGGTTAATTTATTCTTCAACAACTATGTATGTATTCTTCGACACATTTTGTTGTCTAGCTTGAACAATGACTCTTTCAATATGTTGATGCGGTCAGTTTTTATATCATATATACTTCCCCCTTCTTTTTCTTCTTCTAGATTTATGTTACGTTTGGGAAATATTGAAGTGTTGAAGTGGACATTCACCTTTTTCCTTTTTCCCATATATTTATATATGTACCGGTCTCGTACTCTCGTTCATTAGATTGGGTAAGGGAAATAGTTCTCTTGTTACAAAAAATAAAATAAAAAAGAAGAAATCTATGATGACCAAGTCTTCTATTATTTCCTTTTCTAGTAGGGTTATAGGATAAGGAAGGTCCAACACTCTACACATGCATCACATACATGGCAAATGCAATCACAACATTTTAGCTCGTGTTGCAACATTTTTAAAACGGGAATTCAATATTTTTATACAATTATTGCATTGTCAATTTCGAGTTGTTGCATTAATGATTTAAAATTATACATTGTGTTATCAATTTAAATAAACATGACCTAAATTATTGTTCAAAAATATATTTTTGTTATAAAATATATTTGCAATTACAGTTCAAAATACTCGTAACAAAAATATTTGTTTTATTTTAAGTCAAAATAAAAACACAAAACATAAACGCATACCGAACACATCGTTACTAAGTTTTGTCTATTAATTAGAAATACTATCATACCAAAAATGTTGTAAGTAAGTTTTGTCTATTAATTAGAAATACTATCTTTGAACGTGTTATTAAACCAGGGAGTCAGATCGTTACAAACAATGCCCAATAAAATTAACAAAGTGCTAAGAAAACATTGACAAGGGTAGCAAATCTATTTTAGTGAAATTGCATGTAATTAATAGCTGTAAAATAGAACTTTTTACACGTACAAATGGCATGATTGGAATTAATAAAAAATCTAAAGTGGATTCTTTTAATACCCTTTCATATATTTATGTCAAGAAGTGTGTAATGTATATTTTGACACAAATCTAGAGTGAAATTATGTTCATTGATGCTGAAATTACAAATAGAGAGCCTATATTAATTTCTCGTAAAAAAATTGTGCCCACGAGTGTGACAGATAGAAGTGGTCCATCCTAAAAGAGCTCTATATAGAGTCTGAATTCTGAAAGCCATGAGAGAGGAGGTGTGATCTCTCAAGCTAGGACTCCAAATCTTTATCCTAAGCTAGCCCATATATTTAATTTCACGTCCGTACATATGTAAGCTAACCTAAATTTAACCAAGTCTATAGACTTAAAAACACACCTAACAAAAACAACGTATTCAATCAGATCCATGTTGATAATGAAAGTTAGATTTTGTATGTTCTGCGAACGTGGTATTATACAATGAAACAAATTCAGAGTTAGTTGCATTAGTTGCACTTTACTAAGATTCTTGAAGTTTAATAGATATATATATATATATATTTTCTGTTACCCCCACAATGGAGGATGCGATGTCAATAATTAGTTTAGCAAGACAAATGAAAAGTATAGATCAACTTAATTTAGTTATGCTATTCAATTTGGAACCTAAAATTTGTTGCCTTCTTCAAACTCTGCAATTAGGGTTTCTACTATAAAATTATTGAAGAAGAAGAAGGGTATCCAATGTTAAATGGATACATTTAATATTCAAAAGGGTTAGTTCAGTAGTCAAAGGACAATAAGGTTGTTTTACTGTGAAAAAATATTCTAAAATAATGTACTTTTGACAAGAGAGAGTGCTAGTAATATACGAAAGAGACACCCGAAACCTCAAATAGTATTTGTGATGAAATTTCACAAAGTTGTATCCGTGTGAAATAAGGGCAACTCTCAGGAGATGTTAGTGATATTTACCATAGATTTAAATATAGGTTTAAGAATAGGGTCTCAAATGTAATATTAAAAACTTTATAATTTAAAGAAGTGAAAAAATAACGTTTGAAACTCTCCAGGTATGTCTACTTCCACCCCTGTGTCAGGATTTTTCTCATAGTTAGGGCTTATTTTTATGTACTCTTTAATTTCTCTACAATCTGCTATGTTGGGCAAGTCTAGACCATTAAAATCGCATAGTTATTTCATCTATGTTTAAAAATTATTAATACATTGCTTTAATTTCCAAAAAAAAAAATTTATAATATCTTCCTAATTTGATGGAACACGTAGAACTGATTGAAAAAAATCACATTGATATAAATTTTAGCAGTTATATTTTGATTTATTTTTTAGGGCCTTCGAAATGAATTAAAAAGTGAGTATGCTAATGAGAAAAAGTCTCAACTTTTGAATTTCATGTATGTTAGCTCTATTACTTTTACTTTTTCTCTTTAGAGTAATGACTTAAGTAAAAATAGTAAAAACCAAACTCATTGTAAGATTGAGATTCAACTTCTATATCAGTAGAACGATCGAATGACGTTTCCTAATATTAAATTAATTATTAATTGCTATAAAAAGTTAAGTTACAAAAGATGGTGCATCAGCTAAGATTTTTATATGATGTATTTTAATAATAAATGAACAGGTATGTATAAATTACATATTCATAAAAAAGAGTAAATAAAGAGAACAAACTGGATTGACCCAATTTGATTGGGATGAATTCTTCACTTTCCTTCTCTCTACTTTTTTTCATATATATATATATATATATTATTTGAACAAATTACCAACACGTTGCTACCATAAATGGAATCTACTTTTTTTCATATATATATATATATATATATTATTTGAACAAATTACCAACATGTTGCTGCCATAAATGGAATGACCTTTATTAAACACTCACCACTAGAAAAGGCAAGAATCTTATTTAAAGATGAATCATAAAAATTATATATATATTTTTTTACACTTTTACAAGTAAAACAGGGTAGGATTGAATTTAAGTCGACGACAATTTTAAGTTGAAAGTGACAAAGGAACCGGTCAGTGCTTTGCTTTCGAAGAGAGAATTATTATTATCGAATGTGGCAAAGTGTATTTGGCTCGGGACAGGGCCGGCCCTGAGATTCCAAAAATTTTGAGAGGCCCTAGGCGGACTTTCAAATGGGGGCCCTTTATACAAAAACTCACACACGGATAAATTTTATAGGATTGCAAAATTTTTATTAAAATTAGACGATAAGCACATTGAAAAAAAAACCCTAGTCTTGGTGCTTTATAAATAGCACGATCCAGTTCACATAAAAAAACTAAAAGAAAATATTCAGCACATCTTAGTCGCAAAAATCAAAATTAAACTTCATATCAAATGTGATCGTCTTGCATTTTGAGCTGCAAAATTATCAATTAAAGTGCTACGATCAAGTTTTTCCAACATATCTTTTTCAATAGATATCATAGCCAATCCTGATATATATATATATATATAGACTGTAATATGTATGTATATTCAATAATTTCAATTCCACAATTACAAAAAAATTAAAGAAAATGTAATTAAATATGAAATTAAGAGCACTACTAACAGTTTGAAAACGAACCAAATCAAAGGATTAGAAATTTTAAACCCTTATTTTCTGAAGAAAAAACAAAATTCAAACCCTAAACCCCCAAATCAAATTATGATCAAAAACTCCCCTTCTAGAGTATGGAACTAGAAAATTAAAAATGAGAGAGAAGCTTACCTAAGAGATGAATCAGACGTTGGTGCCTTGGTGGACGGTAGACGATAATCTATGATCTTGCTCTTGCAAGTTGTATGCTCGTCGCGAGGAAAGAAGAAGAAAGGGAACCAATTCGTGACATTCGTCTGAGGAAAGAAGTAAACATGAAATAACAGTATGTGAACCTAAGTAATACTAGTAGTCTAGTATTGTTTTTTGAAAAAAAAGTGAGCCCAGAACCACAAGCTATTGGGCTTGTTTTAAATGAAGCCTACTAGCCCAATACTAATAATTTTTTTTATAAAATTGAAATCTAGTAATAGTGTTGGACTTGGAAAAATTGGGGGCCCCCAAAATTTTCAAATTTTGGGGGCCCTAGGCGGCCGCCTGGGCCGCCTAGGCCCAGGGCCGGCCCTGGCTTGGGACAATACTTGCATATAATCTTTGATTTCGAATGAAACTTGAGACATGAGACATAGAAGAAAAGTGGAGAGAGGACTAGATGTTGGTAGCCGTGACAGAGAGAGAGAGGGAAATTGAATAAGCTTGAATGTCTTTTACATGAATGGAGTCCGGCCAATTTGGGTTCATTTCCTTATTTATTCTGATTTTGTAATCGATATATATATATATATATATATATATATATATATATATATATATATATATATATAAGGAAGAAGAAAAGTAGAGAGAGAAGGAAATGATGAGTCCAAGTTTTTACCGAAATTAAATTGGGTCAATTCAGTTTGTTTCGTTTATTTACTCATTTTTATGATTTTTGTAATTTATGCATATGCATTTGTTACTGGGACAGATCAACGGTCAATAGTAGATAATGTCCTTTTTTATATATATATATATATATATATATATATATATATCTCGTCTAGCAATCATGTTTTATACTGTAGCATGAATTTCAATAATGACAGGGTAATTCCTGGAAACCAATATATATTACTATTTTTTTGGTGCATTTCAACAAATAGTTTGAATTAATCACCGCTAGTACTGCCATTTTCAAAAACATAAAGTCTACGGATTTGGAGATATTTCGGTTAGTTTATGTTGTGATCGAGGCGGCTAAAAGTTAGGCCGTGGGCTGTGCTTGAGCTTGCTCCTGTATTACCGATACAAATCATGTTCTGACTATATATGCCTTGACTTGTAGAAGTTGAAATGTTTATGGATATTGCACACATTTCAGGATATATATATATATGGCATGGTTTCTTTTAATAAAGTTATGCACTTTTGATTCAACTGTATATTATGGTTTGTGACTTCTACAAGCATTCTTAATTAATCATCTCTATATTGTTCAAGTCAATGCTCAAGGAATATGCTAAATATATGCGAGTATTAATTAAAAAACTCAGGCAATTATATTACGCAAAAACCATTGTACGTAGCAAAGAGAAAGTACATGATAAACACACTTATTTCGGAACAAACAAACCATTTTGTGGGTTGGTTCTATTTGCTTGGTACATATATGCTCACATATTTTTTCTAATTGTTGTCAAACCAGAACTGTGATTGAAGATAGTCAATAACCGTCTTGTTTACTTGAAATGCCTTGGTTAAAACATCAGGAGAAATGGGTGGTTCCGATCCAAAGATGGCGTTTGCAATGGTGATAACTCCAGGATTTTGGCTGCTCAGGCCAGCAAAAGCCACTGCATTAGTATTCCCCACATTGAATTGGAAGTGAATGAGACCAATTGGGAACACAAATACATCTCCAGCATTTAGGACCTTGGTGAAGAGACGATTTTTTCCACCTTTAATATTGGAGGTGACAAAGCCCCACATAGAGGGTGCCCTCAACCACTACGAGGATTTCAGTTGCATGTGGGTGCATGTGGGGTGGGTTGAGGCCTTTAGGTGCATAGTCAATGCGGACTAAGGATACACCGAAGGTGTTGAGTCCCGGTAATGTATCAACATTTACAGTTGTCACATTTGATCCAACTTTATTAGTTGTGTTTCCAGGTTTATTAAGTCCCGAAAAGAAGAAATCTTCGGCTTTGACAAGCATTGGGTCCTTGCAGAACTTCCCATTCACGAACACTGCAGCAAAAAATATAGGCGATATATATATATATATATATATATATATATTGAGCTAGCTTTAAAATATCACTAGAACAAGCAATGAAAAATATGCATGGACTATGCCTCTTTACCAACAAAACTAAAGCATGGATGAGAAAGCAAAAAAATATGACAAAGGGATATATATATTTATATATATACACACACACACACATACAAGCAGAATTGTTATCTTTAACAGCAACACAGAAGTCCTGGAGAGGGCTTGGGTCAGATGCAGGGCCGGCCTTTAGATTCGAAAAATGTTAAGAGGCCATAGGCGGACTTTCAAATGGAACCCTTTCTATCTAAATTTTCATGTGCGGATAAATTCTATAGGAGTGCAAAATTTTTATTAAAATGAGACAAT
The DNA here is from genome assembly GCA_026545225.1 of Cornus controversa. NCBI lineage: Eukaryota > Viridiplantae > Streptophyta > Magnoliopsida > Cornales > Cornaceae > Cornus > Cornus controversa. The sequence continues at coordinate 65,277,567 of CM048847.1, forward strand.
AAACAAATAAAATAAATTAATATTAAAAAAAAAATCCTGATCTTGGTGCTTTATAAATAGCATGGTCCAGTTCACATAAAAAAATTAAAAGAAATATTCAACACAATTTATTCACAAAAATCAAAATTGAAATTCATATCAAAGTAAATGTGATGTAATCATCTTGTATTTTGAGTTGCAAAATTATCAATTAAAGTGCTCACAATCCCCAAAGGAAAGTCGTTGCATTGCCGTTGTGAAAATAGAAGAATAAAAGAAAAGGAGTTCTAAAAAAAAAAAATATCTAAGACAAATAGTTATTAGTAATTTATTTTTATAGTTATTAGTAATTTATTTATTTTTTAAAAAAATGAGGCCCAGACCATTGTATTGGACCATTATCATTATTTTTTAAATGAGACCCACTTTGTTATTGCCCAAACTAGTGTATTGGGAAGGAGTTTTAAAAAAAAAAAAATGCCTAAAACAAATAGTTAGTAGTAATTTATTTATTTATTTTTTAAATGAGACCCATACCATTGTATTGGACCATTATCATTTTTTTAAATGAGACCCACTTTGTTATTGGCCCAAACTAATGTATTGGGCTATTAGTTACTATATGTATTTTTTTAAATAACATTTAGTGGGCTGGGGGCCCTCAAAAAATTAAAAATTTTTGGGGCCCTAGGCGACCGCCTGAGCCGCCTAGGTCCAGGACCGGCCCTGGTCAGATGCGTAGGCAGGAGAGAGTGCAAGGGCCTAGATGGCCGTCGCGGCAACAAGAAAGTGAATGCCCATCTTAATCATGGTTAAGAATTAAGCCCAAGCTAGCAATTACACTCTTTATTTGAAGTAGATTGCTTGGGTGAGAGGTGAGAAATCTAGCATGGGAAAGGTGGCTATTTATAGATTAGAAAAACGTCTTTAATTGTGTTCGTTACTAGGATAGTAGGATGTCCCAATCTCTTCATGGTTTGTTTGTTTTTTTTTTTTTTAATTTCATGGTCAAGTCATTCTCCAACAACTATATAAATCACCTACTTCCCATTTATTTTTCCCTACCTTATATCAACACATTTTTATGTCTAGCTTGAACAATGACTCTTTCAAAATATTGATGTGGTCAGTTTTCATATCATATATGCTTCCCCCTTACTTCTTCTCCTTCTAGATTTATGTTATGTTTGGGAAATATGGAAGTGGACATTTTTTATCTCTTGAGGAGGCAATGATGACCAAGTCTTCTTTTCTTTCCTTTCAAATATTTCTAACTGTAGTCAAGAGACTCAAGAAACTGTTTAAAGGGTTATAGAATAATGATCCTCCCCTATTCCTCACCCGTTCAACGCACTGTTAAATTAAGAGTGGATGCAATACTTATGCAAGAAATTATATTGTGTTACAATATTATTAAATTGAGAATGTAATATATTTACGTAATTATTATGGATTAGAATTCTCTAAATTAACTGTTATATTAGTGTCCAATTATTACTTATTACATTGTCAATTTAAAATTATTACATTAACAATTTAAAATTATTGACGTTGTGAATTTAAATGAGCGCACATGACATAAATTTGCACAAGAGATAGGTCCTCATCAATGTTATGCTTCCTATATACTTTTCATCTTCTTGCTCTCTTCATTAAATAATTAAAGAGGTAAAGCTCTTAATCTAAAATCAGCCTTAGCCTTGTGGTTTTTAAATTTGAAACAATGTAAAGATTGTCATGGCATTATTCTCTCTAAGTGTCATTTAAATCCCTTTCGCTTCATTTTTGCCCAATTAAAATAAGCGAAAAAGGAGTTGCAGTCGTCTCCTGACATAAGCCATATATTTTCTATAGAACCTTTTACATTTTATCCTATTAAATTATGGTGTGAAAAAACTAATGAAAAAAACTTCCACCCTTTGTCTATCTTTTTGTCTCTCTTACTTCTGTGACATATCTCATGAAAATAGGTGTGCTGTTCCCCTTGTCTCATTTATTTCAAAATTAATAAAGTAAAAAACTATATATATTCCATGCTCTTCTCAAAGTAACTTTTGTCTACTCATTAGAAATACCTTCTTTCGACTTGTTATTGTAGGAAGGTTCCATCGAGGAGGAAGTCAGATGGTTAGAAACATTGGCCCAATAAAATTAAAAAAGTGCTAAGAAAACATTGACAAGAGTAGCAACTTTATTTTAGTAAAATTGCATGTAATTAAAGTATAAGTTTGATTAACCATAAAATGATTTTTTTTTTTTTTGACAGTATTGCTATTTACTAAGTGTCTGTTTGGTTTTCTTTTAATTTTCTGAAAACTGAAAATTAGTTGTACTTTTATTTCTGTCAAAAACAAAATACGTTTAGTAACGTTATCTTCTTTTAATTTTTTAGCATTGTTACCGTGCCTTTAAAAATGAAAACTGACAACTTGGTTTTGAAGCTTTCAACTTGTGTCTAATCGATTGTCAATTTTTTAACATTGCTTTTATTTCTTCTGAAATAAAAACATGTTTTATTGCCAAGTCTTCTCATTTTTGAAGAAATAGCAACAAAAGTACAAAAAAGGGACCAAGTTATCAAATAAACCCTAAGGGTGTATAGTGAAATTATGTTCACTAGTGATGGAAAAAAACAAATAGAGAGCCTAAATTAACTTGTCGAAAAAAAATTGTGCCCAATGATTTATAATAGTGTGACAAATAGAAGCGGTCCATCCTACAAGACCTCTAACCAAAATCCCATATATTTAAGCTCTCCGTACATAGGGTAACACCTACATTCAACCAAAACTATAGATAGAACAAGAAGCGTCGTTCACCGATCATCAACCTATTCACCACTGCAAGGTCCAAGGGCGAGCACCTAATCGTCTCCACAAGCTACCAATGTAAGTCTTCACTCTTCTCTTCTTCCTTTCGAAGACATAAACCCTACTTCTAAACTATAGATCTGACGATTTTTGAAAAAAAATATTATCTTCCTTTGGTTGAATCCTAGATCTAACTCATTTTGGTTTCATTCGACTTTTTCTGCGCCCATCGAAGCCCTAGAGGTACCGTGTGATATCTATCAGCTATATCTTCTACAACGACACTTCTTTATCTCTCTATCTTCCATCTCGACACTTCAGTCTCTCTATCTTCCATGTATACACTTCTGTCTCTCTACACTTCCATCTCGACACTTCGACAACTTGTTTCATTTTTTTCTCTGTTATTTATGATGTTATAAATTATTTAAACTTAAAATCGTTTTGTTCCGAATAGGAGTGTATAAAAAATCAATAAAATGGAATAGGTTAATTTGGTCTAATTTTTTCATGATTTGGTCATGTTCCAATATATATATATATATTATACTGAGACTATAGTTGCTGGATAAATCTTCTCTATATTGTGCTAATGGGGATCTTTGATTTTCGTTAGTGAAATTGTACTCTTCTTCATATAGAACTTTTGAAAGATAACCAGGACCTATATATATATATATATATATATATATATATTACTGAGACTATAGTTGTCGGATAAATCTTATCTAGATTGTGCTAATGGGGATCCTCTATATGTTTCCCACAGGTATCTTTAAACACTCCTCTATATTTTTGATTAAATAATATATACCAGCTTTGAGTATTTTCATTGATGGATTTTGTTAGCACTTGTGCAGTTTGGAAACTGTGGTTCACTTGACCAACACGGATTTGCAAGGAACAAGATGTGGACCATTAATGAAAATCCTTCAACTCTGAACCCAGATGATTCTCATGACAAATCATTCATTGACTTGCTACTAAAACCATCTGAAGAAGATCTGAAGTGCTGGCCACATAGGTATGAACATCGGATGCTTTTAAAATTTCCTTTTAATTTTTCATTCAATAGAACTAAAATTTAATAGTATGAAGATCCCTTGGGATCCTGGCCGAGTGTGCTATATTGGTTCACTTTTCATGTGAAAATTTAATCATGAGAACTGTTTCATACTTCCAGTGAAGTTGGTTTCTTGTATGTGCCTATGTGTTGTTATCTGTGATGGGAGTATCAAAGCATCCTTCAGTTCCTACTCAACCAGAAAATAGAAGGTAATTTTGTGTTTAAAAGTCCCAAAGAAAAACTAAAGTCTCAAACAGTTACTAACCTTCTATTATATGTATTCATGTTCAACACCTTACACTCAAATGTTAATGTCATGGTTTGTAGGACTAAAACACTTCTTGATCACTCTAGTTTCTGGAAACAGAACAGTGGATGGGAAATCACAATTCCTATCAAGGGAGTAAGAACTTTTTCCATCTTAATTGAGATGCATAGTTCTCATTGTTGACTAGGATTGTAGAGTTTTCATTGCATGATCATGTAATTCTTAACCGTGTCTGAAGATAAAATAAGACTGTACTGTATTGAGGAAAGATTTCCCCAGAATAAGGTTGGAGAAAGTCTTGCTAGTATTTTGTTTATAGCAAGAGAATATGATACTTTGTCAAAATGAGTTGTATCTCTCAAAAATGAAGTGGCTTCCTTTATTCTTGTGGGGATGCTGCCTTTTATGTAGTGGATGTTATCCATGTCTAATTGATAATGAGGACATGTAAACAACATTCAAACCAACTTTGTATCACAGTAACACCCTGCCTCATCCTCTAGCATTAAAGAAATCCAGAAAACTAAATTAAGAGTTGCTTGACTACATAACGGTCATAATAATATATAACAATTTCACAAAGAGAAATTTGATCATTATGCTTAACTGTGTGGCAGCCAATCAGAATCTTCATGGTCAGATGGAAACAAAGCATGTTCTCCTATTATATCCTCCTCTTTTAGCTTCAGGAGTGAAGAAAGAGCAGCAAAACGTAAAGAGGCATGTCCCAATCCAATTGTAATCTACTTCTCTGGTTGTATCTTTGTTGTCATTTTTCCCTTTTATGCTGATGTTTTGCTGTCTATTTGTTGTTTGTCATTTCAGAAGCTAGAAGAGAAGCTCAGTGCAAAGGAAACGAAAAAAGTGAAGCTGCAAGCAAACTCCCAACACGGTCCAGGATGCTAGTTCTCGACCTCATCTAAGGGCTTCAGTCAAGACTGATGGCTCCAAACATGTCACAGAAAAGAATAATCAGACCCCAACTCACTCTATCAATCATTTTTCAAAGAAGAACATGCATGAGAATGCTTCTCCTAATATCCAACTCTAAATTAGGAGCAGAGAGGGTGTTTTGTTTCAAGTATATGCAAGTTGAAGAACATTTTTGAAGGACTGATTGCCTTTGCTGCTGACATTTGAGGGTATATCGCATGGAGATGGAAGTAAATTTTTCCTTAGTAATGGGATCCACATCTGGGACTGGTAGAATCTTTATTAGAAGTTCCAATTTGTGTTGATGGCCGCTTTCAATGTAAAATAGAATATTTTTAGATTGGTTCTTCATAATTCTTTTGTTGGAGATGGGGCGATTTTTTCATGGATACATATAAATGGATATAAATTTTGTTAAAAGGATTTATTGCCAATCTTTTGGGTGGTAGTATATGTGAATAATATATAAATAGATTTTGTTAAAAGGACGCATTGCCAATCTCTTGGGTGGTAGTATATGTGAATAATATAGTTATGCTATTTCTGAGTTCTTTTACTTCGCATTAAAATTTAATAACTGAGGTTATTATGAATTAAGAATTGCTCAGAAGCCAATTGCAGTCCCTCCTAGAACTATAAGGCATATATTATGCTACTAAACTTTCAAACCATATTGTTAGGGAAAAAAAAAGTGTGTACAATTTTTTTAAAAGTCATTACAATGATGTTTATTAATCTAAAAATTAATCATATATAAAAGATAAAAGTAAATTTTAAAACAAAATTAAAAACATTCATTACCAAACATGTTTTTTATTTTTGTTACCAATTTTTTGGCAACATTTGGAATTACCAAACATGTTTTCACTGCTTTGCTTACAAAAATTTTGCAACAGTTTGATGTTATCAAACATGTTTTCATGTTTTTGTTTTCGAATTTCAAATAACAAATTTTACGTTACCAAACATGCTTCCAATCACTATTAAAAACACAACACAACAAAAACATTATTTCTGTTTTGGATAAAAACAAAAGCATAAAACGTTTTCGGTTACCAAACAACACCTTAAAGATGTTAAATTACTGTTTGAGGTAATCAAAGTATAGCCTATAGTATATTAATTACTGTAGTTTCCACAAGTGATACAAATTGAAATGGTCCAGCTTCCTGTAGCTTTGTCAAAAAATCCATATATTTAAGTTCATTTACTGCACAATCTAACCTACAGGCAACAACTAACCAAATCCCCATATAGAGACTTAATATTCAACCAAATCAATGCCTTTTAAATAGAAAATTATATTTTCTATGCATATATTATATGCATGCATGTGATGCAACATGGTATCATGAAGTGAAACTTAATGTCCACTCTATTTTATGCTTTTACAGCTTTAAAGTAATTTTTTTGAAGTACTTTCTTTTGCCCACCATGGTGGAACACTGATTTATACGGATTAAAAGATGTATTTAATAATTTATTTAACTTTTCACATATTTCAAAAATACTAACGTTTTATTTGAAACCAAAATTTTATGGGATTTGGAATTGGAAACGGAATTGGAATTGGAATGGATTTGAAATGAAATTCCATTGTGTTTGGAATAACTTGAAATTTAATTATAAAGAAAATATTTTTTTACCATTTTACCCTTATTAATTAAAATTTCAAAGTTACATTTCACTAAAAAAAGAAGGACAAACCGAGTAAATTACAAATCTTCAACTAGGTTTACAAATCCCATCAAATTCCATTATGTTTCATGGGATTTGAGAACATTATACTTTGGGATTTCAAATCCCATGAAATCTAATTCTATTTTAAATTTATTTAATTCCAAACACTGGAAATTTCAAATCCCTGTATTCCAAATACAGTGCAACTCAATCTAGGGGATAAATATGGAGAGCTCGTGACTTTTTTTTTTTTTTGTTCCAAGGGTAAGTGGTAATTCTATAAATATAAACTGTACGTAGGCCAAAATTGAGGCCCCAAAAGGTGTATTAGGCAAAGCCCATACCAACAAGACTTTCAGTCCAGACAAGGTATAACCCAATCCCAAGCCCAAGCTAATGACAAACAAATTCCCAATCTATTTTTAACCCGTTAGCAACGATAGCAAGTCTAGTGAGAGACAAATGGTGAAGACAAGGAGATTGTCTAACACCCAAAAATTTAGTTTGGAGGACAAGGAGGAGGACAAATCAAATAATTGTCGAGCTCCCAATCACTGGCAATGAAATTGGCAATTAGATCGTTAGGGCTGAAACAAAAGAACAATTTTTCTCTTATAATGGTCAACGTTTGATGGAGAACGACATTCACCGGTCATGAGGAGTTCTGAGAAATTCTTCTGTTATGCTCTTCCCATATGTTATAAACAAGGGTAACATGGACAATTTTGCAAGCTGAATAAGAAAGAGGCTTCTTTTTCCACTTCACTGAAGCCCAATCAATAAGGTGAGGCCATAAAGGGGGGCGAAATGTGGAATGCGCATTTGCACTAGAGATTTTTCCATATCGCTGAGGAAAACGAGCATTGGAAAAAAAGATGTGAGTGAGATGTTGGGGCATTATGGCAAAGAACACATGAGTTAGGGATTCAACGAAGAGCCTTGGGTTTGCGATCAATGGTGGGCAATCGGTGAAGAATGGCCAGCCATAACATGAAGCTATGTTTAGGGATGCAATGACGGAACCATACAAGGTCAGTCCACGAGATAATTGGCCGAGGGAACAGGAAATTGATAGTCTGGAAAATGGGGAAATGGTAACCTGGGGAAGGGATCCATTCAAATTTATCCTCTCTATTAGGGCTCGGAAATGGAAGGGACGACAAAGCAGACTTTTTTTTTGTAAGATAAGTGTATTAAAATAAAGAAATGTACAACCAAACCCCCGGTGGGAAAACAAGAACACGAAGGGGCAAACAAACAGAGGAGCAAGTTTAGATGCAATAAAGGAAAGCAAAGCAAATGACTAATAAGCAACGTCATTAAAGGGAAGGCCAAGAGGAGCTCCTCCCCTCTTTTCTTAGAGACAGGTTCATAGATCATAAATGGAGAGAGTCTGGAGGCTTCCTTGAAGGTCTGAGACATGAACTTAGGAAATGCCATAAAGCTGCTAGAAGTCTTGAAGCTTTGCTATCTTTGAATGTGCAGGATAAAAGTTGAAGTCTAATAATCTCACTAATGGATCGAACAATTGTTGTAGATGAGGAGGCCTTATTTTTGAAGAATCGATTGTTTCTCTCTGCCTAGATGAAATAAATTATGGCTGCAAGGATAAGCCAATGGGAAAGAAACTGCAATGAAGCATTCTAGGTGTTTGAATCTTGGTCAAGGAGATCTTGCCAGGAAGAGTAGGTGAGATTGAAGTTACAAATAGGTTGGAAATGTTGCCAGATGGAAGAAGAGAAAGAGCATTGATAGAAGAGGTGAGAGTGGGACTCTACAGCAGATAAACATAGGATACAAACATTTGGGTTTATATGAGCCATACATGCCCTATCTAATATGGGTAATCGACCAAGAGCAGCTAGCCAGAGAATGAAGTTGTGTCTAGGAATGTTGTGTTTATGCCATACTAGTTTGATAGGCGTTGAATGTTACGCATTCTAGCCTCTTAAATTATGTATTTTATTCTCTTAGTGATAGATTATTTTGTTATTTTACTTCGTTTTAGTGTTTTCTGTATTTTCAGGGCCTCAATGTTTATTTTAATTAAAACCATGATTTTGGGCTTTTAAAGAAGACATCTAAGATGTGTAGATGAAGCCTACATCAAGGAGATTCATTCAACCATTTATTTCAACTCAAATCAGCCCAAGGAAGAGGTCCAAGAGAATTGCAGTTGCTTAAGAAGGTTTCGGGCCTGAAGCCCAAATCTGCGCATAATACAATCTTAATCCCGTTTTGGAAAATGGACCAGAAGTCTTATTTTTGAGTCTCAAATAGACTTAAATTTCATTTAAGTTGAAGGAAATTTGATTCTGCACACTTTTGTATTTCACGAAAATTCTGTGAATCGGACTTCTAGTGGGTCAAAAGTTGGGCCGAACGTCAGTAGGAAAAACCCACCTGATTAGTGCTGCAGGAAAACCTAATTAATTCTTAATTGGATTAAGACTTTGGTGTATTCTCTTGGGGCATAAAGTGAAGACTTGGAGGCTGAGTTGAGGGGAGATTATAGAGATTAAAGAGTCTGAGAGGGCTGAGAAGAGAACAGAAACATATTTGCAGAGTCATTAGAGAACGAAGTCATACGCATAATTCATGAAGATGATGCCTTCTTTCTCAACAGTTGAAGCTTCTTCTTCTACCATGAGTGGCTAATTCATCCACTAGGGTTTTGATGTAGCCCTAACAAAACATCAATGGTTTGATTGTTTTAATTGTTGGGGACCTTTATATACATGCATAGATTGTGTAATTGAGAGGATTTTTATTATAGAATTGAGCAATAAAAGTCTTGTAAATTCAGTTTCAATGATTTCTTATCTTGTCTTCGATATTTAGTTATTGTTATTGAACTCAATCTCTCTTATTTTTTGTGATTATGAGAGCGATTATTACACAATTGTAATCACTGAATATATCATTAAAAGCTTTGATGGATTATGCCTAGAGAAGATGAACCATATTGCACCCTAGATTAGAGTAGTTAGGCAGATGGCTTATGCCAATCGAAGATAGTCCATGACTTAGCCTTAATCATATGTTATCTTCTTGACGGATGAAGGTGAGCTTGTAGCCACTGACACAACTTATACATGATGTAATTTTCCATAGTTGATTCAATTGACCATTGATTGTGGAGTTAGTGGTGAAGTCAAATACCCTAGATTTCTCTCATATTATCTTCACTTTCTATTTTACTTTGATTTATTTTATTTTACTTTTTAATTAGTTTAAAAATCAGATTTCTTTTCTTTATAAATTTAATTAGAATTAATTCAGTATTCTAACTCGTCAGACCATAATCCCTGGGTACGATACCCCTTTCGATAACCCTATTCTGCAAGGAATTCGTTTTATTGCGAAGTGTGAAAATTTTTAATTGATATACTTTTTGAGTCACACTCACACACGAATCATAGTTTGAACGGGGGAGGTGAAGTAATGATGGGAGAGATGGTTTAGATGGTGAGTGAGAGGGAGAATGAAGGTTGACCAATCCAAAAGAATGAATCAACATTTGAGGAATGTAAGGTAGGTAGAGAGGAAGGTTCCTTAGCTCTGGAAGAAGTCATTGAAGGCATAATGGGATGGTCCATTGACTATTTCTAGACATGGCACTAACCTTAGAATATGTTCCATTAGAGGTGCTAAGAGTCCTTTAGTTGTTAATCTTGTTAACAAGAGGACCACAGTTAAGCCAAGAATCCAACCAGAATGAGGTGTTTTCACCATTGCCAATCTTGACAATAATGAGGGATCTAGCAAGACCTCTTAGCTGAAGAAGCTTCCTGAAGGACCATGAGTAGCTAGAAGGAATATTGATCTCCCAAAAATTCTTAAGATTAAGAAAGTTTGAATGAATCCATCTACTCCAGAGACTATGAGGGTTCTTAAAGAAGAACCAGACATGCTTAACCATTGTAACTCTATTCAGAGAGGTTAGATTGGAGAGGCCTAAACCACCATTAGACAGAGGCTGACATACTTGAGACTAAATAACCTTAGAGTTCATCTTTGAAGGATTTGAATTTGACCAGATGAATTTTTGAATGAGAGAGTTGATTTGGTTGGTCACATTCTTAGGGAAAATAAAGATATTCATCCAATAGAGTTGGATGCTATAAAAAATAGATTTGCACAATTACAGCCTGCTTGTATAAGAGAGGCTCTTACTAGTCCAATAAGAAATTATGTTTGATATTTTCTCCACTTAAGATAAATAATCTGTTGAGCTCAGGTAAGAGGAGATCAATGGGACACCTAGGTATTTAAAGGGAAGGTTACCTTTTTCTGAATTGGAGAAGTTGAGAGATACTCTACTGAATGCACTCATGATCTCCAGACAAGTAAATGTGGCTTTTGAGAGGATTAGATGATAATCTAGAAAGAGAAAAGAAGGTGACCATGGCTTCCTTTAGAATTAAAATTGAGTTAAGAGTATATTTAAAGAACAATAGCAAGTCATCAGCAAAAATAAGGTGAGATAAGTTGAGTGGTTGGCATCTCTAATGGTGGTGAAAATAAGGATTATTTTGAGTGAGTTTGGAAAGGATGAGAGAGAAAACCTCCATTGCAATGACAAAGAGGGATGGAGAAAAAGGGTCCCCTTGATGAATGCTTTTACCACCTTTGAAAAAACCTTTACTTTCACCATTAATTGAGATGGAGTAAAAAGGGGTAAATATACAAAGGTTAATCCAATAAACAAAGACTGGAGGGAATCCCATTAGCTTTAGAGAGTCCAGAAGGAATTCCCATCCTAGAGAGTCAAAAGCTTTGCATAAGTCCACTTTCAATGCACATTTAGAAAGGTGAGAGTCCCTATGATATCCTCTTAGAAGCTCCTGAGTAAGGAAGATGTTATCTGCAATCCTTCTTTCTTTAATAAAAGCAGACTGAGAAGAATTAATGAATGAAGGAAGGATATGTTTTATCTTTTTTGCCAGGAGCTTGGACATACACTTATAAAGGAGATTACAACATGCAATTGGTTTGAAGTTAGTGACAAATGAGGCATTAAGAATTTTAGGAACAAGAGTGATGAAGGTGCAGTTCACTTGCTTTAAAATTTGACCTGAAATGAAAAAGTCCTTGATAGCCATAGTAACCTCCGGCCGAATGTTTGGCTAACATTTTTTTGAATAAAACAGCACTATATCCATGTGGCCCAGGAGATTTATCATTGGCAAATGAGAATAGACACTTCTGGATTTCAGAATCAGTAGGAATAGAGGTGAACTGATGGTTGAAAATGGGATCATTAGGATGGGAAATGTATTGGGAGAGATGGTAAACCTGGATAGGAAGGAGATGATCCAATAAGAGTTTGGAAGTGAGAAACGAAGGCAATGCTGATGGCATCCTTATTTGTAATGGAAGATCCATCAGGGGAAGACAAACAAAGGATTTTATTATTATTAAACCTCCAGTTAGTTGATTTAAAGAAAAATAAAGTATTGTGGTCTCCCTTAACCAACCATTTAATTCTAGATTTTTGCTTCCACAACCTTTCTTCACAAATCTTGAGGTGAGAGAAGGTTTCAAAGAGCTATTTTTTGGAGGTTCTAAGATTGACATTCGAATGATTAGAGTCGAGCAAAGTTTGATAAATGATAAGATCAGCCTTACAAGATCTAACTCTAGAAGTTAGATCATTATACTCTTTTTTGTTCAAGGACTTGAGGGGAAGCTGTTAAAGAAACTTTGTATTTCTCATATATGTTTAACTCTATTATGTACAAAACGTATATATCAGAAACTATAAGTTCTAAAAAGACTATATTTGGATATACACTAACAGTTGCTATAATCACGTTAACTCCCTAATTTACGGGATCTGTACAAATATGAAATGCCTAAAATCTCTCTTGTTTGTTTTTTATGACAACTCACACAAACACTCTCCCTCAAGTTGATGTATTGAGGTCTCGGATACACAACTTGTCAAGTGAGTTGTTGAAGTCCTTGCTTGACACAACTTTGATTAGGATATCTGCCAACTGATCTTCAGATCTCACAAATGGAAACTTAATTATTTTTGCTTCAAGATTTTCTTTGATGAAACGTCGATCTACTTCCACGTGTTTAGTACGAGCATGTTGAACAGGGTTGTGGGAAATGGCAATTGCTGACTTATTGTCACAGAAGAGATTCATCTCAAAATTGGGAGGAAAAATGATCTCAATAAGTAGCTTTCTTAGCCAAAGAAGCTTGCAAAGACCCTTAGCCATTCCTCTAAATTCGGCTTCAGCACTTGATAATGCCAACACTTTTTGTTTCTTGCTTCTCTAGGTTACAAGATTTCTTCTAACAAATGTAAAATATCCTAAGGTGGATTTTCTATCAGTGATGTTACCTGCCCAACCCGCATCCGTATAACCATCAACCTTCGGCTGACTATTATTTTTTGAGAACAAAAGCCCTTTGCCCGGAGATGACTTCAAATACCAAAGTATGCGGATCACTGCTTCCATATGACTTTTAATTGGATTATGCATAAATTGGCTTACAACACTTACAACGTATGCACTATTAGGGCAAGTATATGAGAGATAAATGAGTTTACCAACTAGTCTTTGATATCTTCCTTTATCTGTTGGCACTTGGTCTGGGTATTCTCCAAGCCTGTGATTCTGAACAATGGGAGTGTCTGCAGGTTTACACTCCAACATTCTTACCTCGGCTAGCAAGTCTAGTATGTATTTTCGTTGCGAAAGAAATATACCTTGTTTAGATCTGGCAACTTCCCAGAAAATACTTGAGTCCTCCCAGATTTTTCATATCAAATTCAATTGCTAACTGCTTCTGGAGTCGAGAAATTTTTTCTTCATCATTGCCTGTGATAATCATGTCATCAACATAAACTATCAAGGCAGTTACCTTGTCCCAATTGATGCTTTAAGAATAACGTATGGTCCGAATTACTTTGTTGAAACCCGTATTTCTTCATTGCCAAGCTAAACCGTCCAAACCATGCTCGTGGTGATTGCTTTAGTTCGTACAATGCTCATTGTAATTTACACACAACTTCAATCTTTGCGGATGCTGTGTAACCTAGAGGAACATCCATGTAGACATCCTCTTCGAGATCACCAAGAAGGAAAGTGTTCTTTACAACAAATTGATGCAAAGGCCAGTCAAAATTTGCTGCAAGAGACAATAACACTCTAACTGTATTTAGCTTAGTTACTAGTGAGAAGGTCTCCTAATAATCAACTCCATATGTCTGCGTATATCCCTTCACTACTAATCTCGCTTTATATCGTTCAATAGATCCATTTGTTTTGTGTTTAATAGAGAACACCCACCTGCATCCCACTATTTTTTTTTTCAGGTAGTGGAATGAGAGCCTATGTATCATTTTTTAGTAGTGCCTCCATTTCTTCTTCCATAGCTCGAGTCCACATTGGGTTTGCCAGTGCCTCCTGAACACTAGTAGGAATTCTGACATATGGAGAGCTCATGTGTAAATTTCTTGAGAGGATTGGATAGTCCCTTGGTGGGGACATAGTTAGCAATCGGATACTTCGACCTTCGCTCTTCAAAATCTAGAAAGTATTTATTGGGTGGCTTACCATGATTGTTCTTGGGCGGTAAGACATATCCCATAGAAGTATCTATATCATCATTATGTAGGGGTGTAATAGAAGTACTTACCTCATGAATATTTTTAGAAGATGATTCGGCTGGTACTTCAAAAAGGGGGGATATGGGTTCGGTCACATGCTCCACATTGGGACATATATCGGGCTCCACACTATCAGCTTCATCATTCAAACCACCTGAGTTATCATTCGGTCGAGCATGGCTTTCAATTTGCTTTTCATGATTCAGTTCCTTTTGACTGGACCAACTCCACTCATTTGGCTCCTCATATCTAAACCAATTCAAGTCTTCATCATGTGTCTCCCCCTGAAGAGGAGAATTAGGTGCCAAAAAGAACATGTCAGTATCCAAAAATTGCACATCCATAGTCACATAGAGCCATTGGGTGGTAGGATCATATCATCAGTATCCTTTTTGATGTATGTCATAGCCTAAGAAAATACACTGTATTGCACATAGATCAAGCTTGGTGCGTTGGTTCTTATGGAGATGAACATATGCCACACATCCAAAGACCTGAAGAGGTAACATCAAGACTGTGGGAAGGGACACATGTGTAGACAAAGAATGAAGGGGAGTCTTAAAGGACAAAACCTTGGACGACATTTGGTTGAGAAGATGGACTGTAGTAGAGACGACATTAGTCTAAAAACGTTTGGGCATATGAGCACCGAGGATGAGGGCACTTGCAGTCTCAAGAATGTGTCTATTCTTCCTCTCTGTAATGCCATTCTGTTGGGATGTCTGTGAGCATGGAGTTTCATGAATTAGGCCATGGTGATTAAAGTAGGCTTGAAGTTGCTTATTGATATATTCACCACCATTGTCTGAGCGGAGAACTTGAATGGTTGCACCGTACTGAGTGTGAATAATAACATGGAATTTTTTAAAGATACTGAGAACCTCATCTTTGTGTTTCATTAAGTAGAGCCATGTCATACGGGTACAATCGTCCACAAAAATAACAAACCAACGAAAGCCAGACATATTAGTAATAGGTGAGGGACCCATACATCCGAGTAGATGAAAGCAAATGGAGTGTCACTTTTATTCATGCTTAACGGATAAGTAGCTCTATGGCTCTTTGCCAAAATACAAGTGTCACATTTGAAAATAGAAAGCTGTAAATGCATAAATAAATCAGGAAAAACATGCTTCAAATATAGAAAGGATGGGTGATCCAAGCGTCGATACCAAAGCCAAAGTTATTTCTCTTGAGTAGTGTTCGGATGGTGCATATTATGTGCTTGACTGATACTGAAGTCATCCATAAAGTTTAGTCCCTCCCTCTTAGTACCACTCCCAATTATCTCCTTTGTGAGAATATCCTGAAGAAGACAAAATTTTGGATATATAAGTACTACACACCCTAGATCGGCAGTAATCTGACTAACAGACAATAATTTATATGAAAGAGATGGAACAAACAAAGTGTTGGTTAAATGCAAGGATGGAGATAAAGTCACAGAACCTGCTCCAGTGACTGGAGAAATAACACCATTGGCATTGGCTATCTTGTGCATCATGGAGGAGTGGTTTGGGAGAAATCTTTGGCATCAAATGTCATATGATATGTGGCCCCAGAGTCAAGAAGCCAGGCATAACATTTCGCATCACTATGAGGAGTAAGATGGGTAAAACCGAAGGTACCTAAATTCAAGTTGGAAAAATTAACTTTGGATGTTGTTGCTAGTTGTATGAGAGAGAGGTGGGGCTCGGCAGCGACAACAATAATAACAACTTTGCCTGGTTCTCCATTATTGGTAGTTGCATCACGGCGTTTACAGGATTGAAGATCATGCCACCAATCAGGGTATCCGTTCAACTGAAAATAATTTTCACGACTGTGTTTTTAGTTACCACAATGAGAGCATTCGAGAACCTCAGTGGAGGTGCATGTCTTTGCAGACTTGCCACAAGCAGAGTTGTCCAACGTGAGACCTTTGGAAGCCAAAACAGCCCATTGGGTTCCAACGGTATCATGGTTGGTCATCACCTGCTGTCGGATGGCCTCCCATTAAACGTGAACATATGCTTGCTCAAAAGTGGGAAACGGTTTCATTTGTAAAACATCCCCACATATTTTAGTGAGCCGATCATCAAGGCCATCCAGGAAGACATAAACACGGTCTTCTTGGAGAAGTCGATTATAATGCTGGATATCAACAGTGCACTCCATGGGATTCAGCCAACGAAAATCTATTTCATGCCATAAACCCTGCAGATCAATGTAATATTTTTTAAGAGAGCCAGTGTTTTGCTTCATGCGAGTCACGCGACGTCGCAGATCATACACCTATGATATATCATTACCATCAAGGAAAGTATTGGCAATTGAATCCCAAACCGCTTTTGCCGTGGGAAAGCGAATAAAATTGCCAATTAAGGAAGGATCCATAGAAGTAATTAACGATCTTTTGACAATAGCGTATGTTGTCAGTGCACCACTTGCGAAAGGAAGGATCAGTTTATGGTGGCTGGGGAAAATCACCGTTTATATATCCCAGTTTGTCCTTGCCAGAGATATACATCTCAATAACCTGGGACCATAAAACATAGTTGGAGTCGCCCAACTTAATGTCGATCAGAGCAGTAGATGGTTCGGTGGTTATTGTAGGGGACTGAGTTCTGTTCAAAGCCTCAGTCATCCTGGAAGTCAATTCAAGAATAGATTCAGATAGGTTAGATGTGTCACCAGAAGTATTTGGATCATCAGAGTCTGCCATGACACAAAGAAAAAAGATGAAGTTGGTGTTATTGGGCGATACAGGAAGCTAAAACTCGTATGTCTCTGATACCATGTCAAAGAAACTTTGTATTTCTCATATATATTTAACTCTATTCTGTACAAAACGTATATATCAGAAACTATAAGTTCTAAGAAGACTATATTTGGATATACACTAACAGTTGTTATAATCACGTTAACTCCCTTATTTACGGGATCTCTACAAATATGAAATGCATAAAATCTCTCTTGTTTGTTTTTTATGACAGCTCATGCCAATAGAAGCTTGAGCTTTTGAACAACTCTAAACATAGGAGAGCCAGTGATTGGGGTATTCTAAGTCTATTGAACTATGTTTAG
Source organism: Cornus controversa (assembly GCA_026545225.1). Taxonomy (NCBI): domain Eukaryota; kingdom Viridiplantae; phylum Streptophyta; class Magnoliopsida; order Cornales; family Cornaceae; genus Cornus; species Cornus controversa. The sequence continues at coordinate 65,294,999 of CM048847.1, forward strand.
GAAGGAAGGATAGCAAACAAGGAAGGTAAGAAATTTGAAGGGGAGAGTTCTAGAGGGGGAAGGAGAACCAAGGTTAATGATAATTGGGGACTGATTAGAAATATTTTGAGGATGGAAAGAACAAGAGGATGATGGAAATCTGGAGTTCCAGTGAGGGTTAACCATAACCCTGTTAAGCTTGTAGAACACATTAGCAATTTCAATGCTTTGATTAGACTATGAATAAAAGGTACATGAGAAACGAAGGTATTTAAGTGATAAGTGCACAAAACTTGCTATTTTATATCCTAAAATAAGTTTTTAATTCATCTTTTATGTTATTTAAAGGTTCTTATCTTTGCATTTTATGTTTTATAGGGGTTGATTTTCAAATAAGAAGAAAAGCAGCAAAAGAGGGCTAAAAAGGATATATATAGCCAAAGATGAACATAAGAAGAATTGTAGGAGAGATGATATTCTGTGCAATTTACTTCACAAGAGGTCTCAAGTTCAAAACTTTGCCAAATATTTTGTACACGGCCACGTCTGCAGTCCAGAATTGAAATTAAAGATATGGAAATCAAATTTTAAATATTCAAATTCAAAATTTTGTATTTTGAATTTGGTATTTCAAATTTGTATTTTGAATTTTGTATTTTAAAATTTTCCCACCTAAACCATTCCCCTCTAACTCTATAAATAGGGGTCTTAGGGGATGGTGAAGGGGGTTAGAAATTGTGGAGAAATTATAGAAAAAAATAGTGTATTTATTTTATTGATTCAATGATGAGTAGTAGTTTCATTTCTATTTGTTTATTTTCTATTAATATGCAAGCGTAAACATCCTTCTCAAGGGAGTGATGAAGCCACTATGGCTGAAGTATAGGTAAGTTGTTTTATTTTCTTGTCTACTTTTTCCTCCCAAGAGCATTCTTCTACTCTTCTATTCTGGATTTTATTTTCTAAAATTAGAGGAAGGATTTTTCGTGTTTGCCAAATAATGGTAATTCGAAGAATGCCTACCTCTGTTTACCTAGCCAATGTGTATCAGATTAAGTAAAGAATGTCTCTCTCATATATAATCAAGTCATTCTTTTTTATTCCATATTTTTCTTCATCTTTCTAAGTTCTAATTGGATTGGTGAAGTGTATTGGTTATTGGAGGAAAAACTAGATAAGAATATAAAAAAAAAACTTTATTTATATGGATCCATGGTGGTGAATTCTCTTTCCTTGAGATTTTTTCCATCATTTGATCTAAGACATTTAATATTAGTTTTTATTATTAAATAAAAAATCAAAATTTTATTTTTTTAAATATTCATTTTTCATCTCAAGAGATTTAGGTTTTGAAGTTTAGACTTGTTATTGATTCTCACTTGAGAGTGGTTCGACCCTGCTTACTGCTATACAGTTTTTAGTAAAGTTTTTGCAGGTTTTATTATTTTTGTATGAAGTGTAGAAAAGCAACGACAAACATCCAATAATCTACACTCGTCAAATGGCGCCGTTGTCAAATCAAGTTTGAGAATTCGAAGCCCAAATATTCAAGACTACAATTTTTTTGGGAGCCCACCCTAACTTTCTTTCCCTCCCTTTTATTTTTATTTATTATAGTTTTTGTTTCTTTTATTATTATTTTTTTTCTTCTTGAAAAAAAAAGAAAAAAGAAAAGAATATAATATTTTTATATATTTTTTTTTCATGACAGGTTCTTATGATGCACTTCTTCTATAGATGCCACCATCTGTTGCTCTTACAAGGGAAATAATAACATCATCCAGGTAAGTACCTAATTCTTTTACATCAATTTTTTTTTCCTTTTTAGATTAAGAAAACATAGTTTTTTTTTAGGTTGATAACTTTAGCATGTGAACTCTAGGATAGAATAACTTAGAAATCTCCCTAGGGTCACACTTTCTTTCGCTTAACAGGCTTGCCATCCTGATACAACGGTAGACGATGAACAAGCAGATCTCTGTCTAGGCCTGACATGTCTTGGCATGACCAAGCTTAAACATCTTTTGCGTTCTGAAGAAAACACCAATTAAATGGACACAGTTTCTGAAGTTAGTCATCTCTAGAGTAATTCTGACACAACCACCATGTCTTTCATTAAAATTCAACACTGTGTTGAAGTCTCCTACAAAGAGCCAAGGTTGATGATGGATGAGGTTTGAATGGAAGGACAGATTGTGCTAAAGCCTTTACCTGCCAAGTCTTGAATTGAGACCATAAATGAATGAGACATTAAGAAGGGAATGATTGGTGAGATCTCGAACAAGGCAATAAATAGCTTGGTCAGTGATCTTAAAAATTTGAAGATTAAGTTTGGAGCTGTTATGGATTATCCAAATCATTCCTCTATCAGAATAGCAGAAGTTTTCATCAAGATGCCATGATGGAGCATTAAAACCCACAATATTTTTAAAAATAAAATCTCTATTAGAGTGAGAGATTTTTGTTTCCAGAATAGCAAACACGCCAATATTTTGATAAAAAGAAGGTTTCTAATATTATCTTGCTTAATAGGGGAATTGAGACCCCTAATATTCCAGCATCCAAAGGTCATTTGGATAAGGATCGATAGCTTATCAGACCTTTAAACCTTTTGAGGGTGAACTTAGGTTGAGAGTTAACAACTTTGCCTTTGCCCTTGTTTTTGCCTTTATATTTCATTGTTTTCTTCTTGCTATTGGAATGGAATCCAACAGAAGAGAAGGCGGAGTTAGCTTCAAAATTACTTTCCTCCAGCACCATATTAGGGTCAGCATTGGTGTCATCATAGGGAGATGAATCATTAATGGGATCAGAGTCATTCTCCATTGTCTGTTTAGAGTTACATTATGCATTGTCTCCATCATCATCATCCAAGGAATGTGAAAGAGCTTCAAATTGGTTTAAAAGATTAACAGGATTGGGAGTGGTCGTTTTAGGGGAAATAGAGTTAGAGTGGGAGGAGTTGCTAGATGGAAAGTGCTAGGTTAGGTGAGGGAGATTAGGAGTGGGTTTGAATTTAGCAAGATCAACAAAAATGTTGATTTGTTTAAAGCAATCAGCAGGTAAAGTGGTTGGTTGAGGGGAGCTTTTGTCTATGTCTAATGTTTGGAGAGGTAGGGAAGGGTTAGAAGGAAAGTCATTGGGTTTAGAGACAGGGGGTGGGTAAAGTTTCTCACTGGGTGAGGTTTTTTAGTGACCAGTATCCATTCCTTCTCAGCTTGAGGTGGACAATCAAAGTTAGTAACTGGAGAAATCTTGGGACACTTAGCTAAAGAGTGGCTAAAGGTTTGGTAGGTGGAACAAGAAAATGGCCTCCAAGGGTATTAGACTTTAATGGTGGTTGGCTCATTCAAACTAGTATTGAGAAGGAAGTGGTCTGGGAGAGGGCTAGAGGGTTCAATTTCTACGCATATCCTAGCATAGTTAAGTCTCTTGAGGTTTTGGGTGGTTTGGTCAGCACAAAGTGGTTTTCCAATGGCACTTGCAATGTAGCTTAGACCTTTTAAGGTCCAAAATTGAAGAGGAATATTGAAAAGCTTTACCCAAATAAGAAGCTTGATGTTGGAGTCACTATGGAGTTGCAAATCTATGGACTATGACCTAAGGCAAAGTTGTTTGTTAGATAAGGTCCATGGACCATCATGCAGGACAGTGGAAGCTGAATCTTCATCCTTAAATCTGACGAGAAAGTATCCCTTAGTGGTTCTGATGACCTCATTGAGTCCCCTCTTACTCTATCACTTGAAAGCAGAAACATGAGCAACCTTGAATGGAATACGTGTAAAAAAAATGGCCAAAAAGGGTGGATTTCCATATATAAGCACCTTCTGTGGAGAACTCTTTGGGGGGATCAACAAGCAAAGTACCATTAGATGAAGTGGGTTGATGAAATTGAAAAGGCATTGACTTAGGATTGGGTGGTTTATGTTAGCAAAGTCTCACATCACCGGGGTACCTTTGGAATGTGCAGTGTATATATACATGGACACCCTTTCCTTGTAAACCAAATTTTAAGGATGAGTTCTACCCATGTGTTTATCATGGTATCAGAGTAAGTGTACTGCAGGGATGGGTTGGGTTCATATTTCCTATCGTGCGTGGATGGGGAGAGCCGAGTGTCTCCAGTCCTGGCGCTAAGGGAGAGTGTTAACATAATCCCACATCGTTTGGGTACCTTTGGAATGTGCAGTATATATACACATGGGCACCCTATCTTTGTAAGCCGATTTTTAAGGATGAGTTCTACCTATAAGTTTATTAGTTTAGTTAAGGAATTGTCTTTCGATTTCAGTTGGGGAGGTGGGAAGGTTGAGTATGGAATTAGATTTCTCCAGAGGTGGGGTTAGTTGTGGTAGGAAAAGAAGGATAAAGCTTTGATTTATGGAGGGGAGGAGGTGTGGGTAATGGGAAAGCGTCAGAGGGGTTGGTGGGATGTGGCAAGAAGTTTGAAATTTGAAATTCATTAGGTTCACGCGCCTGAGCTGCAAGTGGGTGACATATGAGAGAGGTTTTTTCTTGGAGGTTAGTAGGGTACATGAAGCTGGAGTAATTAATGGAAGAATTAATCTGGTTAGGAGCAGTAATGGGGTAAGAGGATTTAATGAGAATGGGTCTAGGTTTAGAGGGTGACATGGGGGGAGAGGGATATTGAAATGGCCAATAGGAATGGAGGCAGGGGAGGTTGCGAAATGGTTGAAGACAGAGGAGCTTGGATCATAAGCAGCTAGGGGTGAGGATGAGGGTTTGTTAGATCCATCCGCAATCGAGAGGGAACCAAGTTTCAACATGCTGCTGAAAGTGATGAGGTTGCCATATGTGGCAAAGGCTTCCTTCAGCTGCATTTTAAGAGTAACAACTTCATGGATGACGTCTGTTTTAGCCAAGTGTATACTACTTGGATCAAGACTTTCTGGGAGGAGTCAAACGTCTGTGTTGGGCATAAGATTAGTGATTTCAGTGGAAAAAGACCAAGAAGATCCATTGATGAAGTTGCTTACCAAGGTATATATATCATCTAACAATCATGTTTTATACTGTAGCATGCACTACAAGAAAATAGGTTTTTTTCCACGAACCATTTACCACGGTTTCAATTTCGTAGTAAATAGTAAGGTATTTGCTACGAAAATAAAATCCGTGGAAAATACCCCTTCGTATTTACCACGGAAAAAAATTTGTAGTAAATACTAGGTTATTTTCCACGAAAACTTGATTTCGTAGTAAATATTCTTTTTCGACGAAATTTATTTCGTTAGCAAATAATATATTATTTATTACAAAAATTTAATTTCGTAGTAAATACTCTTTTTCGATGAAATTTCTGTCGTAGCAAATAATATGTTATTTACTACGGAATTAATTTTGTAGTAAATAGCATGTGTTATTTGCTACGGAGCTAATTTCTTAATAAATAGTAAGGTATTTGTTACGAAAAATTAAATCCGTAGTAAAATACCTATTACTACGGATTCAATTTCGTAATAAATAATTAGGTGTTATCTACGGAAAATAGAATCCATGGAAAATAGATTCAAAATTTAAAAGAGATGATGTGATGGTCGGCTGAAGAAGAGAAAAGAAAGAAAAGAAGAAAAGGAAGAGAAAAAGGAAGAAAGAAAAGAGGAGAGGAAAATTGGAAGTTTTAGAGAGAGAGAGTGAAGCCGAGAGAGAGAAAGTTAGAGAGGGAGGAGCGTGACGGTGGAGCTGGGACTTCTCCATGTCTAACGGTTGATGGGTGTGCAGGTGGTGAAGGTGGTAGTGGTCACGGTGGTGCACAACTTGGGGTGAAGAGGAAGGCTTCGGCTGGCAGTACTGTGGAGGACCAGATCGACAAAATTGGGTAGTGGAGGACCTGATGTTTAATCGACAGGTCAGCTTTCTCCTACTGTATATACATATATGTGAGTAGTCATTTGAGCAAACACAAATTAGTGGGTTTTTTTGAGTGGTCACGGTGATGCATCTTACTTCTATGTTAGTGGGTTTTTTGAATTTGGGATAAGAGATGAAGAATGATGTTTTCTCTTCAAAAATTGATTTTTTTGTTGCATATTTATGAAGATGTGATAATACTTTTTGAGAGGAAAGGATTGGTAAAACTTTTAGTGGCTATTGTGGGAAGTAATTAGAATCTACTTAGTTAGTTTTATTAGAATTGTTTTGTCAAGCATATGTTCTCTTCTATTTGTTTGAGAGAAGTCCCATATATATATATATATAGTTAGTTAGTTATATATATATAGTTAGTTATATATATATATATATATATATATTAATTTTCATAAACCATCTCTCTACCGATTATCAAAATTTTGAAGAAAAAATAAGGGGGCTTTGGTATGCTAAGTTTGATGATACATTGATAAAAAAAAACTAATACCAGTATATTCCAACTTTGGGGATATGATATGTCATGTTTTTGGTGTATATGGCGTGTGTTGCTCTTAAGGATGAAAAGAGAGGGTCCTATTGGGATTATTGGCATTTTATAGGTTCAAATAAATGGGACCATGAGGTGCAATTGAGGTTTGATTGTAGATGTAAAATCAGTAAATGTGCTATTTTTTTGGTAAGTGAATCAGTAAATGGTATTGCTTGGAGAGAGACCTTTAATTTTCTTTGGATCTGGAACTACAATGTGGGTCTCCATCAAAACATACTTATTTTCCAACACATACATACATATACATATTTCTATTGGAAAAATCATATCTGCATCCAGGTCCCATGCTTCCTTTACAAAGGCCTGGTGAAATAATGCAAATCCAAAGTAAAGAATCAACACAAAATATAATAGACTATGACCTACATTTTTCTTTAATGGTGCATAACTTGCTTTTGAATAAAAAAAAAAGATTCAATATTTGATTAATTGCTAGGTACTGAGGAAAAAGAGTACAAATTGTACACAGTTATATCTTATATTTGAAAATTAAATAATAGGAAATGTTGTATATATATATGTGTGTGTGTGTGTGTGTGTGTATATATGTGTGTATATATATATATATATAGTAATAGTATTATAATGAGCTTTCTTGATATTAGTGGTACTTGTAAAAAAAAAAGGAAAAAAATATAAAATACTGATTATATAAATATGTATAATCACTGTTTTATATATATATATATATATATATATTTAAAAAATAATTATAATTTGCTACGGTTTTTTTTCGTAGTAATTACTAATTTTCGACGCTTTAATTCGTAGTAATCACTAATTTGCGACGAAAGGAATTTCGTAACAAATAGTAAGGTATTTCCAACGGAATACTATTTCGTGGAAAATAATAAGAATTAGCGACGGAATATTATTGTAGCAAATAATTATATTACCTACGAAATTTTACCGTAGTAAATAATAAGTATTGCGACGAAATATTTTCGTCGCTATTACCCCATAAGTTGCGACAAAAGTTGATTTCGTTGAAATTTACAACTAGAGACGCCCCATATTGCAATGGTTGGTGCTACGAAAATATTTCGTGGCAAAAGAGTTTTTGCTACGAAATATTGACTTTTTGCTACGAAATTTTCCATGAAAAAAACTAAATTTCTTGTAGTGATGGATTTCAAAAAGTCAAAGAAATAATAGGGTAGTTCCTAGAAACCAATATATATTACTATTTTTTGGTGCATTCCAACAAATACTTTGAATTAATCACTGCTAGTACTGCTATTTTCAACAACATAAAGTCTACGGATTTGGAGATATTTTGGTTAGTTTATGTAGTGATCGAGGCGGCTAAAAGTTAATCCGCGGGCTGTGCTTGAGCTTACTCTTGTATTACAAATACAAATCATATTGTTATTGTGTTTATATTTCAGAGTTATAATTTATTTGGTAATTTCTTGTTAGGCACGACTTGGGCTTCAAATAAATTGTAATCCTTGTCCAACAAGGAATGGATTTGGAGACCTTATAAATAGAGGCAAGATTAAAAGGATAGATAAATAGAGAGAGAGACGGGAAAGATGTAAGGGGTTAGTGAGTATTGTGAGGAGATGAGTAGTTATATGTAATTCCAGGAGAAAGATGCCAAGAGAAAGTGAAAGAGTGTGTATGGTAAGCATGATTTCCTCGTGTTGTATATTATCTTCTCAATATAGTGAAATCTCTCTCTCTCCATAGATATAACCCTAAAGTTGGGTGAACTATGTAAAATATTATGTTGTGCGTGTATGTGTTTAATTGTTATCTCCATATATGCTTGTATGATTGTGATGTGATGATATGTTTCCACTGTGCCAAACGAATGGGGATTTAATTCCCAACAAATGGTATTAGAGCCAATGGTGGGTCTGAGCCTGTGATTAGTCTTGAAAATCAGAGCCAAAGATTGGTGGTGTGTCAAAGCAGAATGTTAATCGTGAAGATATATGGAGATATAATCAAAGCTGATGACGATACAAAGGTGGTGATAGTATGAAACCCATGAGGAACAAGTCTTAGGACAAGCCGGATGATTCACGTTTTCAAGATGGGGCAAGATAATGGTATGAAGAATAGATGTTTACTGTTTTCGGCCCACAAAAGCAGTGAGTGAGAAAAGAAAAGGGTGTGAGGGTAGAGAAGATGATGATGAGGATGATGAGTGATGATGATGATTTATTGGTGAGTTGTCATACATGAGCAATTGAACACCAATGGAGATGACGTGATGGAGTTTGATTCGAGGTGGAGGAATTTTTTGTCGATGTGGAGTTATGGAGGACTGCATTGATGGAATTTGAGCCAAGATGGAGATTGTTAGGAATTGTGGCTAATATTCCTATTATAATTGTGTTTATATTTTAGAGTTGTAATTTATTTGATAATTTCTTGTTAGACATGTCTTGGGCTTCAAGTAAATTGTAATCCTTATGCAACAAGGAATGAGTTTAGAGACTCAATAAATATAGGCATGATTAAAGGGAGAGAGAGAGAAGAAAGATGTAAGGGATTGATGAGTGTTGTAAGGAGAAGAGAGGGTATATGTAATTCCAGGGGAAAATGCCAAGAGAGTGTGAAAAAATGTATATGATAGGCATGCTTTCCGCGTGTTGTATATTCTCTTCTCATTATAGCGAAATCTCTCTCTCTATGGACGTAGCCCTAAAGTTGGGTGAACCATATAAAATATTGTCTTGTGCGTGATGTGTTTAATTGTTATCTCCATATATGTTTATATGATTGTGATGTGATGATATGCTTCCGCTGTGGCGAACAAAGGGGAATTTAATTCCCAACATTTAGTCTGTACAATCATTTTATTTTTTTATTACAAAACTAATGGTTTTTTTAGATGGAAGAGGTATTAATAGCAAGTGTGCAAATATCAGGGAACAACTAGATTTTTAAAAAGTTTAATCCATGTGTAATTAGGCGAACCTCTTGAGAAGTTAGCGTATTTAATCCTATTTTCAAAGCAATCAAGAGCCCTCTAATGTATGGCATGAGACAAACATAATGCATTTTTAGTTATCTATATGTTGATAAAGTCAGGCTCAATAGTAAGCTGAATACTGGGGGTGGGGGATCCATTACCAATTCACTTAATAGTCCACTACTTGTTGCTCTCATACGATTATATTATGTGAAAATCATGATAACAAAGATGAAGGCTAGGGAGTACATAACAAAGAATACTAATGGATATATATACACACCTATAGACTTGGTATCATTAATAGCAGCACAAAAGTCCTGAAGAGGGCTAGGGTCAGAGGCAAAGGCAAGTGAGATTGCAGAAGCCAGTATGGCTATGGCTATAAGAAAGTGAGTGCTTGTCTTGATCATCGCTAAGTAGGAACAAGCGCAATTACACACTTTTATTTGATGTAAAGTGGATTGTTGGATTACTTGGGTACTAAAGAAAATAAGGTTGGGGTATTTATAGACATGCAGAGACCTTGAGATAGTTACTCTGTCTTACACTTATATCGATGTCTTCAATCATTGGTCTAGGGAAGTTAGGTAGATAGAAGCATTAACAAGGATAACAAATCTAAATTAGTTAGGATAACATTACATGATGAGAGAGAGAGAGAGAGTCTGAATATGGATCTTTTTAATGGTTTGAAATGGTACTCGTCTCCTTTTCACCATCAATTGTAGCTTAGGAAGACACCTAAACGCTTTATTTTAAGGTTTCATAATATTGTTAATAAAAAGCACAATCATGCTTTATACTGTAGCATGGATTTCCAAAAGTCAAAGTAATGACAAGGTAGTTCCTGGAAACCAATATATTACTATTTTTTGGTGCATTTCAACAATAGTTTGAATTAATCACTACTACTGCTATTTTCAACATATTGTTCAAGTCAATGCTAGCACAAGGAATATACTGAATATATGCAAGTGTCAATTAACAAAATTAGACAATTATTTCGGTTAGTTTATTTAGTGATCGAGGCGGCTAAAAGTTAATCTGTGGGCTGTGCTTGAGCTTGCTCCTGTATTACCAATACAAATTATGTTCTGACTATATATTCCTTGACTTGTAGAAGTTGAAATGTTTATGGATATGGCACACATTTCAGGATATATACATGCGTATATATATATGGCATGGTTTCATTTAATAAAGTTATGTACTTCTGATTCAACTATATATTATGGTTTGTGACTTCTACAAGCATTCTTAATTAATCATCTCTATATTGTTCAAGTCAATGCTAAGGAATATGCTGAATATATGCCAGTGTTAATTTAAAAACTCAAGCAATTATATTATGTGAAAACCATTGTACGTAGCAAAGAGAAAATACATGATAAACCCACTTATTTCGTAATTATTGCTTATTTTAGCGAACAAAACATTTTGTGGGTTGGTTCTATTTGCTTGGTACAGAAATGCCCACATATTTTTTCTAATTGTTGTCAAACCAGAATTGTGATTGAAGATAGTCAATAACTTTGTTGTCGACTTGGAATGCCTTGGTTAGAACGTCAGGAGAAATGGGTGGTTCCGACCCAAAGACGGCGTTTGCAATGGTGATGACCCCAGGATTTTGGCTGCTTAGGCCAGCAAAAGCCACTGCATTAGTATTCCCCACATTGAATTGGAAGTGAATGAGACCAATTGGAAACACAAATACATCTCCAGCATTTAGGACCTTGGTGAATAGACGATTTTTTTGACCTTTAATATTGGAGGTGACAAAGCCCACATAGAGGGTGCCCTCAACCACTACGAGGATTTCAGTTGCACGTGGGTGCGTGTGGGGTGGGTTGAGGCCTTTAACTGCATAGTCAATGCGGACTAAAGATACACCGAAGGTGTTGAGTCCTGGTAATGTATCAACATTTACAGTTGTCACATTTGATCCAACTTTATTAGTTGTGTTTCCAGGTTTATTAAGCCCCGGAAAGAAGAAATCTTCGGCTTTGACAAGCTTTGGGTCCTTGCAGAACTTTCCATTCACGAACACTGCAGCCAAAAATATAGGCATTATATATATATATATACATTGAGCTAGCTATAAAATATCACTAGAACAAACAATGAAAAATATGCATGGACTATGCTTGTTTACCAACAAAACTAAAGCATGGATGAGAATGCAAAAAATATGATAAAGGGATATATATATTTAAATATACACACACACACATACAAGCAGAATTGTAATCTTTAACAGCAACACAGAAGTCCTGGAGAGGGCTTGGGTCAGATGCGTTGGCAGGGGAGAGCGCAAGGGCCAAGATGGCTGTGGCGGCAACAAGGGAGTGAATGCTCATCTTAATCATGGTTAAGAACTAAGCATAAGCAAGCAATTACACTCTTTATTTGAAGTAGATTGCTTGGGTGAGAGGTGAGATATCTAGCATGGGAAAGGTGGCTATTTATAGATAGAGAGACGTCTTTGGGGTAGTTCCCAATGTCTTCATGGTTAGGTTTTATTTTATATATCTTTTTAATTTCCAACAACTACGTAAATCACCCACTTCCCATTTATTTTTCCTTACCTTATATCATTAAATTTTTATGTCTAGCTTGAACAAGGACTGTTTCAATATATTGATGTGGTCAGTTTTCATATCATATATACTTTCCCCTTGCTGCTGCTGCTGCTTCTTCTTCTAGATTTATATTATATTTGGGAAATATTGAAGTTAGTCATTTTTTTATCTCTTGAAGAGGCAATATTGATGACCAAGTCTTCTTTTCTTTCCTACCTTCCAAATATAGAATCAAGATCCTCCCTTTTCCTCACCCGTTCCTTGCCTTAGCTGCTCGCAACACACTACATGTCACGTACATGACAAATGCAACACCCATGTAGTTACTATCTAATACTTATGCAACAAATTATATTGTGTAGTAATATTATTAAATTGAGAATGCAATATATTTACTTAATTATTAGAAAATTGGATTCTCTAAATATTGTATAAGTCTCAAATTATTACATTGTTGATTTAAAGTTGTGGCGTTGTCAATTTAAATGTACATGACATACACTTGTACAAGAGATGATCCTACTGAATGTTTCGTGTATACTTTTCATCTCCTTGCTCTCTTTAATAAATAAATAAATAAGAGAACTGAATGTTTCGTGTATACTTTTCATCTCCTTGCTCTCTTCAATAAATAAATAAATAAGAGATAACTGAGAAGCGCTCTTAATCTAAAATCAGCCTTAAGTTTTGTCGTTTCTAAATTTAAAATAATGTAAAGTTTGTCGTGGCATTACTCTCTCTAGATCTCTTTTAGATTCCTTTCTCTGCATTTTTGTTCAATTAAAATAAGCGAAAAAAGAGTTGCATTCATCTTCTACTATAAGCCATAATTTCTGTAGAACTTTTTACACTCTCTCCTATTAAATTATGGTGTGAAAAAAACTCCCCTTTTACAATTTATGTATCTGTTTGTCTCTCTTACTTCTGTGACATAACTTTTGTCTACTCATTCAAAATAGATGAAGAAAAAGCAAGAAATAGGGCGTAGTGTAGTTGGCACACACTGGCCAAGACTCCCGATAGGATTGAGTTCTCAGTTGTTCAAACCTGATTGGTGAAACTTTCATTTTTTATTTCCGTTATCATTTTCAATTTTTTCAAATCATAACAGAAAGCAGGTTTACATTTCTAAAAAAATAAAAATAATGTGAAAAATCTGACAACTGTTTAGACATAATTTGAAAGTTTAGTGCGTTTACATTTCTAAAAAAATAAAAGTAATATGAAAATTCTGACAACTGTTTAGACATAATTTGAAAGTTTCGTAACGAAACTTTTAGTTCATGTTTCATTTCAAAAAAATTTATATGATACAATAAATAAAATTTTTGGTTGCTCAAAAATAGAAATATAATAAAATAAAATACAATAAATTAAGATTATATAAATAAATAAGAATAATTTTTTATATAAAGTACAATAAATAAGAAAATTGATTGATCAAAAAATATAAATATAATACAAATAAAATACATCAAATAAAAAAATTATAAATAAATAAGAATAAAAATTTTGGTTTTTAAAACATGCGGATGCTTGTTTTTTTTTTCAATTATTACAATTTTTTATTTTAGTCAATGATACGACTTTCTTTTGCCCAACCATGGTGGAATGTCTTGTGCTGATTTGACTTGTATACAGTAGTATTGTTGTAAGAAAAATTACGAACATACAACTTAATATTATATTGGACACAACACTAGTTTTTCATTTTTTTTCGTTGAGAGTCTATTTGACAATATTGTGCTTCCTTAAAGGTGTTAAATTATTGTTTGAGGTAATAAAAGTATAGCCTATAGTATATTAATTACTGTAGTTTCCACAAGTGATTCAAATTGAAATGGTCCAGCTTCCAGTAGTTCTATCCAAAAACCCATATATTTAACTTCATCTAGGAACACAATCTAACCTACAGGCAACAACTAACCAAATCATATATATAGACTTCATATTCAACAAAATCAATGCATTTTAAACAGAAAATTATATTTTATATGCATATATTATTATATCCATGTGATGTAACATAGTATCATTTAGTGAAACTTATTTTCCACTGTATTTTATTCTTTTACAATTTTAAAGTCCATTTATACTGATTCAGCTGGTACAGTATTGTTGCAACAAAAATAGCAAACATTTAGGACACAACATTAGTTTAGGCTTTGTTTGGGTTGAAGGATTTGAAAAGATAAGAAAAAGAAAGAAATAAGAGGATAGTGTTTTATTTTTGGATAGTTTAAATGAAGAGAAAGTAAAGAATTGAGAGAAATTTGAAAGGGTAGCTCACTCATATTTTATCCTCCAAAAAATGAGAAGATTGGAAGGAAAAGAATAGTGAGTTAAATAGTATTTTCATAATTTTAAAACTGCACTCAACAATTTAAAAGAAGAAATTGTTATTTCACTCATGTCCCACATGTTAATGCTAGTAATATTTATATATACAAACATGTTATATATATGCTCTGCTTTATATAAACATAACATGACAAAATTGTCCTTCACTTTTATATAAAGTACTTACCTTTCTTAATTTAATAAATTAATACAATAGGGTATGATAGTAATTTAATTGTTATTCTTTCTTTTCTTTTCTCTCTTCTATCTTATCCTAACAAGAATATTATTATTTCCTTTCTTTTTTGTCATGTTTGTCCAAACATGAATAGAGCTTATTGTTATCATCTACTTTCTTTTCTTTTCTCTCGTACCTAATGTTATCATTTTCTTTCTTTTCTCTCCTATCTATCCAAACGGAGCCTTAATATTTTTTGTTCATTGAGTCTTTTTGCAGTAAAGTAGTGTTATTAGGAGAGTGCTCTCACCGTGAACTTTCCATAATTAATTTAATTATTCATTCGACTTTTCATATATCTCAAAAATACTAATTCAATCCGGTGATTAAATAAGAAGAGTTAATAACTTTTGTTAGGAGAAGACTCTCATGATTAGAGACAGACAGAGAGAGACTTTTAATTTCATAAAAAAAAAAATTGTGTCCAATCTATTTCAATCTCAACCCTTTCCAATAACATTTGGCTAGAGCTCTTGTTGGAGAGAGAGAGAGAGAGTCTATTTTAATTTCTCATTAGTTCTCCGTACATAGGGTTACCTACATTCAACGGTTTCAACCAAATCCATACACCACCGAAAAAGGAAAAAAAACCTAATATAAGAACAATATATTCAACTTAATATATATATGCATTTAAAAAAAATTATATTTTGTATGATTATATTATATACAATGCAACATGGTATCATATAATATAATGAAACTAACTATGTACCTATTTTATTTTATGCTTGACGAGTGCTAGGACTAGCTTTAAGGTATTTATATCGGTGCCATCAATAAATAAATAAAAGTATAAATATAAAATAGTATCCACTCTATTTTATGCTTTTACAATTTTAAAGAAATTAAATTACATTTTATAGAAGATTTTCGAGGGTACTTTCTATGTTGATTTATACTGATTTAGCTGTGAGAAAAATAAAAAACATACAACTTAATATTAAATATATATAGGACATAAAACTGTTTTTATATTTTTTTTCGTTGAGTCTTTTTGACAATATTGTGCTTTGTTAATGGTCAAAAATTATTATTTCACGTATTAAAAGTATAAACTATATTATATTAATTACTATACAACACTAGTTTTAGATGGCTTGAAATGGTCCAGCTTCCGGTAGCTCTATCCAAAAGTTCATATATTTAAGATCATGTCCCTACATAAGTAACATAACCTAACCTACAGGCAACAACTAACCAAATCCATTGACTTCAGAACACAGATAACATAACGAGTAACGTATTCAACCAAATCAATGAATTTTAAACAGAAAATTATATTTTACATGCATGTGATGCAACATGTATCATGCATTGAAATTAATTATCCACTCTATTTTATGCTTTTACAATTTCAAAGTTGTTAATTTCATTTTATATAAGATTTTTGAAAGTACTTTCTTTTGCCCACCATGGAGCAATGCTATGTTAATTAGTTTTTAAAAAATTGGACTTGTTCATTGTACAAGTCTTCCGTCCTTGCGGTAGTTTGAAAATGGTCAGATGTATGTGCAGTCACATTAATTACCGCTGCCCTACTATTATATTAATTAGTTTATCAAGACATAATTTATAGAAGGGAAAATTTGATTTTTGCCTATTTATGAAACCAAAATTAAAAATACATCAAATACCAAAAAGTATCGAATGGAATATTAACTTAACAAAAATTATTACAAATTTGACAATTTTACGATAAATAATTTCGTATTTAACAAGGACACATACACTTAAGTCCAAATTATCCCTACCCCCAATTACCTTTTTCTCTCTCCCTTCCTTTCTCTCTCTCTCTAAATGTCTCTATTGACGAGCAAGAAGTAAAATTGTCACAGCTGTGCAATAAAATTTTTACAGTTATGAAATAAAATTGTCACAACTGTAAAGTAAAATTGTCACGTCAATGACTCACTCGCGATTCCTGAACTTTCTCTCTCTATCTCTAATGATTCTTGAATTTTCTCTCTCTATCTTTATATTTTCTCTCTAAAAACCAGTAGCAGAAAGTAGGCTTTCTCTATGTCTCCATAGTGGATCACATTGGCTTTCTCTCTCTAGTGGTTCACTCCCGTATTGTTCTCTCTATACACATACACAAACATATCGATCTATATATATTTTGCAATTTCAAATAATTTGATCTGGGTTTTTGTATCGATGATGATCACGAAGTAAAATTGTCACAACTGTAAAGTAAAATTGGCACAGCTATGAAGTAAATTTATCACTATATGAAGTAAAAGTATCATGTCGAGGAGAATAATTGAGAAGAAAGTTTAAGATCATCTGTTAGCCATGTTTGGTGCTTGTTGATGTGTTCGTGAAGTTGGATAGGGATTGTGTTAGGGTTCCTAGGTCTGATCAGTGGTTGTGATGGGTTTACTGTAACAGTAGCATTCGTGAGATTGGTTTATGTTATTTGGTTGTTTGGATGGTTGGTTTGTAACAGTTGATTTAGGGTTTGATTAGTGGTGAAGGGTGAAGAAGAAGATGAATAGTAGTTTAATTGGGGTATTAAGAATTATCTGATTTAGGGTTTTTGTGAAGAAAATGAAGAGTGATTTGGGGCTTTTGTGAAAGAAGATGAACAGTGATTTGCTGAGGGCATTTTGGACCAAAAGAGTATATTTATTGTATTGGTAAATATTTTTGTTAAGTTGATATTTCATACAATACTTTTTGGTATTTGATGTATTTTTAATTTTGGCTTCAGACAAAAATTAAAATTTTCCTTTAGATATAGAAAGGATAAATCCAACTTATAATAATATTTATGGCAATTCAATTTTCTTCTCTCAAGTAAGTTGTCTTTATCTTTTTCTTTTTCTTACTATGCTATAAACAGGTAAGTTTGAAATGAAAACAAATAAGGGTAATTACCACTCACATCTTCTTAGTTAGGTAATATTCTGACCGAACCATGTATAGTTTTAATATTTCCAACTATACCATCTGTCCGTGATCATTCGTCAGTTTTACTAACGTTTCTTTGGTGATTTTATCCATTATTATTAATGAGGTCAAAGATGCCATTTCATGCATGAGAAGGGCAAAAGTGAGCAATTTTATATATTTAGTTGCAGACGCTAGTAGACACGTCTGCAAATTCTGTTTGTCTGCTAACGACACACTTAGACCGCTTTTTTGGAAATAACTTCTTAAGCATTTCAATGTCAATAAAGTTTCCCAAACAGACACCAGATAATATAATCAACTTTCACATCGTAATCCAGATTATCCTCATAAATTTTCCATATGGAGCAATTAAATTTATGACAGGAGTATTACTTACAGCTATTTTTAAATGTATTCTATTTGAAGGTCCACGTGGCATAATCATTTTTATCTAAGGGAAATGCTAAACGTCATGAAATTTTATCATGAATTGCCTTCATGAATGATGTGGCAAGTGATAATACCATTGACATTCCGTGTATGGGGGGAATCCCACCAATACTAACTCACCATTTAATTGCCACATCATTCAAGATAAAAATTTATGAAATATTTTCATGACATGTAGCATTGCTCTTTATCTAAACCATCACAACAGTGTTCCCGTTTCGAGTTTCAGCAGATATTGACCTCAAAAAGTTAAACGGCTCAATCTGTTGTTTCTCAGCAACAATGCTGTTATCGATCTTTTAGGTGCAATTTAGCAAGTAGAGCTTGATCTATCAGTGCTAGTTGCTTCCAAAATTTCAACCAGAAAGTCTATAATTTGGTTAAACTTGATTTTATTAGCTTTTTTAAGGAGTCTAGTGATTAATTATGAAGTTGTTGACTTGAGATTGTCTCTGCAGATCTTTCTTTCCAAATAGCATCATTGTATATATATACATATATATATTCATAGAATCCCAATTCGGATATCGGGAAAAAGAATATTTTCCAGTTTCATATGTTATCTTTAATGCAATTATAAATGAGACCTCCTGATGGTTTGTGACAAGTACAAACATCATTTTCTTTAAATTAGTTGAAGTCAATGATCTGAGCAATAATTAATTTGAATGGTGGAGGATCCATGGCCAATTCAAAGTACAATTCGTTCCGCTTTAATTTGATGGTAATGTTATATCGTTTCTTCCTGTGAATAGAATTACATATATGTATGTATATATATATATATATAGAGAGAGAGAGAGAGAGAGAGGGAGAAAGAGAAGCCTTCGCAACAAAAATGACGTCAATTCAACCCATTTACTTATGTTATATAGATTATGATTCTGAGTATATGATACATTTGTTTATTTTTATCATACAATTCATTTTGTGGGTTCTATTTGAGTGGTAGCCCGCCCATATTTTTTCTAATTGTTGTCAAACCAGAACTGAGATTGAAGATAGTCAATAATCTTTTTGTCCACTTGGAATGCCTTCGTTAGAACATCAAGAGAAATAGGTGGTTCAGACCCAAAGACGGCGTTTCCAATGGTGATGACCCCAGGGTTTTGGTGCTCCGGCCAACAAAAGCCACTGCATTAGTATTCCCCACATTGAATTGGAAGTGAATGAGACCAATTGGGAACACAAAAACATCTCAGCATTTAGGACCTTAGTGAATAAACGATTTTTTTGACCTTTAATATTGGAGGTGACAAAGCCCACATAGAGGGTGCCCTCAACCACTATGAGAATTTCAGTTGCACGTGAGTGCATGTGGGGTGGGTTGAGTCATTTAGGTGCATAGTCAATGCGGACTAAGGATACACCGAAGGTGTTGAGTCCTGGTAGTGTATCAACATTTACAGTTGTCACATTAGATCCAACTTTATTATTTGTGTTACCAGGTCTATTAAGCCCCGAAAAGAAGAAATCTTTGGCTTTGACAAGCTTTGGGTCCCTGCAAAACTTCCCATTCACGAACACTGCAGCCAAAGTAATAGTAGACGTTATCTATAGTCATATATAGCTATATGAGAATGTCATTAGAATTGAAAACATGCAATGGAAAAATATACTGTAAAGAAATGAAAACCAATGTGCGACTATGCTTTAATTTCCATAAAGAAAAACAGAGCATGCATGAGAAAGCAAAACATGGAATAGAGTGTTGGAAATTAATTCATACTCAATTTGTATAAATCAAGAATATAACAATTAATTATCGAGAAGATTTTAATTGACATACTCAACTTGTAGAAATCAAGAATATAACAATTAATTAACGAGGAGATTTTAATTGACATACTCAACTTGTAGAAATTAAGAATATAACAATTAATTATAAATGAAATTTTAATTGACATACCTGAATGAAAATTAAGCTGTAAAATACCTTTGAGTTTCTGCAAGAGATCCTTATAGAGCTCTACCCCCTTTTCTGAGAGTTATTCTTCGATAAGACTGAATAAGGGTTATGAAACCGTTATTTATAACAATAAGGGGGTACGACTTCTCTACAAATAAAATACCGAAGTTTCTCTTCCTATCATGGAAACCTAGATATCAACGGTTATGATTAAATTCCACCAAATAAAATTGAAAAATCACAATCCAACGGTGTAAATATTATACTGTCAATTAGATCACAATTGACAAGTATAACCCCAACCCATCAAGTAACAATAATTACATTGCAATCCAATTTTAGAAATAGTGCATAGGACCACAAATAAAAATATTTTATTTATTAAAATATTCTAACAATCTCCCACTTGGTTTATGCACTTTAAGTTTTATAAAATGACACTGTGGATTGCAATACTTTAGAAAAGTTGAGTGGTCACTCATTTTATTTTAGAAAAATACAATTATCGAAACAGATAGATTGAAACTTTAAAACACTCTCTTCCATACACTTCCTCAATAGTGGATCATGAATGCGTAGACAAGTAATATATTAGTCTAAACAGTTCCATGGTCTCAAAATTGATTTCATCTAGGATTTGAGCAAATATAGTGATTTTATTGCATTTCATGAGATGCGCAAACTGCATGTGGTATAAACGCATACCTCACTATCCGTCATGTTTCATACCATCATGGTATGTCACCTGAACATATTACAACAAACCGCCAACCTCCTGTCCAATGTGAGGGTTTACCGATATGGAGCCAATCCCATATCTAGCCCAAGTTTTCCTTATGGAGTGTGAAACACACCCACAGACACTTAATAATTATGTTTGGATTTACCAAAGTGGTGTCAATTCCACATCTAATCCAAACACCCTCATAAGTGTAGCATCACTCCTAAGTAAACATAATAGCACGTGCATAAACCATATATACGACCATAATAATAATGATGATAATGCATCGTAACTTTATTTTACATGCAAATAACTGTCACCAAAAGGCGTAAACAAACTGAAGAAAAAAACTATCATCATAAGGTGTAAATAAGCTGAAAGTTAATTACAATGTAACATGATATAAAAGAAATATCAGACATCATAACACAATAGTTCTCGAACACCTATCCGAATCACGTGCTTCTCAAAAAATTTGCAGCTAAATACATTTAATGAGAGGATCTGCAATAGTATTTTATGTGAAGAACCTCAATAGAACCTTCATTAACCTTCTCATACACGAAAAGGTACTTTATGTCAATGTGTTTATTACGCTTGGTCAACTTTTCATCTTTCACATACTTTATAACAATTTCATTATCACAGAAAATGCCAAAGGCTTGTGTATGGAATCCACAACCTTCAAATCCACAATAAAATTTTTTTAGCCACATGACATGTTTGGTTGTTTTACAGTAACTAACCAACTCTACATACATAGTGAAATACGCTATAATATATTGCTTAGAGATTTTTCACAAGATAGCTCGCTCCTTGAGCCAATATAAAAATAAAAACAAAAGTAAATTTCCTACTACTTGAGCAATCTGTATAGTCATCATCAGAATAACCATTTATCTCTAACCAATTCGATTTCATTTAAACCAACATGAACTCTTTGGTTCTCTAGAAATACTTCTAAACTTTATTCACTACTTTCCAATAAGTAATGTCCAAATTTCTTATAGTGGATGTATCGCATAGATGTCATTGCTAAATAAAACTATATTATCAATATATAAGACAATGATAACAAATTAACTCTCACAAAACTTGAGGTATATACATTAGTCCACGACATTCTTCAGATTGAGACACATATATCATTTCCTTAATTTCTCCATTGAGAAATCAAAATCATCAAGTATATAGACTCTAAGTCCTAGAAAATCTCCTAAGCTGAATGGGCTCAGGAACTAGATTAAAACTGAAGAAAGAGGTTACGAAGGAATAACTGAAGGAGTAAGAATATAAGCTCTGACTGAAACCACTAAAAAAAATAAAATAAAATCTGAAGTAAATCGAATGGGCACTGAAGATTACCCCTCTGCTAAAAAGAAACCACAAAACTCTAGACTCCCACTAGATTTGCCCATCCTCAATAGACAACAGTGGAAAACAAACCACAAACATTATGTTAAATGAGGTCCAAAAGACCAAATGATTAACTAACCTCAAAATTGCGTTTCTTCTATAGCTTTCCTTTGACTTGGTCAACACAACAATCATAATTTGAAAAAATATAGCAGTCCATTGATCCCATCTTTGACCAAGCATTCATGTCTCTTCAAGAGACATGCCTCAATCCCTTATGTCATAGCACACAGATTAATTATCTTTAACAAAGCACGATTTTATCTGAAAGGTATTGAGCCCATAGATAAACAAGAGACATGTATGATCTCTCTTGAATCAATCCTCATAAGGCACGTTACCTAATTGGGCTCAAAAATTACCACAATAATTTTCATACATGCATTTTTTTTCTTCGACTAAATCTTAAAATTATAACAGTCTTTCTTTTGATGCCCTTTCATTTTACAAAGCCAGCATTTATTATTCCTATGATCATGTATTCTTCTTTATCGTTCTACTTTTAACTTTTCTGTTCAACCAAATTTCCTTTCTCGCAGCTTATTTTCTTCTAGAAAATATTCTTATGACTATTACTTATGGCAAGATGGATTGCCCTTGAGTCATTCCATTTCATTGACACAAAAAAGTGCCAACAACCATGGCTCTAACCATGACTCTGATACCAATTGTTGAAAATTAATTCATACTCAACTTGTAGAAATCAAGAATATAATAATTAATTATAGATGAGATTTTAATTGACATACTCAACTTGTAGAAATCAAGAATATAACAATTAATTATGGAGAAAATTTTAATTGACATACCTGAATGAAAATTAAGCTGTAAAATACCTTTGAGTTTCTGCAAGAGATCCTTAGAGAGCTTTACCCCCTTTTATGAGAGTTGTTCATCGATAGGACTGAATAAGGGTTATGAAACCCTTATTTATAACAACAGGGGGGACAACTTCTCTACAAATAAAATACCTAAGTCTCCCTTCCTATCATGGAAACCTAAATATCAACAGTTAGGATTAAATCCCACAAAATAAAATTGAAAAACCACAATCCAATGTTGTAAATATTCTACTGTCAATTAGATCACAATTGACAAGTATAACCCCAACCCATCAAGTAACAATTATTACATTGCAATCCAATTTTAGTAATAGTGCATAGGACCACAAATAAAAATATTTTATTTATTAAAATATTCTAACATAGAGAGCAAAAAAAAAAAAAAACACACACACACACACACATATATATATATATATATACATATTTATCATACCAGCAGATTCGGGGTCATTAATAGCAACACAGAAGTCCTGGAGAGGGCTTGGGTTAGATGCGTAGGCAGGAGAGAGTGCAAAAAAACAAGATGGTTGTGGCGGCAACAAGGGAGTGAATGCCCATCTTAATCATGGTTAAGAACTAAGCCCAAGCTAGCAATTACACTCTTTATTTGAAGTAGATTGCTTGGGTGAGAGGTGAGAAATCTAGCATGGGAAAGGTGGCTATTTATAGATAGAGAGACGTCTTTTGGGGTAGTTACTAAGTAGGATATATATTAGGGCGTCCCAATGTCTTCATGGTTGGGGTTTTATTTTATATATCTTTTTAATTTCATGGTCAACTCATTCTCCAACAGCTACGTAAATCACCCACTTCCCATTTATTTTTCCTTACCTTATATCAACAAATTTTTATGTCTAGCTTGAACAATGACTGTTTCAATATATTGATGTGGTCAGTTTTCATATCATATATACCTCCCCCTTGCTGCTGCTGCTTCTTCTTCTAGATTTATGTTATATTTGGGAAATATTGAAGTCAGCATTTTTTTATCTCTTGAAGAGGAAATATTGATGACCAAGTCTTCTTTTCTTTCCTACCTTCCAAATATAGAATCAAGATCCTCTATTGTTCCTTACCTAGCTATTCGCAACACACTACATATCACATACATGACAAATGCAATACCCATGTAATCACTATCTAACACTTATACAACAAATTATATTTTGTAGCAATATTATTAAATTGAGAATGCAATAAATTTACTTAATTATTTCAAATCAGGATTCCCTAAATTAACTGTTGTATAAGTGTCAAATTGTTACATTGTTGATTTGAAGTTCTTGTGTTGTCAATTTAAATGCACATGACATACATTTGCACAAGAGATGATCCTACTGAATGTTTTGTGTATACTTTTCATCTCCTTGCTCTCTTCATTAAATAAATAAATAAGAGATAACTGAGAAGCGCTCTTAATCTAAAATTTAAAATCAGCCTTAAGTTGTCTTTTCTAAATTTAAAATAATGTAAAGTTTGCCACATTACTCTCTCAAGATCTCTTTTAGATTCCTTGAAACAATATTGATGATTCAGGTTATCAGATTATAATGCAGCAATATGAACATGTACATATTAGTATAATTTGGTTTAAATATGTCACAGTGCCCATGCATGAACAATTAAATGTAGCTCAAGGTTTTCCTTCAATGAATGTAACAATGCAAACATATTTGATACCAAACTTCAACTCAGAACAATAATCAAAATCTGCAAATTTTATATAAGCCCCAACTACAACAAACAACTTTCAAAAACTTTTTAATGATGTGAATTTATGTCACTTAAGTCCATTTGAGATACACAACCACTCTAGTTGTCATATAACAGTCAATGAAAGCAAATTTTTGGTTCCAATAAGTCACAGGATGTATTAGCCTCTAAACCAATATCTTGCAAGTCTTAACAGGTATCAAATGTAATATTAACCATGCACCAATGGTTTGTAATGAGCTAGAATTCAATTGGAATATTCTGTCAGAAACTAAGCTAACCTCACCAGCTTAGTATAGCAACAATACAGTGATTCTGAAACCTAAAGTGAGATGCATTTATAAGCTTACCCAAGAAAAGCTGGAATGAAGCTAAACACGTATATCTAAACATATTCTAGGTATTAAACACAAATATATTTCATTGCAATACAAAAAGGAACTTGAACTTATCTAGTAGTAGCACAAATGGTCAAACAAGGGTTTCGGTGAGTTAAATTTGGGGAAAATAGAATCAACCCACAACAAAACAAATCAGACTTTAGCATATATATATTTGTGCGCCTGTGAAGTAGTGTGAATACATTTAAGTCAAGAACAAATCAGAGCTCAAAGTTGTGCGCCTGTGAAGTGTGTAGAGTGATGAATAATTTATACCTGAAGCGAGCTCAATTAGAAATCAGATCATACTCACAGAGCTGGGTTTGCCCCGACAGAACTAACGAAGCTTGATTGGACCTCTATCTAAGCTGCAAACCATTCTTCAGCTGCTACATATCAACTACCGTGCTTGACTCTATAACTGAGCTTGAGAGAAGACCAGACCAATTCATGGCTCTCTCTGTCTTTCTAAAAAACCCTAGATTGGTGGTACTCCCTTTTTGGTTTTCTTCTCTCTCTATCTCTCTATTGCCTTTGGCGGTGGTGCTCTCTCAGTCGTATTTTCTTGCCGTTCACAGAGAGACACACCCTTTGCAGTTGTAATGCACAAATGGATATACAGGGAATATGTGGACACCAACAGTTGAAAAAAGAAGATAAGGTATTGCTTATTTTTTTTTAGTCTTTTAGTGCAATTTAAAATAAGCCAATCATTGGCATGATCGTCGTTGAGTGACACATAACAGCTTCTTATAACATCATTTGAAATGACAAAATAACCTTAAATGGGCTGTTAGTGAAAATAGATAAAAGACTTGCGACTGCTATGATATAAGAACTTTAATGAGCAAATTTAAATAGGAATAGAAACATTTGCAATATAAGCACATAAAGTGAAATGATCAATCTGCCCTTGAACCTTTAGATGATTCTTTTGACCTTAAAATTTGAACAAACACGCTTATGGGCCTCATGGACCATCATCTTCTTCACTCTCTTCTTTTTCTCACGGGCCTCACGGGCCAAAACTGTCTTAAATGACTTTTTAAGGTGTTCCATGGTCTGTAGTAAATTACTAAATTTTTTTAAAGGCATGCGGAAACTTTTTAAAGGCTGTCAGAAACTGCCTTTAATAATTTCATAAACGCCTTTAAAATAATTTTTCAAGGCGGTTATTTGTTGTCTTAAAAGTTTCATTTTTCAAGGCGGTCGTTACATGTCATAGAAGTGTAATTATTTAGGGAGGTCAATTATTGCCTTAAAATCTCAATTATTAAGGGCGATTAGTTTTTGCCTTAAAATATCAATTATTTAGGACAGCTCGTGCCGGCCTTAAAAGCTAAACCACATAATATTAAGGGCAGCTTTAGC
This sequence comes from Cornus controversa, assembly GCA_026545225.1. NCBI lineage: Eukaryota > Viridiplantae > Streptophyta > Magnoliopsida > Cornales > Cornaceae > Cornus > Cornus controversa. The sequence continues at coordinate 65,321,212 of CM048847.1, forward strand.
CTGCCTTAAAAGATAAGCCTCATATTATTAAGGACGGCCATTGTCCGCCTTATAAGGTTTTTTTTTTTTTTTAAATATTCCTTTTTCTAATACTTTCATCCCCATTCCAAAAACCTGTGAAACCCATTCCAAAAACCTGTGATGCCATACAATACAAACATCTAATTTGCATCCAAAGCTAATACATTCAAATGAAAGTCAACCCAAAAACACAATATGAATGACTTTCATCTCAATCCAAAAGTATATGCTTCCATACAATATCAATATCTTGCATCCCTTCAAAGCTAGCACATTCAAATGATTTAACATGCTTAAAAATTACAACCATTAACAAATATTTCTAGATACAGTGAACATTTAAAAGACATTCTAGCTATAAATGAACTCAAGCAAAACACTAAATTTGAAGACGTAGTTTAGAGGCAATCGAAGCAAAATCTCAGTTACAAGGTCATCGCAGTGTAACACAACACCCACATTGTTATTGTTACTACTGCTGTTGCGCTGGTTCATTATCCTGGGAGTTAAGGAGAAAGGGTCAATGAAGCAAGTACAATAGGAGAGAAGGCACAAAAAGATCAATATATAATTGAAATTTAATTACAATTTTTTGGCATGCAGGCTTTCAGTTTGATTTGAATTGTATCATTTAATGCCTTGTTCTATTTAGATTTGTTAGGCCTTCATGAACTAACTGATCTTTTGATGGAATTGCAATTTGTAAATTCCAGTGGTAAATTTGCATATATTTTTTTCGGTTTCCTTGGCTATATCAGTTGCATCATTGATTTAGGGCTTTATTATTGGTATTGTAGATTTGTAGGATGGGCAACCACTGTTCGTTTAGATTCTGTTTAGGAAAATGATGTTTTCCAGAACTTTTGGTTGTAAGTTCTCATTGGTGCATAGTGGGCGTAAGTGTTGAGTTGAGTGTGTGCATAAAATAATGTTGAAGCTTGGAAAAAGAGTTGATTGAGGTCATTGGGACAATTTTCTTACAATGATTACAAAGTAATAACAATATGTTATAAATATTTCATTTTGATCTTTATTGTTTTCATAAATAATTTTGTTGCCTTTGAACTTTAGCTAAGATATCATTTGATTTTATTGATCTTAGTCACCTGGCCTCTTATTTTGAATTGCAATAAAAATTTTGATTTTTTTTCCTTTTCCAAGCACTAAAGTACTTTTCTAAATATTAAAATAATTTTTTTAGAACATCAATCCTCTTTCTTTTTTCTTAAACTAACAGTGCATAATTGTTACTACAAGGTAATGTATTTTTTCTTAAGTTAACAATGCATAATTGTTACTACAAGTTACTGCATAATATGCACTGTAGGAAGAAAATATGCATTGTTAGTAAGAATTAAGCACTAAAGTACTTTTCTAAATATTAAAGTAACAATTATGTTCTGTTAGTAACAATTAAGCACTAAAGTACTTTTCTAAATATTAAAGTAGTTTATTATTTACTCTTTCCAATTGATTAGCTTACTTGATTCTAATTTGAATATTTTAATTCTTTTTATTAATAACGTATCTAGCTTCAAAGAAATAAATTTTTTACTTTATCATGATAAGAATATGAAATGGTTGATTGTTTTAATTTATTGTTGATATTGCGTAGGGTGTAATGGCAAGTCAGTTTGAAGAAGAAGTGCCTGAGGATTCAAGCAGTTCAGACTATTCCTCTCCTTCTTCTTCTGACACCGAGAGTTCACGTGAGGAGTTTAACGAGGATCAGGCTAAGATTACCGATCCATCAGCCCAAAACATGAAGAAGCGGGGGTTCTCGCATTCCATAAAACCCAACAAAAGGAGTGGCAAGACTGTATTGACGTTATAAAACATATAGAAATTTTTGCTGCTTTGCATGTTTTCAAAATTGTCTTAAAAGAATGAATTTTAACCATTTTTATTCTTTTTATTGTTACTTTAAGTTGCTTAAGAGTGTTCTACTGTTTACTTTAAAGAATTAGTAGAAATTAATTCAAGCAAAATTCATTGAACATGATTCAACACGGTAGTGGCCATTTGAATTTGAATTAATTGTAGTTGATTTAAAGAATTACTTTAAAGAGATGACTGTTATTTTCTCTCTTAATTGACAAAGTAATCATTCATATGGTAACATATAAAACTGTATGTTTAAAGATTGTTATTCTTGGGACATCCAACGATCCCTACTCTTTGTTGATCATAACCTTTCAAGTAGTTAGATTTTAGTTAACATATCATGTAATATGAGAACAGGCAGATTTTGTGTTCGACTGAGTCCTTACACTTTCCTGCTAATAGTTACTACATGTTTCTACCACACTTTATAAAGAGATAGTTACTACATGTTTCATAATAGTATATAGAGAGAGAACTCTGGTATGCATATGCAGAGACTGAAACATCCATAATACTGTAAATAGAGAGAGAAACTAACCTTAGAGTTGTCATTCTTCTGACTAGCTTTTCATATTCATCTACATAGGAAGTCCACTCCATTTGAATAATTTCTTCTTCTTCTTCTTCCTTAAAATTTCTTCAACAACAAAAGAACCAAACAAGCCCTTAACAGATTGCTTTCAAAAAAAATTCTACATATCTCCTGTAGAGATACAACCACAAAAACAAGAATAACCCCACAATACAATTATCCCAAAGGCCGAGCTGCAAGTAAATAAATATTATATTTTCAGTATCAATGGAATTAGATATTCAAATACTATACTTTGGAATACTTAATGATCTTGATAAACTTGCTAGGCCATGCAATTGAATTTTCATGAGCTTGCCCAAGCAAATAACGGCAGGAGGGATCTGCCCTATACAAGGGAGCTTCGGATTCAAAGACAAAATTGACCCACACTTTCCAACAATCAAAATAGAGTGGTGCATCACCTATGAGCGTAGAAGGATCCGAGGAAACAACTTCACCAGTAGCAACAAGTAATCATGTCCCATTGTAATGGAATAACTTGTAATATTTTCTTTCAACATTTTAGCTACTGTCTTCTTCCTACCTATGAGCATCCTTTTAGCACTCTGGGTCCTATATGTTGGATGTCTATCATTCAAGTAGTCCTGCACAGCCGTAATTGCCATCATCTGTCTCATATTACAAAGAAATCTAGGAGCGAAAATGAAGGAAATTAATGGTTAGATAGATGTAAATTAAGTTCTTTTCCTAATTGCCTTAATTTGTCTCAATATTACAAAGAAATCTAGGAGAGAAAATTAAAGAAAATTAATGGTTAGATAGATTTAACTTAAGCTATTTTCCTTATAATTTTTATAAAAAAAAAAACCTGCATATATAGTTCGTTTAATTAAAAGACAAATGGAAAAACATACATACTCAAAATGAGATTCTTAAGGTTGTGGGGTAGAATCCCAGCTCATCAGGAAATAACAAGAAAGAATTAATGGGAGGTGAGGAATGAAATAGAAAGTGGGAGTCTGCAGCCTATGTTTCTATTAAACATGAAATGTTTCACTATTCGCATTAAAAAAAAGGTTGCCAGAACAGGCAGCAACACATTCTATTCAAAGTGGTCATTCAATACTTTGGCACCACTTCATGAACTTACACAAAAGTGCCTAGTCAAGCCAATATGATTTTGCAATTGCATTAATAAGGAAAATTACAGATAAGAGGAAAAAAAACTTAATTTCAGGGTAATAGGGTACTGAGATGTCCTCATCTCAACTAAACCTTTGCTTATATGAACACTAGCCAAGAGACAAACAGTCAAAACTGATATATTTGCGAAGTAACCTTTTTAAAGCTCTTCTCAACTAAACTTTAGAAATCTATCAGCAGTTTATGGTTCTCTTCGAGTAATATATACAAACAGGCTCGTATGCATACAAAATTTCATCTTTTAAACCTACACAAGTCTGGCTACCATTTAAATTTCAGTAATCTGGAAAGTCAGAGGAAAGGAAAAGAGGTTTTTGATTTCAAGGCAATAGGGAACATAGATTCCCTCATCTCAATTAAATCCAAGTTTATTTGTTCTATTACAGCCTTAAAAATTTTCATGTTCTATCTGTTGGGAGGCATAACCATGTGATAAATCAATATATATGTCTTTAATGGACCACAATGTTCTACTCTCTTCACCATTCACTCCATGTGAGAATGTTGGCCCTTTTAACATTTGGTCTATATGCATGTGTTCCAACATCAGCTACCCTCATCTCAAAGCTTCTCTTGTTTAACAAAGTCCTACCGATCAATTACTTGCCACTTCTCAAAGAAAAACGTTTGATACAAATTATGGGTATCTGCTTGCTCAGAATTGTTCATGCTAAGCAGATTCTCAAACAGGTTTTCTCAACTCCAATAGCTAGAGGTGTACCCAAAGGCCACTTGGCTGTTTATGTTAGAGAAACCGATAAGAAGATATTTGTAGTCCCAATTTCATACTTGAAGCATCCTTTATTTCAGAACTTGCTAAGCCAAGCTGAAGAAGAGTTTGGATTTGATCATCCAATGAACACAAAGTTAAAATGGCTTTTTTTTTTGCAGACAATGTTTAGGCTGACTTTTTATTCAAGGAGACCTATAGCTTTCTTATGGTCTACATGTTTAAATCTTCGATGTATTAAACAAATCAAATTGACGGCAAATTTATAGGTTGATTCATGGAAAGTTGCCAACTAATGGATTAGTATAAGGTAGGCCTAACTTCCAAGTTACACAATGAATAATCATATGGGAATAATATCATTATTTTTAGTCAATACTATACGGTTTGAAATTATCAAATTCCAGCCAGTTTATATGTAGTCTCACTCAACTGACTAGTCATAACAGTTCATCTAATTGAAAACTAGTCTCCTAAATGTAGTTATAATTTGATTTAATCACATCTCTATGATAGTCAATCTGACATTTCAGCATAACTCCTTCTGTTCAAACAAATTATTTTGTTAAGAACATTCAAAAGATTTACTTACTGTCAAAACAAAAAAAAAAATAGTTCAAAAATTTGCATAATAGAAAAAAAGCTTTGAATTAAATTTTATAAAATTGAGATAATTAATTTGTTGTCTTGATATTGATGGTCCACGGAATACGCTCAATGGCCTCAACAGTGGCTCAAAAATTGTTTTGGGTTAAGATATTGCCTGTATAATGAATTTTATTTATTTTGGTCTGAAAATCAATTTCTGAACTATTGAACAGTAAAGAGACAACCCAAGAGTATGTCTTAACTGAGGGGTCGGCTTGCTGGCCGGATCAACAATCTTGCTTCTCACAATACTTTGGGAACCTACCATATTGTTGGCAGTCAAGACTTCCCTAATAGTTCAAGGCCTTATACTTTAGTTAGCCCACAATCTCACCCACCATTCAAACTTTCTCCTTTCACTCTTTCTTCCTAGTGAGTTCACTAGTATTTTCTCAAGAGTCCTTCTCAAGAACTCTCATCCCATTACAAATCCAAAATCAACAAGACTTAATCCCAGTTATTTGTGTCAGCTCTTTATGGATCAAATAACAACCCATACAAGTTTAAGATTACTTTAGAATGGGTTCTTAGCCTAACATCAATCCTGTGAGAGCAGTTCTCCCATGGAGCTCTTGTCAATCCCCGCTTCATTTGTAAGAGGTGACACTTGGTCACAAGAGACCGACCTGCCACAAATATTGGCTGACACCAATCGGCGATTAGCTAAAATGATCTAATTCTACAAACAAAACAATTGTATGCCTGTAATTCTAACCAAGAAGTATAACACAAAAACTAGACAAGGACACGAATACACAATACAACACGGATACGTTGGTATGTCAAATCCTATAAGACTATGATACCGACACAGCATGGATACAATAAAGTACAAATATAAAAAATTTATCTATTAATACTATTATAAAAGACAACTATAAGACCTTGATTAATTTTCTAATTTTTATACTAAGAATTGCATAATGTGAAAAATAAAGCTGTGCAAATATCGTTATGATATTTATTTTGTATGTACTACTAATCTTCTGTAATATTTTTGTCATTACAATTATATCATTGTAATATACTAAAAAGTGTCCAATAAAGTTTGACTTGTTACGAGAATGTATATAATGGCAATTTTTCATATGAAATTGAAGTGGGACATTTTAGGTTGTGTTTATTGGATTTCCGTGATCATCGAACTGTAGTAACCCTTGTGGACGGGTGTGAGTGGGCGGGTGCATAGACAGACACTGGGCTGAGCTACCACACTGACAGGGTACAAGGTGCTCAATCCCACATCGCCTGGGTGTGGAAAAAGGGATGTGCTTATATGTAGTATGTTCTCTTCAAATGGTATGAGGCCTTTTGGAGTAAACCCAATAACAAAACCGTGCGGGCTATGGCCCAAAGCGGACAATATCATACCATGTGTTGGAGCGGGGTATTACAATTGGTATCAGAGCCTGAACCCAGCCGGAAGAAGTGTGCCGACGAGGACGTCGGGCCTCGTAGGGGGGTGGATTGTAGTAACCCTTGTGGACGGGTGTGAGTGGGCGGGTGCGAAGACAGACACTGGGCTGAGCTACCACACTGACAGGGTACAGGGTGCTCAATCCTACATCGCCTGGGTGTGGAAAAAGGGATGTGCTTATATGTAGTATGTTCTCTTCAAATGGTATGAGGCATTTTGGGGTAAACCCAATAGCAAAACCGTGCGGGCTATGGCCCAAATCGGACAATATCATACCATGTGTTGGAGCGGGGTATTACACGAACATGATTCCTTTATGGATTCCCATGTATTACGAACACGTTGATAAGGTGTCGGGCACAATGTATAGAAGTTTCCACAAAATGTTGGTATCTAACACGTCAGATATGGGTATGATACCTTCTTAGAAGAGTCCTTATTTCTTAGAATTCAAATTTTCACTTTCAGCGAAGTATTAATACTCTTGATATATCAATTAGCAGTGAGGGGACATGTCAAGAACCCATAACCCCTTTAGGCTTATAGTTCTTAATTTTTTCCCTTTTGCCAAAGGAAAATCAAAATCATATTCATCTTGAAAGCTGATTATAATTGGAATATACTATAATGCAACACATAGTCAATGGAAACTAAATCTAACCTTTACAAAGTGAACGGAAGCAAGCGAAAGGAGGGTTAATTGACTAATGCTTCAAGTGTGCAAAGCCTTCTTGAATATCAAAGGAGTTTGGGAAGCTCTTGCTTATATACATTCCCAGGAAAGTTATAGGTCAAACTGTCCAAGCAGAAAGAGAGGATTTACAACATCAATCAGGTATGAATCTGGACAATTGACAAACAAAGGCGGAATTTAAAATTATGACTAACCGAAACATGGATTATTTAACAACCATATACTGATGTAAGCTAACGACAACCTTTTCCACATTGTTGTGCCTTGAAACCAAAACAGAGTTTGTGGAGGTGTTGACTTGGTAAGACAAAAAAAATAGCTGCCAAGCAACCTATTTCCTTTTCTACTTCTTTATTTGTGTGTTCCTTATTGTAACTATTATAATAATTTAAGAATGAGCATCTAGACCTAGTAATGGTGCTATATGTTCCAAATTGACAAGTAAAGGGTGCAAAGCAACTTTGTCTATCAAAAGTGGCCATTAAAAAGAGCATTCTTAGTTTATAACCATACTATATAGAGTCAGGAACATATATTGGTGCAGGTGTCTGTCATATTGTCGAACACATATCCCATACAAAGACCTTTATCAAGTCATTTCAAAAACAATGCTTTGGGGGGAAAGAGGAGAGTCCAAATTATGTTTAATGTCTTATCAATAAAAGAGGGCTAGCCCGGCCAACAAGGCTCCCGTCATTGCGAGGTTTGGGGAGGGTCCGATGTTTAATGTCTAATCATTGACCTCTACTATTGGTGATGGTTAGGTTTTTATCAGAATTCAAAAGAGACCACAAGGTCCACAAAACAAGAAAATAATTTGAATAAAGTTGCATCCAAGAAACTTCACAAGAAAGCAGTTTAGTTTAGAGTTATAGTAACAAGAAGTAAGCATGCCAAATTAATTAAAAATAAAATCATGCATATGGTTGCACACAAATTTTAGCATCTATAGAAGCCCTAACCGAAAAAAAAAAAAAAAAGAAGGCTGAAATTCATACAAGAGTCCTAACAGCACCCGACTAGAAAGTACAAAACTTAAAAAGCAGGTTCCTGCTTCCAACTTTGAAGCAATCTTTCATTAGCTCAACCTTGTAGCCTCAGATCTAAAGATTAACAAACAAGTAATTTGTATCCCACATCTATTAGGTTCAAAATTAGTATGAACAATTTTTACATTAGCCTTAAAAAGAAAAGAAAAACTAAAATTCAACCTATTCACTAAATGGAAGTTATCAAGATCTGTAATGGATCAAAATCAGTATCCCAAATCATTTATTTTCTGGCTCATTTTATTCTTTTGAAAGTCAACACTCAGCATAGATACTCAACTCATAAATTCCTCAACTAAAATTTTTAGGGCCAAACAGATCCTTTTGAATTTGAATGACTCCACTTAGTCTTAAGCCACATATTATGTTAAATTAAAATTTATCACAATTCAGAAATGAAACTTGACCTGCAACAAGGAGGAGTTTTCATAACAAAATGTCCAATCAAAATATGAAACTAAGCTTTTAGCCTTTTACATTATAATAGAAAAACAAAAGCCTCTATAAAGTGTTTATTTCATCCACATTTATAAAAAAAAAATAATTAAAAATAGTTTTGGTCCCACCAATGCTGATGTCAAGTATGTGAAGGATGGCCAAATCAGGAATTATACAAGGAGACTAACTAATCAAATATTTTTTAAATTTGAGTCTAATTTTGTGTTTTACATACTTTAGCTTTGTATTACTATAGTTTTACTTATTTATTTTTGGTAAGTCATAGTTTTATTTATCTCATTTATGCTTAAGATTCAATAGATTAATACTCGTAGTACTTTGGTAATTTCCAAAAAATGCTGATACAAGTTGTGATGATTTGTTATGGGTCTCATTTTGGGCCTAGATATGTCATCTTGTCTTTATTATATGTGATTTTTAGTGTCTCGATAGTTGAAGTTCCAAAATTTCTAACTATTGGAGTCCCATCCTACTAAGGTAGGAGAAATCCATTAGACTATATATATGGGGAAGTTCTCATTCCATGGAGTTGACTATTGGAAATCTTAGAGAAGCTTTGGAAGTTTTAATTGATTTTGTGATGCAAAGCTAATTGCACCAGGGGGAGGGTTGAAAGCTATAGGATTCCAGGTGAAATTCTTAAATTGAACTTTTCTTTCTCCTCCTCATATTTTTCTTTTTATTTGCTTTCTGCAACTTGTATTCACCTACAACCAAACTCTACTGATAATTTTTTTGCCAAACCGACAAAAAACAAAACCAAAGCTTAGTGTTCACATCATTGCAACAGCCCCTCTTCCATTACCACATCCTAAATCCATAACCCTAATCATTTCCTTTGTTGTTTTAGCCTTATAGGTAGACATCCTTAAAATTGTTGCTGTTCAGAATTTCCAGCAATTAGTTTTTGTAAAATCCTACAATTAATCACCTAAAAAGTCAAACGATTTTTGACCCTTTATAATCTACAAAGCTTACAACATTTCCTTAACCTTCAAAAACTTAAACCTGCTTTTAATAACTCCTGTACACCATAACACAAACTAGAATAAAAATATATATAACTATTAAATTATTACTATATTAAATACATCAGTGTGTGTGTGTGTGTGTTGTCACATACATTTCCCAAAACATTAAACTATGAAAGAAGCAAAATCACTCAGTTGCTCTATCTTCCATTACCACCACTAAGAGTATCATGACATTAAGAATTCATAAGAAAAAATCCACACCAAAAAATTTATTCAACTTTTCCATAAATGGGTGTCTCACAATTTGAATATCTTTTTTCATAAAATAAGCTTCCATCTTACAAAAAATCTATATATAAATTACCAATCTATGAACTCGAGACCTAAAAAGAGTACCAAATCTAAGGGATCTTAGAGGAGTACCTTTTAGGATAAGCTTCGATCTTAGAGGAGCATCTGTAAACCTTCTGTAACTTCACTATTTTGTCTCAACATTTTGTGGGATGACTCAATCAAGGTGTGAGATTAGGTTAGGGTTTTCACCGAAGGGAAAGAACAATGTCAGGGCTTCGATCGATGAGTGGGACTGGGTTAGGGTTTCGATCGGTGAGTGAGATTGGGTTAGGGATTCGATAGTTGAGTGAGATTAAGTTTAAATTTTGTTGAGGAACAGAGATTATGGGTAGAGATTTTGAGTAGAGCTGAGGGAATGAGAGAGAATTGAACCCGCGCATTAGAGAGAGGAAAATTGTATCTTGCGGGAAACCAAAATAGAAGCACGAAATTTTTTGTTCTTATTTCTAAAAAAATAATAAGAAAGTTTTCTACAACGGGCCAATGGCCCGTTGTGGAAACCAACTTTCTACGATGACCTTGCATGGCCCGTCGTGGAAAGCTAATTTTTACAACAGTTCATGCGAGCTCGTCGTAGAAAGTGACTTTCTACAATGGGCTATGCGAGCCCGTCGTAGAAAACTGCTTTTCACGAGGGGCCATGCGATCCCATCGTAGAAAGTCTGTCGTTAAAAGCCTAATTTCTTATAGTGTTACCATAACCACTATCACCATGGCGGTGGTTATGTCTAACACCAAACTGTTGTATATTACTTGTATATACCTCAATAGTTTTGTTTTCTCTTTCCACCATCACATCTTTTGAACAACAAGAACAATGTCACTCTCTCAACCTAAATTCCACCACTGACAAGCTCAAATCCAAGTATAACGTAGAAAAAGAGCAAAACCTATATGAGAAATAATCAAAACCTAGAATCAACTTGTCTCCATTGATGCTCTTGTTGAGGTTGCAAATGTTGCCGACCCTTGCCATAAGGATTTTTGGGGTTTGTCAACGGAATTATCGATGCAGCTTGAGCTGACCAAAGGATTTTTGGCTTGATCAAATTTGTAACACACCTTTTTTTATCATTATTTGTTTGATCAAAACTGTCTCATTTTTTAGTTTCATTTGGATTAAAATTTAATTGATAAGGGTTTGTTTTATAGGCAAAATGAGGCTACAGAGATGTAACAAAATGCAGGTGGTCAATTAGGGCCTTTATTGTAGGAGGTGGAGAGAGGGGGGTGTAGAGCCTCAAATTCTTTAATTCTAAATTACATGTTAATTAAGTTTAAGCATGATTAATTGTTTATTTACATGCTTAGTGATTTAAATAGTTCTTCGGTATTTTCATGTACATGTGTGGGATCGCGCGGGGGGCGGGGGGTCCAAGTAACCCAAAAAGTGTCTAAGGACTCTTGGGAGTTGACATAGGGGTATAAATGACCTTTGATGAGCTTAAGTGAAAAGTGGGGTGAAGATTATGTTAGTGTGCAATTACATGAAAATTTGCTTGGGACAATGAGCAATTAAAGAAGACATAGAGGGTTTAGTTACAAGTCTCCCATAAATATCAAGAAAAAGATAGATATATGTGTGTATAGCTTTATTTTGGACCACACACACACAACCACTCCCTCTCCCTCTCTTTTGGCCAGCCATCTCTCTCCATCTCTTCTACCATTTTCATTTTCTTGTTTCTTTCTTGATTTTGAGCACCTTGGAGCATGATTGGGGGTCTTGGAGCAAGAAGAAAGGTTGTTCCCCTTCATTTCCTTTACGTTGTACTCAGTTCAAAGTCCGAATTTAGTGAAGTTTGGAGCTTGGAGATTCTAGGGTTTATGCCATTTAGCTTGGATTTTTAGGTATGAGTGTTATCTCCCTCATAACTTTGAATCTAGGGTTAATTTAATTTATGACAACTTTTGGGAGCCTAATTACAAATACACCAACTTTCAAATAGTATATGATCAAAAAAATAATTTTTCAAAAAGTAATTACAAATACGACAATTTATACTATTTAGGTCTAAATTACCCTTAAGACCCTTTAAATATCAATTTACTAAAACTTTTAGTGCACAATGTAATAGTTTTACAGCATTTATGTAAATCTGTAACTACATGATGTTATAATTTTACTGCACAAAACATTAAACAGTGTAGTTTATTAAAACTTTTAGTGCACAATGTAATAGTTTTACTGCATTTATGTAATACTTTAACTGCATGATGTTATAATTTTACTGCACAAAACATTACTGCAGAGGGGTAATTTGGTCCTGTGTATTGAGGAACAGTGAAAAGTGTCAAATACGTAAATACTTTTATAGAAGTTGCTTTTTGAACCAATACTATTTAAAACTTCGCATATTTGTAATTAGGCCACCAAAAATTGTCAAAAATTAAATTAACCCTTGAATCTATGAGTCACTTAGATACTATGATGTGAGATTGGTATATTTGGTTATGTAAAAGTGGTATTGTCCTTGAGTTCTATACATTTCACATGTTTAATTGTATTTAAAGTATTAATGTTGTGCCATTATACTTGATATTTATGTGTATGTGTGTAGTATATGCAATGTGTAGTTAATGTACTTGAAAGTAGAATATTTGGCATAGTAATATGTTGTATACTTGCAATCATAAGTGTAGATATATGAGGTGGATGTGGTTTAGAAAGCATTCATTTTTTTCTTTGGAACCATTTGCATGCCTTTAAAGACCTATAATTATTTAATGCCCCATGTGTTCGATAAAATGTATAAAAGAGAGTTTTTCTTGAATATGCATGATATTTGATATATCATGAATTGAATGACATTGCATTGTAATATGCATGGTTTGAGTGTGATGTGCATTGACTAAATGACGTTTAGAATGCATTTGGAGTGAATTTAATGAATTATTATATTTATATGTACTTGAAGTACTTGTGAACCTATATAATGATTGTTGATTTTGGATTGACGTCGTAGGAAGTAAAAAGGACCCGAAGCCTTTGGATGAAAGGCCTAAAACTTAGCCAATTGGGTGTCATTACCAGCGAGTTAGTAGCTCGTAAAGTGATCAAGAGAAGGGTACTTGGCCTCTAAGGCATGTGCTTCAGTTTTCTATTATCAACTATTCTTAATTTTGGTTGATTTTGTTGTCTACTTGGTGTTGAGTTTTATTTGTGGATGTGATTTCAACTTGAGTTGTTGGCGTGTGTTTGAAATACTCAATTTTATACTTTTATATGATGTGGAATAAACCTTATTCATGTGTCATGCTATGTAGTTGGATGGGTATACCAGGTTGCATTTTATGCATGGCTATCTGGGTCATTGTTGGGTTGGTTTGAGCATCTCTATTAGGCATGTTGTCGTTCACCTTTCCCCCACAAATATTTTTACAGATAAGGCACCGGCTCTGGACAACGCAAAAAAGTGCTATTGTTTGGAGCACTTGGTTACCTTTTTGAGTTTTGTATATCTATGACTATGTATGCAATGTTCGGGCATTTAGAAAAGATTTAGATTATTGGGGTGGAACAATGGACGTTAGGACGAACTGTGGACATCTATATCTTCTATTTTGGATGTTGTTCCCCATTAATCTTCTCTTTTTTGAATTTCAAGGATATGTAAGTAATGGTGTTTGACAAGTTTACATTTGCATTCAATGTATATATTTTGGAACGAATTGGACATGACCAATTTATTTATAATGTTATTTACCTATGTATATGGAAGGAGAATTGTATTAGCTTTATTTTGATAGGTTATGGACTTTGTTCGGATTTAAATTGAGTTATGCATGTTTTACTATAGGTGTGCATAATCTGATCTATGTTGTTTTGATCATAACTGGAGTTATGGGTAGAATTTTTATATGATTCAAATTGGGTTGGAAACTAGACATGTTGAGGAATGTCTATCTCAAATTTCAGGCTAAACGGACTTAAAGATTGTGAGAAAATTGAATTTGAATTTAGGTTTGCATTATGGAAAAATGCAAAGGTTTGTACTTCCAAGGGTTAAGGTTCGCATACTTTTTTTCACTTGAAAAATGCGAAGGTTTGCAACCAAAATGCGAAGGTTCGCACACTATTCACAACATTGTCATCCCAACTTCAAAGGGGCATAGTTTCTTCGTTTTAAGCTCGAATCAAGTGATTCTTTTTTTAAAATTGAGAATTTTTAAACCCTCTTTCCAATGAGATAATTTCAGTTTGGTCTTCCAACCACACTAGGAGTTAGGTAACCGGACTTGAGAGGTCCATGAGCATGAAATGGTTAATCCATTCCTTAATCACCCCATTTCCTTCACTTCTAACTGAGTGTTAGAATTCAAGGGGTCAGAAAGAAAGTGGAGAAATATTTGATACAAATCTTTGCAAATAGATATATATGCATATTTGGATATGTAAATATCTGAAAATCATATATAATTATTTGTAAAACAAACACACATACATATATATCTACAAATATATATGCACATATACATACAACAACACACTGTTCTTTGCCATCTGTGATTTTGGGTATCTGTTGTTTGCCATTTTTTGAAGATTTGAGTTTTCATTTTTATGGATCAAATCCCTTTATTGTGATGATGATAGAGAGTAGTAGTAAAATGAAGGGCATAGCAAATCTTCATGATATATGTAATGAACTCCACATTCTGGTTATGGATTTTGGTACTCTGATTCGAATCTTAGAATATTCTTGTTGTGATATTTTTTTTTTCTTGAGATTTGATTAAGATTTATGGAGATGTTAAGAAGACAAATTTTATAGAGAGAATGAGAATGATTAGAGAGAGGTCAGGGAAACTTTTTTTTCCTTGTTTTGAATTATATAGTATTAAAATAAATATACATGTATGTACTTAAATTACATTTATGTAATTTAAAGTGAATTTTGATTATTTCGTTTCATTTCATCTAAGAACAATTTTGTCTATAAAAATGAGGTATTTTGGTAAATAATGGAATTGTAAGGTTAACAAAGTCATTTCAGATGGATGGATAGACTTTTTAGTGTGAAGAATTATGGCTCATATTTCTATTATAATTGTATTTATATTTTAGAGTTATAATTTATTTGGTAATTCTTGTTAGGCACAGCTTGGGCTTCAAGTACATTGTAATCCTTGTCCAACAAGGAATAGATTTGGAGACTCTATAAATAGAGGCAAGGTTAAAATGATAGATAGAAAGAGAGAAGGGGGAAAGACGTAAGGGGTTGGTGAGTATTGTGAGAAGATGAGAGGTTATATGTAATTACGGGAGAAAAATGTTAAGAAAGAGTGAGAGTGTGTATGACAAGCATAATTTTCGCATGTTGTATATTCTCTTTTCAATATAGTGAAATCTCTTTCTCCATAGACATAACCCTAAAGTTAGGTGAACCAAGAAAAATATTGTGTTGTGCGTGGATGTGTTTGATTGTTATCTCTATATATACTTGTATGATTGTGATGTGATGATATGTTTCTAGTGTGCTAAACGAAAGGGAATTTAATTCCCAAGAACTGGTATTAGAGCGAATGGTAGGTCTGAGACTGTTGTTGGTCTTGAAAATCAGAACCAAAGATTGGTGGTGTGTCAGAGCAGAAGGTTAATCATGAAGATATATGGAGATATAATCAAAGGTGATGACGACATGAAGATGGTGATAGTATGAAGCCCATGAGGGGAACAAGTCTTAAGACAAGTCAGAGGATGCTCGTTTTCAATATAGGGCAAGATAATGGTATGAAGAAGGGATGTTTACTGTTTTCGGCCCAGAAAAGCAGTGAGTAAGAAAAGAAGAGGGTATGAGGGTAGAGATGGTGATCATGAGGATAATAAGTGATGATGATAATATATTGGTGAGTTGCCATGCATGAGCAATTGAACACCAATGGAGATGACGTGATGGAGTTTGATTAGAGGTGGAGGAATTTTCAGTCGATGTGGAGTTATGGAGGACTGCATTGATGAAATTTGAGCCAAGATAGAGATTGTTAGGAATTGTGACTCATATTCCTATTATAATTGTGTTTCGATTTTAGAGTTATAATTTATTTGGTAATTTCTTGTTAGGCACGTCTTGGGCTTCAAGTAAATTGTAATCCTTGTGTAACAAGGAATGAGCTTAAAAACTCAATAAATAGAGGCATGGTTAAAGGGAGAGAGAGAGTGAGAGAAAATATGTAAGAGGTTAGTGAGTTTTGTGAGGAGAAGAGAGTGTATATGTAATTCTGGGGGGAGATGCCAAAAGATAGTGAAAAAGTGTGTGGTAGGCATGCTTTTCACGTGTTATATATTCTCTTCTCATTATAACGAAATCTCTCTCCATGGACGTAACCCTAAAGTTGGGTAAACCATGTAAAAAATATTGTGTTGCACGTGAATATGTTTGATTGTTATCTCCATATATGTGCGAACGAAGGGGAATTTAATTCCCAACATTTAGTCTGCACATTCATTTTATTTATTTATTACAAAATTGACGATTTTTTTAGATGGAGTAGGTATTAATAGCAAGTGCACAAATATCATGGAACAACTAGATTTTTAGAAAGTTTAATTCATGTGTAATTAGGCGAACCTCTTGAGAGGTTAGTGTATTTAATCCTATTTTCAAAGCAATCAAGAGCCCTCTAATGTATGGCATGAGACTTACATAATGCATTTTTAGTTATCTATATGTTGATAAAGTCAGGCTCAACAGTAAGCTGAATACTGGGGGTGGGGGGATCCACTACCAATTCACTTAACACTCCACTACTTGTTGATCTCATATGATTGTATTATGTGAAAATCATGATAACAAAGAGGAAGACTAGGAAGTACATAACAAAGAATACTAATGAATATATATATATATATATATATATATATATATACCTGCTGTAACACCCTTAAGATTTATATAGGACCTTGTTTTATTTCTGTTTGGATTCAAAGGTAATTTTTGAACTTTGTAGAGTTAAGAGTATATATATATAGACTATGTGTATTGTCATGTGAGTCCACTGATGTATGAAGTGATGAAATTGTTTGTGGCAGATATTTTGTTGCATGGTTGACAAGTGGAGGACTTGAGCTGTGTAGTGTTAATATTATACTAATTGATGTAACAAGCATATGTCTAAGAACCAAAGGACTAAAGGCTGTTTGATAGAAACAAGAAAAGAGAGAGAGTGAGAAAAGAAAAGAGAGACTTTCAGGAAGAGAAAATAGAGAGTTAGGAACGGCCAAAGAGAGAGAAAAGAATAAGAAGAAGAAAAAGGAAAGAAAAGAAGAAAGAGAACAGGAGAAGAAGGATACTCAACCAGGCAAGTTAAATCTTGCCTTTGCATATATATATATATATGTTGATGGATATAGATGTATATAAATATGATTATAATTCTGGATTAAGTTTTGTTGGAAATAAATTCTGAATTTTGTAGTTGAGAGTTGCTTGTTTAGTCTTGGGTTGTATATATATATAGATTGATATATATATAGCTACTGATTGATATATGTTGGGCTGTCATTAATGTGATGATACTTGCATGAGACATACGTGTTCTTTGGAGATCTTTTTGTGGGTGTATATATAGTGATGCATGTGTATATGTATATAGTTATTTATATAGTATAATGTTGTAGAGAAATTCTTTATGCATGTGTTATAGAAGTGTTGTGCATGTGTAATCCGAATGGAAGGACCCAGATTGGCTTATGCCTTTATTTTTTTTTTATAAATATATTTTTTTATATCTTGTTATGGCGGATACTCACATGCAAATCCACTATTTTTTTTTAGTACTAACTTGATTAATTTCTTTGTTAAGACATGTAAAACCATGTGTGCCAGGCTATATTCATAAAGCATTTTATTGTTATTTTTGTGCATATGAAGTTGGTAGAGCCTTGTATGTTTGATGGAGTGTTAATGTATGCTTGAGATTGATTTTAATGGTGGATTTTTGACTGTTGGTGCTGGGTCATGTAGGGGTTAAGGATAAAGCAAATTTTATCATAGATTTGGTCTTATATCTCTAAGTGGTTTGTTACTTTCTTTTAAAACCATTGGAAATATCTTTGTGATTGAGACCAATTTGAAGGTTAGACAAAAAGCTTTGCCTGTATTCTTTTTTTTCATACATGATATTTATACAATAGTTTTGTGTGTAAAACAGTAAGATTGGGACTGTGTAAATGAAAAGGTTTGGGTTAGTTCAGAATTTCTGTTTGGGCTGGATAATAGCATTAAGCTTTGAAATTGGTTTGGGTCTAATTTTAATTGGTTTTAATTTAGCTTGGTGTTTGGGACTGGGTTTGCCTAATTATTGCTCTTGATGTTCGGCTTAGATAGTGGGCTAAAATATGGTAGTTGGTGAATTGGATTGGGCTGAAATTAAGAATTGGCCCAGCATCATTTAAAAAGAGATAAATGGTGGCTTAACATTGGACTGGACTGCAATTAAGAATAGACCCAAGGTTATTAAAAGAAACTTAAAGAATTTCTTTTTGGACTGAAATTAGAATTTGGAGGAAAAATATTTTTAATGCTCCATAATTTATGTAAAGATTTTCGAAATTTTATGTTTATGCATAATAGAGCTTGTTATGTAGAAATAGTTAGTCCTAAGGATTAAAACCCGACATGCGACATTTGAGCATAATGCACGCACACAACTCGCTCATTTAATTTATTAAATGTGAAAAGCATTTAATAAATTATAAAATATTTTTGTTGGTATAAAGAATGCTTGTTTCCTTTTGTTTCAATTTAGGAAAAATTGGAGAAAAATATCTCTTAAGCTTTAAAAATTACGAAAAATTCTAGAGTGGTATATTTTGGCATAATGAACTTAATTATGCTAAAATAATTAAGTTTAGAAAAGATTTATTGGGTGAAATCCTAAAGTGATTAATTAATGTGATTAGGGATCACATTAAAAGAATGATTTCATTTATTAAATGATAAAAACATTTGGTAAATCCTAAAAGCTTGAATGTGTGAAATTGAGATAAAATTTCTTAAAGAATTTATGAGGTATGGTCAAGGACCTACCTATGATCGAGGTGTGCACTACCCTTTTGTTATGTCATTGGGCGAAGCGTGCCCTTATTGTGTGGACATGATCTGGGACCATCTGGGTGCGTAGACGTACAAACCCAGCCACATGTGCGAGCTTCCTTAGTCCGGAACTATGTGATGCGCACCACTTACTGGCTAAGCATGCCATCTATTTGAGGGGAGCCCGGAGCTCATGTGAGGATTATTAATGTTAAGTTAATCTAGATGATTAGCTTAATAAGGAATTATTGAGAATACAGTTCCTGTGTGTGAAAGAAATTGTGGATATGATAATTAACTAGAGTTTAATTATCATAAGAATATCTGTGTATGAAAGAAATTGTGGATATGATAATTAACTAGAGTTTAATCATCATAAGAAAAATATGTGTGTGAAAAAAATTGTGGATATGATAATTAACTAGAGTTTAGTTATCATAAGAAAATTTTCTAAACCTAATCAACAAAGATTGTTGTACGAGTCCTTATTTATAGGAATGTAAGGCAAGGTCAATTTGACGCCGGACAGAATGGTGATTATTATTGTAGGCTAAGGGCAACAGAAAATAAACAGAAAGAAAGCACGAGAATTGCCCAAAAACTCAGAGAAAAGTCTCTGGTATTCAATATTATTATTCAAAATCAAAAGTACCTTCGAATCAACCCACAAGCCGGGTTATATAGCTGAACTTCGTCAACATTACCAAAAATAGCAAAAACCTAATATTCTTGCCAAAATAAAATACGCAATAAAAGAAGAAAGTTGCCAGAATTCTGGCCCAAATCAAGCCCAGAATCTCTTCATAATCAACAAAATAAATATTACCAAAAAAGGAAAGAAATAACTAAAATTAGGGATTCGGAGGGGAAAACAGTGGATTTTGATCTCGAAAACAGACACACCCAACTTTAGCTGGGTGCCCACGACGTGCGCGCCGAACCAAGCTTTCCGAATTGTGGTCATAAAGGCGATTCTGACACCTGTAGCCAAAGTTATGGCCAAAATATTGAAGCGCATCCAAAAATACCCTAATTAGTGACAAGGTCACGGTTTCCTGCCATCTTTACGCTGATCTGCCAACTCAAGATATTTCAGTGCCATCAACGTGTCGTCTGACAGCTCAGCATCATCTGACTCGGATGCTCCTGCATCAGTTGAGCAATGATAGTGTTTTGCAATTTTTTTTGACCTTGTTGAGCTCACCCCATTTTATTTTCAGGTACCGAGTGAATGGAGACACAATACAAGACGTTGGAGGCCAGTTACATGTAAATTTCTTTTGGCATGAAACTATCATTTTTGTTGTACATAAATGGTGCTCAAGATGAAGCATAAGATCTCCAGATGATGTTTTTGTAATGGATGATCTATACAATCATACTTTGATTGTAATATATGTAAATTTTTGGATTAATGTATGGTAAGAAGGACGGACGTTGTAATTCAAGTCGCGCACCAAATTCAAGTACTGAACTAAAGCTCCTTGTATTTAAAATTTAGGGACAACACCACAAGACTTCGTATCATTAATAGCAACACATAAGTCTTGAAGAGGGCTAGGAGGCAAAGGCAAGTGAGATTGCAGAAGCCAGGATGGCTATGGCTATAAGAAAGTGAGTGCTTGTCTTGATCATCGCTAAGCATGCACAAGCGCAATTACACACTTTTATTTGATGTAAAGTGGATTATTGGATTACTTGGGTACTAAAGAAAATAAGGTGGCGGTATTTATAGACATGCAGAGTCCTTGAGAAAGTTACTTTGTCATACACTTGTACGTATGTCTTCAATCATTGGTCAAGTCATTTTTCAACAACTATCACCCACTTTCTATTTAAGTTTTCCAACCTCAATAATATCGAGGAGCTAGGGAAGTTAGGTGGTTAGAAGCATTAACAAGGATAGCAAATCTAAATTAGTTAGGATAACATTGCATGATGAGAGAGAGAGAGAGAGAGTATGAATATGGATCCTTTTAATGGTTGGAAATGGTACTTGTCTCCTTTTCACCATCAATTGTAGCTTAGGAAGACACCTAACGCTTTATTTTAAGGTTTCATAATATTGTTAATAAGAAACACATGAGAGAACATCTAAACGATTTATTTTAAGATTTCATAGTATTGTTAATAAAAAGCTTTTATTTTAAGATTTCATAGTATTGTTAATAAAAAGCTTTTATTTTAAGATTTCATAGTATTGTTAATAAAAAGCACAATCATGTTTTATACTGTAGCATGGATTTCAAAAAGTCGAAGTAATGACAGGGTAGTTCCCGGAAACCAATATATATTACTATTTTTTTTGGTGCATTTCAACAAATAGTTTGAATTAATCACTACTACTGATATTTTCAACATATTGTTCAAGTCAATGCTCAAGGAATATACAGAATATATGTGAGTGTAAATTAACAAAATCAGACAATTATTTCGGTTACTTTATGTAGCGATCGAGGCGGCTAAAAGTTAATCCGTGGGCTGTGCTTGAGCATTATCCTGTATTACCAATACAAATCATGTTCTGACTATATATGCCTTGACTTGTAGAAGTTGAAATGTTTATGGATATGGCATATATTTCAGGATATATGCATGCATATATATATATATATATATATATATATATATATATATATATATATATATATATATGGCATGGTTTCTTTTAATAAAGTTATGTACTTCTGATTCAACTATATATTTTGGTTTGTGACTTCTACAAGCATTCTTAATTAATCATCTCTATATTGTTTAAGTCAATGCTCAAGGAATATGCTAAATACATGCGAGTGTTAATTTAAAAACTCAGGCAATTATATTATGCGAAAACCATTATACGTAGCAAAGATAAATTACATGATAAACTCACTTATTTCGTAATTATTGCTTATTTTAGCAAACAAACCATTTCGTGGGTTGGTTCTATTTGCTTGGTACAGAAATGTCCACATATTTGTTCTAATTGTTGTCAAACCAGAACTGTGATTGAAGATAGTCAATAACCTTGTTGTCCACTTGGAATGCCTTGGTTAGAACATCAGGAGAAATAGGTGGTTCCGACCCAAAGACGGCGTTTGCAATGGTGATGACCCCAGGATTTTGGCTGCTACATTAGTATGCCCCACATTGAATTGGAAGTGAATGAGACCAATTGGGAACTCAAATACATCTCTAGCATTTAGGACCTTGGTAAATAGATGATTTTTTGACCTTTAATATTGGAGGTGACAAAGCCCACATAGAGGGTGCCCTCAACCATTACGAGATTTCAGTTGCACGTGGGTGCGTGTGGGGTGGGTTGAGGCCTTTAGCTGCATAGTCAATGCGGACTAAAGATACACCGAAGGTGTTGAATCCTGGTAGTGTATTAACATTTACAGTTGTCACATTTGATCCAACTTTATTATTTGTGTTTCCAGGTTTATTAAGCCCCGGAAAGAAGAAATCTTCGGCTTTGACAAGCTTTGGGTCCTTACAGAACTTCCCATTCACGAACACTACAGCCAAAAAAAAATATATATATATATATATATATATATATATATATATATTTGAGCTAGCTATAAAATAGCACTAGAACAAACAATGAAAAATATGCATGGACTATGCTTGTTTACCAACAAAACTAAAGCATGGATGAGAAAGCAAAAAATATTTGCTGGAAAAATTAAATGAAAATTACATGTATGCGATGTAAGATGATATTACATGAGTGGCAGAATGTCTGTCATAACATAGTTGGGATATAACATGGTGGTAGAATGTCTGTTAAGTAATTAACAGACAAGTGAATGTTAATTCGTAATGAGCAAACACTTAAATGTGAATTACGAAAAGACACTTCACGCGAAAGATCACAACGTACTCCTAACCCTTGAAGTGAAACAACATGTCCCATGCCTATTCGGAAAAATCTAAAAAGGCACCTTGTGGTCTATAAATAGGTCGATTAGCCTCATTTGTAAAGAATATATGTTTTCTGATTTCTTTTCCTTCTCTCTACGTCTCTAATCTCCCTTTCTATATAGCCTAACACAAGTGGTAGTATAGCAAATTTTCGTAGTCTGGTTTCAACCAAAGGTCCAAGAGAGTCAAGTTCAAGAGAGAGTATTAACACATAAGTGGTTCACAGAAACTCAATTGGTTTGAAGTATTGCTACCAATCGAAATGAAGATCGTTGTATCCTGGGAGACAGTCGCTAAGAGTCCGTTCAACACCATTGCGGGGCGATAATTGTCTTAAGGAGATCGAATATAATTCGAGCCTCGGTCTACAATCAAGTTTTATTTACTTATGTTATTGTTGTGTATTGAATAAATAAATTGTACTATTTATTTCAATCAAGTGTAGTTTATTTATGATATATTGAATTAAATAATAGAAAATCCAAAGTATTATTATTATTATTATTTTTATAACAATAGCTAGGGATATATATATATATATATATCATACCAGCAGATTTGGGGTCATTAATAGCAACACAGAAGTCCTGGAGAGGGCTTGGGTCAGATGCGTAGGCAGGAGAGAGTGCAAAAAACAAGATGGTTGTGGCGGCAACAAGGGAGTGAATGCCCATCTTAATCATGGTTAAGAACTAAGCCCAAGCTAGCAATTACACTCTTTATTTGAAGTAGATTGCTTGGGTGAGAGGTGAGAAATCTAGCATGGGAAAGGTGGCTATTTATAGATAGAGAGACGTCTTTGGGGTAGTTACTAAGTAGGATATATAATAGGACGTCCCAATGTCTTTTTAATTTCATGGTCAAGTCATTCTCCAACAACTACGTAAACACCCACTTCCCGGCCATTTATTTTTCCTTACCTTCTATCAACAAATTTTTATGTCTAGCTTGAACAATGACTGTTTCAATATATTGATGTGGTCAGTTTTCATATCATATATACTTCCCCCTTGCTGTTGCTGCTTCTTCTATTTCTAGATTTATGTTATATTTTGGAAAAATCGAAGTATGACCAAGTCTTCTTTTCTTTCCTACCTTCCAAATATGGAATCAAGATCCTCTCTTTTCCTCACCCGTCCCTTGCCTTAGCTGCTCGCAACACACTACATGTCACGTACATGAGAAATGCAACACCCATATAATCACTGTCTAACACTTATGCAACAAATTATATCGTGTAATAATATTATTAAATTGAGAATGCAATACATTTATTTAATTATTAGAAATTTGAATTCTCTAAATTAACTGTTGTATAAGTGTCAATTGTTACATTGTTGATTTGAAGTTGTTGCGTTGTCAATTTATGCAATGCAACATATATGTGGCATAATATAATGAAACTAATTACTTATTCTATTTTATGCTTTAGGGTTTAGGTTTGCATTTTATATATACAAGATTGACTATCTTTTGCCCACCATGGCGGAACGTCTTGTACTGATTTGACTTGTATGCACTAGTATTGTTGTATGAAAAATTACAAATATACAACTTAATATTGTATTGGACACGTACAACACTAGTTTTACATATTTTTTCGTTAAGAGTCTATTTGACAATATTGTGCTTCCTTAAAGGTGTTAAATTATTGTTTGAGGTAATAAAAGTATAGCCTATAGTATATTAATTACTGTAGTTTCCACAAGTGATACAAATTGAAATGGTCCAGCTTCCAGTAGCTCCATCCAAAAACCCATATATTTAACTTCATCTAGGAACACAATCTAACCTACGGGCAACAACTAACCAAATCATATATATAGACTTCATATTCAACCAGATCAATGCATTTTAAACAGAAAATTATATTTTATATACATATATTATTATATGCATGTGATGTAACATGGGTATCATGTAGTGAAATTTATTCTCCACTCTATTTTATGCTTTTACAATTTTAAAGTACTTTCTTCAGCCCACCGCGGGGGAGCGTCCATTTATACTGATTCGGCTGGTACAGTATTGTTGCAAGAAAAATAGCAAACATACATCTTAATATTATATTATATAGGACCCAACATTAGTTTAGGCTTCGTTCGGGTTGTAAGATTTAGAAGAATAAGAAAAAGAAAGAAATGAGAGGATAGTGCATGTGTTTGGTTTTTGGATAGTTTAAATGAAGAGAAAGGAAATGATTGGAAGAGATTTGAAAGGATTGCTCCCTCAAATCTTATCCTCCTAAAATGAGAAGATTGAGAGAAAAATGATAGTGAGTTAAAAAGTATTTTTATAATTCTAAAATTGCACTCAACAATTTAAAAGAATAAATTGTTATTCCACTCATATCCCACATATTAATACTACTAATATTTATATATACAAACTTGTTATATATATGTTATGCTTTATATAAACATAACATGACAAAATTGTCCTTCACTTTTATATAAAGTACTTATTTTTCTTAATTTAATAAATTAAATACAAAAGGTTATGATAGTAATTTAGTTGTCATTCTTTCTTTTTTTTTTCTCTCCACTATCTTAACCAAACAAGAATATTATTATTCTTTCATTTTTTCTCTATGTTAAATATAAGTTATTTCTATCATCTATTTTCTTTTCTTTTCTCTCGTATCAAATAATATTATTTCCTTTCTTTTCTCTCCTATCTATCCAAACGAAACTTTAATATTTTTTATTCATTGAATCTATTTGCAGTAAAATAGTATTATCATGAGAATGTTCTTACTGTGAATTTTTCATATTTAATTTAATTTTTTATTCGACTTTTCACATATCTCAAAAACACTAATTCAATTGGGTGGTTAAATAAGAAGAATTCATAACTCTTGTGATGATAAGACTCTCACAACAGAGATAGAGATAGAAAGAGACTATTTTAATTTCATAAAAAAAGAAAATTTGTGTTCAATCTATTTTAATCTCAACCCTTTCCAAATAACATTTGCCTTAGCGCTCTTGTTGGAAAGAGGGAGAGAGAGAGAGAGAGTCTATTTTAATTTTTCATAAAAAAAAATTGTACGCATGCTTCCGACAAGTGTTACCTACATTCAACGGTTTCAACCAAATCCATACACCACCGAAAAATATAATGATTATATTATATGCAATGCAACATGCTATCATATAATATAATGAAACTAACTACGTACCTATTCTACTCTATGCTTTAGCGTCTCGGTCAAGTTTGAGGTATTTATATAAGTGTCATTAACAAATAAATAAAATTATAAATATAAAATAGTTCTTCAATCGTAAAAGAAAAATATGTTCTTTAATTCAATTAATCATAATTACAAAATTTTAAAAATTATATAGAAAATAATTATAATGAGTATATAGATTATTAAAAATATTTAAAAGTGGGACAATTTAAAAAAAAATTATGCTTTTACAATTACAGAGTTCCATTTATATGTGTGTGTAGGTATGTATTAAATAGAATTTGGTTTGCTTATGATGGAGGGTTTATATCCATCAGTTTTTTCTTTCTTTGACAAAGAAACAAATTCCATTAATAAAAGAATAAGTATTAAAATTATTTAGAACCTCCAACATAACAACATTAGAATGGAGATTCATTAACTAAAGTATTAGAAAATCTATTTGTAACCATGACCAATTACGGTCACCGGCGTTTATGCAACATGGTATCATACTGTGAAATTAATTATCCACTCTATTTTATGATTTTACAATTTTAAAGAAATTAAATTACATTTTATAGAAGATTTTCGAAAGTACTTTCTATGTTGATTTATACTGATTTGGTTGTGAGAAAAATAAAAAACATACAACTTAATATTATATATATATATAGGACATAACACAGTTTTTATATATTTTTTTCGTTGAGTCTTTTTGACAATATTGTGCTTTGTTAGAGGTGAAAAATTATTATTTCACGTATTAAAAGTATAACCTATATTATATTAATTACTATACAACACTAGTTTTAGATGGTTTGAAATGGTCCAGCTTCTGGTTGCTCTATCCAAAAGTTCATATATTTAAGATCATGTCCGTACATAACCTAACCTACAGGCAACAACTAACCAAATCCATTAGTTTGGTGGAGCAAACACTACGCTCTTCTTTGTTGTCTTCGCCTCCGAAATGATTTGGATATCATTAATAACGATTTATCTCTGGGCTATCTATAGAATCTAATTTTGTGACTATTTTGTCTTATTTTTGTTTGTTTAAATTTGTCCTTGTTTGAGCTCTCGATTGAACTTCTATCTTGCTTTGCCCCAATAGGTCTCTCATGTATATATTACTTCATATATATATATATAAAATTTGCTTAACTTTTCTATTAAAAAAAAAAGAACAACTAACCAAATCCATTGACTTCGGAACACAGATAACATAATGAGTAACGTATACAACCAAATCAATGCATTTTAAACAGAAAATTATATTTTATATGCACATGTATAATGCATTGAAATTAATTATCCACTATTTTATGCTTTTACAATTTCAAAGTTGTTAATTTCATTTTATATAAGATTTTTTAAAGTACTTTCTTTTGCCCACTATGGAGCAATGCTATGTTAATTAGTTTTTTAAAAAGTGGATTTGTTCAGCTAACGAGTCTCCTGTCATTATGGTAGTTTGAAAATGGTCAGATGCATGTGCAGTTATATTAATTACCGCTGTCCTACTACTATATTAATTACTTTATCAAGACATAATTATGGTAGTTTGAAAATGGTGAGATGCATGTGCAGTTATATTAATTACCGCTGTCCTACTACTATATTAATTACTTTATCAAGACATAATCTATAGAAAGAGAGATTTAATTTTTGTCTATTTATGAAATCTAAATTAAAAATACATCAAATACCAAAAAGTATAACATGAAATATTAATATAACAAAAATTATTACAAATTTGACCATTTTACAATAAATAATTTCGTATTTAACAAGGACACATACACTTAAGTCCAAACTAACCCTACCCCCAATTACTTTTTTCTCTCTCCCTTCCCCCCTCTCTCTCTCTCTCTCTCTCTCTCTCTCTCTCTCTACATGTCTATGTTGACGAACAGAAAGTAAAATTATTACAACTGTAAAGTAAAATTGTCACAATTATGAAATAAAATTGTCACGACTGTAAAGTAAAATTGTCACATCAACGATTCATCGACAATTCTTGAGCTTTCTCTCTCTATCTCTACTGATTTTTAAGTTTTCTTTCTCTATCTTTATATTTTCTCTCTAAAAAACAGTAGCAGAAAGTAAGCTTTCTCTTTCTAATGGTGCACTACCCTACTGTTCTCTCTATACACACACATACGTACATATCTATATATATTTTGCAATTTCAAAGAATTTGATCTGGATTTTTGCATTGATGCATATCTATTCTGTTGTGGGTGCTAATAGACACATTTGCATATTCTGTTTGTTTGTTAACGAGGCACTTAGACCACTTTTTTGGAAAGAGCTTCTTGAGCATTTCAATATCTTACAAAGTTTATTTCAATATCTTACAAAGTTTCCCGAATAGACACCGGATAATATAATCTACTTTAACATCCTACTCGAGATTATCCTCATAAAATTTTCATATGGAGCAATTAAATTTATAACAGGAGTATTACTTACAACTATTTTTAAGTGTATTCTATTTGAAGGCCCACATGGCATAATCATATTTATTTAAACACTCACAACAGTGTTCCGTTTCGAGTCTCAGCAGATATTGACCTCAAAAAGTCAAAGTAACGGTTTAGTTAGTTGCTTCTCAGCACCAATGATGTTATCGATCTTTTAGGTGCAATTTAGCAAGTAGAGCTTGATCTAATCAATGCTAGTTGCTTCCAAAATTTCAACAAGAAAGTCTATAATTTGGTTAAATTTGATTTTATTAGCTTTTTTAAGGAGTCCAGTGATTAATTATGAAGTTGTTAACTTGAGACTGTCTCTGCAGATCCTTCTTTCCAAATAGTATCATTGTATATTTATACACATATATATTCATAGAATCCCAATTCGGATTTCGGGAAAAAGAACATTTTCCATTTTCATATGTATCTTCAATGCAATTATAAATGAGACCTCTTGATGGTTTGTGACAAGTACAAACATCCTTTTCTCTAAAGCAATAATTAATTTGAATGCTAGAGGATCCATAGCTAATTCACATAACAGTTCATTCCGCTTTAATTTGATGGTAATGTTATACCGTTTCTTCCTGTGAATAGAATATATATATATATATATATATAGATATAGAGAGAGAGAGAGAAGCCTTTGCAACAAAAATGACATCAATTCAACCCACTTATTTATGCTATATAGATTATGATTCTGAGCAGATGATACATCTATTTATTTTTAGCATACAATTCATTTTGTGGGTTCTATTTGATTGGTAGTCCGCCCATATTTTTTCTAATTATTGTCAAACCAGAACTGTGATTGAAGATACTCAATAACCTTGTTGTCTACTTGGAATGCCTTGGTTAAAACATCAGGAGAAATGGGTGGTTCCGACCCAAAGACGGCGTTTGCAATAGTGATGACCCCAGGGTTTTGGCTGCTCAGGCCAGCAAAAGCCACTGCATTAGTTTTCCCCACATTGAATTGGAAGTGAATGAGACCAATTGGGAACACAAATACATCTCCTGCATTTAGGACCTTGGTGAAAAGACGATTTTTTGCGCCTTTAATATTGGACGTGACAAAACCCACATAGAGGGTCCCCTCAACCACTACGAGGATTTCAGTTGCACGTGGGTGCGTGTGGGGTGGGTTGAGGCCTTTAACTGCAAAGTCAATGCGGACTAAGGATACACCGAAAGTGTTGAGTCCTAGTAGTGTATCAACATTTACAGTTGTCACATTTGATCCAACTTTATTAGTTGTGTTTCCGGGTTTATTAAGTCCCGAAAAGAAGAAATCTTCCGCTTTGACAAGCATTGGGTCCTTGCAGAACTTCCCATTCACGAACACTGCAGCCAAAGTAATAGTAGACGTTATCTATATAGTCATATATAGCTATATGAGAATGTCACATTAGAATTGAGAACATGCAATGGGAAAATGTACTATAGAGAAATGAAAGCCAATGTGGGACTATACTTTAATTTTCACAGAGAAAAACAGAGCATGAATGAGAAAGCAAAGCATGGAAGAGAGCAAAACACACACACACACACACACATATATATATATATATATACCAGCAGATTTGGGGTCATTAATAGCAACACAGAAGTCCTGAAGAGGGTCGGGGTCAGAGGCATGTGCTAGTGAGAATGCAAGAGCCAAGATAGCTGCGGCTACAAGGAAGTGATTGGCCATCTATGTATCACACTCTTTGTTTGAAGTAAAATGGACTATTCTTTGTAGGATTGCTTGGATGAGGGGTGACAAATATAGCATGGGGGAGATGGCTATTTATAGATACAGTTCTCGAGTTAGTTATTAAGTTTTTTTGTTTACTTATTATTTTATTTTATTTTATTTTGGATAAATAAGTTGGTTACTAAGTTATTCAATAATTAGCCATTTTTTTAATCTCAAGGTCGAGTCATTTTTCATAGGTTAGCTTTTTTTAATCTCAAGTACACCCATTCTTCAACAACTATCACCTACTTCCCATTTATTTTTTCCATCCTTACATCAACATGTTAATAACCAAAACAATGACTATTTCAATATATTGAAGTGGTCTATTTTCATATCTTGCTTCTCCTTCTCAGGGTTTATGTTTGGAACTTAATTGATAACTTGATTAATTATATTTTTTAAAACGTTTCCTCACATATATCAATTATAATTAGTTGGTTAACCGTGAAATTTTAAGTTGTCATATCTTAACTTTGATATCATGTTAACTATCATACACTCTAAAAAAAATCAACTATTAAAGAGATTATAACTTAATTATTAAAAAGGTACAGTGCAAAAATCCCCCGCTACATAGAAAATGTACAAAAAACACTCCTGTAATTTGGTATATGGATATAAATTTCAAATTTTGAAACAAATTACCTCCTATTACAAATTAATAATATCACACTTCTTTAAAAACTCGAAAGTATTTTTTGTCATGTACTAATTTGGTCCATTAGACTTCATTTGTATAGTTAATAGGGAAAGAAATTAAAAGAGAGGATAGTGTGAGTTTTAAAGGGAAAAGAAAGGAAATAAGAGAGTGTTGACCATTTATCATATTTGAAAAAGATAGTGCAAAGAAAATGAACTAAAGAAATAAGTTTTATTTTATGAGTGACTTCACTAGGCATATGCCAAAAATAAGAGGTATGCTGTTGCTTTCATCTCATTAATCAATATTTCATCCTAAAGCAAGTTATTATTCCATTTATAAATATTACCTTATGACTTATTATTCAACGAAGGTTCCATCGAGGAGGGATTAGAAAATTTGGCCCCATATAATTCACCAACTACCAGATAAAATATGAGTGTGTGTGTTGTTTTTTTTTTGGGATAAATATGATGTGCATTGCTTCCTTACCAAATATATATGAGTAATGATAAAAAGCCTGAATCAGATTAGGCTGTTATATGGTTTTTTTTATGGATAATATGATGTGTATTGCTTACTTACCAAATATATATGAGTAATGATAAAGAGTCTAAATCAGATTAGGCCATGAATGGTTTTATATGAGTGGAGTAGTTGGTCCCATCATATGACGTCACCATGACATCATGTGATAGGATCCACCACTCCACTCACATAAAAATAAAATTGGACTAGTCCGATCGGCCTTCAAATCATTATTCAATATATATTGTAGGAAATCTTGTGTAATTTTATTCTTGAAAAATATGAGAATGGAGCGCCGATATTAGTGGAGTGCGACTATTAGCTCCTTTTGTATAATTGTATATATGTATAAGTTTACTCTCATGTAAAATTCTATTTAACAGCTATTTGTCAAATGCAAACTTATATCAATTTATGCTAAAAATACTTGCCTAACTCATGGGATAGCAATTGTGTAAAACAATTTATCAATATTGGTGGATTAAGATTACTCAGATTAATAAAGTTTTTAATACACGGAGCTGATATTTGCGCTCCACTAATATCTTTAGGCACTCCACTCTTATATTTTTCAAAAATAAAATTACACAACAGTCCTTGCTTCTAATTTAGGATTCAATTTCAATTCTTTTTTCCATTTCTAAAATTTTCTTTCATTTAGGTTTTCTCTCTCTCTATCTCTTGGAATTCTAATTCCTTTTTTACTTTTCTTACCTTTTTTTTTGTTATATTTTATTCAATATATTTTTTGAGTTACTTTTGAAATATTATTTTTTCTTAATATAAAAAAAAAATTTGTGGAATGAAATCATCTCAATTACGGAAAAAAAATATTATTTTTTCTTGCTAAATTAATCTATCAAAATTTATTGGGAAAATTACATTGACCTCCCCTCTAAATAGGCGAAATAACAAATACCTCCTCTATAGTTTCAAAAATAACACTGATGATGTCATTATATATTTGAGCTGAAAATTCCAAAATGCCTCTAAAATGTATGAAATGACTAAAATACCCTCACTTAACATATTATTTGTGGACAATTTTGCCCTCACTATTCATCATCTTCATTACCAAACAGCACTATATATACATACACACACAGATATATATATATACATATATAAGTATTAAAAAAGAAAATAAAAATCTGATTTCTTCATCAGATTTTTTTAGACCAGAAACAGAAGACCAGATTAGGGTTTTGAATACTTCGGGATGTGCGCAAAGATGGCCAGAATGGAGACATCGAGTGGTTCTAATTCAGATACAACCACAAACCCCTTTTCTACAGCTACCAGTACTAGTATCAGCTCCAATTCAAGAAGCTATTGCTTTCAATTCCCTGGGCTTAGCTTCTTGCGTTCGCCGGTATCCACCATGTTGGAATATTCCGGCATTCTCCAACTAAGACCCAACAATCAAAAATCAGAAACGCTCACATCCGTGGGGACAAAGCTCAGAAGAATAGTCCGAGATGGAGTCATGGAGGGCGAAGGCAGCGACGGAAAAAGAGGGTTTGCACCGGCGAAGCTAACGTACGCTGGTGGAGTAGGGATCTGGGTGTACCCAACGCCATCGTCTTCGCAGAAGGGCATGACCTGGGCTTCACTGGACGACCGGTAAGAAAAAGGGCAAGAATAGTAAATATGAGGCTGAAACAGGGTCGAGTGGTTGTATGGGTTTCTTGGTCGGAACTCTTTGTGTGTGTGTCTATATATATATGTGTGTGTGTGTGTGTGTGTTATATAAAAGATGGAAATGATAAACAATGGTTAGTATGATAAGGTTAATTTAGTAATTTAACATTACAGATTTTTTTTAAATAAAAAATACTCCCTCTGTCCCAAAATATATGGGTACTTTGGGAACTGTGACTCACAACTTCGTGAGTCACAGTTCCCGAAGTACCCAAGAATTTTGGGATGGAGGGAGTATTAAATCATACATGGGCATATTTGTCATTTTACTATTTTGGGGTTCGACAACGCTGACAGGGGAGGTCAGTGTTATTTTTGAAACAACAGGGTATTTGTTATTTCGTCTATTTAAAGGGGAGGTCAGTGTAATTTTTTCAAATTTATTCTTCAGACTATATCATATATGTTGTAATCAATTTCATGATGAAAAGTAAAACCATAAAAGTCACCTTTGTATAAGAACAGATCATAGTGGGCATCTCATGCAATTGAGTTGAGGTCACCTAAAACATCAATGTTTATGGAACTATGCTCTTATTTTAAAGAGGATGAGAACATGATGCATAATATTATAACGTTCCCAACCATGTTGCCTTGGAGAGAGAAAATTTTCTAATTGCCTTGGAGTATTCATGCTGGATGAAAGGTAAAAACAATAATAAAAGGTAAAAAAATGAATTAATCAGAGAGAGAGAGAATGAATTGGACTTCTAAGAAAGGTTCAAAAGGAATTATAATTGTAAGAGTCCAGAGAGAAATTGTGAGACAAAACAAAGGAATTGGAATTAAGTCCTAGTTTAGAAGGACAATTATGGGATTAAAGAAATAAGAATCAAACATGGTGCAGTGTGAGAAATTGTGAGACAAAACAAAGGAATTGGAATTAAGTCCTAGTTTAGAAGGACAATTATGGGATTAAAGAAATAAGAATCAAACATGGTGCAGTGTGGGATTTTTTTGTAAATTGATTTTAAGAAAAGATAAAAGTAGAGTGTCTAAGAATATTAATAGAGCGCTAATATCAGCTCGCTTATACAAATGACTGGATTTTTGGAAAAAAAATACATTTAGAATTTACTAGATGCCTTTGATACAAGTAACAGTTGCTGAGTCATTCTAACTTTGTTAAAAGGAATGTACAAAGATAAGTTATTTAATTTCCGTGACAGCTTACATGCCTTGAACAATTCTATTCTTAGCAACCTCCCATTATATACCAAAGCACCACCAGATTCTCTCCATTGACAAAAGCACGACAAGTATGAAGAAATTTGTTCTCACCATCAATTGGGACTTCCAACACAACAACAGCTTTAGCACCTTTTCTGTGAAAAGGCTAGAGAGAAATGACACACAATCAAAATAAATCAATTATTATAAAGAAATAATTGAACCCAAAAAATAAATTAAAATAAATGAAATAGTGTGACCAATAGGTCATTAGCTCAATGGTATATAACCTCTCCTCCCTCAAAGTGGAGGTGAGGTGAGGGATTCGAGCCCATCGTGATCAATTTGTGAAATGTGTTTGAGTACTTGTTTAATCCTATATATATATATATATATATATCATCCCTTGAGATAACATACCACTCAACAGATTAAGTTTTATCATATCATGATAGGAAATATTTTGAATTCAAAGCTTATTGTTCGTTTGACTAATTAACCACCCTTTCTTACATATTAAGCTTTTTGGATTACTTCGTAATGATATCAAAATCCATGGAAGAATCAATCTCTATGCTAACAAAGTATGGTTTGACTAATTAACCACCCTCTCGTACATATTAAGCTTTTGAATTAATTCATAATGACATCTAAATCCATGGAGGAATCAATCCCTATGCTAACAAAGTAGAAGAATTATTAATTAAGTCCCAATGTTACAACCTTTATCAATATTCCAGAAAAATACAATATATTGTGCAGTTTTGGTTAAAGGTCAAGGAGATGAATAAATATTGTAAATTATTAACATTTGAAGAAGCCTTCTTTTTGGCTCCTAGTGTGTGAAAAGGACTTGCAAGTCCAACAGCATTCTCATATATAGCAAGTCCCTGTATTCCTTGTGCAGGGACATTGTTATTGCAAAACTCTCATTAATACATGTGTACACTAATATATATATATAAACATAGAAAGCATTGATGGGCTGTGTTTGTGTGAAGCAACGGCGGGGATATGAAGATCCAGTTGCTCTTGCATCTCAAACATGCTGTAAAGCTACATTTCCTTCTGATTAATTGCCTCAGCTTAGAACTTCATTTTTCAAGCTTTCTTTGTCAAACAAATATTGATGCAAATATTTTCTTGTCATTATATATTATTTTTTTATGTTGTTCATGCTTGTAGTTAATGTGACAGAAGTGAAAGCTTTGATTTTATTAGCTTTTTTAAGGAGCCCAGTGATTAATTATGAAGTTGTTGTCTTGAGACTCTCTCTAGCTGCAGATCCTTCTTTCCAAATAGT
Organism: Cornus controversa; assembly: GCA_026545225.1. NCBI lineage: Eukaryota > Viridiplantae > Streptophyta > Magnoliopsida > Cornales > Cornaceae > Cornus > Cornus controversa. The sequence continues at coordinate 65,356,865 of CM048847.1, forward strand.
ATCATTGTATATATATACACATATATATTCAGAGAATCCCAATTCGGATTTCGGAACAAAGAACATTTTCCATTTTCATATGTATCTTCAATGCAATTATAAATGAGACCTCTTGATGGTTTGTGACAAGTACAAACATCCTTTTCTTTAAATTAGTTGAAGTCAATGATCTAAGCAATAATTAATTTGAATGCTGGAGGATTCATAGCCAATTCACAGAACAGTTCGTTCCGCTTTAATTTGAGGGTAATGTTATACCGTTTCTTCCTGTGAATAGAATTACATATATATATATATATATAGAGAGAGAGAGAGAGAGAGAGAAGCCTTTGCAACAAAAATGACATCAATTCAACACACTTATTTATGCTATATAGATTATGATTCTGAGCAGATGATACATCTGTTTATTTTAGCATACAATTCATTTTGTGGGTTCTATTTGATTGGTAGCCCGCCCATATTTTTTCTATTCGTTGTTAACCCAGGACTGTGATTGAAGATAGTCAGTAACATTCTTGTCCAATTGGAATGCCTTGGTTAGAACATCAGCAGAAATGGGTGGTTCCGACCCAAAGACGGCGTTTGCAATGGTGTTGACCCCAGGGTTTTGGCTGCTCAGGCCAGCAAAAGCCACTGCAACAGTATTCCCCACATTTAATTGGAAGTGAATGAGACCAAATGGGAACACAAATACATCTCCAGCATTTAGGACCTTGGTGAATAGACGATTTTTTTGACCTTCAATATTGGTGGTGACAAAGCCCACATAGAGGGTGCCCTCAATCACTACGAGGGTTTCACTTGCACGTGGGTGCGAGTGGGGTGGGTTGAGGCCTTTAACTGCATAGTCAATGCGGACTAAGGATATACCAAAGGTGTTGAGTCCCGGTAGTGCATCGACATTTATAATTGTCACATTTGATCCAAGTTTATTATTTGTGTTTCCAGGTTTATTAAGCCCCGAAAAGAAGAAATCTTCGGCTTTGACAAGCATTGGGTCCTTGCAGAACTTTCCATTCACGAACACTGCAGCCAAAGTAATAGTAGACGTTATCTATATAGTCATATATAGCTATATGAGAATGTCATTAGAATTGAGAACATGCAATGGGAAAATGTACGGTAAAGAAATGAAAACCAATGTGGGACTATACTTTAATTTTCACAGAGAAAAACAGAGCATGAATGAGAAAGCAAAGCATGGAAGAGAGAGCAAAAACATAAATATATATCATACCAGCAGATTTGGGGTCATTAATAGCCACACAGAAGTCCTGAAGAGGGCTAGGGTCAAAGGCATGTGCTAGTGAGAATGCTAGAGCCAAGATAGCTGCGGCTACAAGGAAGTGATTGGCCATCTACAAATCACACTCTTTGTTTGAAGTAAAATGGACTATTCTTTGTAGGATTGCTTGGATGAGGGGTGGCAAATATAGCATGGGGCAGGTGGCTATTTATAGATACAGTTCTCGAGTTAGTTATTAAGTTTTTTTGGTTGCTGATTATTTTATTTTATTTTATTTTGGATAAATAAGTTGGTTACTAAGTTATCGGATAATTAGCTTTTTTTTAATCTTAAAATCAAAGCATTTTTCATAGGGTAGCTTTTTATAATCTCAAGTCCACCCATTCTTCAACAATTATCACCTATTTCTTTCTTTCTTTTCTTCTTCTCTTCTTTCTCCAGGCACATGTTTTTTTCTTTTTCTTTCTTTTCTTCTCCAGCCGCCATCTCCTCTTTTTTTTTTTCTTCTCTTCTATCTCCAGCCGCCATCTCCTCTTTTTTTTTTTTTTCTTCTTTTCTTCTTCTCTTCATTCTCTAGGCACATGTTTTTTTCTTTTTCTTCTTTCTTTTCTTCTTCTCTTCGTTCTCCAAGCACATGTTTTTTTCTTTTTCTTCTTTCTTTTCTTCTCTAGCCGCCACCTCTTTTTTTTTTTTTCCTTTTCTTTTTTTTGTCTTCTTCTCTTCTTTCTCCCGCGCTGGAAATTTCTTTCCCTTTTCTTTTTCTTCTCCTTTCCTTTGATGTGTAAAAAAAAAAAACAACTAAGTTTTTTTTCTCAATTTTGTTGCTTGCTAGATTTGAACACAAGATGTCAGAGAAAGAGGTTATAACACCACACCATCTCTACTACACAACTTCATGTGTTACAAACTGTTGAAATATAATATAACATTTAACTAAACTTTGAAAATCACACTTTTTTTTTAACAACTTTTTATTAATTAACTTTTTTTTTCTAGATCGTTTCTACTTGTGAGCCCTGCTCGAATTTTGTGCTATCTCTGGAACGATGAATAGATCTATCGAACTGATTGAGGAAGACAATATTAGAGAGTGTTGATGTCTAAACTTAATTGGATAACTAGGGGAGAACCATTTATTATATTTGAAAAAGATAGTGCAAAGAAAATGAACTAAAGAAATAAGTTTTATTTTATGAGTGACTTCACTAGGCATATGCCAAAAAAAGAGGTACATTGTTGCTTTCATCTTAATAATCAATATTTCATCCTAAAGCAAGCTATTATTCTATTTATAAATATTACCTTATGACTTATTATTAAATGAAGGTTCCATTGAGGAGGGGTTTGAAAAATTGGCCCCATATAATTCACTGACTACCAAAGAAAATATGAGTGTGTGTGTGTGTTTTTTTATGAATAAATATGATGTGTAATGATAAAGAGCCTCATAAATTGTTTTTTTATGGATAAATATGATGTGTAATGATAAAGAGCCTCATAAATGAGACGACAATCACAGCACTTCTGAGTATTAATAAGATAATATTTGCTAATGAGAGTTGTGCTAGTAGTTGCGAGTATGTCCCAGTTCATAAATGCAATGGCTTTCATCGTGGGCCTGAAACTCCCATCTAGATAAAGCTATCTTTTAATTTTACAAATCGATCTTGTGAAATCCAATTTGAGCTTGACTCGACATGAGTACATATTTTTTTGTTTATGGCCTAAAGCTTTCAGTGTGAACATGTTAACATCAGACTCTTAACACATTATCTGTACTCTTTAAGTTATAATACTTTTGTGAAAAATTATTTGGAAGTTAAACTTGGGGTCTAATACCAGGCTTAATTGGTTATGAGCTAGCTTGATTTGGCTCTCTATTGTTAGGCGGTGCATGCTAGAAGTAATTAATGTACCATAGATGTATCTATTGCAAGGCCTGAAGCTCGTGGCTAGATAAAGCTATCTTTTAATTTTTGAAATTGATCTTGTGAAATCCAATTTGAGCTTGACTTGAGTCAAATTTTTTTTTTTTGGTTTATGGCCTTGAGCTCACATTCTATGTAAGGATCCTCTAGATATTTATCAGATAAAATTCAATGTAAAATTCAATGTATGTGGCAATGGATTTGCAAGCATGTCCCAGTTCATAAATGCAATGGCTTTTATCGTTGGTCTCACATGAGACTCGCTGCATTCAACAAATGAGACGACAATTACAACACTTCTAAGTATTAATAAGATAATATTTGCTAATGAGAGTTGTGCTAGTAGCTGCGAGTATGTCCCAGTTCATAAATGCAATGGCTTTCATCGTGGGCCTGAAACTCCCGTCTAGATAAAACTATCTTTTAATTTTGCAAACCGATCTTGTGAAGTCCCAATTTGAGCTTGACTCGACATGAGTCCATATTTTTTTGTTTATGACCTAAAGCTTTCAATGTGAACATGTTAACATCAGACTCTTAACACATTGTCTATAAGGATCCTTTGGATATTTGTCAGAAAAAATTCTATTAAAATGAAATCATTGTTTCTTTCCTCCTACACTTAAAATTTTTGACTATGTAAACCCACATAAACAATAAGAATGTAAATGTATTATTGTTTGAAAAGAAAACAACACAATCAATTTACCATTATGCCACTCAGCAGATAAGAATTGATTCAAACTCACTACTTGTATATAATAAAATCCCCACCCCAAGAAAGGGTTGGATAGATTACTGCATAAATTTTATTTAGAAAAGAAATTGTTTACCAGAGAAGCAACAAGAAGGATCAAGCTAGGATTATTTTATAAAAAGATCGACGTGCTATAATTTGTAAGACTGAAAGTAAAAGTGTCATTACAGTAATTTTATTTTTTAAATTTTTTTTATCACTTATGAATAAACAGTGTAATAGTAACAAATAATTGTAAATGTTAAAGACTTGTTGTAAAAAATTACAATTATCACAAAAAATAATTTTTGCTCACGGGCCATGACACAGAAAGAGGCTTCCAAATTTGGAGTGAAAGTGAAACAGATGTTGCTTTCATCTCAATAATCAATATTTCATCCTAAAAGCAAGCCTATTATTCTATTTATAAATATTACCTTATGACTTATTATTAAACGAAGGTTCAATCCAGGAGGGGTTTGAAATTTGGCCCCATATAATTCACCGACTACCAGAGAAAATATGAGTGTGTGTTTTTTTTATGAATAAATATGATGTGTAAATGATAAAGAGCCTCAATCAGATTAGGTCGTGAATGGTTTTACGTGAGTGGAGTGATTGGTCCCACCGTATGACATCACCCTGACATCATGTGGTGAGACATACCACTCCACTCACATAAAATAAAATTGGACTAGTCCGATCGGCTTCCAAATCATTATTCAACGTATATTGTAAGGACTCTTGTATATTTTTATGTATATATGTACAAGTTTACAAGGTCCAAATAATTGGAGAATAGACTAAGAGACACAGCCCAGAAAGAGAACCTAGGCTGGCCAGATACACCGGCCCAATATAAAGCCTAAAATAGAAGAGAAGACTTCTATTCAAAACAAGCCCATTCTAAATTGCTCGGGTCATAAAAAGAACCCACTCTATATCTATATCGATTTTACTCTTATGTAAAATTCTATTTAACAGCTATTTGTCAGATGCAAACTTATATCAATTTATGCTAAAAATACTTGCCTAACTCATGGGATAGCAATTGTGTAAAACAATTCATCAATATTGGTGGATTAAGATTACTCAGATTAATAGAATTTTTAATACACGGAGCTGATATTTGCGCTCTACTTATATCTTTAAGACACTTCATTCTTATATTTTTCAAGAATAAAATTACACAACAGTCCTTACACTATACCAAGTTTGATTCTTATTTTTTAAATACCATAATTGCTCTTCTAATTTAGGATTCAATTTCAATTCTTTTTTTCCATTTCTAAAATTTTCTTTCATTTAGGTTTTGTCTCACTCTCTCTCTTGGAATTCAAATTCCTTTTTTACTCTTCTTACCTTTTTTTTTTGTCATATTTTATTCATATATTTTTTGAGTTACTTTTGAAATATTATTTTTTCTTAATATAAAAAAACATTTGTGGAATGAAATCATCTCAATTTCAGAAAAAAAAAATTATTTTTTTCTTTCTAAATTAATCTATCAAAATTTATTCTTCAGAATATATCATATCTGTTGTAATCAATTTCATGATGAAAAGTAAAACCATAAAAGTCACCTTTGTATAAGAACCGATCATAGTGGACATCTCATGCAATTGAGTTGAGGTCACCTAAAACATCAATGTTTATGGAACTATGCTCTTATTTTAAAGAGGATGAGAACATGATGCATAATATATTAACGTTCCCAACCATGTTGCCATGGAGAGAGAAAATTTTCTCCTTGGAGTTTTCATGTCGGAGGAAGATAAAAACAATAATAAAAGGTAAAAAAGGAATTAATCGGAGAGAGAGAAAATGAATTGGACTTCTAAAAAAGGTTCAAAAGAAATTATAATTGTAAGAGTATAGAGAGAAATTGTGTGACAAAACAAAGGAATTGGAATTAAGTCCTAGTTTAGAAGGACAATTATGGTATTAAAGAAATAAGAATCAAACATGGTGCCGTGTGGAGATTTTTTTGTAAATTGATTTTAAGAAAAGATGAAAGTAGAGTATCTAATAATATTAATAGAACGCTAATATCAGCTCCCTTATACAAATGACTTGAATTTCCAAGAAAAAAATACATTTAGAATTTACTAGATGTCTTATTCTACAAGGAACCCTGAATCACAAAGTAAAACTAGAGATTACTCAAATTTTATTATAGTAGAACAATAGCAACGGTTTTTAATTTATTTTTTCCTTGATAAACTATTTCTAAAATCATAAAAAAAAATTAATACAAGTAACAGTTGCTGAGTCATTCTAACTTTGTTAAAACGAATGCACAAAGATAACTTATTTAATTTCCGTGACAGCTTACATGTCTTGAACAATTCTCAACCTCCCATTATATACCAAAGCACCAGATTCTCTCCATTGACAAAAGCACGACTAAGTATGAAGAAATTTGTTCTCACCGTCAATTGGGACTTCCAACACAACCACAGCTTTAGCACCTTTTCTGTGAAAAGGCTAGAGAGAAATGACACACAATCAAAATAAATCAATTATTATAAAGAAATAATTGAACCCAAAAAATAAATTAAAATAAATGAAATAGTGTAACCAATGGGTCATTAGCTCAATGGTATAACCTTTCCTCCCTCAAAGAGGAGGTGAGGGATTCGAGCCCATCGTGAACAATTTGTGAAATGTGTTTAAGTACTTGTCTAATCCAATATATATATATATATATATATATATCATCCCTTGAGATAACATACCACTTAACAGATTAAATTTTATCATATCATGATAGGAAATGTTCTGAATTCAAAGCTCATTGTTCGTTTGACTAATTAACCACTCTCTCGTACATATTAAGCTTAGAGGAATCAATCTCCATGCTAACAAAGTATGATTTGACTAATTAACCACCCTCTTGTACATATTAAGCTTTTGGATTAATTCATAATGATATCTAAATCCATGGAGGAATCAATCCCTATGCTAACAAAGTAGCTTTTATTCGGCTGTTCAAAAGAACAACATCCGTCCATCCATTCATTGCTTAAGCATAATTCCATCAATAAGATATTTCTCTCCAACGAGGAAATATGTGAATATCATCTGCATGCATTGTGTGTGAACCGCGAAAAAAAAGGAGAAGAATTATTAATTAAGTCCCAATGTTACAACCTTTATCAAATTTCCAGAAAAATACAATATATTGTGCAGTTTTGGTTAAAGGTCAAGGAGATGAATAAATATTGTAAATTATTAATATTTGAAGAACCCTTCTTTTTGGCACCTAGTGTGTGAAAAGGACTTGCCAGTCCAACAGCATTCTCATATATAGCAAGTCCCTGTATTCCGTGAGCAGGGACACTGTTATTGCAAAACTCTCATTAAAAACTACTGCTTTTTCAACTACATGTGTACACTAATATATATATATATATATATATATATATATATATATATATATATATATATAAACATAGAAAGCATTGATGGGCTGTGTTTGTGTGAAGCAACGGCGGGGATATGAAGATCCAGCTGCTCTTGCATCTCAAACAAGCTGTAAAGCTACATTTCCTTCTGATTAATTGCTTCAGCTTAGAACTTCCTTTTTCAAGCTTTCTTTGTTAAACAAATAGTGATACAAATATTTTCTTGTCATTGTATATTTTTTTTTTATGTTGTTCATGCTTGCAGTTAATGTGACAGAAGTGAAAGCTTTGTTCGAGCTCTTCAGGAAATTAAGCAGTTCTTTGGTTGATGATGGTTTTATCAGCAAGGTAAATTCCATCTCTTATTCTCAGAAACCATGAAGCTAATGAGTTTAGAACTTTCAACATAATGAACAACTTAAAGTTAAACATAGAAATACAAGACAGCTCAATATATATGAAGTTATTACCATTACATTTGCATTTGCATTTGCATTTGCATTTAGAGGTTCTATTTATGACCTAAGTTTTGGGTTTGAAGGAAGAGTTTCAGCTTGGATTATTCAGGAATACCAAGAAGCAATCTCTTTTTGCAGATAGGGTCAGATTACTTCTTCTATCTCCTTTTTTTTCTTCATATTTTATTTTATTTCATTTTTCGAATTTGTATATGTTCTTGTTCTCTATTTTATGTTGATATCAATATCTTTGGTTTCTTATGCTCTTGTAGATCTTCAGTTTGTTCGACTCCAAAAAGGATGGTGTGATAGAGTTTGGTGAGTTTGTCAGATGTTTGAGTATCTTCCACCCTGATGCACCCCCTGCAGAAAAAGTTTCTTGTAGGGAAAATTTTCTCATTTATCTATGTTATGCAAATTCTCCTATCCTATACACACATCCACACTCACAGGTTGTATTAAAGCACTCTTATCTGATGGTGCAGTTGTATTTCAACTCTATGACATATGCCAAACAGGCTATATTGAACGTGAAGAGGTAAAGAGTGGAATTAGGACACTAGTAGCAGATTATAATTTTGTTTCCTCACTGATCAACAATCAGATTGTGTTTTCAGTTCATATTGTCGCTTGTTTTATGGAGTGACTTCAGTCATATATATATATATTACATTTAAGCATTGTGTTTGAATCTCCCTCCAAAAAAAAAATCACAGTCTAATAGTCAAAAATGCTTAAAAACCAATCTTACTGTTCAAAATATTTATGTCTATCTACGGTCTAAAATAATTCTCTTTATCATCAATCTAACGGTCACAATTCACCCACTACATTCACACCTAAATTCACATACACATTCACCTACCCTCACACCCCTAAAATGAGTTGGTCCAACAATTTTTTTTTTAGTGCCGTAGGCACAGGCAATACGCTAGTGTGTGTGTGTATGTGTGTATATATATATTATGGTGATTTTCATAATATCTCACAAAAGATATAGCTCATTCAATTTTTTCAACCATTTGACTGATATCTTGAACTAACATGGTTAAAGGTGAAGGAGATGATTTTGGCTTTCCTACATGAGTCAGACTTGATACTTTCTGATGACATTATCAAAGCCATCATTGATAAGGTATGAATTGCTTGATTGTATAGGATTTACTGTGGTTATGCTAAGGATGAATATGATTTATAGTTTGTATCCTTAAAGACATTTGAGGAAGCAGATTTAAAAAGAGATGGCAAGATTGATATGGAAGAATGGAAGGATTTGGTAGATCGAAATCCATCCTTATTGAAGAACATGACAATTCCATATTTGAAGTAATTCTCTTTTATGCCATATTTTTTAGTTTTAGTTAATAATGTTTAGTTTTGCTTTTACATTCTATTTCTATATCGAGTCACTGTGTAGTAGAGTATATGTGAAGACTATATGACACTGAAAATAAAAATCAAACCTCAATGAAATCAGAAATTTGTTCATTTGGTCTAGCATTAGTGAAAAACAGACTTATTCTAGCCCCCATGATGAAAACCTCAACTAGCTGCAAGAAGAAAATGTGATTTTGACAAGGAAGTTCTGTTAGTCTTTTATTGCAGGTTGTGTTTCCCACAACAAGAATCTGTCTACTAATAAATTTCTTGTGACATGTATGGTAGATCACTATTCTTGTGGCATAAAAGAAAGTTAGAACAAAAAAAAAGTAATAAGAAGAAAATTAACAGAAACTTTTATCAGACAAAAATGAAGTGAATAAAGTAGAGTTGTTCTGGTTGAAGCTACAGGAACAGTATCTAGTTGATTCAACCCTTCCCTGATCCTATGTCTGTAACTAGATTAATTTGAAAGTTTCAGATGACAGAATAATAAGGATGAGTTGAGAATTCCGCAATCAATAATATGCATAAAAACAACTCCAACAGAAAAGAAATGTGCATTTCAAAATGAGAACATTGTCTTAAGTAAAAATCTAAACCTTGAAACCGAATAAGAAAGAGTTTAGAAGTTTCAAGTACTCTCCTAAATTTCATTGCTCTGGGAAAAATACAAAGATGGGTACTGACTATGTAATGTCACACATTAAATTGATTCTCCCTTGTCTTTCTCCTATCTTGCAGTGTGCCTTCCATTGAAATATTTGGAAATCTTAATTAAAAGCAGAACAACTCCTAGTTTCGTCTAAATTCCAAATTAATATCCTCGCTGTTCCATGATAATAGTGTTCATAATATACTAACAGATGGTGTGTATCATTTGTGCAGGGACATCACAACTGCATTTCCTAGTTTCATTTCGAGAACAGACATTGAAGATGAGATTAACAACTTCCTTTGAAAAGACTCGAAAGAAGAAAACCCGAATTACTAGAAAGATCAATTTTGTACCGCTATCTGCTAACAAAACATCAATTGAAATTTGGTAATGTTGGATCTATACAATGCTACATTTTTCTATCGAAAAAAAAAAAAACATTTCTCTACAATGCTAACATAATAGGTCAAAATGCCAATCCTATATCCATACAGTTGCAGGTACTGCACAAAATTCCTGTCTAAAAGATTCGAGTATTGCACTAAATTTCTGGACCAACACTTATCTGGAGACTTAAGCCACTGCAGAACTTCCCCATAGGATCAATTGGACTTCTGAGTTACCATATCCTGCAAGTTCATGGGATAACACATTGGTGTGTGCAGGCTGGACCACACATTGTCTACCAGTATTGCATTCACTGCATCTGTTGGATGGAATTGGTCCCACCATATATGACTGGAGGCATTACTGCAAGCCATTTCAGGTGACATGCAAATAATCCTACCCTTGTACCTGCCTCGCCCACAGCAAGCATCGGTAGTGGAATTGAAACCTGAATTAAATATTATATGGTATTGAATTGTGGGGTACTGATAGAAATCTAAAAAAAATGGGAGGAAAAGCAAGTTCATATATTGTTACCATAATGATCATGATTCGTAAGGATATCAACGGAACCTTCAAACACATCGCAGAATATGATTTTTGCATCAATAAGCTCCTGACCAAGCTCCTCAACCATGTACCTCATCAAAAAGTTGAACTCCATTATCATATCATTTATCATCTGAATGCAATCTCCGGTATCGCTTTCATACTGCCACAAGTAGTAAGGAGCACAACCGATAGGAGGTAATCCCATTACCACCACTTTCCTAACATTTACATTGTACAAGTTCTGTACCATATAAAACGTGGAAAAGAAATTGTTCTTCAAGAATTTCACCAAACAGGCAGGAAATTATAGAAAAGAATGTGAGAGGGAAAGAAATGCATCTTATATAAGGGGGAGGAAGAAGAATTAAGCATGTAGGTCATCATTCATTTGCAACATTTCCTATAAGTGAACAATAAACAGATACTAGATTTTAAACGATCAAAATAAGGTAACTACGTTTAATTAAAATATCAAAAGCTTATGTATCCTTAGTTTGAAAAAATCCATCACAGTGCAATGATGCATGAGAGCAGAAAGACAAAAAACCTGAAATCACCAAATCTTTTTATAAAAGTCAATATGGTCAGATGGTAATAGACAATAATATAAAATGCCATAACCATATGTTTGATAAAACTAAAACAAATATCTATTTTTCCTGCAACAAATTTTAAAAACTGTGCAATGGAAACATATTGGGTAGTTACCTTAAGCTCCAGCTTCATTGTATGTGCTAGAAACAGATTGAAACTCCAAGGGGGGTACATAGATTGCACATTGGATGTATTTCGGAGATAGTAATGTATATAGTCATTGATTCCAATTGAAACGTAAAATATCGAGTTTGACATGAGTTCAGTTGCTGCATCCTCGCCCATGCTCAGTACAAACTGCTGAAAGGTATCCATAACCTGCTGAATTTGCTGCGAAAGGGAGATGTGTTGACCCTGCGGAGTATCACATCAACAATTACTAGTTTGCTGTGAAAATAGTGTCAAAATGACTTTGATAATCACTGTTTTCTAAATTCTGACATTCAACAATGTCTTGTAATCTTACATAGAAGGTATCCAATTTCGCATATGCTCCACTTAATTGTCAATAAACGAGAGGTAAATAAATGAAACATTGGCAAACAAAGGGAGATTGAACAATAAAAATTAGCAATATGTTAATCACAACAATATGGTCTTACTTATCAAAAAAAAAAACAATATGGTCTTATTTCAAGAGAATAGCCAAAGAACCCTATCTCTTCAAAAGTAGTTGTCTGTCTGACCATGAATTGTACAAATTGGAGTAGAGACATATAATTAACTGGTTCTAACTAGAGCCACAGAGTAGAGTACTATTAACAGGTTATAGCTAAAGCCAATTGTTTATTCACAGACAATACTACAAAATCAATGTTAAATTTATGTTTACAAATTGTGTGCATACATGATTAACACAATTAGTGGAAAACCTACCAATTCTGATCCACTTGATAAAATGATTCCAGCACCAGCAGAAGCATAATTCACTCCTTGAGTCATATCTTCAACTGAACCAGTCTGGCCAAGATAACTCGGTACAAATGGAAGCCCAAGATGTAGCGCTGATCAAAGTAATCAAATTGTAAAAACATAATTCTATAAGTATCTTGCTAAAACATCAACTTGCACCAAACAGAAGCCCTAAAAAGAAAACGTAAATTCAGAATTAGCCCAATCAAGAATAGTCACCCCAAGAAAACAAAATTAAAACTTGTTTCAGTGTCAATTATGACAATTTTTTCAATTACAAACCACCCGTTTGGTCGCTGAGAAAAAGGTAGGAAAAATTACAAACGCCATTGAAACTAAAACCTTTACTCAACTGATAATAACACAACCATTGTATTAGTTACTTTTTACATTTCTTAGACAGCAAAACAAGAAGAATTAAATACCCAAGATGCATTTTGTTTCAATTTCGTCCATTTTCTCAGAAACCAAACAGAAAACCAAGAAAGTCATTATTACCAAGATAATCCACGGGAATTCTGCCATTACAGAAACGTCCAGTAGGCAGATGGGTGTCGAAATCTCGTCCGTAGGGAAGACGATCGGCACGAGCAAACGTCCCGAGGAAATTGTTGGTGCCGCAGTCCACAGTAGAGTCGCCAATGACGAACAAAGCCGGAACCAGAGGAGTAGAAGTTGGGATTGAAGATGAAATTGGATTTCTTGATTCGGGAGGAGAAATTGTTGGGCTAATGACGTTCATGAAGTTGGGTTGGAGGTCATCAACGAGTTCTTGAGGGTATTGCAGAGCTCTTGGTTGAAGAAACATGGAGATGAGAACGAAGAGGACGAAAATTGGAGAAGAATCCATTTGACATGTTGAGAGAGAGATCAGGGAAGGGGAGGGAGAGAGTTTTAGGGATGTTAAATTGGCGGGCAAAGGTGCGGTTAAAATAGCAAAAACTCGAAAATGCCCTTATTAAGGTATAATTATAGATACATTTGGGTGTGTGTGTTTTTTTTTTGGTAATGTAGATTCATTTTGTATGTTTACTTGGGGTATTAAAAAATATCTAATTTAGGGTTTTTGTGAAGAAGTTGAAGAGTGATTTAGGACTTTTATAAGGAAGAAGATGAACAGTAATTTGCTGAAAGCATTTTGGACCAAAAACGTATATATATTGTATTGGTAATTATTTTTGTTAAGTTTATATTTCATGCAATGCTTTTTGGTATTTGATATATTTTTAATTTTGACTTCATGAGTAGACAAAAATTAAAATTTTCCTTTAGGGTCCGTTTGGTTAGACGAAAATATGGTAGAAAGTGAAAGTGAAAGAAAAGTGAAGTAAAAGAAAAGAAAATTAAGTTTCCAACATTCATTTGGTTAGTAAAAACTTTTTCAAAAAGTTGTGAGAAAACATTGTTTTGTTAATTTGGATAGTATGAATGTGAAAAGAAAAAAAATTATACTTACCAAAATTATCCTTTGATTTTAAACATTAAAAAATAAATAAATTTGTGTTAAATAAATTCGATCTATTTCTATCCAATTGTTGATATTTATTTTTAGCAAATAAATTCGATCTCTTTCTACCCAATTGTTTGTATTTATTTTTAGCAAAGAAATAGACTATGCAAGTAATCAAGAACTTCTGAGAGAGTATTTGAAGTTAAAAGTTAATGTAAACCAAATAAAATACTATCTATTATTCAAAACTAAAAGTCACGATATAATAGTGATGCTTCAATGCTAATATACCTCTTTAGTTAGGTTGGTAAAATTATTAATAATGGTAATTTAGCTTAGAAAGATAATTATTGGAAAGAGTCATCTAGCTTTAAAAGGTAACTCTCTTTTTCTAATAGGTATAAAATAAAAAGAATTGAGAATTCCATTCTGATTAAAGAGTTGTAACTCTTGAGAATTTCAAAAGTGAACATGTTTGGATTATTCAACTTCTTATATTAAAATTTTAAAACATTATTTAATTAATAAAATTATAAAAAATGTATAAAAAAAAAAAAAGAAAGCTATACAGTTTTTAATAGTATATGTGTGTATGTATAGATATAATATAGTTTAATGTTAAAGCTAATAATAGCATATTAGTGAGAGATAACATGTTAGAGTAGGAAAGCTACAGTGAAGAAGCGTTATAATAACTCACTATTTATGTGAAATTTGTGGAGAGTGAAGAAAAACAAGGGGGCATAATAGTAAATTAAGATATTAAGTCACGAGAAAGTAGAATTTTCTCGTGTTTTATGCTAGAAATTTTTTGAGGAAAATCAAGCAGTTATGAAATCCTATTTTCCTGAAAATTTTCACTTTCCTTCTAACCAAACTCCTAAAAACTGTAAAAAATTTCTTTTCCTTTTCCTTTCCCGCTACTTCTAGCTAACCAAACAGACCCTTATAGAAAGGATAAATCCAACTTATAATAATATTTATGGCAATGCAATTTTCTTCTCTCAAGTAAGCAGTCTTATCTTTTTCTTTCTATGCTATAAATAGGTAAGTTTGAAATGAAAATAAATAAGGGTAATTGCCACTCACATCTCCTTAGTTTAGGTAATATTCCGACCAAACCCTCTATAATTTTAACATTTTCGACTACATCCCTTGTCAGTGACATACGTCAAATTTATTAACGTTTCTTTAGTGATTTTACGATTTTACCCATTATTATTAATGAGGTCAAAGATGTCATTTCACGCATGAAAAGGGCAAAAATGACTATTTCTATACTTTTCTGTTACAGGTGCTAGTATACACGTCAGCAGATTATGTTTGTCTGCTAATGTAGTACTTAGACTCTTCTTTTGAAAAGAACTTTTCGAACTTTTAATTCTTCCAAAAAATTCCCCTAACAGACACCAAATAATATAATCAACTTTCATCGTTGATCGAGATGGCCTCATTTTATCCTAATAAAATTTTCATATGGAGCAATTAAATTTATAACAGGAGTATGACTTACAACTATTTTTAAATGTATTCTATTTGAAGGCCCACGTGGCATAATCATATTTATTTAAACCCTCACAACAGTGTTCTGTTTCGAGTCTCAACACATATTGACCTCAAAAAGTCAAAGTAACCGTTTAGTCAGTTGTTTCTCAGCACCAATGCTGTTATCAATCTTTTAGGTGCAATTTAGCAAGTAGAGCTTGATCTAATTAGTGCTAGCTGCTCCCAAAATTTCAACAAGAAAATCTATAATTTGGTTAAACTTGATTTTATTAGCTTTTTTAAGGAGCCCAGTGATTAATAATGAAGTTGTTGTCTTAAGACTCTCTCTAGCTGCAGATCCTTCTTTCCAAATAGTATCATTGTATATATATACAAATATATATTCATAGAATCCAAATTCGGATTTCGGAACAAAGCACATTTTCCATTTTCATATGTATCTTCAATGCAATTATAAATGAGACCTCTTGATGGTTGGTGACAAGTACAAACATCTTTTTCTTTAAATTACTTGAAGTCAATGATCTAAGCAATAATTAATTTGAATGCTGGAGGATTCATAGCCAATTCACAAAATAGTTCGTTCCGCTTTAATTTGAGGGTAATGTTATACCGTTTCTTCCTGTGAATAGAATTACATATATATATATATATATATATATAGAGAGAGAGAGAGAGAGAAGCCTTTGCAACAAAAATGACATCAATTCAACCCACTTATTTATGCTATATAGATTATGATTCTGAGCAGATGATACATCTGTTTATTTTTAGCTTACAATTCATTTTGTGGGTTCTATTTGATTGGTAGCACGCCCATATTTTTTCTATTCGTTGTTAACCCAGGACAGTGATTGAAGATAGTCAGTAACATTCTTGTCCAATTGGAATGCCTTGGTCAGCACATCAGCAGAAATGGGTGGTTCCGACCCAAAGACGGCTTTTGCAATGGTGTTGACCCCAGGATTTTGGCTGCTGAGGCTGGCAAAAGCCACTGCAACAGTATTCCCCACATTTAATTGGAAGTGAATGAGACCAAATGGGAACACAAATACATCTCCAGCATTTAGGACCTTGGTGAATAGACGATTTTTTTGACCTTTAATATTGGAGGTGACAAATCCCACATAGAGGGTACCCTTAATCACTACGAGGGTTTCACTTGCACGTGGGTGCGAGTGGGGTGGGTTGAGGCCTTTAATTGCATAATCAATGCGGACTAAGGATATATCAAAGGTGTTGAGTCCTGGTAGTGCATCAACATTTATAATTGTCACATTTGATCCAAGTTCATTATTTGTGTTTCCAGGTTTATTAAGCCCCGAAAAGAAGAAATCTTCGGCTTTGACAAGCATTGGGTCCTTGCAGAACTTTCCATTCACGAACACTGCAGCCAAAGTAATAGTAGACGTTATCTATATAATCATATATAGCTATATGAGAATGTCATTAGAATTGAGAACATGCAATCGGAAAATGTACGGTAAAGAAATGAAAACCAATGTGGGACTATACTTTAATTTTCACGGAGAAAAACAGAGCATGCATGAGAAAGCAAAGAATGGAAGAGAGAGCAAAAACATAAATATATATCATACCAGCAGATTTGGGGTCATTAATAGCAACACAGAAGTCCTGAAGAGGGCTGGGGTCAAAGGCATGTGCCAGTGAGAATGCTAGAGCCAAGATAGCTGCGGCTACAAGGAAGTGATTGGCCATCTATAAATCACACTATTTGTTTGAAGTAAAATGGACTATTCTTTGTAGGATTGCTTGGATGAGGAGTGACAAATATAGCATAGGGGAGGTGGCTATTTATAGATACGGTTCTCGAGTTAGTTTTTTAAGTTTTTTTGGTTGCTGATTATTTTATTTTATTATATTTTGGATAAATAAGTTGGTTACTAAGTTATCCGATAATTAGCTTTTTTTTAATCTTAAGATCAAAGCATTTTTCATAGGGTATAGCTTTTTATAATCTCAAGTCCACCCATTCTTCAACAACTATCACCTACTTCCCATTTATTTTTTCCAACCTTAAATCAACATGTTAATAACCAAAACAATGACTATTTCAATATATTGAAGTTGTCTATTTTCATATCTTGCTTCTCCTTCTTCTTAGGATTTATGTTTGGAACTTAATTGATAACTTAATTAATATATATTTTTTAACACATCCCCTCACATATATCAATTATAATTAGTTGCTTAACCACAAAATTTCAAGTTGTGATATCTTAACTTTGATATCATGTTAACTATCATTCACTCTAAAAAAAATTTAACTATTAAAGAAATTATAACTTCATTATGAATAAGGTAAAGTGCAAAAAAAATCCTCCGCTACATAAAAAATGTGCAAGAAACACCCTTGTTATTTAGTATGTGCATATATATTTCTAAAATTTTAAAATTCGGAACAAATTATCTCCTATTACAAATTAATGATATCACACTTCTTTAAAACTCAAAAGTATTTTTTTGTCATGTACCAATTTGGTCCATTAGAGTGCATTTTTATAGTTAATAGGGAAAGAAATTAAAAGAGAGGATAGTGTGAGTTTTAAAGGGAAAAGAAAGGAAATAAGAGAGTGTTGATGTCTAAACTTAATTGGATAACTAGGGGAGAACCATTTATCATATTTGAAAAAGATAGTGCAAAGAAAATGAACTAAAGAAATAAGTTTTATTTTATGATTGACGTCACTAGGCATATGCCAAAAAAAGAGGTACGTTGTTGCTTTCATCTCAATAATCAATATTTCATTCTAAAAGCAAGCCTATTATTCTTTTTATAAATATTACCTTATGACTTATTATTAAACGAAGGTTCAATCCAGGAGGGGTTTGAAAATTTGGCCCCATATAATTCACCGACTACTAGAGAAAATATGAGTGTGTGTTTTTTTTTATGAATAAATATGATGTGTAAATGATAAAGTGCCTCAATCATATTAGGTTGTGAATGGTTTTACGTGAGTGGAGTGGTTGGTCCCACCGTATGACGTCACCCTGACATCATGTGGTGGGACATACTGTCACCCCCAAAATCTCGAGACTTGATATCCATGGGTGAAAAGAGAGTTGTCGGACTCAAACCAAGCCCAAAGTATAAAACTAGAATCAAAAATAAAAATAATCAGCCCTCAGCTAGAAGAAAATCTGAACACTCGTTACAAAAAAAATTCATAACAAATTCATTTTAACTCGAAACGGAGCAAACTAAAATTCTATGGAAACTAGACTAAACGTACCACATGGATGATCAAAAGTCTACAGCTGAAAATATGCCAATGAAATCAGTTTTACAAGTTAAGACAGCTCACACGGTGCGAGCTAAAAACAGACCTTCATCAAGGATGGACTCATTTGAATGCCTTAAAGAATTTATAAAATTCTGGGCTTTGGTATTTAGAAAATAGACATAAAGGGACACAATTCTGGAAATTTTCATAATTTATAGAGTTTTGAAAATGGGTCAAACGAATTTTCCAAATCAGCACAAAACAGTGGGTTCAAAATCTGACAGCAGGACACTTTCGAATTTTTGTAAAAATCTGTAACTTTCCAAAATTCACGAAATTTAATCTGGAAGCACTAGACATCTAGTAGAATACATGGTAAAAATTTCAAGTCATTTGGAGTATTTTAGGCCTATCAAAAAAAATTTTGCAAAATCTGGACAGAAAGGGATCCTTTCGTGAACAATCTGTCAAGAGAATTTTTCCTTCCCATTTCTCCCATAAACTTGCTCCAAACTGAACCTAATACATGATATGAGCATAAAAATGAACCTAAAATCATCCATGGCAAGTCCCAACTCAAGATATCAAAATCCAAAAATGAAATATGGTGCAACATGAGTCAAGATCATAAACTTGTACATACAACATGACATTTAGGTGTCATTACATGCTCAATTCCATTATTCTTTTATTTGATAGGAAAATTAAAGTGAGAATAGTCATTTCAGGTCCATTCCTTGAAATGAAAAAAAATGAAAATTATTTCACATCTCAACTTATGAAATGTTCATTCTATTCCGAAATAAAATAAAAAATAAAAAACAAGTTTCAAAAAAATCTCACATTTCAACTTTAAAAACCATCACCACCGTCGCCATCGCCGCCGCCACCGCCTTCCACTACCTTTGTCACCTTCCACCTATACCACTGCTATCTTCTCCACCACTATTTTCCACCACTACTATTGTCACCACCTCCACTGTGTTCCACTTCTGTCATCGCCTTCCACCTACACCACTATTGTCTTCCACCACCACCACTGTCTTCCACCAACACCACTGTTACCTTCCACCACCATCTTCGCTACTTTCCACCACCACCACCATTATCGCCACCACCACTACCGCCACCTTCTACCACCATCTACACCATTACCGCCTTCTACCACCACCACCACCATTTGTCAGTCTGTCACCACCACCACCTCCTCCACTGCCTTCCACAATTGTCGTCGCCTTCCACCACCATATTCACCATTGTTGCCTTCCACCACCACTGTCTTACGCCACTTCCACCACTACCGTTTTCTACCACCACCACCGTCGCCGCCTTCGACCAACGCCATCACTTACACCACTACCGCATTCCACCACTACTGTCATTTCTTTTTTAAAAAATTATAGAATAATGTTATTTTGTTAATTTAATTTATTTGTCACTAAGAATAGTATTTTGGATAATTTAATTTAAAATTCATTCATACATCATTTCATATTTGCAATCAAACAGTAGAATGAGAAAAATTATTCCATTCAATTACCACCTACATTTTATTTTATTTTATTTTTACGTACCAAACTTAACCTAAAGTATAATCATAATCACAGTGTAAATAAGGGAAATGCAAAGGAACAAAGAAAGACAAAAAAATATGGGAAGAGGAAGATGGATTGCAAGAAGACCCTATGCGGGGGCATCCTTCCCGCGTATGGGATAATCCCGCGGGGGACATGCACCCGCGTGATTAACCCATGCTCGGGCGACCCTTCCCCGCACAGGGTCAGCTACCTCCCTGCATAGGGACACTTCCCCGCGTAGGGACACCTCCCCGCGTAGGGACATACCTCCCCGCGTAGGGATAAACCTCCCAGCATAGGGACACCTCCCCGCGTAGGGGCATTTCTGCAAGATGACCCCCAGGGCCAACAAGGAATTGGCAAGCATACAGGTATACAGGGAGTGATGGGATTGGGGGCAATCCTCTCTGACGGGTATGTTATGGTTAGTAGTTGAATGGTGTTTTTTCGGGACCAATTCTGAAAAGAGCATGTTTTCATAAAACACCTCTAAACTAACAATCATGGTATATCCTCAAGGGTTACAAGGAACCGTGGATGAATGGGTCGTTATGTGGCTTGTCAGCTCATAACCCCGAGTGGTTGTCCTTATAACAGGGACTATGTAGAAGACTATTAAATCCTCTTTTCAATATAGAAAGTAACTTGTCGCGACGTTACTTTTAGCATTGAGGAGTAGGAATTAGTACAAGGCTACGGTGTCCCACAGACCATTTTAGGCACAGGTACAGGCTGTGATATGGTCTGGGCGATCATGGTGTCATAATGAAGCATATGACATCATGGTCCCAGGCGGGAAGGTGGGTTGATGTGGTATGGAGGATTGAGAGGAAGGCTCGTTGGGCCATGAGCATCTAAAAGTTGTGCTAGTGTGACTCTACGCGGGCACCATCACAACGTTTCTCGCGAGTATGACCAAGCCCGCGAAGGGTATAGGCTCATGGTTACAACCGGGAGTGGTGAAGGAAGGGATACGAGGCCAAGTGCCACGTAGGATGACAGTTGTCATAAGCCCCATGCCTGAGGTCTATAAATACCCCATGGCGTGGTGACATGTGGATCATTCTGGTGCCCCCTCCCTCTCCGAATCACTCTTGCTTTCTCTCTCTCCCACCTAGCACCCAGCTCACATTCCTATTATTATTTCTCGGTTACTTCATCAGCTTGATCCTTCTCAACTCTTACATTCCAGTCCTGTGATAGTCATTCCTCATAGCAGAACTCATCTACCTATTTACACACAGTCGGATAAGTTTGACGGTCAACGAGAATTACACGTGTGCCCACTTTCAGTGAGACATAGAAATATTCAGTTGGGTGATCAAACTAATTATAAATAAATGTACTAAAATTTTCTTGTCTTGCATATTTACCATGAGGATACTTTTACTGAAATTGCATCTTGTAACTGTTAAATCATAAGGTTAAGCTCATAACTTGGCGATCCAATGGTTATATGTAAAGGCACAAGCTTAACTAACTGCCCTCCTCATACTTTTTCCTATTCTTAATATAACCTAAAAAGATGAGGAACATTAATCTTAAAAATTTTGAAAAATACAAACTTAATGAATAGATACACGAAAAGTGATACAAGAAGGAAAAACAAAGAGAATAACCTGCTGGAAGCCAATAAATAAGATCATCAAGTGGCCAACATTCATGAGGTTTGGCCTAATTACACTCGGCATCAAATTATTGGATTTTGTTACAATGACCTTCCCTGAGGTTTGCTCCGTTAGACAAAGACCCCCTCCGTCCAAAATTCTGTTAGTTTTGTCAAAAAAATTAAAGTAATTTACACTGACCTCCCCTGAGGTTTGGGTAAATTTGGCCTAATTAATATTTAATATAATATTTTATTTTTTATAATATAAATATTAAATATTTATTATATATAATATTTTAATAATATTATATATAATATTAAGATGTAATTATTAACATTATATAATGTTAATATAATATTATATATATATATATATTATATTAACATTATATAATATTATATAATGTTAATAATTACATCTTAATATTCTATATATATATATAATATTATATAATTAAAATATTTATATGTATATATATAATTAAGATGGGCAAAAGTATATTCTAATTATATAATATTATATATATATATATAAATATTTTAATTTTTATATCAATATAATATTAAGAGTAGAATAGACATTTCAGCCATCTTTGGTTTAAATAATATATGTTCACAAGGTTGGACTCTTTTTTTAAAAAAGAATATATATATATATATATATATATATATATATATATATTTCTATTATTTTAATGCTTTTTAATGATTTTTTTTAAAAACAAATCGTATAAAATAGAAAAACCATTATGCCCTATCTTTTATTCCTTGCTTTCTTTTTCATGCTAATCCCTCTCTAAAACTCTCTTCTCCTCTCTCTAATATTCTCTTACCAACTCAAATCCTCCATGATCGAAATCTGTAAAGGCCAACAAGATGAAGATGAAGAGAGAGACTTTTTAAATTGTTAATGAGGATATTTTTGTTCATTGCATTTTGTTAGAATGAGGGTATTTAGGTAATTGCAGAAGAATTTCTAAGAGGATAACAATGTCTTTACATATGCTTCAAGGATAAAATGGATATTTTGAAAATCTAAATTGTCAAGAAAAATCTGATTCAAAAAATGCCTTTACCTCTATATTTTTTTATATTAACATTATATAATATTATATAATGTTAATAATTACATCTTAATATTATATATAATATTATTAAAATATTATATATAATAAATATTTATATATTTATATTATAAAAATTAAAATATTATATTAAATATTAATTAGGCCAAACCTCAGGGGAGGTCAGTGTAAATTACCCTAAATTTTTTTTGACAAAACTAACAAAATTTTGGACGGAGGGGTGTCTTTGTCTAACGGAGCAAATTTCAGGAGAGGTTATTGTAACAAAATTCAATAATTTGATACCGGATGTAATTAGATCAAACCTCAGGCGAGGTCACTGTATTTTACCCTAATAGATATTATATATATTGAATATTGTACGTAGGAAGTGTAGACTCAATTACTGTGTCCTCTGTGAACCCCTCCCTCGCCAATCAAGGCAATCAGACTGAATAAAAAGAGTGAAATATGGTGTGTAGGGTCTATAGCAAATAGTACTATACCACCTTGAATTAATTGATATATGGTGGGATAACATGATCTCCACAATAATGCAACCACTAAAAGAGATTAACAAAAGACACACATATAAGTCATATATATGACCCTTTTCATGGCATGATTAATCATAATGCGGTTTTTTATGTATGAAGTATGGGAACATCAAACATGCCTTTACTTTTATTTACATACATCAAACATGCCTTTACTTTTATTTAAATGATTAGATAAAGCCATTCTCTTTACATTGGAATTAATGCTCGATGCATTGTATGCACCCACCAAAAACTTCACTTTTTGGAGGAAACTTGCATTGCAGCAATCTCCACTAGCTAAATGAAGGAGGTAGACAAAGCTCGTGGACACATTATTTAGTAAATCATATTAATTGCTCCATAAACACTGCTCATGATCGATCTTTTGTATCACACCTCTATTATATATATATATATTGCTTTTACTCATTTTAATCTACAAAATGATCAATTTAGAATAATGAATCTGAATTTACCTCTTCCACAACTCATGATTTATTCATATTTAAGATATTCAATCAAAGCTAGTTAAAAGATTATTACCCTGAATGATACCATTAATAGAGAGTGTGTTAAAGATAAACTGAGTACAAAATCTCAAATTACAAATTGGCTCTTAAACTCAATTTTGAATTCTGACTTTTAACTGCCTAATTAAAAATAAGCTTTATATTCTTGGTAAGAGAGAAAAAGAGAGCTTTAAAGTTATTCTTTTGAGACATGAGTAAGCAGCATGAGCATTCGAGTGATTTTCTGGATTTGTAATGTGGATTTAGAACCCTTTTCTGGTGGAACGGCAATGAAGACGTGCTTGTACCCATATCAGAGAGACAAGCATAAAAAGAGGGAAGAAATAAGTGTGATTCTAGGAAGATCATGAAAAGCTAATTTAATATTAATCATGTTTTAATTAATATATTTTAGTTTAATGGGATTACATTAAAAAGAGACGTGTTTACTGTGCATGCACATGTGTTATGTATAACAAATACTAAAAGTTCAGTAGTATAGTTCATAATCTGTGGTCATCTGATATATTTCTGGAGAATATAAAGGAGGAAAAGTAGTCTAAGGTTCCCAATATAGTTATTTTATATATATATATATATATGGGGCAGATGCACCAAACCCTAAAATAAAATAAGGGTTATCCAAAGTTAAATGTTTAAAATTAGATAATTTTACTGGAAGGGAAATACCAAACCACTAATCAAGTCTTATCGTATTTGCTTAACTTTCTATATATAACCAATGTGACTTAACTGGATATATAGTATACACGTATCCAAAATAACTTGAAAAATATGTTGTGATGTAGCCGTTGTTATTTTGAAATCGGTTCTAATTCTAACGTTGTTGTCACAGAATCGCGTGGACCGTTTGGTCCTATAACTAACTTTTAAATCATTGGGTTTATTTCTTTTATTTTTTTAGGGGTGAACAATGTGTGGGATGTGGGTGGGGGTTGATTTGGATCATAATTGGATTGTAATTACTAAATTTATAAGTTAAAGTAAGATATTAATTATCACAAACCAGCCCAAAACCAAACAAGTTTTGAATTAATTTTGTTGTGAGTTTATATTATAAACGCTCATCCTTTGCAGCTTATTCGAAAGGAGGAAGCATGTTTGACTGTTAAGCCTTAGTAAGCCTTTTTCTGAACTCTTAGTCTCAGTAGCACTCATAGGAAAGATCCCTGTATAAGGTCAACTTCCTTAACCTTTTTTCTTTTCTTTTTTTGGGTAACGGAGTACTCTTTCAATTTAGTGATAATTAGTACACAAACTTGCAAGCTAAACTTTAGATATATACAATTTATCACCCGTAAATTTAAACACCAGTGCAGGTTAAGTTCACTGTTAAAGTGAAACACATGAAGGAATGAAGGATGTTCTTTTACTTTAAATAACTATCATAGAATGTGTTTGGATTTTTTTTTAAACCAAAGTAAGAGTGTTTAGATTGAAGGGGTGAAGGAAGGAAGTGAGAGAAATGTTATAATAATTATTTTGATTAAAAATATATATATATATATATATATATATAAAAATAAAAAAAAAGGAGAAATGTTTTAACCCTTTAATAGTATTCTCACTTTTCTCTTCGAGTAGGAGGAAGTGAAAGGAAATCATTTAAAAAAAATCTAGATACTTTTATAATACATTCGTTAGACTAGCTATTTTATACGAAGCAAAATGTTGGGTGATAAAAAAATAAATAAAAATAACCTATTCATTTTGTTGAAATGAATATTAGGAGTAAGTAGGAAAAATAAGGTTAATGATCAGTGTATAAGAGAGAAATTAGTAAGCCAACTAATGAGAAATAAGGAAAAGAACACTACGATGGTATGGGTGTACTCCGCATAGAGCTCTAGATCCACGGACAAGAAAGTTAAAATTGATTTTTATAGAAGGCAAGAAATAAAGAGGTCAAACAAAATTAACATTACAAAGTAATAAGAAATGATTTTAAAAAAATAAATTTAATGGGAGAAATGGCCATTGATAAAAAAAAAATTGAGAAAAGAGAACCGTCATTGATGCAAAAAAATATTGATATAGGAAAAGATAATGATTTGTATAGTAAAAAATTATCATCGAATGTGTACTGAATACGGTGTTCATTCATTGAATTGTGAAATTATTGATCTCACTTGTATTATCTAAAGATTGAGAGTGATTCACTTTTATAATTCGGTGATAACTTTCACTATTCTTATTCTTATGATTACTCATAAAAATAAATAAATAAATAAAGGTAAAAACAATGATAATGATACTACACTTACCTCTAGTTATATCCTTGTCCCAAACAATAAGATGGATTAATAGTAATAGTATTTAATTTCATCTAATTCCTGCTTATGTAAAGCATTAATAATCTTAATCATTCCAATACAACGGCCTGGTAGAGATTCTCTTTTCTATGGCAAATTGCAATCCTTTAGGAGACCTTTCTTAAAGCTGATAAAACCATTTTGGACATTTTGTTCTTTCATTAAAGCATGTGCAAGTCATAAACATAGGGGTAGTTTCGGAATTTACTTAGTTGCAGCTTAGGCTAGAAGTTGCCGTTCATGAACTTTGCCCTTTAAAGTCTTTGGTTCAAAGCATTTACAAAGCCAACGGCTATAATTCCGCTCTCACTGTCGCGCACACACTCTCTCTGAGTCTCTCTTTTATCGACATTTTGACCGGAACTCGGAAAAATCGGCAAAGAGATCGGAACCCTTTGAAACTTATCGACATTATCTAATGCTAATCTCGGAATATTGCAATTCATCGCCAATTAATCGCCATCTCTGCAACATCCATTCTTCCATTTAAGCTCACCCTCTTCGCCCAATGCCATTTTGATTCTTTCCGTTGGCAAAGAATCCACGCTCTCTCTCTCCACAACCACCACCTTCCCTCATCATTCTCAGATATCGCTGTTATGTGCCAAAGACTCAAACCCTAACTGCACAGCGCAATTTAAGGGGTTTGAATTCCAATTTCACTTTCAGTCCGTTGTTGGAGCGATAAAGCTTTGGTCTTTTCAGATTCTTGATCTTCAAAACCTCTGTTTTGGGAACTTCTTGGCAATTCAGCATACGAAACTTTAAGGTTTGCTCTTGGGTTTCTGAGAAAGAACATTCAATCTTTAAGGTTTGGAACTTTGAATTCCTTCTGGGCGCTTTTAGCTTTGCTTTTCCCATTTAATCTTGTATAGTTATTTCTTTTTTCTTTTCATTTCTGGGAATCTATACATTTGGGTTAAAACTAGAGTCTTTTGATCATTAGGAGATCAACTCCAATTTGATTGAGAGGCTTTGTTCGACTGGATATCTGTGTTGTTGTTGGTTCCAAAATTTGTAAATTCAATTAGGCAAAACAGGGGAAAAAAAATTAACAAAAAAGAAGGGTTCTGTGTTTCTTGACGGAACTAGAAGAAGCACACAATGTCTGCTGCTGATGTTGCTTTGAGCCCGATCCGCGAAGAGTGTTTGAGATCTCCTGGTTATTTACATAGCCGGTCTGGTCTTTGCTCTAGCGAATCGATTGTTATATACCTCACTGTCGCCGATTCTGTGATTCCCATGAGAGTTCTGGAGTCCGATTCGATTTCGTCAGTGAAACTTAGGATCCAAACGTGTAAAGGCTTTGTAGTGAAGAGACAGAAGCTAGTTTTCGGAGGTAGAGAGTTGGCACGGAACGATAGTCTTGTTAAGGACTACGGTGTCACTGACGGGAATGTTCTGCATTTGGTTCTCCGGCTTTCTGATCTCCTTGTTATCACTGTTAGCACCACCTGTGGGAAGGAATTCGAGTTTCATGTTGATCGCCATCGAAATGTTGGGTATCTCAAGCAACGAATTGCCAAGAAAGGGAAAGGCTTCGCTGATCTTGAAGATCAGGAATTGTTATGTAATGGTGAGAAGCTAGAAGACCAGAGACTCATTGATGATATTGGTAAGAATACCGATGCTGTGATTCATTTGGTAGTTCAGAAATCTGCAAAAGTTCGGGCCAAGTCTGTTGAGAAAGATGTTGAACTCTCTGTTGTGGCAGCAAATTGGGATGAGAGAAAAGCTGGATTACCAGAAGGAGAGAACCACACCAAGGAGCTTCAAGTTGCTTCTAGGAAGCTACCAAACAGAGATTTCCTGTTGGAACCGGTTATTGTTAATCCGAAGATCAAATTGCCTTCAGTTTTGAGGGATATGATTAATTCTACATTTGATGGATTGGAGAGAGGGAAACCACCAATTAGGTCGTCAGAAGGTACTGGAGGAACTTACTTCATGCAGGATGGGTTGGGCAACAGGTACGTTGCCGTTTTCAAGCCCATCGATGAGGAACCTATGGCTTTGAATAACCCTCAAGGACTACCTTTATCATCAAATGGTGAAGGGCTTAAGAGGGGAACAAGAGTAGGAGAAGGTGCATTGAGGGAAGTTGCAGCGTACATTCTGGATCATCCAAGGGATGAGCCTCGCTTATTATCATCAAGTGGGGGGAATATGGGTTTTGCTGGCGTACCCCCCACAGTTATGGTCCAGTGCTTGCACAGAGGATTTAACCATCCAGATGGTTATGAATGCTCATCAAAGCACATTAAGATTGGTTCACTGCAAATGTTCATGAAGAATTATGGATGTTGCGAGGACATGGGTCCTCGTGATTTCCCTGTGGAAGAGGTTCATAAGATCTGTGTGTTTGATATAAGAATGGCAAATGCAGATAGGCATGCTGGGAATATTCTGGCGAGCAAAGAGGGGGAAGAGGGGCGAATTGTGCTTATTCCAATTGATCATGGTTACTGCTTGCCTGAGAACGTAAGATTCGTACTTGCTTTGCTATATTAAATGTTGTTTTTTCTGCACCATTGTGTTTGCATGAGAGTGCATTTGATTTATCTTATATGTTTCTGAGTCTGCATAAGAGTGCAATTCAATTTATCTGATCTTGCAGAGTAATAACTATGGAAATTATAGAATTGTGTTTCTATTAACAAACTAGATGTTGAAAGATTCA
This sequence comes from Cornus controversa, assembly GCA_026545225.1. Lineage (NCBI taxonomy): Eukaryota > Viridiplantae > Streptophyta > Magnoliopsida > Cornales > Cornaceae > Cornus > Cornus controversa. The sequence goes on from CM048847.1 coordinate 65,385,641, forward strand.
TAACTTTTTTTCCCCATTCTTGAACTCAAATGAACCTGTTTTTTTTACCTTGGCAAGAAACACACTCACACACCCACTTTGCCCCTATGGGGACTTGAACCCTTGAATATTTTACTTTAGAAGACAAGGTAGTACCACTACTAGGCTACACAGCCTTTGGTATGAACCTGGATTTTAGTATACCAAATTATTTTTTTTTCATTTTAGAATTTAGACAAACAGGCTGAGCTGGATAGATAGATAGATTATATATATATATATAGAGAGAGAGAGAGAGGGGGGGGGAGGGGAGGTGAACTATGCAGATTTTATGCTTTGATATTCTGCAGGCATGCATGGGTAGAAAGTCTGATCATATTCTGTAATAGTTTGTGCAACTTTTTTTGACAATAAATTTCTCCAGAGCCTCTCACACTAAAGTTTTAGGAGTCTTTTAAGATCAGTTTGCTCATATGTTCTTAACTATGGACTTAACTTTTAGCCCCTCTTGACAGTTTGAAGACTGCACATTTGATATTCTGCAGAGTGCAGGCATGCATGGCTAGAAAGTCTTATCATATACTGTAATAGTTTGTGCAACTTATTTTGACAATAAATTTCTCCAGAGCCTCTCACACTAAAGTTTTAGGAGTCTTTTAAGATCAGTTTGCTCATATGTTCTGAACTGTGGACTTACTTTTAGCCCCTCTTGACAGTTTGAAGACTGCACATTTGATTGGCTTTATTGGCCGCAAGCACGCATCCCATTCTCCCAAGACACCATTGAGTACATAAAATCGCTGGACGCCGAGCAAGACATTGCACTTCTGAAGTTCTACGGATGGAACCTCTCCCTGGAGTGTGCCCATACACTCCGCATCTCCACCATGCTTCTGAAGAAAGGGGCAGAGAGGAAACTCACTCCCTTTGACATTGGAAGCATCATGTGCAGAGAAACCTTGAACAAGGAATCCATGATTGAGGGGATTGTTCGTGAAGCCCAGGATTCCATACTCCCTGGTATGAGCGAAACTGTGTTTCTCAACACAGTCTCCCAAATCATGGATTTCCACCTTGACAAACTCATGAAATAATTATCATGGGTTTTATAGTATATATTTGTATGTATAGATCGAATTACCAGTCCATGGGAATGGATTGTGGATGTTTTAACTAACGTGGATGGCTTCCTTTGTTCTCGGTGGTGAGCCTGAAACTTTTATTTTCTTTCACTTCTGTTCTTCCTTTACGATTCTATCAAGACATTGAACAGAAGTTAAAAGCACGAATAAGAAAATTATGTTGCTACTTTATGGTTTACAAAACTGTCTAATGTACTGCTGAGATTGAACAGGAGGTTTAAGATCTTGTCTAATGTTTCTATCAATTTCAGATTGGACAAAAATAATAGTACATACAAAATATTATGTATATATATTGCACTGCTTGCCTGGATCATTGGATTGCCTCATGTAAATCCTTGTATTTGTTGCATTTTTATTGGTAGTTTTCCTTTTTCTTTTGGGCAATTAGCATTTAAGATATGTGGTAAAGAATGATATAGTAGTGTGTGATTCAAAGTTATGATACTAGACAGAACAATGAAACAGGATTCATACAGCTGACCTCAAATAGTTGAGACAAAAGCAGAACATTTATTGCTTCTGGTTTTTATATGTCACTGTAGTGTGGAGACAAACGTTGTTAACATAAAATCTTTTATATTAGAAGCCTAAACAGCCTCTACATTAGATAGGTGAAGTTGGGGAATTTTTGTGGAGATCATAGAAGTCGTTCTGGAACTCCTTTTTAGATAAATTTGGGGGAAGTTTAGCTTGTCTGTTTGCAGTTTCACATAACCTCAATGTTACTGCATTTTCTCAGCAAAAGTTTTCCTAGAAGATATTTTTCTGCTGAAAGAACAGAATGAAGGGGGGGAAATGAATTGATGAACAAGTCAATTGGTGTAAAATTTTCTGTTGTGGTACTGAGGATTGAATAAATTCATTGTTAACCAATTCACAGCTCAGGTTCTTCTTGTTCTAGAAACTTGGAGTTGTGAGAAGATGCTAAAGCTAGTTCAACTGGTAAGACATGTTTGTGTTAATGCCACGTGCTTAATTTCAAATGCATGGTGACAATCTGCCTGTTCATGATGTGGTTTGACAAACTCAAAACAACCAATATGAATAATGGGGCTTTTAAGGTATATATTAGTATGCATAGATTGAAAGATCCATACATTTTACAATGCAATACAGAGTGTAAATGTACTAGATGGTATCTCTCTCCTCCATTTGTCATCTTTTTCCCTTCAGCTGCTACATTGGATTGTATTATGTATAGAAAAGTTAAAACATAAGTATATGGTCTTGAATAATGTCTGTGATCTGCTAAATTTCTTAGATCGCAGGACTATGGTAATGCAGACACTGAACAGGTGCTTATAGTTATGGACGTAATATATATATATATATATATATATATATATCAAAATGTATAGAGAGATATTAACACAAAAAATTTATGTTTTAAAGTGATGGATTTATTCTTTTTTTTAGTGGAAAAAGTTGTCATGAATTAATCTCATGATTCTCATGTAAATATCCACAAGTCTACCTACTGTGCATCAATTTCAAGACATGTTGAACCATTTGAATTATACAAAGATGAAAGATCAAATGATTAATATTTCATGTAAAATTCAATAAAAATAAAATAAGCCAAATACATACGCTCAAATATTAACACACTCTATTTTGACTAGTTAACTGATTCAATTCATTATTATCTTTAACTGGTGTGGTATTGATGGGGTAACAATGTGGTGATCATTTTTAATTTAATAAAATTGAAATTTAATCAAGACTGACATTTACAAGAACACTGAACACGACATAGCCAAAGGCTACTCATTCCCAACTCCCAAGTACATTCACTTAAAACACCACTACCATGACAAAAACAAGCAAGTAAAGAGCTTTCTTTGAGAATTTTGATTCTGATCAATGCCCATGAAGAGGAGAGAATAGATCAATTTTGATGGAGAAAATGGGATTTCAAATTCAGTTGAAGTTTTTGTTTAGGATGAAAAGAGTATCGGTTCACAACTTGCATGAGAAAACATAAACAGTTTTTTTCGTTCAATATAATCTAGCTGCATTAGTATTTTAAATGAAAAACGATTTAGTGTCGACAACTCTAGTGAAACAGCTCTGTCCGACTGTCGAACTTCGTATCATGACTCATTTCATTTATCAAATGCGTTGTGCCCTTTAGAAATAAATAGGAGTCTCCTGAACCGAGGGAGTACTTGAGGATATCAGTTGGTCTCACTTATCTACAACCCGTAGAAATGGATGAGTTTGCTTGGATGGATGGAGAGTAAATGTAAGATGTCTATTTACCTCATAAAGGAGAGCACAAATATGTTTTCAATTGGACTTAAAAGAGAAAAGTAGCTACAAACATTAACAAGAGGTCATACTCCTTGAATAAGTGCATAAAATTTTGCAATCAACTGATTGACGATATATAGACAATAAAACTAGGAGCGACCCATTACAAGGAAAACCACACACACACGTACAAGGCAAATAGGAAAGAAAGAATCACAATAACAGTCAAACATATTATCTATACTTGTAAAGCTTGGACTTCAACTGCGGATCGGGTCTCCACCACTGGTGAATTCCATGGGCTTCCTTGAACTCTGCCTGAGTTAAATTAACTGTTAGATTTGCTGATGGTATGAGGTGCAGTGGCTCTTCAGACTCCTTTCCAATTGCATTCATAAATAGACCTCCAATAGAATGCTGGGTTGCCAACCTCTCGATAGCTCCCACTCCAAACTCCTCCATCTTTTTCCTGTGTTCAAAATACCCTATATATTCTGAGCAGATGTGATCATCCGGATGCACAAATAGACCTGGGGTCCACGCGGACAAAGCAACAAACGTGTCAGCTGAGCGATTGTTTCGTTGCTGATTGTTTTTTTGCTTAACCTTCATAGCAAAAGCCATTCCTGCAGTGATCACACTGCTTGCAATTCGGATCCCATGTTTCAGTTTCACATCCTTGATTCTCTCTATCGGAGCAGAAAAGAATGGTGGATTAAAGAGAAAAGCTTCAAGAAAAATGCTCGTCTTGGCCATGGTCTTTCCAACGAGCATCCCCATGGCTGACCCCAGGGAATGGCCAGCTAACCAGATATTCAAATTTCCATATGTTGCAACAATGTTCCGGACAGCTTGAATGGCAATCTCAAAGCGAGACGTCCGGTGAAGTCCGTTTTGGATGAGGTGGAGGTCCAATTCAAGATCTCGTGAAAAAGCATCTCCTTTGGTTATGGTGCCTCGAAAGGCGATTATATAATGCGGATTTCCATTTGCTAATTGGTTGCAGTCGGATGCTGCAGGTTTGAATTCATAAATGGCACCAAATATGGAGAGATCAGCATCATCCACTAACTGACTATATAATTGAAATTTGAAGAACTCCCACCAAGGAGGAGCAAGAGCTTGGGGTCCTCGCCTTCCCTCCTGGCGGTCCCGCTCTAGAATGTAGACACCCTGAACCAAACTGGCAGCAACAGACCTTCTGTGATCCACATTTTTCCTGCATAAGATAACATAGAAATTTATCTCTTTTATTTTCTTGTTACTATAATAAAAAGCGAAAAGCATCATGGGACATATTTTCCGATCAATCCTAGCAGAACCAACGTTCAGTTTTGTTTTATAAATCAACTTCAATACTAGAGGCTAATCATTTAATGCGCAGCCACATATAATGAGATACTGATATCTTCACATGGAATAACATCATAATCAGTGGAGATCTGGGGATCTCAATATATGAAAATTCCAACAACAATCCATAGTTTGGATCTCTTCCAGCAACTCAGAGAGAGCAACTCTAAGCATTGGAGCATGGCCATTTAGTATCCACATGCATTTTTGAATCTGAACGCAGTGTATATATTTATCAATGAGCTCAAATTTGTTTGTGCAAGATTTATGAAAGAAGCAAAGGAATAATAACACCAATAATCAAATCCAAACATAATGCCCACAACGTAAACAATACTGGTTTTAAACAAGTGCGCAAACAGGTGTCAAGTGTAAGACAAGCTAACAATCAATTAGGGGAAGTTATCCTACATATCAAAGAGAATTTCAAAGTGAAGATACAACTCATGCCAAATTTAACCAAAAAAATGTTAATATTACTCTCTTGTTAAGTTCAACATTTGGCATAATCATTGGCACACACTCCCAAAAGTCCATCTCTGGAAAACCTCAAACTTCCTTCAGCTAAAAATCCAAAATGATGTTGGCAAAAAGGTCTTACCAGTCAACATTACTTAGATGTAAGGGTCCTGAAAGGCCGAAATATTCCCTCTCTGAGGCCATCACACCTTGCGTTCTTCTAAACTTTTCCTCTTGATAACAGCAAAAGTTGTTCTGCATGGAAAAGGGGAAAATCACTAAGCATTCAGTCAATCTATACACACACACACACATATATCCAGCATAAATTCATAGTCGGTAAACCCAAAAAGGAGCCTATTCACGAACACATGCTATTGACATGTTCACAAGCACAGCGAGCTGAGCCATGGTTGTTCGGATTTGGCTCAATTACTTAAAGAGCTCAAAAAATGTTGTTCAATCTTGACTCTTAAGTCCTAACTTAGCAAACAACTATGAACCAAACTCTTACAAACTCATACGAGCTGAGCCCAGGCTCTTCATGAGAGCTTAGTTCATTTGCAATGTGATGGTAAGTATCAATAATAGACAAATGGATTCCTCCATCCGCTTCACTAAAACATTTTTTAAATGCCTATCCACCAATGTTTATTAAGATGACTGACTTGTTCATTACAACACACAATGCCCAGCAGGAGAGCTGCTTGAAGAGGCAAGGGGGGTCTTTGATGTCTCCTATTTTCCCTGTTTGGGGTTCAGCAAGTCATTCCAGGATCAGCACTCAAGATGTTACACACGGCTAGAAAGGGGGCTGCTTGAAGTGGCAAGGGACCTTTGTGGTCTTATTTTTTCTCTGTTTGGGGTTCAATGAGTCATACCAGGATCAGCACTTGAGATGTTGCACGGCTAGAAAGGGGGCTGCTTGAGTTCTTAGAGGGAAATTTGTTTACATCGCTTTTGTATAGTTTGTGCTCCTTTTGGCATCATTCTATGATATTATTATCTTTACTTAATAATTATCAACAAAAAAAAAAGGGCAAAAACCAAAGCAAATTTTTTCCTTATTATTTATTACATTGTTTTGAAAAATGATCCATGCCACAAACTAAGTAACTTTGAGAAATTATATGACAGATAAAACAAGCACATGAAGTTTGCTGCAGAGATTCCGAAACTGCGAAACATTTCTCTTGACATCCCCCGCCAACTTTTTGTTGTTAACAAGTATAAAGAATAAAATTCTTAACCTCATCCATTCCTTTAAGACCTCATTCCTGCACCACTGTGATATGATGGCTTCAGCCCAAATAAAACTAAGACTAGAGAAACATGCCACACCAAATAATCATAATACTAAATAGCTTTCCATATGAGAAATGATCATATCACATCAATATATATATATATACAAAAAAAAAAAAATACTCCAATAATTAATAAAATATTAATGAATAATTTAAATATATGCTAATATTGTACAACAAGACAAATCCAGGATGGTTTACATTTATAGTTATGGCCAATCATCCAGTCCTAATGAATCAGAGGCAGATCTGTTCCAAATGATAACATGAAACCACGCGTAAACAAACTATCCATTACTGACTAGATTTTTATGCCAACGATTTTCAAAAACATAAACCACAGAAAAGACCAATAGTCACACACACAAGCTCTGTCTGAATCAGCATCTTATGAAAACTGAGTTTTGAAACATGAATAATCATTCGAGGAAGGGGCAATGAGGTATGGGATTTTTGGGGCTGGGATATAGGCTAGCGGGGTTAACCCTCACAAGTTATTCAACAAAATTCCCCTAACAACCAAATCTATTCTAATCTAATCTGATACTCCATTAAAGCAGGGTTCGTACCCTCACAGATAGGATGGATCTAGAATTTCAACACCAAACAATAATCACCTACTCACAATTAGGTTGAAACACTATATATTTATATATATATACATTGTATAATTTAATTAATAATACAACAATGTACCTTGAACAGTTACTTGTAGAAGGGATCCGAGGAGTCGCAGAGAGTTCTGGCATCAAGGATTCCTCCTCTATTATGTTTCTCTCTCGTGGGTGAGAGAGAGAGACAGAGACAGAGAGTGGTGTTCAAGGTGGTAAATACCCTTGCACCCCTTAGTCAATATCTCAATCAGACCCTCTAGTTTTAATAATTCTCACTACACCCATTACAACTAACAGTTTTTGGTAATTTTACGAATTTACCCCTGATTAATATATTTAATTTTTCTCTCCCTTCTCGTTTATTTCTTTCTTTTATTTTTTTCTCTCTCTCAGCTTCCCTCTGTCTCTCCGCCATTTCTCTTTCTCGACTCTCTTTCAATCTCACAGTTATATCTACACACACACACACACACACACACACATATATATATATATATATATATATATATATATATATATATTAGTTATGGTTCATGTCATTAATATAGTGTAGTATTAGTTTTGTAAGGGTGGGGGTTGCAATGGTGAGGGTGGTCTGTGCATGGGAAGGCAGTGGGTAATTGGTTAATTAATGACATGAGCGGTGGATGAGGGGTTGCTTTGAGTGGAGTTTCGACTTGCTTGGTAGTGGTCATGCATGGTTTCGAGTTGATGGAGATGGCAGTGCATGGCAGTGGTACTTGGTTGGTTGAAGCTTCGTAAAGGATATTGATTACAGCCATGGTGGTTTCTGGGGTGTTGAGGACGATGATGGTGCCGAACTGCCTGCCATGATGGTGGATCCGTGGTGGTGGCATGCCCGGAAGTGGGTTTTCTTTGGTGTAGCTTGATGATGGTGGAGCTGGGTCTATTCACGGCATGCCCGGAAGTGGGTTTTCTTTGGTGTAGCTTGATGATGAAGAAGATGGTGGAGCTAGGTTGTTCGTGGCAGCCATGGGTTCAGTTGGTGGTCATTCATGGAGTTTCAGTTGTGTTGGTGCCATGGTGGTTCTAGATGCTCGCGTTAGTAGGTGGTTGTTCAAGGTGGAAGTAGTGGGTCTCTCTTTGGCTGGAATGGAGTTTCGGTGCGTGGCAATGAGCTTGTGGATCATCTCGTGGTGGTGCCGGCTCCATGGAGGAGATGACCGGAGCTTGGCCATTTCATGTGTGGGAAGGGTTGATGAGCAATGGCGACGGTGCTTCGGGTGTGTGAATATATATTGACCGCTCTATGTGTAAATGTGTGTGTGTATATATATATATAACAGAACATGATAGAGAGAGAAATAATTAGAAAGAGAGAGATAATTGGGAGAGAGATAAGAGAGAAGGAGAAATAATAAATAAAAAAATAAAGAGGGGTCAAAGGTGACATTTCATACTATGGGAAGGGTAAAAATGTCCATTTTACACTCAATTTTTTGCTAACATCAGCAGATTTCGTTTGTTTATTGACGACGCATTAACAGAGGGAGTGAATTGAGACGTGAACTCAAAATTGAGGGGTGTAGTCGGAATTATTGATACTAGAGGGGTCTAGTCGGAATATTGACTAAACTAAAAGGGTGTAAGTGGTATTTACCCGATGTTTAAGTGTTGTTATCAATCAAAGGTTTCCCGAAAGTTCTCTCTCTTGGGTTTGAGTCAAGAATGATGGTGTGAAGGCCGTTCATGTTAATTGTGAAGGTCGTTCATGTTAAGTTGCCAAAAAATTATTGCCACAACGTCGTTCTTGTGTGTATGCGTGTTTAAAATATATATATATATACACACACACACTATATTAACCGTTGAATGATGGTTTAAAAATGCTCAAAGAGAAAAACTAATGGATGTCATTCCAAATGTGTGTTATAGAGAATTTGATTAGTACAATTTACTTCATTTCTTTAATAAAAATAAGGGTAAATTATCCTGATCTCCCTTGAAGTTTGGTCTTATTACCCATAGATTAAAGTAGGTGAAAAAATTCGGTCAACATCCCTTGAAGTTTCGTTGACTTCACCCTGATCACCCTTACCGTTAGTTGACTGTTAGAAACATTAAAAGTCAATCCGTCATAAATTTGAAATGTCAAAATTATCCTTACTTGTAATGAATGACAAATTAAACCTTACTTTTTCGATTACCATTTTAACTTTAATATTTTGAACTTTTTACCCTCATTTGTAAACACTTAAAACCTCTCTCTATACCATTATGGACACACACACACACACTCTCTCTCTCTCTCTAAAATTATAAAGTTTGTTTCTCTACATCTCTGTATCTCTCTTATTTTTTTTGGTAAATGTCTCTCTTTCTCGTTCCTTTCTCTCTCTCCTTTCTTTTCTTCGTATCTCTCTCCCTTGGAAGGAGACGGTAGAGTGGGGGAGGGTGGTGGCAGTGGAGTGGGGAGGGGCGGTAGGAGTGGAGAGAGCTTTTTTTTTTTTTTTTTTTGCTCTATTAAAATCTCTAATAACAGAGCAATTCAAGGGAGAAAGAGATGGAACCACTATACTAGATCAAAAGCCATAAAACGGAGTCTACCTACCAAACCCACATCTATGGTCGTAAAATCTTTTGCACATTAATTATCTCTAAAATTCTTTATCGGGGGAAAAATATATATTTGAAATTGTAAAAAACCTATGAAGTACAACAGATATGGGAAACACTCTTCTACAAACTGTGAAACTACAGTTGAATAAGGCAACATGGAGAAAGGGTTAATAGATGATTAAGATTAGTTTCTATTTTGTCCTCTGTGTAAGTCATTCCAAACCCTTGCCTTCATTCCCACTAACAGACTTTTCATTTGCCTCATCATAACTCATTTTTCCAAATTGAGTAGAAGAATTGATGGGTACAGAGAGAGTGAGGACATTATAACCTAATAATATATGTTTAATTTTTATATATGTAATATATATATAACATAAATAATTAATCTCAGTTGTATAAGATGTGTATAATTTAAAGAACTAATTTTATTACGTATATTTTATGAATTTGATACCTTCTACATATTTAATAGGGTAAATTACTCTGATCTCTCTTGAGATTTGAGCTTTTTATCCTTAGATGAAATATTAGTTAAATTTGTGGTCAACCTCCACTGTAGTTTAAAAAAAATCACAAATACCCTCACATATTAAGTGACTGTTAGAATTGTCAAAAAATTTTATTGGAATACCAATATTGGCCTTATGTAAATTAAAACTACAGAACTAAATCCTTTTAGATATTTATAATGAATAATATATTCATAATTATATGACAAAAATGCATTTATGTTATAACCTCATTGTGGCCACCACCATCCATACTCACCAGTATTGAAATAAAGAGGGTCGTTAAACGAATATATAAGAAGACAATGAGAGATGGTGGGTCTAGAAGGCCAAAAAGATATTAATAAGTGAACTCAGAAGTAATCAACAAAGTGACCATGATCATCCCCTCTCCTCGTCATCGTCCTCATCCGTTGCTCACCTAATTCCTCTTGGTGAAATTCTTTTCTTACTCTTTCAGTGACCAGTTTCTCAACCAATGTTTTCTCTGCAAACACAAACTCTTGCCTAGAAAAAACATCTACATGTACAAGTAAGTACGCATCTCTTACATATTTTATCAACAAAGAAGGAAAGAAAATCTCTCTGTTTATTTTTGTAGAGAATCAATACCGAAAAGGAAATAACAGATCTTGTTTTACATTTCTCTTTCTCACCACTTTCTCTCTCTAAAAGTATAGATCGTGTAAACATTGCAATGATGGTTCATCGTTCTTGTTCTGGAAATGCCGAATCCTCCCGATGGTTCTGTCGCTCCAGCATTGCTGTACATCAAATACCACCATGACCCCGTCGCTCTGACGTCTATTTAATCTTTGATTTCAACTGAGATGGGTCTTTGATTTTTGTATATAATATAGATTGAGAGAGGATAGAGAACCACAGAACAGAGGGGAGAAAGAGGATAACATGGGTCCTTTGATTCAAGACCGAGCGTGTAAAATAAGCTAGGGGTAAAGTTGTAAATTTAATCTATTTTCATTACAACAGCCTAAGGTCATCAATTATAGTGTTTATTGTGTGGGGGTAAAATGGTAAATGTATATCATCCGTTTGAATTATTTAACAGAATTAGCTTAGACATGGGAGGTGAGAGCGATTTTTCAAAAAGTTTTATATGGGTAAAAAACCAAAATATCAAGGGAGATCGGGGTAATTTATCTTATAAATTAATGTATTTAGTATTAAAAATAAAATATTAATTATTAGTTATTTTTAATGAGAAAAATTTAGTCATTTAATATTTCAAGGTTTTTACATCAGCCTGAGTCATACTTTCTTTGAATTAAAGATAGGAGTACAATGGTAATTTTATTACAAAATTTAACACAACTAACGGCTTCCAAGTTCCAACTCTTAGAGTTATTTTTCAAAAATTTTGATTTATGAGTAATAAAATCAAATCTAAAAAAATGTCAAAGTAATCTACCCTAAAAATAATAATACAATTGCCTCCATCCCCTTCTCCCCACACCCATAGATGGTTCCTCCATGTGCAGGCAGCTTTAAACTTAATGTTGATGCTGCTTATTCCCATATTGGGAAGTGTTGTGGTGGAGGGCTGGTTGTTCGTGATCACGAGGGCCGAGTTCTTAAGCTTGAGACTGTCTTCTTCCCAAATGTTCTGAGCACTGAAATGGCAGAAGCCATGGTGCTTCGGTTTGGGCTTCATCTTCTCCATGGGTGGGGTCTCACCTCGATTTTTGTTGAAGGAGATTGTCAGTCGGTTTTCTCTCTTAAGCCCAATTTTCCAGCTACAAGGGTTGTCACTGAGGATATCAAATTCTGGTGTGAGCAATTGCAACAGGTTTCGTTATCTTGGATTCCTCGTCTTGCTAATGGTGTTGCTCACGCTGTGGCGAGATGGACTCTCCAGTGCAAGGGTGGTCTCCGTCTCTCGAGACCTTCTTGGTTGTGTCAGGTTTTGGCTAAGGATTGCAACTCTTTGGGCGTGAATTGTAATTCTTTTGACTGTAACTCTCTTTTCCTTTAATCCAATTGATCCTTTTCGAAAAAAAATAAAAAAATAAAAAATAAAAAACAAGCACATCAATCATATATAGATGTACAATTATATATCAACGCTACTTTCTAGAAACATAAGAAAATGGGTAAAATGGCCTGACACTCATGTTTCCTTTTATTACTCATAAATTAAATCTTTTGTAATATTAGCTCTCATATCTTCTGAGATTTGGTTAATATAACCCAACACCCCCTGACCGTTAGAGTCATTAAAAGTTAACTAATTTATGCCAAAACTACCCTTCATGTTTGAAAGTATAATTATAACATTAATTAGTTGGACCTTTATACTCTCACAACATAAAAAAAATGATAAATTGCACCCTTATTCCTTAAATTGATTTTTTTTTAAAAAAATAAAAATTTGACCAATTGATATATAAAAGCAAGCTTGTTTGGTCACTGTTTTAAAATTCTGACCAATTGATATATAAAAGCTTGTTTGGTCACTGTCTTCAGCTATTTTATGGATGGGTATTTTACTAAGGATAAAATAATGTTTGCTTTAAATAAAATAAAATAAAAGTTAGTTCTTGCCATTTTGATATGAATAAAATAATGCTTTCTTCTCAAAAAAACAAATAGTAATATAGAAGTTCATTACAAAATGGTTCAAGACCGTGACTAAACAAGGTGCTATATATCAATTGCTCAAAATTTTAAAATAGTGATGAAACAAACTTTTATATATCAATTGGTTAATATATATATATTTTTTTTAAAAAGCCGGTTCAAGGAAAAAGGGTGCAATTTATCATTTTTTTCTGCTACAAGGGTATAAAGGTCAAACTAATTAATGTTATAATTGTACTTTCAAATATGAAGGGTAGTTTTAACATAAACTAGTTGGCTTCTAATGGCTCTAACAGTCAGGGGATGTTAGGGTTATGTTAATCAAACTTCAGGGGGTGTCAGAGCCAATATTGCAAAAAGTTTAATCTATGAGTAATAAAAGAAAACCTCGGGAGGTGTCAAAGCATTTTACCCTAAGAAAATATAGGAAACCTTTGTTTATCTTTGTGAACACAATTAAAAAAAAAAATGTAAGAGATTGTTTTTTTTGACATAAAATATTTTTGAGAAATTTTTTTAAAACTTTTTGGTGTTTGACTATCCAGAAACTTATTAAAATATTCTCCTGGGCAAAATGTTTTCATGATTTCTTTAAAAACAACTTACCTATAATATTTCGGTAGAATATTTTACAATTTAAAACCAACCCTGACCTTGCTTCAACTCGACAAAGCTCCTCTTTCTCTCTTCACCCATGACACACACTCTCTCTCTTCACACCATAGACGACTCTCTCTCTCTTTCCACACCATAGCCTCTCCTTCACTACGTGAAATCCTAGAAGATAGCAAACATGTATGAACTCTAAATATTTGTATATATCTTCATATGTATGTGTGTGTACGCTTTCTATCTATCTAAATTCTAAAAAAATTATATTCATTCTAAAAAATATTCATATTTACTCTAAAGAATAATTATTGGTAATTTGCCACAAGTGAAAAAAAAAAAGAAAAGAAAGGAATGAAAGGAATAAGGTACTTATGTGAATTGACTAATATAGTCTTGAACAAGATTTTGGCCCACAAACCCAGGGACAGAGTAAGAAAAATTGTCAAACTGACTATTTGGTGCAATGGAAGGGTGGGAGTGAAGCAAATGCTAGTTGAAAAAGGGGTAAAGTGCAAAAAACACCCCTGCTATATACAAAAGGTGCAAAAAACACCCCTACTATTTGGTATGTGCATATAAATCCCTGTATTTTCAAATTTTGGTGCAAAATGCCCCCTATTGAATGAATCCGTTGCAAAATAGCCGTTGGGTTTTTTGAAAATCCGAAATTGCCCCTTTTGGTTGACAAAAATGCCCTTATCCACATTTGTATATATATGGCCTTGTTTGGATGCATAACCACACTTAAATTATTTTCTCTTTCCCTCCCCAGCCGAGATTTTCTCTCTCTCTCACTGAAATTCTCTCTCTCCCTCCCCAGCTGAGATTCTCTCCCTCTCTCTGAAATTCTCTCTCTCTCGTGCTCATATAACTAAACCCTAATTAACAATACAAAAATATAAATTAAAAATCAAAGCCCTCATTTAACTAAACCCTAATTAACAATACAAAACTGTAAATTACAAATCAAAGCCCTCAGATAACTAAACCCTAATTAACATTACAATACTGTAAATTACAAACCCTAACTAGCAATACTAAAATCTAAATTACAAATAAAAGCCCTAAGATAACAATGAAACACAAATATTCAAAAGCCCTAATTTTATGACAGAAATGTTAATGTTACCTCTGAGACGTTCACTGGATTGTTAAAAACCTTTCACTGAGATTGTTGAAACCGTTTCATGTCACCTTTTCACGTCGACAGAGATACACCCTTAGCCGTCAATGACGCCGAATGATCATCAACGAAGCTTACTTTCACTTCGTTCGGATAGAAGCTTCACCGAACATCATCAGCGAAGGACAACAACGAACAATACCCTTAGTCGTCAAGGAAGCTAAACGATCATCAACGAAGCTTACTTTTACTTCGTTCGGACAGAAGCTTCATAGAATATCATCAGCGAAGGACAATAACAAACAATAAAGGGAATGAGAGATATGGAATTATAGTTCGCGAGCGTAGGCCTGGAATGATCAATGAGTGATTCGCGAGCGTAGGCCTGGAATGATCAATGAGTGAGAGAGATGAAATTATAATTCATCAGCGACTGAGACTCTATGGGAATTAGGGTTAGGGTTCATTTGTTCGAATGGAGTGTATCGAAGTGTTTGGGTATCTTTGATGTTCGGGTGTGTTTGGGTATATCTGGTGTATGGGTGTGTTTGGGTATATCTGGTGTATCTGGTGTATGGGTGTGTTTGGGTATATCTAGTGTATGGGTGTGTTTGGGAATGCAGATATTTATAAGGGTAATTTAGTAATGTGATTTTTTTATTTTTTCTTTTTTTATAATATAAGGGTAATTTCGTCATTTCATTTATCTATTTTCCTCAAATTGATAATTTGTCCTTAATTGTACCCATTGACAAAATGTAGGGGGTTTATTGCACAATAGGGGGGTAATTGCACCTTTTGTATATAGCAGGGGTGTTTTTTGCACTTTATCCTTGAAAAAGAGATGTGATACTATGACACTATGACAGTTTGAAAAACAGGTGCAAGATTACTTGAAAAACCTCCCGATGAGAAAAATTTTGTAGATCACATTGAAGTAGATCATATACACACGCATAGGGGTGCACACGGTACGGTTCCCCACGGTTCTTGGTGGAACCGGAACCAGAACCGTTACCAACGGTTCCTGATTTTCGGAACCGGAACCAGAACCGTTAAGGGTTGGAACCGTGAGGAACCGAACTGCGGTTCTCGGTTCGGTTCCGGTTCCGAACCGCGGTTCCTTAGGATTTTTTTTTTTTTAAATGAAGCTTGAAAATACAAAATATATATATGTATTCATTAAATAAATGTGAGACCTACAATCTAAAAATGACACCCTATATATATATAATTATTATATTATATTATATATATATATACACATATTTAATATAAAACGGTTCCGGTTCCGGTTCGGTTCCAAGGAACTGTTACCCCCAACTGTTCCGGTTTTGGTACGGTTCTACTGGTCCTGGAACCGGAACCGGAACCGTTGGTAACGGTTCTTAATTTTAGGAACCAGAACCGGAACCGTAGCCACGGTTCGGTACGGTTCCCCTCGGTTCCGGTTCCGACGGTTCTTTGTGCACCCCTACACACGCACACTTGAAAAAAAAAATACACACACGCACCCATAAATAAATATATACTTAGTAATGGATTTGATATATAAAAAGGCCATTTCGCGTCATTTTTCTTTTCCCTCTTCCTCACTTTTGGACAGCTCCTCCCTCCTCCCTTCTTCACTCCTTTTCCTACCAACCACGGGGAAGATTCCTAGGTGCTTGCCATTTCCCCTCACTTCCCTCAATTTTCTCAAACCAAATCTATTGCAAGACATAAAAAAATTACATTGAAACACTAGTTAACCAAATAACAGTCTCTTTAAATTCGCGTCAGATCCACGGCCCATTAACATTAGATAAATAGAAAATCTACGTATTTCTATAATTCTACATGATATTTTATGATTTTTTTTTTTTTAAAAAAATGGTTCCATATTCCCATGATACATGGATAAATGTAAACATGTGTCAAACTGGAGGTATTTTAACTTTTCACTTTAAAAGACATTTTTTTATAGTAATTTTACGACCCTGGTCACCTCTTAAACATAAGATTAGCTTCAATTAAAGGGTCAACATGTATGTCAATCATTCAATAAAAAATAAATAAACTTTTTGATCGATTTTTGTTACCAACCTTGAAAAAAACACATGTATTCTAATCTCACACATAAAATTCCTGTCACTGCTTTCTATAAATGAGTCTTTCTATTCATTGTGACACCCGACACCACTAATAATATACAGAGGCTCTGTGCCTTGCCGGTGGAGTTGGGTGTGGCAGTGAATAGAATTTTTGTCAATGAATACACAGGAGATGCTGATAGATTTTTAAAAAATCCAAAGTTGGGTCAGTGATCTGGGACACGACTGCGAATCGGTGATAACCCTTCACCCCTTTTCAGTGCCATCATTCTCCCTCCATAAACAAAATATGTAAACACAACGAAGATAAAGAATTTAAGAAATGACAAATAGAAATTGGTCAAAAGGTATAGTAGCTAAAATAGTGCCTTCAAAACTAAAATTCTTATAAGCTGCACATGGGGGCATACCAGGTTGCTTAATCTGATTGTTAGTACAATAAGGTCCGTTTTTTCTGTTAAGTTGTTCGTTTCTTTTTCCCATTTTGAACAGAGAAGTGAAATTGCAACAAGATATTAAATTTAAGCGGCGGACTCCGGAGATCCATAGCCGTATGGATTCTTGCTGGCCCAGTTCCACTGATCTCTGCACATCTCGTCAATGCCATACTTTGCCCTGCAAAAGCACCACATCACATAAGATAAAGACATTGTAACAAAAATAAGGCTAGTCACTGTCAAAACGTGTTCTCATTTTCATCTTATTTCAATATGCTCTTAGGGTTAACTAATATAATACTAGTAATATTAAGAATAATCAGAATTAAATAAAAGATCTAATAATACTAAGAATAATCAGAATTAAAATAGGAAGTTAGCATAAACAGACATAACAATACAGGTATAACCACCACATCAGTTGTTAAAATTTCATGCAAAAAATAATGACAAGCACTCATCGTAAAGGCACCATGATTGATTGATTGGTACCAGAGTTCTAGCATGGCTGAATATATCCCCAAACAAGCTCAAGAGTCATGACTTGTGAGCACGGAATTAATTTGGCTAAGTAGGAATTTAATTCACCACTTGTGGAAGTATTATAATTAAAATTGTACTCGGTGATGTGCATGTAAAATTGTACTTACTTCCACTTCAACTCGCGTTCTGCTTTGACTGTTGATGCATACACGGTCTCAGAATCACCAGGTCGTCGCCCAGCCATCACCAGAGGAATTTTCTGGAAGAAGCAGGGGAAAAAAGCATGATACTAATGAAGAAAACTGATAATAATATCAACATCCAATTAGAAAATAAAGGTTTGGAGAGAGAATTCATGAATGTCCCAACTATGATGTCCAGAACCAACTGTTAGGCTTTTTTTCCCCCTAGTCATTATTTATTTCAAAACCCCCATCTAGGAAATAGCACCCTAGCATCAGGTGGGGGATTGGCAGTAGCCCTGACCTGACAATATACTAGA
Source organism: Cornus controversa (assembly GCA_026545225.1). Taxonomy (NCBI): domain Eukaryota; kingdom Viridiplantae; phylum Streptophyta; class Magnoliopsida; order Cornales; family Cornaceae; genus Cornus; species Cornus controversa. The sequence goes on from CM048847.1 coordinate 65,403,691, forward strand.
AATCTTTAAGGAGTGTTAGGAGGTGGAATCAGTAGCAATTTAACAGAAGGCACGCTGTACCAGAACCTCACTCTGTTACTACTTAACAGGCATTACATCTTCTCAAAACCTCATCTATCAGTACTTGAAATAAGCATTCGTCTCTTTGAAGCTTCACAAAAACTCTATAAAGAAATGGGAGAAACACTATAGTATTTGATCCAAACACGAGTCATGAATCGAAGGGACGAAATTCATATTTACCACAATTCTTAAAGTAATCACTTCTATCATAGTGCCTTACCTGAACAATTTGGGGTCAGCAAAAGCAATGCGTTTGGGTGGGTTCAGTTCCTCTATAAACCTGAATTCCCATACGGGTATGTATGGGTTACAGGCCAAAAAGTTGGGGGCAGATATAATCATTCATAGATGAACTGCTAAGACCAGTCCAGACTTGATCCATAGTCCAGATTCAGATTCTAAATTGTTTTAAAGGAAAAGAAAGGAGAAGATGCTGTCCCAGTTGAGTGAAACAGTATATATGTATAGAGAGAAATTAATTAAATACAGTATTAATGGTTGAATACCTTTCCAGATGCCTTTTCAAATGCTGCTACCATTTCCAAAACTGATGTTCCCTTTCCGGTTCCCAAGTTGTACACTTCACAGCCTGCAGTTATGTATATTATCAGAATCAGCATTGTTAAAGTCTAACCCCATTTGATATAAAGCAAAAACAATAAATTAGACCAATTGTTTGACCGAAAAAAATTTCAACAGATGTAGTACAGAATTAAATTAAAAAAAAGGGGGGATCATGAATTACATCATGCAAGAATATTATAAAGGATGAGTTCAAAATTTCTAGTGTGTGAGCTAAGCAGGGGTGCCATGCCCCACCTTCCCCCTCTCCACAAACACTCACAAAGGCTGAAAGTTCTTGAGCAATAACTATTTTAAGGTCAGGCCTGTACTTTAAATCTGCACATTGCTGACATAAAACCCAACTTGGAGGCTAAGTAAAGACCAAACATTAAACCCATTTTTATTGGAAAGAATAAACATATGTTACTATATATTTAATTTTAGATTTCTTTAAAGTTATTTTTGTGCTTGTGACATACTTAATGTCTAATTTTTCACAGAGTCATTCCCAAATCCAGAGGAAGAAGCGTGATTGTGGGTCGACTATCAATTTAAACCAATGGTTCCATCTTATGAACAAGAATAGTTTCAGATTTATTAAAAATAACTAAAAATAACAAACATTTCTGACCTAAATCATCCATATGGGCCATCTCAAGCTACTCTGGATGAGCATGCGTAGAGGATCTAATCTATGATATTGGGCTCAGACTACTTACTTGAAATATAGGAATATTGACAAGTAAAGGGAACAAATCGGTAGCCACTATGATAAGAAGAATTGTTAACACAGTATGCACACATGAGACCGAGTCAACAGGAAAGAAAGAAAGGAAAATTGGAAGTATAGCACATAAATGTTTAGGGATTATAACATGTCTTGACCAATAAAATCACATAGTAAGATCATAGCAACTGAATAGTATGACATTTGAGAAACCCAAAAAAGAGTATTTTAGAACCAATATATATAATAAACATAAGGAGATATTCAAAGTTGTACAAATCATCACAGCATTAGAATTAAAGAGTTGTATAATAAAACTTTGAGTGACCAAGCAGTGACTAAGACTTAAAACAACAATACCAAAAACAAATCTGAATTTATGTTGAGTAGGTCAAATAGGTCAACAATGAAAGTTATCTACTTTAAGAGATAAGAATGAAAAGGTGTAGAAAGAAGAAATATCTCCGTATAAATTGGTAGCTTTGGGGAAAAGTTATCTACTTTAAGAGATAAGAATGAAAAGGTGTAGAAAGAAGAAATATCTCCATATAAATTTGGTAGCTTTGGGGAAAAGCATAAAATTAATACGGTAGATGTAAAAAAAAGAGGAATCACAAGTAGATTTATTAGAGCCCATTTAGAATTGTTGTTGAACCGCTTAAAAGCGCTTTTATTTTAAAAATTAGCTTTTAAATATATCTGATAACAAAAAAAAAGAACTTTTAAATGTGAGATCTTAGCTCTACAGAGCTTTTGAATGAAACTAAAATATATAGCTTCTGAAACTGCATTCTAAGCATAGGTTCTACATTTTTTTCCTTAGACAAATTTAACCCTATTTATTTTTTATAAAGACAATTTATCCCTTCTTTTATAAAGTTTTCTTATTATCAAATATAAGAACACTCCATTAAAGGGGCATTACTGTAAAATTAGTAATAGAAGTGCTTTAAACAATATTGTTACCAAACAAGTTAAAAGTACTTTAATCACAAAAAGTATTTTATGTAATGAATTTACCAAACACTTGACATGCTTGTTAGTTGTTACTGACAACAATATTATGGAAGCTCTACTGATAAAAGCACTTTTTCATTACAACAAAAACACCAAACAAGCCCTAATATAATACAACGTTTACATAATGGAGTTGTGACTATAGTAAGAACAAGGGAAGGAGAAAGAGAGTGGAAGTGGCATTGATTTTAAATAAAATAAAAGAGAACCAGCCAGAATGGTTTGGCACTATTCAGAGAACACCAATAATGCACAACAAGGAAGAGTAACACAGTCGGGGAAGACCAAAATTGATTTGCCTTAAAAATAGTAAGGTAATATATAATAACATGTGGATCAACTGGAGTTATGACCTTCGAAAAAGCAAAGGAATGTAATAGGATTTATGTAACCAACCCAAATTAGTCGAGACGAGTTTGCTGAGTTGAGTTGAGTTTAGTTTAATCTCATTAAACTTATGCAATTCAAATAAAAACCATCAAACAACATCTAATTTCTTGTAAATTTCTAACATTACTATGTATGACTTTTATTTATTGATTTCCTCTCCATTGGCATGTACCATTCAGGTTCATATAGTTCTATTGACCAATAACACTGTTCCAACTGTCGGAAAAGTTAAATATTTTACATTATGCTTTTATTTTTCCACCTTTCGTGCATTTTGCTTTCAGTTTTGCAGAATAACTAAAGCTGTTACTTTGATACAACTGGCTCTTCAACACATCTAATCAAGACATATAAGGAAATAAGATGGAAACAGTACAAATTCATCCATAGAGATGGACACTGGAAACAAAGAAGATAACAATTTTGAACTACATACCTATGGAAGGATCAGATAGCTTGTACAATGCAGCAATATGACCATCTGCTAGATCCACAACATGAATGTAATCACGTACCTGAAAATTCAAAAGAAACAATCAGCATTTAGATAAAAGTTAAAACCTTTATTTAAAGCAGAAGACAGAGAAAGAATATATATCTAAATCAATCAAAACCTCAAATTCTCCTTTCAGAAAATAGGATTAATACATACCATACAAATTGAATTCCATTTGAAATTTTCACATACAAACCCGTATGAAGTTCTATATTTTTTTCACATATAATTTCCATATTTTTTTCACATATAAACCCATATGAAGTTTCCATATTTTTCATAAAAAAAATTAAAATGGAAAAACAATGCAAAGTAACTGGAACAACCCCAGATTTTACTATGAACCAGTAAGCCAGTCATAGTAATTTTTCAACCACACTTCCAGAGCTGAAATTTGGCCTATATTCTGACACTTTTTGTTAAAAATACAAAAGGGCTTCTTAAATAATGAGGGACAGGTTGTTAAAAATATAAACACGACAATATTATAATTATGACATCTCACATCTCAATGTGTAAGCAGTGAGAGTAAGACAACTTTTTACACCAACTATTACACAAACATCTTATTTTTATTTTATTTTATTTTTTAATAAAAAGAAAAACATCCAGGAGATTTTCTTAAATAGACAAGAAAAAAGTATACTTGCATGTAAATATTGAATTATCAGGGTACAACATGAAAAAAAAAATGATTAGAACAGAAATGCTGGTAACAAAGGCATACCCCTGTACCGTCCTTTGTTGCATAGTCATTTCCAAAAACTGTCAATGTTGGTCGCCTACCAACGGCTACTTGCTGCACAAAGGGCATGAGATTGTTTGGTATGCCTCGGGGATCCTCACCAATGTAGCCACTAGGATGTGCACCAACTGGGTTGAAGTATCGCAGCAATATAATTTTCCATTCAGAGTCCGCGCGATGGACATCACGGCATATTTCTTCAATGCAAAGCTGAGAGGTTCAACCTTGTTAGATTGTAATATATATACTCTGAAAGAAGATGGTCAATGAAAAAAAATTTGAACATAGAAACAGATATATTTTGTGTATGATCCACGTGATGAAACAAAGAAGTAAATGCTTTGATTCTATAGTATAACGGGATCTGAGTTAATATGAATGACATCGTAGTCCAAAATATACCTTGGTTCGTCCATAAGGATTTGCAGCAGATAAGGGAAACTCTTCTGTACATGGAACCTCCTTTGGCCAACCATAAACAGTGGCTGATGATGAAAAAACAAGCTGTAGCACTCAAAAGATTAAAAATCAGTCAAGAATATATAATCACGAGTAGCAGGAAAGAAGAACTGTCATGCAACCAAATCTAACTAGAGAAATCTAAGATCTAGAAGTAGACAACTTATCCAATGGGGAAAATTTTAAAGCCTTACAGTCCATGCTCATCCTATCCAGTTAAGCGTAGAAGTAACAGAAAAAGTTGTGAAATATCAATGTAGACAATTGAAGATAAGGGAATCAAGAAAAAAAACCACAGAAATAAAAAAGTGTTGTGAAATATTGTTCAACTAATAAAAAAAAATTAACATATATAAAGGCTAAGAAATTCGAAATCTAACATGAAGTGATATGAGATGGATACCTTCTTGCATCCATGGGCAGCCATGACTTCCAACAGAGTAATTGTACCAATAAGGTTGTTATTATAATACATCAATGGTTTCGCCACACTTTCACCAACTGCTTTTAATCCAGCAAAATGGATGACAGCAGCAAATCTGCATTACAACCAGAATGGGCAAGAAAAGGAAAATTAGAGGCATATACTAAGCAAGGAACAACCTTCATATAAACCACAGATTCACTTCCACAGTCATGTTTTAAGAACATAATCTATCCAATCACTGACAATAGCTTTGGCTTGAAAACTAAACTTCAGATTGGATGAATGAAATTTATTTGACAAGTAATCCCTCTGTAATCTACTCCCTGTGGTTTAAATTGCATCGAGAACAGCATAGAGAAACTTGCATGTAGCAAGGACCCAATATGGCAGATGATAAGATAATTTTAATCAAATGATATGCCTACAACTAAGCTGATGACAAACAAAAATGCCGAAAAATAAAGAAAATTTGATTAAAGAGGGAAGAACTATGGAATGATTTACAAGGGAGCAATCAGTCCAGGTTCCTTTTCTAGGCGGATTAGAGTGAACCAAATGCAAATTTGAAATATATATATTATAGCATACAAAACAACTTACTTTGTTGAAGCAAAAAGCTTCTCAAGTGCAGGCTTATCCCGGAGGTCCATCTGTAGATAAACCAGAACTACGGAATCAGGCCTTAAATTAGTAATACAAATGACGCCATAGGCAATAGTTGATTAATCCCAGTTGTGTTTGTACCATAAAAAAGAAACTTAAAATGGTGTCATAAAATAAAATATTAAAATGATTCAAAATGTCAACTGCATAGCAAAGGTTGTGAAAATGGATGTCGCCAATCAAATACTAACCCAAATTATCAAAAGTTTATGTTAGTAGCAGATTTTATTTTCCACACATATTCCTTTCATATATTAACTTAAAAATATCATCACCAAGTAAATAAGTTGAAGTACAAGTAAACAATAAGGTCACAATTATTCATAAACTTATAACAGGACAATATCTTTCTTCCACATAGCCACTAATAAATTAATCTCAAATAATTCAGGCCACAAATAAGCAACTTAAAAATACAAAAAATTCAAAAACAGTAGTGCCCAATATTATATAAGTTAAATTAGAAACTTAAAAATAAGGAATTTGAGATAAATATATACTGAAAAGCTGAATTGCAAAGAGATGCTTGTCGTGATTGATTTTTGAACTGCTTGAGAACCATATAGAACACATCAACTTCGAATTGATAAGAAATGTTACATTCAATAACGTCATCTCTAATGTCTGAAAAAAAAGTATTACTATTGTCTACAATAAAACACACATAATAAACCGATAATTAAATCACTCAAGTATTTTCAATTAAAACAAAAGAATTTCGGCAGATTAAGCACCAAATCAAGTGATAGATCATAGTAAAGCTTAAACTTTGAATCAAAATAGCGACAGTAAACAATCGCCTAATCATGCATGCATGCGCGCGCGCGCACACACACACATATATATAGACATATAAAAACGAGAAACAGAGACAATCATGACCTAGAATTAATGGAGGTGTGCCAAACCTGATGAAACGATAGGTTAGGGCCATATTCTCCGGCGACTTCTTGAACTCGCTTGATTGCGATTGGGGAAGAGTTATCGAGATTGTCGACCACAACGGCCTTGTATCCACCCAACAATAGCTGAAGCACCGTGTGACTTCCAATATATCCAGCACCACCAGTCACCAATATGGTCTGTGCCATAGTCATGATTCACTGACTGATCGGTAGCACAACAACTATACAGAAATTATATATGTATATGTAAAGGATAATTGTTTTTTTGTATAGAATATAGAGATCTGAAACTTTGAATAGACGAGGAAGAGAATTGAATTGACAAACTACGACTCTGATCAGTATTTATAGGCTTGAGGAATAGAAATAAATGTTGAAATAGGAATGTATTTATATGGCGTGAGGTGAGGCGCAGAAATAAATATCGAAATAGATATGTATGTATATGTGAAGCAAATGAGCCACGTGTGGAATATGCTCTTTCTTTTTGGATGCTTTTCTGGTTTCAGAGGAGTCTCGAACTTTTCTATCTCGAGAAGTTGACGATTTGGTGAAGTTAGGACTACTTTACTTTGGACTGGCTTTTAAAAAAGCCATTTTCTGCTTTGGAGTTCGAGTTTTGACTTGCAGTATCAAATTTCCAAATAAAAGATCCTTTAATTGTTTAACAAAAAAGGGTTATTGCCAATTTTAGTGTTAAACAAGCAAAAGTTTTCTGGTATATAAATTTCCTTTTTTTGTTTTTTGTAATTTTATTTTTTTATCGGCAATGATGAAAAGTTCAAAGGACCAATTAGGTAATACAAGAATTATCAAATATGTGTTTGCAAATTTCATTCATTATCTTTACGTCATATTTGGTATGTAACAATAGAATGGAATGAGCATTTCATTAAAGTGATAATGGAATGAGAATTGAATGAAATGATCATTCTCATTATATTGTTTGGTTTCAAACATGAAATGATGCAGGAATGGAATGATGATTACATTATTTTTGGTAATTAGATTTTATTTTTTAATATTTATTGAGAATGGAATGATCATTAGGTTGAGTAGTGAAATAAATTTTCAATCTTTTGAGATGACACATAATCGTCATTCTCATTTTAATTTTCTTGATCAAACAAAAGAATAAATATAACAAAATAATATTGACATTCTATTACATTTTATTGTTACGTACCAACCGTCAAAATCTTGAGTATAACACTCGGATTTTACCTCCAAGATGAGAATGTGAGATAAAATGGAGTGAAAGAGAGAGTAACTATTTTCTTCTTTTTTTCTACTTATTATTATTATTATTTCTTTATATAAAATCATTGGTAAGTGATATGTGGAAACGTGGAAGAATCACAACCTTTGACTAAGATCCAACATGATTGCACTATAATTTATCATTAAGGATATGTATTGTAGGGTAAGGAAATTAATAAGTAGAGGAAGGCATTAACTAAAAAGATACAGTAGTATACAGTACTTTGAAAGGTAGGTCAGGTATGTCTTGCCCTTGGTTTTATATCTTTGACCCACTAAAACCAATAATAATCAAATCATTACCCCCCATCTGTCCCTTTTAAAAGTCACACCAGAATCTTAATGATGCAATAAGAAAGCAAGCATATAGAAAGAAAGCAATGCCAAAATGAAACACTCAACTTGAGGAAAAGATTGAAAGCGGTTGGGGGCCCAATATTGTTTGTCCAAAGTGGACTAACGACACAAGCATTAGATTCCTCTGCGACACAAAGGTTGTGTTGGAAAGAGCTTTTCAGATTCTTAGAATTTCTTTATACTACTATTTAAAACTACTATTTAAAAGGAATTTCAAAAATGTTTCTAATAAAAGAAATGGGAAAAAGTTATTTGGTAAATGCATTTTTTTAAATCTTTTCACAATTAACAAATTTTAAACTTAATAAATTTATTCTTAATAATTACTCTCAATAGACAAGTTTTATGAAATAAAAGAAGATAAAATTGTTTATAAAATTTGTTATTTAAAATAAATTATAGTTTTCTTTCAAAAGCAATTTTTTTCAGTTTCTTTTGAATGGACTTTTTAGAACTTGGACTTTTATTAGAAGTCCATTTTTCTTAGGCCAATTTGGTTGGAAAAAAATTAAAGGAAAAGAAAGAAAAGGAAATGAAGAGATATGTTTTTTTATATTTGGTATGAATTTTTTAATGAAAAGGAAAGAAAATGGAAAGATTTGGAGGAATAAATTAAGGATTAATAGTATATTTTATAATCCTTCCAAAAATGGGAGAAAATAAAAGGAAAAACTATCATTTTTTAATGAAATTTTGTTAATACCAACTTTGCTCTTATTTTGATAAAAGCTAAATTTTGTTCTTTTAAATATAAAAGTGTACAATGGTAAAAATTTTAAATTATTTCATTTCTTTCTTTTCTCAAGCATGTTAACTATCATTTTCTTTATTTTGCTTTACAAATCAATCAAACACAATAGAAGTTTAATACTGTCATTTCCTTTCATTTCTCTCATTAATAATGTTATTCCTTCTTTTCTTTTTCATTGTACCAAACATAGCCTAACATTTATTTGGAAAGAATTTCTTAGACTTAAAAATCGGTTCCAATCCTCCATAATACTCGCCACGCTACTTACATATCCAAAAGGATCAAACCTCGGTTCCAATCCTCCATAATGCTCGCCACGCTACTTACATATCCAGAAGGATCAAACCTGCCCTAGAGTTGGGTACCACCACTTGTACTTGCCACATGAACACGAGTATCTCACTGAATTAAAATATAAAATGTTTTTATCTCTCAACCCTCGCTCTCTAAATGTTGTTAAAATTCTCTTTGGTAACCTGTATTCTGCAAGAGATCATCAAGCTAATAATAGGTGAAAACAGGTAAGTAGAAATATATTGGATGTTGATATGGTAAGAAAATCTTGAATTCATATTAAAATCATTGTCTGATTTGATCTGCTTGAATTTAGGACCAACCCTATTTAGAACCAAGAAACGGGGGAAACAGGGTTTCATTCTCTAATATCATTGCAGTACCATTTTTTTCTTCTCTACCGAAGAAGAAGAAGAAGATTTAGAGTGATTAAATTAACAGTACAAAAAAGAAGAAGAAGAAGAAGATTTAGAGTGATCAAATTAACAGTACAAAAAACATACACTATAACCAATGAATAAGTATTCTCGTTATATGGTACTCTCATTATTTCGCATTTTGATTTATTAGTGTCCAGTTAAATTTTCAGCGCGTTCTAAAATGTCATATCTTCCCTATTATCTCTCAAATAATAGATATTGAAGCAATCTGGGAAAGAAAACTATTCACCCATTAGCAGAGTATAATCAAGAAGCTAAGGCGAAAGCACCTTAAACCCATCATGAGTTAAAAAAAATAAAAAGTGCTCTAATTGACAGACTCAAAAGACACACCATTGTTTCAGTCCAATAAAAGCAATGAAAATATGTCCAGGAGGCAAAAACTAAAAGACCCAGCAGCTATACAGTACAACCTCAAATGAACTAAAACGGAAAAAGACTGCTTCATAAAATTGACATCAAGAACGGACAACACGTAAAAGTAAATCCAACATTCTGCAGTTTGTTTTTCCCAACTACTTTTAACTTTCAAAATGACAATAGGAACAAAGATTTCCTCAACGCAACAAGGATCTAAATCAAGCTGTGCTCATGTAAGCTCGTATCAGTTGCCAAATCGACCTCTTCCCCATTGCTGCCTTTGCCGACCACCTCCATTTTGTCTTCCACCATTATTATATTGTTGAACCGAAACCCTCATCCTCTGCTCCTTCATGTTCGCAAACAGAGAATCCAAAGTTTGAGGCCTCTGCTTAAGCACCACATTCGCTTGCTGCGACCGCTGCATACACAAGCAACCCTTGTCAAACTTATCAACTATCGTGAGGTCAACCACATGGGTTTTGTCCTCAGCTATCCTTTAAATTATAGCAATTCCTGTTGCCCATTCCAAAATAGCCCCACCAAAATACCATAAAATAAAATCACATGAGATGGTCAAAGATGACAGCTCAACTCAGTCAAACAAGGTCAAATGGTGAGGTGTGCGTCTCCTACTTGCGCATTATCGAGATTAAAAAAATTGAAAGCACATGAATACTTACATGAGGTCAACCTCATTATAGCTTCTTCCACTTTTATTTTATACTTCACATGACCAAATATGCATCATTAACATACCCCAAAAAACTGCCATTAATTGGCCTACACTTGCACATAAAAACTAGTGAGGGAAATGTCCATCAATAAAAGGATAAACAGATTAAGGACTCAAAAAAACAAATTTCAATAAATTCAAATTATCCTTGGACTAGATGTCTCCTAATATTACTCTTTAGGTTCTTACTTCTTAACCCACAAAGACTCTCCCATCAATCAAACAAGTTGTCTAGAAAAGGCACTCTCATTAGGTTGGATTCAAAAAATGTCCTTGCCTTGTCTAATGAAAAAGAAAAGGGATAGCAAAACATTGGAAACACAGATCCCAGGTAGGACGCATGTTCACAAGGTCACTACAACTGAATGTATTTGATATCTTTCCCTCAGGAATATAACTATATTATATACATAATAAACACTACCCTTCCAATTAATGCAGAACATAAATTATATTACCTTCACAGCGAAGCCACCATTTGCAGCCCTCCTCTGAACTGGTGGTCCTACAACCCTGCACACAGAAAGCAATCTAAAGTTGAAAGACCGAAACATAGAATCCTTTTAAAAACTGAACTGCACTGAGCGGAATGTGTACCACCGGATTTGTCAAGAACAAACATTGATCAGTCATTACAACCATAGATTCACTTGATTGAGAGCACTTACCATCATACTTCTATCTATTTCCAACTAACTAAAACATAGACAAACCATATCAGGACACTAAGTGAAGTTCGGTACTGTTCAGGACAGTTCTCTAGTTCTGCAAGCTCCCATCTAATTGAACACGCATCCGCTGTTACTTAAAAAAATACTGATTTTGCCATAGCAAAACCATAAGAACAACCTCCATGGAGCAGCAGAACCAAGGAATACCAAATGGCACTCTCCTTAGTAGTCAGAGATATAGAAAATCTTCCGCTGAACAATCTCCAAATTCAGCATGAGAACAACTAAAAAACTCCACCCCCAGAAGCCACAACAGCTTTGGCAGGCTAATACTTGTGTAACTCAAGTATAGAAAATCGAGAGGCACTACAAACTCAGCTGCTGACCACTAAAGGTTCCTGAAATAAGATGCTATGTGCAACACTCTACAAATGCTATGTTTTGACATCCATCTAGCACAAAATATATTCCCGTTGATCATCTTGTGCACAACAGGTAATAGATCAAAGACCTTAAACACGTGTTCAGTGAGCCGGAATAAACCATTTCAAAGTTCAATGCTAGTGCAAGGTGGTCGGTAGCAAATGAAGACCAATACACAGGTGGGAATAGACAGAAAGTTACAACTGCAGTGAAATGTCAAGTATTCACTAGCAGGGATTACTCAAAAAGCAGCTCCCCTGAATTACAGACACAACACCACAAAAGATGAAGTGTCGTGCATCCTGCATCCTTATCTTCCAAGTTCTGCTATAAAGCCAAAAACCATCTACAGGAGCTTGTAGACCAGATTGGTTAGATAAAGGAAAGTTCAAAGCAGAATGAACAGACCAACCAGCCTTATGGCGCGCCATACTTTGACAATCTAACAGCAGAAGCAGAAAGCAACAGACCTCTCAACGTAGAAAAAGAAGTTCCACGAGAATAAACCTTCAACCGAAGCAATTATTTAAAACCAGGAAACTTAAATAACAGATGCCACGCATAAGGCAGCAATGATAACCATCAGAGAGAACCACCATCCAGTTAACTGCAAGATGGTAAAAAAAATCTAAACTACCATGCAGCCAGCCACTTAATGCACTATATTGGTATAACCATCACATGTAATACTATCCTCGCACAGTGGGTTCCCAAAGGAACATGTTCTTTACCCATCACCTTAAACTCAAAACCCTTTTCCTCATCAATTCTCTGTTGCTTCAATCCAACCAGAACAGTATAAATCCAATTCAGGATGTAGAATAGCCGAACACAATGCTATTTACCCAGCCACATAGAACACAAAAATCCAGCTCAAGGCAATCTTTCCGAATGTCAAAAAGTGAACAGAAGACGCTTGGTAAAACTCCCAAAAATTGGAGCTTGCAATTCACACCCAACCGAATATAGGAATTCCATCAAGAGCACACGATTTAACATATATTAAGCATAAACGCATGGCAAAACCATCTACGGATAAAAACCATGTTTTACCTGCAACAAATCCAAAATCAGCGCTTTGGTTAGATTAGCATCAGTCACTTGTTGAACATCACATAGTTATAACCATCTCCTCACTGCTATAATAACACAACATGCTGTAAAGTACCTCGGTTTAATCATGTCAACCGCCCTGCTTCGATTAAAAGGCCTGTTGCGCATAGGAGCAACTGCGGTCTTGCGTGCAGCTTCAGTTGCCAAACGAAATTGGTTTCCCTGGAAATTTGACCTCTTCTGAGCAAGAGCTCCCTAGACACAGAAAGAGTATCATATAAAGATGAACAAACTGATATTGAAGTCAATATAGGTGAGCAAACCACAGCTTCCATTTTCATTCAACGATGAAATTATTAACAGTTTACCTGTCTAAGAGAAGATCTTGAGTTCATAAACTGTCGCAAATTTGCAGGATTTCCTTGGGCAGCATTGTTCATGAATTTTGCACTTTTATTCTGTAAATATTAAAAAGAAACACTTTTCTCTTAGATATCATACAGTCTCATATATGGGCACCATTGCAATAGTATAGGACCAAATAAGGTGATGTACTTTCAAAGAGGAAAGTCTCTTACCGAAACTCTTGTTAGTGTATTAGGAACTCTTTGCTTCTTATCTTTATTTGTGGTATTTTTGGACATTTTGATGATATCATCTGCGCCCAAATATTAGCAGATATAATCAATAAAAGGTTATCAAACAAAAGAGATGCAGAAGGCAAAAGTTTCTAATACACAAACCTAATGTCATGTCCATTTTCTTCTCTGTGAGAGCAATAGCCTCGCTTGTTAGTGGTTTAGCCGCCATCTAGAACATGACAAAGAGTAAGGCAAGGTAAATCAACCAAAAAATGTAGAGTAATGGACCTTACAGAAATATAAAAATAAGCTGGCACTTTTCCCAATTAACAATGGCATGGATATAAAATCCATATGAGGACTAAAGATATGGGAAGATACCATCGTAACCAATAAACTAGAAGAACAGATTTATCAAGAATTGTTGCAACAGGAGGACTAAATCTAAAAATAATATAGCAAAGAGAACGAGATAAGCATTGAATTTTCTCAACTAAAATAGATAAAACCTGATACACAAGGCCTGAAGACTGATAAGAGAAGACTTGCTAACAGTCCCAAAGAGAAGAACGACGGGAAGGGAAATTACTGAAACAGCTTAATAATAATAATAAATAAATAAAAAGCTGCTTTTTCATACATTTTCCTTCAATTTTTTCTCTAAATCATATTCCTTCAATTTCTTTCCTTTCCCAGTCTTCTGATAGCAACAAAACCAGGGGCTCCTTAATTTAAATAGAAAACATTTCTAGGACTAAAAATCAACCGACTAGGCATAGGAACATATTTAATTCTGTCTCAAAAAAAAAGAAAAAAAAAAGAGACAAGCTTTCTAAATCCATTCAATACAATTGGAACCTGTAATAAAAGATTTTCACCGAGAAGTATTCAAGAACAAATAGCACCAAAAATTTCATCAAAAGCAGGTGATATGCAAAGTTCTCAAGGATACAATAATGATGACATGAATAAATTCAAGTGCCACACGAGTCCATAAAACATTAGAAACATGGTTGACCACGAATACTTAATCATGAAGGTGGTACTTCTTTAAATATATAACCTCAAAGATAGAAACCCATAACCTCACCCCATTTCCATTAGGTTCTGTAAATTGAATCACCAATTCTTATTAATGAGTAACTTAAGGATAATTTAAGGCACTATGCACCAAAAAATTACATAAATTTCAAGAAACTCCACATGCAAAAGGTAACTTAACAAAATTTTAGGTAAGATGTTCTATGCTCCGCTTGGCTGCTTTAAGAAACCGTTAATAAAAATTAAATCTTTCATCTTCCAGGACCAAGAAAAACAAAAAGTCCAAACATTCGTGCCTCGTATCACTAAAAACAAAATTCACCAAACAACAACTTTTTATTCTTCTATTGCTAACTCAGCGTTCTCACAAACAGACAACATTTCATAGAATTCTATTTTTGGAAATAAAAAACAACATATGTAGAAGAACAAATCCTGGGGGTTCCAGACCTACTGACCTCAACATTTAAGCAATCAAAGAACTACATTAACCAAACATGACTGAAAAGAAACTAAAATCAGGAAAAAGAACATATATTGATGGAGAGAGATTCCAGAAAAATCGGGAAGTAAAAGGGATACTTACCTAATTGCAAAGAAAAACTTCGATAAAAATGGAGATCAAAAAGAGCTGAAATTAGGGTTAGGGTTTCAAGGTATGAACAACAAGGATTCGAGAGTTGGCAGAAGCGAGAGTTGTTACCCAAATAAACGAGACGAAACGAGGACGCGATTTAGAGGAAAACGATTGTATATAGACGACGGTACAATAATGCTAGGCGACTTCAAATTGACCGAAAAAAACTGCTAGCGTACTTCAAGTTTTAATCAAAAGAAATTTATAGTTTCGGATCAGGTCCACAAAGCTTGCGTAACCGCACGTTTATTTGAGGTACAGTGTACACACAGAGCTTTTCTGTAACTCAATCTAACGCGACGCGTCATTGATATCTAGTCTCGACGTCGTCGTTTCCTAAGACATAATAGAAATATGACAAGTGGCGTTAAGAATTTGTCTTTTAAATTTCTATTTTAGCCATGTTGGTTGTTAAGAAAAAATTATTGAATACTCCAAATATCATGCCCTTACACATCTAGCTAATAAAAGTTCTTAATTTCTTTTAATTATAAAAAATATAATTAACCATCGATTGAATGTCTAAGGGATATAACACTCTTGAGGTGTTCGATAATTTCTCATAATTAAGAGTAATTTTTTTTGTGCACAATACTCGACAAAAGCCTTTTCACAATTTGCAGGTCATATTTGTTATATAAAACTAAAAAAAAATTGTCATTAACCAACTTTGACTGTTAATAAAATTGACAACAAGATGAATTTGTTATATAAATAAAGTGCAAAAATTTTCATATACCACTAGTGCAGGATGACCCCATACCTTTTTTTACGATGAGCTGTGTTAGTTTCTAATTTTGCAAAACTATTCATATGCCCCTCAGACCACTTTTTGACATAATATAATTGTTCTATTTCAATTTTATCCTTTTAATATGCCCAAAATGCCTCTCTTATAAATGTTATATTAAAATATCAAAATTTAACCATTTATCACCAATCTCTCTCTCATAAACTAACACATCTCATCATTGATGAAGCAAAAATCGGCACACGATCCGGGTCAAACGCCAATCTTTAAAAGGACAAAAAAAGGATAATCGGAAAGGCACCGGCATGGTGCCGGCCGACTACGCTCCGACGATCAAGTCAGAAATTGAAAAGATTTTCTTAAGCTATACAGGCACTTTAGAAGGGATTAATTGTGTACTGGGTACACGGACTGTCTTTGTATTTATAGTAGTCAAATGAGAACGTGTCCTAATAGGAGACTGACTCTTCAATTTTTCAAACTTATGTGGAGAGAGAAAAGTCCTAGTCAAAGTATCTTTTTATTCACGTCACGTCAGTCTCAACTTTCATGTTCATACGTGTCACAATTGGAGTCAAATACTCTATCAGATGCCTCCTGTTCATGAGGGTCGCTCGTCGGCCTTTAGGAACACCACTGCTGGCCTTCCAGGCTGTAAAAATGGATCTTTTGACCCAAATAATTTTTTGTTAGACTTTTAGCTCAGGCTGCGGGCTCAGATCTGGGCCGGCCATTGAGTTGGATTGGGCCTCATCTTTATCAATCATGCACTTGTAGTCTGAATGGACTCCACTCACCTTTGATTTTAGTCGCCATAAGTATATATGCAAGCCCTTCTTTTTTTTTTGCTAGTGGTTTTCTCTTGTAGCATTTCTGCTGATAGTCTTGTAACCCCTTTTGTCAATTAATGAAAAGTTATTTGCTTTCTTACTGGGGTGCCCTTTGTTTTATAAGAAAAACCTCTATGGCATAATCCTGTAAAAGAATCTTGTTATCGGGTAACATTTCCCTCAGTGGGTTGTGCCCCGTAAGGTCAATTGATCATATTCTTGGAATTAACTTATTTTGCTTCTTTAAAAGATCCCCTTTGGAGGCGTCCCTCCGTGGGGTTCTCTGACAATGTTTTGAAATTAATTCATCCAGCCTTTTTTATTAAAGGCCCTCTATTAGAGGTGTGTCCCCGTAGGGTTGTGTCCCATAAGGTTGTTTGACAATGTTTTAGAAATTAATTTATCATGTCTTTTTTATTAAAGGCCATCTATTAGAGGTATGTCCCCGTAGGGTTATTTGACATTGTTCTCAGAATTAATTCATCCCGCCTTTTTCATTAAAAATCCTCTATTGGAGGTGTGTCCCCGTAGGGTTGTGCCCCCATAGGGCTATTTGACAATGTTCTTGGAATTAATTCATCCCGCATTTTTCATTAAAGACCCTCTATTAGAGGTGTGTCCCCGTAGGGTTGTACCCCCGTAGGGTTATTTGACAATGTTCTCGGAATTAATTCATCTCCCCTTTTTCATTAAAGGCCCTCTATTAGAGGTGTGTCCCCGTAGGATTTGGTAATGTCAAGCTTTGTGAGCTCACCCCTTTAATAAAGAGGTTCATAGTTTTGAGTTTTGTGAGCTCGTCTCTTTAATAAGGAGAGTAGTAGGCTCGATCCTTAAATAAGAGAAGATTTCAGCTCGCCCTTTAGTAAGGGGATGTTTGATGCTCGACCCTTCAATAAGGGGAGGTTTCGGTTCACCTTTTAATAAGAGGAGATTATCTTTCAAGGTCTATGCCAATATGTCTCCACTATTTTACTATGGATGATTATATATTGTCCTCCTCAAATTTGTCAAGAAATTATAGTGGATCATACAACAACATGCACACAAATTAAGATATAAAAATCTCAAACCTCTATTTGTAATATGATTTTCTGAGAGATCATAACACCTTAATGCATGTACAGAATATTATTATCCAACAACAATTCAAATAATTGAATCTTTGAAGCAAATATAATATAGTAATGATCATTCTTCAATCGTCATGTCAAGTTAATTCTGTTGGTTACACACGTGTGTTTATATATATATTATATATTGACATATATATTAAACAACTATATATTGCACACACCAATAACGAGTTTTTTTATTTTTTTTAACCAATCAAATTGATTCACACACATACAATCGTATATATGAACATGGTGAAACATATTTCTTCCATCACTAATACTTTAATCCAAGCTATATATATATATATATATATATATATAAATCCATATACATGGAGGACATCAGTGGGCTTCCCATAATATTAGGGTCATTAACAATTCACTCATCAAAGGGCTAGTTGGTGGGCCATGTGTTAAGAGGATCCATGTATTCAATGGGGTATGTTTGCTAATTGGAAGTATTCTTACTACCAGCATGTTTTCACTTTTCACCATGGTGCATGTGAGAACTATATATACTTGGAATCAGGAGGACCATGTTTGTATAAGGGGATATATATTAAAATTCAATTACCACCATAATATGACAAGTGGCAGGGTTCCTCAAAAGTGCCCTTCTTCTAGTGCCAGGGGACATATATTAAAATTCAGTTACCACCATAATATGCCTAAGTGATGACAAGTGGCAGGGTTCCTCAACATTGCAAATTAAAAGGCATATGCATGTAACTAATGGCATACCTGATATTTGCCGAATGTACAAGCTTGGGTTGTAACAGTTTGTGTATAGCCAGTACGTGGTCGCTACAGTGCGTTGGGTTCCTGGTTCACATGAGGTCGTTACACAATGACGTTACAGGGACCATGAGGAGAGAGAAGGAAACCCGAGACCATGAAAGAATAATAGAAGGAGCAGTTAAGACGCAACAGCGTCGCTCACTACGACAGTGACTCAAGTTACGGCCGCGCACTTTCCTTTTTCGTCTCCTTTGGTGGTTTTTGCCATGAGAGGAGAAGTCATGGTGTTTACCGGGTTGGTCTGTTTTGGATACTTCGTTAAAGTGATTTATGACGTTTCTGTGCATTACGATTTTGTTGTCAATATGCCTCTGCCCAATATTGACTGTGAATGACTCCATGATGTAGCGATTAAACCGGATCGCATTCGAATTGTAATATTTGTAATATTTTCATGAAAGAAATTCTTTTCCACTGACGACGCCAACTGATGAAGCAAAAATCGGCACACGATTCTGGTCAAACTCCAATCTGTAAAAGGACAAAAAAAGGATAATCGAAAAGGCACCATGCTTGGTGCCTGCCGACTACGCTCCGACGATCAAGTCAGAAATTGAAAAGATTTTTTTAAGCTATACAGGCACTTTAGAAGGGATTAATTGTGTACTTGGTACACGGACTGTCTTTGTATTTATAGTAGTCAAATGAGAACGTGTCCTAATAGGAGACTGACTCTTCAATTTTTCAAACTTATGTGGAGAGAGAAAAGTCCTGGTCCAAGTATCTTTTTATCCACATCACGTCAGTCTCAACTTTCATGTTCATATGTGTCACAATTGGAGTCAAATACTCTATCAATCGTATATGATACATACGTACATATTTAGAAAGAGAATCAATTAAGTATTTTTTTTCCATTGAAACCTGCCACCAAATCCGAATCATCAATGGCTACAGCTCTAGAAGCACCATACGTACAAGAAATAGATCGAATTCAGAATCCCAATAACAGATTCACAACACTGCTCATGGCACTGGCGAAGCCTTTTAGCTAGGGCTTCAATTGGGGAAATTCGGTCTACAATTTCTTCACTAATTTTAGGGCTTGTTTAAGCAATTTCGATTTTGGGTTCAATTTTTGAAATTATTTTAGAGGAAATTAAAGGAGTGGTTTATGGGGGGTGTTGTTGAGACATTATCAAAACAGAGAACTTCTTGATAAATTGGGCTATAGAATTTCTCCCTTCTTTTTCTTTGAAGTTTGTTGCACGGATGTGTGCATATATATATTTGTGTGTGTGTATATTTGCTTTCCCATTTTAATTTATTTTTCTTCATGACTTATTTTGGAGCATCAATCACCCTTTTCTTTTGTCAGTAGGAGGGTGGTGAAAGGTGAAGGTTCCTGAAGGAATGAGAACCAACTGTTTTGACAAAATGAAAATGAAAACCCATTACATGTGATGCACTGTTGATATTCAAGAACAAGAAATTGATGGTGGTGTGCTGTCAACTCTTGGATAGCAGAAGGAAGATGTGACTAACATGTGGATGGTTAGGTTTGGAGGTGGTACGAAGAATAGATTAGGAGAAGAGAGGATCTATGTGTGTATATTTATGTTTGTGTGTGTTTGTATATACACATATAAGAGAGGGAAAAAATAGTGGCGGTGGAGGTGGCGGTGAGAAACATATCGAGGGAGGAAGAAAAGAGAGGAGAGAGAAAATAATTATAGAAATGGGTGGGCAAAAATGTCAATTCACAACCTTAGATTTTTTTATCAATTTTATTATTAAAATAATCAGGGTAAGAAAGTAATTTTTCCTTAAAAATTAACGTTTTTTGGCTCAATTTTGTTGGAAGGGAGGTCATTGCAAGATTTTTAAAACGTTTCATATGTGTATAATTAGGTCAAACCTCAAGGGAGGTAAGTGTATTTAACGTTATTTTAAATTTCAGTTCTACACTTGAAAAACATGTAAAGATGTAATTATCCCTATGAAATCACATGAAATACTTAAATACCTTTTTTAACTGAATAAAGTTGGCAAAACTATCCCCTTATTATTCTTATCATTTTAAAAAGCCAAAAATTGATCTCCAGCAAAGGTTACCATCGATAATTTATGGTGGCAAGAGAGAGAAGTGATAAGATATTTTTTTTCTATCTTATTTTTTTATTTTCATTATCACCCTCTCTTTACTTTTTCTTTTTTCACTTAATTCAATCAAGAGTTATGATCTTGAAATTAGAGAATTTAATTATGTGGCTTGGCTTCAATGGAAGATATATGTGGTTGCAGAATTGAGTGTAGAAAAATTAGGATTAAATTATTGGAAATTCTAGGTTTAGTAGCTACCGAATCCATTTATAATTTTCAATTCACAACCACATCTCTAAAAAATTACTATTGTTCCTTGGTTACATACATAAATACAAACACATTTCAATTCATGAATTTGTTTATTAAATTTGTGAATAGCATACTCTTCACTTATTTATTTAAAATGCAATTGGGTTGAAGTAGTCAAAAACATTTTTTTCCATCAATTTTAGATTTTGTTTTCTAAATGAACTATTGAGCTCACCGGTGTCGTTAATGGAAGTGGAGCGAAAGGACAAGGGTGAGCAGACGTTGAAATACAACTGAATAATTTTGTCCTTTTGCTTTGCTTTGTTTATGAACTAAAATAATATTAAAAAAATAAAGACAAGAAGGTAATTTTGTTACTTCCATTATCGACATCTACATAATAACTTTGACAAGGGAGGTTAATGTAATTTGACAAATAAGAGGAGAGTTCAGTGTTTATTGACTAAACCTCAAGGGAGGTCAGTGTAATTTACCCGATTTTATTTGTATATTACACTCATCCCTCTTGATTCAAAAATTACGCTAAGTTTATTGTAAGGCATTTTTCTTTATCAACGTGAAAAGAGATTATTTTACTTTTTGTTCTAAAATATAATATATTATGCTTCTTTAAAGGAAAAACTATACTTAAATAAAGTTAGGAGACCTAAATTACAAAATCGTCTATTTTAAAAGTTTATTTTTCACTTTGGTTGAATTAAACAAAATAATCACATATGCGTTGAAAATTATTATTCAAGTCCAAAATGCCCCTCAATTTCTTATTCCAACACACACTAAATTGTGTTTAGTTCCTGTGCGATTGAACTAGCATTGTGCATGATTAAATAAAATGTAATAGATCATTGTCTTTTCGTCTCACTCGGAGAAAATTGAATTCATTGCAAAGCACCACTGCTAGGATAAATTATTAGTCGTTGATCATCTATCATCACAAAAAATATGGTCTCTTATTTTGCTTTAGTGAATTGCTTTTTTTACTTTAAAAATAAATAAATTAGTGAACTAATTTTTGAATTGTATGGAAAATTCATGTGCCAATGGTTCTTAATTTTGAGGTTTTTTAAATGTGATGAACAGTTTCACTAGTCACTTTTTTAAATTACCATTATCAACTATCTAATTCATGTTTTCTTGTTTAAATATGTTCTTAATTTGATTAGTGAACAAATATATTTTATGTAGGATGACTCATAACTCATTTGCTAATAAATCTCAAATTTTGTTTGTATTTGCAGACATACTTGAAATTTATAGGAGTTTACTTGTGAAATTTGAATTTTTCTTATTTTTGTGCCTCATGTTTTGATGTAATATCTTTTCATGATGCTCATTTTTTTTAGGCATATTATACTGAAAAGTTAACTAGACACATCTAGAAAATCTACTTCATTCTCATCCAAATATAGTTGATGTGTTGTGATTACCACAAATGTATCCACTTGCATTAATCTAAGAAGGAAAAGAAGTTGCTGTCATTCAGGGTCATATCAAGCGGTCTAATTTTGACTAGTTTACGACATAATAGAATAATCACAAGTGCTTATATAACGTATATTTTGCTTTACTTTATGGGTTTGTTCACTTTTAGTGGATTGCTTTTATATTTTTGCAATTTTTTAAAAACCAAACGATGTTCCTGATATTTTCTTAATTTTTTGAGTGAATGAATTATTTGATTTAAGAATGATAATTTGATATTTTAGAATAAAAGATTGAATATCATTTTGTACCTGAATAATAATTTTTAATGCATATGTAATTATTTTGCTTAATTCAACCAAAGTGAAAAATAAACTTTTAAAATATATTACTTTGTAATTTAGGTCTCCTAACTTTATTTAAGTATAATTTTTCCTTCTTTAAACTGATAGTAAAGTGAAAAGATAAAGGTAAATTCAGAACTTTATAATTTAATTCTACTAAGTTAAACAAATTTTATAAAATACTAATATTAAGGAAACAGTTTAAATTTTGAATTAAGCGAAGCTGTATGTAATAATTAATTGTTACAGAAAGAGTGCTATTAGATTCAAGTTAAATTTGAATTAGTATAGAGTTACTAATATTTTAATAAAAAAAGTCAAGTTTCTACTGAACGAAGGGGGAGAGGTAAGTTTGAATTCCCCTACTATTTTTGCCCAAGAAAAGAGAAAAAACATTTTACATGTCAAGCTCCAGATTGTAAAAATTAAATAAAATTGGGCAGTTAAGAGATTAATCATTTGGGGTAAATGAAAATATCCAAGGATGAAGCTAAATGTGCAAAGCCGAAATCGTAATACCATGTTATAAGTTTTTTTTTATTTTCCTTTTTTCACCTTTTCAACCATACAAAGGCGCAAAAGTAATATAAAGGAGTAAAAATGCTTAAAACCAATGGAAGCTAAAGCCTATTATTGTGGAAGGGATATAATTCTACAAACTAAGGGAAAAAAAAAGGTGAAGTCAGATTTTTTTTTTACTAGTTTCATTAACCAAAAGGACAAGATTTATATATATATATAAGTAAGGGCAAAATAGATTATTGTGACAATTCAATTTCGCTGATAGTTTGTAGCGGAGCAACGTTGCTACTCACGTATTAAATAAAAACCATCTTATTCTGATAATCTAATTTTCTGCTTCCACTCTTCATGAGGGACCTAGATTGCCGAAGAAATGAAGAAAGAACAAAAAAACTAGATCAGTTGTTTCCATAGACCCACTTCTCTGCGTTGCTAGAGTAATCAACCAACTCATCTGGTTTGAACCATAAGTTGATTTCATCTACGGCAGTCTCAGGACCATCACTCCCATGGATGATGTTTCTGCATGGCAAAACAAAAGATCAGATTACGACGACAGGCCCATTCAGGGTGTGCTTTTTTGGACAAGAAATCTTTAAACTAAGAAAAATAAGACCAGAAGCAAAAAATTATGACAGTTGCTTTGATTGAACTAAGGAAAAGTGAATCGAGATGTGAAGAACTACGTTGTAAAGTAAAAAAATCTGTTTCGGGTCGAAATTGTACCTTCCAACAACAACAGCTAGGTCGCCTCTGATGGTTCCAGGTTCTGATTTCTGGGGATCAGTGGCTCCAATAAGTTTGCGACCATATTTTATTACACCCTCACCTTCCCAAACCTGTAGGATAAATAAAATAAAAATTGAGTTCATCAACCTCACAAGCTGTTATCAAACAAGGAGATGGAAGTCATAGTTCCTCTAACCATTGCAATAACAGGGCCAGAGCTAAGGAACTGGCACAGGCCATTAAAGAAAGGTCTTTCCTTGAGATCATGATAATGCTTCTGGGCAAATTCCTTTGAAGGTATCACTATCTTGATCGCCACAAGTTTAAATCCTTTGCGCTCAAAACGCGATATGATTTCTGCAATCTGGCATGCAAATAAACTGCCTTAATTATGGATAAATTACCCCACCGCCACCCTTATTTTCAAGAAAACAAAAAATATGTTAAAGAATAACATCAGCATCTCACTCAATGCAAAACAGCAAAAAGGCAACACTGAATGCACAAACAGCTCTCTCTCTCTTAAAGACTAACATCAACATCTCACACCATGCAAAACAGCAAAAAGGCAACACTGAATGCACAAACGGGAATTAGGCTGAAGAGTGTAAGTAGATGTGATTACCTTTTCTTTTGCAAATCTTTAAAAACAGAGAAGAAAAAAGGAAGAAGAAGAACAGGAGAAAAATTGAGCAAAACAATCCAGACAATCAATGACACTGGAAACAGCTACATGCAAAGAAAAAGCAAAATCCATAGATTAACTGCCAAATTCATGATATGGAAAGCTGATTAGTGTCGTTGTTTGCGCCTTTGCGGGTTAACTCACCAGCCCTCTTTGCACTCCATCAGGCTTGATAGCAATGAAAGTGCGCTCCATCTAAATAGAAAATGAAACTGCATAAATATTTGACCAAACAAAATGACAGGAAATAGAAAAAAAAAATTTGTTGATTGGGAAGAATATAGAATCAATGGTTAGCTAAAGTACCCCTGCAGCATGTGCCTCCTGCTCCTGAAGCATATAAGCTACAGCATAAAGAAAGAAAATATGTCATGTAACAAAATAATGCAAAGAATTGAAAAACAAAAAAGAACAAGAACAAGAACCATAAGATGAAGAAATGATTATTAGAGATTGAAAAAGCTTCATGTGACAGCATCATGTAACTAAAAGATCCTATTGAGCCAAATTTATCATTATAGAGTCTCCCCTTGTTTTGCATCATTGTCCCAATCCTCAGACAAGTATAAACAAATTTCAAGTTCATCTTAACTGCAAATAAATTTGTTAACTCAATTCAACTCAACAAAGCCTTCTTCCAACTACTTGGAGACGGCTATATGAATCTTATTTTTCCATTCTGCTTTATCTAAGGCCATAACCAGTCAAACCACATGTTATAATATAAACAAATTTGTTAGCAATTAACGAAACTTTACTCATAAATTAAAGATGGACATGTCAAACTAGGTTGCATTCGGATTGATGAATTTAAAAGGAAGGGATTTGGGACCACCGAGATTCGCACATATGTCAAAGGATTGGCTTCTGGAGTTGGATCTTCGAGAGAGGATAGCATAAAATAAAAAAGGAGATATCCATCTAAAATTTCCTCATAAAACTAGAATTACTAGAGGGATATATTTCAAATAACTCTCTTCACCTTGCTATTTCAAATCCACCAACATAATACTTTCATACCCGTTCATGCATTAAATTCCTAACCCAAGAGCTATAATATCCTAAAACAATTATTAGGACTTCAGGATCAAATCCATCCATCCAAGAGCAACCTTAGATATGTGGTCAGTAATTTGTTTGTGAACGTGATATTACTGATCCACAACTACTGTAAATATTTTACTCTGCCACAAGAATTAAGAATGAGATTAGAGGTCGTGAACTTTGATCAGAGCAAGTGGATGTGACACAGTAAGCATGAGATTGGATCGGTGCAGAAACCGTAATTAGACACTCAACAAAGCTTAGCATTTTAGGTATTCAAATTCAATATTGGGAGGAACACAAAAAAGAGTTCAAGTCTTGAAGCCCAAGAAATTTATTCATTCCATTACCAGGCCTAAGCATGATAAAGTTTCTGTAGAAGAGGTCACGGATGCCACAATGCTAAATTTTGAACAAAGGACAAGGTTCCTCTTCCTTTTCAACCCAACTAACACATATAAAATTTAAGGCAAATCATATTCTTTTTCCTAACAGTGAGAAATTTAGGATAGAATTATGTTGATGGAACCCACCTTGCAAAGTTGATAGAGAAATTGAACAGGTTATACAACAGCACAAATCATGAATAGACCAAAAAATTCAAACCTCGTACAGGTATCTCGTATCTCTTCCTTATAGTTATATAGAAACATATATTCTACAGAAAACCTAATTTTTTTTTTGGTAAGTAATATGAACTCTAGCAGTCAAATATGCAAACATGTCTCAAGCTTACAAACCAATTTTACAATTCTTTTTTTCACCAAACTTGCTATTTTTCAAAATAAACAAAACGTACTACATCCATCATCCTTCCATTTTAGATATCACGCCAACAATTTAATGATTGCACGGAAACTCATACTTTTGGAAACTCAAATAGGAAATCAGACATGCAGCGTCTACAACAAGGAAGAACTGCAGGGAAACATAGTTCAAACCTGCTGCAGGAAGGGCAAGGAGTCCAGAAATCCATCCTCTAGATGTGTTCCCAGAATTGGCTCCCCCATATGAAGCTAAAGAGGGCACCTTTCCTCGGAGTGAAACGGCTGCTACTGCAGCTGCTGTTCTACCTTCTGCAATTGAGGACAATACAGAACAGAGAAGAAAAAATTATTGAAGTACACATATCTGCATTTAAAACACATATGCAATGTACTATAACCTCTCCAAATAAATGGAGTCCAGTTCTATACGACTATACACACGTCACTGTATGTACATGAAAATTTAAATGAGAATAGCTAATTCACAGCATGTAGAGATTGGAGTGACGGTACAAGAAAGGACATATCAATCAACTTTACCAACAGAGTAGAAATGGATGTGGCTATCAACTTTGAGCATCATATAAATAACAGATACACCAAACAAGAACCAATACAAACACAGAGATAATTAGCAAAAGAAACCCAGAACTAGGATTTTTGATTCAAAAATTCAATCGCTGAAGAGCCAAGTGCAGACTTATCTTGAAATCTAAAGTAGATGACCAGAATATAACAGAACATCATAACCATCATGAAAACAACAATAAATATTAAAAGATTGATGAGGTAGGAGCTAAACTGAGATGAAAATCAAGGAATTGTAGGATCCAACAAACCAAACGCAATTTTTCGAAATAGAAAGCACGTAAATCTTACATTTGCAATACATGTCGCAGGGGAAAGAAAAAAAAATTTCAAAATTGAATTCCAAACCAAACCACCTAAGAAACTATCATAGAAACGGAAAATAAAATTATTATCAAAATGGTTAATTCACATATCGACAATCGCAGTCCAAAAATAGTAGAACATATACATAATCAATCGCGCAAAGTGTATAACAAAGAAAGGATAATTGGATTGAAATGTGTGAGAGACTCGTCAATTTACCGGCCAAAACATGAGAGCTGCGTTTAGAAGCAGTGATTAGAGACCTCGCAGCTCTCGAAGCAGATCTGCAAAGCTGAGAGCTCATCTTTGATAATCACAACCACACAGAGAAAGAGAGCTATCCTTTTGGAGCTTTGAGTATAGAGAGAGAGAAAGCTATGGTGTGGTTTGTAAAAGTGAGGTAAGTGGGGAGAGAGAGAAGATTACAAGAATATATAACTTTATGTGTTTTTCCGATATAGGAAAAAGTGATGTGAGTTGTGAGATAACTATATATTTGGGTTATTGGTCAAACCCTAGCCGAAACGTTGGGATGAAAATGAAAATGTGATCTGACTTGTCAAACCAACTAACAATCATTCAATATCCCAAATATGAAGAAGCACAAGTACAATATCATTTTTAATCTTTAGACAATCATGTCTGACCTTTTGCTAATGAGTGATTATATTTAACTCGATTATAATAATCAACTACACTTTTACCGAATCTTATTCTTTCACTTTTTAATCTTTCATCTTCTTTACGTAATATATATATATATATATATATATATAGATATATATATATAGATTAGTTGTACACGCATTTTAGTTTCAAAACTCAACTTTAATTTTGTTTAGTGAAACACAAAATAATTTTTTTTAGTGTTAAAGATTTTGACACCACATATAATTATTGACACAACTCAAATTCGGTTAATTAATTATAAATTTCGTCTCAAAGTAGAAGTAAAATTTATGAATATTTTTACTAAAGGAGTATAGTGTATACTTATCAAAACTGCATTAAATATTTAATTTATTAAATGGTTAAACATGAGTTTCTGCAATCATTATTTTTCGTTGGCAGTTCAATATATACTTAATACCACCAAACATAAACTTAATACAAGTCAATTAATAAACATGTCATTAATGAATCATTATGCCATCATTTGAAATTTTAAACCTTGACCAAAATGATTGAGACCTAAACTTTTGAAATACGGATATGTAAACGTTCTCGTTATAGTTGAATCATCTTATCTATTCGGGTAGGCTCAAATTCTTCATGAACGAATTCTTGATGTAACACAATTTTAAAATACAGATCTAAAACTTGTAACACTCTTGTTGGGATAAGACCGGCCTGTCTATCCGATTTGACTCAGGTTCCTTCATTTGACAGGCGAAAGTGACATTTAGAAGGCCAGTTCCCTTCAATCTATTCTATTTGTTTTGTTTATTAAACATGAAATCAAAATTATATACAAAGAAAAAAAGCCTGGTCCCTTCTTTTGGGCCTTTTGTGCATTTGAAGGTAAAAGCAAAAACAATACTTTACGTATTAAATAATGTTTGACAGAGTATACTAAAATAAACAAGAAAAGTTTGGCAATCATTCAGTGATTCACACCGTTAATATTCCATTTCTATCTTTACAACTCATTTCGTATTCTGCTGTTATATAATATTTATTTTCTGATAATTTAGTAATATCACCAATTGTAAATTCTGTTAATATTTACCAAAAAAATATTAATAACAAAAAAAAAAAAAAAAAAACTGTCTCCATTAAAGGACACCACTAACAAGAGTGGTCAGAATAAAATTTGAAACCAGTAAAAAGGTTCATGTCATTTTTGCTACCTTACAGAAGTCGGTACAATTTACACTCTATTACATGGCATACAAGATTACATGATGTGCCTACAGACAACAATTTCGAAGAACCATCCTAGAAGTCAGTACAATTTACCCTCATTTTATTTGGCATAAAAGATTACACGATGTGCCTATGTACTTTAGGTCAGCAATTTCAAAGAACCATCCTAGAAATTCTTGCAACATTGATATAGAATTGATCCGCGAAACTTACCTGGCCTGTTTGGACTACTCGAAGGTCAAACGGGGATGTTGACATATTTTTCGGTGCAGTGCCAACGAGTTGTTCTGACTTTCAACTCGAAAAGAATTATACTTAATCGAAAAAGAACCAACAATCAATACTCGCATATATGCTATGACGTACGTCATTTTTTGTCCAAATTTCATCATCTAGGGTCTCAAAATTACATTTTACAGTCTTATAAGAGACTTGTTAATTATTTCAGAATTTTTATTCGAAACCCAAACGAATTTGGATTCAACTGAAAATTTATTTTTAGTAGTTTTAGTTATTAGATTTCTTACTTTTCATCAACTCAAAAATCAAATAACATCAATATTTTATCACCTGAACTCGGACTAGCATTCTCAAAAGTTGCGATGAACAATGTTTGCTCATGTGCCAAAAGAATATTTGACAGCGGAAGTTTACATGGTCAACTTGACTCCAATTTAGTCTTTGAACCAATTTGAACAATTTCTTTTTTTTTTTTTTTTTTGAGTTTTGTACCTCGAGTAAGAATCAAGTTGACCTCTCAACCCATCTAACATGTCCAAGTAGCAACCTATTTAAGAATGGGATTGTCAATCCAACAACTGAAAGGAAAACTCACAGTGAGTACTCTCACTGGATATAAAAGGTCGTACTCAGTGCACAAAGCTCAAGCGAGGTCTAGAAGACAATCCAACAACTAAAAGGAAAGCTCACAATGAGAGTGCTCTCTGGACATAAAAGGTCGTAACTAGTGCACAAAGCTCAAGTGAGGTCTGGGAGATGTAGATGTCGACAAGCCTTGCTCCCATTTTTTGAAAATGCTGGGTCCAAAGAAAAAGGTATGGAGGCATCTGAAATGAACATGCCCCATACTCCTACTTTTATAGGAAAATAAGATGCACTCAATAATGCGAATCAAATTGACCTTGAGGAGAAGCTTCACCCCCGAGAACCACTAATCCTGAAGGAAGAGATACGCTGAAACTCAATCAAAAGATGCTTAACCCCACAGAGATGCAACTTAAAAGCACAGTCACAGTCCAAAAAACACAAATTTCTGACTATACAAAATTTATAATGGGTACCAATGGGCTTTAACCTAGATGGTATAATATGTCCTCCCCAAATGGAGGTTGAGAGCTCGAGCCCTGTTAGGGGAAATATTGTGGGTGGGTGTAAGTGCGTTAGCTTCAACTTTTGAAAAAATAAATAAAATTATAATGGGTATTTACTGCATAAGAACCAACAATGGTTCACAAAGTGAAAAAGCGAATAATACAGTAGAATAATATATGAAAATATCAATTCAGAGGTCCAACAAAATACAACGTTGATGAACTTATGTGTTAATAACATCTGAAATATAATTCAGATGGAAATCAGTAATACAGTGATGTTTGTTATTCAGTTAGAAAGCCATGTCACGTACAAGACTACAACATATGAATTTCATACAAATTAAACCTGTGGCATCACTCCAATCCTAGGACCTATTTACAACTTACTGGTGCGTCTCACTTGAATCACTGAGAGCTGTTTTATCAGGTCCTAATTTACAATCAATTTGCAGAGCCATCAGCCAAGAGTCTGCCTGAAAAAAAAAAGCATATGATCCACAACCATAAATGTCAAACGTTTATGCCAAAAAAATCAAAGTTCAAGTACATAAAAAGATGATCTGAAAATTTACAGTGAACTCTCTCTCTCTCTCACACACACACACATATATATATAGAGAGAGAGTTCAGTGACATGATAACCAATTATGACACTGTTCTGTAATATGTAATTTAGAACTTGCCAACCATCAATATGAAGAGGAAAAAACATTTAGAGGAATTATTCTCCTATTGAGACAGCCATAGATAACCATTCACAAATTGCAGATTCAACCATAAATTCAATGCCGCCTTCTCTCCACCCAAATCTACTATGAACTAAATCTTCCATATTGTCACACAATTTTGTAAATTCAGTCATTCATTCTAGCAAAATTGGCTCTTAAATTATGCAACTAAGCTATGCTACATGGGCTCGGGTATGCAGTCAGGTATGGGTGCGTCTCTAGGGAGTCGCACCTCCCTGAAACCCAAATCTTAGGACATGGGGACTTAACTTGAAATATATCCAAATTTATGCATGGAGCATGTGTACACGTCCTGCACATTTAAATACATTATACGATTAAAATAAGTGTATTGTATGATATTATTGGTAAAAGATTACTCAACTAAAATTCAGATCAAAGGGAGATGGTGATGTAGGAACCTCTCTCTACTATAAAGTAGGAACCTTTCTCTACAATCAAATTTGAGACTTTTCATCTTTTTTTTCATCACATGTAGATGTAGAGTACCGTCCATTGAGATGTCTGATTTGGGTCTGTGTGTCGGACACATTTCCCAACTCAATACCCATATCCTGTTATGTCAATACAAGGACACATTACCCAACTCAATACCCATATCCTGTTATGTCGATACAAGTATGTTGCAGTAAAGAGCAACGTCCACGGTCCACCTAATACAGCAACCAAGAGCAGCTTGAGAACATCAAATGGCTAATAAGATATCATTGGAAACTTGATGATTTATGCTTCAAAACTTATATTGCTTGATTAAACATTTAATATCGGGCTTATAGCAGGGATCATACTTTTTAGTTTACAGCCACAGAACCAGTTCCAAATATTTGTCAAGCATTTATAAATAAGCATTCATTATCTGCTCTAAGATAATGACCAATTACTGGACGTACCTGTATTTTTGAAACACTTGAGCACTCATACCGTAGCCCATGACGAGTTAAAATATAAAAGGAATATCGTGTATCATCATCTTCTCGCCTAAAGCTTGGCAGAGGACCTACTTCAATTACATCAGATAGTAGAGTCGAATCCTGAGGACTCAAATCTGCAAATAGTTCCTAACTCCATCAGGAATCAATTTTAGCAGTTTAAATTGAATGTTTCCACATGCAAAAGAGGAAATCTCCATATTACTAGAGTAATATAAATTTGATATATAGCACGCATGAGACTCAGACAGAAATATTGAACACTCATGCAAGGCTTACTACTGACCTAAAATCAGTGAGAATGGACAATCCTGAAAATCTGATAAATAATTTAAAGGAAAAAAAAAAAGCGAACAAAATAATGAGCAACTCTGATCGGAAAAAGGAACACAAAATTCTTGTTAAAACTATCACCACCATAACTGGCACATCTAAGAAAGAAAATTTTAAATTGTCATGTAAATATTGAATATGCTTGTATAAGCTAGTATGCCATCTATAACACATTCAATAGGGTTCATTAAAATCATAAGCTTGTGATAATACAACATCAAACCATTCCTAGGTTCCTGGCTCAGTATCAGCTACTCTTCATGCAGTAAAGAAGGAAAGACACAATTGCTTCAACTATGATAGATAATACAGTTTTGATGGCAGCCCTGATTAATAACATACGGTTTTTGTGGCCTAAATCATCACAACAATAGTACATTTTACGAAACACGGTAATACATAGAAAGTGTAATACAACCTAATTTAATTGTTATGTACAAATTACAATTCTAAAAAAAAAAGTACGGAGTACAGAAAGATGCTGGCAGGCTAAAGATTTCCAATAATCAATCACCTGTAGACAGCAGATAGAAGAAGATACATGGCCCATTAAGGACAACAAATCGTGGAAGCCAGTCATCAACATCAACATCATCAATAGGAGGAGGTTCTCCCGGTAACGCTGTCCATCTCTATCAAAGGAAAAAAATATAAGAAAATGTCAATGAAGTTCATAACGTGCACAAGTGTCTAAGAACTAGAATAAAGAAGAAACAGAAGAGATGGAGATAGTACAGTCCGAATGTATAAATAGCCAGACAGAGAAGCAGATCGCAAAATTTCATCAACATGTTGCAACCTGTATGGAAGAGAAGAATCTCAGTATTGATACAGAGGAACAGAAACATGTAGAGAGAGAATGCAATATTATAGTTAACAATATGGCAAGTACGAAGGAAAATGATCTTAAAATAAAATGTAAAAAAACAAGTGCTTTTTTTTTATTTCAAAAGAGAGAGAGCACACAGTTAAGTAGCTATAATCATACATCATGTTGTGACAAACAGCCGCGAACCAAGCACAATCACGAAACATGACACAAAACGAAACAAGTATAACACACAGAACACAAGAATTTACGTGGTTCGGCGATGTGCCTACGTCCACGGCGAAGATCCGACGAAAAATTTCACTATGCGAAAATCAAGAACTTACAAGTTTCAACCCCAAACCCTAGCTCTCTCACTCTCTTTCTGTGTTTTCAGTGTTTTCTCTCGTTTATCACTCCAAACCCTTAGATGCCCTTGTATATTGGGCTACAAGAGTCCTAATCCAGGTCCAAAACCCGCAAGTGAAAAACGGGTCATAAAATATTTTCGGGCCACAACATAACACATCACTATCAAGTTTAAAATCTAACTGCCCTTGGTCTCAACAAAGAAGTACAGCAAACTCCTGATTTTATTAGAGATAAGTGAAACTAAACCTCCACCAACTAGCACCACATTAATAATAACTGCCTGATTTTATTATCATGTCAACAAATAACAATTCACACAGGACCTTAACTCCATCTGTTATGTTGGTTGAGAATTTATAACATAGATGCACCAGGGAACCACGAAATCTATATGCAAATTTTATAGCACATAAGACGGAAATGATATCCACAAGTCAAAAATGTGTATCTTAGAACTTTAGCACCAAGTTTCCCTTACTGAGCTTTCAAATGAGCTTCTCTTTCTTCTAAATCAGCAAGTTCTGATCGAAGGGATTCTTCTTCTGCAGCACTTAGCTCAACCTGCCAGTCAAAATTAACGCTTCCATGAAAATGGAATTTTTACGAACACCAATTGATAAGCTAAATGAAAGTATCTGATAAACCTTTTCCTCATTATCAGTACCAGATCCCCATGGCAGCCCCCGTAGACTAAACAATTTCAACATTGCTGCAGCACTACTTAGTTTCCTTTGAGCTCACAAACAACAGTTGGACCTATCCTAAAGCAAAATAAGGAAACTAGACTGAAATTCAACTCAAAAGATCTAAGTTCCTTTCTTATCTTAATCATCATCATAGTTTTTCATCAAGAAAAAAATGTGGAACAGGTTTCAGTTCTTTGATGCGAAATAGAGAAAGTTATATTTGGAAGAGAGTCCAGAGACGATGTCGAAGCTTGAAAGTGATCTGGGATATCTTCCTAAGATCATCACCCATAAAAGCTAACTTTTACTTATTTAAGAAGGCGCATACCTAAGATCAGAAATAAAGATAAAAATGAGTTGTGATAGAAAAATCAACTTTCATACATTAATAAACCTCAAGTTCATAATGATCTTACCACCAAAGACCTAGCCCAAGTGGCATCTCCTCTTCCTCCCACATGGGAAGTTGAGGGTTCAAGTCCACATTAAGAAAATAGTGGGGGTGAGTGGCTTACCTATCAAAAACAGGGGGAAAAAAAGTTCACCATGATCACAGCATGCTAGCAACATGCACTGATGGTTGGATGAGTCGATGACTATCACCTATCAATGAACACTTCCAAGAATATAGTATAAGATACTTTCCTATTATAATATAAGCTCTATTGTCCAAATTTTCTATATAAAAGGTTCATTATGCAGAAGATGACCATTTGAAAATCTGTACCCAATACATGAACCTTCAAAATGCAACATAATGAAAGGTCTCCATAAAGTTGTTGGCACCTGGTATTCTACTAAAGCAACACACTGCGTGACTCAGAATTTAATTGCTGCATTGTGACCCCAAGATGCAATGTGGCACAATATGTGCATGGAATTTCTAGAATCAACTCCTACAAAGCACCAATAAGTCCTCTCCAAGCCACCCTTCCTGAGGAGGCACCCAAAGGTAAATAGTCTACACCCTAAAAAGAATTCTTTCCGGTGGTTTGTCATGTTATAGGTCGATAGGATTTAGGTTGACAAATTTAGTTTAAAAAAAAGTCTGTAATTTTTTATTTCATTTGTTTATGTTTTCTTAAGTAAGTTAAATAGTTTTGAGTCACCTCAATCCAAAGGAAAACATGGAGATTTCAAAGATTCAATAAGGGTAAGAAGGTAATTTCCAATGATCAAATTGTGCACTCACCAAATAAGGGTTTCATAGTCATGCATTCTTATTATTATTAATGTTAGGGTTCATAACAAACATGTTTTTATCCTACAAATAAGTTTTGAATGCATAAAAGTTGTTCTTGATTTGAAAATTTTAAAAATCCAAGTTGCAGGACGTTCGATCGATTGAAAGTTCTTAAAGGTCCAAAAAGGATTTACACACTTAAAACCCTAATCTTTTCAATCTCAAAACTCTATATAAAGGGTTCCATGTTCTCAGAAATATACACCAATACATACCAAGCCTATATCAAGGATTGAAAAGCATATGAAGTGCATTTTAGAAATTAATTGCTAGAGTTCATGTTTTTTCATTCATCACCGTAGCATCTAAATGGCGAGTGTTCGTACTTGGTGTTGATTATCTACAATCCAAGTGCATCAAGGAAATTCATCACAAACAATCTACACAACCTACAAGCTTGTATCCCAATACAGTATAGATAGTATATAACAATTCCCATCATAAATAGATAGACAACCTTATGATTTTCCATCAAACCCTCCACAATCTCTATATACAATCTTAATTCTTTCAACAATAATAAAAACAAAAATCAAGAAACTAAGAAATATGATATGCGAGTTAAAGCATGAGCGACTAGCTACATAAAAAATACAAAAAGCAGATTATACTAACTGAACAGAAATTAGAGAAACAAAGAAGAAGAGAATTTGTACCTTCCAGTTACCTTTTTTTTATTTTGCACCACAGAAGATGGAGGAGTAACTAATGGGAATTCATTATCATCTCGGAAAAGTTTTGACCAAGTGAATGCAATCATACGACTGTTCGGTACCGGGTGACCGGAGTGATTCATCGTG
The DNA here is from genome assembly GCA_026545225.1 of Cornus controversa. NCBI lineage: Eukaryota > Viridiplantae > Streptophyta > Magnoliopsida > Cornales > Cornaceae > Cornus > Cornus controversa. The sequence goes on from CM048847.1 coordinate 65,440,088, forward strand.
TAATAAGACTGTTTTACCCCCGCACGATATACTTATATTACAGGTCAAGTTATGCTACACAAATCCGAGAGTTTAAACCGACCAAATAACATAAATTTAAAAGTTCGTACCGGCTAAACAGAACGACAAACAGATTCGTGTGATTTTAGTTTAGATTCATATGATTTTTTTTATTTTTTTTATGAAGGGAGTTGAGATTCATATGATGTTTAGTGATCATGAAAAATTATTTTTAGGTTAGCTGCTTTGACTTTAAAGTTTCTATTATTTTCTTTTCATTAATTATTTCGTCGTGTTTCACGATGTGATAAGATTCTCCTTAAATGTGTTGAGGCTCTTTTCTAAAATTGGAAAATGATTTAGAATTTGAAACAACTCGATCGAACGGTTTTTATGAGACTGAAAATGACATTATCAGTTTGAGTTATTTGACTGTCAAATTTTTTTTTATATACTCCCTCTGTCCTATAATTTTAGTCTACTATTTTTTTTTTGGGATGTTTTAAATACATGTCTATTTCTTAAAATAAATTATATGATTCCTAAACTACCCTCTTCAAACTCTATTATCCTAAAAGTTTGGCCCACCATATAATAATAATACTAACTTTTAAACAAGGACTAATATATAAATTCATTCATTATCACACTAAAAAATGAATCCCACCATAAAAGGTTGGATTCTCCGAACATTCCAAAAATTATGGGATTGAGGAAGTATATATTTTTTAAAAATATATAACAAGAAAAAAGAAAGTAATATCATACAAGTTCAGTCGGCACAAATTGTATGACATAGTTATTATTATTTTATTTTGGTAAGAAATTTAACCACCAACTTTGTTCTTATAAGAACTTCAAGTCTAACTTTTTATTTTGACATGAGAAAAAGTATCATTTAACTTCAACATCTGATAACCACCTGACATTATTTGCTCCTAACTTACTTGGAGTAATAATACAAGACGGTAAAAACTATACAACATATCTTACAGGACCAACCCTACAGCTGCAATTCCTTTGGACTTTGGTAATTTTCCTATTTTAATTCTCATTTGTTTGGAAAGTGTTAAAGCCTTTATTGAACAAAATATGTTGGAGAAATTTGATTGAAGTACTCTAATTGACAATTTTTCAGTTCAAAATATAAGACGATCACATTTACTTTGCTATGAATTTTAATTTTTGTGACTAAACTATGTTAAATGTCTTTTTTTTTTTTAATTTTTTGATATAAACTAGATCGTGTTATTTACAAAACATCAAGATTGAATTTCGCCTCATTTTAATAAAAAATTCACTCTTATAAAATATAAGCCTATAAAACCTTATATATAAAGCATCTCACATTTGAAAGTTTGTTTAGAAAATTCCAAAAATTTGAAAATATCATACCCTTGTATCATAGATTTTTTTTTCTTTCTCATCTACTTTAATTCTCTTGATGACACGCAAAGTGCACAAACTCGCAATGAGAAAACACGTTCTCGTGATAAACTTGCTCCACTTCATATCATTTGTTTGCTTAAATTTATTATTCCTATGTTTGTCTAACATGTAATAAAGTATGAATTTAACTATAGATCATATTATTTATATAATAAATGAAATAAGTACTATTATGTAAAGAATACAGGCAAAAATAAAAAAATCGGTGATTGGTATATAACAGGAAAGAAATATAGAAAGAAACAAAAACAAAAAAATGCTCCTTATTGCGCTGATTCTCCTCATAGGATGTACAAATCGAAAAAAATACACTATAAATCCCCCTAAATACTCCTGCAAAAAATTCATTTTTTTTCTTTCTTTCATTGAGGTGTTTTTGGAGCGCAAATAACATATTCCTTACTTTATTTGGTGTGACCTCCCATCCCCCAAAAAGAATAAAGAAAAAAATCCTTTTAAGTGAATGATTTTATAAATTCCCGTTACTCCCTATTTTAGAGTAAAAAGAATAACTTTATTTTATCCCGTTACTCCCTATTTTAGAGTAAAAAGAATAACTTTATTTTATACATTAAAAATGGACATCCAACTCAAATCTCCCGCAAGGCCATTGTAGCAAGAGCAGGTCCATTGAAATTGAAATTGGAAGCTAAAAATTTTTTAATTTTAATTTTAAAACATCGATTCAGTGCTTCGAAACATATGAAGGTAAATGTTAGAACAACATAGAATTGGAGAGAGTTTTGATTGATCTAGGAACTTGGGATCCTTTGGATGAAGACATTTTTCTCTGCTCCCATCGAATTTGATTCGATGAGGACTACCAAACAATCAAAGGCCATAAAAGCCATTGGATAACTGGGAAATGCGCCACTACATTTGGTCACCTAACAAATAACCCATACATACAACAGCGAATCATTTTTTTTCTCTAGTCTTTTAATCTGAAGAATCAGATAATAATTTTCAATTCTCCGTTGCGCATGCTCTTTCTCGGCCACCACTAAATAAACAAGTCATTTTGATGATTCCTCACCAATTGGTGTCATTTTGGTTTCCTTATTTACGTACTACTATTAGTAAATATAAAAATAATACACGAACCATAATGTCAATCCATTATCCGTTTTAAATTTCTGCCAACCCACCATCACTGGTTGTTACCTCCAGCATATTGGCATCACACATGACACAGTACAGCAATTATAATAATAATAATAATAAAAATAAATATCACTTGCACTCTTTTAGTTTAGACAATATTTCTATGTCAGACTTCCTATGGTTCAATTTTTTCGACTCCTAAATTTTGAATTAATGTATCAATTTTTTTCCTTTTGTTAGTGTTATCGTCAGCAAAAGAGTCAATTTAACAAATATCACATTACAGTTGAAAATATTGAAACTACAGGGAGTCAGGTTAGAATATTGCCTTAAACTGAGAAACTCTTAAGTAATAATAATTGTAATAGGAACGTTCCACGCAGAGAGTGGAGAGTGCAATCTGTCGAGAAAAAAGTGTAGGGCAATTTCATCCACGTGATCGAAAACAGATAAGAGGGCCTTGAAACAAGGTTCATGGTGGGTCAGTTCAAATTGTAACGAGAGAAAGAAAATTGATGTTGATATTTCATTATATATCTTTTCTATTATTAGTAATAAAATTTTATTTAGCAAAATATTCCGTACACAAAAATATACATATATATGTATACATATACAGATGAGTCAAGGGAAAAAGATAACATGTCTCGGATCATATTTAATTTATGCCAATACTCTCGGGGTAGGGTATCAAATGCAGTTTCATCACGCCGTCTCTGCAGTGGAGTCCTTTTATGTTTGTGTCCATTTTTACTGTGTCTTTTAACATTTTCTCAATTCTTTCCTCACAAAAGAGAATGAATATTAAAATCCAAATTTAAACCATTAATTTCAGGAAAAAAAAATGATTAAATTATTCTGATGCAGGTGGGTCCATATTTATAGTTCTAGGCCACATGAAACTTGAACTTGAACCGTCGATGCTAGTGTACGTCACCAGCGGGCTCAACTCCAATTAAAATATAATTGTGAATAATCAGATATAGTTGAAGAATAAACTCACCAAACTAGACTTAGCCTGGATGGTGGAGACATCACTACAGGGAAAGTCATCTTTCAACCCCTCTGCAAAATGGTCTATATACCATATTTCCCACACCGCTGAAAACAAACAAAAACTTTCTGAAAGGCACACCAAATTGAGCATTATAAACCAAAATGATTCAGAAAAATAGGAGAGGCTTTGTAAAATAACCTGAAACTTCACAGAAGAACCTCACTCACAGCAGGCAGAAACCAGCACGCGGATTAAATTTTCTCAAAAGACTTTCAGAAAATGATAGGCATCAGCAGAGGCTTGTTAGATCTCTATTCCAGGAGCATTAGGAACGGGAATTTCCTTCCTTGGAACAGAAATCCACTTAAAGATGGTTGAAGAAAATGAAATTTTATTGATGAACTAAAATGAGAAGCAAGCACAGAACATATTAATAAAAGCATTGATCGATAACGGCATTTCAAAAACTCATGAAGAAATATATTGTCTTAATGTGTACTTTCAGGAGAATGATGTATCCGGCTTAAATTTACTGACCCAGACTCGATTGACTCTTGCATCACAACTTCACATGCCTCAGATGGCACATCAGAAAAAAGCAATGCACCACACATGGTCTCAACCAACTTCTGTTCCCCACTACTATTGGCACAGTGATTGCCTCTGGAGTCGCTCGCCCAGTTCACATCTTCAACCTTGCAAGGTGACTGAGCATCACACTTCTCAACATTTTCCAGAGGCAAAGATTTGTCCTCGACAATGTTCTCTGAGGTTTCCTGATTGCAAACAGGATCAACCTCCATTTTCACCTCGTTTAAAGTTGAAAATGGCTCCTCTGATTTCTTCAAACTGTTTGGATGATCTGGTTCATCTGCCTTCTTGGTTGCTACAGGAGATACTTCTAGCTTTTCACAAGTATTTGGAAGCTCTGCTATCTCCTGATTAGGTTTCGAGACAGCATCATCTGCCTCTTTCTGATCACAAGCCAGATCCAGCTCCCCTGGTTTATCATCGTTTGAACAAACTTTTGAAACAAACTTCGGGTTCTCCACATTAAGAAAAGGTACCCTCTCCCCATTAATAGCCTTGATTTCTTCTCTCTGCTTCTTGTAAAGGGACATCGCTTTCTGCAAGTTAACCATAAGATCAGTAGGATAATCAAACATTCACTAAACCTGCAAAAATCCAGGTCAGTACAACCCTTGCAATTCGAAATCATCAATTCACACAGATTTGTAAGTTATACTTTGCAAGTGATGAAAATAAAATACATAATTCCACAACATAGAGAAGCACATAGGCTTGTAAACAGATGAAGTGAGATCAAGAACTGTTGGTTCTCTCGGAAGTCATAAAATATTCCAGTAACTGTTAGTTTTCTCAGAAGTCATAAAATATTTAAGTGATAAATTTGAAATGAAGGTAAAAAAGAGGACCAAATAGTCATATTAGAACACCCAACCTAGCAGTGATGATTGGCAATCCAAATCTTTTTGTAGACAAGCAAGCTTTATTCACGGACAGGAAGAGCAACAGAAGTACATAAACAACACAACACCCACTTGGGTAACTCAAAGGAAAGAAGGTCAAATCAAAGCAACAAATACCAAAGAGGGCAATCCAAACTTTGATCTGCATGACCACTTATGCTTGAACCTTTTTACCTATAACAGGAGAAAAAAAGACCGAGGGTAATCCAAACTTTGTCTACATGACTACTTATGCTTGAACTTTTTTTATCTATAATAGGTGAAAAAAGGAACCCCTATAGTTTATTTAAACAGACTCCTCCATTACTGAACAAAAAATGTCCACCATTGAGGATACTCAGTCAAGCTCTTAAGTAGGACCAATGGAAAACCTAGGACCATCACCAAGAAGGCAATGGTAAGGTGAGGACGCTTGCAATCAAGAAAACTTGGAAAATTTAAATAAATAAATACACAAGGAAAAGAAAAAATGAACAAAAAAAGAAAAAGAAAAAACATAATGTTACTTGATCCAGGCTTATAATTCCTACCAAAGACAAATGATATTACATCCGTCCCATATTATTTGTCCATCTTTTTCAGATATATACCAAAAGGTGAATACATTATCTACACATCTCCTCAAAGAGGTAGAATCCCTAAGATGAACAAATAACATGGGATGGATGAAGTATCTGCGTAAATGAAAGAAAATAGTAAACTCAATCAGCACATCCACAAAGTACATTATATCTACAAAACTAAAGTAGGAACATTATCAAGAGCATGCAGTGAATATTCAGTGTCACAAAACCGTAGAAGATGGCAATATATTGAATAATTTTTTTTTCTTTTATTTGTAAATAAAATATTCACTTCCCATCATGCATTACCTGAAAAACGGAATCATTTATGGCAGCAAAAGGTGAGGCGTTTAATGCTTTTTTGTAATTCATCAGTTTAGCTTCCATAACCTCCTGTCAAACAAAAAGAACGGATTTTATTAGAACTAGGTGATTGAAATAATTAGAAGTAAAAAAAAATTTCTGGGAAATCCATGAACAAATTCGACCAGGATAAGGCTGAAAGGTTTCCTATTGGCCTATCTTTGGTAAAGTTAGTTATTTAGGTACCGGTCCAAGTCCACATAAAAAAAAAAAAGGCCTTTAACAGATCAATTCAGTGTTGGTTTCTGTAAAGAAAATGAGGCAACCCTCATCTACACTACTTCTTTATATTCCCAAACAGCCCCATATTTGAAAATGTAGTCAAGTTTACCTCCATATATGGAATCTTGGAAACATCTTCAACAGAATTAGTTTTCTGATCCATATCCATCAAGCTAGTGCACTGCTTATATAACTCAGGTTGAGCAAGATCTGCTGATATGTCGAGCTTGGAAAGATAAGTATGCCAAGGACAATTATCATCCTTTCTTGATGGCTTAGAAATGCTGGGGGTTTCCTCCTTAAGTGTTTTGGGAGCTTTAAGAGTGCTCGTAGCAATAGCACCACTGGACTTATTGATGTCAATGTCCTCCACCTTTAGACAGGGCTGCTTTTGTTCATTCTGAGCTCGCTCACCTGACTGATCAGTCCAAACTTCATCTGCTGGTCCACGAGCTGAATAATCTTGTTTCTGGGGATCAGCTGGCAACTCTGTGCTCACACCACTATTTTGCCCCTTCCAAATTTCTCCACCTGTCTCCCAACCCCGACCGCTCATCGGGAATCTATTATGGTCCCAATCTGGCCTCCCAAAAATGTGGGAGTCGTCCCCAAATACAGCATTATTAGCATCCCAACCATGTAAGGGAGGAGGGCATGAGTCATCCACAGGATTCCGCCAAAACGGCCGCCCATGGCCAGAAAATCTATCAGCATCGGGAATATGGTAAGGAACCACCGTGTGATTTAATTCCATTGAAGGTCTAACGCCAAACATTGGCGGAGCAGGAAATTGCTGCATCACTGGATGAAATCCTACGGGTGGACCATGTTGGAAAGGTATGAAGCCGTTTGCCATGGGGGAAGGCCAGTTTTGGACACCTTTCCAAGCATTTCCGTGTGCTCTTCCAATGCTAGAATCACCAATCCTCCTATGGCGGTTGATCGACTTACCTCTATTGTCATCTTCCACAGAAAATACCGAATGATTGTCAACCCCTGTCCTGAAGGGAGGAGGAGGAGGTAGAAGAGACTTGGAATTGCTTTGGAAGCGACTAGTTCGATTGAAAGGTGAAGAAACAGATAAAGTGTCTCCGTCTGCTTGGGACAGTTCGTCCACAGGAAGTGTATCCATAGGCAACTCACGACTTCCTCTCCCTTCCTTGTCAGAATAATCCTTTGTATCCCTAGAACCACCACTCCTCTGCCCTGATTCTTCAATATCAAGACTTCGCCTGATGTCCAATTTGTTCAAGTGTCTGCGATCAGTACTCGATGATGATGGGGATTTATCCACCTTCTGCATAGGAGAAGTGCGGGAATCTGATTTCTGACGCTTTTCAATTGAAAATTCACTCAAGTGGCTGTCATCCTTTGGAACAGCTTTCTCCATTGAGCGAGAGGCAGAAACTTTCTCAGTCACTCCAGAAAATTCTTTAATAGAGGTTACATCATGCCAAACTCTCTCTTCGTTCGCATAGTCCCTGTACTTTGATCCTTCTTGCTTTGAAAGCCTGGAACAGCATAAGAATGACAAAATGAATGTTGGGCTCAGCTCAGTTTGATGGTTGAGTACAATTGTAAACAAAATGGTCAAAATCAACTGGAAGTACGCTCCTAATGAATTAGACTATTAAGTCAGAGGAAGAGATCTTAAATTATCAAGTACCCAAATTAAAAATAAACCAATTTCAAAGTCCCATATATAATTTGTGAGAAAGCAGGTCACATAAATATCCCGTTGTATAGACAAAAGCAGACCATTCCATAAAGGTAGTTTCATTAATCACGGTCAGGTACCCCATGTATGCCACCACCAAAGCCACGGGCATAAGGATATGGAACACAAACAACAATATTGATAAGGAACAATTTAATTACTGATACTCATCTCAACAGTCCCCCAATGCTATTAAAAAACAATTAGGCTTACATCTAATTAATAAGACTTGAAAGTGCTGGAAGGTAAGGAACGGTAGTTATATTAATGTCTTTGACTTTTCATTTGCGCTTGAACAGAACAAGAGTTGAACTTTCCTTCCATTCAGGCAGGGCAGCAATGGCCTTTTCTCAAATCTAAACTCCATGTGAAATACAACCTTCACTTTCCACCAAAAATCTCACGCTAAGCAAAATACAACCGTAGAGAACTTCATAAAATAAGTTAAGGAACTACATTACATATGCCCAAAAAATTTGCATTTTTCTCAAAATTTTCAAAAATAAAATAAAATTGTGCAATATTTTTTTCCTTTTTTTTCTAAGGCCCCCACTACCACAAATAATGACGTAGGCTATGTCACTTGGGCAGGCCTTAGGCAGGCACCCCTCCCAAGTGCAATGAAGGACGCCAACCTAGGCCACGGGCCTTCTTGATAATTACAATTATCAAGTTTCAAAAGCCTCTTAGGAAATGAGTTCCCCAGTTTTCAAGATTAATAAATAAACCTCTATATATTTGAGCAGCTTAAATCTTATCCCTAATGGTATCTATTTGTTCCAATAAAGTCTCATACATTTCTCAACCAGCTCATATTTTTTCTTCATATCAGCTACTGTTTCTTTTTCACATAATGGAACTTATAGGCACAAATTTATTTCCCACACATTGGTCAACAAAAACAAGGGTGCCAAATTTTGTGGTCTCATACCATTAAAATTTTTAAACTGGTGGTAATCAACAACAACAAAGTTCATCACCTAACCCAATGTAAGAGACATCGAAAACAGATTTCAATCCCCAGAATACGAAACCATGCATTTAGATACGTACTTTTTTTGGGTTCTTTTTTCTTTTCTCATCTTTTTGAAGCGAGTCAGTGGCAGGGAAATTTGTTTCAGAAACAGCTTCCATAACCCTACGTATCAATGTGTCCAACAACCCAAAAGAATGCTAAATTTAAGCATATCATTAATACCCATACAATATATTGCGCAGGGTGAACAAAACATATAGTTGACAACAAATCTTTAATGCATCAGAAGAAAAAAATTATATAAAGATAACCTGTAGTGATCTCTTCCAGCATGATAACTGGAGCTCGGGGAACTCCTCCGTCTGCTGTGGTTAAGAGAAATTTCCACATCTGCATTCCTCGAAAATCTTCCCCTATCAGTAACTGACTCTGCTTTAGCACTACTCATAGATTTCCTTTCTGCATCAGAACGCTGCTCCTTGGTACTATGATATCTCATATCACTATGATCCTCTTTGTCATCTTTATCGTTGGATCTTCTCTTTCCCTTGTCATCTTTGTACCTGTTGCTCCGATCTTCGTATATAGGACTATCATCACGATTGGTTGATTTCCTATAACGCTCTCCAGCATTACTTTCATCCCTCGAACGCTTAATATCAGATTTGTCACTAGTGCGATCTCTTGAAATGCGTTCGTCTCTGTACTTGATGTCCCTGAGTCTCCTATCTCTATCAAAATCATCTCTAATCTTGCCATCAGAATGTCTATTCTCTCTGTCAAGATCTTCCTTATGTTTATGATCTCTGTCAGCATCTTTCCAGTACTTATCATCCCTTTGTCTATTATCTCTCTCACCTTCTTCACGATACTTATCATCCCGGTGTCTGTTATCTCTCTCACCATCTTCACGATACTTATCATCCCGGTGTCTGTTATCTCTGTCACCATCTTCACGATACTTCTCATCCCTATGTCTGTTATCTCTCTCACCATCTTCACGATACTTCTCATCCCTGTGTCTATTATCCCTCTCACCCTCTTCCTGATACTTACCATCCCTGTTTCTAATATCTCTGTCACCATCTTCCCTATACTTATCATCCTTGTGTCTGTTATCTCTCGAACCATCTTCCCGATACTTATCATCCTTGTGTCTATTATCTCTGTCACCGTCCTCCCCATACTTATTGTCCTTGTTTCTGTTATCCCTTCCACCATCCTCCCTATATTTATCACCATGACTTCCATCCTTATGCCTTTCATCCTTGTATCTTCCATCCTTTGCTCGTTCACCCCTCGAAGACAATCGCTTATCATCAATTTCTCTAGCATTATCTTGATATTTATCTTTATCGCTAGAACTATCTCTTCTCTTCCGTATCCGTTTCTCAAGTTCCTTCTCTAACTCGGGATTTCGTAACTCATCTTGTATAGGCCGCCCTGTCGTGGAAAAATAAAAAAGAAAATAAAATAAGATGGTCACAAGATTGACAAGTTACAAAAATGTAAACTGAAATTTAGTGAAGAAAAAAAATAGACCACAAAAGCCACATCTTTTACTAAATTTTCTAGAGGTAAACATCTTGAAAATGTTATACTTGTAACAAATTCAACAGCATGACGTATTCTGTGCATGAAATATTTCATCAACATCTATTAGAATTAGCAAATTCATGAAAAGAGGTGCATGTGGAAAGAAGTGACAAGGAACATTATTACACAATGCCGATATTGAGAAATGCGTAAAAGGTGCCTTCTACTTCTTTTACAGGTTATCACACTTAAAAAGGAACCCCAAACATTGAAAAAAAGGCAGAACTCTACAAACCAAGACCAAATTCCTAATGTACACGTGAAATAGAAGTGCAGAACACAATATGCATACACTTGGTTGGGAACCCACAATGGAACAAAACCTCTATCACCTAATTACTAATAGCATGACTAACAAATCCATGACAATAAGTCTAGATTCACAAATCTATATGCCTAAGTAACTTATGATACATCATACATGAAAGTGCTTCCGATAAGACAGGGATCTGTACGCTTCAATCAATATTATCCAGATAGCACCATAGAGTCGGATTTTAAAAATAACAAATAACAGAATCATTCTTGACAAATCCTCGAGACTGAAGAATCAATGAAAAGGATATTCACTTTCCAAACGTGAATATGATCAATGCCCACATTTAATGCGCTCTCAATCTTTTCACTTCTTACTTTTTGTCTTGTTTAATATTGAAACAGTAAAGAGTTTTGACTTGCAAAACTATATAGCCCACAAGAAATCAACTTATTATAAGAACTTCTTCCTTGGCACTATAAATGCCTTTTCAATGGGCGTTCTTCCTACGGCAACTACTTCCATTTATCAAAAACATTTTTTTGTTTCCTGAGTAGTCCACTTTTAGCATCATAACTAAGCTAATCATCAATATCTTCTATTCTACACTTAGCTGACAATCTAATCAGAGAATCGTGCAACAAACTTATAACTCCTCAAAGTTAACCTCAGGCCAACAGCCCTAAAAGTAGTCAACTAACAAACTACGCAGATCAAAGAAAACTAGAACATACTTTAAAACCTCAAGCCTCAAAATCACAAAACCAAAATAAAACAGCAGCAGCCAATTTTATTAGAAATATGAAATCAGTCAGATTAGCTCAAAGGAAGGCCATAGGCCTCTGCAATCAACAGATAATTGAAAATTGGAAGATTGGTACTGCTCTTTCTCCCTTATGAGTTAAACAGCCTAATCTCATTAGGAACATATCGCATCCAATTGGAAAGCTACAAAAGACTCGATTAAATCACATCAGGTTTCAGCACATTAACTACCCATTATAGCCAACCTAAGAAACAACAGAAATGGAAACATCCTCAAAGATACCTACACAGTTCCCCAAATTCTTTGTTTTTTTCCTCTCTTACAATGAAATTGATCAATCACTTCTCCAACCATTCCATGTAGTCATCTTAAATAAGCATCCATCCATTGCCAAAAATACAGGCTAGATAGCACAAGTTGTAAATCATCTAAGGTATTGTTTAATAGCCTAATTGTGTGCTTAAAACTGAATTTTTTATGCTTATTATATCTAGTGTGTGTGATAACGCAGATCTAGTAATCACTTAAAAAGAAAATTCCAGTTAAAAGATGTTTGATATTATGCTGACTGGATGTTTGTATTGAGGCCGACCCAGTTCTTATGGGAATAAGGCAAGGATGATGTCGAATGTATTGAGGGAAAAGTGATTTTAAATTTCAACAAACTCCACAAATTTATCCTTTAATTTCAGTTCTACATATTCAGCTGCTGAAAAGTATTCAGGACAATTAGATCGCAGTAAAAAATTTCAAAGCTAATTTTCAGTTTTATAAAAAACCACCTTGGTAATATCTTTCTTTTTTTTTTATAAGTACAACCTTGGTAAGATCTAACAGCAAGATTGTCAATTGCCATACACCTGAATCACCCATCTAATCAAATTCTTCACCAGCCACACCCCACACCACCCCCAACTTGTTTTTGAACACCATGTCAATATCTTGTACACCTTTAGTCCTCTCATTTTGTCCTGCGCCTTACTAAAAAGATACTTTTTCAAGATACACTTTCATCACTACGACTATCACAATTACCAATAGAAACCAACCGAAAGACTATCTTGCTCTCTGTGTAGACTTGACTTGAAACATCTGATTACTTCTAGCCATATTTTGGTGCGCATGGTATTAATGACTTTCACATTTACTTATTAAGTAGAAATGTAATTAACTCAACCTTTTGAAACTCAAAAGTACATGCAAAGCTCTACCTTTGCGAAAAGCTGAGACACATACTCGAATTATGTATACAAAAGTCTCTTCTTGTGCAGAAAAAGTTGTACAGTACAGGAAAATATTAACGTAGTTACATAAACATGCTTTCACTTCACTTCAATTGACTAACACTATTGATAGCAACAACTTCCATAAAACCAACAGTATAGTATCAGCAGATTCAGCACAACAACAGTAAAACTATAATATGACCACAGCAATTAGTTACCTTACCAGTATTTTCTCTACTTCGTTTGCCCTGTCGCTCATCACCAAAATCCCCTGTTTGTGATCCATGCTTCATAGCCACTTCACCATCCACGGCCGGTGCCGCTGCATCACGCTTAACGTTCTGAGCCTTCCTCTCCTTTTCCAATCCGCGTTCCTTGTCTTTTGATTCCTTCGAATCTTTATATTGCTGAACTGCTTTCAACCCAGAATCCTTTTCGGACTTCTGCTTCGGATCCACCTTATCCGGCACTGGACCAACATTCTCCTCCTTCTTCTCACTGACATTATCATGCCTTCTACTACTTTTACTCTTTGAATCAACAGAAACCTTTGACTTTGAGCTTTTATCCGAATCAAGCCTCGAACTTTCCCCTTTCCTCTCCTTCTCAGTAGTCACACCATCGCCTCGCTCGTTCCCGCCACTGTTCCACCTCTCACTAGCAGCAGCATCGGCCTTCTCTTTGCGACGCTTCGAAACAACATGTTCTTCTGGTGTATCGCCATTACCATGATCAGACGGATCTTTACCGTCTCTAGACAAAGAAGAAACTTTACGCTTCTCACCAGAACATGAATCCTTAGAAACCCTAACTGAACCTTCTTCCTTGCCGTTCCTGTCACTCATCTTCACATCTTCTGCTGATTCCGAGTACTCTCTATCGTCTTTCGAACCATGTTTGCTTTGCTTGTGCGATTTGTGCCGAGAACTTCGCGTCATAACTATATAATAATAGTATAGATAACAAGAACCAAAACCAAAAATTCAAAACCCTAATTTTAAAGTTTTGACTAAGATCGGCAAAATTATATAGATTCCGCCGTTACCAGATGTTGCCGGTCAAACAGGAGAACAAAATATTTTTGGCCGGCCGATAGGACCACCGAAAATCTGATGGCTGAACTTTGGGAGACTTTGACCGATCAGATCGCTGGATTGCGGCAAAATCGGAAACCTAAAAGATACGAGAGCAGCCGAACGATAGAGAGAGAAAATAAATAGACATAGAGAGAGAAGAAAGTTGGTTGTGTTCGTCTGTAGAGGAGAAAGAGTGATTGAATCTGGAAATTTTTGTCGAGAGAGAGAGATATAGAGAGAGGAGGAGGAGGATTTTGTGTTGTTTCTGCGAAATTAAAATGTGATTCGTATTGTGGTTCCGTGGATAATTGGTTTCAAATGACAATAAAGCCCTTGATAGTTTTGATTATTAGTTTTTTTTTTTTTTTTTCCTTTCTTTTTTCCGAGCATGGATTTAGGTACGGATTTGTGAGCCTTGCGACTCACAGTCACAGATGAGCAGAAATGCAGAATCCGAAAAGATGTTTGAACACATTCTTTTTTTGGACTCAGTCTTTTTATAAGAGGACTGAGAAATGGAAATTATTGTTGTTTTCTAACTAATAAGTCAAAAAAGATACATATTAATCTGAAAAAATGTTATATGGTATTTTTTATAGTGAAAAATATATGTGTTTCTTGTATTTATAACTTCTAAAAAAAGTTTTCAAAAGTCTATACTGTTCATATTTAACCCATATTATTATGATACTATCTATGCCTCCATATTATTATGATACTATCTATGCCTGGCTTTGATTAAGCATCTGGAAATTTAAATATATAATACAAATTTAAAAAATTTCATTTTTTTTTTCATTCTCAATCATTTCCAAGAATTTCTTAATGTATAATTTCATTTAACCATGGAAAAGTTTGCTTTCTTTCTACCTTTCTGTTTTATTTACCTTTCCTACATTTTCCTTAGTCTTAATAAATTCACTAACAAGACAGAGCATTAAATATGATCATTGACTTCTAAAAGGATAAAATACCAAAGTTATAGTTTAATCTCTTTAACTCCTGATAAATATTTTATCAGGAAAAAAAATCTTATAGTTTAGCACGTTTTTGACTAAAAATTGAGTATCTCGGTTGATGATGCAAGCCTTTGACTAAAAAGTCCAATGAAATTTATCTTGTTATCGTCATTTTATTTTAAAATAGAAAGAACAAAAAAAACATACAATTTAATACAAAGATTTTCTATAACTTATATGAAAATCATATCTTCAAAATAAAAAATTATCTCAGCACGTACGGAATAAAGTTGCTTACATTTGACTCTTTTCAAATTTTATGACAGCAAGAGTCTTGTATAGAGGTGCACATGGTTCGATTCCTACCGGAATTAGAATCGATTTCAACAGTTCCTCAATTTTAGAACCGAAACAGTTGAGTAAAGTTTAATTTTTACGGTTCCGGTTCCATTTTTTATATTTGAAATAAAATATTGAATTCAAGAAATGTGGATTTCCTAAATACTTATAATGGTGTATTCAATTAGAATTTTAAAGAATTTTGAAAGGCATTTTTTAAGTGATAGATTTTCACGAATTTATATGGCTTTAAGTAGAATCATGGATTTTTATAGACTTTCATTAATTTCTATAAACTTTTATTACAAACTTTCATTGATTTGTATAAACTTCTATTAGAAACTTTGATAGATTTTTGTTAGAAAATAAAGAAAGATCATTGTATTTGATTGAATTGATATTTTGAACAATACATAAATACCTATTTATAAACACATAATCTTGGTGGCTAAATAAACTTAGGAGATAATAAGTCCTAATCTTAGATAGTTTAGGAGAAGGTGTAAGAAACCTATTAGAAAAAGATATATAATCTATAATATGAAATATATAATCCAACACCCTCGCAAACTCAAGGTGAGTCATATGAAGTCAACTTGAGTTTGGAGACAAAATCTTAAAGGC
The DNA here is from genome assembly GCA_026545225.1 of Cornus controversa. NCBI lineage: Eukaryota > Viridiplantae > Streptophyta > Magnoliopsida > Cornales > Cornaceae > Cornus > Cornus controversa. The sequence continues at coordinate 65,455,811 of CM048847.1, forward strand.
GGTTTGCAAAAGCAATCTGGTGATGTAACCATCTGTGCGAACACATACAAAGAAGCTGCAAAAGAATGAGCTCGTTGAAATCAGCGACTTTGACACACAGATATTATGGCTCGTGAAAGCAATCTGGTAATTTTACCAACAGTGGCTGCAAAACACATACAAAAAAGTTACAAAAGAGCGAACTCGTTAGAGTCAATAAGACCGAAAGATACTCGTTGGAGTAAAAACTGATTTGAAAATCAAAAAAGAGGCTTACTGAAATCAGCAACTTTGACACATAGATGCTAGTGAGAGCCGATGAATTGAACTTGAACTGGGTTGTCATATATATATATATATATAGGCGGAAACAATTTTGACAATTGCCCACCAGGGATGAAGCCGATGGTGCCATCCCTGTCGGTGAGGGCGATAAACTGTGAAGACTACTAGGAATTGATAGGTTGTGATGCCATGTTAAAAATATAGGAAATATATAATCTAACAATTTTTATAAACTTCTATTAGAGACTTTGATAGATTTTTATAGACTTGTAATGATTTCTTCAATATATTTTATTTATTTGTATTCTTGAATTATATTTTTGCATACGAGTAAACCAATGGTTCAAGGGGCAGACATAATGCAAAATAGATAAGTTATCCTTTATGATTTCTGATATTTGGAATTATTCAATAGAATTATTAAGAATTTATACAAAATTACATATATCACTTCTCATAACAGTGTGAAGAATGATTAAGCAATATATGTCAAAATAAAAGTTGAATGTATGATTTGGATTGGGTTGAATCATGTTCGTTCTATTGTTATTTTATTCGTATTATATGTTAAACTAATGACACAAAAGTTATGCTCGTGTTAAATGGAATATTTTCATATTTTTTAATTTTTGCCTCACTGTATTAGATAGATAGGATATATAAATATGTTATTTTTTTTATAAAAAAGAAAAAAAATATTATACTACTGTGGCTCGCACCATAATTTTCACAAAAAACAAAAGTTATAACAAACGCAAAACAATTGGCATTCACAAAAGTATAGTGAGAAGTTTATAACAAGTTTGAAAGCAAAGTTTAAAGGAAAATATTTAACATTCATTACTCAATATCCTTAGTTCTCATTATTATCATTGTGCCTGACATCTCATCCATTCATTAGCATTATCTCGTTGTTACTCTTGTGTTTGAAAAAAATATTTTAAAAAAAATTATAAAAGATAACTCTCTACAATTTTTTGCAACTAAATTTTTAGAAACAATTTTCATAAAACTTACAACAAAATAATTTTTTTTTGGTATAACATTTTGAGTTTTCATTTATCTGAAATATAAAACTGTTTTTAAAAAATTAAACCAAACAGATTATAAAGTAAAAACTTTATTTATAGGGTCTAGGTTAAATCATTAGATAGATTATTGGAGAACTTTGAACCTAGGTTATATTGGATTATTAATTGGACTTCATAATCAGTCTCTGTGGCTTAATGGATTGATTCTTTGCAAATATTGTAGAGGGATTAATCTCTCTCATACTGTGAGATATTGATCAACTTGCCTAAAAACTCGAGTTTTACAAGTTCTCCTAATCCAATAGAATAAGAAATAATTTGAGAAGAGATAAAGAGAAAAACCAAGAGAGAGAAATAAAAAAAGAGTGTACCTTGAGATGGAGAAAAACTGTTTGTATAAAGTCCACCAAAATCTATGGGAAAAATGTTAGATTTGTTGTGGGCTTCGGTATTTATACATTCCACTCTCAAATCCATCAAAATCCACCACTTAATGAAATCCTTCAAAATCTATGACTTTTTTTACTACACCTAGACTTTTGTAGACTTTTTTAAAATCCTAATTGAATACCGCCAGATTTGTATGGCTTTTTAAAAGTCTATAAAAGTCTGGATTGAATACACTCAGATTTTTAAAATTTTTTAAAATCCTTTAAAATTCTAATTGAATACACCCTCTTTAGTTGACATTTTATGTGATATTATTATATGAAATCTCACTTATTTTAACCGTCATTATTATATGTTATCATTATATGGGAATTGTTTTTATTATATGTTAGAAGCATAGAAGATATTTATTAATCTTATTTATATATATATTTTCACAGTTTCTGTTCCTTAACTGTTCCTAAAAATTGAAATTGGAACGAAAATCGTAGTGAACGATTCAGGTATAGTTCTGATTTCACTGAATTTTTTGTGCACCCTTAATCTCGTGCCCTAGACTATCCTTATTTTCTATCTTAAATATGATGACTCAATACCTAGATACATAATTGAAATTGTAATTTTGTTAATCCAATTGATTACATAATTTCTAACTAATTCTTTTCCTAATTCCAAATTCAAAACATGATTTCATTCTACCTACTCAACATAAATTATTTTCAAATTGTCTTACAAAATAAACACTACTACATAATCTTTTTCTTGTACAAAGAAAAATCAACTCCCTCTTTCTAGGCCCATCTGATTAGTGGGAAGGTTACAAGCCTTATAGGAGAAGTGAAATATTGTGTTGGAAATTATGTTGGAGTCGAAATGATTTTGCAGATTTTAAAATGGATTGATTGATTGATTTCGGGAAACTACCTGGTCTGGGCCATAGGCCCACAGGCCACTAACCGTATCAAATTGCCACCACAAATTCCGTTTATGTCTTCATGAAGAGTGATCTGCATTATGCAGTCTACAGATAATAAAATGTATATCTCAATTAAATAGTGGATGAAGCAAATAATAAGTGAAAGATATGCAAACAAAACTTTATTTGTGGCCAGAATTGAAAGGACAATCTCTCTCTCTCTCTCTCTCTCTCTCCAAGATTCATTGTTGTTGCAGACCATGGCCTCTTCTTTCACTCTCCCAAGCCTTCAAGGCCCCCTCCTTCATAAATCATATTTTCTTGGCCAAACCCATCTTTTTAATCTTCCTCAGAAATCACTTTCCACAGTTGACAGAGTACCATCAACCTCTGTCCTGAAACCCACTGCCAAATTTAAACTCTCTGAGATACTGGGAGGCAGAGGTCTCTGTAATGGAGAAGAAGGTCTCCAACAAGAACTGAAAAGAACCATCACAGAAGAATCAACAGCACTTCCCATCACTGAAGAGAAGCTAGCACTATCAAATGTTGAGAGTATCACTGAAGATGCATTTGAAAAAGAGTTACTAGGCTTAACTGGTGGATTTCCTGGTGGTGAAAAGGGACTTAACAAATTCATTGAAAAAAACCCACCACCCAAAAAATCAGCAGGGGCCACAACAGGGTTCAATCAAAGCTTAATCAAGAAGCCGAAACCGCCTGAGTTGCCACTACTAATGCCTGGTATGATTGCCCTTGTGAAGAACACTAACAGCCCATATTACATGTACTGTGGCATTGTCCAGAGAATCACTGATGGCAAAGCTGGAGTGCTGTTTGAAGGTGGAAACTGGGATAGGTTGATCACTTTCAGGCTCGACGAGCTCGAACGCCGCGAGAAGGGCCCTCCGATGGTCAGTCCCAGGTCTGTGGTACTTGAACCTTTGATACAGAAGGATTCATCATGATTGTAACCTTCCACAGCAAGTGGACCAAAATGTTCATTTTGTGCAGAATTTTTCTGTTCACTACAATGTGATTTTCGTTTTTTTTTTTTTTGACAACAATATAAAAAAATAATGTGCAAATGAGCCTACAAAAGTTGATTAATTCTACGCAATAACTATCAACATTCTTCGGAATTAGTAAAACGATTTCTCCACTCTTCAGAATTAGTACACACACAAAAGGCTCTAGTTATCAATGTTTATATACAAAGCTTTATTTGCTTTATGCCATTGAACAGCAATGCTGTAGTGATGTACCAATATTGCAATGAACATTTGTAAAATATGAACTGAAACAGTGCAAGACAACCCAATTAAACAGAGCAATGGTGTTTGTTGCTGCATCCAACCACATACAACTTCCAGTGATTATTCCCCACGCCCATCCACCGATCCACACAACACACTCCAAGAACATGAGCTAGCAAATTAAGTAGATGATGAAGACACTGTTTCATCTATCCACCAAATATGCCTTTTGGTTGGATGATTCTGCAGGAGATGATATATAGGATAACATTTGCAGCTTATGCACTTGTATTTCTGCTATTAATGGAATTTTCTTTCTTTGAGAAAGAGAAGTGCTACTAGCGACTGGTGAGAAGTGTTAATATTTTGATGGAATATAATGTCATGTCAGAAGTGAAAAAGTGAGTTTGCGTTTGTTTTCATTGAAACTTTTTCCTTATATATTGATACAAATCTCACCGAGTAACTCTACGTGAGAATGAATCGAAGTATCAAATATGATGAGACATGGTTTCTTGCCGGCGATCAAATCATACGGTGATTAATTTAGTGAGTTACACTCGATCATGACTCTTGAAAATTATTTTTAAAGTCTAAAAGACACTATTTAAATAAAAAGTTTTGTCTTTACAAAAAGACGTTTTATACGAAAAGTTGTGATCATTCACTCATATCCGTTGGGAGTCTAGAAATACAAAGCTGAAGGTTGCAATTAAGAAGTATGATTTGAATATCATATATTCATTCTTTGATCATTTTTTCCTCTCACTCAGTTAAATAGTTTGTGAGAAAGTTCTACAGAAATTCTTCAAAATTGCTGTCTCCAGAGTTTGGTAACTTTGTTGTATCCTGGAAGTATATTGCTTGAACCCAACAATAAACTTTTCTTGAGTGGGGGCAACCAATACCTTAAAGATAGTGTCTCAGAAGCGCCTCAAAGTTACAAAACCTGATTTTCATATTGCTGTCATAACAATTTTAAGGTTTTGATTCACAATAGAATCAAGTTCTGACATAGCGGCTTTCGAGGTTATGACCCCCCAAAAAAATTAACCCACGTTAATTTTCATCTTCTCTTTTTGCTAGTATTACTTAAGGGTGCACAAAAAATTGGTGGAACAAAAAAACTTAACCAAACCGGTTCTAAAATTATGAAACCGTTAAATAATGGTTTGTTACGGTTTGGCATTCTACGAAACCGAATCAAACTGAAGCGAACTGTTTACCGTATATATATAATATATTTATATTTTTATATTACATTATAAATAGGGTTAAATGCATAAAACACCGTCGCTAAATACAAAAGGGAGGCGATATTCGAACTCCTTTTTTTTACAATTGCACTCCAATCTTAAATGAAATGACACTTCTAACCCTAATTTCATAAATAAATGATTATTTGTTTTTCAAATACCATAACTACCATTTCAGTTATGGAATGATTTTTCGTCTCCCCTTTGCTCTCCAATTAACATTTAACCCTTTATTTTATTTTGTCTATAAAAATTTAGAATTAATCATATCAATTATTGTTGATTGCTTATGGAATTTTTTTATTTTTTTATTTATTCTTATGGCATTAGTTTTAAATTGTAAATCGTTATCCTTGCAATATGTTATGTTTGTAATTTAGTAGCGCTTATTGGAGTTCTTTACATTTAATTTTGCATAATATTTTCAAAGAAGTATCTAAGATATTTATAATTTTTTTGATACGTTGAAAATTTTGGATCATCATAATAATATGTTTGATTGATTTACTGTTTTTTTATTTTTATTTTTCATTTATTTTGTATTTGACATTAATGTTGGTCTAGAAAATGATGTTTATATAACTTACAACTATAAATGTGAGTAAGAAAATCATTTAATTATCTCTAATATTTTCTATTAAAAAAAAGGGATGAAAATAAGAAAGAATAAAAAGAAAAAATAATGTTCATTGCGATGGTTTGGAGGTTAATTCTATTTGTATTCTTCCAACTCTAGAACATCTTTTTTTGTTGGGTCACGTGACTTCTTTATTTTTGGTCTGTCTCTCTTTGAAAAGTTTTATATACATTTTAATGGCGAGAGATAGCAGATTTTGTTTTTAGTTTTTGTTCATCTCTCTCTCCTTTTTTTTTTACCCCTGTTTTGGTTTCTTCCTTTTTTGTTACAAGTATTTATTTCCCGTGATGGTTTGAAACTTAAAATAGTTTCTAGTGAAGTGTTCATTGACAAAACTAAGTAAAAAAAAGTTAAAACCTTTTTGAGTGAGAATGGTAGTTATGGTATTATAAAATAAGGGATAACGTATTAATAAGCTTAAAAAACCTTCTTATCAATTTTCTAAAAAGAAAAAATAAAGTGGAGTGCAATTGTAGAAAAAAAGGAGTGCTCATATGGACTCCCTTTGTAATATCTAACTATTATTATATAAAATGTCTGAATGGACTAATTCTAGAGGACAAATAACTCTTGTAGCATTTTCAAAACATTTTCAGCAGCTCTTGTCAGCCAAACAAGGCTTACATATTGGAAGGTAACATTAGTGAGAGACCCCAATAGGTTTTCTCTAACTAATCTGGTCATCCTATCTTTTCCAATGTGACCTAATCTCGCGTACCATTTTATAGAATCATGATTATCAATATCACTTGCCAAGTATTCAGATGAACAATTATAATCAAATAAATCCAAATGATATAGATTATTTGAAAGAAAATCATATCTATAAAACACATCATCAAGATACATGTCCATTTATCTATTACTTATTTGAAAAGAAAAATCAAGTTCAGCTAGTGCTGGAATTAAAACTAGATTATATCGGATATTAGATGCATAAAGCACATCATGTAGAAGCAGTACATGCCCTTAGCGTAGTTTGAGCTGATAAGAACCAACTCCTAAAACTGCCTTACTAGCCCTATTGCCCATAAAAATGCTCTGGCTCCCTACTGGTATCCGATGATAATCTACAAAACCTCCTCTATTCTACGTCGTATGTTTGGTTGCTTCTGTATCCAGTATCCACAAAGGAGATGAATGAGCAACTAGTACTTGTGAGCAAACTAATGTAAATAGAGAGTTTTGTTTAAAGAATACATTATTTGGCTCAGTGCAATCATGAGCAAAGTATCCCAAGTTTCCACAATTGTAGCATTTCATCTTAGATTTCTCTTTCTTGCCACCACGCTTACCTCTTTTGTGCTTGGCAATATTGCTAGCAACATTTTCAACATTTGGTGCTAAGTTTCCAGCTCCACCTTACTTATTTTTACCACCTCATTTTTTTCGATTAGGCACACGTGCCTTATCTGAGCCTCTCTGGGCGACAAGTATAGTTGAGCGAATCACCTCTTGGCGATCTGCTTCCAGTTTCAAATGACGCGAAATATCAGAAAAGGTTTTGATATTTTCATTATGCATTAATATTTGCTTCATTTGGTTCCAGGAATCTGGCAAAGAACAAATAACAACAAACACCTGCTGCTCATCTATAAGATCATTTCCAGCAGACTTAAGATCTCAGATTATTGCTAATATCACCCTAAGGTGTTCAGTCATAGTCTGCTTAGAATACATCTTATAATTTTCAAATTTAAGCACTAAGGTACAAAGATTTATGGCAGTGGTTCTACAGAAAGCAATTTTCTGTTAGTCCCACATCCTCTAGGCTATGGAGTAATTTTTTAAATTCTCCAATTAAATCGTTATGCATGTTGCTTAACATAGTAAAACGCGCACCACAATTTTTCTTAACCTAGTCTTGATAGACTTCTATGTTTCGACATACTGGGCCATATTACCCTCCTCAGGTGGAGCCATGCTATTGGTTAGGGTTTTTAGGACTTCTTGCTCATTAAGCAAGTACTGAATTTTCTTATGCCACATATCATAGTTGGTAGTTACTAACTTTTCACCTTTTGTGAGATCAGCGATAACATTCTTAGAGGTCATGTGATGACCGGATTTTTTTTTTTAAATTATAATTACGGGTCGGTAACTTTTAAGCATGATTAATTATTTGATAACATGCTTAGTGGACTTAAATGATCTCTTTATGTCTCTTTATGTTTTGACTTGGGCGTGGGACCGAAATGGGTTCGGGTGACCCGGGAAAAATAACTACGGACTCTAGAAAGTGTCGTGGGGGTATGGATGTAAGTTTAAGGACTTAAGTGAAGTTTTAGAAAAAGAGGAAATGATAGTTTGCGAATAAGTGCAAATGACCTATAATAAGGAGCAAATAAGGAGAGGTGGAGGGTTTAGTTGCAAAGGGTCAAATATATTATACATATATAATATATATATAGAAAAAAAGAGGGGAAAATCAGATTTTTCACTCCTCTCTCTCTCTCTTGGCCAGCTCTACCACTCTCTCTCTCCACAAGTTCTCTTCTCTCATTCTCTCTAAGTTTTGAAGGCCTAAAAGTGAGATTTGAGGGTAAAGCCAAGAATTAAAGTTGTTCTCCTCACTCTCCTCTTCGATTTGATCGGTAGAAAGTTGCCGTTGGAGGAGTTTGAAGCTTGGTGAAATTTGGATCTTCCACTTCTAAGCTTGGATTTTAAGGTAGGGGTTCTCCTTCTCTTCTATTTGTTGATTCTAGGATGTTGGGTGAAGATGGAAGATATAGGTTGTGTTTTGCATGTTTTGCGGTAGTGAGAGGGGAGGGATGGATGTGTTCTACTTCTCTTGAGTTCCTTTTCCTTGCAAGATAGTGTACCTTGTGTTGAGTATAACATGTGGGTTCAATGTGCATAAATTGAGAAATTGTGATTATGTATGATTATATGCTCAATTTGGGGTATATGTGATAAATGTGAAATGTATGACATATTGATGTGATTATATGTGAAATGTGTGATGATTAAATGCATGTGAGCTCTATGTGCTAAATTTATGCATTTAGTGTGGTATGAGAAAAACATGCTAAATTTTGGAATTGCATGCATATGAGAGGTTATGTGTATGAGTTATTCATATATATGCTATGTGTGATTTTATGGAGATGAAATGCATGTTATGTTCTTTTATAACTAGAGAATGCATTGTGAAGCATGAATTTTGAGTGCTTGATTACAATATGTTCGAAATGCATATATGGGCCGTTGTGAGGAAACGGGAAAAGTGGTCTATATTAGGTGTTGGTCAATTGGGTCAATTATGCTCGGTGACGGTGCTGACATGGACTAATCACCTTGAGTCACTCAATGATTCGGTGACAGTGCTGATATGGACTAATCACCTTAAATTCAATTATGCTCAGTGGCGGTGCTGACATGGACTAACCACTTTGAGCCGCGTAACACTCGGTGACGGTGCTGATATGGTCTAATCACCTTGAGTAACCAAATATGTGGTGACGGTGCTGATATGGTTTAATCACCAATGGGTAAAGCAAAATATTGCCCCAAAAGTATGTCGTTGGCGGAGTGGGCCAAAGTCGGGAGACGGTTGTGAGAGGTGTCCCAGGTTATATGGTTGGTCAAAAACCATGTTAGGGTATCGGGTTGAGTCCTAGAGAGGAACGAGGGTATGTTATTGCTTTCATTTTAAATTGTGAAGCATGATACACGTGTTTAATGCATTCTTATTTATATATGCATCGCTTGTGAATGAACATGGCATATGTTAAATGATACATGAAATGTGGTGACATGCATTCATGTAGGTCGTGTTGAGTCGGCACTTAGGGGGGTTGGGATATCTTTACTGAGCTGCAGTGGTGCTCACCCTTTTATTCTATACTTTTTACAGATAAGGCGCCGATGACGGATGGGACTTGAGTGTCCAAGTGAAATTTTAGTTATATTTTACTACATTTTGGGTATTTGTACATTTGGCTATCTGTGCCGGCTTGTGGCATGGTAATGATCTAGTTGTAGTTATGGTAGAATTCGTTGCATTTTAAACCTTATGTATGAATTCTTGTAATGACTATAAACTTGAAAAATCATATGAATGATATGTGCTTCTTGAGAAAAGTGTATGAGTTGGAAAAGTATGGCACTATGAACTATTTTCCTCTTGAGTTATGACTTCTTGTATGGATATTTATGAGTTAGAGGAATATGGAATGAATGTATGCATGTATTGTTGAATGAAGATGGGAAGGAAAAATTGATGGAATTACATTTCAAATGTGAAATACATGTTGTGTGAATATACTTGATGACCATTAAGGCATTAAAGTAGCCATTGGGGGGACACGTGCCCAAAAGTGTCTATTTTGAGTTTATGGCATGGATGAAATTTATATGTATAGAAGGATAATTGTATTAACTTCAATTTGATAGGTCATGAGCCTTGTTTGGATATAAAATGAGGAAGATATGCATGTTTTAGTGCAAGGGTTTAATTTTCGACCCATATTCATTGATTTGGATATAACTCGGGTTTTGGTTGGTATTTTTAGATGATTCTAATTGGGTTCGATACTAGACATGTTGAGGATGATCCATGCCAAATTTCGGGTCAAACAGACTTATAGATTGTGAGATATTCAAATTTGAAGTTTGGGTGAAGTTGTAGTTAAATTAGGGTTGCAAAAATTCGCCAGGGATTTACGGCGATCGATCGCCCTTTTTCACGGCGATCGATCGCCCCTGTAAAAGGCCAAAATTTGGCCTCGGTCGACCTTGGGTGATTGATCCCCCTTTTACAGCATGCACTATTCAAACGGTGTTTTGTCCAACTTCAAAGGGGCATATCTCCTTCGTTTTAAATCGGATTTCGATGATTCTTTTTTTGAATTGTGTATTTTTAAACCCTCTTTCCAATGGTTTTATTTTTAGACATTGATTATAAACTCACAAGGAGTTATATGTTCGTATTTGTGGGTTGGAAGAATTCGAAGGGTTGTTTGGTTGAGGCCATTGAGGTTAGGTGATATTGACTTGTGCATAGGTAATTACAAGTGGGTGACTAGGCTTCCGTGGGAATGAAAGGTTAAGATGGTCCATTAGGAATTAATGGACAGGTTCACACTCGGGATTCGAGTCGGTCTGGGGGAGTCTCAGGGCCCAGATTCCGGGGCGTGACAGGTCATCTACATTCAAATTGCGCAAGGTGACATTAAGCATACATTCTTAACTATTATTATTTTGCTTCCAGAAATTCAAGTACAAATATTTCATTGTTTAATATAAGGAGATCGAAAATTTCGCCATGCTCATAATCATCACTGAATTGTATTAACAAAAATAATATTTGTAATTGATTTCGAGCAAAATAAATTTTGAATTAGAACATATATAATCCATTCACACAATAAATAATCATACATACATGTGAGCTCTACTTGAGCTCAATTGGCATTCTAGTACCTTGTGTCAAGATAATTCTAAATATATAAGTATTGTGCGTAATTACATCCCCATACAACTTGGACCGGAACCTAAACCGTAGTGAATGGTTTGATTTGGTTCAGCTAAAGTTCTTTATGATTCTACCGGTTGTTTGTGCACCCCTACTAATAAAACAAAAAAATATATAATTATGGAAAAGTTAAAAGTTTTTCAATTTGTATGGAGTGAGAAGAGGAATTTGGAGGGCATACTCTTTCTCTTGAACTCTTATGCTACTACTTTCTTTTTTGTTTTTTTTATTTCTATTTTCCTTTCAACACTGAAAATGAATGAATGATATGAATATAAAATACCATTCTTGTTTCTTTGACAAGGAGATGGTTGAGACTTCTTTGTTTTTTTTCCTCAAATAAGGTTTTTTTATTTTAGCATGGGTGCCTTTAAGTAACTATTTCTTATTATCAAGTATATTAGTAATTATTCATATTGTACCCAATATTTTTTTTTAAGGCAATTGATGCTCTTTAATTTTGTCCACACTTGATAATTCTAATATTTTTATCGTTGTATCAAACAATAGCATTTTATAATTTTTTTTTTATTTTCATTTTCTCACTTTTAGTTTCAATTTTTAATTAAAATAAAATAATCACCATTTTAGATAAAAAAAAATAGAAATTTTTTTTTTAATAAACATAAACAATAAACATCATTTTGGTGTTTATGATTTGAAGGCTTAGCTACAATGTTGTTTTAAAAGCGTTTTGATAATTTATAAACAAAACAAAAATTATCAATCATTTTTATCCTAAAAATTTGTTTTTATAAACAATAAACACTAAACATAAACGGTTACCAAACGGCAGTTTCCTTGCTTTAATTATTAGTTTACAAAAATCCATTTTAGAGTGGAAACACCTTTTTTTTTTTTTAATTCAGTGATGGTGTAAAACGCCTTCCAATACTCCACCTATTTGTATTTTTTTTCAATAAAAACCTAATTCCTTTAAAAATTGATTTTGGATCTAATTGAATCTTAAACCCACCCCTGTTCAAGCTCCAGTTCAACGTGAATCTGAAAACTTCTTTTATAACATTTTCCTGCGGTTAAACAGTTTTATCATTGTTAAAAAAGTGATAGGACAATGATAAACATATACTGTCAATGGGATCAGATTCGGATTAGAACGATCATAATGATTTGTTAATCTAACGAATTATCGAATTGAATATTCTAATTTATATCCTAATTACTAGCATTAAGATAAAATTCGAAGTGAAATCGACGTCTAATTAGCTTTTACAGTAAATAACACAGAATGTAGTTTTAGAACTTATACGTTTAATTAGTACAATTGAAAGGTATATATTTGAGTTTTTATTTATATAAAAAAACTAATAAAGAGAGAAAAATAGACAGAGAAGAAGAAAAAAATAATGATAAAATTATTTTAGTAATATGTAAACATTATATATTATAGCATTAGATAATATATTTATAGTATATTATATATTATATTATATCGGATCTGAATATAATTCATATCCGATTTGTTTAATTAACAAAATTTTGAATTCGAATCACTAATAGATTATCAAATTAAATAATTTAATTCATATCATCGGATTCAAATCAAAATCTAATATGTTCGATTGAACCACGTATAATATTTTTCCAAAAAAGATGTCATTACACGGGAAAGCTTACCTACGAAATCTCCTGCTGACATTAGATTATTCAGAAAAGACATAGCAATTGTGGTGAAATTACTAGGGACAAGACATAGCTCTTAAAAGCGATTGTTAGAGTAGTTTTTCTGGTGGAAAAATTCAGGTACACTCAGAAGAGAGGTCATTAAGTCCAAAGGAAAACATAAAGCTGATGGCTATGCCATGCCAATAAAACATGGTTCAAGCATATGGAAAAATATGGTCATATAACTTATAATAATCTAAGGACTCAAATCACTTCTTCTTCTTTTTTTCTAACAAGATGGATTCAAATTACATTGACCGGTAATTCTGGTCATGCTTAATCCTGAGTTTGTAATTTTTAGTCAAAACGTATCACATAAATCGGTTATTTTTCGATGATTTTCGTATTTTGTAATTTTTAGTCAAAACTCGATACCGATGACTCTGTCATGCTTAATTATGAATCTGTGATTTTTAACCAAAACGCGTATGTATAAAGTAAGTGGTGGACTGAAAGACTTTGGAATTTCATTAATTGGCTTGGTCAAGCTTGTGGTGATGGTGAGAGAATAATTGTGTTTACTACCAATTTTGTGGAAATGTTTGATCCTGAACCATGTCATTTTCCTAGACCAAGTCTTTGGAAACACAATAATGGATTGGATCTTATCACGTTTACTTCTCGAAATTATACTTATTGACACATAATGATGTTAGGAATTGGATTCATTAAATTTATTGGTTTGCTTTAGGTAATAAATATATAATCAGATATATATGTTATATACACATAGTTCATATAATGCGCATACACAAATTTTTTATATGCCCATATATAGAGCCATAGAGGTATTTATATGAAAACTTATTTACATACTGTATACGTGTTTGTATAGTAGTAAATTTACAGTTGTACTAATTTAGCATGCCTATATTTTCTCTACATATAAGAATGAAGCATTGATATTTTACTTTTAAATTCTCAACAAAAACATTGAGAAGTGAGAGGAAAAATAATCTTTCATGTAAAAAATTTATTATGCAATTTTTTTTACGGACAGTGTGTATTCCAAATAGGTCTGTTTTCAATTCATAAGTGTACGTAAGATAAGGGGCAACAATTTTTCCATGATCTGGTAAAAATTGTGGATTCTGAAGACTAAGAGCATCACCAATGGGATAGCCAAAGGCACATTTAGAGATCAAATTGACACTGTAGCAATACAATGTGATGGCTAAATTTACGGGTCCCACTTGAGGTTAGCTAAGTGAATAGCCGGATCCGGCTATCCACTTAGCTAACCAAAACTTTGTATATATTTTTTTTTTGTCTTTGTTTTTCTCGAACTCCGTGCCATGTATATATATATATATATGTATCATTTACTTAAATGTCAATAACTTTCACTACAAATTAAATTTTTTGATGAAACTAATTCTGTTATAAAGATAATTTCGAGAGCTTTAATTTGAGTACCACTTAGACTATTTTTTGACTTAAAACGAAAAAATTATGAATTTTTTAAGTTAAAAAAGTATAAAAAAATTTAATATAAATATGTATATACATAAAATTTTAAGATTAATTTAATTGTGTAAGATTATTTAATTGTGTGGGTAATAAAAATTTGAAGAACATGTTGTGGAGTTAAAATTAGAAATTATGATGTGGTTGGCTAAAATTTAAATCTGGAGAACCTGTTGTAGAGTCAAAATTTAGAGATCCTGATATGATGATGTGGCTGGCTAAATTGTTGAGGTGGCTAGCTAAAATTCAAATTTGGAGAACCAAATTTGGAGATCCCATAGTGGATGCTCTAAGCCGTGTTGAATTTCAAATCCTGTCAAACACTGAAATTTTCACCGTGATGGGATTGTTTTGACACGAAGAATTCCCTGTTTGCATTTGAAATAGGTAGGATCCTCTGCGGTATTCGTATTCGGCCCGTCCTACAATGGTGCCGTAGATTTCTATCTCAAAATAAATAAATGATAACAATTGATGTTAACATTTTTAAGCATTATTTTTCATATTTAAAATCACTTTTCACACACTTAAAAGTATATTTTCACACATTTAAAGTCATTTTCTACACACTTGAAAGTAAATTTGGCAAAAAAAAAAAAAAATAATATTTTTTCATTCTAATTTTTTAAGAACATTTAGACACACTTAGAAGATGTTTCCACACAAATAAATCATAACAATTAATATTCATATTTTTAAGCATCACTTTTGCACACTTAAAATTACTTTCCACAAGGTTAAAGTAGATTTCCATACATTTAAATTACTTTTCTACACATTTAAAATAATTTTTCATAGAAAGAAAATAAATAAATTTTTATATTTTTTCTCTCAAATTTTTTAACAACATTTAGTCACACTTAGAAGATGTTTCCACACAAATAAATTATAACAATTGATGTTCACATTTTTAAGCATCACTTCTCTATATTTAAAGTCATTTTTCACACACTTAAAGTATATTTAACACATTTAAAGTAATTTTCTACACATTTAAAGTAATTTTTCACACACAAAAAATATATAAATTTTTATGTTTTTTCTTTCCAATGTTTTAGCAACATTTAGGAACACTTTGGAGATGTTTTCACACAAATAAGTCATAACAATTGATGTTTATATTTTTAAGCCTCACTTTTGCACACTTAAAATCACTTTTCACACAGTTAAATGGTAAAATCGTTCTAAAATCTGATCTCAAATCATCATAGGAGAGGCCAATGCAATTACGGCAAACCGCAGGAGAAGTCATTGTATTTTATCTTATTTGAAATATAATGTGATATTATAATGTAAAAGCAAAATTATTTTTTCAAACTTAAAATTTATTTCGATTATCAAAAAAATAGATTTAGAGAAATAAAAAAAAATAAATGTCAAACAGTTTCTTTGAGTGTAATTTGATCTAATCTTAAGAATGGTCAACGAATTTAACCTTTTAAATAAATATATATATTATTAAAATTGTCTCTATTTTTGTGTTTCATGAGTTGGGCAAGCAAGGTCCCAGTCCCATCATATTTATATCCTTCCCGAGAATATCGAGTAATTGACTTAGACTAAAAGGAAATAGCAACAACTCGACGGTCCAGGTCCTGGTCCAGCCCAAATTGTGCGCAATGAAATAGTTCCCACATCAGCTTCTATGTGTGTGTATATATATATATGTATATATATATAGATTCTTCATGTTTCATGTACCTTCATCTTTCCTCATATATTCACCATCATTTCTGTGTGTCACTCTCTGAATATGTTGAGCTTCTTGCATTCTTCCTTTGATAAGATTAGCTTTGATAAGATAATTAAAGCTAGGAAACAAAGGTTACCATACTATGTATCCAGAGATGAGATGGACAAGAAGTCATCAGCGACACCAAGCAAGCTTAGGAAAAGAGTTGATGGTGAAGCAAAAGTACCACTGCTTGAAGGAGAAGAAAGTGTGAAGAAAATAGAGAGAGAAAACATTAATGGCGGTGGCGGTGGCGGCGGCGTTGAGGAGAAAGGAGGGCTCAGAGTTAAAATTTTGATGACGAAGGAAGAAGCAGCTCGGCTATTATCAAAGTGTAGAGATGGAGGAATGCTCGAATTGAAGGACGTGGCTCATGAGCTAGTACACATCCCAACTAGTCGGGTCAGTGTTGTTTCTGAAACCACTACCACTGATCGTGTTCTTGAGAGTATCCCAGAAGAATAGTACTTCAGAATTATGATTACCTTTAACAATTACTTGGTTTTTTATTTGTTTGCTTGAGATTAATTGCAATTGAATATCTTCTTAGAACCAAATTAATGCAAGTTATGATGCTATCCTCAAGCAATGCTCTGTCCATGTTCGGTATTGAATTGTTGAACAGAACTCAAAATTATCACATAAAAGTGGATTATAGCGATATGAATTTCTTTTGTATTTGAAATGTATTACATCTAATGCAATCATTCACCTACTGAATTTCTTTGGTTTCTACAGTATAAATGGTTCCAAGCAAAAAAGAAAATGCCATGCGTACTAAAATTGATCTGAAAAATTAGAGAGAGAGAGAGAGAGAGACTGCAAAGTACAGGAGTTTAAAAAAGTATGAATTTACATTGCCATTCAGAAAAGAAAAAAAAAATTGGGTCACTAGTTTGATTAATGTCAAAGGCCAATAATGGAGGACGAGTTTGTCACTTAAAAAACAGTTCTCAGAAACATCAACAAAGAAGGCTCCGAAATAACCCCTTTACACTTTCCAATTCATGAATGGAAAAGAAGACAAACAGAGGAGTGTAAAGTTTTTTCCCTTTGTTGTATGAAAACAAATGATTCACGGCCTAAAATCTATTTTTGGTCACTAGTTTGAAAAACATTCAACAAAAAACTTACCCAAGTTTCGTAACTTTTGGTCCGCTATCTCAATCATGAGTCTCAACCCTCACAGGGAAAGGTCGTGACTCTTATGTTTGATTGCTGAGTCAAACATCAGAAGTGAAAAGGATGTTTCACACAAATGTGCAAGAAAATAAGAGAGAAGCTCATGAAAAATCCGTGGAAGACGTATTCAAAGTTATGTATCCTCTGTGTGAATCCAAGATCCGGCTATGCCATTACATGTGGAACATGCTACATGCATGTTGGGATTAATTGAAGTTCCCATTAAAAAGGATGTCTCTGTTTTTTTGGTTTGTCTTCGGATCAGTGATAAACTATGTATCTAACATTCAATTGTATGCAGTCAAATTGACAATGCACATATTCAATTCACTATATCATAACTTGTTTTATTGTTTTATTAATCTGCAGTTACCTAGATCAATCATAGACAAAATGCAGGAAACAAGAACACACTTGCTGTGGCAACTCCATGAAAATTCACCAATCTTTCATGAGGTTTTTGAAACGTCACTCACGTACTCACAACCGGCCGTCTATATGGGAAATGATATTTCCACAGCCGTTTTGGTTGTATGCCTACTTTCCGTTCACACACACGTGTCACATATATATATATATATCAAAAAGACTGGATAAATCCTTTCCAACTGCGCAAGTAGTCTCTCCCAAACAACAATTGCTTGTCCTCTTCGGTTGATTAAATTGACGATTTCATGGAAGGATGTGAATCGGGTGCAAAATTCAACCCTTAGGATGGGTGCGCGATATAGTTCATACATCATAGCTAGACCTTTCAAATGGTAAGTGATGTACTGATATTTTAAGGTTTATGTTAGATTATATATTGTTAGGTCGGCTTAGCTCAAATTTTAATTGTGATTAGATTTTTATTAAAAAGTTGTATCTTATTAAGTAATTTTTTAATAGACTAGTCTTGGTCTCAGAAGGTACTTGTTAGGAAAGTCTTAGATTCTAAGAAATTGAAATCTTAGTCTACCAAGGAATTGAGTTTTTGGCTCTGTAAATAGTTGCCTATGTTATAGGTTGAGATGAGTGAGAAAAAAAGAGACAATACTCTCATTGTATTTGAGATGTTACTCTCATTGTTTTGAGAGAGCAACTTTTGCATATAGGTAATACTTTTATTGTTTTTGAGAGGACACTTAGAGAGAGAATTCTTGTTTAGAAATTTCCTTTTGAGTGAGATTGTGTGTACAAGGGTTAAGGGTTGAGAGTTAAGCGTACTCTTGATACAATTCTTCAACTTGTATTGTTACAATTTATATAGTGAAATCGAGCTCTTTGTGAACGTAGGCTTGTTTTACTGAACTACGTATAATTCTTAGTGTCTTTCTTCGTGGTTGTTTACTTATTATCACATCGTAATATTTGGTGGTTCGTGATTGGAGGCTTATTTCTCAACATATCTTTTCTATTGTAGATTATATATATATTTTATTAGTTTCTTACACCTTCTCCTAAACCATTTAAGACTAGAATTTCTTATTTCTTAAGTTTACTTAACCTCCAAAATTAAGTGTCTATAAATAGACATTTATGTATTGTTTATAACATCAATATTAATTAAATCAATACAATTCTCTTTCTTCGTCTCTAACATAGTATCAGAAATTGCTTTCACGACCCATAGCATGATCTGTATGTCAAAACCGATATCAATATTAATTAAATCAATGCAATTCTCTTTCTTTGTTTCTAAATGTTTATAACATCGGCACAAAATTATCAATGGCAGAGGATACGTAGGCTGTATAATTTAATCCCGAGACGAAAGCAAAATCCTTACATTGGCAGAGGAGAACCCCTCAAACACACAAGCACATTGCCATACTTACTAAGTTACTCTGAAAATTGTGAGTATTTCGTTGCCAAAATTAATAGAGAAAAAAAAAATACACAACCACAAGCAAAGACACGTAGTACCAAAATTTGGGCTACATTCTTGGTGTTGTAAGCTTTCACGTTTTTGGTGTTGAAAGTTTTCACTATCACGAAAACAAACTACAATTATAGATAATTCAGAAGCATCTCGTGGGCCTACATACTAAAATACCCCCGAGTTGTACGCTTCACACTTTCCATCATATCTTAACACGATCTACCAAATAATATTGTGACAGATTTGTCAAACAAGTAAATGGTTGAACAATTCTCACACATAGCAAGAACATGTGTAAAGAGAACCTATCCATCTGTATTCCCATTATTAGGCACTAGCTGCTCTTTAACCCCTGAATATGATGACATACACATTTTCACACACTATATACATATCTATGCACATAATTAGATACTGATAGTGATGAGAAGATGAAGAACAATATTTAGGACAAAGATCAGTTTCAAAACCTAGCTAACATGAAAAGGAAATCCCCAAGAAAGGGAAAAGAAGATTTCAGCTTGAAGAACTCATCTTTTCATCCCAATCACAAAAACACAATTACAAAATTGGGTTATAACCCATATAAAAAAACTCAGTTACAATAGAAGAAAAAGAAGAGGTGGATTGTAAAACTTGAAGGACTCATTTGTCCATCTCAAGAACTTCAGGGCTCTCCATGATACTCTCTAGAGAGGGCTTCCACCCTGCAGCAACTCTCTCTCTCCCCCTCTCTATCTCTCCCAACACATCTTCCAACTTCTTCTCTCCTTTGTTCTTCAGCTGAAACAATAACCACTCCAACTCTTCCTTTGTCAGAACTACTTTGATCCTCATACTACCATTTTCCTTAGCAAAACCACTTGTTTTTTCTTCTTCTACTTGCTGCTCTTGCTCTCTCTTTACTTCTTGGCTATCTCTGCATGTCTCTATGCAATTTCCCATGATTTTAGAGTACCTGAAAACCACCTTTTCTACCAGAAACCACTCAGAAAGCGATTTGGAGCTCCTGCAAACTGCTTTTTTGGGGATCCAGGAACCAACCTAATAATTCAGTGGTTGTTAAAGGTGTCAACTAGTGCATGTGAGGGTGGGGACTATTGCTATTTATAGGTGTTGAAGTACCTCCAATCATAGTAGTAAAATATTGTAGGACTGTTTCTTCACGAGATTTGATTTTGGCTTGCTAAGCGACAAATTAATTACCATGCATAAACAGATAGGTGTCCAATTGCTTCATGGATACACCATGTTACACCATGCTGATGTCATTTTAGCTTGTTTGCTTAATCAGAAATAGAATGCTTATACCCCCAATTTTATTTTATTTTAAAAAAAAAAAAAAAAACTCTTTGAGACATCAAATTTTTAGAGAGCCACATTCAGTAGATTCTAGAAGAGGAAATCCACATAACTGTGTAGAGATCATATTAGTACTCTTTTTATCTTCAAATATGTCATTTTATTAATTTTTCATGTCTTACATTATAATAGTACTTTTTTAATAAAATTTAGAATAAAGGGGAATTACAACCAAAAAAAAAAATTTAATTCTGAATTGCTTGTAGTGACTTCGTAATCGACAATTACAGTAGAGAATAATCTATTATAAAATTATGTCATAGAAAAGGTCAGTATAATTTTCAAATAAGAATGAATGTATATATATTTACGAAAAATATTAGGAAAAGCTATGTAATTTACTCTAAAACATAATTGTAACATAATTGAGAACAATTAAAATATATATATATATATATATAATTCAGAAAAGAACACGTGCATCCCAAGTGTCCCCTTCTAATCTTACCATAATACAAATGACATACTTAAGAGTAAACTAATTTTTGCTTTGTTAATTAAAAAAGATAGATGTAGATGGAATTTTAACTCAAGTAATGCTACTATCAGACTCATGACTTTTGTCATGAGCTCTTTCTTAAAATAAATATTTTTTAACACAAAAAAAATACAAAAAAATATATATCATAACATAGTCAATACTAGAATCATCTCACAAAAAAAAAAAAAATTAGTTCAAAATTTTATAAATTAAATTTATACGAGACGATTAAAGTTTGATGTAAAAAAATGTAAAGAAAATATGATGTAAAACTCTTATAAATTCAATTTATAATATTGAGTTTTTTTTTTGTGACAATTTTACTAATGGCTAAATGATTATATTTTTTTTGTGTTCAAAAATATTTATTTTTAGGAAGACGTTATTGACAAAAGTCATGAAAGTCCACTCATAGTAGCATTACTCTTTTAACTCAAATAAAGAAACTGACTTGACATGACAAACAATCGTATTTTTATTCTTTTTTACATAACTTGCAATTTTTTCTACTTATTTAGTGATATATATATATATATATATAGTTTGCCATTAAAAATAGTAACGGTTGACCACATCAAAATACGGTGAGGTGTTGGTTTGAAAGAGCTTTACAAGGGATTGAAGCCGACTTATAAGTCCAAAAAGTAACAGTCTTAAACAAATAAACATCAAATCTATTGTCCAAGTCCCGGACACAATCACGGGCATATATAAGCTAAGCTGAGGTTGAAGACTACTAGTCCCATAGTCCCACCCCACCACCAACCAAAACGTAATAATTTGCGTGATGTATTTACTCAACTACCTATAATTAATTAATTTATGGAATGAGGAAGAAAAGTTGTTTTTGTATTGAGAAGACTATATGCATATCATAGAAATGCAGTATAAATTTGTTACATTTATGGAGACTTATAAATTAGAATAGTCACCGACAAGTATATATACTATCTTCTTTTGGTCTAATTTGTCTTCTTGTTATATATAATTAATTAAGGGAGTTAATATTGGCACTCCACCAATATCATCTGGCACTCCACTCTTATATATTTGTAAAGTAAAATTACAAAAATAATCATTTGTTATACCATTTTAGATTCTTATATTTTTAGTACCCTAATTGCCCTTCTAATTCAAGACTCAATTTTAATTTTATTTTATTTTTCTTAAAAAAAAGCTTTTTTAACTTTTTTACTTTAGGTTTACAATATAACAATCCATTTATTACCACCCAAATATTATAATTTAGACATTTTTCAATTGAAACTTGTTGTTCGTGTCACTATCCTATGTAACTTAAAGAATCTAAAATTTGAAATATTCTATTTTTACTCACCAAACGTGTAATTTATTTTCCATGTGTCTTATTTATAAAATAACATAAATTAAAATTTTGAAACATACCATCAATTTGTGAACAAACAAAATAGGAAGGAAGGAGGAGAAAATAAAAGGCAAACGAAGAAAAATATCATATTAATTTTTTTATTTTTATCTTTTGAAATTTTGGTGCAAAGGCTCCTTAGTTAAATTAAGACAACTACAATTGAAAAAATATTTCATAGAGTCATGTTTTTCTCTTTTCATCTTTTAATTTCTAAAAGTTCTCTATTAAAATATAAAAGATTTCCTTAGTTTTTTTAAAAGAACTATATATCATAATTTTTATTCAAGTGAAATTAAACTTTCTTTTGATTTTAAATATAATTAATTTTTTTTCAAATAGGTTTTATTAATTGATATAATGTTTGTTTCCAACTCAAATACATTTTAAATATTTCTCTAGGTAATCTATTATTAATTTCTTCCCAACTTATCTAATGATGTAACTTTTATTATCCGAATCACATACATTTGATTGATACTCTCTAAATTATTATATTGAATCCTAAACTTTTTTACTTCTAAAATAAATATTGATAAATTGATTCAACATGAAAAAATAATATTTTTAAAATTAACGAAGAAGTATTTTCACACAAAAAAAGAACGTGAGAGATAATTTGTAATTTGGTGTTAAGAATTCTAACATTATCAAATAAGGGCAATTAGGGTATTAAAAATAAAAGAATCAAATATTGTATAGTAGAGGGACATATTTGTAATTGTACTTTACAAAAAGGTGAAAGTGGAGTGCCAGAGAATATTGGTGGAGTGCCAATATCAGCTCCCTTAATTAATATAAAATAAGAAATATTGTATTTAATAAATAAAAAAAGAGAGTGAAAAAAAAATTCATGTGTTCAATCATATACCTTGACAACAAACATGAATGAACCATTTCCCGAAGTATGTGTCCGGATAGTTCAAAGTCTCGATAGTTAGCTTTTGTAAGTAATACTGAAAAAAAATGATAAAATTTTTAATTAGGTAATTTAAAAAAAAAAAAAACATAAACATTCTTAATAACTGAATCATCATTATCATTATTCTTAATATTATTTGGTAGTGTTTGTGAATAATGGAAAATCTTATATCTCCTATATAATGAATTTCTAAGGTCCACAATAACATGATATTTGGTTGGTTTGACTGTAGATAGATATGGTGTTGGGAGTGGGACTGTTTGGGGCATGGGTCATATAGGGTCAAAAGTGACTACGTAGACTATATCTAGCAGATTTCTTCTAATAACTTTTTAATTAATTTTTTATGAACCCTCCATTTCTTCAATATTTTGAGGGTCGTTAAAATAATATTGTAATTTGTTTGTATGCATGAGAACAAGCACACTCTACGTAGAGTCGTGGACTATCTTCATGTGACTTGTTGACTGTTTCTCTTAGAATATTGTTCTTTTGAATAATAATAATAATAAATAATAAATAATAATAATAGCCTAATTGATTGGCATGAAATGCGGAACACTTTCTTCAACTTTACCTCTTTGAATATGCAAACTGGATTTTCATGTCTTTTCTTTGTTTTTGAACTAATCAAGTCTTACAAGCTTCCACAAACGAACACAAATCACTCGCAAAAAGCTACACTACAATATACCTTTAGTTGGTGCATAGACTTTGATAAGTGTGAAAATTGTTGATTTGTAAAAAAGTTAAAAGGCATGTTCCGCTTGCGGAGTCTCTTCAATTTCAATTCCAAAACTCTAATTTTGCAGACAAAACACATTCTAAAAGATTTTGATTTTTTGTATGTGAGTCACATTACATTTCTTTTTCGTAAATGTCACAACATATAGACATGAGATAAAGTAGATATGTCGCGATCATACAACTCCGGTCATGACTTCTCTTTTAAATTAATTATTACATTCTTAGCACAAAATATAATTTATACTCAAAGAGTTATATCATTGTGTTATCCACGTTAAAATAGTTTCACTGTGAATGAATCATATTTGAATGGCTTAAAATAAAATTCTACAAGTTGATCAAAGATGATAGTTTATTTTGGTCAAATTTAGTCAAATGACTGAAAAAAAAAAAATTTAACTTGTGTGTGTGATATTTATAAAATGAATTTGGATACAAAAATTTGAATGTATGATGATTATATTAACCTCTTTCAAATCATCAAGTACGTGTCTCAATATTTGATTATTTGTGTATGTTCAGATCAAAAAGCAAAAAAGATGATGAGTAATTAGTAATTATATGAGATTGAAGTGGCTGTATCTTTTTTTCTTGCAACACCCGAGCTGATTATAAGCATTTCATCAGATGATCTAACACACATATATATACACAGAGTGATTCTACGTACAATCGTGCCCTACCTCTTTATAACTCAATACAAGTTGTCAACATAATAACCTTTGCCAATCAAGTGATGTTAGCATTTATAGATAGCATTACCATAATTTAATGTCAAGGACTTATATATATAATAACCACACAGGACTGGCGTTGAGAAGATTTGATTAAAGAATTTGATTATTAATAAAGAATTCGATTCCTATTGCACACCCACAAACACACACACACACAACAAAACAAAAATTAAATATAAACTGGCATCATTGGCGTAATTATGACGATACATTTACGTATTAGAAAAGATTATTAGCAGAAAGGAAGAAGGATGTAAGCATGACACATTTGCTAATATTTTGATTGTGTGGTTATAGGGGGGAATCTGTCATCTATCTAGATCTGGATAAAGCTAAGACAAAACTCGAGTGAAGAAAATAATGTTTTTAAAAGAGAAATGTATGTGTTTAAAGTCATATTGTCTGGCTTTGGCTTTGGCTTTGGCTTTGGCTTTGGCCTTGATAAGATAGAATCTAATTTTTTTAAAAGAAGATCATCTCGCTTTCACACATCGGTGGATAGTGATGTTCACTCGACAGTCATGGTAATTTAGGTAGCATAGTGACTGTTTTATTTAATTAATTAATTTGGAAGACTTTAAAAGGCAACCATTTCCTTCTCTTTAGGAACATACATATACGACCTAATCTTAGTCCCCACTAAGTTTTGGTTTACAGTGTCTTTGACAAGTTCTAATTGATTTAGTAGGTCCCACCTCAAATTTATTAATTGGTCGACTCAAACATTGTACTGATGGAGTACTAGAATTTTTACGACTCCAAAGGCAATACCCTCCTCCTAAGACAGATCTACTGAATCATAATTATGATTATGATTCTGAATCATGCCCTAAATTCACCCCAACAACCAAAACATTCTGGCACTTGTACAAGGCAAAGGTCTTCATAAACATTGGGCACCTCCGCAAGTGAAATAGTTAGAATGCTAGCTAGCTAGCTACAACATTGTTAACGTCAATAATTACATAAATTCCACACGTCCCAAACTCCAAACAAGAAAAGCAGCCCAAGTTAAATCCTTCTGTTTCCCAAAAACAAGTGAAACCATACATTCTTTTTCGATGTCTCTGAACCGGGACCAACTTCGAAACCCACTAGAGGGAACTGACAGCTTACACATGTCATAAGATTCAAGGAATAACTTAAAGCATACGCCGCTTCTTTGCAAGATTCTCAAAAACCTGGTGAACGTCAGCAGATGTGATTGGCTTTGATGAATCAAAGGACTCCTGAGAAGGGCAATTCAAAATGGAATCAATGTATTTATCAACAAATACTTCTATTGAAATGAAAAAAATGGATGTAATATTGAAATGAAGAGTGATTAAACATGCTAATCCAGCATTAAACTATCAAATACCCCAAGGACATACCAGGAAAGCATGCATCTCATTCTTCATGTCAGCAATGCCATTCAGAATCTCCATTTTCTCTACATGACCAAGTGTATTGAGAAAGTTTAACTCAACACCCTCTTGTTGCTGCAACTTTTCATCCCTCCTCTGCTTTGCCATTTTCTCATACTCCACAATCGAGTCCTCCCTGTCAAGCAAAAAACTAATTCTCCTCTGCTTGTAGAAATCTGCACATTTATCGCATCTGCAAATCATGTCTCTCCAGTTTTTTGAAAGGAACATTGGTTTACTATTTTCTAAAACAGGCGGACCTACAACCAGATCAATTCCAAGAACACATGTGGAACTTGGCCCACCACCTTGGATGCACTGATTTAAGCCCATATTTCTCTCAGAATTTCCCACAACCAACACACTCTTCCCAACAGACACAGCTTCAGAATTAACATTGGTTACGGCAATGTCCAGTTTGGGAGAAGAGTCAGACGAACAAACAGCATTCTCAAGCTCCCCAGAGGATCCACAAGCTGAAGGCATGTCTTCCAACACATTTTTCTCTTTGGCTGTATTAGCAGCATCAGGCTGCTTAACTGCTGCCCAAATGGTTTGAGGATAAAGGGTCAGGAAAGAACAAACTTCTGAGCAAGCAGGGCAGATAAAGTCCTCGTACAGAGGCTCTCCTTCCTCATCTCTTGGAATCTGTGGTAAAAGCAAAGGATGAAAGTAGATCTTAATAATAGTAAGAGGTCAGAATGAAACAAATGAAAGAACACAAATTATTAAGAGAAGATATGTAAAAGAAGAAAAAATGATTCCAAAAAAATAATTACATGTAATATACAGAGTGCAAAATAGTAAGTTTGAGTCTTTATTATATAGATATATATAATTATGAATGAGAACTTGCTACAACACAGAGCCCTAGAACAGATCCTTTCATTAACTAAAAATCTCCAACATGGTATAACAGATCTCATATTACTAAAATAAACTACATAATTATACATAGAAATAAAAAGTTATATAATACATAATTTGAAATAGAGAAGCTGATTCTTATACTCAATCCTGTTGATACTTGATAAAATTTTTAGTGAATATATAAAAAGTAAAGCTCAAACAGAAGATTAAACCTAAGGTTTGAAGTGCCGCTCAATTTCAGATCATAAGCTGTCAGGGCTCAGAATGAGGCAAATCTCAGTGTTATTTAATGAATCCCCAAGGCACAGACCACATGACAGATCTATAGTTTCATTACCATCACACTTTAAGGTAGCCAACATGCAACAACAACAGAGTGGAAAAATATCTAAGAGAAGGCATAAACTGATACCACTAATTTCAGATAATAACATAAACATGGTTTTAATATCAATCAGTATAAACCGTTAACAGCATTGGCAAGTTCCAAATCCATTGTGAACTGATGTAACGGACCTGTTGAAATTCACTTGTCACTATGTTGTAGTGATCCACTTTGTTGGCATAGCAATCCACAGCAAGGTCGGAGGTTGTAATGGGCCGTTACAAACATAAATCTTGAATTCATCCAACTACCTAAGCCTTTTTTCTTTTTCCTTTTTCAATTTGTTTTTAGGATAAGAAGTATAGACACTGCTATGAAGGTGCCATGTTCATATCAGACACATGTCACATGCCAAAACTTGACTAGCAGTCTTAGACACATGTCCAACACTCCACTTTATGGACATCCATAATTTAAAAATAAAATTCATTATTTCAACCACTTAGCCAACACCTGGACACTAGACTGACTTATCCCAGACACTCCCCAACACAAGTATTATATGACAGAAACACATTTAAGAGTACTCACGTCCGACGATATTGGAAACAATATGAACACACCTCAAAGTATTGCACATCGTCAGTTGGTCACCACAAGTCATGTCAAGCATGCAATGATACTTTTTCAAATAAGACAAAAATATAATTGTAATAACAAAGTATAAGAGTAGTAGTTTATATAATCTAATAATATTCTTATAACTTTATTTTCAAAATTATGAATACTCAGCATAGAAATTAAAATTTAATAATTATTTGTCTTTTCAATATATGTATATATAAAAAATATATGTTTATATATAGCAGTGTCCAACCATGTTCAGATCCTAGACTTTTTGGATTTTACGTGTCAGCTATCCATGTTATGTCATGTCTGCTACTTGGCTTTTAATCTTGAAGTGCCATGGAAACACTACTCTTGAAGTGCCGTGGAAACACTATATAACTAAAAATTTACCATCCAAAATAATAAACTTACGAGATCTAACTTTCAATCTCTATCAAGCTTCCTGAGTATTTCGTTTCAATGGTAAGTTTCAAATTTTTTTTTTACTTTTCACCACTGTTGGCTAATTTAGGTTTGATTTATCAATTCTATCCATAAATCTCTGATTTGAGTTAAAATTTAAAAAATTGTCGATAGTCTATATATGACTTTCCTGATCTAGATCTCTATGGATCTATACCACCTATCATTTTGAACTTTTTTTTATCAAGTAGAACCCACACACGCACCTGCCTCTACTGAGGCTCGAACCCTGGACCTCCCTATTTGAATATATTTTAACTTTTGATAACTTTTCATATGTATTAATTTTTGATAACTTTTCATATTTAATTGCCTGTAAAACAGTAAGGTTTTTTGCTGACAACTTAAAATCAGTAAAATTTTATACTAATTATATCATGTTTTATAAATTCACTAAAATAATAAAAACTTAAATTTATGTTATAGGGGCTGAAACAAGCAAATCACAACAATTTGCAGAAATTGTGACAAAAAATAAAATAAAATAAAAAATCACAGTTCCAATAGTTTGCGTCTGTCACACACATAGGTGTTACCACAACTATTACCCTTAAGGCGACTGGTATTGTATTTACCGTTAAGGCGACTGGTATCACATTTAGAACCAGGAACATAGGTATAGGTGCAGCATACGCATTCACTTCATTACTCTAAACCTTCAAAAAGACAGTTTGTAACCTTTGATAAAATGATAATATGCATACCATGGATCTAATCTATAATAGGTAGTCAAGTAAGTCATCAGAGGTTCCAACCCTTGAACATTTCTCCAATATACAACAACCACCGCCAAGCCTTTTTCCCAACTACCTGGGGTTGGTTACATGAATCCTATATTTCCATTTTGCTCTATCTAAGGCCATAGCCTCAATCAAACCACATGCTATCATAACCTTCTTTCCTAACTCCACCCACGTTAACACTGGTCTTCCTCTTCCCCTAGTATTAACGTGGACATTTCTCCAATATCTAGTAAACTAATCTACCAGCATTGATCCGCAGCCCTTGTACGGTACCACACTATTTACCACATGGCATTTTCCCTTGGAATAGCTTATGCAAGGAAAATATAATATGAACAAAAATAAACCAAAAGACGTGACAGCAATAATGAGATACAATGGACAGAAAACCGATGAGAAAAAATGTGAGCTACCAACCTCATCAGAAGACCCTAGACCAAGATGCTCTTCATGAAACCAGTCCTCACAGATACAGCACTGAATCATCTCTACTTGCTCTTTAACATCTGGATCAGGATAAGGACGGCCACATGTGCAGTATGAACCTTTGAAGTTATGATTGTATGAATTTTCCAAATTTTCTATATCTTTATTTGGAAAAAGCTTGCAGAAGAACTCCCCAAACTTTGAATTCCCACAATCACACCTGAAATTTCTCTTGGTCCACAATTCCAAGATCTTGTCCATGTGGTAAATGACACACAACCAACACAAATAACAAAAAGTATTACAAGGATATTATTACTATACAGGAAAAGAAATGCAGAGTCAAAAATTTCAATAAAAATCCGAGTTTTTAGCACAGAAAACTGCAACAAAATTTGGGAAGGAGGTATCATCAAGACAAAGATATGAGTGCACATTATGGCATAATTTCTCACCAAATAATTCATAAAGTCTTCATAAAGAGAGAGAGAGAAAGAGATCTACGAGAAAGAATACCATGTAGATAAAACACAAAAATCAATAACCGTAATTACGTGGATTCATTTTATTCATAGTGTGTCAATACAACTGACAAGGGAAAGGATTTTGAAAGCAGAAAACAATCAACTGATCAACTAAAAAGATTTCCTGAAAATGATCAACTAAATTGACTAAATACTTTATTTTTCTGTTCTTTTCTTTTTTTTCAGTGGTAAGTAAGACACACGGCATACGCACACCCACACCCACAATTGCCCCATGTGGGGATTTGAACCCTCAACCTTCCACTTGAAAAGTAGACAAGATACCATTAGAACTAAACTCTTGGTGAATATAATTAATTAGTGCAGGTGGGAGGTCTGCCATTTCCCATGACTAATCATGCCACGTGTCACCAATGATGACTGCGACGCATATAACTATAATAATAGTAATAAATAAAATAAGACGACAAACCCTTGACGTATTCAGAGTGAATAATGTCAATCGTCACATGGAAGGCCCATCAATGGATGCATCTATATATGTATGTGTGTGTGTACACATGGAAATACTAACATCAATCTAAGTGAAACAGGTACAGCGCCAGAAACCTGATGAAACTCCAAGGAATACCACAGGTCCATTGAAATGGCCTTGCTTATATAATCAAGGACCTCCACTCTATGGATAGGCCTGCCTTGTAGCCGGCACAACACTATAAGGAGTTCCTCTCTACAGAGAAACCTCAATGATCCATAATAACCTTAGTAAAGTTCCAATCTATAGATAAACCTCAAAGTGACTAAAGCCCCTTAAGGAGGTCCTTTCCATGGATAAACCACAAGGATGACTGAATCCACTCGAGGAGCTCCTCTCTATGAATAAAGCTCAAGGATGATTCAAAACTTTCAAGAATTCCCCATCAGCTGGTGAACCTCCAAGAACTAGACTCAAAAGTGTTTCAAGAATTCCCCTTCAACTGGTGAATCTCCAAGAACTAGACTCAATGAGGAGCTTCGACAAACCAAAGGCAAAGTTTGTAGGAACCTCTTGAAGGGTTCTCCTGGGATCCTAAGATTATTGGTTTGGTGGCTGAGCTTGAGTTAGGCTACTCTACCATGAGTCTTAACTTCCCTCAGCCTGACACAAAGGAAGAGAAGGGCAAGTCGCCTAACGGAACCATCGCATTCCATGGCCATCTCTTCACGTTAAATACGCCCCTGACATTTGTTCCCCCTTTACCCAAATATGGCCGACTAATATACCTTGAGTCCCAAAACCGTCCAATCACCTAATCCAAGTAAACACAATTTAAGGACCAGAGGGCATCCCTTTCTACACAACGGTCTTTGCCTAACAAAAAGGCAGTATAAAAAGAGTAGAAAGTTAGTGAGGTGGTAGAAAACAGAGAGAGAAAGCAACCATTGAAAACCCCTTAGCTAGAAATTGGGATAACACCTAATCACTGCCATAAGGGGAATTATCAAAGGGGGGGTCTACCGCCATCCTTCTCTCTCAAGTCTCATTCTTGGAGGTTCCTCATGACAGCCTGGACCTTCACATAGCCTCTTACCTCTTATAGGCCCGACATTGGTCAAAGTAACTCCTCACATCACTACTATACGAACCACAATTAGAGAACACAACACCCCAAGAAAAGAAAATAAATAAACAATGAATTTAGCATAAAAGATCAGCAACTATGATAAATAATCTGTTGATCCATAATAGACTCAGGAATCATAATATCTTGATATAATAGGATTATGCCTTTATAATATTTGAAAATTTATTCTTGCAATAAATATGTCTTCAAAAAAAAATGTGATGCTCAGCAAGTATAACAATGTAACAAACATGCAAAATAGACAACATTAGCACTTTTAAAGAGAACAACAATTGCAGTATTCATTAAACATTCACACCTATAAGTTAATATATTAGGCATATCAATCAAGTCATTGTACTGGATGATACCTCATGGCCATCATGGCAAGACAAGCTACAGGCCGTGCAAACCCCAGCATTCCCATCTGGGGTGCAGGTCAAGCATGAGAAAATCGCCTGCCTCTTCATGTAACCACTAGTATAGGTGCATTCCTTACCCTCATCACCACCCAAAACCATATCCGCTTCCTTAAAGTACAATTGATTAGGAAACACAAAAAAGAAAATAAATAAATAAGCAATGAAGCTAGTATAAAGATCAGCAACTTTGATAAAAAAAAAGTCTGTTGATCACTTGATCCATAATAGATTCAGGAATCACTATATCCTAATATGGTTCGTTTAGACAGTGAATTAGGTCTAATGTTATTACTGAAACTGGTAGTCTTAAATTAAATTAAAAAAAAAAAATTCTAGCATTCAGTTGTGAACCAGAATTAATACCAATACTTAAGATTCAACCATAAAAGTATAACCACGTTGCATCATAAATGATATGTGTTTGACAAGAAGAATTGATGCATCAATATACAAATGATCAATTACACCAACCATCTAAAACAATGAATGTTTTAGCATTAAGAAGCACATGAAAAAATAATAATAATAAAATTAACAAAAGCAAAATAATTTAGATGAACATTAGGAAGAAAACAACACTTGCAACCCGGTCAGCACGCCCTCACTCACACAACAAACCCTAAATTCTAAATAAACATCACTTGCAGAAAACCAAATATTCTGTTTCCTAGCCAATAACGTGAAAGAAAATGAAAAACACTGAATTTTAAACATTTAGCTTTTATTTTTCCACACAGTTGTAAATGACGAGACCTGGTCCAAATGAGCAAATTATCTACGGGTGTCGTAGTTTTGTGGGTACCTAATACAGAATTACGCTACTCAAAGTTCAATTGTATTTCCATTTCCTACATTTTCTCAGCAAACAAATAGACAAGCAGCCTAAACCCATTCAGAAAAAATGAAGCAAAAGAAACAAAAAACCTAGAATTTAATACGACACGGGGTTTTACCAGCTCCTGTTCCTCAACGCCCTCAAGATACTCTTGGATTGAAACCGTAGGCTCAGCTTCGTCTTCAAACACATCAGCCATTTTCGCCTGATAAGTGTGTGTATATAAAGACTTATTGAACAATATGCAGCGTCGAAATTCTTAATTCTGTAAGCCCTAACTGAACATTGAAGACATGGAGGAATGCCCTAGAAAGAAGAAACCCTATATTCTTCCGAGAAAGCTAGTGAGGTTCAAAGAAAGGATCTAATAAAACGATCGAGACATTAGGGCACGAATGGAATAGAGAGAGAGGGAGAGTTATGGCCTTATGGGGCTTGGAGTTGAGTTATGGTTTTATTATATGAAACTGTGTGAGATGAGGGCCGTACGGTCACTTTCCCGCCACATTGAGCCAAGCTCCCTATCCACAATTGCATAATGTTATTCATTTCCCTCCTCATTTGAATTGTTGCAATGCTCTCTCCCTTTGGGTTTGGGATTTTGTTCTTAATAAATTCTTCTTTTTATTTCTTTGGGAGGTCCTAAATGCTAACAAGTTTCTATTTTTATTGTTATTCAATTAATGGGCATTGATTTTTCTTTCAATTTAAAAAAATTTAGAGGATAAGATCTTTTAAACAAGACCTTAATTGTTTGACATATAACAATTCCTTAATTCAACTAGGTTTTGTTTTATTTTCATGATAAATTGTGTTTTTAATAAGATTTATTATGATTTTTCTTTGGTCACGTAACATTTAGATGTTGATTACGACAATATTTGACCGCTAGTGATAAAGAGAGAAATTTATGTTTTTTCTTTTAATTAGTAGAATATTGATAAATCATGTGAACCCGTGTAAAATAGTTATGATTAAATTGGTCTGATAAATGAATCATATATCGTTATTCAAAATATATTTTTTTCTAGAATTTAACTCCTTGTTTCCCAACTTTTGAATGGATTTTTTTTCTTAGATTTCGATGAAGCCAAAATTTTATTAAATTTCAAAATTATTTTGATTGCAAACTTCTCTAATTGGGTATTTCACTTTTTCATCAAACATGATAAACGTAGTACTATCCCAGTTGTCATCCAAGCTTAACATTAGCATTAGCATAAATTTTGAATTGGATAGAGATACTTTCAACCATTTTGATGAATGTCCAAAGTTCTCTTCGTGGTGACAGATATGCCTCACTCGGATGGGCTTGTGCACCAGAGACACACTCGTATACACATTCCAGCATCAACATAAAAAGTTATATTAGCCCACTTTAATAAAGGCCCATAAATCAGCCCATTTAACAAAATGTAAAACCACAGAAGGCCCATGTTCAATGCAGAATTCTCAGTGCAATCTACGGCTACCTATACTCTGATAAACTAACCACGAACACGGTTTGAAGTTTATGGTTGAAGACAAGAGCTGCAACGTGAGGAGTTCGAAAAGTTGAGCTCAAACTTGGTTCGTCGTTATTTTGAGAAGCTTGAGCTCGTCTCCAATTCAACTCATTTAATAGAAAATTTTGTTTGGGTTCGATTTGAACTTGTATTCAAGACCATTTTAAGCTCGTTCATGAACATAAAAGAGTCTACACAAGTTTATATTTAGTGTTCACGAGCTTACGAACCTTATACTAGCTCCATACAAGCGAGCCTAAACAAATTTATGTTAGCGAATCGAGTCTAATATTGTTCGGGATCAGCTTGTTTATTAAACAAACCTAAAAATTAAATTTGAACTCTACTTATTTACTTAATGAACGAGTCCGAACCGAATCTTTAACGAGCCTGAATCTGAATCTGAATTGTTCACAAACATCTCAGTTCATTTGCAGTGATTCGGCAAAATCAAACAAGCAAATAAATAGCAACTCCACTTACCAAACCAAGTCTAAGTTAATGTTTTTACCATCCTTCAGTACCATCAATGATCATAGTTGTAATAGAAGATTCAATAATCATAATTGTAATAGAAGATTCCACAAAACTTTAGTTCAGACCGTCACATAAACGTGACATTGGGGTTGCCATCTAGACACGAGGCCCACGATGTCCTAAACTTATAATTGTTAAGGTTTTGTTTGGTTAGATATAAAAAAATATATTAAAATGAAGTAATAGAGTATAAATTAATAGAAAAAGAAAATAAGTTTTTGAACATATATTTGGTTAGAATGAATATTTTTTTAGAAGACTGTATAAGATTTTTATTTCATTGTTTGGAAAGCATGTAAGTGACCAAATATGATGTGATACCATAGACACTCTCCAATTATTCTTTGACTCAAAGTGTTGAACCCAATTTACTCCACATATTTCCCTGTATGTCTCTTAAAAAATAAAAATAATATGAAAATATAAATAAACAATTTTATAGGACATCCAAAGAGATACAAATCATTATATCATTCATTTAATATGTAAAAAAAAATCATTTCTTTCAGGTTCTACTACTTTCTAACTAATCAAACGGAGCATATAAATATGCATTTTTTATTTGTTGGCGATAAGCTTGATTAAGCACCTTCTATGAAATAGAGAGAGTAGACTTAATGGGAGCTGTATTTCGTGGATTTGTAATTCTTGTTAATGCCATCCAACTAATTGTGACAAATGATTTCAAATTATATTCCCCATCTTATTCTTAGTATAAGTCGTCACATGGTTGAACTTTGAATATTATAAAAGTGTAAATTGACTTTTAACTTTTTTGTTGCTATTTGTACACTTCCAAGTTCCAGATTTTGAATATTTTTAGTTTATATATATATATATATATATATATATATATAGAGGTTATATGAGTTATGATCTCTGGCTCACCGGTGAATAAAACAATTTTTACGTACCAAACATAGTAACTATTGAATATAACAATAAAAAAGATAACTATAGGGCGTGTTTGGATAATTCAAAGTTGAATTTTTATAGCAAGTTTTTTTTACTGTCCCAAACCTGGATCCAGTTGCGATTGGAAACTTAAACACGTATTCAAACTCTCATTTCTTCCGCCAAGACTTCAATTTCTTAAACTCTGAACATGAAAGTCGTTTCTTATATTTTCACAGTTAATACAGAAAACTCTAGAAAATTATTTTTTTTACTGATTCATGACACCATTTATTTGTCCAAACCACTACCTCGTGCAAAATTTTTGTTTAACTTTCAATTCAAGATGTAACATTAAATAAAGTACATTTACCCTTCACTTATTTTTGTACATTTGCCCTTCATTTTATTTTTTAAACTGAAAAAATAATAATAATTTCTCGAAAGTGAAGTGTAAATGACTTTTTGAGATACTTAGGGCCCGTTTGGTAACCGTTTATGTTTAGTGTTTATTGTTTATAAAAACAAATTTTTAGAATAAACATGTTTGATAATTTTTGTTTTGTTTATAAATTGTATAAACGTTTTTAAAACAACACTGTTCATAAGCCTTCAAATCTTAAACACCAAAATGATGTTTATTGTTTATGTTTATGAAAAAAAAAACTTTTTTTTTCTTTTTTATTTAAAATGGTGATTATATTATTTTAATTAAAAATTAAAACTAAAAGTGAGAAAATGAAAAGAAAAAAAATTATAAAAGACTATTATTTGATACAACGATCAAAATATTAGAATTATCAAGTGTGGACAGAATTAAAAAACATCAATTGTCTTAAGAAAAAAATATTGGATAAAATATGAATAATTACTAATATACTTGATAATAAGAAATAGTTACTTGGGGACACCCATGCTAAAATTTTTTTTTTTTAAATAAGTCAAACGTTTTTTCGTTATCAAACAACACTCATATTTATGGATAAACAAAATCGTAACATAAACACTGTTTATATAAACACTTAAACAATAAACACAAAACATAAACGGTTACCAAACGGGCCCTTATTTAATGTGAGTCTTGAAAACAGACAAATGAAGTGCTAAGTGTAAAATAACATTTACCTAGCTTTATTTAAAAGTAAGTGTAAATAACAAAAAAAAAATTTTGTGTTCTTACATTTTCTATTTGCAAAGAATAATATTAATATGTTTAATAAAATTATGGTGATGTTTCAACTTTCCACACGGTTTTAACTTGATGCAATAATTATAAAAAATACACAATTTGAAGCTTTGAACGCATCCTTTATCGTTTTCACGGATTCACATAAGACTAAGTTATCGTCTTTAATGGATTAAGAAAAAAATGAACATATCATTTGTCAGCATGAAAATCGTCAAAGTTGTATTGCTGCCTCACCATCTGGCATCTAGTGCCCTAGAGTATGCGATTATAACAAAGGTAGTCCTTTTCGCACTTCAATATCGATATAATATATCGTTTTTATCGATCCTTACAACAGTGTAAAACCAAAGTCCAACACACACATATATAATAATACTAATTACCCTAAAATGAAGAATACTATAATAATATTTCATTGGGCTCACAAGCATGAGCTCACCTTCACCTCATGAAATAATATTTTTTTCTCCGCAACAATTCCAACAAATATTTAATTAAATGTATCAATTTTATTTAATTTTTTTGGTTATATAAGTCGTTCACTGTTGACGGAGCCATATGACCCTGAATTATATAATAATTTATTCAATTTTGGATTAAACTGATTTAGAAATGGATTCATCAATTTCTCTTCGCTTCTTCTAAAATAAAATAATAAAAAAAATTAGACAGACATATAGGTACCGTCCATCTAAATTTGGTCTTAATTGGACCCATCATTAATTGATACACCCTATGTTTTGATCGACGATATATGTGATGTATAAAAGCATTGACTTCACGCTAGCGACTAAACCAATTCGATTAGCCTAGAAGTCCAAGCACCAAATACCCTGGAGCCGAAAAGATGCCAGGACAAAGTCCGCGCCACATATCAAAATACTAAAGTAGCCCCAAATTGCTTACTTGTCAGATTCCCATCAGACAAAACTCACCGATTGTAGAAATTGTGAAGTCTTCAACTCCAGAGAATCCAGAGACAAATGAAGCTATAACCTCTAGCCATATATCCCAAACGAAACAGATCGAGTTGTTAGACCCAAAAGAAAAAAAAATGAACACCTTAACACGCGTCGTCTTCTTCTTCTTCTTCTTCTTTACATACACAGCTTTAGGTGGTGAGAAATGCTCACCATCCTCCTGTGATGCCAGCGGACCCCTAGTCCAATTCCCTTTCGAGATAAACGACGGGCAAGGCGGAGGTTGTGGCTACCAGGGTTTCTTTGTTTCATGCAATAACCGGAGCCAAACAGTTCTAAACATACCGCCGGCGGGTGAATTCATTGTAAAACGCATCAATTACGCGTCTCAGTCTATGTATGTCAACGACCCGGATTTTTGCCTACCCAGAAGGCTCCTATCCTTCAATTTTCAAGATTCTCCTTTTAAGGGTTCTTATCTTAAAAACTTCACGTTGATCAACTGTCCTTTAACAGACACATCCTACTACTACTACGGGTCCCTGCCCGTAAAGTGTCTAAGTGGTGAGAACTATACGGTTTGGGCTATGGATTCTGATTCGCGTGATAGGGCGTCAATACCACTGAATTGCCAGATTATCTCTACAATTTCAGTTCCGGTTGATGATCCGTTCGGGTATTCCATGGATCTTAACAAGGATATTCAGCTGACATGGGGTGAACCGAGGTGTGGAGCTTGTGTTGCTAAAGGTGGAACATGTGGGTTCAAGAATGATAAACAGGGTGAGATTGGATGCTCTCATGTTCCTAGACATGGTAAGTTTAAATTTCCTTTATTCTTTTACTTTGTTAGACACAGAATATATATGCACATAAGTAATTAGATTGTTCTTAAAATTAAGTAGATATGTGATTTCAAGAGACAACATATATATATATATATATATGAAACTCCAAAGCATGTACTACGTACTTTTTGTTTATCAGAGTATGATCTTTTGCTTCCCCAGTATATATTCTGGAAATTTTCATAACATGATCGATCAGTAGGCACACATATAGTATATACATACATACATGCATGTCAGTGTGGCACAAAACCATCTGACCAAGTCACGGGCTAATTGTTAAGTCAAAGTTTACTAAGTGATTATATAATATACAAGGGGCCCCAGGCTAACAACAACCCCTTGACACCGGACACCGGCCTAACGCCAAACATTCAATATCCAATCATTCAAGCCATAATACTATTATTATTATTATTATTTTACCTATGCATAAATAGTGGAAAGTGACTTCTTCAACTTTATAGGTCTGAGTATATTAACAAGTCCAACTCCTGAACGGCAAAGCAGATGGAGCAATTTTGGAATTTTATTAAAACCGATCCTTCCATGAAACTACTTTGGTATCCAGTTATGGACCCCTTTAGTTTTGTTTTTATTCATTTTTTTTTTTTCACCTCCTGTGTGAATGAGATCCATTTAGTAGTTTAAGGTGAAAAAGGTGAGTTTATATATCTTAATTCTTCGTATTATGAAAATGATAACGTTATTGCCACGCTCTTGTATGTTTCAAATAGTAACGTACACCAAAAAATCAAGTCAAGATTACGTTCTCTCTCTCTCTCCTAGGAGAGGGTCACCTTTCGTTTTTGTTTTGTTTCGAAAAATAACAGTGCTACTTAAGCAGAAATGGCCACTCGAAATTAATGGACGAAATAATTAGTTAGAACATGGAAAAAATTAAATGAGACGTCAAATTTTGTTATAAACCTTTTGTGCTCTTTTTTTTCTTTCGGAATTGAAATAGTTAAGGACAGTAATAACCTCAACGGTAATTATTTCGTATATGAATTTTATAGTAATAAACATACAATTACCTCCTACCTAGACAAAATTTAGAGGCCCTCCGATAGCTGACTTTTCTCCCTTTGTTCACTAATTTCATGATACACACAAGCGTTGACCAAAAAAGTGTGTTCCCTCGTCACTGTATATTCAACCAATAGATCAAGGAATTAAATGAGACCTTGACATTTGGGTTCCGCTTTACATGGCCTAAGACAAGACTTGATTTTCCTTTTAGTACCTGTATATTGTCGTTGTATGCTTGCCTTTTCTTCTCTCTTTCATATTCACTCTGCCCACCCATGAAAGGTAGTATCGTAGCAGGAGCATTGTCATTCAACTTAATTTTGTTGACATTTAGAATTGTCAGTGTCCGAAAAAAAAAAACAAAGACTTTCACACTCAAATGTTCGTGAAGCCGATGAATTAAATTTGACCTTGATTGTCATATATATATATATATATATTTTTATTATCTACATAATATATATATATATATTATCCACTGAAAATGACGTCAATGGTGCCATCCTAACAATGACACAACGAAATATAAAAAAACTACCAAAATTTGGTAGGCCAAAACATGATAAGAGAGTCTATTTACTTCTTGAGCATATGGACTATCAAGAAAATTGAAGGGCGAGTTCCCATACTGTTTGTTTGTTTACTTTTCTTTTTTCAACTTTATGAAATCAATATCTATCAAACCTTCAAACCAACTACGTTGACTCCATGTAGAAGTGGTTTTTGTTATAATTTTAAATAATAGGAACTTTTTTTTTTTTAATGTCACTTACTCCTTTTTGAAATTGTGATAAGGATTAGGTCAAACTCAATGTTATTTTAAATCTTTATATGGGATTGTTTACAAATTATTCTTGTTTCAAATTCATGGACTAGTCTCTGCTTTGCATTTCTTATTATTGAAACTCCATTTTTATTTCCGGAAATTTACTTATTATTGAAACTTGATATTCAAATTTCAGGTCTTCCAAGGAGTGCCAAGTATGGGATAATCATTGGTGGTGGTATTCCTGGGTTTGTATTTATTACTGGGCTTGTATGCTACATCTGCAGCAGGGTTAGGGCTTGGGGCAGGCGAAGCCAACTCAACACAGAACTCCCTACCTCCACCATCACTCCCCAGTCTGCTGCTGTTGTGACGGGCCTCGATGGGCCCACCATCGAATCTTACCCCAAGACTGTGCTCGGCGATAGCGGCCGACTGCCCAAGCCCAACGACGGCCCTTGTCCGATATGTCTGTCTGAATACCAGCCTAAAGAGGTGTTGAGGATCATACCGGAGTGTAATCACTTTTTTCATGCTGACTGTGTTGATGAGTGGTTAAGGATGAATGCCACGTGTCCATTGTGTCGGAATTTGCCCGATGGATCGGCCATGGTCACACCTTGCTCGTCAATGTCGTTATCATCTTCATCCACTTCATCATCCTCGTGAATTCAATCATTTTTATCGTCAACGTACACGAATCATA
Source organism: Cornus controversa (assembly GCA_026545225.1). NCBI lineage: Eukaryota > Viridiplantae > Streptophyta > Magnoliopsida > Cornales > Cornaceae > Cornus > Cornus controversa. Next base: position 65,497,203 of record CM048847.1, read on the forward strand.
TGTATATGAAGTGAAATTGTAATACAACGTGTGTCACTTATACTTGCATTTTTTTTCTTTTCTTTTCTTTTTGGCTTGCTAGTACAGAACAACACTTGGCACTCCCCACTCTCTTCTTTTTCTTTTTTTAATTTTTCTTATTATTTTTTTTGAAGGGATTTGTTCAATAAATCATATATATATATTTTTATTTTTTTATTTTGAGGTTTTAATGCATTTTAGTTTCCAATATACAAGAGAATTATCAATATTGATCTTTTCACATCTATTCTAGGACAACTCTGAAGTAATGGTCTTATAGTTCCTCTTGCAAGCAACGACTTTGACACGAAAATTGGTAGGACAATTTTTTGCATTTCCAAATTACATCCAAAGTCTTTGGAATTCAAGTATTATAGAGAAAGAATGTTGTGAGGTTTAATGTCGAAAGTGCAAAATTATTCTAAAGTAGTTAAACTCTTGAAATTTAAACATGCATGAAAACCGGACCATCAATACAATCAAAGAAAAAATCCCAAAGGGAGCAGCATATTTTACGAGTCCAAATTATGTGATTGAATAAATTCTCGTCGGGGTAGAAATCTTATTTTCTTTCCCCCTCCGCCCCCGTCCAGTTTAAATTTTCCTTCTTAAGAACCTATTTGAGAATCTACATTAACAATTATGTACGTGTAGGTTTTCAAAAAGAATATTTAAAATGGGTCAGAGAAGTATTAAACAATGAAGTTTGCGGTACTATTCGCTAGCTTGTACCTAGCAAATGAAGTCTTGTCCAACATAAATTACATAATTAATGATGTCAAAATTGGAGGGTTTCTACCAATCAAAGTCTTCTACAATTAATTATATTTTCTTAGAGAGAATTAATTTTGTATGAATTGACCAAGATGTTTGAGTAACAAGTACTGTTTGAACATTATTAAAAATCTTAATTAACGACATTATTAACCAATTGAAAGGTATTGTTGGTGTGAAAGTGATGAGAACGTACTTGACGATAAGTTATTATGTTTATACTATTCTCTTCTTAATAAGCTTTCGTTAATTTGACCAAATCAAGCATGTAGTAGATGCGTGACTAACCTGAAACATATATTTATGGGAATTAATGTCTCAACAATCATCCTTGAAAAATGGATCATGTAAACTACATTAGCGTGAAATTTAGGTGATATACCAAGTCTAGCTCTTATAAATCATGCACTATCATCTTGAATTAACATGACATGACTTGAAGCTAAAAATTGATCTTTGCGACCTTTGAATTAATGATGAGTCGCCTATTTGGGGTGATTTTCTTCATTGAGCTCTTACTAGTTTTTACTCAGCCATGGGGGTTCACCACCCTCATGCCAAAGTGTGGTCCAAGAGCTAAACCCCTTGTCTTTCTTGCCATCGTCGGTAGGGGTGTAATCAGAAATTTGTACAAGTGGGTACAAAGTCAAAAATTCGGGTCATAATTTGTTTTTTTATAAAATTAAGTGGGTACATCACTCGAGATTTGATAGGTCATTACAATTTTAAACCCCCAAAAATTGCATTTACTATATATATATATATAAATTTATAGAGTTAAGTGGCTACTAATGTACCCACTAGTGCCTTAATGGCTACGCCCGGAGTGTTGTGATGGCCGGTGTCAAGGACTTGGCAATGTTCATAGAAAAGATGGAAGAGCGGGAAATCATTTGTGAGTGTATCAAGTACCAAGCTTCTACGGGTGGGTTCATCGATGCGTCCCTCATCCCATCTCTTCCTCAAAAGTGTGGGCTGAATATTATTCTGATTGATGTCTCTAAGAACACTGCATGCTCCAAGTCTCTCGTGCGCGCACACACTCACTGGAAATGTCTAAGAAAAAAAAATCCACTAATATATATATTTTTGGGTTTATGGTGCAGGTCTTGTTAGGAAATGTGAAGCCTGATTATACTATGCAGGTAACATTCACAATTTTACAATCTAATTAATGAGAGTGATTCACTTTTTCAATTCAATAATAGTTTTCATTGTATCTATCATTCTTCAATTCTTTATCAACTATTTAGGACAATTTATAATCCGTAAATACATATAATACAAAAACATGACATGTTATATATATGGACACATAAATTGCTGTAATATATGTGTGTGTATATATATATAATATTATTGTTAAAGAAATACTGAAGTATAACAAAAATATCCTATGTTTTTGTAATATATTGTAGATCCGTGAGTAACAACATTTGGGTGACATGAAAAATATATGAGCAATGAATTGGAAAAAGGCACTTTTTTTTGCATTGTTATTCATTTTAAATCCCTCTTCTCAAACTCCATTTCTCATGTAACTATCTCCGCATCATTTATGATAGGTATCACGAAAAATGAGTCGTGATATCTATCATTTCATTTTTCAAAATATATTTAGAGTAATACTACGTATCATGAAATTATTTGATGATTTTTTATCATGAATGATGTGGCAGCTAACAATTCTATATTTATAGGAATTGCACCAACAATAAATTTCTATTTTTTATTATTTTAGGAGATAAAATTAAATGATAGAGTTAGTATTGATAAAAAATTTCCTATATACGAAGTTCAAATAATATTATTACCTATCACATCATTCATGATAAAAAAATCATGAAATAATTTAATGAAGTCTAGCATTTCCCATATATTTAAGGCAATTAATGCCTCAACAATCATCCTTGAAAAATGGATCATGTAAACTACATTAGCATGAAATTTAGGTGATATACCAAGTCCAGTGAAGTGAACTAACCGATCATAACTCACTCTCTTATAAATCATGCACTAGCATCTTGAATTAACATGACACTTAGAAGCTAAAAATTGATCCTTACTAGCTTTGATTAACTATGAGTCGCCTATTTGGGGTTATCGTCTTCATTCAGCTCTTACTAGTTTTTTACTCGGCCATGGGTTCACCACCCTCATGCCAAAGTGTGGTCCAAGAGCTAAACCCTTGTCTTCCTTCCCTTATAGGAAGTGCGGCCACTCCATCGGAGGGCTGTTGTGATGGTGTCAAGGACTTGGCAAAGTTCTCAGAAAAGAAGGAAGATCGGCAAAGCATTTGTGAGTGCCTCAAGTCCCAAGCTTCTACGGGTGGGCGCATCGATACATCCCTCATCCCATCTCTTCCTGATAAGTGTGGGGTGAACATTAAGCTGCCTTATGTCTCTCAGAACATCGACTGTTCCAAGTCTCTCTCTCTCTCTCTCTCACACACACACACACACTGCAAGCACCCACGTACAAAACTGCAAGCACCCGTGCATATATGATATATGCATATACTGTCTACATTTACTTCAATTTTGGTGGAATGATTATTGCCAAAGCTGTTTTATTTACATTCATTTATATATGTGAAATATATATATGTTTTTTTGGGTTTATGGTGCAGGGCCTAATGAGAAGAAAGGAGCAGAAATAAGACTTTGGCCATTGATAAATGAAGTTTCTGAGTTGCACCCTTCTATTGGTAGCTAGCCAATCTTATAAGTTTCAGTTTTGTATTGAAAAATAACGAGGATTGTAACGAGAATAAAGTACAGTGTTGTACGAATTGGCCTTTGGACGAAATAATTAATAATGCAGTTTAATTCATGCTTGTTCTAGCTTGGAATTTTGAGTTGTTTGCTTGCAATTGTCGGAACCCATATATCAAACATATATTCAGTTCAATGTGCACATGCACCGGATGCATTTGAGTCCTCTCTGTACTACACGTTTTGCGGGCTCATCGCACGTGTAACGTACGGAGGGACAGGATGCACCAGTGCACTGGACGGAACGTATACCTTTTTCATAAACAATGTGCTTGATTGGACCATTTTCTTTTCTAAGAAGACATTTTGAAAGAAGTTGTCAAACATGCTCTTAACATTTTCATATCCTATACTACCTGGAAATATTATAGTTTAGAGACCGAAATTAAACAAATTTGTTATATAGTAACCATAAAGTTACAAAAAAAATAAATAGTCAAACCAAAAAAAAAGAATCGGTAATTATTGACAAAAAAAAAAGGGAGGAACTAAACAATCAATCCTAAAATGGGGCCTCTCTTTCACTTGCGATGAGTCGATGACTCTGTTTTTTTCTTGTTTATAATTAGGTTTCCTTGTTAGAATTGTTGACTGTTGATTGTTTGTCTTCAACGTATACCTTCTCCGTATAATCTTCGTAAACAATGTACTTGATTGTGTCATTTTTCTTTCTGAGAAGACATTTTAAAAGAAGTTGCCAAACGTGATCTAACTCTCCAGAAAGTGTTTATTTCCAAGTGAAAGATTGAAACATAAATCTACAAATTTTTGTAATTAAATTTTAATCTCTATTTTATTGGAGCACCTTTATGGATTGAAAAACCAAGAAGGTGATCAAGTGGTGATATTGGACATAAGTTTCAAGCATCTGCTATGAAGTATGATATATATACTACGTATTTCTATCAATTGCAATGTAATTATCTCCTTAATTAGAATAGAACAAGTTGCTTTGGATAGTTTACCAATATATTACAACTTTTCCATTTCTATTTAAGAAAACAATAAACTCCAAATTATTTCAGTGCTTAGATCACTCCAAATATTTTACAATGGTGTAATGAAACATTTTTAAGGACTTATGCGAACTAGGAAATAATTCAAATTCAAAAATCCCATGCATATATAATAAATAATCTTAAATGAGAGATAAAGCATTAATTCACGGTCTACATAGTATATTCATCTTTGTTTTCTAAGGAGAAATCGAATTCACACATCATTTTTGTCACTTGATTATTATTATTTATTTAAGAAATTACACAATTGTCATTCTAAAATACCATCACCCCCCCCCCCCCCCCCCCCCCCACAATCATTCTAAAAGAGTGTTATATTCTACTTTTGAAGAAAATTTTTATCATTACATTTATTATAAAAAAAAATCAAACAACTTTTTCTTACCCTAAATTTCTTAGAAAAATTAGATTTTAGTAACCAAAATTAAACAAATTTATTATATAGTAATCATAAAGTTACAAAAAGATAAATAGCCACCAAATCAAAAAAAGTATTGCTGATTAGTGATCATTTAGACCCTATTCCTTAAATACCCTTCTTTATTTGTTTCAAAACTCTCTTTATACACACAATACAATGAATCAAAGAAAGGAAAGAACTAGAATGAACAATCAACCCTAAAATGTAGACTCTCTCTTTCGCTTGCCATGAGTAGATGACTCTCTTTTTTTAAGTATATAATTAGGTTTTCTTGTTAGTTGACTGCTTGTCTTCAACATTTCTTCTTTGCCCTATTATATTAATCTGGGATATATCCTGTTTGGCTGGTTGTAAGATTTTAAAATTCACAATTCTCCAACAATTAGTAGCTCACCGAGAAAGGTCTTATATATCTTACCTGGTTCTAGGGTCTTAAAATTTTTCAGTGAGCATTTGGACTCAAATTATTCCCTCAACCGAAGGCTTTATATTTTCCAATCAATTTCAACTATTGCACTTCTCTAGCTAATGTCGTTCTTATGAAACCGGCTTCAAGTAACCGTTCAACTTCTTCCTTAATTTTAAGGATTATTTCAGGTGGTCATCCATGCCCACGAAGTGGTCTATTCTCTGGAGAGGAGAAGGACCCCTCATTTATAAGGAGAAGGACCCCTCATTGTTCGTGGTATTGCAATGAACTTAGTGGATCATCCTCGTGGAGGGACGTGGTATTACCGGGATTACTAGGGGAGAAATGCTAAACGTCACAATTTTATTTTACTAATTTTAACACGAATCTATGTGGCAGATGATAATATCAGACTCCGTGTATGGGGGGAATTCCACCAATAATAATTTACCATTTAATTTTATCTCCTAAAATAATTAATTATATCACCTGCCACATAGATTCGAGTTAAAATTCGTGATATTTATTCGAGACGTATAGCATTGCTCTTACTAGGGTAACTCGACAGTTTTTGTCAAATTTCGTGGGTATCGAATCGGGAGAGCAACGATCTCGATTTATTCTCAAATTTTAAATAAGTAGGATGATGCGGCTATATATACACACACAAACATACATACATACATACAAACAAATATATATATATAAATCATGGTTGCCAACTCAATCAATTTTTTTCTTTGATACATTGCATTGGGTGTGCACAGAAATTTCAACAAATAAAGAATGGACATTTAAGAAATAAAGTTTAAATGATCACTAATGAAGTGTTTGGTACGTTGGAAAGAAATAGAATGCAACTGAGAATTGAATGAGAGTGAGAATGGTCATTCTCATTCTATTATTTTGTTGCAAATATAAAATAAGGTAGAAATAAATTAAATTTTAAATTAATTTTTCAGAATAATTAAACCAACAAACATGTGGTGGTAGAGGAAGGTAGCGATGTGGAGGTGGTGGGGTGACAATAGAAGTGGTAGAGGAATGTGGTGACAATGGTGATGGGAGAAGGTGGTGGTGTGGTGGAGTAGGAAGGTGGTGATGTGAAGGTAGTGGTGGTGGTGGATGCGGCAGTGGCAATAGAGCTGATGGTAGTGGTGGTAAAGTTGAAGGGTGGTTGAAGTGGATCGAAGGAAAAAGGTATTTTTTGATAATATGATTTTTTTTTTTAATTTTACTAAAAATGGAATATCCATTCCATATGTTTAATTATGAAATAAATTTTCATTTTAAAGAATTATTATTTTCACTTAAAATTTTATATTCCATTCCTATATATCAAACACAACATTTCTTTTTTTTTTATATATTATTATTTGGTAACCATGTATGTTTTTGTAACTATATGATCCTGTATAAGAATTGGTTACTAAAATCTAACTTTCATAAGAAATCTTACATGACTTTTAATGTCATTATATTAATAAGTTATTGGTAGAAAAACAAGGCCACTAAAATATAACAAATTCTTTATCAACTATTTAGGACAATTTATGATCCGTAAATGCATTTAATACAAAAAAATATGACATGCATATATATATATATATATGGACACATAATTTGTTTTTTTAAATAAAATATATTAATGTTAAAGAAATAGTATAACAAAAATAGTGTCTATGTTTCAGTACTATATCACAACAATTTCATTTTTTAAAAAGAAAATTTTATTACGACTAAAATTTCAGTTTGGGTTTGGAAAGACAAGCGTGTCCTACTGAGCAGCAATCAGCGAACTGTAAACTTAGGGCACCCGAGTTCACCTCAGACTGTCTAAAATCGTAAAACACCGCTTAGTCTTCTTCGACCGAGCAAGTCTCATAGCGTAGGAACCTCAAAACCCCCAAACCCCAACTCCTCTCTCTCTCTCCCTCTCTCTAAAACGTCGGCACAAGACGGTAAGCTCCATTCATGATCTTTTATTCTTCAATCTTTGTTTTTGTTACTGTTCATAATATAGGGCCCCGAAAAATGCTTTCTTTCTTTAGGCAATCTAACTTTGAAAAGAGTTGGGATTCATTTATGTATCACTGGAAATACATACAGATAGACACGCATATATGCGTATGTATATTTGTAATTAACATGTCGCTTTTGTGTCGTACAATCAGTTCTTCACATCAATGGCTTACAGGCGTAGCATATCCACAAGAGCGACACTTCTTGCTAGGCAACGTTTTAGCTCATCGTTTGGTTATATTCATCACGATGATGATCGCAGAGATCACTCGATCAGTGAAGATAAAAAAATTAATAATTTTCTTCGAAGGCGATTATTCGGGAACAGTGGCATCAACACTTCCTCTGGGTTTGGTACTTTGTTTCAAGATCAAAGGTGTTCTCAGTTCTTTGTTCCACCAATGACCGGAGCGATTTTCAGTAGACATATGTCGACGACGATTGGTGAAGAGGCGGACAAGATTGGGTACGTGACTGATGTTGCGGAAGTTCTCACGGATAAGACCATTGAAGTTGTGGCTTCTCAGGCCCCTGCTGTGAGTGAAGTAGCGATTGCTGCTGCAGATTCTTACTTCCCTGTTGCAGCCTTGCAGTATGTGATTGATGGTGTTCATTCTTTTACCGGCTTGAATTGGTAAGGACTGATATATTTTTTCATGTGCAACTTCTAATTTATGTTATTTTAAATTGTTTTACTTTAGTAAATGATGTGGAAAAGTGAGGTCATTCCCTTACAATTGGGTTCTTAAATGTGACCCTTTTTGTTACACTAGTGCTTTGATCGTGTTGATTAAGCTAAACATTTTGATATTATTTTATTTTTGTTAAAATGCTCCTCTGGTTGTGTAACATTTTTCTTTCCTTTGATATAGCAAAACCCGCAATGAGAAAACTTGTTGATTTAGTTGAATTGGGTGCTGAGGAATAAGCAAAGCTGTATTAGAGGAAGCCCTTGCCTAAATATATCTAAAGAGGCTTGGCTGACTAGTAGGCAGCCAATCCGTGCCTGAAAATGAAAAATTATTTGAATGTTGGATGATTGGCCAGTCAAATGCCTATGTTTGTTTTAGGAAAAAAATATTCCGAGTGAATAGTGATGTATTTGTGTGATTGACCCATTTATAGAATTATCTATTTGCTTGTTTTTTGGTTGCTGGAGAGTTAATGAGCTCTTCCATTCTCCTTGACTGCATTGTTTGGATTTTGTTTTGTCTGGTGAAGGAGGTTTTGAGAAGGTGATAGATCAAGACAAGGTGGAGAATAATGAGAATATTTGAAATGGTGCTCTTTTGTCTTGTTAATGCGTTTAGAAAACACAATAGGAGGATTTCTCCGCAAGAAGTGCAGCATTCTCAAGCTTAAACATACAATTTTTTTTACATTGCTTTTCTTTAATGTCCCCCATTTTCCTTTTATGAACTGTTCTCTATGGATTTCGTTCACAAATATAGCAAATTGCATTTTTGATCTCATAGCTGGCATGTCAAATTAATAAAATAACTAAGGAGGGTGTCCCTGTTGTACAAAAAGATAAAAGATTTTGCGAAACAAGAGAGTTTTTATGCCGATGAAAATGAAATAGGAGAATTATCAAGTGTTTGTGAACTAGATTATAATGCATTTAATAGGCAATACATCACTGAATTTTTTCGGATGGATGCTATCATAAAGCTACTGATGATTTATAATTTTAGTAGAAAAAGTGTTTTATTTTGTTTGTTATTTCTTTCAGGTGGGCATCTATAGTTTTAACAACTCTTTTGATTCGAGGGTTAACAATTCCGCTTTTGATAAATCAGCTCAAAGCTACTACAAAATTGAGTGTGAGTTACATTACCTGGTTTCAACATTCCTTCTGCTTTTTTTCTTCTTTTTTCTGGTTGTGTTTGTTAGTGCATGATATTTACTGACAACTACTCTGTACGTTAATTCCTTCATGAGAGTGAGAGATTTTGATCACTAGTTTGAAAATATTATCATTGTTCAAAGGGCCCGTTTACTTAGAGGAAGTGATTCCTGCTTCTACTTTCACCCAAAAGTAGAATCTTGATTTTGATTTCTTGGAGCTGAAACAAAAAGTAAAATCACGTTCAGTAATGCCTACTGTTTTCAAAATTTTGGAAAGTATAATAACAAAAGCAAGTTCAATAATTTTGTTTTTGTTTTTGCTTTCTGAATTGGTAGACTTGTAATTTTTACAAATGATAAGCATAACTTATGAGCCCCACAAACAATTGCCTCTATCCTAGGCAAGATTGCATATGTATTACACACTATTTTCATAACAAAAGAGAAAATAATACAAATACCATAAGAGAGCACTAATTCCTAGTCACATTGCCCATAAGAAGTACCTCGTCTTTATGAAGAAACTCATCCAAATCAAAAGTCATGTTATACAAAGAAAGCTTACCCGCTGGTTTCAGCTATAAGGTCTTGTAACAAAAATAACATGTATTCACATCAAAGCCAAGGATTCCAAGTCCAAAAATAACTTGCCACAAAGACCCTTCAACCACCCTTGGCCCCATAGACCTTGATGCCTAGAATGTAAATTCCAAAGCAACAAGACTACAAGGAAAGAAGACTTCTACCTAGTAATAACATTGGCCCATAATAATTCTTTAATGTTGATAATTCTTCTCCATTTACACAAGAATCCAAAATTCACCCTTTGTCAAAGAAGTGTGCCCAATAGAATGAACAACCCAACCGAACAACAAAAGCACAAATTTCTCAATTGAAGAAGCATAACCCCTGAACCTATGTTACATAGACTCTTCAAAATAGGTGAAGTACCCGTGTTGGTCACATAATACTCGGACATGGTTATGAGATATGTGTCCGACACTTTGGTTGGACATGTGCCTACAAAACATATCCAATAATTCAATTTTATTATATTATTACTTAAAAATGAGTGAAATGTCTATACGAACACTGTGTTACATAAATATATTATTTTACTCTGGAAAATAAAAATATTAAATAAAATGAATATTTAGCAATGTCCATGTGTCCTTCTGTTTGGGGATCTAACACGCCTGACACATGGATACATACCTGTATCTGACACACGTACCCGAGTCCATGTAACATAGCCCTGAGCTAATAACTGAAAGTCACACTTTGTTTTTTTTTTTTTTTGATAAGCCATACCTGAAAGTCACACATACACAATATACAATTATAGCAGAAATTTAACTACAAATCAAAAACCGATTTATCATAAAAAATTAGCACTTCATCAATGAATTCTAAACTAGAATTAATCGAAGTTCTAAACCAGAATGCAATAAAAAACAGACCATTAACTATATAGGCTCATATGTTGAATCACGTCCTTGTAGGGAAGTGAAATATGCGCTGAATCATGACGGTGTCTGTTTGGCTCTTGGAAATAATGTGAGAAATATAATAGAAAACAACATCATATTTAAGTAAGCACCTTCAGTTCTTTCTCTCATTGTTTCAACAAAACTAGAATTAATCGAAGTTATAAACCAGAATGCAATAAAAAACAGACCATTAACTATATAGGCTCATATGTTGAATCACGTCCTTGTAGGGAAGTGAAATATGCGCTGAATCATGACGGTGTCTGTTTGGCTCCTGGAAATAATGTGAGAAATATAATAGAAAACAACATCATATTTAAGTAAGCACCTTCAGTTCTTTCTCTCATTGTTTCAACAAGCAAAAAAGAAAAGGAAATCATAATTAAATTAAAAAAAAGCAATGGAAACTACAACTTATCAAACAATACATGCATAAATAAATTAAAGTATTCTCTAATCTAAAGCTAACAATTAAAATTCTTAACATCAGGGTAGAAAGAATCAATTATCACAGTGCAGATTAGAAGAAGAAAACAAAGTGACAAGCCAGTCTTTCGTCATGAGAGTGAGAGTGAGAGAGAGAGGGGCTGTGTCAGAATCCTTGTTATAAACGACAGAGTCTATGTTAATTTTTAAGTTGTAACTTGCAAGTGCTGCTGCAGTAGCGGAAAGTGATTCCCCGCTAGAGTAGAGAAAACATGAAAAGCAAGGTTTTCTCACTTTCTTTTTTCTTCTTTAAATATGAAAGTACTTTCTATAAAGTAAAAAGTAAATTCATTTTGTTAAACATGATTTTAGGTTTTAATTTTGATTTTGTTTTTTGAGAGTTGACAACAGAAAACAGGAAGTAATTCCTGTTAAACGGGCCTAAACTTTACCCTACCAGAAAATAAAGAAAAACTTTTAAACTTTATTAAGTATTTCTTTTATACCATGTAGCATTGCTTGAAGTAATTCCTTTTCTAAATGTATGCAATTCAATCCTTATACCTCTTGTGGTGGCTACTGGCAAGTATTGAATGGCTTTTCTTATTTATTTTTCATTTTCTTATTTTTAGATCTTTATCAAATGTTTTTTACTTTTTCTGTACTGAAATTTGGACAGTCAGTATCCACGAGAGAGCTTAGGAGATCTTAGCCAAAAAAGACTCTAGTTATTTTTTTGTTTTTTTATTTATTTTTTAACCCGCAATCATGGGTATCGGGTAAATCTAGGATGGAGATTTTTGACACCCCCAAAAATTGGGTACAAGACCTTTGGGTAATGTCCAAAGGCCTTATGCCAACTCATCTACTCTATGGGGGGTTGATTGTGGTTTAATGTTGCAAAGGAAGGGACATCTTTTCAATGCTAGGAGAAGAAATGTGAATAGTTTATTTGATTGTTATTTTATTTTGCTTTTGGGTATTTGGTGGGGGGACTGAAAAATGATTCATTAGCCCACAATCTGATGCAATACACATTCATAACCACTAAAGCTTCTATTTGTTTCATGTCACAATTCTTAAAAACACATTACATGGATGTAGTTTCTAAAATGGTTTATTTTAAAAGAGATGATGATTAGTCAAAACGTGAGGAAATATTATCTGCGAAAGAGAAGGATTGAAGGAAAACAGTGCAGAAAAGAGAAATGTTGAAATAAGTTACCAGCCTTATGCGGCATCACATTGCATAAATAAATCTTCTAAGCTCAAGTGCCATGTTTAATTATTAAATCAGCCTATAAATTTTTTTACTGAGGTGATTGAGATAATTTATAATTCATGACACAGGACATGTGAATGGCCTTCACAAAATAATTATCATTTTTTTTTAGATTTGCATCATATCAACCAATACATTTGATGGTAGCACGGTGATTGCCTGCAACCAGAATCTCAGGGAAAAACCTTTTGGCCTTCTTCAGTTTGAACTAATTGATCTGACCTTTCTACATTAGTTTTCGCCTTCAGAATACCATACTTTGGACAAGTTGATTGGAACTTTTGCATCATTATCTCTCAGAGTCCCTTACCTTGGATTGACATGACTTTCTGAGGTATTTATTGAACCTGAAACCTGAGAAGGTTGCCAGGGAGGTTACTTCAAGCTCTAAAATATGATCATTCCAAGTGATGGAAAAAAGCAGTACTTCCTTGTTCTGAGAATAAAGAATGCAGGGATGTGTTTTTTAGCTTTTATCACCAAAGTCCAGAAAGTCAATCGTTTTATATATTTATTTTTTAATAATATTGTTTAAGGGATGCATATATTTCTTTCCAATAAATTAGAGGCCATGGTAGAGGTTCCCTAGCATCATATTAATGCAATAATGACACTGGGAGAATGATTCCAAAAAGGAGGTAATATTGCACACAGGAGGAGGAACTTGGACTAATTCCTGCCATGATGTGCTGAAAACTAAGTACGAATGAAGAGTTCATGTCGCACTGGAGGGAGTTGTGCATCATGCACTAAATTAGCTGTATTACTAGTTTCATAAGAATGGCTTTGATGAATTCTATTATTTTCTATTTAGAGAAATCACAGTGAATGAAACTTTGCCTGGTGCACGGAGTTGATATTGATATTAAGGCATCTTGTCTTATGGTGACACATTACATAACTTCATGGTCTTCCTAAAAATGGGCCATTACTTGGTGTTATTCCCTGTTAATCATGGATGTTTGGAGGGGTGGATTTGGTACAAACCTGACCTTTGGCCTTATTTGCAAAAGTAGGTTGCCCTTAGTCTTGAACTTGTGTTTCATACTTGACAATCTGATTGCACCAAGCAATCATCCCTCAAAAAAAAAAATTTGATGGATGGATGGTGGTTCAATGTCCCTGCTTCATGGTCTACCTACATCCATTAAATTGATAATATGGGTAAACCTTTTAGAAAATAGGGAAAAGAAATAACAACTGTGTCTTCAACCTTAAATTAAGCCAGTTATTTTTTTATTACATGTGACTATAACTATAATCTATATTTGATGCAACAATTTAACTTGTTTTTAAATTTTTCTGTCTTAAATGATTTGAACACCTGACTGGCAAAAAACACTGAATCAGACGGCATTATAGACTTATAGTTCAGTTGTTTCTCTTCCAACCCCACTTTTTTTTTTTCCAGTTCAAATCCAGGTTGCGCAAAGTAAAAGGATAGCATAAAATTATTATTCTACATGTTGGAATTTACATAAGTCACTGATAAAATTATTATCAGCGGCAAGACTTTGTGGAGTTGAGTTGAGTGGCAAAACTTAAGTTATGTTACCCAATCTGGTTTAAGTTGTGATTTGGATTGTGAAAAGCTAATTTTTCTGCAGCTCTTCTGTTTATTGATTGATATGCTTCCTGTTTCCTTCTTGCTTGATTATACTTGCTTTCTTCTTCTTCTTCTTCTTTTTCCCTGAATAATTATACTTCCTTTTGGTCCTTAAATATTATTATTTTCTCTGTAAATGTGTTGAACTTTGTTACATCTTAAGTGTCTTAAATGTATTTTGCAGATAATGAGGCCACGTTTGGAGGAAATTAAGGAAGAGATGCAAGATAGGGTATGAGTATCTGAATCCTCTTCTGTATTATGGTATACCATATACCTCATTAGAATATTGACCATCTGTGACTTCATGCTGGTATATGTCATGCATTAGTGTGGACCCTGTTCAATTCCTCCTACCTAGGACTTTCACCCATTTTATATGGTATGCTAATCTGATTTATCTGGTGTATTACAGTATGCACCAATAAATGATTGACCATCCAATGACATCATGTTGATACATGTTATACATGAGTTCTGTACCTTTTTTGTTTCTTTGTACTTGGGACATCTCTTTAGTTCATCTTGTCTATATAATTAGAATGATCTATTTTATCACTACAGTTTTGGTTGATCAATCCACTCAAATTTTTAGATACCATAATTTGATTGCTTTACATTCCAGATCTGGTGTTGTTGTAGATGCCACATTACTTAATGTTGTTACCTTCAAGGCTTCAACCTCCTAACATGTTTCAGAAATTTACAAACTGATGTTATCTTATTTTTGGGCATATTATTGCCCAAAAATAACTACTTGCATAACCGAACCCCCCAATGTGTGTCAATATTCCTTGAATCTTTCATATTAAGTCAGTAGTTTTTTTTATCTGAAAAGAAAATCTCCCTAGTAATGTTGATATTTCTTCTTTTGTTTTTTAAAATTTCCCCAGGGCATGAGTCCCACATCTGTGAGTGAAGGTCAGAAACGAATGCAGGAGCTATTCAAGGAGTAGGCAACTTTTCCATGTGCTGATTGGCAGAACCCATAAATCTTTTTTTTTATTATTTTAATTTATGCTCGTTACATCTTTTTTAGCCCCCATGACATTTTTCCAATGCTTATAGATGATCTAGTAGATATCTTTTTTTATAGATGATCTAGTAGATATCTTTTCAGCTTAAGTAAATTAAGATACACAATTTTCCATGAAAAAATGATAAATGTATGTTTCTTGATTTTTGTCATTCAAAATCTATTATTTGACAGTTCATTATACAAATTTCTATCTTGAATTGGTAATAATAGCCCTGATCTGCACGGCCTGTCACCTGCCTTTGCCTTTTTATGTGCATGAATAAGGTAGATATGGTGGTTGACCCAACTTTATGAATTTCATTTTGGTGTCTTGATCCCCCAATTTCTCTTAAGTGTGAGTAATTTATCTTGGTCTAATATTGATTATAAAACTTGCTGAAGTTCTACACATTTTAGCAAAGCTGGAATGTTAAATACTAAATTATAGAACTGGTGAAGTAGAAATAATTTAAACCCACGACTTATTATATAACGATACACAAAATGTAGAATAGGAATTGCAAGTTTTATGTTGAACATAGTATAACTAGTTTATCTGATCATTGATAGCATATAATTAGCTATACAAAGGCATACAAGGACTAATTATATTTGTTGTAATGAAAGTTAAACTCATTTTACTTCAACAGAGTCTAGTACTAATTATTTGGGGTTGTTTACATGGCCATGGTACAGTCACTCCACATGGTCTCGGATCATAATTTTAGTCAAACCAATACTATGACGTCTTCCCTAACTATTCTAAGTTCACTTTGATTTTGGTCTTTTCCTTTCCCAAGCATTGCTCTCACTGCAAAAGGCGTCATCTTCAACCTATGCGGTTAATAGTCTTCTTTTTTTTTGAACCATCCTCATTTTTTTCTCCTCGCCACTTCTTTCATCTCTAGAGTACATTCATTTCTTGTCTTACCACACATTCATCTCAAGCTTCTAATCTTGTATACATTCATTCTATAAATATGGTCTCTTAGCTGCCTAATACTCTGTCCCATAGCTTTTTTATAGGATTTTTATCTTAATCTTATTTGTATATGTCAATTACACATTACACCAGAAGAAGTGTTTTATTTAATAATTCTATCATATCTACCTTTAACTACTTTAGGTTGTACTACAGGAATTAAGATTCTCATGTTTCAGTTCAATAGAAATTGTTTTCCTATAGGCTTTCATTTTTTATTATTATTTAATTTGTTTCCGATGGGTTGAAAGAATTTGCTCTTGTATCTAAAATTCCTATGTAAATCATTTTGTCTTCTTCAGTTCTAATGTAAGGAGCAGTTACCCATGGTATATTGTTTGGGGCGCAGATATATCATAAACAGCAAGAAATTATGGATTATGAATCACCTGATTATGATTGGAAAAGTACTTGAATTCTGCCTGATAAAGTATCCCCTAATTTCTATTGGGAATTTGTTGGGTCCTTTAGGAACAGCCCTTAAATTTTGAATTTTTTATTCATTTTACCATTTAATAACCTATAATCAGCTCTTGGTATCTAACTATTGCAACTTGACAATTTAAAACAGACTTTCAACTACTTAAATAACTCATAATCAGCTCTTGGTACTTAAATAATCCTGATCCATGCAGTAACATCTTTTGCATCCATTCAATTTGAATTGTTATTTTCTCCATCACAATTATTGTGAAAAGACATGCACAATAATTAGTCTTGGACAGTTTATTTGTGAAAATGCTTGTCTAGCCAAAAACAGACCACACCTAAAATCAAGTCAAGTTCTAATTGTTCAAATTGACTCTTTAGTAATATGATCAGCTAAGCCTTAGTTGTCTACCCCAGGAGCAACTGTTCATGGCCATTATGGGTTTGAGATGGGGAATTTCAAGAATGTTTCTGTTTAAGCGACTTGTTGAGCTTCTATTATAGTAATGCACTAAATGAGCTGTTGGCTTGATTGGTTTTTCCTGTCACCCTCAAAAAAGGAAGATGCAGGGTTGAAATACCAGTTGAAGGTGTGTATCTTATTTGTAAGAAATATACACACGCACACACATATATAATACTGAATAAAGTTTGGCTATAGCAGAAATTGGCTAAAGGCTGATGAGAACAGAGTTTCTCCTTACATGCCTACTTGTTCTTTACCTATCACTGCTGCACTTTACAAAAACATTTCCTTAGTGTTAGTGGACAAGTGTAACCGGTGGGGCGCTTACCAATGATCCAAAAGCCTAAGTTATTGGTTAGTGTTGCTTACCCGCCCATTTATAGCCATTCTCTTTCCCATTCGGATCTGATGTGGGACAAGAATGAACCTCTAACATTCTCCCCCATCCGAACTCACAACGCCCTCGTTGCGGTCTGACCACCATGCCTACCTGGACCTCCGGGCCGGGCACTTGGCGTGACACCGGATCAAGAATTGGGTGCGGCTTTGATACCAATTGTAACGGGTTGGGTGCTTACCAATGACCCAAAAGCTTAAGTTATTGGGTAGTGTTGCCTACCCGCCCATTTATACCCATTCTCTTTCCTATTTGGATCCGATGTGGGACAAGAATGAACCTCTAACAACAAGGCACCTAAACATTCCTTTCTGACTAAAGTACGGTAAATATATGTACATTAAAGAAATTTTTGTTGAGGAAGGGGATAGGGGTGTTTGGGTTGAAGCTTTACTGAAATAATCTTAATAACTAACCAACTTGACTTATCTTTACTGAATGGTAGAACTTTTGGAACGTCCAGTATAGTTTTTCCTTGTGGAAAGAAAAGAAAAGAAAGCTGCTTATAGATTTTGCTACAGGAGCTCAGCTGTTAATTCAACTTGTTTGAAATTTTAGGAATCAATTTAAGACAATGCACAGTGCTTGGATTACTGTCTAATAAATTGTAGATTCTAGGTGGAAGATCCAGAATGATAACTTCTAATGCATTACTGATTACTTTGTCACTGAATACTTGTTAAATATGTTGCTAGGTGTCAAAAGCATATAATTGGATCTTGCTGTGTATTACTCTTTTTCCCTTTTCATGAGTAATTCACATTGTGTTAGGAATTAGTTATTGGAAGTAGTTACCCTCGCGAGATTCAAACTCACGAATACACTGTATAAATCTATGCAAGCGCCAACATGTTTTAGCTATATTGTTTTTGTTTTGATTCTAAAATTAGGGTCAACTATTCAACCGTGTATATAATTCCCATTCACAGCCTTCACTTGTTCACACATTTTCATTTTTTATTCAAATTATAATTTGGATATTGCAGATATGGTGTTACTCCATGGACTCCAATGAAGGGACTCTTTATCCAAGGTCCTGTTTTCGTCAGTTTTTTTCTGGCTGTAAGATAAATCTCTTCCCTAGATGCAAAATCCAGTAAATTAGTAAATTGTTTCATCTAAAATTTATTTATTTCTTGTGTTGTTGTTTGGCATTTATCTATTCACTCGTTTGCAGATCTCAAACATGGTAGAAAAAGTTCCATCTTTTAAAAGTGGTGGAGCGTTTTGGTTCACTGATCTGACAACTCCAGATAGTTTCTATATATTTCCAGTTTTGGCGGGATTGACATTCTGGATAACAGTGGAGGTAGGCACTATTTATTTATTTGTCAAACCATGTATCTCAGCTTCCCATAGATTCTTGCTCACGATGAACTCAGAGACTTGGGTATCATTATTCTGGCTGAACTTGTGCAGGTCCAAAACAACCTGAGAGGAATTAAACCTGTCAAGCCAATTATAATAATGGAAAAAAATGTAGAAAACAATGTGAATGAGTTTAATATCACAATTGGGTTTATGCATTTATGATGTGAATGAGTTTAACAAATTTTTGGCCTTAAAAAAATGAAGAAAAATTTTTGTTAAAATTTGTGTATTTGTTAAAAAAAAAAATTTCTTTTTCTTCATTTTTTTTAAGGCCAAACATTTGTTGCCCAATTAATTACTAAACATCCGATGATATTGCATGTGAGTTGGCAGAAGACGTGTTCTTGTATCAATATTATTTCATCAACTGTTACTTTTGTTATTTTATTTATTGTTTTTTCTTTGCTTAGAAGATTGAAAGGCTCTCCTACCATAAGTTGAACTGTATCAGTACTTAAATACATTTGTTCTGTCTTCCTATTGGGTGTAGATTCTGTTAGCTGTCAGGTATTATGTGTCTGAAAGTCTTGAACTTGTTTCACGCAGCTAGTCATTTTGTTTTATGTTGGTTTTCACTTTTCTTTTTGACTAATATCTGACCTTTACCCAGTGCAATGCGCAAGAAGGCCTGGAAGGGAATCCTGTTGCTGGAACCATGAAAAAGGTTGCAAGGGTCTTTGCTGCTCTTACAGTCCCACTTACCATGGGTTTCCCAAAGGTACATGTGGCAGCATCTTGTTACCTGGAGCATTATACATTGCATGTTCTGCTTATTTTGTTAAAATCTGGTGTCAAAGTAAAGATATTGAATGCTTTAAAGGGCTAAATACAGCTAAATGGATGAATATTCATCATCTTCTTGCCTTTATTCCATATGAATGGGGTGGCCAGTGGCCACATCAACAGCATCATCCTTATTCCTTGGCTTTATCCCAAATTAATGGGCTTAGTTTTGATGGGCCCCTTGTCTCTTACCTTCAATACAAACTAATTTCCCTTTCTTATTGGTGCATCCACGGTTGAAATCAGATTTTACATTTCTCCTTGTCTCTGATGCATTAATATGTACATATGTATTTCAAATTATAATAATCTGATGCTTTTAATTTACTTATAAACAAATAAAAAATGGTGCTTTTAATTTGGTAGTATTTTTTATTGTTATTATTATTTTGGGTAGGCAATGGTGTTAGTCACCATCATCCTTGCCTTAATCCCATATGAATGGGGTCGGCCACATGAATTTCCACCAATTGAATGAGAATTCATTAAAAAGATTTGACGTAAGTTTTACTGTCGGTTGTCTACCTAACCATAGTTGTTAAAGGCTGAAGACGCACTAAGGCGCTAAGGCCTCCTGGAGCCTGAGGCGCAAGGTGAGGCGCGGGCCTAACTGAAGCGCAAGTTAAAAAAACTTTAGAAAATCTAATTGTTGACCTCAAAAATCAAGATCTATGGTCCTTGGATACATTGACTTACACTTTGTACCCAATTGACTTACTTTATAAAGCTTTGTCATGCATAGTTACTGGTTCAGGAACTTGGTTCAGAAATTTGGCCAAGTGTTGGATTTTAGGGGCAAAATCGTAAATATGCATTTTTTTAATGAATTATGAAATCAAAAATTTCGGTATTTGTACCCCATGATTTTTCATGATTTTTTGGATGCCGGCAACAGGAGAGTCAAAATCCGAGTAGGTATGCAATGGTGTTAGTAATTAGACATTGCTGAAACTATATTTCGAAATTTATTTTTGTTTATTGAGGGGGCATCATTGGAGAAGGGAAAAAAGAAGAAAGGAAGTATGGTTTTAATTAGCATGTGATGATGATGAGTTTTTCGAAATTATTTATATAGGGCATGAAATAAAATAGAAAATTTCAGGTAGCGGCTTAAAAGACTTTTTAAAGAAGTGAAATTGAAAGGACATTTGGGACTGATTTTTTGCCATCACAAGCTCATAACATCATTTTAATGTTTTTCATAATCTCACAGATTAATCAGAGTGGTTTTTTTATTGGTGGTTATAAATTCTTGAAGCATAAATTTTACTTGACTGATTTAATGTGAAGGTACTTGTGCTAATTTGAAGCAATGTCATCTGAAATATCAAATGCCTATATATCTTTGCAGGCTATTTTTTGTTATTGGGTTACCTCCAACTTGTTCTCACTCATGTATGGACTAGGTGAGTCCTTTTTGCTTGCTGTCATTTGTTCATTTGCTTCTAAAACTTTGTTTTTCTTCACTATTCTGAGGCAGGACAGGAGCATAGATTTTTTTCTGGTGATATGTGCAACACTATTCTCATGTAGAATGGGGATTTATCTAAGAGAATACTAAACTAGTGCAACAAATATTTCTCACACTTTTCCTTTATTTTCAATTATATCTTAATTTTTCAGTGATTAAAAGACCTGCGGTAAAGAATTTTTTGGGTGTTCCCATAATACCTGTACAACCAGCTACTACTGCACCAAAACCTTCCCTCTCGTTTCTTGAATCAGTTCAACAATATGCAACAGCAATGCAGAAGGCAAAACAGCAGCCTAGTTCTGGTTCTGGTTCTGGTTCTAGTTCATCACCTGCTGAAACACCGAAACTTCCAGATCATAGAATATCTTCATCATCAGTCACCAGTCAGAGGCTTAGAAGGTTAGAAAAAGAAGTAAAGGGAAGGAAGAAGAGCAAGAAGAGGTGAGGAAATTCACATTTTTAACAGACGAACCATCTTCATTACTGTGTAGTTCGACTACTAGTGCTTATCAAAATAAATTTAATATTATTATTATAATTGTTTATGCGTCTTAATTTATTTAGTCCTGCAGATGGACTATTATTTTTGAGTGCTTAAATTGGAAGAGAGAGAGAGAGTGCTCTTTTGATAGATTAAATAGAAATTCTGAGTAGTAGGTTATTTGGGAGTTATCTTACCAAGCCTCTCCCTATTTTTGACTGTACTTTATGATGATAGTTTTGGCATTTGTTTGATCAATGTAATTCTTTCCTTGTACCTGAAAGAAACGTTTCTTAATCTCCTAAAAATGTTAATCAAGAACTCCGTGTATCCTTAATTAGGTCCTTTTATGTTTCAACTGTTTTTCCATGCAAATGATTATCCAGAACTTGCTAGTGACGTTCACCTATTGGTTTCATTCTCAGAACATAGTCGTTATAGAGCCTTTACCTGCAAATTGAAATCAAAACATTAGCGCCTGTTTGGTTCAAACTCGAAAAATACAAAACAGTTTTTAAAAAACTACTATTGTTATATGATTTTATTTAAGAGGAGTGCTAGGGCAGTCCTCCTCTTAGTGCAAAATTTCATTAATTACTTGTCTCTTGTTTTTAGGAAACATTAAAAACATATTTTTTTTTAGGACAAAACTATACTCATAATCTCTTAATTCCTTATCTCTACTCTTTCATTCCATATGCGTGTTATATACATATATAAATATAAAATGGATTTATTTGAACTTCTTTCTCTTTCTTTACAAAACCATCATCACCTCTCTCTTCTAAAATAACTAAAATTCAATTTCACAATTTTACTTCAATTTAAAACTCAATTCCATAATTTTAATTTAATTAAAACTTTTAATTTTATTTTAAAATAACTAAAACTCAATTTTACAATTTTACTTCGACTAAAACTCAATTCCATAATTTTATGTCAATTAAAACTTTCAATTTTAATGAGGTTATAATTAAACCTCAATTTTACAATTTTACTTCAACTAAAACTCCTCTCTCTCTCTCTCTCTCTCTCTCTCTCTCTATATATATATATATATATATATATATACACACGAGTTTTGAACATTATACAAAGAAATTAAATTGTCAGTAACTAACTGAGGAACTGCAATATCACATGCAGCTGTAGTAATGACTTTAAAAGCTTAGAGGTAGCAAACGGAAACTAATAAACCATTGAATACAAAACTTCTTGCCAACTAGCAAATTAAATACTCAAGCAATAAAAAAAAATTGTAAATTAAAATTGTAAGTTTTAATTGAAATAAAATTATGGTATTGAGTTTTAGTTGAAGTAAAATTGTAAAATTTTATTTTAGTTATTTTGTGAGAGAGATTAGGATAGTTTTGTAAAGAAAGAGAGAGAACTTCGGTGGTGATAGATAATCAAAGATGAAGGAAATAATTCATTTTATATTGGAAAATGCTAAACTTCATTAATATAATTCATAAATTAATTTTTTAAGAGCAATGTTACACATTTCGAATATGCATTTTGAATGTGTATCTTGAATATGATGTGGCAATATAAAAAAATATAAATATTCTCTACTTTGATACGTTACATTTTTCATAAGTTTTAATATTTTATCAAATTGAATGAATCCCATTAAAAAAGGAAGTAAGAACAATAATCAAATTGGGTTTAAGAACAGTAATCAAATTGTGTTTCTCTCTGTCTAATTTTTTTCTTTTTTTTATATATATTTTATTATATATATATATATTCTCTTTTGCACTCCCTTAACTTCTCTTAATTGTTACTAAGTCTTTCTTTTTAAAAAAATACCAAATTAAAATAAAATTATAAGCAACTTTAAGTATATTATGTGTTTATTTAATTATTCACACATGTAGATAGTGGAGAAAATTAGAGTTTTTATTTGAGAAAAAGAGTTCCAAGCTTGTTAAAGAAATTATGGAAAAATTGTTGTAATTTCTTGTCTCAATCATTTGAAGATTTAATGAAAAAGATCTTTCAAAGAAAATGTGGACATAAACTTTAGGGAAAATTAGATTTTAGTGACCAAATCTAAACAAAACTGATCTTAAGTGACCATAAAGTCAAGAAAAAATGAATAGTGACCAAATTAAAAAATTAAATACCAGTAAGTGACCATTGATAATTTATTCCATAAATACCCATTAAAAAAATCATTTTATTATAAAAACTAAAAATTGCTAATCTATCGGATCACCAGTTCAAATTTCCATTCTTCATTTTCTTCTGCCCCCTCCAACCTTATTTCTCTCTACAATTTTCTATATATGTATGTATGTTTATTGAACTATCCCTGCAAGAACAATTCATGGTCACACACACACACACACACACATATATATATATGTATGTATATATATTGGCCATTAATACAGTCTCAAGAGAATGGAATGTTGATTAAGTATCGGATTGGTCACTGTCTTGGTTTAAAATTTGGAGGCTGTAACTGGGGATATCATCAACTGAATTGCTTGATATTTTGGACATGAATGTGAGGTTCAATTCCTGGCCACACATAATGTGATCCCAAAGCCAAATCACATCCTTTGGAGCACTTTGATTCCAAAATTACATCCTTTGGAACCCACTAAAATGATTTTTTTAAGATGGGCATTTGTGGAATAAATCATCAAATGGTCACTTATTTGTATTTACCTTTTTAATTTGGTCACTATTCATCTTTTCTATACTTTATGGTCATTAAAGAGTAATTTTGTTTAAATTTGGTCACTAAAATATAATTTTTCCTTAACTTTAATTTGAATTCTATGTTATTGAGTTATGCTAGAATTTGGATTCTATAATGATAAGTTTTGCTATTTTTTTCTTTCTTGTATTATTTTTAAAATATAGAAAGTTGTCAAATAATAAGTCACCTAGTTCGAAATACTAATTCATGAATTATATTCATGATATTTAGCATTTTTCATATTTTAAAGTGGCTGATTATTTGGTATTGCATGAGACTGTTTATTTGACAACTTTTTATAACTTATCATTATAGAATCTAAATCTTAACATAACTCAATAACTTATAATTCAAATTAAATTTTCTTTACCTATATTCTTTCGAAAGATCTTTTTTATTAAATTTTTAAATAATTGAGACTAGAAATTAAAAAAAATCATAATTTCTTTTAACATAAACTTCAAAATATCTCTCTCTCTCTCTCTTAAAAACTTCAAGATATTTTCTTTCAAAATATCTCTCTTTGCTATTATGCAAATTTCATACAATTTGGTGCAGAGAAATCTCACCTACCTCATGAACTTCATGATAAGGAAAAGGAACAGCTGTTGGGCCAAATGTCCAGTCTGTCCCCACGCTGTTGCTTTAGAACTGCTATCTTTTCCACCCACCTGACCTACTCACCGTTACTGAGCTGATAACTTTCTTTAATCTCACACACACAGAGAGAGAGAGAGAGAGAGAGAGAGAGAGAGTCATATTTGTATTTACTATTTCATGACTAAATATACATCCTCGAAAATGACCTAAACTTACTTTTTAATGGCAAAGATAGAGTCCTATTAGTAATATATATTTTATGACTAAAATATACATCCTTGAAAATGACCTAAAGAATAGACAATTAACAAATCTTAATCTCTTTTATTAATAATTTAATATGTACAACACATGAGAATGATGGTTGGGCTTAGAAAAAGTACACATAACATTAATTTAATGGTGGCATGTACATGGAAATAAAAGTTATCAATTAAAAAAAAAAAAGTGTGTGTCTATCACCACTATGTTTTTAATCATTAGCCTCCAAAAACCGACCAAACTGTACCGTATGAATTAGTTTTTAATCGGCTTAGCTGTTTGAACGAATTCAAATACCTACGTAAGTATATATGTATGTATATATATATCTCGTGTGTGGTTGTTTTACAATCTTTATTAGATATGCAAAAGCAAACCACACGGTTTAACTTGCATCCTAATATTGTTTTCTTTTTCTTTTTTTTTTAACTTTCCGGCCCATTTCATCATAATCTTAGAAGCAACCCATATTTCAAATTGAGTTAATTGCATAAAATATTAGTTTTTAGAATGACAATATATCTATATATATATGATACGAAATATAAATAACTCATTTATATCATGGATCAGTTCATGGATATAAAAATAATCAAAGGTCATTAATCAATAAAAAAAGGTAAAAAGATTTGAGCTTCAAAAATTTTATTTTTCTATTGCTATTGTTACAGCTCGCAAATAACCGGAGATATTTGCATATTTTTTTAATAGTACAAGGAGTTTTTCTTTAAAATAACAGTTCATGGGAGATTTTAACAAATTTGTAAAAGTTGAAGGAGTTTTTTTTTTTGCAGGACCCTTTCAAAATTTGAGCAGAAATTGTAGATGTTATTTTTGTGATTTTCCTGGAGAAATTTTCAAAATGTAGAGTAATACAATGATAAAAACGCTGATGTGACGGATAAGGAAAGGAAAGATAATGGTTTATTAGTAATAAATTACTAATTATCACCCTTAACTAAGAAAAGTCTATATTGTTAAGTTATCAATTCAACCATTATGTAAAAATAAATAACCACACACATTTATATGTATACTCCATTTTAATGCGTCTCTTTATTAGGTATACCTAACCACAAAACCAAAACCTAATTTTCATAAAGAAGATTTAATACATTTGGTTGCCTAGTTAGAGTTAATAGCCTTATTTTTCATTTTCCTTGTGAATTAATTTAGGATTGATTTGGTTAGACGGAACTACGGTAGAAAGTGAAAGAAAAAAAGAATTAATTTTTAACATGCATTTGGTTAACACGAATGTTTTTTTTAAAAGTTGTAGGAAAATATTATTTTGTTAGTTTGAATAGCAAGAAAATGAAAAAAAATATGATTCTACTTGCCAAAAGTATTCTTATGATTTCAAATACTAGAAAAATATATGAATTTGTGTATCATTAAACTTCTTCATACCCCTTTTTTTATATTATTTTTAAATAATTTATATTTAAAAAAGGCTTCATTATATATATATATATGTTAT
This sequence comes from Cornus controversa, assembly GCA_026545225.1. Classification (NCBI taxonomy): domain Eukaryota; kingdom Viridiplantae; phylum Streptophyta; class Magnoliopsida; order Cornales; family Cornaceae; genus Cornus; species Cornus controversa. The sequence continues at coordinate 65,523,750 of CM048847.1, forward strand.
GCACAACAAGAAAAAGTAATTTTATTGAGAAAAATTTACCAAAATACATATCAATGCATTAAGACATCTTTCTATGTTGGACTTCATGAATCTCTTTTAATCTAACATTAAAAGCAAGAAAAATAATTTTTGTTGCGTGTTTAGGAAAAAAAATTTGCTACGTGTTTAGCAAAGGCTGGTTGTTAGATATAGAAATAATTACATTAATAGGGGTACAATAGGAAAATAAAATATAAAACAATAACTTTCACGAGAAACTGAAATTTTTCTATATTTTATGCGGGAAATGTTTTGAGGAAAAACTTAGTTTCTTAAAAAATTTATATTTCAAGCTATCCAAACTCTTGAAAGGTTTAAAATTTTTTTTGTGTTTTTTTCTTTTCTTGTTACTTTCGGCTAACCAAACTTAGCCTTAATGAAAATAATATTGACATTTTGAAAATCATGAAATTATATTTTGAAGTGGCATGTGGACATGTACTTGCTGAAACAATTATGGAGTGGAAGCCTCTCAATAATTTTTAAAAGAAAATAAATGAAAATTATTAAACGAATACATCATCAAATTCCGTATTCACCATGAAATTTTCTACCACTTGGCATCTAATTGCATTAGTATAATCTCTCTTCTTTGAGGCTCCATTTGCATAAACACAAGAGAAAATAAAGAAAATGATAACATTAGTAACGAAGAAAAAAAAAAAGATGAGATGATATCAATAAATTGCATTAATGTTTGAATAAATATAAGAGAAAAGAAATGAGATAATAATATTCTTATTTGAATAGAACATGGGAGAGAGGTGAACAATTAAATAACTATTACATCCTTCTATATTTTTAGAACATGAGTGGAATAACAATTGGGTAAATACATTTTCACTCCCTCAGTTTAGACAATATCTCGACTAGACCTCATCTAGTTTCAATATTTTCAACTACACCTCATGAATTTTGGATTTATGTTTCAATTTACCCTTTTTGTTAGTGGCACGTTAACAAACAAACGGAATTTGCTTACGTGACGAACGTTATTGATAGGAAGTGTAGTTAGAAATATTGAAACTAGAGAAGATCTGATCAGGATATTACCTAATATGAGGGGATGAAAGTGATATTTACCCATAACAAATATATATTTTTAATTGTTGAAGACAATTTCAAAATTATAAAAGTACTACTTAAACACTAAAGAGTTATCTCTCCTTATACTTCCTTATCATTTCTTTTAAAGACTATCTAAATACAATAACACAATTGCGTCCTTTCATTTCTCTCATTGTCTTTTTAATTCTTTTATGTTGCATTTGGTACGTAACAATGAAATGGAATGGAATGCCCATATTACCTTTTTGGATCTATTCCTTTGTTTGGTAAAAAAAATTAAAGTAAGAATGATCATTACGTGTAATTTATTTGAAATGAAAAAGAATGAAAATTTATTTCATTACTTAACCTATGAAATAATTATTTCATTCTCAATAAACATTTAAAAATAAAATTAATTATAAAAAATAATGTAATCATCCTATGAATTTGCTTACATTATTTTATGAAAATTCATAAAAAGCAACTTCATAAATAATGTAATCATCCTAAGAATGAAAATTTATTTCATTACTTAACCTATAAATTTGCTTACAGTATTTTATGTTTAAAATCAAACGAAATTCTCATTCCCACTTTTAACGGAATGTTCGTCCTATTTCGTTGTTGTATATCAAAAGCAACTTTAATCCAAACATATCGTAAAAGAAAGTTGGAGAGTTAGTGCTTTTGTTAGTAATATGTTGCGAGCGTGTGCTTGTTTGCTTTTTAATTTATTGGAAAAAAAGAAAAAACACGGAGGAAGTTTTCCAAACCGTTTAAAACATCAAATTCAATTCATACACCTTCCGAGTTACGACAGAGGAATATAATATACTGGCATAAAATGATTAAATGGCCCACACATGACGGAAGAAACGTCCGTGCCAAATACCAACTTCTTTTGAACGGGATATCCGACTCATGTGTAGTATGCGCGTCCGTAATCCACGAACAAATCTCATCTGACGATCCAAATCATTCTCAAAAATCACTGGTCAGAATTAAAACCCATGAAAATCAAGTATTCAAGTTTTTGTTGACTTTTGACCGATCTTAACCTAAACAGCTCAACTTCTCTGAATACCCAGTCACAGACTCCACAACCAGAAAGTCACCTTCTTCTCTCTCTCTTCTTGTCTTCAAGTCAAAAACAAGCGCCTGCCTCAGAAATCAGAACCCTTCCATCTCTGGCCACCAGTTGCCACCAAGAGAGAGAGAGAGAGAGAGAGAGAGAGAGAGAGGAGGGAGAATATATATATATATACATACATACACGTATATATAGTGAGAGAAAGAGAGAGATCGACAATGGCGGAGAAGAAGTTTATTATAGAGATCGAGCCTGCGAAGGAGGCAAAGGATGGGAAGACTTCGATGGGACCTGTGTATCGCAGTGTGTTCGCTAAGGATGGTTTTCCACCACCGATTGAAGGCTTGGAGAGCTGTTGGGACATTTTTCGGTGAGCTTTCATTTTTTTTCTCTCTGTGAAGATCTCTGACAATTTTTCATTTCAAAAGCGATAAGTTTGATCTGTGATTTATCTGAATCAAATTGCTATTACTTAATATAGTTTCTAAGAACTCGCATGATGTCACGTTTGTACTCTGATTCGTTTGATTCTACAAAAGCTCTTCTTATTGTTGAGGAGAGATTCTTTTACGTCTCATTTGATTATGAACTAGATGTGTGTGTATATTATGCTGCGAGTGTTTTGAGAAGATCAGACGTTGGTTATTAATCCTAATACCGTCTCAATGAATTAGCTTCTGGAAATCAAAATTAGTGTTCATCTGACTATTCGGCTTTCTGATAAATTCAATGGACTGAGTAACTGACGGTCTATCAGTATTCCACACACACACGTGTGACTGTATATATACATTTAAAATATTTAATCCTTATACTGATTAAAGTTTCTTAAATCATTGATTTACTTTGTGGAAATTGAAGTAACTATTCATTTGACTACATAGAGATGGGATGGCTTAAATAGACAGGCAGTTTATTTAAAAGCAAATACAATCAAACACATGTGCATGTAAAGCAACAAAGAATAAAGAACACGAGTTGATTTTAGCCTACGTGCATGGGAGAAGAGGGGAGGTTGTTCTTATTTAGTATGTCTCAATGAAGATCACAACAACATAGTAAATAATGTTGCCCCAATTAAGGAGAATCAATGGCACCAATTAAGGACAACAACAATATAAGGAAAATTACCATCCACAACTCACCATATCAATCCATAAATAGAACAAATCCAATAAATCTCTCCTCTACCAACACTCCCCTTCAACTGGGTGTGAAAATATTGATAGAGACCAACTTGGACAATATCTCTTAAAAATTTGGTAAAAATATCTGATAACTGTTGGTCATTGTGAACAAACGGAGCACAAATAACATTGACTTGCACGTTTTCTCAAACGAAATGACAATCCATCTCAATATGTTTAGTCTGCTCATGATAGACTGGATATGAAGTAATGTGCATTGAAACCTAGTTATCACAAAACATCTTTGTTGGTTCAGACTCAAAACCCAAATCCTGCAATAAAGCGCGAAGCCAAATAACTTCACTTTTGGTTGAAGCCATTGCTCGATATTTTGTTTCTGCACTTGATCATGCAACAATATTCTGTTTCTTATTCTTCCATGTGACCAAGTTACCTCCAACAAAAGTACAATACCCAGTTGTAGATCTTTGATCAATTGGACACCCGACCTAATCAACATCATTGTAAGTAGTAATGGAATTGTGCCCATTTTTATGCATCCATATACCTCTTCTTGGTGATTCCTTTAAATACTGCAAAATTCTATTGACAATATTCACGTGATTAACTCTTGGTGCATGCATAAATCTGCTGATTGAACTAACTGCATATGAGACATCTAGCTGAGTAATGGTTAAATAAATTAGTTTACCAACTAATCTTTGAAATTGGCCAATACCAAAAAATATTTCACCATCATCACCAAGCCACTGCCACTATAAGTAGGAGTGTCTGAAGGTCTGACTCCCAATTTTTCAGTTTCCTGTAACAAATCCAACACAACATGTACTTTCGCTGAGTAAGGAAAATGCCCTTTTTTGAGTAGGCAATTTCTAATCTAAGAAAATACTTTAAAACTCCCACGTATTTAATGGCAAATTGCTTGTGTAAATGAGTCTTGAGATCCAACTTGTACTTTCATCGATTAAGGAAAATTCCCTTTTTTAAGTAGCCAATTTCTAATTCAAGAACATACTTCAAAACTCCCAAGTATTTAATGGAAAATTGCTTGTGTAAAAGAGTCTCGAGCTTTGATATTTCATCTCGATTGCCGCCAATGATCACTATATCATCAACATAAACCAAAACAAAAGTTGTACCAGAATTACCTTTCTTGACAAACAGAAAATGATCCACAACATTCCTTTTTTAGCCCATTGATCATGAGAACAAAATTGAAATTAGCATACCAGGCTCATGGAGACTGTTGAAGCCCATATATAGCTTTTTTCATTTTGAACACAAAACCGAATTTGGATTCGTGTGGGTTGCCAGGAGGCACACTCATGTAAACTTCTTTTAAATCACCATGCAAGAACAAATTTGTAACATCCATCTAGAATAATTTTCAGTCCCGATTCACCGTCAAAGATACGAGAAATTGGAATGTATTTATGTTTACAACGGGTGCAATTGTCTATTTATAATCTTCTTCATAGGTTTGAATAAACCCTCTAGCAACAAGTCTCACCTTATGTCGTTCCACGGTTCCATCACTCCTATATTTGATTTTGTATATCCAATGACACCTAACTGTCTTCTTCCTTGGAGGCAATCTAACAATGTCCCACGTCTTATTCTCATCAAGGGTTTGTAATTCCTCTTTCATAGCTTTTTTCCAAACTGTAATTAGCTTCTCGAATTTTTTTTGATTCTTGACCATTAGATACTATACTTAAGGAAGCATAATGAGACTTATTAACATTATCATATATCAAATAAGCTTACATAGGATAAGAGACAACAAGATAAGTGAAAAAATCTTTCAATTTTTTGGAGGACAATTCTCTCAATTCGATCTCTGTTGAATTGGAGGTGTTGCTATTATCTGAGGTACTGTGCTTCCAACTGTTGCTTCATCTGTTGGGGGTACAACATCATCAACATTTACATTTACTATTGAAAGCGGTACCAAACGAGACAAATTCTCCCATTGGGCTGATTCCCAGAATCATTTTGTCTCTGGAAATAAGATTCAGTTTCAGCAAAACGTACTTCACAAGAAAAAAACCGAATCCTTTGAGCTATCAAGTCATAACATATATACCCCTTCTTTGTAGAAGAGTACCAAATATATATATATATATATATATATATATATATATATATATATATATATATATATAGTAGATCAAGCATCCAGCTTATCACGATGGATAGCTTGTTGATTCACATAACAGGCAACTAAACACCCGCAAATGAGATATGTGACGCTTCTGATTCTTCAAGACTTCCAATGGAGACTTAAAATTGAGTACTCGACTAGGACGTCGATTAATCAAGCATGTGGCAGTCACAATGACATGAGGCCAATATCTTTTTGGGATATTCATCTAAAACATACGTGTTCTTGCGGTTTCTAACATGTATCGGTTTTTTCTCTCTGCAAAACCATTCTGTTATGATATTCCCACAGAACTGGTTTGGTGAATAATTCCATAATTCCTTAACTATGAATATATTCAGAGAAAATTTCTTTGGTTTTCATTGACTTGAAAACATTAATTTTGGCATCGAATTGAGTAGTAACCATATTATGAAAATCTTTGAAAACTTACATCAGTTTTTGATTTGGGCAAGTATAACTAACTAACACGAGATCGATCATCAATAAATAACACAAATTATTCATATGAATCAACTGGAGCAGAACCCCATAAATCAGTTCAAAAGAAGACGTAGACAAAGAATTAGCAAATGGTAAACGAGTTTGCTTAGAAAACTGACAAACATCACAAACACTAGACTCAACTGAAATAGAAGGAAAAAGGCTCGATAACACATGATAAGTCCAACCCACGTGAATAAAGGTCATTCACCAATCATCTTCATCGACTTTTGATCCTAGTAGACAACAGAAGTAGGTGAGAAAATAACATCAAAGTTCAAAGGATTAGTAATTTTTCCAACATAAAGAAGTTGAATAGAAAAAGTTGGATCAACAAGAGCATTAGAAATGGAACTATTTAGAAAGAAGTTAATTTTACCTCTTCCTAACACAGGCACATTAGTCCCATTAGTAACAAAGATAATGCCTATCAGACTTGGAAAAAAAAATCATACATAGAAGAAAGATTATTAGCCATATGATATGTGGCTCCAGAATCAATAATCCAAGAATTAACTTTAGAAGATGAAGTGAGATAAGCTTTCAAATTACCTGAAGTATGGGTAGAGGCAGAATGACCTTGTTAAGAAGGCATGGACTTACTGATTTGTTGAAGAAGATGATTCAGCTGATTCATTGAGATTGATGTATCAGTTACAACAACATGATATTTCTTATTCTTTTCATAGTTGGATTTGAGGTGAGGATGTAACTCCCAACATCGCTCCTTGGTGTGCCCATTTTTAGCGCAGTGATAAGATTACTTTTCATCGATCATCTTTCTCAGCCACTAGAGCATTTGACTCACAACTTTTATGATGTAAGTATCCAAGATCTAACAAGCTGATGCTAATAATTGGAGATCCAATCTTCATGTCCTTCATCAGTAGTTTTCGGACAAAATTTCATTCCAATGACGAAACCAAATTTTTATTTGCCGCCGAGAGACAAGGTTACAATCCTCGACCAAGGTACATAGTTAATTCCATTCAAGATAACAGATGAAAGTTCCAACCGGGATTAGCATTTGATTTATTCCATTGATAAAGAGTGGAGAAAAAATCAGAACACAAAGAAGCAAAGAAACACAATCTTTAGGGTTGAAAAAATAGAACCGCTGACTTTGAAGTCAATTTTGACCCCTCAATCAGTGTTGAAAATAGCCCGAAACATGGTTAACTAGCCCAGACGATACGATTCCAACAGCTAGAAAATCCCTCGATTTCGATTCACAGATAGAGAATTTTCTAACTTTTTTTTTTTTGGACAAGAAAGAAAGATATCGAACTTTGAATGAAGGGTGCATAGAAAAACAAAAAAAAACGAGGCAACACCTTGCCTTTCTTCTCAATAGCGAATTGAATCAGAATAACCATGGTCTAATACCATAAAGCAACGACGAATAAAGAACACAAGATGATTTACATGCTTCGGCATATAGCCTACGTGCTCAGGAGAAGAGAGGGTAGGTTTTATCCGGTGTGTCTCAATGAAGATCACAGCAACACAATAAATCGATACAATGTTGTTCCATTTAAGGAGAATCTCTTATACCATAAAGCAACGACGAATAAAGAACACAAGATGATTTACATGCTTCGGCATAAATAGATACAATGTTGTTCCAATTAAGGAGAATCAGTGTTACCAATTAAGGACCGTGATTTAAGGAAAATTACCATCAACAACTCACCATATCAACCCATAAATAGAACAAATTCCATAAATCTCTCTTATCTACCAATAGCACATTTTTGTATATGTGTATTTCTTTTTAAAATTTTGACATCAATTTTTGTGTTCATAATCCAACAAAGTTTTGATGTCATGTTACAGCATGTCGGTAGAGAAATATCCTAATAATCCAATGCTCGGTCGGCGTGAGATTGTGGACGGGAAGGTATATTGTCATTTCAAATATTATATGTGCTTGCGCATAATTTCTAGTTTTCAGTTGCATGTCTTCACTTTTATCTAATACATACATTGTTGTTCTCGGTTTGCAGCCTGGTAAATATGTGTGGCTAACTTACAAAGAAGTATACGACTTTGTAATGAAAGTTGGAAATTCCATCCGTAGTTGTGGTGTTGAGGAAGTAAGTGACTCTCTAATAATTTGATCATTAATATGAAATTTGTCTGAATGAAAGTTGGTCATCAATGTTATGTTGAGGCCAATCCAAGGCTTGCCCTCTTAGAGGACGGAGGCCAAGTTTAGATTTAAAACTCTCTCTAGAAGACCCAGCTTAAGTATTTCCAGAGTTTAAATCTAAATATCTATTGTATTAATTTGGATCACCCCAACTGGATTTCTACCTTATTTGGTGTAATATTTTAAGTGTGTTTTTTTTTCTTTTCTGGTGGTCTGTATTTTAGTTCTTAAAATATTGTTTGGAGATCCTTGTTTATTTTCCTCTGTTACTATCTTTGACAATTGACATATTGGCTTCTTCATACGTTTGTTTAATCATCTAGCGATTAAACAAATATCATCCTCTTAATCCATTTCCATTTAATCCTCCTCTTTCTTGTTTAATTTTGTACACATATCATCACAAATACTTATTCTTAGTACTTTTAAGCTCAAAATACTATCATGTATATGAGTTATTTGTATTTTGCTCTTTGATGTATTGACTGCTGGTTTTAGGGAGGACGATGCGGCATATATGGTGGCAATTGTTCAGAGTGGATAATGAGCATGGAGGTATTTTTCCTTTTCTGCTTTTTCCTTTTTCATTTATTCTTATCTTATTATTTTTATAGATTGATTACCATAATATTATCTTTTCTCACGATTACCATAAGTTCCCAGTGTCAATAGTGTTGTCACCTTGTAATATTCTATTGTGGTTGTCTTCATTACTAGATACTGAGCAGTTTTATTTCTCTCCCTATATTGGGGGGAAAAAAGAAAAGAAAAAGAGATGAGCTTTTTAACTTTCTGTAGACACTTTTGCATAATTAGAAATGAACATCTTTCAAATTTGATGTGGCATTTGATATCCTCGATTTACCAACCTAACCCGTGCCTCTCAACAAGCAGACAGAGAGAGAGAGAGAGAGAGAGAGAGAGAGAGAGAAAGAGAGAGAGAAGCAAGCATAAAAAAGAGAAAAAAAAGGTAAAAAAGGAAGAACTTTGTAACTCATCAAAGAAAGGTTACTATAATAGAAATGATTGACCATCAAATTGGATGTCCCATTATGATAACCTTTTTGTTGTTTGGGTGACGTTTTTCCTAGACCACTTTTTTGGCTGCAAATTAGGTCTGAGTCTCTGACTTCACGGTTGATTCAGAAGAAATTATTTGGTACACATAATCACTTTGAATCCTTCAGTCAAAATTTGATTTGTAGCCTAGGCAGTTTTGATTGGATCGCTCTTGGAAATGATTGGGCCATCTTTATTCTGATTATTGAATTTCTTATAATGTGTACAAGGATCTTTTAGTGAGATGTATACTGCCTTTAGTAGTATCTTTTATGATTTACAAGTATTCACATGGCTCGCTTAGTGATCCCAATTTAGTCCTCAATGTACTCGAATAGGTGTTCTCACATATTCATGTTGCTATCAACTTATTTTGGACTCTCATGTAGTTTGAAAAATCAGTATTGTTTTTTTTGGGTGGGTTGGTGTGAAATAGGATGTAGTCAGCAGTGAAAATTAAAAATTTGAGCTACCCTACCCTTCAAGGTGCCTTTTTTGCCACAAATGATTGCATTTTAAACCAATCAACAATATTGTGATGGTACTTGGATTGAAGATTGATGTCATACTTACCAATGTGCATTTGCCTAGAGAGTATGATCTATCCTCCCCAAAGGGGAGGCTGAGAGTTTGAGCCCTGCTTGGGGCAATATTCTGTGTGCGTGTGCATTTGCTTGAACTTCCGAAGAAAAAGAAAAAGATTGATGTCATTTTTTGTCTTTTGATTAATAATAAATTAGTGTTGACACTTGTACTTGAGGCTATTCCCTGAAGCATTAAATGTTTTGAGGATAAATTTAATGTTTTCATATTCAATAATATATGTTTCAGGATGTGCTTGACAATGGTGTACTGTCAGAATAAGCCACCCAATTTTGAAAAAAAAAATTAGGCTTTTTTCTTTGTCTTCATTCCCATATTTGACATGCGATGTGTGCATATGTTCTCATGTTATTGACTAGCAATATAGTCCCTATCAAAGAATTTTTTTACCTTGTTTTCCATCTTAATCAGATTGTTTACTTGTATGAAGTTGATCCCTCTTTTCAATTGTTTCATCCCCTCAGACCTTTCTTTCTTATATATCTATTTGATGTCTTAGTGATCACTTGTAGGCTTTGTATAACTTTTACTAATGCGGAATGTTATGAAGGGGGAAGGGAAAGTGGGGTGTGGGATGCTGAGGAAAAATGTAATGTTCATCTGGTTTTAATTTTTGAACTCACAGATATTAGCAAAGTGCCTCTGTCTGTATATTTTGTGTCCATTGCTTGCCTCCTAGATGTCATTTTCATTTATTATTTTTTAAAAAGTAGGCCTGCAGTTCAAGTTGTGCTCTGTTTAACACTGAAAACTAATGCAGGCATGCAATGCTCATGGGCTCCATTGTGTTCCTCTATACGACACCCTAGGTATTTACTATCGCTTCTTTTGCTGGGATCTATATAACTTTGCGATGTTTTTCATAAAACAATAAATTCATCTAGCGATCATGTAATATACACTTGTACAGCGTTCGGACTGAATGAATAATGGTTTTTTCTCATTAAGCGTTGAAGCATATATTGTGCTGTACAATTGATACGCCATGGTTTTATCTTTCAAGTTATACGATGCTAAATGTAGTGTTGATGGACGTTCGAGCATTTGTCTTATGTGATTTAGGTGCTGGTGCTGTTGAATTTATCATATGCCATGCAGAGGTTACAATTGCTTTTGTGGAAGAAAAAAAGATTCCTGAGGTATCGATGTTTAATTTTTGCATTTTTGTTCGTGACAGGTTGTAATGAGATATTTTTAGGAATAATTTCTGTTTGATATTTTTATAAATATATTGATATTGATTCCCACATTTAGCCTTAGGCAGTTGGGCTCTAATATATATAATACAGGCAAGTTATAGTTATGGTAGTTTTAGTGTAAGTATGTAACTATTGCAAAGTATGTTGACAATATGGTGACATTTTATTAAATGTTTGGAATATGCGTTCTTATCCATACCTTTCTCTTGCTTTTTCAGGTGTTAAAAACATTTCCTAACACAACAAAGTACTTAAGGAGTAAGTTGAACTTGGATCCAAAATTTTGTCTGCCTATATACATGAATTAAGAAATAATATTATATGCATCTCCTTTTGTAGCAATTGTGAGCTTTGGCGAAGTTACTCCTGAACAAAAGGAAGAAGTTGAAAAGTTTGGTTTGGCAATATATTCTTGGAATGAATTTTTGTTATTGGTAAGCTTCTTTTAGTAATTTATCTTATTTTTAGTTGTGTTGTTATGTGAAGTTTGACTTCATTGATGCATTTTCTTATATTTGAAATTTTTTGTTATATTTAAGTCCTTGCATTTTTAGCAAACTGCCAGTCAAGTGAAAGTTCGTAAGTTACGAACCTTACATAGGAATGGTAAATGATATTCATAAGAAGGAAGTAGAGAACACGCTTTAGAAAATGGGTAATAATAAACCTGTAGGACTAGATAACATACCCATAGAGGCATGGAGAATTTTAAGAAAGATAGGCATTGAATGGTTAACAAAGTTGTTTAACAAAATTTTAAGAGAAGAAAGAAAGCCAAGAGAGTTTAGGAAAAGCACAATAGTAAAAATTTATAAAAATAAAGGAGATATACAAACTTGTGGAAATTATAGAGGAATTAAATTGATGAGTCATACAATGAAACGATTAAGGAAATAAACGTCTAGGGCTGCAAATGAACCGAGCCGAGCCGAGCTTTGGCTTGTTCAGGCTTGGGCGAGCTTCAGTAGGTTAGGCTCAAGCTCGACTCGAAAGTTTTTTGGCAAGCTTGGGCTCGGCTCGGCTCAGCTCGTCTCAAGCTCACGTACATGTTCAAGAAACCAAATTGAACCAAACCTTAGGCTTGCATTTGTTTCGACGTAAAATATTTTTGAAAAACATTTTAAAAATATTTCAGTGTTTGGTTGCACATATATTGAGTTACGCCACTTATCGCAAAAATGATTTACTGATTGAAACTCCACAAGTCATTTTACCTTCTTCTTCGATCGAGATCGTACAGCCATTCAACAAAATGATGACCACAACATCATTCGCCTTCATTGTTCATCTCTTCAGTAGACTAAGGTATAGTTTAAACCTCGATTCTCTCTCTCTCTATAATATATATATACATCTTGAGTTTCAGTAAACCTTCAAATGTATAATTTCCACACACACATCATCAAAATAGAGTTGTTTGTCTTTCCTCCAGTAATCTCTCAATACACTTGACAGATCTTGAATTACACTGACATATATATAGCGAAGTGCGCAGAGGAGGATTACAGACAGAGATTTTTCCACATTTGAAACCCTAACAATTTTATCACAATCCAATCCATGATTCAAACCCCAACACAATCCAGTATCATCCCTTTCCACTTGCATTGTCGAAGCATTGCTATTAATGAAGATCAGCTTCGTTTCCTGATAGGATTCTCTCTCTCTATCTCTCTCTCTCTCTCTATATATATATATATTATATATATATATATATATATATATAAATTGTGTTTTTATTTTTGTGAGAACAATGAAATAAATATAGAAAAATATTTTGAGTTTTATGCTTAATATGTTTTTTCTAAAAAAAAAAATTTGAATTCTTATCAAACGAAGATTTTGATTTTTCAAAGTTCAAGCCAAACACCAAAAATAGTTTTCTGGAGAATCTTTTTCATGTAATAAATTTACATAAAAAATATTTTACGGCTGAAAACATTTTATGTTGAAACAAACAGAGCCTTAAATCTTAATGTTTTCAAAGAGACAAGAGAAGGACCTTTATCTCTCATTCGTGTTCTTCAGATCTCACTTTCAATTTATGGTTTTCATTTTCACATGGCAGAGCATTTTGATCTCATTTTCACACAAGATTTTCCATCAACAGTAATAAGAGAGAGAGAGAGAGAGAGAGACTTGACATCGCCAATGGAGTGTTGCAGCTTCTGTGGAGAGGGGTTTCCGGCATGGGGTGCAGTGAAGAATTGTGTGGTGGCTGTAGTGTGTTAGGTTTTCATTTTATCCCTTTACTTGTTAAGAGCAATCCAACAACTGAGATGAATTATGTATAGCTTTTGGGCTAATGCCTAATGGGCTATTTAGTTAATGGGTTTGTAAAGATTAAATAATTGATTGTTCCTATGGAACATATGTGAACTTGGGCTAATGTTATACATATGGGCTAAACTTAAAATATAAGAATTTAAAGTAAAGTGAGCTTTAAGAATACGAGCTTGTTCACAAGCTTAATTAGCTGAGCTTAGCATTGTTCAAGCTCGGCTCGTTTATTAAATGAGACTAAAAAATGAGTTTGGGCTCATCTTGTTTACTTAATGAACGATCCTGAGCCAAGCCTGAGCTGTTCTCAAACAACTCGATTCATTTGCAGCCCTAGAAATATCAATATCTGATAATCAATTCGGATTTATGCTAGGTAGATCTGTTATGGAAGCCATATACTTAAGAAGACAACTAATAGGAGAATATTGAACTAAACAAAAAGACTTGAACATGGTTTTCATAGATTTAGAGAAGGCATATGATAGAGTGCCAAGGGATATAATTTGGTGGGCTCTACAAAGAAAACAAGTACCTATAAAGCTTATAACTCTTATTCAAGATATGTATAGTGAGACATTGACTAGAGTTCATACTACATGCAAAGAAACTAGTGAATTTCCTATAAAAGTGAGACTACACCAACGATTGGTGTTAAGTCCATACCTATTTGCGATAGTGTTAGATAAAATAACGAAAGATCTTCAAGGAAACATTCCATGGTGCATATTATTTGCGGATGTCATAGTCTTTCTAGATACCTCTAAGGTACCCTTAGCAACGAAATTAGAAATATGGAGAATACATAAAAGCAAGAGACTAAAAAATTAGTAGAACTAAAACAGAATATATGGAATGTAAATTTGATAAAGTATTACAATTGAGACTAAAAATTACTCAATAACTATTTTCGTTACCTAGAATCAATATTTACTAAAAGATGAGGAGATAGATGGTGATGTAGAAGTAGGATTGGAGCAGGTGGACAAAATGGAGGTAATCTAGTCGTATCCTTTGTGACAAAAGAATACCAAATAAATTAAAAGAAAAATTCTATAAAACGGTTATTAGACCAGTTATATTGTATTGAGATGAGTGTTGGGTGTTGAAAAAGAAACAAGCACAACGCATCCATTTAGCGAAAATGAAGATTTTGGATGATAGGGGTAACTAGAAAAGATACGATTAATAATGAATGAGTGAGGGGACACCATGTATAGCGTTTATAAATGATAAAATTAGAGAAAGTAGATTTAGGTGGTATGACCATATTGATCGTAGACCCGATGATGCACCGGGTTGAAGAGGAAGAGTTGTTTGTTTAGAAGGTAAGTGACAAAGGGCCTGACCAAAACTTGGGAGGAAGTAATTAGAAACGATTTCAAAAAACTAAATCTAAGAGAAGACATGGTATATAATATGAAATAATGGAAAAAGTTCAGATGGCTGACGCGAACCATATGGGATAAAGGCAAGGATGATGATGATGATGATGATTCACAATTTTATGAATACAAGGCAGGGGTTGACCATATAAGTAAATTTAATACTTCTAATTTTCACAATTAAACACTAAATTGACATTACACCTTCTGAGAATGTCAACGACATGTATTGCTTAATAATAAGAATACAACAGTTGAACACTAAACTTCCAATGTTATTTGAGATGGTTAACAGCGTGTACTGCCTAAGCCATCACAGTAAGAGCAGGTATCAAAAACCAGAAGAAGTGGGTTGTGATTAAGTAAATATTAACTCATTTGCAAGTGCTTTTTGTGTAAATATCTTGACGATATCTACCAAAAAGTAGCAGCAATTATGATATTTATGTTGATTTCAATGTGTATTGTTTAATCCGATTTTATCCGAATCCGATCCGATCACTCGGATATGCATTTGAATGTGCAATCCATAATTCGTTAACGATCCAATCCGGTAATTAGTTTAACACATCGGATTTGCACTTGGTAAATCTGATCTGATAATATTTGAATCCAACCAAATATAATAGATAATATATTAGTTTTTGTAGATTTGATAAGTAAATTATTCAAAATGTTATATATATATATATATGATAAAATGGTAGATTGTTTCTGTTCTTCATTGAAATTGAAGGAACAAAAATAACATTTCTTAACAAGTAAATATGTAATCATAAATGGATCGGATTTCTGATAAAATATCAAATCAGATTTGGATTGGATAATGAATAGCCCATTGGATTATCGGATTGGATCATGGACTTTTTTTGTCGTATCAGATTCAGCATATCCAATCGATTGATAGGTCTAATTATTAGGCATTATTCACTTGAAAATGTGGGTCCTTGTTATATGTTTGCTATTGCAAATATCCATGGCACATTTCTATGAAGATGACATATTTCCGCAAACATCTGCACAATGAATTATTCAAGTATATATACATATATATGTAGAAAGAGAGAGGGTTTTCAGTTATCACATTGTGGTTGCATTGGGGCTTAGGAGTTTGCCCAGTGAATAATACTTTTGTGTGGGGGCCTTCTGGTCCCATCCCAAATAGGTGGTGCTTCTATTAGTTAAACCATTACATATATGGACCTTGATCAGTGAGAAAAAGATTCGTGTCTCAACCTCAAAATTTTTGAAGCTGACCGAGTTTGCTTTTTCTATGGCATATCTTTCTTCTGCATTTTACATACAAAAAGTCAAATGTAAACATAAAGGAATATGTATTTTGGTCAGCCTAAGTTATCAGTCCAAAAGGCACAGCTCAAACATAAAAGGTCTCCTGAATATTTAAGTGAGCTCTTGACAAATATGAATCAGATGAGATGATTGATGATTCTGAATGTTACGGTAGTCCATCTATTTGTCTTTTTATTTATTTATGGGTAAATTGCACTGCCCTTCCCTAACTTTAAGCAAAATTACACGAATCTCCCCTTTGTTTTCAAAAATTGCACCAACCTCCCCTGTAGTTTGACATCATTAAGTGTCTTTAATTTACTAAAATATCCCCAGTTCAGACTTTTGTCTGTTCATGAACTCTTGCCTTCTCATTCATTTCTCCGTCTTCCTCATATCTTCTTCTTCATTTCATCAGCCCTAATACACACACACACGCACAAACTAATTGCATTTATCAGAAAAGTGGATAAATTATATGGTAATTGTGGATTTGAGCCATGGATCTAAGAAAAAAACCTTACTGATCTAAGGCCAATGAGGGTGCAAATCAGGGAAGAAGCTCTGTAATAAAAACTGTCTCCGATCAAACGGTACCAGTGGCCAGCTAGAATGGGTTATTCATTGAACATCCAGTTTTAAGAGATCAAAATATACTGTATATTAATTGGATGATGGTTGATCCTTGATGGTAATTGGTCCAATAATCTTGCACCACTGAAAGAATCTATAGCTCTAAATTGCATTGTAGACATAGTGTGTGTGTGTGTGTGTGTGTATTATAGTATACCAAATACCTGCTATCCATCTCTATCCAATCACCGAATTTTGGGAATCTGCCTCCTCTAACTGAATTTGGGAGGCCTTCATCAGTGGTTGGCACCGCTCTCCGCAATTCTAAACCCATAACAATTGTTAGTCATTTTTGACAAAAAGAATTATTCAAAAGCTCCTCGCCTTCCATCAACAAATCTCCTTTCCATGTCTCTCTTATCCCTACCTATCCAATCAAACAAGACTAACCCGGTGGAGTAATTGAAGGAATATATCTGAACATGGCAGCCTCTTTATGATAGCCCTTCTCTTCATCACGCTGATATATACTGTCTGTTCAAGCTTTCTCCGGTGAGAAACCAAACTTGTTTAGATTGACTTCAAATTTCACATAATTTCTTAAAAGAACTTCACAATTTAATTCATTTTTAATTTTTTATAGATCTTTTTAATCTATATTGCAGATTTTTGCTTTTCTTCATGTATATGTGTTTGTGCGCGCACACCTATATATATATATAAGTTGCCGAGGTAGAGAACCAAGTTGTGAAGGAGTGGATGAGGAGGAGTGCTCTACGAGAAGGGGCAGTTGCTGCCCATGTTAGTTACATCCATTCCAAGAAGCACAAGCCATCAATCTTCAAGCACATCTCCTTCCCCATGTTGAACAAACTCTACCCTAATTCAAGAATCCTAGAATACAAATCTACCATTAGAGGGTAATAGAGTCATTCAGAATTAATGAGGTTAAAAATGTCTGTGTGCAATATAAGGGAATATTGGAATATTAAACATTTCAATGCCTGACGTAACAATTTTTCTTTTTGACCTGCACTGACCATTAAGGAAGGGTGTCACTGTCAACTTTATTAAGTTTTGTTTTTGAGAGCGGTCAATGTAACTGTGGAAAACATAGGCGAGGTCCATGCAATTTTGATTAACACGAGGGGAGGCAATGTAATTTACCCTTTGTTTTTTATTGTTTTGGCAATGTAATTTACCCTTTATTTTATATTTTTTTATGTGGGTTTGAATTTGATGAGCCTAGTCATTATGGGCATTGTAATCGAAGTGCTGTCCTAATTCATTATGGGCATTGACATACTTTTGGAGTGCCTGTCAAAGAAATGGATCTGGTCTTGGCACATGTTAAGCACATCGATTGAAAATTTGAAATTTCACCACTCTTTGATACTGGTTAACCGACCACCAAGTGCTGCAGGTGTTAATTTTCCAATGGTGACAATATCTCAATTTGCAACAAATATTTGCAATTCAATCAATCGGTTTCCATATGTTGAACATGCGCACATATGCTCATTCAACATTTAGCAGCTATTAGATAGCTATTACACATCACCTGCACATGCTACTAATGCTATTAGATAGCTTGTTGATGAGTTTAAAATTTGGTGGGCATGCAGATTGTACTTCCGATCCATTCAGCTGAAGGAGTTAGAAGTTTCTACTGTGAATATAAATTTTTCTCTTTAGTTTTGTCACACTTCACATACAGTTTGGATCACTTTCTAAAAAATTACATTATCTTGAATCTATGATTTTTTTAAGCATGGCTGATACACCATTTACTTGCTTGGATTTCATTTGTAACCTATCATCCATGGTGGGATGGTGATTGGGTTTGGATTAGGAGGTAACAACTGCATCTCAATATTTAGCCCTAGTCCAGCATATAATGAGTTCAACTATACACAAACAAATATATGAGTTGAATGTGACAGGTTGTCATTCTGATATCATTTAGTTTAATGAATGAATTTATTGTTTATGATTTTATATAAAAAGTGATCTATATATAAATCCTATTTGTTGTTATTTATGAATATATGGTTAATGATATTTATGTTATTATTCTGACTTAAATCTTGTATTCATTTTTTTTTAATTTGCAGGGAGATAATAAGCAATTTGCCCTTCCCATAAAAAAGAAAAGTGACATTTGTACAATAATGTATACTAGTGGAACGACTGGTGACCCCAAAGGTGTTATGATTTCCAATAATAGCATTGTTACTCTTATAGCTGGGGTGAAGTGCTTGCTAGAGAGTGTGAATGAAGCGGTGATTATTTCCTTATATTCCATACAATTAACAAAAATGCATGCCTTAAATCAAACTTGAAACTTGAAGCTTTACATGCTGCATTCATACAGATAAATATGTGGCGCAATCGATTGATCAAGTTATTTTATTTCAATTTTCTGACTCCCATACCTTTCTGTGAAAATTTTACAGTTGAATGTGAAGGATGTTTATCTTTCTTATCTTCCTCTGGCACATATATTTGATCGGGTGATTGAGGAGTGTTTTATCAATCACGGTGCCTCAATAGGATTTTGGCGTGGGGTAAGATGTCTACCAATTCTTTTCTCACCAGACATGTGTTCACTTTAACAATTGATGATTTATTGCATCTTTAGGACGTCAAATTATTGATCGAAGATATTGGAGAACTAAAACCTACTATTTTCTGTGCTGTTCCCCGGGTGTTAGATAGAATTTATTCAGGTGAGCTTTCTTTACTTATGTGCTGAAGTTCAATTGTTTGCATATAAAAGGGATACATTCAAAGCATCTGATGATGGCATTTCCTTTATGTTTATCCTTATATTTCGGTTTGTAAGGTCCATCACACAGTCTCACAATCATTTTCTTATCCAGAAAATATGCAAATGATCAAAATTTTCAATTTATTTTATTTTATTTTATAAGAGGTCGCACCTTGGTGCGATGGCAAGTGCCTTTGCCCAAAATCGATAGGTCTCAGGTTAGCGACTTGGAAGCAGCCTCTCCAAAAATGGAGGTAAGGCCAACTGACATCTACCTCTCCCAGACCCCGCTCAAGCGGGAGCCTTGTGCACTGGGTACAACCTTTTTTTATTTTATTTTATTTTATCTTTTTTTTGGTTTTGGAGTCTCATAGGACTTGGCATCTGAATCCAGAACATCAATATTTCCCACTTGTGTAGTATGGATAGAGTCATCATGCATGTTTTCTCTTTCTGATGCAATTTGACTCTGAAATGAATGCAGAAGATTTTGTTTCATGTATTTTGATGTACTTAACTACTGTTCATATTTGCAGGTTTGACACAAAAGCTTTCTTCAGGAGGCCTCTTGAAACATACAATGTTCAATCTTGCATACTCATAGTAAGTTCTACTGCATCCTCTTATCTTTACGAGGAGAAAGGAATAATGGGAGATTCTTGCAAATAACTTATCGTTCCTTCACATATCAAGCTTCTATTGTATCTTTCCTTCCAACTTGCCCTCTTGACAAAATTGCGCACACAACAGATTTGGACATTTGATCACTAGATAATCGATGTTTTCAATCTATTGGCATATATGATTAGGGGTCATTGCTTGGTGCACTGGTAAAATGCTAGTTTGAATCCTGAATGGGACCACACTGGATATGACCCATTTTTTCATCTATCTGCTTTGAAAATATTCACCTAGATCCATACCTCATTTCAATTCCTTTTTGATCCACGAAATGTTCATCGTGCATGCTATACCACAAACTTGGACTTGTTACTAATCTATTCTGTCCTTTTCTTTTTCTTTTTTGAAATAAGAAATAGTCTGCATTAAAGCGTTCTGCAAGAAATTTGGCGCATAGGAAATGTATTGGAGTATTATACATCTATCAACAGAACACAAAAGCATATAGTAATGAGGAGGAGTCAGAAAGCCAAAAGAATAAAGCACTGAACAAAATTCTCAAAAAAAGAAGTTTGACATTAAGGTCACCTATGTCACTTCCTTCATGTACTTGACATTAAGCATAACATAGCAATTTCCCAGGCCTTTCTCACCCTTTTTGTACCACAACCCTAGCTTTGGCACCCCCAACAAGCCCTTAATCGAGCTTGGCATCACCCAAGAGACCCCTAGAAAAGGTGCAGTGCAACACCATGTGTTTAACACTTACAATTATTCCTTCAGACATGTAATGCTAATTGATAAAATTTGAGAAGACCCCCCTCCTCCCCTCCCTCTTTTTTCATGGTGCCTTTCCCAAGACAAATACTGCTAGTCTTTTTCCAGACACCCATCTCCTCCCTGTTCCGCTCCCATTTTTTTGTTGAATAAACTTTCCTTTCAGGCTTATACCTCCAACCTAGCTTCTTAATACTCAATTGTGAGTACACTGCACACAATATCCTAATTAACCATATGATATTTGAATTCATTCCCATTCCACCCCATAAAAATCCTGTTTGCAGCTTCTCAACTTTCTTTACCACTGAAGCTGGGATTTTAAAGAGAGAGATAAAATACATTGGGAGGCCAGAAAGAGTACTTCTTTCCTCTGGGAAAGAGTACTTTATATAAGTGAGTTTACTTCGACTAGTACTGCTTCCTCCATGGCACTAGTAGTCTTTCAATTTTTTCCATGGCTACATCCCAAACTGCATTAACATTGAAAGGGATCCCAACCGAGCACCAAATATGATGTTGGAAGAGATTGTGGGCTACAGTCTTAGCTTCTATACCCTTGAACAATGGTTTCCTACTTGTGGTCTCTACATAAGTCTGCAGTAGAAGCTCCTGTCTTCACTTGTTGTCTCAAAGTAAATCTGCTGAAGAAACATAGTATCCCCCATTTAATCTCCTCCTTTCTATTTGGTTCCTCTCCACTGATGATATGGTTAGTATGATGTAAGGAGGTGCATAGTGCGCTTTGCGGTTTTTTTTGTGATCTGATTTTTGTTTGCATGTTATAAATGCTGCAGCAAATTACATAACATGAAGAAGGGTCATAAACATGTTGAGGCAGCTCCACTTTGCGACAAAATTGTTTTCAGTAAGGTGATGGGCGTATTCTTGTAGTAGTTCCTTTGTTTTCTATTTACTCAATTTCCTTCTGCTTATATTAGCCTATTCTTTACTGTGACAGTCATTAATCTTTTCACTCATTCAGGTAAAGCAAGGGCTGGGAGGAAATGTACGGCTTATTTTATCTGGAGCAGCACCTCTTGCTTCCCATGTAGAAGCTTTTCTGCGAGTGGTCGCCTGTTGTCATGTACTTCAAGGATATGGTATGCGGGACTTTATAATTAGTGTTTACCGATTAAGTTGTCTTCGTGCCAATAACATTGAAATTTAAATTTCGCTGGTTCTAGGGTGGATTTTCATTGTTTCCTATCCTATTTTAGGCAACTTGCTGGTTCCTTTCTCATTGTTACTGCAACTATACTTAGTAACAGATGATTTATGACTCTTTTAATTGAAGACATTAGCAGAAAGCTTTTTGTTGCCTCCCGGCCATTCCCCCTCCCATTTCTTCTGAATTTCTACTTTCCCATTATACACATGAATAATCAGTAATAAGTTGCTTATTGGATTGACCAATATTTTGATCATCAACTAGATTTTGACCTAGCTGGTTGAACTACTTCGACTTGCTGTTGTCCTCTTGCTGCACTGTTTGAGTTAATCCATCCCAAATCCATAAAATTCAAAATTCAAGCTCATTGATTGGTTAAACTGTTTCCCTGTTGAAATACATAGGTCAATTAGTTTGATTGGAGAATTATGTCACTGAATACCAAAAAATTTAAGGAGATATTCTTGTCGGTTAAAATGGTACCAAGGGCTCCTCCTTCCAAATGAAATGTCGAGGGTTCGAGTCCCCAATGGGACAATAGTGGGTGTGTGCGACTTACCTACCCAAAATAAAAAATAAATAAAATTGGTAGGATATTTCTGAGTTGTTACAGATTTGATACAAAAGTTTTCTAAAGGTCCAATTTTCTTTATTATAGGTATATTAGTTACTTTGACTATTTTTTTCAGACTTTATATTCCAATACAGTTGATCTGCATTGTTTTTCGATCTATAGGCTGACCGAGTCACATTTTCTAATTAGTGACTGGACCATGTATTAGGATGAGTTGACTTCCATTCTCAGCTATTTCATATATATTTCTGTATTTGTTTTTGTATGCATATCTTAATTGTAGAGTCAAATTGTATTCACCTGCTCCAACCAATCAATCCGTTGCCATTAATCACATGATTTTTCACTCATATTACAGTAGAAAATGCTTTAGCCTTTCGACCTTGAGAAGTTCTTTGAAGCATTCTTAGATAAAAAATAAGATAAACTCTCATCCAAGTAAACATACATTTATGCATACCGTAATATCTTTCGTCTCACTCATTATTCTCCGATTGCTTCCCCAAATGCATGATATTATTCTCTGTTCTATTAGGTTTAATTCAAATTTCATTTTCTATCATTAGAGCAAATATTAGTAAAACTTGTGTTGGGAGGCAATAATATAGTTAACGCTTCACTTATGCACCCCAAGTAGGACTAGATGAACATTAAAGGTCAAATTTGGGAAAACATGGATGGAGTAATTCAAGGGATACCTGATGGACAGAAATTGTTATATATAGAAGGAGACTTTAATGGGCATGTAGGAAAAGAGTGTAGAACATGAGATCGTACATGGACAAGTAGTTAGAGTTAAAAATGAAGCTGGGGAGGCTATCTTAGACTTTTCAATGTCATATAATTTCATAATTGGGAATTTTGTATTTTATAAAAGAGAGATGAACATTTAAAAGTGGATTAAATATGAACCAAATTGACTACTTTCTAACTAGAAAGGTAGATCAATTAGCAAGCAAATGTTGTAAGTTATTCCGGGAGAGAGTTAACATCGCAACGTGGGCTACTAGTTTTTGATATATATATTATATATATGCATGTAAGGAAAGTAAAAAAGGAGAAACAAAATTATAAACCCAAGAACTAGGTGGTGGAATTATAGAGAGGTGAAGAAGAATTATTTAAGAATATGATGCTAGAAGAAGTAACATGGAATGTAGAAGACGGAACAAACTTAATAAGGAATAGGATGATTGACAACATGACGTTTATCTAAGGAAACTTGGTGGAATGAACAAGTCCAGAACATTGTAAAAGCAAAACAAGAATGCAATAAATTGTGGTAAAAAAATAGATATAGAGAAACCATTTAAAAATACAAAAATGTCAATAAGAAAGTCGAAAAAGTAGTAAGAAAAGCTAAATATAAAGTATACTATTCTAAATTAGGCACAAAAGATGGGGGAAAAAATTTATAAACTTGCTTAACTAAGGAAAGGAAAATTTGAGATTTTAGCTTCATTAAATGTATTGAAAATGAAGATTTAAAGGTTTTAGTAAATGTATGGTAAAATTAAAGAAAGATGGAAAAATTACTTTCAGAAATTGGTAAAATGAGAATCATATAGGATGTTTAGGCTTAAAAGAATATGGTTACCTTAGGGATAACATATTTTTCCGTAGGATCAACGAGTGCAAGGTTAAAAATGCACCAAGAAAAATGAAATTAGGAAGGGCTTTTGGGCCAAATAACATCCCTATTGAGGTTTGCGAGTGTTTAGGAGTTGTTGGGGTGTCTTGGCTAACGTAATTGTTTAATAAGATTGCAACAACTAAGAGATTGTTCGATGAATGGCGCAAAATTATTTTAAAATCTATATATATAAATAAATGAGTCATACAAAGTTCTAATAATCATCTTGGTATTAAATTAATAAGTCATACTATGAAACTTTTAGAAAGAGCGATTGAACAACAATTAAGATAGAAAACTATCATGTCAAAAAATTAATTTAAATTCATTTCAGGGAAGTCTACAATGGAAGCTATTTACTTATTGAGGAAACTAATAGAAAGATACAGAGAGAAGAAGAAAGGTCTACATATGGTTTTTATCGATTTAGAAGATGCTTATGATAGGGTACCTAGAATCTACTATTGTGGGTTTTATAACATAAATAAGTCACAAAGGGATATATTGACGCAATAAAGGACATGCACGATGGATGTGTGACCATGGTAGTACGTCTGTGGGTAGACCTATAAACGGATCGGATTCAGACCAGATCAGGCCTGATCCGATCCGAACCCGACAAGGAATATAGGTGATTCGATCCGATAATCCGACGGATTATATATAATTAAATCCATATCCGATTTGTTATTAATCGGATATCCGATCCGATAACCCGATCCATAGTTGTTAAAGGCTCAAGGCGCACTAAGGCGCTAAGGCTTCCTGGAGCCTGAGGCGCGAGGCCAGGCGCGGGCCTGACTGAAGTGAGGCGCAAGTTGAATTTTTTTTTTAAAAATATTACATTTTGTAGTGAGTGAGTGAAACAATGTAGAACAACTACAATTGAGAGCAAATAAAAAGCATATTCATGGCAATTAATAACAAATGACACAGGAAAACAGGTTTCAGAGTGAGAAAACAGCATCTGCAGGTGCGCCTCGCGCCTTAGGCGCGCCTTGCGCCTCAGGTGCGCCTTGCGCCTCGCGCCTCGGGTGCGCCTCGCACCTCAGGCACTGAGGCGCGCGCCTCTTTGAAGGGGCCTCGCCTGGGCATGCCCTAGGCGCAGAGGCTACGCCTCGCTGCGCCCCGCGCCTCAGGCGAGCGCCTCGCGCGCCTTTGACAACTATGACCCGATCTGAACAAATATAATTTTTTTTTATAAAATAATTTCAAAAGAGATTAACAAATAATGAGTAGGAAAAAATGGGGAAGAAAAATAAAATATAAAGAAAAAAGTAGTAGAAATGCAAGTATTTGACTTTTTATTAAAGAAAAAAACTATAATGAAAGACAAAATAGAGAGAAGGAAGAATAAGAAGGAAATAATGATAAAAATTATTTAAATAGTATGTAAATATTATATGTTATAACATTAGATAATATATTTAAAAGAAATTACATATTAAATTATTTTGGATCAGATTATTATCGGATCGAATCGACCATAATCCATATCCGATTTGTTTAGCTAATGGATTATCGGATTCGGATCGCTAACGGATTATCGGATTGAATGTCCAATCCATATCCTAATTATTAGCTCGGATTTAGGATTGGATTCGGATCAAAATCCGATCCATTGACTGGTCTATTTGTGGAGGAATCAAGTGAATTTTCAATTAACTATAGGCTTACATCAAGGTTCAATGTTAAGTCCATATCTTTTTGCCTTAGTTATGGATGAAGTGACGAGACATATTTAGGATGAAATACATGGTGTATGTTTTATGTTGATGATATTGTTTTATTGATGAAAATAAATGATCAAGTGCTAAATTTGAGGTTTGGAGGGAACTCTTGAATTAAATGGGTTTAAGATAAGTGAAAATAAAATTGAATATATGGAGTGTAATTTTAGTAAATCTAGAGATACAAATAGAGATGTAGTAAAGATTGATGGGCATGAATACAAAAAAGTGAACATTTTCGTTATATAGGCTAAATAAGGCATGGTGGGTAAATGGAGTGCATGTATTATTTTGTGTGATCAACGTATCCCTATAATATTGTAAGGGAAGTTCTTTAAAAGAACTATTAGACTAGTTGTCTTTTATGTGACAGAATGTTGGGCAACTAAGAAACAACATATGCTTAAAGTGAGTGTGACGGAAATGCAAATAATGAGATGGATGTGCGAGAAGACAAGAAAGGATAGAATTAGAAATGAACACATTTATAAGATGGTAGCACCGATTCGAGATAAAATGAGACAAAATCGATTAAGATGGTTTGATTATGTGCAAAAGAGACCACTAATTGCGCCAGTTGGAAGATTGACATTGTCCTCCACATTTCGAAGTTAAAGTGGGTAGAGTTTGTAAGGAATGATATGATAACATATGGTTTAATTGAGACTATGGCCTCGTTTAGAGTGGAATGGAAAAATATGATTCATGTAGCTGACCCCACATAGTTGGAAAAAAGGCTTTCTTGAGTTGAGTTGAGCTGAGTTATTAATAGAGCTAGATCTGTACTCTGTGTTGCTCTGTTTCTATATTTTCTTCTTTTGGATTCACATTTGATCTTTCCGCTCTCTTTGAAATAAATGTATGCAGTTAAGAACAGTTCTCTCAATTTTTTCGTATAGAGCACAATTTTAAAACTGAAAGATATGCTTTAGCCATTAATCTTGGTTTGGAGGGGGATTAGTTACAGCCAATCTCTCCTCTCTCTTCGTATTAGAGAGTTTTTTTGGTGCTTATGTGTGTGCTTCTTCTACCCAAACAAGCCAAGCTGGTTTTTGATCTTGTAATTATGCCAGAGCAATGATGACGTTTGACATGATTCTATTCAGTCTTGACCATCCAAAGAATGGAATTTACTAAATGTACTTATTCTCTGATTCACATGTTGGATGCCATGTGGCTCTTTTCTGGTGCCCCTGACCACCACGCTGTAGTGTTTTGATTGGTCGGGCTGGATCTGCTTCTTGCTGGGACCATCAGATTATTCTCTGGAATTGGCTGTTATGCAAAGTGTTTATACATACTAAGAAAGTGGATTTACAAAGTTGCACAAGTTAGCATCTCACCTTTTTTTTTTGCTAAGTAGCATTTCACCTTTTACCTGGGAAAATTACCAGTTTAACTGTAACAGTAAGAAAATTAATGCCATTTACATGTTTGTAACATAAAAAAAGAACGAAAAATGAAAAAGTCCCTGAGAATTCATGCAATGATGGAAAAAGATTAGTTTGTTAAAATTAATTTATAATCCTATAATTCCAACAACATTTGTTGACGATCAGTAGATCTACTGTGCCGCTTTTATTGTCCTACACTATCAACAAATATCATAAATCTATGAATGCTAGTAAACCGTATAATGCACCAAAGAGATGTCTTGTTGATGCCTCGACAATTAATAGTAGCGGCTGCTATTCTTTAGTATTATACAACTTTTTTATTATGTTCCCACTCTGGATATAACTCTTATGTGATGATAGTAGCAACCCAGCCTGCAATATTTAAGGTAGTGTCAGTGAGGGTTCCTAACAATGATACACGGCCATGTCAGAGAAGTCACAAAGAAAAGAGTGGAGAGTGGAAGGAGAAGGTGATCATCACATGCTTATCTACATGTGTTTTTCTATTGATCGGGGAGCCTTTTGCTTTGCGAGTGGATGGATATTTATGGTCAAAGCTAGACATGTGAGGTCGCATATGTGAAAGATAACCAATGAGATGGAGACATGTGACTAATATTTTGTCATTTCAGAGAGTGACACTCATCGCATTATCCCTTTCCGCTCTCTCCTCTCGACTGTGACAAAATACCTGATATTTAGATGTGGTTGCTCCCAAGATGTAGGAAGATGGGTCTCATAAATGATGACAATAGTTTTTTGGCCAAATAATCACAGTGAGGTCCCATGCTCTGCATTAATCCAAACAAGTAGTTCTCTCTAGGCCCACTGAAACCTTCAGTGAATAATTGCCTACATGGCTCATATGTGACAAGGATGGATACCTTACGCCTAGATGTAGATATGAACATGGTTTGGAGGCTTCCGGTGTATAATAACTAAAATCCAATTGTTGGTGGCTGTGGACATATATTATCAGTCTCTCTCTCTCTCTCTTTTTATATTTTTTTTGTGGATCAAGGTATCTACCAGAAATGCATTCTTGTTTTTTATGATTAATGTAACAAGAATTGAGTATTTATTGTTACAAATGTATATAATACATCCTGATGTGTAAGGATTATTGCTTGGTGCAATGATAAATGCTCCAGCTACAGGCATGACATACACAAGTTCGAGTTTGAGAGTAGCCAATTTGTGCAAAATAATGTGAACTTAAGTGGTTGATCAGTTGGCTTGTCCAAGTGTTTGTCCTATTACATGACTTTCTTTTCGTTTTGATAAACATGATGCAGGTCTTACAGAAACCTGTGCTGGATCATTTGTCTCACTTCCAAACGAATTGGATATGCTTGGAACAGTTGGTCCTCCAGTCCCCAACGTGGATGTGTGCCTTGAATCTGTTCCTGAGATGGCATATGATGCCCTTTCAAGCACACCACGTGGAGAAATATGCATAAGGGGTGATACTTTGTTTTCGGGATACTTCAAACGCGAAGACCTCACCAAAGAGGTCTTGGTTGATGGGTGGTTCCATACAGGTTTTGCCTATACTGATATCTCGAATAAATATGTTGCCAATTTGTTTGTAAATTGCTCACTTAGCATTGTTTACAACAATACTCACATCAGGGGATATTGGTGAGTGGCAACCAAATGGAAGCATGAAAATTGTTGACCGCAAAAAGAATATTTTCAAGCTTTCACAAGGAGAATATGTTGCAGTTGAAAACTTGGAGAATGTTTATGGTCTTGTTGCAGATATTGACTCAGTATGCCTCTTTAACTGTTGTGAATATATGCATCTAAAAATATGGAATATTGTCTTGTCTATGACATTACCTCTTTTTTCTCTGTTGTCTTACCTGAAAAAAAAAAATCATTTAGATATTGATATTGCATTTTTTAATACACAGATGCATGTAATTGGAAAATGATATTTTACTTATAATTGTTCAGTATATCTGTTCGTTGCCCTGATTGTATGCAGAAATGTGAGGGATTTGTCTTCTATGTTGACTCCATCTGCCTCTTTAAATGTTGTGAAAATGCTTTAAAATGCTTGTGTCTGATCTTGATTTTTTTTCTTTTCTTTTCTTTTTTAACCTGGCAATATGTTGACTCCATCTGCCTCTTTAAATGTTATGAAAATGCTTGTGTCTGATCTTGATTTCTTTTCTTTTTTAAGCTGGCAAGAAGCTCCCACTTGGGGGAGAGTCGAACCCTAGACTTTTCCTATGGAAAGGCCAGGAAGCACCACTTGGCCACAAGGGCTGGTGGTTCTGATCTTGATTTCATGTGCCTCTTAATTGTTATCAACATTCTTTTTGCTTTTAATTTTACTCTCTCTCTCTCTCATGCGCATTCGACCCACCCTAATATGTAATCTGTGTGCATTTCTGAATAAATTTCATTTCCCCTATCCACCAAACTGATTCTGAACAATATTAGAATACATGGAAAAACCTTGATATAAAGCTCTTTACTTCAAGCACACACCTTTAATACATGCAAACCCCTCATGGAGATTATCACCAACTTATGAGGAAACCAGCATGCTATATCATGAAAAACCTGCAAGCTTTATCATATTGTTTACAAAATCCAAAAGATACTCTTCCAAAGAGGACTAATCATTCCCGTCATATAACCAAACAAAATGAAAATTGCTGTTGAACTTAGAAATGGAACCCTTCATGCCATCAACAGATCTCCTATTTAACTTATCAAAGTGGGACTGTTAGCCAAGTATTCCTTGTCTTGCCAACTGTTCCTTCACTTAAACCCGAGTGCATCTTCACCACCAATATGGCAACACCAATTTTATCCCAAAGAGTTTTAAATGTAAGGCCCAAAACATCCTATCTAGTAACTCCACAATGAAGAAGCAAGTTATCCAATGAGTCCACCTCTTCCTTACACATTGAGTACTTGTTAGGATAATATTCCCTCTCAATCTTTAGTTAGCATCCTTTAAAGATCCCATAACACTTCGAATAAAAAATTGCCACCTTAAGTGGTGTTTCTCTCCAAATTACTTTCCAAGGAAAAATTGCCTATAGTCCCAGAGTGAGCTGTGTAGTAAAGTTAGCCTAAAAAATTCCTGAATTTGCAACACTCTCTCACCTCATCTGCCTTGGAAACAGCGGACAATTCTACAACCTCTTCAATATCCTAATCTTGAACAGGGCTTTAAAATGTATTACCCTGAATCCAAATACTCTCCACCCCGCAAACCACTAGATAATTTTCCTTTGAGGCCTCCCTATCTATGATTATCCAAAATAACAGCGCAAAAGTTTGCGAAGTTATATAACCACCTGGAGCTCATGTCTTGCTAAAATCTCACTCTATTCTCAACCCCTACCACAAAATGGACCTAGTTAAAGGTCTGTCCACACGGTTGTATACTTCTATCAGAGAAGGGTTTTCCCACACCCAGAGAGAGAGAGAGAGAGAGATGGAAACTCAATATATATTTTTTTCAATCAAGTATCATTTAATTCAAATTCTAATTGATTACATCCTTTAATACAATAATATTATTTATTTACCTGTGTAAGGCTGCACAACAATAAGGTTGCTCCATTGTGATCCGGAGGTCGTGGGTTCGAGACAAGAAAATAGTCTCTCCGTATGCGGAGGTAAGGTTACGTACATCTGACCCTCCTCAGATCCCACAATGGCAGGAGCCTTGTGCACTGGGTTTGCCCTTTGCTCTTTACCCACGTACATATTTCAAGCCGAGTTCTTATATCCCAGTATTTGTGGTTTAGGTCCAATACAAGACATACACCCTTAGATATGCGTCCAATATGCATCAAATGGCCAGATCCCCCACAAAAAATGATGGTATATTCAGCAAACAGGAGATGAGATACTCAATGAGGGCCAATATTCCTACCTGATTGGAAAGCATCCTTCCTCTATCACACCTTGTCCACTGTATTTGTGCTACTACTGAAAGCTTTCATAATGAGGATAAACACCTGAAAGGATAGTGATTCCTCTTTCACAGATGACTTGAAGAAGAGAAAGATCCTGCCTCTCATTTACTTGCTCTGAGAATCTAACAGTTGTGTGCATGTCTTCATACTCTTCCTCCATTTCTCACCAAAACCTGACATGCAAGTGAAAAGCCTAATTCACACGATCCTAAGGTCATATTAGTGTTTTGCCCAATGTCACAAAATTTCCTCATAGGTTGATGAGTGGACACTTCTCTTTCCTCCTCCCCCACTCCCCCAATAAATAAACAGAATTGTCAAATTTCTACCGTGGGAAGATGTAGAAATGTAAAAAAGAAATGAGACATTAGCTTTTGCAAAACCCAGACAAATTGAGGTATCTAAGTAGGGCAGCTGTATATTCTTTTTCTTAAATAAATGCAACTGTTATAATCGCAAGGGACAATATAAAGTTTTTTTTTTTTCCTATTATTTCCGGTAAAAAACTTGGTTAAGTTTTGCCAATATATAATGGTGGAAGTAGTGATATAAAAGGAGGTTCGCAATTACTCGAAGAGGGGAAAGGCATGTGATTATACATATACAAGTAAATGTATATTTTTAGCTGTGTCCTTGGTAATGTCCCTAACCTTCCGCCAAGACTTTGCTGCTTTTGTGTATATGTACTTCTATAGTTGTTGAATCTACATCTTGAGAACTATACAAGATTACACCATTTGTTTTAGTCAATGTAGAGAGCAAACCATTCTGGACCTTTGATGTGAGTGTTTTTCTTTCTCACCTCTGTAGACAAAGGTTCACTATGGGCACTTAGATTGGACAAATTGTCTATTGTAGTACTTGTTCTTCCCCCTGGAAATCTGCTTGTGTTTGATTTGAAACTCATACTGTGTTTTCAATTATAGATATGGATATATGGGAACAGCTTTGAATCTTTCCTTGTTGCGGTTGCCAATCCAAATAAGCAAGCACTTGAACGTTGGGCTGAAGAGAATGGTGTACCGGGTGATTTTAATTCCCTGTGTGAAAATCCGAAGGCAAAAGAATACTTAATTGGAGAGCTCGCAAGGATTGGAAAAGAAAAAAAGGTTGTTTCTTTTTACTTGTATATTTTATTATCATTTGGTCATGACATGAACTTTGACCCTATTAAAAGGAAAATGCTTCTCAAATTTAAAAATGAAACAGAAAGTGACCAATTGATATTGATGAGATGACATAATGTGGGACCCACATGAATATATCTAGGTCATTTCTCTTGTTTATTATTTAGTAAGCTTAGTTTTTTTGTTTTTTGTAGCATTTCTCCAGCAAAAATCTATTTTTACCTTTGAAGCTTTAACTGAACCTAAATACTACTATTTGCAGTTGAAAGGTTTTGAGTTTGTTAAAGCTATTCACCTTGACCCTGTGCCATTCGACATGGATCGTGACCTTCTCACTCCAACATTTAAAAAGAAGAGACCTCAGTTGCTCAAATACTACCAGGTAGCTACTATTAATCCTTTCGAGAAATTTTATGAAATGCCTTTAGGTTTTGTACTACGCGACTCAACGGTAAGGTTGCTCCATTGTGATCTGGAGGTCACGGGTTCGAAACAAGGAAACAACCTCTTTGCATGCAAAGGTAAAGCTGCGTACATCTGACTCTCCCCAGACCTTGCAATGGTGGGAGCCTTGAGCACTAGGTCTGCCCTACTATGCAGTCATAGAATAACCGATGACGTGCTACCTGCCATTAAATTTATGGACTGAATTTTTGGACTTATTGACAATTTCCAAACCATTTGATTATATAATCTATGGCACTATGCTAATTTAGTAAAAAAATTATGGTTCAAATTCAGAATTGTCAAGACTGATACTGTTAGTCTGGGCTATTTGTCTACAATGCTACAGAAGATGTGGCTTTGCTATGGTTAATATTCATGCTCTCATATAATGTAACCAACCTTTTGCTACCGTGGCCAGCTTCTCCCATATTTAGAATTTACCCTTTTGATGGCCCATTTGTGAGAACAATTGTGCAAACAATCTGTGTGATTGGATGATTTGATAATGCGATTTTGTTCAGAGAAGTTAATGGAATGGTGAATGAACTTCCAAAAAAAAGGTACTGGAAAAAATATGAATGTGATAGTTAGATGATCAATACTCACTGAATCATAATTCTCAAGAGTAGCCAAATCGGTCAAGGTGATGACTAAAGAACTAGACGTATTATGTTTGACTCTCCTTGGCTGAAGTGATTTAGGTGGTTTTGTGGATGATTAGACGTTTTTTGATTGTCAAGCTCAACTAAAAGTGGGTGGGCTGTTTAGCACAACCCTGAAAAACTCCTTGAATCATGCTGTGACTTCAACAAATTGTTTAAAAATTGCTTATTTAAGGAAATACATGATGGTTGTAAACATTCTTTGATGTTGTTGGTTGTTCCCCAGCATTTTGCCACTGTAATCATTATTTGCTTGATGAGATTCATATTCTTAGCAATTATTCCATGCATGAAATATCTTAGACATTCAGGTAACTTGCTGTTGACAAGATTTGTCTCCTTTTTCTGTTATATGATCATTTATTTGTGGCATTCATTGTACTGACCTGAATACTGTCTTACAGAATGTCATTGACAACATGTACAAGAGTGCAAAATAGCCTGTTGCTTGAGGGTAGTATTTCTTGAATTACAACTCTGAAAGGCTTTTCTTCCATTGTCCCCTACAGTTGCTAGTGGCCTGCTTTTCTTAAACACCGTTTTCACTTGTGATTGTACATATGGTATTTTTATACCAGATGAATATTTTATACAATTTTTTGTAGTAAATCTCTTATGGCATGGACTGTATTCTAGATGTTATGCTGTAAATGACATTATATATTCTATGCAAGCGTCTTAAGATTCTTATTTGACTTGTTAACCTGGCAGTAAATACATTGGCATAGAGTTTTGTGCAGTTCGTTATGGTCTATTGAATACATTCCCGTTTGCATCAACATTTAATCATAATCACAATATGCAAATGCATTAGCTTTGGTTCAAGACAGCTTATTTAAGGCACAAAATCAGGGAAGACAAGATGATTAGTTGGATGCTTTCGCAGCACAGGTAGGGTGATTTTTAGATGAATTGCAGGTCCATCACATGGATATGGTGGTCTTCAGATCATAAATTTGGTAATCTGATCTTTACATACCGAAGGTGAAGGTGAATGAAACTGCCCTGTGATAATGGCAGATTGGTGGAGATGACAGTTACGGATGTGATGTTGTAAAAATGTTGCTTGGGGTGAAATGATGGTGGTGGTAGGATTTCAGATGGTGAGAGTGGTTGTTAAAACGCCAAAGCCTTGATCAACCTGATTTTAGGTCAGGCTTGGCGTTTGACTCGTTTTCAGCCCTAGTTAGGTTTGGTTGAGGTAGCTCAATTGATGCTATTACTAGAAGCGTTAAGTAGTTAGGTTAGGTTTGGTCCACCCTTGTGGTTACCTAACAGTTCCTGCAAAAGGTCTGTGATTGACTAGCGGACATGGAACCCTCTTTGTAATGACTTTCCACTTACTGCTACCAAGTAGAACTCTCCACTTACTGCTATTAAGTAGAACTCTCCTCTACTGACTATGAAGGGGAATACTAGCTATGAATGGCAATACCAAATGGTACTGCCTCCCTATAATTGGAATACCTGTAT
This sequence comes from Cornus controversa, assembly GCA_026545225.1. Lineage (NCBI taxonomy): Eukaryota > Viridiplantae > Streptophyta > Magnoliopsida > Cornales > Cornaceae > Cornus > Cornus controversa. The sequence continues at coordinate 65,558,594 of CM048847.1, forward strand.
TAAGGTTAGGTTTGGGTTTGCCCAGTATATAGTGAAAACCCCTAATTATTTATATAAGAGAAATGACATGACACCTAATGTCTAACTCGTGCTCTTGCCAAACACAATTAGCGTAAACACCCATTATTCTCTCATGGGAGAGAGTGGAACCCCCCGTCAATACATAAATCCGCATGTTCATGTTAAAGCTAAATAACTACAACTATTTAGCTCATGTTTACTACACCATTGTAGTAAAGAAATTAGATGTACAACTTTTCATTCTGAAAGAGATGAAAATACATATTGGATTAATCTAAAAGAGATGAAAATACCTATTGGATTATTTACTTGAATTCTTAACAGGAGATACAAACTCGAATAAAATTGCACAAGCATAATGTTCAATCTAACAACTACAACTAACTATTCAGCTCAGGTTTAGAACACGAAATTAGATGTACAAGAATGAGGTAAAATTTACGCATAAGATATTGAAAGCGAAGAGATTCAAATTAAGTTGAAGAAGGAAAGTTGCTAGGAAGAAATAATTTTTAACCAAGTTTGTATGACTCTTGAAATACTAGAGCTTAGAAACCCAGTAAATAGGTGTTTGTGGCGATTTATGATATCTGGTGCTACATTGTAGAAGATTGTGCTCTTCCTTTCACTGCTTTTGGCAACAACTATGAAATTTGTCAGCCTTTTAAATTGGCTATGTTGCATGATTCTACTGGGAAAGAAAAGCACAGGAGAGAATGTACCCCAACTTTGAAGTTGATAAATCAACGAGAATCTACCCAACATTAGTATGTCAAACATTATTGGATTGACTCCGAAGTATTTTTAGGTTGTATTCTATAACTTTTTCTCAATTCTACATTTCTACTACACCTTTAATGAAATTGATGCTAGTTTGTGTTTTGTGCTCACAAGCTTTACTGGGATTTTCCATCTTTCATAGATAATCACCAAACAAGATGTACCAATAAGATCGATATCTCTCAAGTCAATTCATCCCTTTAAACCTTATATGAAAGTGCTTGTGAAGTTTGTCACGATACCATTGAAACTAAAATCAGAAACATCCGTATTGGATAAAAAAACAAAAAAAAAAACTCAATTACACATAGTGGCAGAAAGACTGGGAGGCTGTAGACATTGAATTGATGTTTTGTGAACTCATAAAAGAGCATCAATAGCAAATGAAAGTAAGCTCACAATATATGAGTATTATCTTTGTCGGGCGTTAAATGAGAGAACAGCACATACAATGTCATTGCACAAACTATATATATTCATATTGCAAATATGAACTGTTGCAAAGCCTACAACATCATAACATAAAAACCCAAATCAAAAGGGAAAAAAGAAACACACCCAAAGCTGTTTTGAAGTACAAAGAACAAAAGGCTCCTTAAATTTTGTTGAGAAGTGCTTGGTAACTTCCCAAGCCCTTACTCTTTTGCTGTCTCTCTCAAACCTATCTATGCAACTAATGAAGCTGAGGAGAAAGAGGATGAGCACTCCTTTTTAATTGTCTCTTCACTCCTTTCTTCCTCTAATCTTCAACCTTATTTAATTCAAGTCCATCTAAAGCCCTACTCATTCCAAATCAACAAGTAATTGAAAATTACAACCAAAAAAAAAAAAGACCTTGCTGGACTGCATCTTGTATAGCTGCACAATTCTTACATTTCAACCCCATAAAACCGTGTGAAGTGTGAACCTCCTTTTAGTACCTTGCTTTCTTCCTGTTCTAGGCCAAAGTGTAGCTTGAGACGGAAACATCTGCTGCAGAAGCAGAATGGATGTAAACAAACTCAATGCTCTTTCCAGCAGCTAAAGAGTTGAGCCATGCTGGAAAAACATATGAATCCCCAGACTTCGTGAGACCCCATAAAGGACCATAGAGCTTGGATATCGAAAGCTTGAGACCCTTCAGTGTTTTAGGAGACTTGTTAGTCACAATTGTGGAGTATCTGTAGTAAGTTTTTCCCTCGGCATTCCATGAAATTGTCATCTTCTGATCAATGGCAACTGGAGCAGAAGATGAAGCTGCAAAACAAGACCTTATATTAGATTCATATCCCTGGAGCCAATTAGTTAAGACATCCTCCAAGTGTCTAGGCAAAGAATTGCCCCACCCTGCTAGTGAATCCGGCAATATGCCAAAGTCGAATGAGGATGTCTGGTTTAGGGAGAAAATTAAATTTCACATAAAACTTTAGGAAAAAGTAGAAAAGGATACCTGGAGACGGCGTGGTTTTGGTTTTTGGAGCTGGATTAGGTTGGGTAACAACCGGTTTAGGAGCAGGAACAACTACTGTAAAACAAATTTAAAGACTGAGTAACACAAATTGCATACTCTAGTTTTATAGATTTAGGAAAAAAGTAAATAAAAAAGAATGATGATAATAATAATTACATACCTGGAAGGAGCTGGTTATAACCAGTGTGACCACCATTTAGTCTTGCCAAAATGCCAAGAAGAGGTGCATTGTTGTAGGTAGCAGGCTCTGTTTGCTCATAGTTGTCTCTTTCATCGGCAAAGTTGTCGTAGGCATCAGGTCCACCAACAATAGCACCAGTAAGGAGATTCGGGTCACTGGCCTTCCTGCTAAACCAAGTAGCATAACCTCCTCGGCAACTAACAAATGAAGGGTTAACCTTAATAGAGACAATTGACGAAGCGCGATGGTGAACTTGTCTTGGGTAGTTGCTTCCATAACCCACCATGTAACTTGTAGCTCTAGGGTTATCTCCAAGGATATAGTCCACCTGATTGTTCATACATCACCAAGAGGAACAATTTTTGCATCAGTTGAGCTGTATCAGGGGAGTGATGCATAAGGTTCAAGCTATCAATTCACCAATCAGCTAAACAAGACCCCAAAGCAGAGTTCTAAACTCAAATCTTAACAAGACGACTAGTATTTTGCAACAGATGGGGGTGGGGGTTTGGTTACCTGGGATTTGGCGAATGACAAAAGCTCGGACGGTGCAACACGGCCAGCAGCACAATTCAGGTTTTTACCAGCGGAGGTCAGATAGTCGGAGTAGACAGTGAGTAGGAAAGAGGCACTGGTCACGAATTGCAAGTTGTTCCATCTCTGGCGGAAAATGAGGCCTCCTGGAGTCTTCTGAACGTTGCGACTGCCCTTTCCAAGGCATGAACACATGAAATACTCTGCCTTCTGCTGGTACTCCTCAAAAACTGGCGCATGGTGGCCGGCCTTCCCTTGCATTAGGAACTGAAAGCAGATTACATATAACAATGAGCGAGCTCTGCTAACTCTCCAGCAAGATTTGTCCCAGCTAAGAACATATACATACATATATATATATATATATAATACAAATGATGGATAAAATTCGTGATGTATATGAAACAATTCATGTTACCCAGATTGAAAATCAAGCTACATGAATCAACTATCTATCTTTCAAAAAATTAAATTGGAGGACTAGCACCAATTTTAAGATTTTACCTTGGCAACGAGGGTCTGAACACCAGCATACTTAACATCCCATCCAAACTCAGTCATGGCCCAACCAGTCCCACCAAGCGCATTACCATTATTTCCAAGATAGCTCAAGTAGTACTCATTGTTAGTTGCCTTGTATAACCATGCAGCAGCCCAAAGCAACTCGTCCTGCGCGCGCGCGCGCACAAAAATAAAATAAAATCAGTACAAATGTATAAATAGGAATGGGTGCGCAATGCGAAACTCTTTCACCAGACTCCGTTATTTACTACGTTAAGTGGTGGTGATCACATACAGCGTATCCACTGATAGATCGGTAGTACTTCTGGGCCACTGTAATGCTGCTGTCGTATTTGCCCCTGTATTTGTCCGCAAACTCGAACAGCTGAGGAGAATAAAAAGAACAGTTAAAACACGTCTAGGGGTAATCCAGAAATTAATCTTGTAATTGAAGGGTGAGATTGGGAAAGAGAAGTTTAAAGGGAAAGGCACAGTGACCAGGTGTGTGGGTGTCTCTCGTGACACAACATAACCACTATCGCGTTTTTTACGGATCCTCATTGAACGGTTCAGATCTGATGGTACAGAGATCTGTACGGTTAGAGACAGGACACGTGATAGACGGGAAAGTGCGCCAACGATCCAAAATATGCGCCTAAAGGTTTTTAACCCGCATTAAATCGGAGCTGATGTTATCGATACATACAACAGAATATAATTAAAAGCAATAGAGAAATACGGCAGCGTATTGTTTTCTTTGTGGGTCGGAGGGAAGAGATGTAAACGAACAAAGAGAACAAACAAATTTTTTTTTTTTTATTCTTTTACGAAAATAAAAAATATTTTTTATTACAGAGAATAGAAATATTTTATTAAATATATTTTTTGTTTTTGTTTTTGTTTTTCTCTTTTGAAGAAATAAAAATAATAAAATAAAAAATATTATTATTAGTAAACAAGGCCTGAATTTTTTTCTAAACAATCAACTTGTTTGGTTCATTCGTCAGAAGGGTGAGTAAAACAAACAAATCACATTTCAAAAAAAAATTCCTGATATCAATCTTTTGGGATGATAGTGTTACGTTAATTTCCAAGTGCAAGTTTGCTAACATGCACCTCAAGTGTGGGTCAAAATTATTAATCCGTGAGGTTCGTGTCATAAATACTACTAACCAACACCGGCACCAGGCCCAAAACTAACCTGACAAAAAAAGTGAGTAACTGTATCCGTTTTTGCTAACGTACTCGCACACCCTTACTAGCATGCGCCGGTCTAAATGTAAAATGCTAAAACATGAGCTTGAGTTTTTTTTTTTTTCCCCCTCCGACTGCAGCTTGTGTTATTAAGGAAGAAACATAACAATGTGAAATGTCTATAAATTATTAAATTATTACATGCTCCGAGAGATTATGTGATCTCAGGCAACTATAAACGATGTGGCACACATCAATTAATTTATGAGTCCGAATCTTTGAACAACGTAAAGCTCTAATGTTCTAGTTGGTTGTAATACCACCACTTTACAAACTACTCACTTTGCTAACGTGCGCTGGCCACAGTGGGGTGTGTGTGTGTGTGTGTGTGTGTGTGAGAGAGAGAGAATCCAAACCTGGTGGGCATGAGTGAGGAGCTCATTGGCATAGGAAGGGTTGTAGCGGCGGAAGACGAGGGAGGCGGCGGCCATGGCGGCGGCGGTCTCGCCAGCGAGGTCTGATCCGGGATTGCTGGGGTCAATTTTGTAAGCCTGCCGCGAGGTGGTCATATCCTCCGGCCTTTGCCAGCAGTAGTGGTCTGTGTTCCCATCTCCTACCTAATAATCACATCAACCCGTTACCACCTACCAAAAAAATAATATATAAAATATATACTTACTAGATTTCTTGATCAATTATTATATGACTTTCAGTTACAGTTAGGAAGAAGATAATCCCATTGATTCAAAATGACATATATAATGAATCCACGAAAAATAAATCAGGATTAACTCATTTTCATGATTTTTTGAGATGTGGGTTGGAGTCTATAATGCAATTAAAGCATCAATTGATGTTTCTTCAATAAAGTATTCTGCTACTATAGCTTGTTATTTATAATGGGTTTGTGTTAAAAACAGAGCAACCTATTTTGTATTTAAAAAAACACTCTCACACACTAAAGCAATTAGATACTCTCAATTTGAGCTTAAAATAGATATACACACACACACACACACAGACAAATACATATATAGATAGAGAGAGATTAAAGAAAAGTAATGGGAATAGTGGTACCTCTCCATAGAGGACTTCGGGATGGGGATGAGCTTTAATGAGGTAGTCAGTACCCCACTTAATAGCATCCATGGCATGACTGAGCTCTCCACTTGCAGCCATTTGCTTCCCATACTCGACTATGCTCCATGACATCATTGTAATGGTGAATGCCATGGGTAGCCCAAACTTCACATTGTCCCCTGCATCATAGTACCCTCCAACCAGATCCACCTGCAATACAGGGCAGGTAGGTAATTTTAAAGACTTGAACCAATTCATACCATTTTCTTTGCCACAAATTCAAAACATATATAATTTATATCATATATTCTATTACTGTAATGAAAGATCTCATCTATCATTATCTTCAATTCCCAACTGGGTATTTTAATTTTCAAATAAACAGAGCTGAACACAATGATAAAAGGAAAAAAACAATTCTGAATTGGAATTTTTATTTGGTTTGAATGGAAAAAAAAACTACACCACTTTTGTCACAAACCCAGGAAATATTTTGGTCACAAAGGGAAAAATTGAAGTAAAAAAGTTGTACAATATGTTAGAGAAAATTGGAATTTACCCCATTAGCCTTGCCATCATTTAGACCAGAATGACCCCTCCAATGGACTCTCTGGCTACTGGGAAGGTAACCAGATCTTTGAGCTTCAAAGAAGAGAATGCTCTTGCTGAGAGCTTGGCCATAGTCATGACCAGCAAAAGCCAAAGGAAGAAGCCCAAGAAGCAGAAACAGAGGAGCCATAGAACAGAGTCTCACAAATTTCTCCATCAAATGTAAAAAAGAACACAAAACTCTATCAAGGCTTTCAAAATCAAATTTTAGTAAATAAACAAAGCAAAAAAGATAGAACACAGATCTGTTCTGTATCAATGGCTGTAATATTAACAAAATGCCAATGTTGGTATAATTTATCAGCCAAAACTTCTGATAAACCCACCCAGAACAGAGTGACCCCTCAGAGTGAGAGAGAGAGAGAGAGAGAGAGAGAATAGGGAGTGGGAGGAAGGGCAGAGCTAAAGCCACTATATATGGAAGATGGAAGGGAGGTGCTGCCAAATGTTCAGAAAATGGTGAGATGAATAAATGTAATTTTTTTTTTTTTTAAAAAAAAAAAAGTTATATATTATACTGTATATGTATATTTTCTATATTGAGGAGCTGTATACGGTTGAGAAAGAGCAGAGTCATGTGGGTTTGTTCGGCTCTTTTCTGGGAAGGGTCGGTGTTGGACTCTATTGATTTTTATGGCAAGAAATTACTGCAGACAGTGAGGGATGTGAATTAGTTAAATAATGAACTTCAATTAATGTTTCATTGTTTTAGTTGTACTCTGTTAGCTAGAGACACCTTAAAGGTTTAATTGGAGGCCATGAAGTTTGAGGATTACCAAAACAAAGAGAGTAAAATGAGTTGCAGGGCCGCTTGCACCATAGGAGTCAAAAAGTTTCAGAAAACTGTCTCTTGCGTGTCCCCACTAGTATAATGTCAAAAATGCCACTAATCTTTTCCTAAATAGCCAAGCTGTGTTTGGTATGAATTTCCTAATTACATCTCACGATAATTATATTGCCGCAATTTCTTCCCCTCTTCTTTTGAAAAGTTTTTCCTTTTCCACAATTAACCCACAACTATTCCCTCTTGACTAAACTTTAACCATTAGTCTTCTTTCCATAAAACCTTCTTTCTTTTTTTGTGAGACTGATTGAATGGAAGAGAGATAAAAAAAGGAATAGGTGAGACATTTTTATAACAGAGACTGTGTTATTATTATTTTTTTTTTCATTCAATTGAAGAGAAGAGAGTGAGATAATATATTATTTTATGAGCAATATTACACATCATGAAATTATTTCATGAATTTTTATCATAAATGATGTGGCAATTAAATGGTAAGTTAGTATTGGTGAGATTCCCTCATAAACAGAATTCTAATGGTATTATCACTTACCATATCATTTATGATAGCAATTTATGATATAATTTCATAAAGTTTAACATTTCTCTTATTTTATTTGTTAGGAGATAAGGAAAGAGAGAGTTTTAATTTATTTTTACTATTATATCCATTACTATTTATAATACTTTAGGTTTATCAAATAATTATTAGGATAGTTTTGTAATTTAAACTTTTCTTTAATAGCTTTGTATTTCTTTCTTAGGAAAATTATATTTCAGTGACCAAAATTGAAAAAATATTACTTTTTAGTGACCTTAAACTCATTAAAAGGTGAATAATCACCAAACTTAAAAAATAATAGCTAAGAAGTGACCATTTAATCTTAAAATCCAAAATATCATTCCTCTCTTCATAGATCTCCATCATTTCTTCCTTTTATTTCAAACTCAAATATCAAAAACTTCAAAAAATCCAATGACCTGTATACAATATATGAACATATACACATTCTAAAAAATTTAATATATATATATATATATATTCTTGTATATTAATATATCATTAACAAAAAAATAATAATTTGGGTGCAATTAATTATTAATTAAGAATATTGGAGAATAGGAATAGACTTGGCTAATAAACCTATTGTCTACTATCCCATGACAGTTGATTATCAACTTCTCCAAATCTTTCTTTTCTTATATCATGTCTCAAATAGTTAATTCATCTAAAGTAATAACTCTTGTTGCATATTTAGAGCCCTAAAATCCACCAAAGAAAATAAAATTCATATATGCACATACATTAATTGTAAGACAAACATATATGTTTAAATATAAAGAGAGAGAGTCTATCTCTCTATATATTCTTTATTTTCTAAAATTCTTTTATGCATTTTAAAGCTTTAATATTTAGGATTGAGATTAGAGAAGGTGAAGAAGGGATTGGGAATCTCTAAATAAAATGGAGGGTATTTTGGACATTAAAGTTAAATGGTTACTCGTTGGCAATTATTTTTCAAGATTGATCACTATTTATCTTTTATTGAGTTTAAGGTCACTGGAAAGCAAACTTTGTTTAATTTTGGTCACCAAAATCTAATTTTTCTTCCTTTCTGTCTTTCATCTATATTTGGAGAGATGAAATTTTACAAAAGAGAAGTGATGGCTTATCCATTCCCTCTTTTCTCTTCCCTTCTTCTCTCCCCTCTATCAAATAAAAAAATTTGTTTATTTCTTCCTACCTTCCCTCCACATTTCTTCCTTTTTTCCTAACAAACGAAGCATAAGAGGGCTAAACTCAAACCAATGTATAAAACTCTTTCAATTTAATGTAAGTTCAATTTGACCTTTAAACCGAGGAGCTCAACTCAATTTTATTTTATGATCTTGATCTAGACCTGGGCTATTTCTAGATTATACTCATTTTATCACTTTCTTAATAATAAGAAGTAGCAATACATATTATAGACTAAGGTGATGTTTGATAAAATTGAAAATTAAGTAAAAAAATTAACTACTAAAAATTTTTAGAGGTGAATTTTATGTACTAGAGTTCTTAAGTAATAATTAAAAAATAATATTTTTTATATCTTTTTAACGGTCTTAAGTGATGTTCATGTCACTTAAAATTTTATCTCATTGTATTTAATTAGATAAACGCTTAATTTGTTCAAAATTAAGTGCTGAATTAAATTATCAAACATCTTTAAAAAAAAAAAACTGACAGACAACCTACCTCTGTCCTAGGTCAATTTCAATTCAATGAAAAAGTGCAACAATACCCGAAGGATGCAAAGCTTAGGAATTGCAAGGGAACATGAACCATTTCTTGCAAAAAGTGAAAAACTAAAGCATCCAAAAGCAACTGTTTGTAACATAATCCTGACGTTGATGGTCTTCCACATCCCGAAGGTAGCTTCGGCTGCCGGATCAGAGGACATGATCAAAAGAAAAACTATAACTAGGAAATGTTAAAAAGGACACAATATTTTATTTTATTCTATAGTAGTTGTCTTAACTAAGAAGACAAGTAAAAGTATATTTTTTTTTATAAAAAAAAAAGAAAAAGACACTTTTATCCAGTATTTACTCAAAAAAATAAACTAAAATCCCCTTGAGCTAATAAGAACTATAAATGTCTTTTCTTTTTCTTTTCTTTTTTTTTCTTTTTGTCATTTAGGTGTTCTCATAGTAATAGAATTACATAAGTGCCCTAGTAAAAAGAATTGGGGCTCCAAAATTATACTAAGCCGTTCCACTTCTTTATATTCATAAATCAAATGACAAAAATAATCTTAAATTCAAATTCGTCTTCTCTTTTTTCTCTCTCATCCACGACTCTCTTCACTCTTTCATTTCATTCTTACATACAACTCGAAACGACAAATCTCTTTTTTTCATTTTCAGACACTCTTTCCTATTTTTACTTTCTGCTCCATCTCACACCTCTCTCTCTCTCCCTCCCTCCCTCTCCCATCTTCCCTCTTTTACCAGCATCTAGATTGCCCTCAAAATATTAAAATATGAATCATTGTCAACATCATCAACTTGAAATAACGAAAAGAGATTAATCAGAGCGATACAGAGAAAAGGTAAAGACGAACCCGTAACATAAAATCAGATAAAAAAGTGAAGGTGAAAACAAGATTATGTAGACGATATTGATGACAAAGATGAGGACAACAAGTCAGGCATGACCTAATAGAAATTTTAAAGATTTGTAATCATAAACTCTGTAGTTTTTATGCTCTCTCTAAAAATCATTTTCTTTCTTCAATAGCCTTTCAACTTTAGTTAGCTCCCCAACTTTGATAGCTTATTTTCTTAACATAAATGAACACTCAATATTTTTAAATTTTTTGCATCTAATTTTAAAATTTGATAGGAAAGGACTAAGTGGTGGCGGTTGTCAGAATTATACAATGATTATTAACAAATAAAGAGATATACATACAATACCTCACCATTGTTCACAAAACAAATAATATTGGTAAATAAGTATTTGTAAATTATACAATGAAACAAGTGGATGGGTTAATCGTTAGGTGGTGTGGCTGGTGGGCAGGGCTGGTCTTCTATGATTATGTTGGAGTACAGAAGGAAGCATACAGAGAAAGAAAGAAAATAGGTGGAAAAGAAAGGGAGTGAGTTGTCTTGAGAGTCGAACGTGGATTAGAGAGGAGATAAAAAAAAAAAAGATATCGAAACAATTTAAGATTACTTTTGTCATTTAATTTATAAATAAATAAAAGTGAAAGCGTGTGACTACAATTTTGGAGGGTGAATAGCAACATCGTTTTGAATTACATAAATAGAAGTGAAAACGTGTGACTACAATTTTGGAGGGTGAATAACACCACCATTTTGAATTACATCAATTATCAAAAATTAAGTTGAGATCCTAATATGTGCTTTTGAAATAAATCAACTCCTTTTTCCTTATTTGAGTGCCATAAGTGGATCCTCCTAATATTTTTGCTCCAAGAATAATTTAGTTCAATAAAAAAACATATTGGTTCAAATATAAAATTGATATGTCATCCGGGGCACACGTGACTTTATTTTCATTTTTCTTTTCTTATATAAATAAATTGCACCGGTAATCTATAGATTTATACAAATGTATAGGATTATTTTCTAGAGTGAGTTCTTATTGTTTATTTGCAAATCTAAAAAAGTTCAAGAATTTTTTTATTTTACTTTTTCATTAACTAGTGACATTTTCCAAATATTATATCAAGCGAGTGTCACACAATAATAAAAGATATAATAATCTTTGCCCTTAATAACTTATAAGATATTTGAGATGTTTGCTTCCAATAAATGTAAAGTTTTGGCCAAAATGGCAAATTATCACGTGGCAAAATGTAAACTTATTGAAGGATATTTAAATGGAATGAAACAAAGATCTTCGCTGGATTACCGGTTCGTTCTTAATTCTCGTCGATAGAAATCAATCACTAGCACGCCTAAGTAACATGATTAAATAAAGAATAACGATAGTAAAATCAAACTAAATAACTGAATTATTATCGAGTTTTTGGTTGGTGGATTTCATACATTATTATCACGAGGAGTGTTAGGGACAGTCGTTTAAGCGATTGCACTTTCACAGTTGCTCTATTAATTAGTGGAAACCAATCAGAGTAATTAATATTTTTTGTATAATAAATGTCCAACTTTTTCATCCAAGAAAATGACCTTCCTATATTTACATTAATGCCATCAACAAACAAATAAAACTATAGTAGTCGTAAAGTGGTTCTTCAATTTTAAAAGAAAATTATATTATTTAACTAAATTAGAAACCAAGATTCATAAAGTATTTTTATATACTAATTAATTACAATTTTTAAAAAATTATATAGAAAATGATTATAATAAGTATATAAATTAATATAAAAAATTATTATTAATATTTTTTTGTTATAATAGTTTTATTTGTTTGTTGATGACACTAATGTAAATATCTTAAAATTAGAAGGACATTTTCTTAAATAAAAAAGTAGGACATTTATTACATAAAAAAATATTAATTATTTTAATTAATTCCTATCAATAAATAGAACAACAGTGAAACTACTCTTCGTAACTCTTTCATTATCACATGCCGTATTAGAAGTTACATTAAAAGCTTCCGCTACTCTTTCAAGTGTTTGGTTCAATTTTCAAAATCATTTTTCTTAAATGAATTAATCATCTGTAGATGTGAAGGGAAAAAGTGAGAACCAACTATATGCCCAATGGAATTGAGAACTGTGAAGTAGACATTTATAATGTTTCTATTCTAATAGCTTACACACACTTATTAAAATGAAAAAATATAAGGGCTTTCACATTTTACAATTATTCAAGAAAAATGTTTATGAGTATGATCTTATCATAAATTGTGAACTTCACTTCAGTTTTGAGGTGTAATTTTGTCAGTGCAAGTATACAACAGTTGAGTACCAATATCATTTACTTAATAATTTATGAAGTTCTTATAAAATTTATGAAGTTCAACCTACACCTTTTTTTTGTTTTTTTTAATCTTGAAAAGAAACTCGTACGCTCATATATATATATATATATATATATATATATATCTCGAGAGAGGACTTGAATAATCAAACTTTTATTTCTTGTAATTTTTAATCATATGACAATCAAACCAGCATTTTTTCGTCAGAAAAGAGAGAATAGAAAATGCGACAAGAATGTGAACGTAAATTTACCATGATCCTAATTTATGACACGCGGCGCTCCAACGATATTTGGGTTCTGAAAGCGTCCCGCAAGATTTTGACCTGCAAAAGGATTCGAATGCCCGACAACCCGACAAACAAAGCTCATCCACTATTTAAAATTTTAATTTATCTATCTGGAAATTAATACAGTTAAAATCACCACCGACAGTACCAGTAAAGATTATATATATATATATATATAAAATACCTTTTTTTAATGCCAATCAAAAGACATGTGGTAGTCCTTGTAATAATCTCCAAAAACGATGCCCACTTTGCTAACACAGCACCATTAAATTTTTAAAAAAAAAAGTGAAAGAGAAAATTGCCAAAGAGAGATTCGGTCAAAAAAGGGAGGTCCCACTTTTCAGTGAGCTTCATTCTTAACCGCAATCAACGGCCTCCGCCGAAAAAGAGATAAATCTCTATTTTTCTTTACACTTTTATAAAAATATAACTTAAAAAAAGTAATATTTTAATGGATCAAAGTCAAGAGATCTTGACACGTCACAAAAGCCAATTCTTTTACACTTTTCAAAAAATATAACTTAAAAAAAGTAATATTTAACGGATCAAAGTCAGGAGATCTTGACACGTCACAAAAAGCCAAAAGTGCATGTTCCGTGTTTACCGGCTGACGCCGGTTTTGTTACGGCCACGGCAATATTTCGCACCATCGCTGTTTCCGGTTGTCGCTGAGGTGTCCCCAATTGTTGCCTTCACTGGGAAACCTAACCAGCCGGTTGCAATCTTGTGGTCCTTGCAGTTGGTTTTAGCTATAAATGTACAAGTAATGCAATATCATATGGGCAGGTCCTTTTTGGTGGTCGCTTTGATTGTTAGGGTTGTTAAGGGGTGACCCTAATTCTGCAAGACCACAGCCTACATGGGCCTTTGTATACACTTCACTTTAATCAATAGGGCTTAGCCCACCCCCTCTCTCTCTCTCTCTCTCTCTATATATATATATATATATATATGAGACTCTCTCTCTCTCTCTCTCTCTCTAAAGCTGCAAATACTAGAGAAGTCTTGGTAGATGTGAAGGTACGACTAAGGAGGGCCTCCAATGTGAAACAAATTTAAAAAGTCACCACCCTTGATTTCACGGTGGAAGCTTTCTTTTTGTTGGAGACCCCAAACGGTGTCTCCTCTTCTAAGAAGCATACTTTCACTTTTTCTTTTTTTGTTTTCCTTTTTTTGGTTTGGCCATATCTTTTGAAATCTTGAGCATTCACACGAAGAAATGGATAAATAAATCCTACCCACTACACATTTGTTGAAATGCATTAAAAGCTCATGGAGGATTCAAATATTCAAAGGTACACACACGTGACTAAAGAGACCCAAGTAAATAAAGTCAGAAGAGAACTGCCTAAATTAGGGATGCAATTAGCCCAATTTCACTTCAAGGTTTTCAAACTCAATAATCTTTTTTCTTTTTTTTCATAAGTAATTATTTGTAGTCATTAATTACTTTTTCTTAACTCAACAAGTAAAAAAACTGAAAACTTTTAACGGCTATAAATTTAGAATTTTTTTTATAAGCGTTTAATAATAAATAAAATTACGGTCACTTAAGTTTTAAGTGATATTTAAATTTTGTTATCAATCTTGTATACTTAATTGAATAAACTCTTAATTAATTAATTCATAATTAAATGTAGAATTGAGTTATCAAATAACACGTAAGTATAATTATAAATTGACTATTCTAACTATGTAAGTTTGAAAAGCTTAACTATTTATCAAGTTTTAACTAATCATTTGGATATATATGCTTTAATATAAAAGAATCTTGTATATTTTAACCAAAAAGTACATACAAAGGAGTTGCATGTCCCTGGAATTAAATGTAATTAAATCTAAGGAGTAATATTTCTGTTACTTTGGTCATGTAAATAAAGTTACAATATTAACATTAGGAGTATTCTATATATGTTGTTTAACATGCATCATTAGTTTAGTTAAGTGCAAATAAGAGTCTCTGACAAAAAATCCTCTTGTTTGAACTGACAAACAGTTCACATGCACTTCATCTTATTGATAAGGTGAGAGAGACAACAAGCACAGTACTTGATAATTAAACAAAATTAATAGAAAGAAAGTGTGAAAGGACTTTAACATGTGCCATCGGAGAAATGTATCTCACATCTTGCAGCAGCCACATATGTATAAATGCATGGTCTCTTTCTTGTACCATTCATTTATAGCTCCGACATCCCGAGTGGTTTGAGAACATTTCGAAAGCAGATTCTAATCCTCTCAAGAAGATAAGACCATGAAATGTGAAAGGAACAAACAAAGGTACTTACTAGAAATAATAAATGCATGCCCAAATTTCTACCCAACGGGACTCATTGTTGAATCTACTAAATGTGAAAGAATTGGTTTAAACATGAAAACATTTTTATACAACAAAGGATATATTATAGTGAAAAAATATTTGAGTGTCCAACTCTTAATGAAGCATCTGTTTAACGAGGTATGATGTTGTTTATTTTGAGTTGAGCCTGCACGATTTTGCTTTTTAGTTTTCCTCCAAAATGTCTCATATCATTTGAAAATATGATCTTACATATATAACGCATTTCTTTCCACACTCAAGCGATGTGTGATCGTGCCCCTAATGTAGTAGCTCGACAATACTTCTTCCACCCACTCACCTACATGTCCGCAACTAAGGTCTCCACAATTCATCTCCTTGGAGGCCCAATGTCCTCATTAACACACTTCCGGTTGAGTCCGACTGTAACAACTTACTTCACGAGATATGATATTATCCGATTTGGGTCTAAGCCCGCGCAATTTTACTCTTGAATTTTATTCCAAAATGGCTCATACTGGCTGATGGGCATGCTGTCCTGCTCCAACTCTATAAACTCAACAGCCTTCTTGTGTCTCACTACACAAGGAAAATGCTTTTCATAAAACCTATTCTTAAACTCATCCCAAGTCATGTTTGCAACATTCTCAATCGTCTTAGTCACAGTCTAGTCGCCACCATTGGTATGCCTCGCCAGACAAGAAGAAAGTTGTAATCCTTCTCTTTTGCACCTTAGTGAAGTCCATAACCTCGAAACATTTCTCCATGTCCTTAATCCACTTCTCAGTATCAAGTGGATCTATAGACTTAATAAAATCCACTGCCCCAATTTCTTCATCTCTTTGATAATAGCTGATATGGGACCTTGTCCTATATCAGGATTCAACATCTGAAGTGTCTCCTCCATTTGATCAACTCCCTCACCAGCTCCACCACATCATTTGTCTCTTCCAGCTCCAAACATGCATCCTATTTTCAATTAAAAAACATCATCATTTGTCTAAATATTTAATCATACTTAAAGTTGAAGCATGACAAGAAAATAAATAATTTATACATATCCTACATTTTCATCCCTAACTATCACTCAAATTTTATCCTTATACCACTTCCTTCCACCATGTCCTTTGCCTCGGACATCATCGTTAGTCTAAACAATTAATCATACTTAAAGCTGGAGCATGACAAGAAAGCAGATAATCTATACATTTCTTATGTTTCAATCCCTAACTATCACTCAAATGTTATCCTTATACCACTTCCTTCAGTCAGATAACTCTTAAACCTAAGCTCTGATACCATTTGTCACACCTTACCCGATGCAATATTGTCTGCTGTTGGCTTTTTCGAACTAAAGACTTGTCAGGAGGTCACTCAACTACTTTCGCATAAGCACGGTTAATTGCAGAGTTCTGATGAGTTCAAGGCCATGGCATCTTTAAAACGCGTTGTATCATATAAGGGTGCAAACATACATATAAGTACTTCACCTTTGTCAGGCGATGTGAGATTATGACACCCGTAACTTGCCAGTGTGGTAGTTCGCCCAATGCCTTGCACCTACTTACAGAAGTTGTCACAATATTATGGAGACCTTACTTGTGGGTATGTAGATGGACAAGTGGAAGAACTAATGTCAAGCTAGTACATTAGGGGCTTATGATCCCACATCGCTTGGGTGTAGAAATGAGATGTGTTATATACATAGGAACCTATCTCCAAATAGTACGAGGCATTTTGGGATTTTAGCAAAACTGTATGGGCTTAGGCCCAAAATAGACAATATCATACCTAGTGGAACAAGCCGTTACAAATGGTATCAGAGCTGAACTTAGCCAAAAGTGCGAGAACGTTGGGCCTCCAAAGAGACCTTAGTTACCTGCATGTAGGTGGGCGCTATAGGACTAAGGCAAGGATGACGATGATGATCTGTAAGTTGAAATTTCAAAAGAAAAATTTTGCCTATAAAATTATATTTTATGAGAAAATATATATTGAGATTTCATGAGCAACATAAATAAATTACACTTTGTTAATGAAATTGGATATTTCCTAGTAAATAAGAATGGTTATAATATTTCAAACACAAAAGAGGTGTTTGATAACCCATTTCAGCGCTTAAAATTGAAAAGGTTTAGTGATTTTTTAAATAAGTGTTTTTGATAATGTTTTTACAATACCACTTAAAAAAAGTGTCGCTTAAAAGCGCTCAGAATTTTAAGTGATTGTGAAGTTGCTTAAAGTTGAATGTAGAACACGCTCAACGATTTTGATTTTAAAACTATTTTTTATTGACATGTTTGTCCTCATATATATATATATTCGTGTGAATCTCATACTGTCTGAAGATTTTCTATCGTATTCAACTTCTTCCATTATCCCCTGTGACTTTTATATAAAAAAATCTTTTAATAACATCTGTTTTCACATAATGTCTCTCATCAAGAAAAGTTAAATTTAGGATAAATTTGTGTGTATTTTATACAATTATTCCAAAAAACCTAAGTTAGGGTAAAGTTCTTGCCTATAAAATAATTGCATATTTATCTTTAGAGGAGGATTATTTCGTTTTTATTTTATTTTTTTGTTCTTTTGTGAATTATACCTAAAAGTATCACCTCCGCTAAAATCTCCTATAATTCACAGGGGATAATATATATATTGTGAACTACATTTTATTTAATTTTATTCTATCACAAATTAAAAGATTGAACATTAACAACAATAATTCAAGTAATTCAATCAAAATAACAATATTATAAAATAATTAGTAAAATCTAAAAATGATCAAATATGATAGATGAATCTAAAATTAATAAAGACTACTAGGAAAGCAAAATACTAAAATACCATTAATATGGCCCAAAAAAATAATAATAGTAACATCCCCAAAAAAAAAAAACTCGTGAAAGAAGACTCATCCAATGAACTGATCCCGATGAAAAAATGTTTGAGTGAAATTGATTGTTGTATTAATGCTTTTGCATTGTGTTTGTGTGTGTGTGTGTGTATATATATATATATATATATATATATATAGTATCTATTATGAAAGTGTTATGAGTAAGAATATTGAGGGCAAGAATGTAATATGTACAATTTTCAAATTTTAATTTTTATACTCAACAAAAGATTTTAATGAATTCCGCGTTTAAACTTAAGACAATATGAAACAAGTTTTCATATTAATACATTCCACACTTCAAATTTTAGTGCTTAAAATTCACAAATTAAAATTTTTAGTTTTATCGAATAGTACCTAAGAAAGGTTGTTGTATTTATGACAAATATCAAGAGAGCTCAAGTAATTTATCCTTCACATATTTTACTTCTTTCGTCTCAAAATAGTTATCCCTTTTTTTTTATTTGGTTGTCTCAAAATTTATTACTAATTTAAAATTTCAAAATAGGAATATTGACATATTGCATCTTTCCAAAAAAAAAAATTCTAAATTGACAATATATCTTTTTAAACTTTAAAGAGAAAAAAAAATGCATTAAATGTATGTAACCTTAAAATATCATTTCTCAATGGAAGAAAAACATTATAGAAAAAAAAATTATTATTTTTTGCCGAGTCAGCGTTTTGAGAACCCAATATTATATATGAGAATTTAGGTTAATTTATTTTCAATCCATCTTTTTCCGTATTCTTTGATTAACCGAAATACTAAGATATCTATTATAATTGATAATTACTTAGGTTTTGATTAGTTTTAGAGTGGAAAAATGTGAGTTTAAATTTAGGTTCCATCTTTTGAACTTTAGTAGTACGTGCATGGTATTGGTGGTTGCAGTTTGTCGAATGAATGGCGGCATTTGCATGTGCCACGCTTCCAAGGCGATGTGAAATTGATGGATACCTTCTTTAGTATGGTTGGTAAGTACCGTTGTGTCTCTGCCTCTTCATTTGAGTCACGAAATTAAGGCCCTTCTCACCTCAGGGAATGGTAGGCCCATCCTCTCATATATATATATATATATATTATATACTCCGTGTGTGTGTGTGTATATATATATATATATATATCAAGACACAATGGTAATTCTGACTTTTGTTTCACAATACTTTATTTGGTAATTTGCATTCAGGAATTTAAAATTGCACAACATTTTATAGGGGGTTATATATGGGTGAACTTATTAAGTGCAATTTAATATAATATTTAAATTAAAAATAAAAATAAAATGACAAAAATACTTTTACATGTACAAAAATAAAGCGCACACGACTTTAGGAGAAGTTGAAAACCTAGTACTTTTATTGGTGAGAAGAAGAGATGAAGCATGTAGAGTTTGATTTTCAAAGGTGATCCTTAGGCATGCTTGTCAGTTTATAATCAACAATGTCCCTTGGCCTCCTCCTATCCGCATGCGATGGGAATTAAAATCGAACCTCTCATCATCACTTTTTAACCCAACCTTAGGCTTCGACCCAACCCAAAAAGAGTAAAAGAAAAAGAGTGATTTGGTTATGAACTCTCATATGCGTCTGCCAAAAACAACCATAACTTTGGGACCCACCACGCACGTGCAAGTCACACTCGACTTGGGGAACACATGGACCTATATATATATATATTTCATGAGATCTTTGCATGTCCCCATTTGAGAATGATTAAGCATGAGGCCATTTAATGGTCCAAGGCCCCCCTTATATAGTTATATATCAATTTCCCACCCCACACTTTGTAGTAACAAGGGCCAAGGGATTTTTATTTTCATGCCTTGTGACCTATTTTAAGTTGGTTAAAGTCTGGCATTAATTATTGTTTTATGATATAATATTTTTTATACAAAATTTTAAGGACTAAAAGTTTTATACAGCAATATGTGTTTTATATCATACTAAATGCTACACAAAAGGATTAAATAGGCCGCCGGATTTCTCGTATCAATTTTTAAGTCACATTTTTTTTTAAATGAGTGTCACTCTCATGTTCTCACTTTCCCGCGCGACATAAACTTGGATCAATTTCAACAGTTGTAATTGAGTCTATGTGTAAAGTGAGCCATGATATATTTTCCCTTTATATCATCCTAAGCTTTATAGGATCTTATCATTTTAAAATAAATAATGATTATTTTTATAACTTTTAATTACAAAATTCAATGTCACGTATTTGGATAAAAAAAAAATGTAGGAAGTGTCTGTTTGAAAATTTTCTAATAAATTGACGAGAATGGTACTTGTTGAGACTAACTAAAATTCTACAATACTCCAAATACTATGGCTTGCTTGATTCAGTTTTGAAAATTATTTCTTATTTTTTTAGAAAATTGAGAATAAAAAACAGTATTAATTTTGTTTGGTTTACAGTTTTTTTAAATTTAGTTATAAAAGACTGAATCAAATTGCCCAGTGATGGATGGTATTTGAAAAGAAATAATAGTGTAAGTATCAAATCACAGCAACACAACTTACATATTTAAATATGGTAGAAATATCAAAATCGTCAAAATGCACCAATATACAGTGAAAAATGCACATTGAACTTTTTTGGTAGTCAAACCAATTGACTTCCAATAGCATAAGAAAAATGTTTTCCAAAATAAAAAAATGCACCCAAATAACCGAATTGAAAAGAAAGTTCAACATATATCTATGAGAATCACGAGATGATATCATACGATCCGATACACGTGAATGAATGTATTGGTTGATTTTTTTTTCTTCTAATAATAATTCGAATTTAGTATTACTCAACCAGAAATGGACTTGACCATGTGCAACAACCATTCCATTTGGCTGCATCCCAATGAGCGCAAATCAAGGTAGATTCATGACTGGTCCAGGTTGGACCCACAATCCAATCACTGGTCTAGGCTGGACCCACACTTCCATTTCATAAAGTGTTTCCATAATTCTTGTTTGTTTCTTTGGAAAAAATTGATCATTTTGGATAATTGATACATGTTATATATATATATATATATATATATATATATATATATTTGAACAGGCGTATGAAAGGAGCTCATATAAAATATACGATGAAATTTAAGGAGTGATTGCAGTGCAAAGTTAAACTTGGAGTGGGACTTGACAGATTGGATGGGCCAAGGATTAATTCACGTCAAACTCAAGTTTGTCAAAGTCTAAATTTTGAAAAAGTCTTTGAATTTCAACTAAAGTTATACCATGTAAGTTTCACGTGTGTGTCAAATATTTCAAGTCCTCCAAAGTTTTAATAACCTACTAATAAATAAATATTACAAAAAATAATATGTTAAATTACACATACACTTAGACATGAAATATTATCACTCACAAGTTGAATTTTCTTTGAAACTTTGGGTGATTAAAACTTGTGACTTAATAATATTCCTTTCGATTATAATTTAGACAGAACTCAAAATTATATGTTCTATATTATTTTGTTTCTTTAACTAAAATTCAATTATTATTACTTTTTTACAAAATTTTAAAACAAGTGTGTCAAAGTTAGGTTAATACTTATAATATTAATTTTAACTTTATTTTACGTAAACAATGTATATAATCTTAAAAATGTAAAATTTTCTTGTATTTCAAATTCCTCGGGTTGCTTGGATTAGTAAAACCTTTACCTAAATTTCTTCCAAAACAAATTGAGGCTCTAAAATTTAGACCCAATCTCAATCTCATGGTCTTAAGTACCTTGCCCACATCCGTAACATCTTCGGAGAGAATCTGGTTGATCGAGTTAGGCACACCCTGATCCCACCACTAGTCCAAACCAATTGGGGTTGAATGGTTTGTTCACTTTGTTGTATGATTTTGTAATTTTTTTGACACCCTTTTGCCTCAAAGGAGACAGTCTGTATACCTTTAAAATTGTTCCAATTTTATTGGTTTAAAATTTGATGAAAGTTCAAAATTTGTTTCATTAAGTTTTACTAAAACAGTTCTCAAGAATTTAAAAATATCAAAAAATTAGTTTTAAAGAACGGTCTTTATTTTCAAAAAGTTATAAAAGATAATCTTCTAAAAACATACATATTTTAAAGTTGGTTTTCAAAAAATTATGCAATCGATAAATGATGTGCCCGTTTAGTTTTATTTGCTAAAACTGTTTTTTTGTTTTCATATTTATAAAAAACATTAAACGGTTCAGAATTTATTTGATTGGTTATTTTCGGAAAATTGGTGTTAAAAAGGCCAAATTTCATTCTTTAAAAAATATTTTATTTTTACATTGTTGTTAAAAAAACCAAAGAGGGGCAATGTTTTTAGTAAAAAATCACACAAGATAATGTTAGTTGTTGGAAGTTAGGTTTATTTATTAA
Organism: Cornus controversa; assembly: GCA_026545225.1. Classification (NCBI taxonomy): domain Eukaryota; kingdom Viridiplantae; phylum Streptophyta; class Magnoliopsida; order Cornales; family Cornaceae; genus Cornus; species Cornus controversa. The sequence goes on from CM048847.1 coordinate 65,581,055, forward strand.
AATTTTTACTTCCAACACTCTGCATAGGTGGGACAGACATTGCAAATTAAAAGTAATTAATATCAGCTAATTAGATTTTATGATAATTTTGTTGAACATTCTATTTCGAAACATTTTCTATCTAATTATATTTTAATTATTTAACGTCATTCAGAGCCCTTATAGAGGAAAGGAAATGCAAAAGCATACCATGATTAATGACAATGTTAAAAAAGAAAGTCAAGATAAAGAATCCATAATAATCATGAATAACTCAAGTAAACTAAAAACATGTTGACAGCGATAAGTTATGAGTAAAAGTTTGATGTTTTACATTCTTGTTCTGCAAATTAGAGGAATATATATATAGTACCTTGATTAAAGGAGTCAGAATCATGATGGATCATTTTAGATGTCATTATATTGTTATTAAGGTAAACGACAACAAAATGGGTCGAACCATATTATATAGTTATGTAACCAACATTAAATCAAGGTACTATATACTAGATCATTCACTCACTATAGCCCCCACAACAAAATAAAAAACACTAATATATATATAAAATTATCTCTTCGCAAGAAACAAGTAGTGTGAATTTGAATCACACGTTGTAATTAACATATTGTTGCAAATAGGTCCTTTTCATATGCTGAAAAGCTAATGTTGAAACATAAAATCTAATGATTAGCACTTAATTCCCAACAATAATGATTTCCATAACATCATTAACAGTAATGTTCTAAGCTGAAATAGAAATTTAAAATACATATTGACTCGATCTTTTGCTAAAATATAATTATTATATATTAATTTTGTCACTAAGAAAAGAAGGTAGTGATTGTCGTGGTGGTCGTCATTGTTCTTCTTATTTTGTTGTATCTAACTAAACTAGCAGCACCAAATATGAACTTGAATGGACTACTCCACCACACCATGGACATACTGTCTTAAATTTGTGACCTTATGCACTAGATCGTTAATTCGAACACCCACTTGTTATTTAATACGCATATATATATATATAGAACAGAAAAGTGGAACCCGTGGGTCCAACTCTAAAGTTGATCTGCATATATATCTATATATATATATATATATATAACAAATATGTATATATTATTTAAGTATATGTTTGCAGAGGAGACGTAGAGATTATGCGGGCAAAAGAGACAAGCTGCCTCTTAAGTGGTGTTTTCTGATCCTTTTAACTAGAAATGGTATTTTTTTAATAGTGGGAACTTGCGTGGATTATCAATAAATAATGAATTTCCAACTACAAGTTTCTTACGGACCGGAAAAATAAGTTGTCACGTTCAAATTAAGAAAAATTAATTTATCAGTGGTGGAGTTCACATTTCTTATTTTTGGTATGGAGCTTCGGGCTACTGGAAAAAATATCAACTCTCAAAAATTTAATAAAAGAAATGATTTATTGCTTGTGTGATTTACCTATGGTCCTATGGAAAAAAAATAAAAATATTAAGCATATAACTTGTTTTGGAAATTAGTATAAGCATATAACTGGTAAAAGCATATATATATATATATAATAAGAGGAGTGCTAGCGGCAGTCGCTTAAGCGAGTGTCCTTGCACAGTCGCTCCATTGATTGGTGAAAATTAATCCCCAAAATTAAATGCTTTCCTGCAAATGTCCTATTTTTTCATCAATCAATATACCATTCTAGTTCTAAAATATTTACAGTGGTGCCATCAACAAACAAATAAAATTATAAACATAAAGTATTAAAATATTAATAAAAATAAAATTATAAACATAAAGTATATAGATTATTTTAATTAATTGAATAAGTATATAAAAAAAATATTCATAAAAATATTTTAATACTTTAAAAATATGTTCTTTAATTCAATTAACCATAATTACAAAATTTTAATAAAAGAACATATTTTAAAGTATTAAAATATTTTTATGAATATTTTTTTTATATTTTTCTGCTTTTATATTTTTTATTCAATTAACCATAATTACAAAATTTTGAAAATTATATAGGAAATAATTATAATAAGTATATAGATTATTAAAAATATTTAAAAGTAGGGCAATATAAAAAAAATATTAATAAATTTTTTTTAATACTTTATGTTTATAATTTTATTTATTTGTTGATGGCACCATTGTAAATACTTTAGAACTGGAAAGGTATATTGATTGATGAAAAAGTAGTACATTTATTGCAGGAAAGTATTTAATTTTAGGGATTGATTTTCACCAATCAGTGGAGAGACTGTGCAAGAACAGTCGCTTGAGCAACTGCCGCTAGCACTCCTCATATAATAAATTTGTCTAAGCTAGAGAAGGGAATGAATGTAGTAATTAATTGGATATTTTTCTTCTCTTGCTGATATATTCTATGATCATTGCATTAAACAACACTATCATTACAACTTTGTCACAACTAAAATTAAAAAAATATTAATTAAATGACGTGAAATGTATTGAACCTTTTAATTTGATAACAAAAAGTTTAAGAGAGAGAGAGAGAGAGAGAGAGAGAAAGAGAGGAACCATCCCCAATCAAAAACTTTTTTCTTTTTTTTTTTTTGGAAATATAGACCCCTTTGAGTAATTTTGACTGGACAATTAGATATGCGAATAAAAAGAAATGATATTGTGTGCGAATAAGACGACCCACGCATAGTGACATAGAGCCCCACAATTAGCACAATGTCCCAACCAATTTGTACCATGCAGGGATGAGAGAGAGAGAGAGAGTTGTAGATAATGAAACTCAAAAGCCAAAGCCGACACCCGAATCTAATTGAAGTAACGTTCCCACTAACTGCAATGGATTTCTGGGCCCCTATCTTTTTGTACCTAGTTAGTTACTCCATTTTTTATCCATGAGTTTCAACTTTTCTTTAGTTTAATTTTTATTATTTACTTTTTAATTATTTTTGCTTTTCACTTGCAGAAAAATACAGTATATAATTATTTTGAATTTTTCACTTTATTGAGTAAATATGAAAACAAGAAGTTTTGGCGTTACATCATATTAAGAAATAGATTGGTTTTGATACCACTTTATCATAAGATAAGTGTTTGCGATTTAGCTTAAAAAAGAAAAAAAGTGACATGAATAGTTCAAATTTTGACCAGTATGATAATAGAATAGTCAAAATTGTCTGATGATTTGTTTTATTTGGCTTTTAATTTGTCTATAAAATATTAGTTAAGTTTTTTTTTTCCTTCAAAATACCCATTATGTGGTATACTTAGGTGGGAACCTGTGAAATTTTAAAATATAAATAGCTTCAAAAATAATTGTTATTGACTTTATGTGTCGATTTTTTTTTAAATCTGAATGCCCTTTTAAGATTCGTGAAAAAAAAATCTCCACAATCCATTTATAATTAGTACAAAGTTTGCATTTGTCAGTAATGATAATATATTGTATACATATAACGTTTCATTAAAAAAAAATTTATACTGTATCAACCCTTTAACAAATTGCTTAGTGATCAACTTTAATGGTGCTTTTTCATATAATAAATAACAATCTAGGAAGCACGGATATAGAACACAAGTACAACACGACACATGAACACAACGAAGATATGACTAGAAAATAATAACATAATATATTAATTATTCAACCAAAAAATGACTATATCACACAAATACTTCAATTCATTATTAAACAATTAAGAACCAAATAAACTTATAAACAAAAATAAACAAATAGATTAAAGAACCAAACTTATTTAGTTCTCTACGTATATTTAGCTTAAATTTTTAATCATAATTTAGTCGCATATAATTTCCTTTCGAAATACTTGATATATATCACTGCTACGAAGTGTCCAATACGTGGTCGAGAACTGTAATGAAAAGAAAAATGTCAAAACACTTCCAACATGTGTTCGAGAAGTGTTCTGACACCTTTAGTGAAGTGTTCGTACTTTCGAATAATGTAATATTTATCGCAATGAAAATAATAATAATAAGAATAAGAAAGGAAAGGATAAATGAGAGAAAGAAAAAAAAAATAGTGTTAAACTTTTATCATATTTGTTGATTAGTAAAAAAAAATGATAGTTAACGTATTTAAGGAAAAAAAGAAAAATAAATTATTTAAATTTTTTGTCATTATACCTTTTTATATTTAAAAAAACAAAATTTGACTTGTATCAAAATAAACACAAATATGACATTAACAAAATTTTATTAAAAAATACTAAAAGGAACTTTAAGAACCACCACATACAAGATACAAGAATATATATATATATATATATATATATTGACAGGACAGTATAACTTGAACCCTCTCCATTTTATTAATTTAACAGAAGATATATACCGCTAACTAACTAAGAAGCATGGATACGAACACGGGTACGACATGACACGGATACGGCGATACGACAAATTTCAAAAAAATAGGACACAACACGGCAGGGATACGACTATAAAATAGTATATTATTATATATTCAACAAGTTAACCAATATTACAGTACCATAAATCTAACAATAATAAAAAAAAATACACAAATACTTCAATTTATTATCAAGCAATTAATGTATTTTCAAAAAGGGTGTTCATTATATTCAAACTCATTACTAGAATCTTGCACATTACTTATTTTTCTAATAACAAACAAATAAATTTAAATACAAAATACCAAATAAACCAACATGACTTTATGTTAAATAAAGTTCTATTGACTTTTTTTATTTTTTTTTGTTTCTAAATTTATTATTTAGGAATTTTATCTAACTATTTTTTATTTTTAAAATTTTTTTATTTTAGAAAATACTATATTTATAGAGAAAATGGCATAATAGTAATATTAAATGGTATATATGTCGTTATAGTTATTTCAAGGGGTTAAGATGTCAACTTTTAGAAGATGAGGGGCTAAAATGTTAAAAAAAATAATTCAAAGGAGTCTTTTTGTAACTTTAAAAAAGTTCAGGGGTTTTTTTTATACTTTTAAAAATTACAAAATGTACCCCGCCGTGTCCACCACGTGTCCTATCCGTGTCCTAAAAAAAAAAATTCAGAACACTTTTAAGAAGTGTCCGACACGTGTTCGAGAAGTGTCCGAGTGTTCGACACGGACACGACACTCTTATACAAAGTGTTCTGGCCACAAAGTCATCATGCCTTTACAGACAAGAGTAATATCTTTATTTTTCCTTAAAAAAATATATATCAATGGGGGATAAAAATGAACAAGGGAAATTTAGATCCTCTCCTATTCTCTCCAAGCATTTAAAAATTATAATCTAACAGTTCTGATCATGACACGTCGTTATTATTATTATTTTCAACAAAAAAATTTATTACTATTATTTTCATGTTTATAACCGACTTAGAGAGAGGGTCATTTTTGTAATTTGAATATCGAATGAGCGGCGCAGGTAGCAGTTAAAACTTAGGCGTCGGCGGATTTTGGACCGTAACGTGATTAGAATAAATGTAAGCAGATCCGAGCCGTTGATGTGTCCGCAAGTCGCGTAGCTGGTGGGTCCCAATAGCAATCTCTAATCGCAATCAACGGTGATTTTACGGCCGATAATACCGGGAACAGAGGGACGCGTGTGCGACACAGAGGCACATTAAATCTTGGTCATGTGAGTGCACGTGTGTTCTGACACTCTAGGGTGGACCCACCACGTGATATGCTCTCTCGGACATTTCATGCACACAAAAGCAATACTCTACAATACTGGCACAACAAGACGAACAAATCGTCCAATAATTACACGACACGTAGTGGCATGTGAAGCTCCTCTTCTCACATGCTTTTTAACCACCGCTTATATATGTTATTTATTATTTATTTTTTCTCATTAGGCTGACTATATATATATATATATATATATATATATATATATGAATACGTATAATGTGAAATAAAATGTATATTTATAATAAGGTGATGGAATAAGACAATGCGGAAGGATAGAAGAGTTGGAGGAGACGTGATAAACTGTTATTGTATTTTGTTAATGCTATAATTATTACTGAATTATAAAGACGCATGTGATCAGAGCAGAGCACAGCACAGCCAAAATTACTACCAGACACTACCAATCACTTTTATTAAGAAATTAGGAAAATGATTGGTCGTTGTCCAATGCAAATATTGATATATGAAAATATTTGAAACATTTTATTTAAGAAACTGATATTCGCGTTCTATTTTTTGACGTTTCACTCTTTTAATCTTTTAAAATAAAATTACAAATAGGTCCTTTAACAACACAATGTTTGATTTTTATATTTTTCAATCTCATAATTGTCCCTTTCTATTTACACAGTTTCTCTCACTTTGCTATCGATCACGTTCTTAGACTACTCATGCGAAGACAGAAAAGCGCAGAGAGAGAGAGAGAGAGAGTCTAGAGAGAAGATTCACAAGGACTGTATGTTCAGATAATAAACTTCTCTAAATTTGTTCATTGATGACATCTACTTTGATTTGGAATCTCAAAGTTAATTTCAATAAATCGGGAGAATAGATGCGTAATTAGAGAATAAAAATTGGTATTGAAAATCAAATCAAAGAAATCAACATCAGTCGACCAGATGGAGACCGATTCGGAGCAGATTGATTCTCACAACTCTACTCAAACTGCAATTAAACCCATTTGTGCTTATGTATTCATTGCCTGTAAATGGACACGTCAAATTTGAGTCCCAACTTCAGTTTTGTCATCAAATACACTGAAAGTAACCTCTATTCCCACCACATAGGTACAAAAAAATTATCCAGCATCCGATATCTGATTTTCTAAATGCATAAACATACTGCTGCGGTACCATGTTTTTTTCCGAAGGATTCTCAAGCACACAGAAGAGTACTTCACAAAATTTCTGGAATCTCAGAGGTAAATAGATCTTGGTTGTATATATATATATATATGGAGATGTAATATCAGAAAAAAAATGAGTAGTTGGTGAAGGATCAGTGATACGATAGAAGTCGTGTTACAAGACGAAGGAATCCAGAGGACAAATATGACAGTAAAAATGATTTGTGTGTTTCAGGAGATTTTTTTTAATTTTATTTTAAAAACGAAGAAGAGTGGAGCACTTTAAGAACGTTTTTGGAACACGAATGCCTTTTATTTACTAAGAAATAATAAAGAAATTCAACTCGAAAGAGCTTCTCAACTATTTGAGATGAAATGGATTGAGAGACCATATAGTTTGATAAATGAGTAGCATATTAGTAAAATAAAGGAATGAAAAAAAAAATGCACCAAGAAAAATGATACTAATCATGAAAATATTTTCACGATAAACATCAAAAATCTTTTAGTAACTTCACCTAATTTCATCTTGTGATAAATATATGGATTAAAAACAGACTTGGCAGATTTGGATTCCATCAATGTTTACATGGTTTTAAAGTGTCTGATTGGTTGATCTATGCACTTGAATTTCAATAGTATTAACCTTGAATAGCTATAATTAAAGCACCATCAAGGTTAGGTGCCTATACCTATACGTATATATTGTATATCATGACACATGAATATGCAGCTGCATTTGTATGGCCCTTGCAACAATGTTTATTAAGCTGTTTTGAGAACATTTTAAGATAACACCAATAAGCACGAATCACTAGTCCAAATGAAAAGTTGATTCGCTTTTCGAACCGTGTGTGTGTGTATCTGCATATTTGGCGCTGATAAGCCACTCTTGGTGTGGGTTGGGGGGCTGATAAGCAGATTAGGCCATTATGATTAAAACATCTTGTATATTTACAGGCACAAAATATATATATACCACAGGCACAAAATATATATTTGCCGACCCCTTTTGTAAGGGATAAAGGCAAAGACGAGGACGACGAGGAGGTGGCGGCTCAGCCACACATGAGACTCAAACCCCAGCCCAACAAAGTCCGACAGCTTAGACCATTTTTGAATGGGCTAGGAAGAACACATAGTCAACGCCACTCTACAGAGAACCTCGATTCATTTAACACACGATCAAGCACACTAGACTTGTTTACACTTTGTAGACTAATTGACTCCAACAATTCTCCTAAAACTACAAAAACCCAAATAATTCAAGCTGCAATCAGACAATCCCTCTTCTGATCCTACACCCAACTGACAATTCTAATAAAAAATAGGAGAAGTTTATTCCCAAATCCCGACTTACTGAATCGAAAATAGGCAACCCAATTTGACTCAGAATATATCACATCATTAATTCATAAACCGCATTCCAGAAAATAAGGTGATCTGGTATGTAAATTTGCATTTCTACACGTGAGATATGCAGCTATTTCCTTGTCAATTTGTAGCAGTTATAAAAAGGATGCAACCCCATGGTCCAATTAAAGATTTCTCAGAGCCGAGGAGGAGCGATCTCCATTGAAAATCAGAATCATACACAACCCAGCTTTACAAGCATATCAGGCAGCAATATAAGTCATCCAGTAACCTTTTCCAAGGTTAAATTAGTAGCATATGAAAGCAAGTATTCTGTTTTGGCTTATTATGATTATCATCTTCGCAAGTCCTAAACCATGACAAGCCTACATTTCCATCTAATGATAATCAGAGTCCGTGGCATACTTTTCCAAAATAAATCACTTCCAGAACATTGTGCTTTATAGGCTTCTTTAACTCCTAAAATTGATGTCACACAACCTTTAAATCTTGTAAAGATAGACATATTTGATCATTTCCCACAGTTTATAACAGTAATGTGGGATAAATTATTCAATTGGGATTTCTAATCCAAATGGATGGAAAGTTAACTGTGGTTCCAAGCTGACTCCAAGAAGGTAGTGCTTGTTCTAGTTGACTGCAATCTTGTAAGAAGAAATTTATTTTATTTTTTGATAAGTAAACTCATTTAACATTCTTGTAAGAAGAAATATTCTAATAGAGAAGGATAATCATGATAAGCCAAAAACTAAATGAGTATTTTTCATCTAATATTAGCAATAGAAACAGTCAATTTCAACAGGGAATAAGTTTCAAAACCTAGTGTAAACTATATATCATTGGCATAAAGTAAGGGGAACCGAGCATATCTGCTAGTCTGTGTTTCTATTCCAATGTGAGAAGGAAACAGCAAAATGATATTCATATAAGCTGACCAAATAATTCGATCAAGATTTAAATTTTACCTCTGTTTTCCTTTTCACCTTGGTCTCTACATCATCTTGAAAGTAACTAATCTTAACCTCAAGGTAACTAATCTTTCCATCCTTCCTTGTTAAACCGTCTTGAGGCGAGGCCTTTCAATGAAACACTTGGAGTCACAGGCAGTGATGGTGTTGTGGGTGCCTCCTCATCATCCCAATTATCACCCCAACTATCGTCCCATTCATGGTTCAAGTCTGATTCTGTCTTGCTCCCACCTGAAACTGGCAGCTCCATATCTAGCTTTTGATATTTAGAGCCAATGCTAGCAAAATGCCTCCGGCGGAAGTTGACACACAGCCAAACTGATGCCATTACTAGTGCAGCAAAAAATATGAATGCAACAGCAGGACTTCGCTTACGGAGGTTGATATATATGGACTTGAAGGTATAGTCACTTTCTTTCCTGGAATTGGAAGGAATCAGATCCCTAAAGTCGAGAATGCAATTACCATTTCTGGCTTTTAGAACAATCAAGTTGTCAGTTCCACTATTTGAGATAGAAACCTTCACCTGCATAAATACAAATCCCAGTCAAAACCCACTTATGCAGGTTTAAATATATGACCACTCATGCAAGCATCCACATCAATACAGGCTAACAAAATCAGAGAAGCCAATTAAATTGGAAAATGCATATTCATGAGTCCTGTTTATGCTTTTTGGCAACACTATGTGGACCATTGATTTGACAGTTTGCATTAGTTTGTCTGCCAAGCCCTAAGCTTCATATATATCATTATGGGTTTGGAGTATTACCATTTTGAAATTTTGTCATTTCCGTCCATTATAAACACCCACAATTGATTTAGATGGGTTACACATCGATGGTTGGGTACCACTTCCAATTCACGTTGGATGATAGGAACGGAACGGAATGCAGCCACTGCAAATTCTTTTTAATCATTCAATGATAATTTACTATATCTGGAGGAAGCAACAAGAACATTTTTTAAAATTGTGTTACACTGACTAGTGTATTTATATTGGGTATCAATACATGTCGATGTCACTAAATCTATGACAGTTAAAGTGAGTTCTAAAATTGGGTACAGATACGTGGACATATTAAAAACACACATACATGTCAGTTGTCACATGTTACATTGGAATTTATTTTACAGATGCAAAAAGATGTTGAGGAAAAATATATAAAATCATAAATTCACATTTTTGCTATAATGATAAAAGAAAAATACAATGGCTTTGGGACCTAGTCTGATGATACGTAATAAGTTGGGAAAAAATAACATATTTTAGAAGGATTTATCATATTATATCAACTTGATTTCTTTGCATGAGAAGCTGAGAGCATCCAAATGAGAAATCCTTAAGAGCTCCAACAGGTGTTTTTCTCATCATCTTCTTCTTCTTCTATCGGATACCGCTTCTATCAAATTTTTGTTATGACTTTGGTGACAATTGACATCTTGTTCATCAACTGTCCGACACACAGTTACTTGTGTCAGCCCATATCCCGTACTATAACAATATCATTCATATTGATACGGGTACCTAGGGATAAACAGGAGTCTGAGTAACATAGATACAAGTCAAAAATCTTGAAGTCGGTAACATAAAGATCAAGCGTAAACAAAGGCTTCAAGGGTTTTGTATATGCAAATGTGCAAACAGAACATTCAGAATAATGTAAGTTACGCACCACTACTAACCAGGATAACCCATTGCTCCAAAGAACCTAGAAGAGAAGAGCTTGCTTCTCTGCTTCTGGGAAGCCCATATTTATGGTCCTAGATAATCTTATATGCACGGCAGGTTATAAAAAGCAGGGCACTGTTTTTTGTTTTGGCTGTTGAGTTTCAGTATAGATACATAAAAAGAAGTCTGCAAGACTCTAAGGAATTGATACGCACCAGAACAATATAAGAAGCACATGAAAAATTAAATTCAACCCAAGAAGGCCGTGCCCCATGAGAACTTTTACTGCAATTAGTTTTAACACAGACCTTAAAATCTTGTTTTTGACTAGCATAAGTACATATATTATCGTCATAGATAACATTGCATAGCACTGTAGGTACTAAAAAGTATGATACATTTTGGCTACTGAGTTCAGTGTAGATACATAGAAAGAGTTTGTATAGTAATGACAGACACCAAAACAATATAAGAAGGATGTGTAAAACTGGATTCAACCCAACAGACTCATATCCCATGAGATGATAATGCAACTAAATCATTAATAGAAAGGGAAAAGAAGAATCATCAACACGCTTAGATTATTTTGAACAGACTTTGAACTCATTTTTCCTTCTTTAATGCTTTGTTTGATAGGAAGGCAGGAGAGGGGAGGGGGGAAAAGAGGAAGGATAAAGCACGTCTCCATTGTTTGGTACAAGAGAGTTGAAGGGAGGGAAGGATGGACAAGGCATCCTTCTTGACCCACCATTTTTCATCTGTCCAAGATTGGACAGAACAGAGGAGAGAAGAGAATAATAATTATAGTATACCATATACCATAAAGCAACATTATTACCCTTCAATGTTTTACACGACTTATTATATATTTACTTGAATAATGACGGTGTAATGGTAAAAAATATAAAACCTCTCATTTCTTTTCCTCCTACCAAACAATACAAAGTGTCAACTCCTTCTCTTCCCTTCCACTAACAACTTCCTTAACCATTTCCTACCATCCATTTTTTCCATCCTTTTAACCAAACGAAAGTAAAATCCACCACTCATTGCAGGGTACTCTTTCATGACCTCAAAACAACTACAACTTTCACAAAAAGCTACAACAGAAAAACAGGGCCTTGACTAATCCAAGATCATTTAAGTTTGATACTGACTTGATTCCTGTCCAATAGACTTTGTATTTAATTTGAGAACAAGCTACATGTGCTCCAACATCATATGTCACATTTATTCTTTCTAAATTTAAAAAAAGAAGAAGTAAAGACACAGGATGCATGGGGGTGGGGAGGGATGTTTGTACCACTGAACCCCCACTATTTTGAGAATTAGCAGAATCCTTTCCATCCCCAGTAACTAAATCTAATCCCCCCCGAAGGGGAGAAATGTCACATATTTTGCTAATTAAGGCTGAGTTAAGACAGGGAGACCTGATTTTTTTTTAATTCAGACACATCATGAAAGTTTTTGAAGAACAGCCTCTTCTATTGCAGAATGGTAGTCAATTATCAGATTTTATAATAGGGCTTATTGTATCTTAGCCAGAAATTCGCATATATTGGTGAAAAATGAAAATGCAATGTCCAAAGAAATCAGAAATTCTTATACGAGGTTGATATGTGACTAATGCACCTAAGGTTGATATGAAAGGCTAATAAAAAATATATGGATTGCAGGATCCCACCAAGGGGAAAATACTTTCTACGCATCACCTAACCATTCTAGTGAGAGACAGATGTAACTATTAGTCTCCTAAATCAGGCAACAACTATTCTAGTGCTCTGGAAGGGTTCCAACTAACAGCTCCATACCTATATTTTCTCTCCTTAATCAAAAGCACTTGAAAGCAGAACCTAAATGTTGATACCCAAGGCCTCCTTGCATGTAAAGTTAGCCTCCCTATTATAGCATGATGTAGTAGGCTAGCAGCAACAATGATACAGGAATGTCACACTACAAGCAATAAAAGAGTAACACTAAGCTTACTATGATATACCTGAATATTATTAACACATAGCATGATAAGAAATATTGAAGAACAACCAATCAAATATACAATATGCATGAAGCTTTTCCTTCCTTTTCTTTCTTTCCTACGTACAGTTTACGAAAGATAGCAATCTTTTAACAATGAACCTATGTACATGGATTTTTTCCACGAGCCCATTCGCAGTTATTGGTACTTATTTCTTTCCTAGTATGAGTTCATTTGAAGATATTAACTCCTTGTACTTTCTTCCTCTCATACAGGTTGATTTATTAAAAGGAGATAAATGTAAACAGCAGAAAGAAAGTCATTTCATAACTTCTAAAGCTGAACACGTTATGAGAAGATTAAATGCAAGGAAAAACTTCTAAACCCAAAAAGAAAAGGAAATCAATGCAGGTAAAAACTATAAAGTTCATACCAACAGATTTAAGGTCATTTAACACTTAACAGTCAGTGATCTTATGTACTCTATAGGGCATTATGATGGCCTTAAATATGGCAGGTCAAACTAGCCATGATGACTAGCACATAGTTACAATTTCAAACTACTGTATAACATTGTTTATATAAATGTACCTTTTTATCTTCTTTCTCTTGGAGTTGAATTTTGGTTTTCTCTACCCGAACAAAATCAGGAGCAGAAATTGTAACAGTGAGAGGACCTTTCCCTTTGTTCTGAATGAAAAGTGAAAGATCTGGAGACTCTGGAAGATTGCAAACCAATATCCATTATCTTTAATATATCTAAAAAAAGGAATTAAAGTATAGGCACAAGTCACTGAATATAAAACATTTTTGTTAACCTGCTCTTTCATATTGTAAATAATCGTGCATGTGGACCAGTCTGACTTAGATGTCAATGAGGCATTTGACAACTCTTTAAAACCCAAAATATCACCTGGTTGCATCTAATCTTTAATCTATTTCTTACTAAACTCTATTCCCATTTACTCAACAGATATGATTTATGAAACAAGTTAAGACATTGTTCAATCATTTAGTAATTAACATATAATGTCTGAAACTATTTTGGGTTTGACTCTAGAAATGTCTTTCAATGTAATAATCCAAAATATTGGATTTTTTATTTAGAGGGTGATCTTCACAATAGTGGATTTTTTATTTCTTCTCCCGCCCCCTTGTGACATGAAAAAGTTCACATCTCTCTCTCTCTCTCTAATTTACCATATCTGGAGGAAGCAACAAGAACATTTTTAAAAATTGTGTTACACTGACTAGTGTATCTATATTGGGTATGTGTAATTGTTTATATAAATTGTCATTTTTAGCCTTTTGCTAGCTCTCTTCTTTTTTTGGTTATAAAATATAAACATATAGAAAAACCAAACTTTAATCAATGGGCACAATTGGCAAATCTCAAGGTTAGTCAAAGTAATTTACCCTAAGATTTATATAACTGCACCCAAAGTGATGGGATACAGGCTTTCTTGAATTGAGCTAACTTGAGACAGATTAATGAAAAAAATAAAGCTAGTTCATAAGAGTAAACTTCAAATGCCCATAGAAGTAAACATCACAGTGTCGCAATCAAACAAATGAGGTAAACTTGGATGAGAATGACAAGAAGATAAACTCACAACGCAAACACATACCATCTCCCGGTACTCTTAAACATGCAACCAATGCGTTCTTCTCATCTGTGCACCTATTAGATGGATCACATTCTTCGCCATGAGAACTCTTCTTACTCACCGGCAGTGATGTCCCCTCTTTATGCACTTCTCTAGATCCTGACTCTTTACCCAATTTCTCTTTCTTGTCACCCTGACTCACTGAACCATCCTTATCATTCCGCACTTTGTTATCTTTTTCCGACCCCAACTGTTTGCTTGAGTTGCTGTTATTCAAATTACTACTCTCAACACCCTCTTTCGATCCACCCATTTGATCTTGACCCTTCTTTACTTGGTCAACCTTGTTAGGATTTATAACTGAATTCAATCCACTCATAGTCTCACTGGAATTACTTTTGTTGTTTGAAGTTAAGGAACTTTTCGGATCTAAGCCCGTGGTGTCGTTTACTTTTACCTAAATTCAACATCAAAATTTAATTGAACGCAGCATTGATTTAATAAATCAACTACTCTGATTACATTAAATTTCTCATTCTTTATTTACCTCTAATTCGGTACCAGCACATTCAATGACGATTGTGGTCATAAAGAGAGTGAGCAGAAGAATATAAGTAGTAGTCCCCATATTTTGATATGCATCCACTGGCGTCACATTACATGAGAAACTTAATTGAATACAATTGAAAAAAAAGGAAAGTTAATTACAGAAGAGTGTGGTTTATGCATCTACATATATAACAATGTTTTAATGTGTGTGTTTAACCGAAGACAGTATGTGATTTACCAACCTCGAAAATGACGGCTATCAAATGCACCTATTTTTCCAGCTCAATTTGTTAACCTGTAGATATGACCCTACAAAGTCCAGTTTTGATCAGAACAAAGTGAGCTGAAAGCAGAGGTTGGAGTATAAATTTAGGGTTTTAACATCGAACCGTAAACTAAAGATCAAGTCTGTTCTTATGTGCGTGCTATATATATATATATATAGAGAGAGAGAGAGAGAGAGAGGAACGGAGAGATCTGTGTAGACTTTAGACGGAAGTGGTCTTCCGGGATTTATGTGCGTGTTATATATATATACATACATATAGATAGATATACATACATATATATATAGAGAGAGAGAGAGAGAGAGGAACCGAGAGATCTGTGTAGACTGTATGTAGACTAAAGTGGTCTATTGGGGTTACTGTTTTTCTAACATCTTAAGTGACTGAAAGCACCCTGAACAATGAAGTTATTTTATCAAGACCTTAAGACCAAAAGTTTTTGGGCTTAATCACCGGTTGTGCTTGGGCTGAAATGAGCTTCCAAGCCCTAGCCTGACCCGAATTACAACTACAATTGCATAAAATCAAGGCTAAATTGCATTAAATCCCCTTGAACTATCATATCATTTTGTGACAAAATATCTCTCTAAACTATTAACTCAACCAAAAAAAAACCCCTCAAGTACTTCTAAAAGCCTAACAGTCATTGTCAACCATTATTTAAATAGAATTTACAATTAGTACTTAAAATTATGACTCAGAAAATTTAACTCTTGTGATTTTCTTTACTTATTTTTCAAAGTAAATATACAGCACTTAAGATCAGTTTTGAGTTTAGAAGTTTAGATAAAATTTGAAATTAAAACACTAAATTGCATTAGGCTTGGGGAGTGCGGTTTGCCACTTTTTAATTGCACATGGGTGTTTTTGGTTGAGTTAATAGTCCATGGGGGTAATTCGGGTCAGGCTAGGCTAGGGCTTGGAAGCTCATTTCAGACCAAGCACAGCCGGTGATTAAGCCCAAAAATATTTGGTCTTAAGGTCTTGTCGTGATATGAGTTAGGATAGCCCATTTTACAATCTCGATTCCTTTTTCTTTTTGGGCTTAACTAACTCAAATTTTGGTCACAATTTTTTTGACACATCGAGATTTGGGGCTGTTTTGAAAAATCAAAAAACAAATACGAATCAAAAAGTATATATGAAACAATTAAGTTTTTTGCACATATAGTTCATTCTAAAATATTTTTTTATGCTTGCTTGATTACATTAAAGTAACTTCATTATGAGAGGTATTGTTCCAAAGTTTGATGGGATATATATATATATATATTCAGTGCTCCTGAACCTCAGACCATTCTATTGTAAACTTTGGCTATATCTATTACCTCTATGGTGATTTGAAATGAAGCTAATTTGCTTTTGACCTAATTACTTGGGTGAAAAGAAGAGGATCTGAATGATGAATGGGCCAAAGCCCAAAGAACTTTGGTTTTTAGTCCTGGCCCATTATTCTCACAGTGTCACAGGGCTTTGTTTCTGAACATAGTTTAGTGTGCCCAATCATGTCAGCGTCAGAATGATGGGCCAGCCTTGTACACAATTTTTGTTTTTGTTTCTGACTAGATGAGCATTCAAACTCTTTCTATGAAAATACTAATGGTTCCTTAGTCCAATAATATAAACTCTACTCCCTCGAAGGCGAGGTGAGAGATTCGACTCCGTCTTTGACAATTTGTCAAATTTGTGTGTGAATGCATATCTAAAATTTCACGAAATTAGTTTCTAAAAAAGAAAAGAGCAATGTTACACCTCATGAAATTATTTCATGAATTTGTATTATGAATAATGTGACAGGTAATGTAGAGAGTTAATATTGGTGGGATTCTCCCATACACAGAGTCCTATGATATTATCACTGAATCCCACCAATACTAACTCTTCACGTTACCTGCCACATCATTTATGATACAAATTTATGAAATAATTTCATGACGTTTAGTATTTCTCAAAAGAAAATCAAATCCAATACATCCGTCTTGAGAAATAATTTCACCCCCTTGAGGTTGATTCTGATCCACAACTTTAGCATCCTCCTTTGATTCTGTTTGATTTGGTGACTATTACATCTACTAAGGTTGAATCATTTAATATATAATAGACTAAACTAGCTAGTATAGTGTTGGCTTCCCTCCCATACAAGGAAACCCTAGATTATTGCAATAAATT
Organism: Cornus controversa; assembly: GCA_026545225.1. Classification (NCBI taxonomy): domain Eukaryota; kingdom Viridiplantae; phylum Streptophyta; class Magnoliopsida; order Cornales; family Cornaceae; genus Cornus; species Cornus controversa. The sequence goes on from CM048847.1 coordinate 65,598,427, forward strand.
AGATATATAACCATAGTGCTTAACAAGCAAGAATGAGGACTAATTCTAAAGACAACGCGCTATCAAAGTCTAACACCATCACATTTCTCATTGAATGAACCAAAGTCACCATGCCCACAGCAGAAAGCCCTTGGCCCCCACCCATTTTCGATGTCGGTTGCATAACGCAAGTATTAATAACGATACAGAAATATAAGATTCATGTAATCGATCTCTCTCACGTAAAAAAAAATTATAGTGGGCAAACAACACGCTAAAACCAACGTCAGAGTCAATATGGAATTTAAACCCATCCACTCTGTGAGTGTGAAGCATGCATAGACTGGCCTAGTAGGTCAGGTACACTCCCACTTCAAGAGCCACCAAATTAAAATAAGATGAAGGTTCAGTGAATCATAGATGATCATTTTTTTAATACCATTTGAGCTTTAAACATGGAACATGAGATTTTAAAGTGAGAATGATGTCAGTTTACTCCAATTAGCAAAGGGGTTACAGTGTTACACCTTTGACATTTGTAAATAATGCACTTGAGGTCTACACTGTTCCCTCAATGGGACTGAGTCATGTCACGTACACATCCACGTGTCGTTAGTGCTACCACATCTACATAAGTCAACTTACCCGAATTTTAGGGTTTGACAAGAGCATAACAGCTATCGATCCACAACGCATTAACACTTCAAAAGCAAGATGAGAAGATTTTTGGAGTGTAAATTAATTGCACAGACTGAACTGAACCACTCAAGGAGAGGAGAGAGAGAGAGAGAGAGAGGTTGTTATCTCTCAAATCTCAATCAATGAAGAGCTTAATAATTATTTTTTGTGTGTCAAAAGTCCAAAAGTTCTGAAAAAGTTGATTTTGAGTCCAAAGATGGTGAGTGTATATATTTGTCAAACCGACATTGGTCCAAATACGACCCTTTTGGGAAGTATTCCAAAAGGGCCATGACACCACCGTCACCACATCTAAGTCATCATATATCCTTCACATTCAGACTTTCAGTCCGATGCTATTTTGATTCTTTAGTGCTTTTTTAAGCCAATGAAGAAATGGGTGCTGCTGTTTTTTTTTTTTTTCTCTTCTTTTTAACTTAGCACGTTCGAAAATCAATTAAAATTTATGCCGAATAGTTTCCTTATAGAAGTCAATTACCTATTAAAGTAACTAATGAAGGAGTGCAGAAGTTAAACAAAAAGATTTACACGTAGTTTTTTTATAGATTTGGAGAATGCATATAATAGAGTTCTAAGAAACATGATGTGGTGGACCTTACGAAGAAATATATTTCTTTAAAACTTATAGAACTTATTCGAGAAATAATAAAAATTCTAAGATTATAGTTCGTACTATATGTAAAGAGACGATTGATTTTTTTCATAACGTAGAAGGATTACACCAAGGTTCGACATTGATTTTATTTTTATTCACGATAATCATGAATGAAATAATGAAAGACTTGCAAGAAGACATTTTGTGATGTATGTTATTTGTGGATGACATAGTATTATTGGATAGCTCTAAAGACGCCTTAGGAATAAAATTAGAATCTTAGATAACAGCTCTTGAATCAAAGGGCCTAAAAATTAGTACCATTAAAATAGAATACATGGAGTGTGAATTTAGTAGTGATATATGAAATAATAATATATTAATAAAAATTCAAGAACAAAACATTACTCAAAGTAATCACTTTCGATACTTATAATCAATTGTACAAAATGATGGAGAGATTGATGATAATGTAAGTAGTAGAATTAGAATAGGTTGGACAAAGCGAAGGAACACTAGTGGAATTTTATGTAATAAACGAATGCCAATTAAACTAAAAGAAAAGATACATAGGACTCTAAAAAAAACACGAACAACGCATACATGTGGTGAAAATGTGGATGTTATGAGTAATTAGGAAAGATAAAATTAATAATCAAAGAATTAGGGAGAGACTTAGTGTGGCGCCCATTAGCAAGAAAATAAGAGAGAGTAGACCTAAGTGCTATGGTCACATTCAACGCCGACCTACGGATGCTCCTGTGAGAAGAGGAAGATTGATTTGCATAAATGGTAAGAGACAAAGAGATTGACCAAAATTAACATGGAATCAAGTGATAAAAAAAATGATTACAAAAAATTAAATCTAGTAAAAGATATGACATATGATAGAAAATAGTGAAAAAAGAGAATTCATGTGACCGACCCTATTTGCGTAGGATAAAGGTAAAAGAAACTCTATGACTTTGTTTGGTTAGATAGAAAATAATAGTGAAAAGTGAAAAGAAAATAAAGTGAAGTAAATGAAAAGATAATTGATTTTCTAACATGTATTTGGTTAGCATGAAAAATTTTCAACAAAGTTGTAGGAAAATATTATTTATAAGTTCGGATAGAATGAATGTTGCTATAAAATATTTGTGGATAGAATGAAAGTTGCTATAAAATATTTGTACTTACCTAAATTGCCCTTATTATATTATATGAAATAGTAGAATAATAATATTAATTTGTGTTTCATCGGTCCTTCAATATCGTTGAGTTTGGTTCAATTCGGTTATTATAGAAGTTGTATTTAACCTTATAATAGTTATTGTTTTAAATTTTTTACATAACAAAAAAGTTATTCTAACTATATATATATATATATATATATATATATATATATATATATATATATATATATATATTCAAGGGTTTTGGTTCCAGTTTCGATTCCAAGGCTTGGAACCGGAATCGTAGTGAACAGTTTCTAAAATTTGGAGTCAGAACTGGAATTGTAATGAATGATTTGGTTCGGTTCAGCTACAGTTTTTTATGATTCCACCGGTTCTTTGTACACAGGGCCAACAAAACAAAATACATATAACTTGTATGGAGTGAGAAGAAGGATTTGGAAGGCATACTCTTGCTCTTGAACTTCTTATGCTACTACTTTCTTTTTCATTTTTTTGATTTCTATTTTCCTTTCATCATTGAAAATAAATGAATGATATGAGTACAAAATACCATTCTTGTTTCTTTAACAAGGAGATGGTTGGAAGTTCTTTGTTTTTTTCCTCAAATAAGATTTTTATTTTTTTTTTATTTTTAGCATGAGTACCCCTAAGTAACTATTTCTTATTATCAAGTATATTAGTAATTATTTATATTGCATCCAATATTTTTTTTCTTAAGGCAATTGATGCTCTTTAATCCTATTTACACTTGATAATTCTAATATTTTTATCGTTGTATCAAACAATAACCTTTTATAATTTTTTTTTCTTTTCATTTTCTCACTTTTAGTTTCAATTGTAAATTAAAATAATATAATCACCATTTTAATTAATAAACATAAACATTAAAACATCATTTTAGTGTTTAGAATTTGAAGGTTTAGCTAGAGTGATGTTTTAAAAGCGTTTTGACAATTTATAAACAAAATAAAAATTTTATCCTAAAAATTTATTTTTATATTAAACATAAACAGTTATCAAATCGACTCTAAATTATTGAGTAAAATAGAAATATACACTCTTGGCAAAATATACAAAAATATTATTTTAGCAAGTTTCCCGCCGCAAGCAAACGTTTTAAAGAAAAATAGAGAATTCTAATTTTCTAGCACATTTTTTATTTTATTTTTTTATACTACGTAGTTGATTACATGTAACCATACGGAGCCCATAAGAATAATGAGGTCATCATTTAGACTAAACGCTTTGTTGATTATTCTGGTAGAGTGACCATACCCGGGTTTTGAGTTCTGGTCATCGTCATGGTCATACCCTGCAAGCGATGCAATATGATCCTATTGGATCGATCGATCGATCATACCTTATTTCATCGTTCCGTCAATTCAGGTAGTGGATAACAACGAATTCCCAGGACAAGTCCATGATGGTAGGCCCAAATATGCATCATTGCCATTTGGAAGCAACCATCAACAAGAAGATAAACATAAGGTGGGACCCTAGCTTGCTTCACACCGATCACAAATTCTACAACGTTTCAGGCGCGCACACACATCTTCTCACTGTAGGCAATGCAACTCTTGAGGGAAAAAAAAAAAAATTTCCAAACAGAGAACATGAATCAAACAACCCATAAGAAGTGAAGTGCCTTACATGGGTCATTATAAACTCTGTCGGTGCAAAGCTAATTGTTTCTGTTGGTATCCGACAAACCTGAGGTGCAACATTTTAGTTTTTATCCTTAGAGAATCCGGATTATTAGTTATTTGAAAATGATATATTTTTCCAATTCGGAGTTTTGAATAGAGTTTCACAAACATAAGCTCTATTCAAAATCTTTTTAATTTGGAATATCTATCGTAACGTTTAACTATTAGTTAATATTAAAAATGTCATTGTTAACATTTACGGATAATGAACTTGTCAAGTATTGCCATCTTGAAATGACATCATAAAATCATTATCGGGCTAGTCTGATTGTGACACTAAATCATTATTCATGTAAAAATATAAAAATTCATTAAGTGTTGACGGAGAGTTCTATAATTGTTGGACAATTCTAACTTTTTTTTATTTAAGTGATACAAGCTGTCAAGCCCTATCACATTTAATTGGATTAGGAGAATGTAGTGTGATTTATTGACTTATGAGCCAAGCCTACTGCTCTAATTTGATTGATAACCTTTTTTTTTTTTTTTTTTTTTTTTTACAAAAATTGATTGGTAATAAAGGATAGTGTATTTTCTTCAAGAGAAATTAGATTCGGATTTGATCTCACAATCTTTTCTACTGTTGGGTTGAAAAACGAGTTCACTATGAGAACAATCGCACCGTAGATTTGCTCTTGCCTCAATATCAGTGAAGAAGCTAATACGACGTAGTCCGCTGTATTGTTTGAGAAAAGATCGCGAGCGTACAGTTAAATCTTCTTTTCGTTGATTTAATGAGCAGAAGACACGTTGTCATCAAGTAAGGTGAGGAGTGACATGTGTCGGACTCAGTAGTGTAGGACCACTTTCGGAAGTCGGCCTCCACAGTACGACCCAGTCTAATGCTGCCAAAACATACCTTTATCAAAGTATATAATAAATGCTCTCCATATGGGACCAAAGCCACCTTTTGCTGATTTCACCATCCAACCCAACTTATTTTGATCCAAGTATGATCAAACTTCATTTAATATATGGGATAAAATACATTACCCTTTGCTCTAATTAAAAAAATAAAATTTACACTTACCTCTCTCTCCTTTAAATATTAACTAAAATGCCCTCTAATTCATTAAAATAATAAAAAATAATCATTTCTAAATAATAAAAACATAATAGTCATTTCAACTTGTTGAAAGGAGATGAGTAACTATTTTATAAACATAACACCCGTGTGTAATTAGACCGAATTTGAGATGAGGTGAATTTATTTTACCCTAATATATCCTGTATTATATATATATATATATAAGTGTTACATAACAAAACAAAAAATTTAAAACTTTTCGAACATGGGTACAGAAAGATGAGTGGTAGTGAGGATTGACTTATAAGGTACTGTTAGGTTTTTATTCATATGCAAATACGAAGAAAGCTTTTTAGCCTTTGAAAATGGAAGCATATATCACGAGCATTTTATTTCAAAAGGGCACCCTTTAAGTCTTCACTGCAAAATTGGATCCCACCTTCTATTCTGATACTCCACCCTTTTTATTTGGATTTAAATTTCTCTCCATTTAGTATTTTTTATAGTCTTTCTAGTTGTCAATGTTTGCAACTATGAGTGGTAACACACGTTATTAAAATAAGTGATACAATGTTATCCAATTTTTTCAAATCATTTTAGTAACGTGAGTTACTAGTGATTGGTGTCACATAGTGTTGTAGTGTCCGTACCATTGATGTTAACAAATATCGCCATTGAAGAAATCGGAGAAAAACTCTCAGAGAGTGAATAATGGTGCATTTGATAATTACAGGAGTATAAGAATTGGTGTCACAACTCATTCACAAATTCTCTCTCTCTCTCTCTCACTCTGTGTGTGGCTTGGCTCAATTTTGTCCTCTTTATTTTAAGGTACGTACACATTGATTGGCTAATTAATAAGACTGTCTTACTCAAAGTCCCATAATTTAGAATTGAATTCGAAACAGGTCATGTGGTACCAAACTTTTCAACTTTTAACATGGTTTAAGAGAGACAATATTGTATTGATCATATCTTGAAGATCTTTTGGGGTTAGTTACTCAAAAAAAAAATCCATCTGCCTACACAATTTGGTGAAAATGCATGCATTATTGATTGGAGTGAGACAGTTGCCAACGTATATAGGGAATGGTACGTAGCTAGCTAGGTGTTGAATTTCAACTCTACTTGTTTACGTGGCTTTCTTCACTTCACTTGATTTCGCTTCAAAGAGTTTTCCACGTTTAGGGCTTTTGGAATTTAGCTACCAAAGCATGTGCCTTGTCTTGTCCACTTTCTTCTGAGATATAAAACATCATCACTACGGCCTTATTTCACAACCCTTTCTATTTTCTGTCTCTATTTTTATTCAAAACACAAATAACATACAATGTGTTTAATAATAGTGATTGAAAAAATGTTTACTAACCGAAATTTTGTTGCAAGATTTTTAGAAACATAAACATGAAAACGTATTTGGTAAAAAAAGTGTTGTAAGATTGAGAAACAAAATAGTTAGTTTAAAAAGACTATCTTGAATTTATTTTTTTATATACTGTTCAACCGCTACTGTACAAAAACATTTTAATTTGAGCCTATTTTCATTATTATTCAAATCGCAACAAAAGTTATATGTTTCGTTACAATACACTACTCGCAACAAAAAAGACAAAGAAAAACAGTTGCCATACGGATCTTAAATACTTGCTAATTGAGTTGAATAGTATTTGTTTCAAATTTTATTTTAAATAGGCTTCACAGAATTTATTCTGAGAAAAGTTTTGGTTGGAATTCTCTTAAACCATGTGTAATTTCTATGGCTCTTGATATATGTATGTGTATATCAGTGTGTGTGTGAACTTTTTCTATGATATATAATATATTTCTTCTCATATGTTGGTATAAGTGGGGGTACTTTTTGTTGAAGTGGGTTTTCCATGCTTACTATCATTTTATGTTACGTATAGATCAGAATGTGTCCCACGTGCAAATACTTGGGTTTCAAATGCAGGATACCCAACAAGTTGTTTATGTACGAAAATTCTTTATTTATTTATTTATTTTTATTTTTGGAAATCAATTATACTATTTACAACTATTTATTTTATATATAATAGAGAATGCATAATTTATTAGTGCTTTTCATCCCTAGAAATAAATAAATAAAATAAAAACTAATTGAGTAGGTAAAATGATATTATCCTTACTCGAAAAAATAATTAATAGGGTAAATATCAGTGATAATTCCTGAAATTTGATGTATTGACACGCGACAACAACTCTGTGAATTTTCTTCACCAAGACCTCTTGTAATTTGTGTCGCATATCATATACAACCTCCTGTCAAAAGTACACCGTAAGCATTTTTTGATGGTAAAATGATCATATTATCCTTTGACTTCTGACCTAACTCATTTGAATACCAAATTTACCCATTTAATCATGTTTGTGGACCAAAACATCCCTTTGAGTATATATATATATATATATATATATGTAATCTATATATAATTATTTATTTCCATAAATAATAATATTTTCATGAAATAAAAAAATAATTAAATTTATTTTTCTTTTTCTCTATTCATCTATACATGTACACTATAATATATATATATATAATTATTTATTTTCAAAAATAATAATATTAACATAAAATAAAATATTAGTTGTCAATGCATATTATCATGAAAGGTATTGTTATCGTTTTTCTATTATAATATTTTTATATTAAAATATATTTAAATAGTTTATCAAGACATTTTATATATTAAAAAAATTGATAGAGAGTGTTAGTGATAAAAAATTTTAAAGAGGTAAAGTGTGTCGATACATGTCAATGATATTTTCCGTAATTAATAAGGGAACGTTTTAGAAAAAAAGGGTGACAGTACTATGAGATAAATATCAAGTGTTTTCACTGTGATACTTTACCCCAGTCAATGAATGAATAAACGAGATTGAAGTATCAAAACATACTTCTCCTTTTGTGGATTTAAATGTCATTCTCACACCATTTGTGTTAGTAGTTACGCAATGTAACATTATAAAAGCTAACCCAACCATCGGTGAGTCCTAAGGTGGGGTCCACCTCATATAAATTAAAGTTGAGTTTTGACCTTTCTTGCTTCCTATGTGACGTGTATGATGCATCTACAATTCTACATCCATCTTGTTGTGAAAAGCCAAGCTAGATCACATAGGTATGATCTTTTTGACACGGAGTCACAGAGGAATAGCCAACCTAAGCTACTCCGCGCATCTTTAATAATTTAGTTCAGCGCTTAATTTTGAATAAATTGAATGTTTATTTAATTAAATATATTTGATAACGTAATTTAAATTATTAAAAATGAAACAAATTTTTAACTAACAGAAATATTACTTATTACTAAATACTGAACGATAAAAATTCAAAAAAAAAATTTATTTTTTAATTATCACTTAAAAATTTCAGCACTTAAAATTTAACTCTTAAAATTTTTACTACTTAATTTTCAATTGTATCAAACATCACCTTAGTTTTCAATATCATCTTTATATATATACTAGCATAATACTCGTGCCTATGACACTAAAAAAAGGTAAATATCATTGAGACCCCCAGTGACATTTTAGTGTCATAGGCACGAGTATTATGCTAGTATATTACGTGTGAAATTTCTAATATACCCTTAATACTCTCTCTCTTTCACACACACAGAGCTTTTTTCACATGAATGATGAGTCTTCGTTCAAGAATTCTCGGAAGTGTAAATTCGATGACGACGAAGTCGCCGGATATCAATACCTTCGACTCGGACTTCATCGTCATCCTTGTTGCCCTCATGCCCTAATCTGCATTCTCGACCTCATCGCAGTAGCTTGATGTGCTTGTATTTGCCAGATCGTAGGTAGAGTCCCCAGTCGTTCAACTCCTCCACCTCTAGCAAACAAAGGCCTAAAAAAGAATATCCTAAGGTCATTTTCCAAAGTCACATACACTATCGAAGATGTCAAAAAATTCTCCGATTGTGATATTTTCTTGATGGAATTCATCACCGGAGATGAAATTTGAGTGTTGCTGTCGTACAACCATATATTCCACGTTGGATGCATTGACACATGGCTTAGATCTCATCGTCGTGCCTATCATATCGTAAAGTTTTGGTGGCTTGGTGTCAAAAATACGGTGGCTTGCCTGCTAGCTGAGTAGCCGAAGTTGAGACTAAGGCCAGATTTGTGTTCGGGTTTTGTGGTTTGGGTCTCGGGGTTGATTGTAGACTAGGGGTTTGTGGTGGCAGTTGGCTTGAGTTGGCGATTGGAGTTCAACAGTGGTGATGTTGATGATTGGTGTTGATAGATCGATAATGGAGAATTGATTGACGTTTGGGTTTCGATTGGGGCTTGTGGTGGCTTACAGTGGTTTTGTTTGATCAGAGAGATTGTGTACGATGCTTGCTAGTTTGAGGTTTGGGTTGTGAATGAGTCTTGAAGGTTTGTCAATTTTAGGTTTTGCCATAGAGGTTTGTCATGGTGTTGGCAGCAACGATGGTGGTTTTGGCTCCAGTGGGTGTTCGAGTTTTGTGATTTGGATCTTGAGGTTGTTGTCGATTAGGGATTTGTGGTGGCAGTTGGCTTGGGCTGGGTTGCGATTAGAGTTCAACAGTGGTAGTGGTGATTCTGGGGACTTATGTGTGAAAGAAGAAAGGGTTGTTGGGGTACATGGTGATGTTATACATACATACATGATACATATGTATATAATTATAATTATATATATATATATAATTTTATATATATATATATAATCATCAATATATATATATGTGTGTGTGTGTGTTAATTGTTAAATTAATAAATTCAGATGTAAATTAATAATAATAAAAGGGTACTTAGGTAATTTACTACATAATGAAAATGGTCAAAGGGTATCAGCGTCATTTTGCATAGTGTCAGACCTGCCTATACACGGTTTGGCTCTCTGATAGACGGTGCAAAACGTTTAAGTTTATACTAACACTATAAGCAAACTTTTTATCTGTGTGAAATAAGTCCAAATCACAAAGAGTGTCAGTGATATTTACTATAAAAAAAATTGTCTAACTCATTTTAGGGGGGGTGCGAGAGTAGGTGGATGTGCATGTGAATTTAAATATGAATGTAGTAGGTAAATCATGACCGTTAGATTAACGATAGAGAGTGTTATTTTAAGTAGCTAGACAAACATTTTGAACTCTAAGAATAATTTTTTAAATATTTTTTATCGTTAAATTATTTTTGTTTTTTTTTTTTTTGTTTTTATGGAGATTGAGACACATGCGTGTGTGTGAAGTGGCATTAATGAAGCAAATCTCTCCGGCTTAAGAAGGAAAAGCAAATCTGAACTGCACAGTGGCACATGGCATAGAATTTAATTGTAAATTGTGGACTTCATAACAGAAGGTAGAAGAAGTCGAGTCTTTCATAATAAATCGAAAAAGTAGCTTTTTTTCCTCATAACTACATAGCAGTGCCAGTTGTGGGGTGCACACTCAAAGCCAGGAAAAAATAAACCTACTATAAGTAGCAGTACATGAATCGCACGATGTCCAAATGACTTTTTGATTTCTTCTTTGATGCAAAATGGGTGTTATTACAATAACACCCTTGAAATATGAAATTTGTTCTTCAATATATATATTACCTATTTTTCCTTTATAACATACTCCAATCACAATATCATCCACTAATAGGAGAAAAAACTTAAAGAAATAAAATATAAAAATCACAAAATTGAAACATATGTATACTTAAATAAAAAAAACTCTAAAGAAGACATATCTACCTCAATCTAAAATTAATTTATTAAAATTTTCATATAAACAAATTAAATTACACCAGATACAATCATGAACTATTTTTACCCTTACCACAATTCTACATCAAATAACTCATTTCTTTAAGTTTATCCTGTAATAATTATTTTCTTTTTCTCTTGGTAAAATCATTTCTGAATTTTTATGCAATCCCTTTGATTTTAATCATCATGCAGGGCAAAATAGTCATTACAAGAGATCTTGCAGTAGATTTAAACAACCATAAATGTGAACAGGAAACATAGAGAAGTTGTTCTCTATGGAAATCAATCCCTTGCTCTGCAGCTATATAAGTACAGCAAAGAGGGTATCAAACTCAGACAGAGACCAGAAATTTCAGATCCTTCTCAAAACCTAACAGCTCTCTGATTCCCATTCTTTTTCTTCCCTCAAAGACTTCTCTCTTCAATGGGTTGCTCTGTTCTCCTCCTAGACTCTGTTTCTCATATTCCAATTCTCATCTCAAAACCCAACAATTCTCATCTTTGAATTCAATTTCTCTTCACTGCTTCACATATTTCTGTGGATCAGTGGACATCTTATTAAGAATCACCAGCTCTTCTCTTTCTTTTAATCACATTCATTCTGATTTTACATTAACTTAGATCTTTAGTCTTCACCAATTTCCAGATTCTCTCTCTGAAACCATTTGTCTCATTTTCCAACATATTTAATCAGTTTTACTCGATACCATTTCCATTTTCAGAGGGAAAGGGAACATTTTTTAGCACCCTCTGTTTTCCCCTGTTCCAATTTTCCTGGAAAATTAAAACTCACTGGAAAATTTACCCAAAACATGGCAGGAATGAGAGAAAACAACATTCCATTATTGTCCGATGGTGCTGACATTCGGTCTTCGCTATCCAATCTCATACTAAGTGGTGGCATGAACACCTTAGATTCAATCTTCTCTCATTGCTCACCATCAACAACCCCGATAACCAACCCTGTTTTCGAGCACTTAGGCTCTTCAGTTTATCTCCAACAACGAGATTTACTCAGAAAATTCCACGAAGAAAGCCGCGTAAACAGCGCAGTGTCACGAACTTTGAAGACCAACCCACTTGAAAACTCTGCATACACAAACACTTACATGAGTCCCATGAAGAAAAAGCTATACAGAGGAGTGAGACAGAGGCATTGGGGCAAATGGGTGGCCGAGATTAGGCTGCCTCAGAACAGAATGAGAGTTTGGTTGGGTACTTATGAGACTGCTGAGGCTGCAGCTTTTGCTTATGATCGCGCAGCCTATAAGCTTCGCGGCGAATATGCGCGCTTGAATTTTCCCAATATTCGCGATGCTAGTAAGCTTGGGTTCGCGGATTGCTCGAGATTGAATGCTTTGAAGAGTGCAGTGGATGCCAAGATTCAAGCAATTTGCCAAAAGGTGAGGAGAGAGAGAGCTAACAAGAGTGTTAAAAAAAGTGGGTGTTTGGGTGGTAGTAACGGCAATGAGAATGAGAAATTGTTGAAGGCTGATTCATCTTCATCGCCATTGTCGTTGTCTTCTTCATTTGCCAGTTGGAGTAACGATGAAATGGTATCGCGAAGTGTTTCTGAAGATGGGTTTTTGAAGGCTGAGAATTCGTCCTACTCTGATTCCAGCGAGTATCCCATGGTCACGGAGGAGGAATTGGAACTGGAAGGCTGCTCCTTGGAACGTATACCATCATATGATCCTGAGTTGATTTGGGAAGTTCTTGCCAATTAGAAGACCATTCTTTTTCTTAATGTTGAGTTAGAAAGCTCTAAAACATGGTCACACCTTGTCAAGCAATGGTGTTAACTGGGTTTTTTTTTTTTTTTCTAAGTCTGAGTCGTACTTCTTGATATGAGCAGGGGTAATTTAGGTTGATTTTACTTGCCCCTTCTTCTTTTGATAGGCATTAATAATGTTTTTTTCTAAGTACACGCAAAGTCTGTGATATTAGATGAGAAATCTGCAAGGCCTTAACAAGTTTCCGTATGTATTAATCTAAATTTGAAAGTTCAATTTCAATTTCAATGACCAAAAGGTAAATATAAAGTTTAGTAAATGTTGATTTTCTTATCAATCTAGTTAGATATGGCAGAAAGTAAGATGAATTGTCACGATATGCAAGAGCATCCCATCATGAGTCATTGTATTCATATCTATAAATGAGAAGCCGCTGGCAACTCTTTAGCCTATCTAATGAGTGAAAATGACACAACACATTGGAAGTGAGTGCGCATGCCGCAATCCAACCCAAAATTGGTTCAATGCGTGAACGAAGGGCTTATTCAGAGAAGAAATATGTGCCTCACTGATTTTGAATCTACTAGATAGATAGATAAATTTTCCAAACAAAAGTTGGGGGCTTGAACACACATATTATAAAGAAATGATGAAACCACTTTTTAAAGACAAGTTGCATTCTTAACCTTATTTGCAAATGAATCAATTAGCTCCCTCTTGCAATCTTGGATCAAAATGCCAAATTATACTATGTTTCATCACCAGTTATCCGATCAACATAATACATAGAGGAATATTCAAGCTGCAAACTTTAATTATCAACACACAGCAAGTCTTCAGTTACAAAAAAAATAAAAATAAATTAAATTGGATTGACGTTAACCAATTTAGTCTCATGTAATTCAGCAGATTATTATGTTTTTCCCACCGGAGTATCCTACACTTTACTATGAAATACTGCTATTCATATTATTTCACATATAATGACCAAGAACAGCAAGCACAAGCTACTTGCTGAAATTCCACCTTTTACCTTGGCAAGAAACTCATAGCCTCACTTTGCCCTTGCGGGAAGATGAACCATCAACATTCTACTTTCGAACGTGAGAAAGTACCACTAGACTATAACTCTTGACCCTATTGAAATACAACTTCAAGACATTAAAAAGGAAGCAGATTTGTATCATTTGTGTGAACGGGTGTGCGGCAAAGACATAAAACTTCATGACATACGAACAGTACCAACTCAACATTGCAACACTATAAAGAAACTGATCAACCACTGCTGGTCATTTCTGTATCCATTTTTTAATATCATTTCTTTCGATTCTGGCACAATATTAATTGTGGTTTAGACATTTCCAGGATCCGCTGTTGAAAAAATAAGGGCAATTTGTGATTGTTTTTCAGCATTCCAGTAGGTTATCAGGCAGAATCTGTTAACAGAGTCGCATTCAACTAGAGTGAACTCCTGAAACTTTTCAGTATTTGCAAGAAACCAGCGGCCATCAAAACACTATCTAAGGCCCAGATTTATTAAGATCGCAAGTCTTCAACCAAATATTTTTCAGTTTTTTTATAAAATGACACCTGTTAACTCCAGCCCGTATGGTTTCAACATTGCCATTGCTTCAAGTTGAAGAACAGAGTAATATTATAACGAAATCGGCAGCAATTTTAATTAGAATCCATCTTGATAAGTACTCATAAACATACCTTCAGCTACATTGAAGGACATTCCAAGTAAATCGGGTAGATAAGCCCAGAAACACCAAAATGCCCCTCATTGTATCTTCTCCATTTATAACCAGTGTCAACACAGATATTACACATATAAAAGGCCAATGGTAATAGAGGCAAAATTAATATCTAAAAATCTGTAATAATCAGGTAAAATAAAAGCTCTTGTACCAAATTCACATTAATGGTATTTAAGATGAAAAAAAAATCACATTAGTGGTAACAAGATAATTGAAGTATCTATGCTGCCCAGGAACAGCTTCATTGAAAAATAAAAATCGAAGATCTAGTAGCTTTGTTAATCTGTGGCAATAGGATATTCATTCTGTTGCTTAAGAGATCTGTTATGCTTTAATATGGCGCGACAATTTACATTTGATAGGTAATTTCTAGATTCCATAAAGCACAATTTCACATCACATAATCATATAATAAACTAATCATGCAATTTTCAGTTGCATCATACAGGATAATCCTACAGAGCTGAAAGGACCTCTGAAACCAGATTCAGGATGGTTTGTTAAATGGGAAGCACTACCAGTTCAGCGAGTTCTTTGACTGCTGAAGTTTCGCATTATAAGAACTTTCTATCTCCTCCTGCAACATTAACAATATGAATAGTTCAATACCATTCTTTTTTCTCTGAAACATCATTTCTTTTTTTCGACGATGGTGGTGTCGGGCCTCTTAGAGCACCCCATAATACACCACCGGGCACATGCAATCCCCCATCCCCATGAACCAGGAAATTACTGGGAAACTCCCTTGGGGTGGTCCCAACAGGAGTCAAACTCCCAATCTCCAAGACGTGAGGTGAGGACCTTGCCATTAGGTTAACCCCGTGGGGTTTCTAAAACACGATTTGCTCAATTGAAAATTTAATCAAGGAAAATAAGACTCAAATTGCAAAATATATTTAGTATGCGAACAAGAGATGATAGCAAAGTTTATAACCAAACTTATCTCTGTAGTTGACACGAAAAACTAAATGCACTTCTCTTAATTGGAGATTGATGGAAATCTATTAAGGTCAGCTTTTGGGGATGCAAAGACTATAGTAGGGGACTATTCTAAAACCATTTGATAGAGTCTAGTTTGGGTTTGGCATGGATTATTTTATATCAGGCTCCAAGAAATGCCCAATCTTACAAGACAAGAAGGCCCATGAACCACCAGACCAACAGCTCTAGAATTGCAGTCAAATATAACTAAGCTGTGGCATGCCAAGATGGTCTAAGAAGAAAGGCAATTTATGCTTCAGAAACAGAATACTAAACGAAATGAAAGAAATAAAAGGATTATTAAATGTTACATAAGTAGATCAGATATACCTTGCAAGCTTTTAGCAGAGGCTGTAAGAAAGATGATCTAAAATATCTGATGGATTTCCCAATTGAGGTTCTATCCCATTCTGCCATCAAGTAAAACAGGAAAAAAATATTACACTATTACTCATCAGTTATAGTGCAAAAATGTTCCAACGAACGATGATATGCCAATGCAACTGCACATGCAGTTGATGGATACCCCTTGCAACATTAAAAAAAAAACAAATGCTCACCAAGTTAAATACAATTTTCTAACTGCCCATGAGCTTTCAAAATGTTATGATCTCCAATTGATGAATTAGGAGATCCACCAACCCACCCAAAAGTGAACACCCGCACACATAATCAAAAAATTAAGCAAATCCAGAAGGAACACAATCTTGCCCTACCGTAATTCTAAATAGTCTGTGTTGGTATATTATCTACTATAAACTACCAAACATTATTTACAAATTAAAAACGTAAGCATCACAACTGGAAACAGCAGGAATGTGTGTGTGTGTGTGCGCATATACCAAAGTTTTCTGTTAACATACCATTATCACCATCTGGTCTCAAACCTCCCATGTTGAGTTCTCCCAAAAGCTGCAGATTTGACAAATGCAGTAAAATATTCACGAGTGACAAAAAATTGACTCAATACCAAACCATGACAGTATTTCATACTGCAACTAAGAATAAACATTCATCCATAATATCTTCACCTAAAGATGAGTAGTAGGGTGGTCTAGAGATAATATTGTGCAGTATATTTTTAAAACAATGCATATTCGATGAGAGTTCATACTGCAACTAAGAATAAACATTCATCTATCATCTCTTCACCTAAAGATGAGTGAAAAGGTGAGATAATAGACATGCTCCAGCAAGAATGTGTACTATATTTTAATGACAATGCAGATATTGGATGATTAAATTCTTTAATTATGGCATAGGTTGAGGCTTGCCAAATGGTAGTATGGTTTTGTGCTCTTGGCAAAAGTTGATGGATGAAGAAGCATAAGCTAGACTATGAGATTATAGTTGATAATACCATACTAAAATCATAGTAAAACATAGATATGCTTCCAATAGAAGTTACAAAAGCACTGGTTAGGAATAGAGATTATAATTTATAGCAGATAAGCAGGTCACAATCATTTTTCTGATTATGCTGCCTGTAGAAACTCAAAAGGGTTTCTAAACGGAGAGAACAGAGTACACGCAAGTATAGGCGAGCCACAATAGGAAGTTAGCAATGAAATAATGAACAATCCACTGGATGGCTCAGCAAGGAGCAATAGGAAATTAACAACAAAGAAATTAAGATTTTTGACAGAGTTGCTTTACAAGGACAAGAAATAACCTGAAAAGGTGTGGAATGAAATACCAAAAAAAGTTTTTTTTTGTTAGTGGAAAATATACAGGGGCCAGACAGTATAGCTTGAGGGGAGAGAGAGAGTGGTCACAAGCTCCTAGACCTGATCTTAAAGTAATTACTCTTCAAATGGTAGGACAATACTACTATCATGTTGTGGCACAAAAAAAATAAGATCAAATCAACAATCAACGTGACAAGAATCCCTTCATCTGATTTTATTGCTTCCTTCTCTTATCTATTGCTTATTTGCTTACTCTCCTGACCCTCAATCTGATCAATGGCCTTCTCAAGATTAAAGTGGAAATGGCACACTGACAGACAGTGAAAAGATCAAATTGCAATTTGGATGTAATCTTAATTCTCTCGATTTCATTTAGATTGTGAACGCAACAACAGTATGGAAAGATGGTGAAAGGACGGAATGGACTGAAATTGCGTCAAAATTCTCACTACTTGACGACCCAGCATTCTTGTCCATATATTAGTTTTAAAGTTGTTTTTGAACAGATCTTTCTTCGATGTAAATTGCATGCTATCATTTTTCCATTAACAAAACTTCAACTGGAACTGCTGAAACTTTGCAGTACATGGTTCCTTTAAATATGTGCTTACGTTGGAAAGTGTTGGTACAGTGGTTGGATCAAACTCCTCACAGTGGTTTGGATCAATTGGAACACAAACACGACCTGGAGCAAAAGAGAGCAAATCACTAATGAGGAAAATATCATAATAGTAATAATAGGAAATTCCATATAACTCGAAAGTACTACAGATGATTGCAAACAGCAAGGATTCAATAGTTCCTTGAAATAAAAATCTAGCTTCCAAATCTTCTATTGATAAAAGATTAATATAACAAAATGATGTTCAATTTCATAATTTAAAACAGAACCTACTGTTTGCAAACTTTAAGCATTATGTCAGATAGTCAGTCATAGTATCCCAATACCCTAGCATCTACATTTCACAGGTAACAAATATTTGAGGTACAAACCTGTTTTAGGGTGTACACAGAATGGTGCCTTCAGCAAATGGTTCATGTGTTTTGAAACCTGAGATGTGGTCAAATGGATTAGATGTGAAGCAGTACACATTATAGATATATAATACTTATATTCGAGCCCAAAAGAATACATGCAAAATGGATGACCTTAAGGAGCATGTATGCTGAAAAAGACATTTATCAAAATATGTGGAATGGGGAAAGAATTCCACAGACCTCCATATCAAGCCTAGGATAGGTATAACAAAATACAATCTCTTCAACACACCGACGAAGCCCAGGTGCCTGAAATATAAAATGGAATAAAACAGAAGTAACTTTATAAACAGATTATAAATAAATAAAAATAATATAGTCGATCCCAAATAGTTGGAACAAAGCTTTGTTGAGTTCAGTTTATTACAATCACAACATATGGTGTCAAAAACCTGTACCATCTGTAAGTTCCATAAGAATGCTTACTCCAAGACTAAAATTCGCTCTTGAAAATTTAACAGATGAAATACAAGCATCTATATATTTGTATATGTTCCGCTAAAAAGTATGAGAAAAATATAATTATTATTTATATGGAATTGTTATTGGCAATAGAAGGCAAAGCAAAACTTAAAATGTTACCGAAGGCCTAATGGCCCAGCGGTATAGCTCTTCCTCCCCAAAGTGGGAGGTCGAGTGTTAAAGCCCCAGTAGGGGCAAAAAACAGTGTGCGTGTGTTTGCTTTAACTTCCAAAAAAAAAAATAACACTAAAATGCTGCCATTCAAAGAGATTCAAACAACCCAAGGAAAAAATATTGGTCCAGTATAGTTGATCATTTAAATTTTAAAAGAACCAATGTGTGACAAAGATACAGAGGTGTCCACCACAAAGTCTATCAATTCCTAAATAATATGTTTGTGTCACAGATGTCGTATCATACCTTCAGTTTTCCAGACTGCAACATATGTTTTAGTTGCTCCCACCTAACAACATTTGTGTCTTCTTTTGAAGTGGAGGACCTCCTGTTCTCCAGCCACTTTCCCCGAAGCTCAGAAGTTACAGCTGCAAAGATGACTTCCATGTTATGTATTGATGGTGGTTTCAAGAGATAAACATGTATATGGAAAGAAATAATGAGATTGAAACAAAGATTAATATAAAATCAAAGCTGCATACATTCATCAGGAATCATCTCTAATATCTTCTCAAAGCGCTCCTCGTTTGAAAGTAACTTTTGACTACGGAGTAATTTCTCCTCGAAGAAATCTTTCAGAACATCAGTATATGATCTCCTGCAAATTATGAATGAAACATGGTTAAAAAATGATGGGGAGAGACAGAGAAGAACGACAATTTAAACTGAACACTTACACAAGGAAAGGATGAAGTACAGGACCCATGAAAGAAACCTTTTTCTGACTATTCTCATTACCCTTGAAAAAGGAAAAAAGACTTCCATTAGAAATACTATGAAGGATTTTCCAAAACTTTAACTATACTTGCAAATAGTAGTAGACAACCTTGTATACACGAAAATAATCAGCAATGGCCGCCCTCTGTTCATTGTTCAACCTGAGGAATGATGGCAGTACATTTAAAACCTTCAAAAATCATTACATGGATAAAAAACCAGATAAATTAAACTTTTACTTTCCAATTATATTTGGCATTACCTTCTTGCTTTCCCGTCACAAACCCAACAATGGACACCACGTCTACCACTGTATACCCAGAGAATGTGATTAAATCCAAAGTCATCTGTATTAATGAATTAATGAAAAGTGTAAGCTGAAAGGAGACACATAACACATTTACATAAACATATGTAATAAATACATGTATACCTATACAAATGTATGTATGAGACAAATGAGCAAACTTTCAAACTTACAATTCTAAGACCTCCATATTAATTCAAAAGTATTGCTTAGGGAACAAGATATTGCTACAATAAAATGATACAAGTACAACCAATAAAAAATACAAATTTTCAGCACTGTTCAAAGAGTGATGCCACTAAACACCAATAAATATGTTTTCTCCAAGAAAAAGGTATTTGACAAGTAAAAATATAATAAACTTGATTTAATAAAAATATAAGAATAATGATTGAACAGAATAAAAACACATTCACCACACAGGCAGCATCGTGGATGAGCTTAGTTATACATTAGATATCACATGAGTACATCATACGC
Source organism: Cornus controversa (assembly GCA_026545225.1). Taxonomy (NCBI): domain Eukaryota; kingdom Viridiplantae; phylum Streptophyta; class Magnoliopsida; order Cornales; family Cornaceae; genus Cornus; species Cornus controversa. The sequence goes on from CM048847.1 coordinate 65,618,712, forward strand.
ACTATTTTCTTATTAGTATAGTTTATTGTAATAATGTATTATCATACATAGAACTTTAAGTATAGATATAGCATTAAAAAATATAAGTATCAGACTATCAGCTTATTATGATAGTTCCTGTTACAATTGTAATTAGTACATTGTAGTCTATCACTACATAATCTAACCTCAGGTTTTCACCTCTAATAACATGTATAGTGCTTTGGCAAGGTACCAATGTGAAAATTAAATTCCTGCTATAAATAAGTAAGCAAATATTTTAAAGAAGACATCAGAGTACCATGTGCAATATTCCTACCTCGGAGAGCGGTATCAATCACCTTAATTGCAACAGTCATTAGGGGCCAGCAGTCCAAGCAAACATCAGCTCCAGAGCAGCAATATCTAATATCATCATAATCTGTTATATCCTGTGGGAGAAATGTAACTCAGTCACCTCAAATGACCAAGGAGTTGCTTCAAACTCTAATTAGTTTTTAATTATTTGGAAGTTAATTAACTTACTATATCAAAAACTAGCTCCCTTTCAACCGGACTGAAAACATTATCACCAGCTTGTGCATAGGCATGCCTTTTTGCAGGCTGCAGCATAAATGAAAAAGAAAAAGAAAAAGAAAAAAAGTTAACGCAACAAACAGAAGCTAAAGGACAATGTGTTGTCAAGCACAGGCAAGAATTTATAATCCAGGGAAAAACACAGACATAAATCATCATGACTCCACTGTGCTTAAGAACACATGAACTTGGGGATGATTCCATTGTTTGGGCACTTGCCAATCACTTGGCCAAGTCATGGCATACTCTAAGAAAGGACTGGAAAGATCAAATAATGCATATTATGATTTAAAGAAAAGGGTTCTTTTTGAAGTTACACTTGGTCTATTCTGAACTCAGAGAGACTTATAGACAGTAACAAAATCAACTGCTAAACCAAGCTCACTCGCACACACGCACACAGCACACAAATGGCAGCCAAATTACAAGAACTCAAGACACTCGGTGAAGTAAATCTAATCTTTACTTATTCGAAAAAATCAAATACTGAAATCTTACATCAACACTGTACACAGGCCCAATATCTATTTTGAATGGACATTTCTCTTTGATCGAATTTTCCAGTTCAGATGCGCTGTTGAAAGACTGAAACCGCAGATATATGTCATTATCCAATGTGAAAGAAAATTCTCTCCGTCCAAAGTATGAGTGATCACATGAAGGATGCTTTCCATCTACAGATTATCAATTAAGATATACCATTATAGAAGAAATAAAATAATAAGAATTAGAAAGAGAGAGGGGAAGAAGTGCAACCAGGTTTATAGAGAAATTGGATTACCATTTCCGTAGGACATCCATTTAAAGATATCAGCATGGGGAAAAAGCTTTCCTGGCACGGTTAAAATTATTCTATAAGTAAGAATTTTTACTTCTTAGGCAACAAAACAATTCCGATAAACAGGTATAAAGATTAGCGAACTCTTTATTTAAGAAAATAAATCTGAATTATCGCCACTCCACCGAGATTGATACTAATTTGTATGCATTAATTAGTCAACAAACAGACAGAAAAAAGCCCTCTTAATGATGATTCTCTAAAAGCTCAAACTTGAAAAACTCAAACCAAAACAAATCCATACTAAAGTTAAACTAGACCAAACATAATTTGTATAATAGAACAATTACCATAATAAACTTTCAAATAATTGGCATTGAATCCATCAGGAACAGCGTTGATTTGCATCTGTTTGGTTTCGCAACCATCAATTAGCATATCATCTCTTCCATTCTCGGCTTCTTCTCTTGTCATTTTGGGTACTACAACTATTCCCAATTCAACGAAGCCCTGTTTCAGAATTAGAAAATGACTTTCTCGTCAAACACAACGCACTATAATAAGATCCTAAACAGATAAAAATTGACCAATCGGAAGAGTAAATGTCGACAAGAATATAATTTGAAATGGATTGCAATGCTAAACTAGAAAAACCCTAATCCTAGAACAACGAATCAACGCTTAATAAACGTTTTCGTGTGTGTGATTGGAGTAAAGAATGATGCTAACGACGTGCTTGAACTCGTATGATGAAGCCCTGGTAGTTGACGAAGCGGCAAGGGTTTGCAGGGAAGCTTGGAAATGGCGGGAAAAATAAAATACAGCTACTGGTGAAGTAGGGTTTTTTTGGACCTACCCGATTAAAAAAATAAAAATATGGCGGGAAAGTTGAGAAAAGGCCAATTGTCTCGGGAGAAAAACTAGTTATATTGGAACAAAATGTTTTTTTTTTTTTTTTTTATAAAACTGAAAATTAAGTACTAAAAAGTTTAAGTGATAAAGTTTTTAAGTGGTAATTAAAAAATAAATATTTTTTAAAATTTTTAACGTTTATTGATAAGTAGTATCTCTATTACTTAAAATTTTATTCTATTATATTTAAGTTATATTATAAAACGACCTTAATTGGATAAGTGTTTAATCTATTAAGAATTAAACACTTAATTAAGTTACACTCTTAAATCGTGATTTCACGTCAAAGAAAAATTTTCTTTGATACAAATTTTGTTTCTTATAGTGTGTGTCCTGGTCCTTGTAATACAAGGACGAAGCTAGAAAAATGATTGACGGGTATATTTTAAAAGTAATAATTTTAAAAGAAACATTAAGTAAAAAAAATTAGAGAGACATCTCGCCTAATTTTTGTAACTATATACATAATATATCAAAAAAGTTAGTATGCCAGGAGGGGACAGTTGCCCCAGGCCTATGCTGGCTCGGTCCCTGGTCGGCTGGTCCCATGTACTACTTTACTCGTAAATTAGATGAAGTAGGCTTCACATTTGAACTGCATTTTAGTTATTGGTTAACTCATTTCGACTTAATGCCATTAATTTTTCTTTTTCTTCTGCCTTTTATAAACTCTGAAACTCATATATGATTTATTAGATATTACAATCTTTTAGTAACAACGGGTTCCTTCAACATTTTAGTTTACAAATATTGATGTACACTTATTTTTTATTTTTTTAAATAATAATATGTCTTTTGAATTAGAAAATTAATAAATAGCGATAACGTGAGGATGGTGATGAACCCATCACAAAATTCACTTTGTGAAACAGATCAATTTACTTTGAGAAACAGATTAATCCGGAATAGAATCACCACTTATCTTTTTCTTTAGAGTATATCACTAAATCACTTACCAGGCCCATATGTTCATACTTATATCTATTAAACTTTATATATATTATTTTGTATTATGTAATTTGGGCCTTGCTTTTCCTTCGGTCACCTGTATTGGCCCATTTTTAATATTAAACGTGAATGAGTTTAGGAAATATTATATTTATATGCATCCTTTTTATATTTTACATTTTTTTAAACGAAAATTTTAATCATGAAAATGTTTTTTTTTGTTAAATATCTTGAAAATGTCTCACACTGAATTTGCTTCCTTAGCTATTAGATCAAGAGGATGATAGAGTCGACGATTGAGAAGACAAGCTCGTTTTTAGATCGTGCTTTCAATTTGATCACCAGTGAAATATGCAAGCTCGTTAGTGCCAATTCTTACTTCTTCTTTTTTTTTTTATATTAATTTTGGACAGACAAAGAAATATATTAGGTGGAACTTCAATATTCTCAACTTGTGCATTCTGACAAAGAGTCTAACAACTTTGGCTAAGTTGCATTCTAAAGGCGCAAGAAGAATGACCCAATATGCTATTCATCGAAATCATGTATAAGGTATGATATCTATTATAATTGTATAATACTTGCAAGTTAGATATGGGGTTTGGCATGCGTTTTTGTTTTTACCTAAAATATAATAAATTTTTGTTACGAGGGTGTTTTGAATAAAATCAAAAATATATTTAACAAGAAAAATCTATTTATAGTTTTTGGTAAAAGATTTGAAACAGAAATTTAAAATTATGTTTGGCATGAACTTGTTCGAGTGTTTTGTTTTAAATTATTTATATTATTATATACAATAAAAAATTATTATAATTTACAAATTAATATTATTTGTCAAAAAAAAATTTAACAACACTTGATATAAAAATTAGCATACTACAAATCATGTTATTCTCATAAATCAACCGTACACATGTTAGTAAATAAACAACGAAGATGCTTGTCACACATCTGTTTTATTCTTACCCACATTCCAAACAGGGATGCCACAACAATCTAAACTAGAGAGATTTGTGAGTTGTACGGTGCGGAATCGGCTGCGAAAATTATATTTAAAACCTAGATTTAAGCAATTTGAAGTCCAATTAAGATTTAAGCAATTTGAAGTCCAATTAAGATTTAAGCAATTTGAAGTCCAATTAAGATTTAAGCAATCATATAAAACAAGTAAATAAATAAAGTGCAGTAAAGTAAATATTGCACCAGATATATATGAAAAATTCAGATCGAAAAAAAATCACGGGAGAGACTTTGTAGCCCCAGAGAAGCAAATCCACTATTCAGCTCCTGTGGCATACTAAATAGGAGTTTCTAAGACCCCTTGGACCTGTCCAGCCTTGATATTTTCATAAAATTGGTTAAAAACCTTTTTTTTCAAGGTCGGAACCTCCCAAATTGAAATATATGTGTTCTCACCACTTTACCTAGATTATACGACTCTTATATGTAATCAATAATGTCCTCATGCATTCAGAATCATCTCAAAACTTCAATTGATCAAATCCTTGTTCAGACCCTTGATAACTTTTGCCGAAGATTCAAGTTTCATTATTTGACAAACATTTGCATGGTTTGGTGTAGAAATTCATGCTCACTCTGAGACTCCAATTACATTATCAGTGATAAAAAAATATAACTCAAAAAAAATAACTCGATCATGTTTGGTTTTGACACCGAAGATTTTTAATTACAAAAATATACGTCACAATCTCCCCCTTTGGCAATTTCGTGACAAAATCCAACTAGACAATTATAACCTAACAACTGGAAAAATTATATTACAATATGTCCCCAATACAAAAAAATATATTTTGAAGAACTCAGAGCATCACGAGCAAGCTTTCAACCTTCATGTATAGTGTCTGCCAAACCTGTAAAATTTGCACATCATGCAAACAACACTACATGTTAAAGCTTAATCAATAAAAATATAATGATATTAAAATCATCTTCAAACTCCCCATTAATCATAAAACCAATGAAATATACTATCTTCTCACATGTCTCAAATAAATAAATCTCCCCCTTTGTCAAAGCACCTAGATAATTTTATCTCCCCTTTTTTTGAACAAATTGACAAAGTAAAAATAATAAGAACAAAAGAGAACAAATCTTGACATGATTAAGTGATATATAAGCATAGCCTCCAATCAAATATAACACATAAGTCTCAAAATTGTTGAAGGTTTCATATAAGCAAAGTATAGACAATATTAAACATAATAAGTCTAAGCACATAAAAATATAGAACAAATCCAGTTCAAATACCAAATCTAAATAGAAATAGAACTAACTACTCAAAGTTTAACAAAACATAAACTAAGTCTCCATCATCAAGAGCTAGTCTTCGTCACCATCATCACACCATAAGCTCCAAAAGTTCCAGGAAGTGCTCTCCTAATCAATGTTTCAAGCTTTGAAAACTTCATCTTCAAGTACTTTTCCAACCCCTTCATGGATTGATTGTACTGTATAGCAGTCAAAGCACGATTAGAATCTGGAACATAGAGTCCTGCAATAGGAGCATTATCATCACTCTCATCCTCAATCTCCTCCTTAACATGATGTCTTGCCACTTCATTTTGAGCTATTTCTTTCATCTTATTAGTGATTGAAGACTTAACATTTGAAGCCGCGAACTTCCCTTTTGGCTTCATCACTAGAGCATTTGAAGGAATATAAATATTCTTTGCCTTGAAAATTTTCATTATGATCAGATAAAAAGGCAAAGCATTGGTAGACCTTGAATGACCTGACTCTTGAATCATAGTCCTCAAAATAGTTGTCGGCACATTAATTCTATCACCATTCACAATGTGATATAAGATCTCACCTCAATATCGCAGCAAATCACCCTTATGATTATGAGGGTCAAAAGTATAAGAGACAATCAAATTCAATGCAGAGACATTATCAGTGATGTAGGCACTTGGAACTTTGTTTGCAAGTAATGGAGTATTCGGTTTATATATCATTCCAATGATTTCTTCCATGCTTGGTCGATTTTTTTTAGTTCCTAGATAAGGAAATATTAAACCATTATGTGTCTTTGGTGCTCCAATAACCTCGAAAATTAATTGGGTTGTCACCGTGATTCCTGTCCCAAAACATTTCACCGTCATCCATGGTTCATTGTCATTATATGAAATCACATTGCTATAGAAATAACGAACCATGTCGGGAATGCAATCTTTGCCTAGTTTGGCTAGTGAATCCCAACCATTCTCTCTGAAGTAATGCACAAACTCCAAATGATATCCTTGCTATATGCTCTTCAAATCAAAACTTCTTTCACACTTCACTAGTCTACAACCAACTACATTCTTGTAATGTTCAAAGATTTCTTCATCATCAAAATGATATTCCAAGAAGATTATGTTGCCTTCCGGTGTTAGAGAAACATTGACTCTTTGTCGCCTAGAACCACCGGCCATGGATACAATGAGAGGAATGCAAAATAGAAGTGTAGGAGCCATTGAATAATTTATTCAAACACTTGGTGTGCAAGATTTTAAAACACAAGCTTCAATATCACTTGGTTAATTCAATCTCCCAAAATCAATACAAATCCTCCAAAGATCAATCCCTTCCTCCAATTAAACTTAAAAACAATCACAAATATCAATCACAATGATATAATATATCAAGCACAAAGTGTAATGTTAGTTGATGCAAAGTGAAGAAAATAGAGAGAGAAAGTGCACACAATAGAAAGATAGGCATGCAATAAACAAAAAGAATCCATTTAGCATTTAACTCTGCTGGCCGAGCCTATATGGACCGGTCTAGCCTTCACATTGGACTAGTCTAACTAGCTTGCTTATCCACCAGACCAATTTTGACCAAAAATGCACTTTTTCAGAAAAAAATGCTTAAAAATTTATAAAATTTTAGAAAAATAAGAATATATTTTTGGGATTTTATTTATGTGAAAATAAAAAATACAACAATCATTAAAATCAAAATTTCACATAAAATAACAATGAGTTCTAAAATTTTCAAGAAAATTCATAAATGCATAATTTTAAAACCTATAAATTTGACAACAAAATTCATCATTAAATTCATAATCATGGCACATTTTCCAATACACAGATATTTATAAAATTTTAAAAATTCATCTAATAAATTCATGTGTGTGCGCGCAATCCAACTTCATAAAAAATTAATCAAATTCCTTTAATTCATCTTTTAAAATAAATTGGATGATAAACAAATAAAACTACACATAATCAACTTATTTTTCATTGAATTATATATTTTTTCTTCTAAGACGGTAGCTTTCACGCTTACGGGTAGTCAGCTATTTCCTCAAGACAACTTCTTTAAAAATATATTATTGGAGATTTATGTCGTAGTGGTAGCTTTGAACATATCCCGAATATAGCATTTTCCTTTCGTATTAGTTTTTCAGCAATTCATTTTTCTTTCTTTTTCATGATGAATTAAAAATAGAATTTTTTCTTTTTTATTTCTTTATTGATCATTTAAGCCTTTAATGTTACTCATATAATATACTATAGTCAACTTCACATTAGTTTTCAATCAATTCTCTCAGAATTGGACCAGTGCACAAATTGTATGGACTCAAAAGATTCACCTCTAAAAAAAAAAAATACAACACATTAGTTATCAATGTTTAGATCATAAACTTAAGTACTTCATTTATTGATAAGTTAAGTGTCACAATCATACATTCACAAATCAACGTGAACTTAAACAGAAATAGAGAGAAATCACATTATTTCATAGAAAAATATAATTTTAACATTCACATGATTATCATAGAAAAATAAACAAAACATGACCTAATCTAAAAGATATGGTCTAATGGAAAACAAATAATGAACATACGCTCAGCCCATGACTATAAATAATCCTAATGATCTAGGTAGAGTGTTTTACACCCAAAGACCTATTAGAAATAAATCTCATAGTATCAACAGGCAAAAACTTCTCTAAATATTTCTTTGTCATCCAAATTTTTTTGACATACAACTTATCAGGAAAATAATTTGAAGAAACAGAAACATTCTTATTTTTATTTGAATTTTTTTTAGCTTGAGAATTTTTGGGTTTGTTCCAATAATGTAGTTTTTTAGCCCTATTCTTAGCAAAAGAATTATGCACATGAAACTCAGAATTATAATGTTTTATTTTCTTGTAACAGTAGTGTTGACTATGTCCATTCTTACCACAAAAAGTACTATGAAATACATTGGACACAACATTAGCATGCATAGACTCAACTTGAAACTTAGGTTTGGATGCAGGCAAATTCAAGTTATTGGGTTTAATAAATATAATTGTACCCTTACATGATGACCCAACAAAATCTAGTCATCTTATCTCCTACAGGCTTACCAACATTAATCATACTATCAAGCTTAATCTGCCCAGAAGTAAAAACAGTTAATTTCTCTTATGATTTTTTCAATTCAGGCTCAAGAAAATTAATTCTAGCAACAGAAGAATCTTTAGTAGAAATAACTTAACTTACCTCGCTTTTGAAAAACTTGACTTTACTTTGAAGATTTTGAATGTCAGCTTTATTTTCTTCACTTAACTTCAATTGATCTTTATTATTTTTCTTTAAAGTTTCATTCTCATATTCCATTTGCTTTAGCTTCTTAGATTTCTTTTTATAAGCTACTAGCAAGTTGTCAAATAGTTCTGGCAGCTTGCTCTCACATGCTTCTATATTAGACTACTCAACTTCTGAATCATCAGACCCCACTTGACTGAGAGTATTGTACACATCTGTTTCACCTACATCAGAAGAAGAATCATTAGCAATATCATGATCAATATGAGCAACAAAAGCAAAAACAACATTCTCAATAGAAGAATCACTTTCAGAACTAGAAAACTCAGATTCAGAAATAATAGCTTTCATGGTTTTTTTTTTTTTTTTTTTTATCTTTCAAAATTTTCTTTGCGCTAAATCTATTCTTCTTAGGACTTGGACATTGAGTAGATGTGTGACCTTTACCACCACGTGTCCAACAAGTGAATTCAGAATCCTTAGATTCATCAATTTCTTTTTTCTTCTTATCCTTACCTTTAGATGATGAGCCTTGACTACAAAATTTAAAAGGATTTCCTTTCTTAAGATTTCTATCCTTTTCATACTTAAGGATTTTTCTAAATTTCCTAACTAGGAGTGCAACATCATTATCTGAATCATATTCAAAACTTTCAACTTTTTCAACTTCAGATTTTGAAGAATTTAAACCATTTGACAAACTTGAAGACTCAGAATGTCTTTGATGTTTTTAAAGCCAAATTTTTTTATTTCTGAAGTTTTGATTATTTTATCTCAAAAGTTTGAATTGATCCAACTAATTCTGCCACCTCTATATAATCAACATCTCTACTCTCATCTAAGGCTTCGAACTTAGTTTGGAATCTATCAGGTAATGATCTCATGATTTTTTCAATAACCTGAAAAGATGAAATTTTTTCAACAAGGTTAACACTATTTTGAACAATATCATTAAGCCTAGAATAAATAAATAAAAAATCTCATCTTCATCTATTATAATTGTTTTAAAATTAGTAGCTAGCATTTGTAACTTTGATTTCCTTACCTTGGTAGCACCCTCATGAGTTACCTATAAAATATCTCATGCTTCTTTTGAAGTGGAACAAAAAGAGATTCTAGCAAATTCAGAAGGAACAACAGAATTGAATACTGCATATAAACCCTTGTTGTTATTATTAGCATCTTCATGCTCAACCATGTAGCTTTATCTTTATCTACAGTCACAGCTGCATCACCAGTACTAATGATAGTGGTAGGAATTGTATAGCCATTCTCAACAGCCATCCAAACTCTCTCACCTTGAGATTTGAGAAAGGCTTTCATGCGAGACATCCAAAAAGTATAATTTAAACCATCAAACAAAGGAGTTCGTTGAATCGATCCACCCTCTTTCATACTAGATTCCATGATGATTTTTAAAAAAAAATAATAATTTTGATTTTTAAAAATACTTCACAAGGAACTACTCACAAATTAGAAAACACTGCTCTGATACTAATTGTGAGTTGTATAGTGCGGAAGCGGCTGCGAAAGTTATATTTAAAACCTAGAAGATGGGTGATTAGGTTTACTCGCTTTTTGCTTATTTATTCAGATTATCCAATTTTAAGTCCAATTAAGATTTAAGTAATCCCACAAAACAAGTAAATAAATAAAGTGCAGTAAAGTAAATATTGCTCCAAATATACGTGAAAAACCCAGATCGACAAAAAATCATAGGTGAGGCTTTGTAGTCCCGGAGAAGTATATACACTATCATTGAAGTAAAGTACAACAGACTCTGTCCCTGACTCACACCCACTCCACTCTGACAAGAACTCTGATGCTGAACACCTAAGGCTTACAATTTTGACTATCTCGTCCAACTGTTGCAGATTCTCGGCTAATGTCAAAATCCTTTCAGAAGGGTAATTGGAAGAATACGAACTCTTAGCAAATATTTTGTCCCCTTCATAGCACAATATTCTTCTCCTTCCTCACCAACGTAACAGTTGTGAAAAACACCAATCCAGTAACTTGATCACGAATAAATCTTCAATGCAGTCTTCGAACAGTTGATAAAGCAAATAGAGAACACCCTAAACCACTCTATGAATATGTGTGTGCTCTAAAAAATATAAACAAAGAATTTGAGAGAAAAATTCTCTACTTAAAAAAATATCTCAATACTTTATTTCTCTAGAATATGTATTTCTTATATATTGAAAAGCACGTATCGAGAGAGAAACCATATGAGATTTTTATAGAGATTAAAAATCCTAGTTGTCATTGAAAAACAAGTTAAAATCCAATAGAAAACAAATCCCCACGATTTTAGAAAGTTCTGGGTTTGTTTTCGGTCAAAACTGGTCAAAATTCGCAAACCAGAAAAGTTGGACTGGTCCGGGCTTCACTTGGACCGGTTTAACTCCTATTGCATACTTAACGGGAGTTGATGAAACCCCTTGGACCGGTCCAACCTTGATATTTTCATAAAATTGCTTAAAATTATTTTTTTTCAAGGTAAGAACCTCCCGGATTAAAACATATGTGTTCTCACCACTTTACCTGGATTATGTGACTCTTATATGTGATTAACAATGTTCTCATGCATTCAGAACCATCTCAAAACTTCAGTCGATTGAATCTTCGTTCAGACCCTTGATGGTTTCTGCCGAAGATTTAAGCTTCATTCTTTGACGAACATTTGCATGGTTTGGTGTAGAACTTCATGCTCACTTTGAGTCTCCAATTACATGATCAATGGTAAGAATAAAACTCAAATAATACAACTCGATCATGTTTGATCTTGACACCGAAGGTTGCCAATTACAAAAATATACGTCACAAGATTTACTTTTCAAACTTAATGGTATAAAAAAAATTATTCAGTAAATTATTGTCATGAAGGGAAAAAAGAAATTTATTGTGTATCGTATTATGTTGTCCATTGTATACTTTCAAATTGAAATGAACTTGAATACATCATAGCTACAAGGTAGCAGTAATAATTTGTGAGATATAAATTTGTAATTGGCATATTTCGGTGATCAAAACCTGATTGATCGAGTTGTAACTTTTGGATTATTCTTTGTATCGCTCATCGACATTTTCGAGCTGACACTCAAGTGCATGGAAGCCGACAAATCAGTTAGAACACCATATAGTACAGGTAAGTATGGTGAGGACACTCTGCACTTTTTAGTTCCGAGCCTATTTTGAAAAACCAGGGTTTAAATGAAAATTTTAGAGTTTTTGAAAGTAGGACCGGTCCCCAATATTTAGGACCGGTCCAACTTCTCTTGGCAGTTTAGTTTTTGCAGGTTTTCAAAAAATCCCACCGGTCCTATTTATTTGGCACCGGTCCCACTTAGCCTGTTCCAAATAGGAAATAGATTTTGACGAAAATTCTGATTCCTATTGGGTTTGAAATTTCTAGGAAAGTTCTATTTTGGTATTCAACTTCTTTTCCAAGTAGAATTAGGATTTCCTTGCCTATATATATGTATTCATATTTTCTCTACAAAATAAGCCTGAAAAATTAATATTTTTAGAGAGAGAAAGTATATACAATATAATTAGGGTTATATATTTTTAAGAACACACATCCATATTACACGAGTGATATTTAGGATGGTGTTATACTTCTGATTAGCTGCTCAGAGACTGCATCAAAATAATATATGCATGTCCTGCTCATATAAAGATAACATAATGAAGACCTATTAAGACCAATTACCAAATATGTAGACAAGAAAAGAATATGTATCAACACAGGCACGTATACACATTTTTAATTTACTAAGACCAGAAAATTAAATTTCACTCAGAAAAGAGTGTTTGTTAACATAATTATCCAAAATAAAATGAAAATGACTCAAGGAATATTTATTGATTCAAAAAGCAATCCCAATCACAAAATAAAGGAATTTGAAGAGGGAATTTGTTTAAGCTAATACAATGAGAAAATGAATGAAATTGAAGAGGAATTTGTTGATTCAATCAGTTGTGACTTGACAAGTGCACAAAACATTTTATTTTATATCTCAAAATAAGTCTTTAATTACTCTTTTACTTTATTTAAATATTCTTATCTTTGCATTTTGTGTTTTACAGGGGTTGATTTCAAAATAAGAAGAAAAGCAGCAGAAAATGCCTAAAAAGGATATATATAGCCAAAAATAAACATCAGAAGAATTGTAGGAGAGATGGTATTCTGTGCAATCTACTTCACAAGAGGTCTTAAGTTCAAAACTTTGCAAAATATTTTTTTGCACGGCCACGTCTGCAGTCCAGAATTCAAATTAAAGATATGGAGATCAAATATTAGACATTTAAATTCAAAATTTTGTATTTTGAATTTTTGTTTTTGAATTTTGAATTTTGTATTTCAAATTTGTATTTTGAATTTTGTATTTTAAATTTTTCCCACCTAAACCATTCTCCTCTAACTCTATAAATAGGGAGCCTTAGGGGATGGTGAAGGGAGTTAGAAATTATAGAAAAAAATAAAGTGTAGTTGTAAATATATATTTTTTTGTATTCATTTTCTTTTTCTTATAAACACAATTCTCAAGGGAATGATGAAGCCACTATGATGAAAGATAAGTAAGTTATTTTATTTTCTTGTCTAATTTTTCCTCCCAAGAGCATTCTTCTACTCTTCTATTCTGGATTTTTATTTTCTAAAATTAGAGGGAGGATTCTTCTTGTTTGCCAAATAATGGTAATTCGAAGAATGCCTACCTCTATTTACTTAGCCAATATGCATCAGATTAAGTAAAGAAATGTCTCTCTTATATATAATCAAGTCATTCTTTTTTATTCCATATTTTCCTTCATCTTTCCAAGTTCTAATTGGATTGGTGAAGTGTATTGGTTATTGGAGGAAAAACTAGATAAGAATATAAAAAAAAAACTTTATTTATATGGATCCATGGTGGTGAATTCTCTTTCCTTGAGATTTGTCCTATCATTTGATCTAAGACATTTAATATTAGTTTTTATTATTAAATAAAAAATCAGAATTTTATTTTTTTAAATATTCATTTTTCATCTCAAGAGATTTAGGTTTTGAAGTTTAGACTTGTTACTGATTCTCACTTGAAAGTGGTTCGACCCTGCATACTACTATACAGTTTTTAGTAAAGTTTTTGCAGGTTTTATTATTTTTTGTACGAAGTGTAGAAAAGCAACGACAAACATCCAATTATTCTACACTCGTCATGAATGAGGGAAGAACCTGATTTGATCAATTGTGAATGATCGAAGAACTGATTGAAGAACTAATCAATGATAATTTATTTGCCTTCAAATCAATAGTAAAACCTAATTAGATCATTTCTTCGTTGAGCGAAGAATCTAAAGTTATGTAAACAGTACGTCACATTTCATTTTATATCTGGAGAAACATACTGTGAAAAAAAAATAACAAAAATTTTGCTCGGTGCTTTCCGGGAAAGAGCCAGTTTTGGTAAACAAGACTCAAAATTCAGTGATAGTATATGTCTATACAATGGTCGAAAAATAATCCAGAGTATAGTTTGGAAGGGAAGAGAAATATGGAAAATAATACTTGAAGAGTGAACCAGGGACATCAGACGAAACCCTAGAGTTTCAGCTTGTCGATTGCAATGAAATAAGGGAGCGAGAACATATTTGCTCCACTCAAATGCAAATGGAAGTTTAGATCTACACAAATTCGTCGTGAAATTGGCTAGAAGCTATAGTTTCGTTTGAATCGCTAGAGAAAATTCGGGATCGAGTAAAAAGAAATTGGGCCAAAAAAATGAACTAAGTTTTCAATTTTTGCTTTTGTACCTGTTTCAGTTGTGTTTCAAGTTTGTTATGGGTTGGAGCGCTACATGTTAAAACACTCAAAAACACCGATTTGGTGTTTTTTTTGTCCAAAACATCTTAAACGTTTTGGTATAATACAAAACAAAACAATTGGCCCAGAACATGTTTTAAGCTCCAAATCTGCTAGAGTACCTGTCCAAAAACAAAAACAAAAACAAAAACAAAAACACAAAAACAAAGTGGATACCAACAGTCGCATAGCTATGTTCACAATCTAATACGGACACGGGACATGACACCACTTGACATGGACACAACGATACGAAAAATTTTTAAAAAATAGGACACAAAAATAGCGAGGATACGACTATAAAATAATAATATAATCTATTAATATATATTAATTATTTAACAAAAAAAAGATTACATTACAAAAATAATTCAATTCATCATCAAGCAATTACGAATCAAACAAACTTATAAAAAAAAATAGACAAATAGATTAAAGAACTAGACTTATTAAGTCCTCTACATATATTTAGCTTAGATTTTTAATCATAACTTAAGTAACATATAATTTTTTTTCGAAATACTTGAATATATATCACTGCTACGAAGTGTCCGATATGTGTTCGAGGAGTGTCTGAGAAGTATCTTAAAAAAAAATGTCAGAACACGTGTATAAAGTATCTGACACGAGTACAACACTCTCGATAAAGTGTTCGGGCTTTTTAATTGATTATTGAGGTGCTAAGCCTTAAATTCATCATGAATTGCTTGAGCCCATGACTATGCATGGAAAGTAGATGAACTAAGCTAACTAAAAGAATTCAAAAGGAACGTACCTTCCTTAATTGATGGCAGAGGAATAGCCTCAACTTTATTCTTCATGTTGCCATTTCTTTGATCCAAGCTTTATACAAAGATGCTAAGCTTGCTAAAAGATTTATAAAGAAAGTTTGGAAAAAGCACTAAAGAACAAGAATACAAGCAATAACAATATGGGAAGTGGACACAGTACAGTGGTGCATGGTGGAGAAACCACTATAGCACATGCTCTATTGAAGAGTTGGGCGTGTGTCCAACCAGACGGTTACGAAGAAAATACAAGTAGCAGAAAGTGGGTGAATATATAGAAGAAAAATAAGATATTTGTTTTAACAAAAAAATTAAAGAAAATTGTACAATGATGCCATTTTATGATCTGAATAACATAAACATTTACTCCGTACAAGAAAAAAAAAATTCATTTCCCACATTGTCTATAACTTCCAGTCTGATCATATGAAACTAGGAGTCTAGGACCATGTATATTTTTCAAATAGTCTATAGTTTTTTCTTCTGAAGATTTATTACTTTTAAAAAAAAAAAATCATTCTCAATGATTTCATCCCACTTACAGAGAATGATAATGACCATGATGAAAAAATGTTGTTAAAAGGTTGAACACAAAAAAAAAAAAATGATACTTTGGTTATATTGGAAGAGAAATGCTAAACGTCATGAAATTATTTCATGAATTTGTATCATCAATGATGTGGCAGATAACGTAGAGAGTTAGTATTGGTGAAATTCAGTGATAATATCATAGGACTCTGTTTATGGGAGGAATTCCACCAATACTAACTCTCTACGTTACCCGCCACATCATTCATGATATAAATTTATGAAATAATTTCATGACATGTAGCATTACTCATATGCCATGCATTATTCAATTAATTCAAAAAAAACCTAAGAACGTAAAGGAAAAAAAACCAAAATTTGTACCACAAACATATAAGAAAAGCTAAAGTAGATGGCAGTGTAATGCTAAATCATGGACCATCGAAAAACCTATATCAAACTGGTCCACGTCAATCCAGTGGAGAGTGAGACCTCCTACATCTGAACTATCCGTTATTTTTTCTTCAAAAAGAAAAAAGGGAAAGAAAAAAAAAGTAATAAAGAAGGGCATGGCATGGCATGGCATGGCATGACTCGTGCATCACCAGCGTCGCTTCGTCACTGATGAGACAATCCTCCTGCAATGCTTTATTAACCACCCACCGCTTTAAGTGATAGCGAGACACTGTGCTGCTACTCCTCTTTCTCTCTCTCTCTCAGAAGACAATTACTTGTCGCCAAAACTCTGCCTTGCGAGTTCAGGTAGCTCCGTGAACAGCGTCTTTCAGCCCTTCGATGATTTATCAGAACCCACAATCTCAGGTCTGAAGCAAGTCTCTCTCTCTCTCTCTATCTATATATATGTATATATATATACGGACACATATTTTTTATGTTTTATTTTTTATTTTTATTATGTTCAGTTTTGATGTCGCAACAATTGTTCCTCGATATTTTTCTCAATCTCTGTCTTCGACTAATTAATGCAGATGCAGATTAATCGAGGTTGACGATCTATTTGCAGCTTGCTCTTTATTTTTTTATCATTTCCAGATCTAATTTATTACACAAACACCTCTCTCTCTCTCTCTCTCTCTGTTAATACCTTTCGAAGCAAATCAGCAAGCTTTTTTGGACTCACCTTCTTGGACCTAAGTGGTGCAAAAATAATCATTCATTAAAGTACCTCTTGTAGCTTTCTCTTTGTATTTCGCCCCAATTTTCTGAGAAAAAATCTTCGCCAGTCGAGCTTTCTACACCATAAACTATTCTTGAAATTCCTACAGATTACAAAATGGACAGCTTCGTTTTCTCAATTTTGCTATGCTTAGCGGTCACTGTGCCGTTTCTGAACACCTGGGCTCTTCCTGAATTGGTTACATGCTCTGGGATAGTGCCGATGAGTTATCGGAATGATAAGATTTCCATAACGGACTTCGGTGGTGTCGGCGATGGACTGACTTTGAACACGAAAGCGTTCCGGGAGGCAATATATCGGATTGATCATCTGAGAAGGAGAGGAGGCACGCTTCTCTACATACCTACTGGGGTGTACTTAACGGAGAGCTTCAACCTTACAAGCCACATGACTCTCTACTTGGCTAGGGGTGCTGTTATCAGAGCCACAAAGGTAATCTCTCACTGATATTTTTGTTGTGAGTTGCTGAATAGAAGGATTGTTTCCAATTACTGCTATATTAGTTATCATCAATTTTTTATGCCATGAAATGAATTTTGGAAGATCTCCGACTTTAGATTAAATACAAAATGTAGTTAAACTCTAAATTTGGTGTGATTTTGTTAGGCTTAAATGTTCGATCATATATAACCTCCTAGGAAAAGCTCAAAAAGAAGGGAAAAAAAAAAGAGAGAAAAAAAGGAGGAAGCACTGTCCTAAAACAAAATGTTGGGCTTGGAGTTGTGATTTGTGAATCTTGTTTCAATGAGCAACCAAAAGATAATGTTATTTCCGTTGAGTGGTCCTTTTGTCGAAGCACAGATTGCTCTGAGAGCAAGTGCTATTGTGTACAGTTGTACTGATTGCTTCACAATATTTGCTTTGATACATTCAATGCTACTTTTCCACAATGGTGACAATCTTTCAATTTCCATCATGCCAAGCAGAAAGAAGTAGGACCTAACTGAATTACATTCAACTACATTATGTATGGCTAATAGTATTTTGAGGCTATATGTGCAAGAACCAGTTTGGTTTTTAGAATAATGGAGATCTATAAACAACCATAAATCATGGTGGGTCCAATGGTTAAATGGGGGACCTGGTTGCATGTGCATGGCTTTTAATTATTGACAACCAAGATAGTTTGACAGCTGTATGGGACAAAGTGACCATTGTCCGGAATTATCACGTTCTTTTATAATAATGTTGCTGATTCCATGGTTGTCATATTGACCATAGTGACACTGTTATTTTAAAGATAAACCCTATATGCTTTTTAATAAAGTTTTTTTCTTTCTGACGAATTGCTCTTTGGTAGTGATGATCATTGGTCCTATGTTATTTATTCATCCGCTTTGGTATAATAGAAGTGGTTAGTTTTCTAACAGTTATTGTCACAATGATGATCAGATCCTCCATTATTATGACCTAAAAGAGTGCCATTGCAACTTACTACGCGTTTCTGTGCTGCAAGGGCTAATATATTTCATTTATGTTATATGAAGTTGGGCAACATGTGTCGGTGTGCATGTGTCTAAGCATCAAACACAACTAAAGTTTCTTATTTTTGAATTATTATTTTATTTTCTATGGTAAAATAATATTGGATATGAATTTTCTAAGGCAAAATTTAGGTGTGCATGTGTATTCTTTTTATTTATTTATATTATATATTTAGAATTTTGCTAAAATCCTCGTAATGCCCTCACTAGATTTTGGCACTAGAGCTTGTGATGCTTGACTACATAGACCACCATGCATTCTGATTGAATGAATTGCATCATTGTGTTATGGTGGATTGTTGGGTTTAAGCTTTATTGTCCACACTTGACAGATGACATATAATTATTTTTGCTAATTCTGCTTACTGTTTTATCTGTTAGGCTGTTAGCTCTTGTGTAGATGCCTATATTTGAAATATTGTTGCATCCTATGGCCTAGAAATAATAATTTTCATTTAGTGGGCATATTGACATTCCATTCAAATTAAAATTGTATTATGTTTGCTTATGGAAAAAAAAAGGTATTCTGTTTGACATAGCAATCCATTGCAGTCCTTTTTGCATTACACATCATTCGAGTAAGGCAAGGATGTTGATGACGATCATTCGAGTAGTACTTATTTTTGTTGCATCCATCAGGTAAAATTAATGGATTTTAAGAAACAACATTTCCAATTCTTTCCTTTTCAATAATTCTTAACATTTATTTTTAGGGCAAATTACACTCACCTCTTCCGGAAATAGTCTAAATAATAGAGACCTCCCCTGTGTTTTAAAAAATAACACCAATTTCTTTTGTCCGCAGGTTTTAGTAACACTGACCTTCCCTGTCAGCTTTTTATGTACAAAAATCACCTGAAAATTCTAAAAATACCCTTAGAATTTTTACATAATCATATATTTTTTGAGATTTTCACATGGGGTATACTACTTGTAATCATGTAACTTTGCTTCTTTAATCTATTCTAATCTTACTTACCAAAAAAAAAAAGATTTTTTTAATTTTTTAAAAAATTGACAGGGGTATAATTGTCAAAAATTTGTATAGGGGAGGTTAGTGTTATTTTTGAAAACATAAGGGAGGTCTCTGTTATTTAGCCTATTTACAAGGGAGGTGAGTGTAATTTACCCTTATTTTTATTACCGCAATTCTTTTTGCAATGACTTTAATCTGTGTTATTTTATGGAATGGTTTGGTTTCATGAGATCTCTTAGTTCTCCATTATGGTTCTATGCTACTTTTTGCTTGACTCAATCCAGAGGTTATAATTTTATATGCAAGGTGATTTGCTGGAAATGCTGAGGCATTTATACAATTTTATTACACATATGATTGCTTTTAAAGACGGGTGCCCATTTACACACACACAGTTGGAATGGTGAAGACTGCCTTAATCCCCCCGGCATGTTTTTTTTCTAAAGAATTGCTTTCATGCTCTTCATCAATTAATTTTTTTCCCTCTCTGGTTGATGCTTCAGGATACGGGGAATTGGCCTTTAATTGCTCCGTTGCCTTCTTATGGAAGAGGGAGGGAGCGTCCTGGAGGAAGGTATATGAGCTTTATCCATGGAGATGGGCTTCATGATGTGATCATCACTGGTTAGTCTACAAAACAATGTCTGTTATTCATTTATCTTTTTTGGTGATGGCTTACAGTAAATATTCTTCTCAGCCTCGGGCAACTTGCATTGTTCAATATATAGAATATCCACTAACACACAAACTACTATTCTTGGAAAAGCATATGTTCTATAGGCACTAGATTTAGTGTATATTTAATATGACGATATTTTAGTGGATGTTGATTACTGGAATGTGTGGCATGCAATACTGCATGTAATTCTGGTTGGGTTCTGTTAGCATGCTGCTTATTTTATGATATTTTTGCTTGTACATAAACGGTTCGATGCCAAATAACATATTTAAGTAATATGTTCATTTGTTTTAATGAATTGTTCTTTCTTAGGTGAGAATGGGACAATTGATGGGCAAGGAGATGTCTGGTGGAACATGTGGAGGCAGAGAACTCTCCAATTCACTAGACCAAATCTTATTGAATTCATGAACTCCAAAAGCATTATCATTTCCAATGTCATTTTCAAGAACTCCCCCTTTTGGAATATTCACCCCGTATATTGTAGGTAAGAACGAAACCTTGATTTTGGACTAGCAATATAATAAGTTTGTGGACATTCGACTACATACATATTTTCATATATTTATATTGAAATTCAGTAATCCTATTCATCTGATAATAAACTTAGTGTGACTACACATATTACTTCCCCGCCATTTGTATTATGTATAAAAATAACACTTCCATCACTTTTTTTGAAATTTGAATTTATGCTTTCCTACAATTTGTGCATGAGGCTGGAGCCTGGTAGCCTCGTATGAATTATGAACACTCTGTGCGAAGTTAATGTGATCTGGTCATCATGATCATATTTGAATCTAACTGTTTTTTTTATCTGTTTTGTGCTCTCCAAGATTACATAATTTGCCTTGGATGCTTATGACTAGAGCCATAATTGTGACCATTATTAAACGAGGGAGGTGTTAGAGAAGCACATGTTCAGTTCAGCTGATGTTTTGAAATGGGAAATGCTAAACGTCATGAAATTTTATCATGAATGATGTGGCAGGTGATAATATCATTGGGATTCCGTGTATGAGGGGAATCCCACCAATACTAACTAACCATTTAATTGCCACATCATTCAAGATAAAAATTCATGAAATATTTTCATGACGTGTAGCATTGCTCTTTTGAAACAGTTCAAAAGTGTTTGGTTGGCATGGGGTTCTAGTAAATTCAGGCTGAATTAGTGTTTTATGCCATTTTTTATTCTGGTTTATGCCAAAAATTTCGAACCATGAGTTATGCTGAGGTTAGGTAGGAATTTGGCTTGTCTAATTATGAGTTAATCCGAACAGTATCCTCTAATGCGGCAATGCCCCTTGATACTAGCATGATAAATCCACAAGAAGACAAGGGTAGAACTGTCATTTGGTCTGACACTTTTATTTTAATTTTTTAACAGCAATGTTGTTATTCGATATGTCACCATATTGGCTCCACCTGACTCTCCCAACACAGATGGAATTGATCCAGGTACACACTATAACTGGGTTCACATTTAATGTACAAACACATGCTTATCAGTATTTAGATCTGCAATATCTTGTACCATATAGATGATATGAAATCGTCCACATTCTTTGGATCATTACTTTGTTGCTTCACAACTCACAGATGAATTATCCCAACTATCACTGCCAGAGGATCCTTGAATTTTTTGATCATTTGTTTGCTTGGAGTTTGGGGCTGGGCACCCCAAGGAGGTGTCTACTCAACTGGATAAAATCTAGATTTATGTTTTTTCTTTTCTCAACTGATTAGATGCAGTAGATAATCTATGAAGAGCAAAATTTGAAAATTTAACTGCATATATTTATATATCCCCAATTCACTGATACAGATTCAAGCTCCCATGTCTGCATTGAGGACTCGTACATTTCAACGGGAGATGACCTTGTGGCTGTGAAGAGTGGGTGGGATGAGTATGGGATTGCTTATGCTCGGCCTAGCCATGGTATAACCATCCGGCGGATAACAGGGTCATCCCCATTTGCTGGAATTGCTGTTGGAAGTGAAACATCTGGTGGGGTAGAACACGTATTGGCCGAGCATATAAGCCTCTACAACATGGGAGTTGGCATCCATTTGAAGACGAACATTGGTAGGGGAGGTTTCATCAGAAATATTACAGTGTCAAATGTATACATGGAAAACGTGCGGAAAGGAATAAAGATTGCAGGTGATGTTGGGGACCATCCTGATGACAAATTCAACCCAAATGCTCTCCCAGTAGTTAAGGGTGTCACAATTAAAAATGTCTGGGGCGAGAATGTCCAACAGCCAGGTTCAATACAGGGCTTGAAGAACTCACCTTTTACTGGGATTTGTCTCTCTAATATCAACCTTCACGGCGCAACAAGACCGAGAACAGCTCCTTGGACATGCTCTGATGTGAGCGGGTCTGCTCTTCAGGTTAGCCCGTGGCCATGTTCAGAACTGGTCAGCACTCATGCTACCGGTGAATGTTCCAATCCCATGTAAGACGAAATACAAAAAAATTTCAACTTCGTCCGAGTAATTAATGAATTCAGAGGTTTTTGATTATTCAATGAAAAATTTGATCTGTTTAGGGTTGGTGTTATTGTATTTGTCCCTTAGTTTCCATTGTCTGTCGTTTACTCTCAAGTCTAAAATTTGATTACATGAAAGTGAACATATATATATATATATATATATATATTGTATTCGTTCTTTTGCTAGATTTCATTTTTGTTCTACTATAAAACAAAGAATGGTGCAACTCTCATCAAGAGCTAGTGCCCGATAATCAAGTTTGTTTCTCTTTTATGTAATTCTTATTTCATATTGGTTGCAAAACTCTAATTGCTAATAAAATATTGAACTCCTAAGCTGATCATATAAACTCAACCACGGAACTACTACAATCACTCAAAATACCAAATAACAATATATTAAACATAGAAAGTATCTGCGTATATAATTTCCTACATCGGGGCATGGATGCCAAATTATTTACAAAACAGGAAATAGATTCACCAAAATATAATATAACTGAAAAAAACAAAAACACACAACAAACATAGATTGGCATATGCATCACTACTGATTATAACTTAATACCGTGGATATATATAGATATATATATTATAACAGCACTAAACATCAATAGTGATTCAAGAACTTGCGGAAGCGCATCATGAAGCCCCCTTCCTCTCTCTCTTCACGATCTTTATCTTCTGTCTCCTCCTTCTCCTCCTCGTCGTGGTGGTGGCGGAACGCCCCCTTGAAATTCTCTTTCTCATCGTCATGGTGGCGGTGGTGATGGTGATGGTGCTTGAACGGTAACCCTGGCATCCCATCGTGGTGGTGATGACGGTGACGCAGGATGTCGAACATCATCGGATCGAAATCACTGTTCTCACCGGACAATATCATGTCGTTGCCGTACGAAGCTTCGCGACCGTGAAAGCGAGGATTCATCGGCTTGAAGCGATGGCCGCAGCCACGGCGAGAGAAACGGAAAGAGAACGGACGTTTCAATTGGGAGTGACCGTTGACTGGTCGGAAACTGACCACGGTCAAAGGCTGGGTCAGCGGGACCGCATCGACAGCTTCAGTCTCAATTTCCGGTAGATCCTTGGTGGATTCGTCTGGCTGAATCTCGGTGGCTTCAGTTTCAATCTCACCGACGTTGGCTGGCTCTGAGTCGGGCTTCTCGCTGGGGAGGAGAATTGTAGCCTTGTTGTCAGATTCCGGCAGAGAATTCGACGGATCGAGGTCAGTTACGCCATTTTCCGGGAAGTTTAACGGAGTACGAGCGTTAGAGAAAGCGAAGACGAAGAAGAGAATAGTGACGGTAACGGCGAGTCTGGCCATTCTGGAATGGAGGAAGGTTTGTGACAGTGGGAATGGGTGGTTGGTGGTATATATATACATAAGTTCGGGCAGGTGGGGGCAACAGGTGGTGTAATATTATTAGCGGATGGAGCGAAGAAAGAGCGTGCAAATAGGGTTACTTCTGTCCACGTGCTTCGAAGAGAAATGCGCTCCACTGAGTTGACTTTGGTACCCTGTTTTCTTTTTTCTCTTTAAATCCCATCTTAGTTACGTTTTTTACATTACATACGTTTACGTATATATGTTTAAGGTCAAACTTTTTAAGTTGAACACTTTTGATACATGTACGTAATATTATTTTTAAGATTTTCATGTATTTTAACTTTTAAGATATGAACTCTCTAAAATAGTAAAAATATTTTTAAATTATGAACATCGCCATAAAATGTCAGAAATATGTTCATGAAGTGTCGGTGTCAAATATAAACATCACACTTTATAAAAGTGCCCATACTTCTTAGTCTTCTACTTTAAAATATGAAAAGGTACCACTACATTACAACTCTAAATTATATTTTTTAAAATCTATCCATTTAATAAAATATTAAAGATTAATAGTAAAATTTTCATATCAAGAATCTTATATTTCATTTGATAATATTTTCAATTATCGATTTTGAATTGTTTTCCATATAATATTTTTTTGTAGTTGAACCATTTTAATATTTATCACATGATGAGAGTTTTTTTTTTTAATATAACAAGAGTACTTGCTATGTAAGAATCTCGGCCAATTAAGATTATCTCATTTTTCTTTTATAACATAAAATGACAATACTTTATTGACAGAATATTATATTTCCTATATTTTCGTTACTCTGAATATACCCAAATTCATGATATGATGTGGGTATTATTTTTTATTTTTCAAGAGATAATCAAAATAAGAAATTGAAACAACAAACTTGAACTCGACCTCACAATAGCTTTGTTCTATTTTAGTAATATTTTCATGACATGTTTTGTAAAATAAATTTCCATAGTTTGTAAAGTTTTTTTTTTTAAAAATAATTAAATAATTAATGATTTAAGGTGGTGGTAAGCTATATTTATGGCACATATTTGGAACAGGATTCATGTAAATCTGAATTTTTTTAATCAACACCTTAATATCATGTTCACATTCAAGTGTGAAACCAAATATAATCAGACGGACCCAATGAATTTAGTTTGACGAGATTTGAAACGCTCTTTTAGTTTTATTAGAACCGCAATACACACTTGTATACCACATTCATACGCATACGCATGCGCATACGCAACTGCAATAAACATAAATTGTGAATGATATATATATATATATATATATATATATATATATATAATTCAGTCATTACGGTTGTAAATTAGTAATTTACAGGTTTTATACGCGGGAAGAAAGATCTAAGGTACTCCACTTAATACGGTAATGGATAAAAAAACCTTTGGAAAACGCGTTACGGTTGACCAAGCATGTGAGGATACTGACGTCGGTGATGAAGTGTTGGTAAAAATCTTAACTTGGTACATCGTAATTTTTCAATGGCGGATGCTAAGCACGGACGGAGCATCAAATTTCTATTATTTGATGCTAAAATAAGTTCTTTTTTTTTTTTTTAAATTAACAGTGCTATAGGACAACAAACCAAAAAATAAAAATTTAATAACAGTGGAGTAATCAAAATTCATATAGTCTATAATAATTCAACAAAAAAATGCTGCAAAAAAAAATCAAAAAACATAAAATATCGACCCAAGAGTAGTTTTGGCAACAATTTTTATTTTGTATTTTCGATTTGAAGTAGAAACAATAAATTTTTTTTTTTTGTGGTGTGATTTATTCTAAAAGAAAATCTTATTTTTTTTCATATTACTTGCATTATATTGGTTTTTAAAAAAATTCACTACACATACATTATACATGAGTGCAAGGGGAACAAAATTTTTAAAAAGAAAAATCAAAGAAGAAGAAGAAGAAAGGAAATCATACACACACATATATATATATATATATATATATATATATATATATTTATATATAGTACTGACCTCTTGCTCACCGTTTGAATAAAAATAGAAAAAAAAATTACACCAATTCTTTTCCTAATGTAAAAAAAAAATTTGTAATTCCTTTCCTAATGTAAAAAAAAATTTTAATATACCAAAACAACAACCAATATTTTAACCAACATCATCTTTTTGTGTTTTTTTTTTCTTATTTCTTCTGTATTTTCTATGTTATTGGCGGCAAATCTTCAAATAAGTTTATTTTTTATCAACAACTAAATATTATCCTCACAAGACCCTTACTCTTGATAATGGTAAATTTATATCCATGATATGAATAAAAATGGTGAAACTTAATCCATACATGTATCTTTACTGTCACTCTCAATGTGTCAAATTGTCTCTCACATATACATTATGACAACGCAAATACAAGATTGAAAAGACAATCACTCTATCCATACAAAGTGCTTAATTCATAATATAAGCATGAATGTTTTTACAGCAGGCTAAGAAGTTGGATTCAAAAGTTCATTCCAACTTGTTCATACACATTCATTTAACAATGACATATATATATATATAAAATAAATAATAATGGTCACTAATCAGAGTGTGGTTTTGTGGTTTTAGTAAAACAGGTAAGTGGACTTGCTCACTGGCCGTTAGATTTAATATAATGGTCACTAATCAGAGTGTGGATAAAATCTCTTGTATATATGTTACCACATATATAACTTCTGTATATCTTTGCTGAAAACAAGCATGGACAATAACATTTACCATCGATTCATGAAGTTTGGTACAATTAAGAAGGCAGTTGAATAGTGGTAACATATATACATCCTAAAACCACAAAATATATATATATATAGGAGTACTAATCCAAATATCCAATTGCTCTACATTTCTTGAGCCATACAAAAGGAATTAAAGTGAGAAATCTTGTCAAAAAATACTTTATATATATATATATCTCTTGCTCAGTTCATTTTCAACTCCTTCCAGGAGTTTGAACAATATGTGACATAAAAAAACAAAGGGTAATTTACACTTAGACCTCATGTGATTTGCTTGTATTTCACTTTGAAAAATTACACTTCCACTCCTTGCTTTATGAAAAAATGAACACTTTGACCCCTTTCGAACACTTTCTCAGCCCACTGGAGAATTTTTTTTTGCTTACATCATCCAAAAAGTGTGTTTTTATACCCAAATTGTCCTCCAAATTTAATTTAACACGTCCCTCCCTCAAATGCGCCAATTTTGTCCTACTTTCTAACTAACGGTTATATAACAATTTTTACCATTTCAGTTCCTGGTGAATATTCATGTTGTGTGCAGTACTAGTGCCTATCTTTTAAAAACATAAAACGTTTTTGGTTACCAAACGGGCCCTTATCTTTTACATTGATATTAATTCCGGAGAATTATTTGCCGCTTGATATGGTATTGTCCATTACTACTCATGGTTGGATTTGTTATCCACAATATGGTATTGTCCATTACTACTCATGATTGGATTTATTATCCACATATTTATCAATTTTAACTGTTATTCTCGTGGAAACAGATCTTAAAAACTGAAGTATCTTTGATGAACCTATTTAAAGCTGCCTTATTGTTTTTGGAATTGTATAGCATGCAATGGGTGGTCAATATAACCCCTTTTTAGAAGTCATTACAGCTGATGAATATACTCCAGCAACATATGTTATATACACGATTTCTCTTTTACCTATTAATCAAGTTTCTTGCCACTCGTGTACTCTGTTGCTTCAACAGTTTATGACTGAATTCTTTAGTGCATCCAACTTTGAAGTTATAGATCTCAATCAACATATGTTTGAGGGTTTTCCTTTCGGAAGATGAAGGTGATACTCGAGCTGTTAGGTTTCATGGACTTGCAGGTATTGTGTATGTATAATCAATAATGTAATATTAGTGGGTAAGGCTATCTCTAGACCTGTAAACGGATCGAATTCGGACTGGATCAGGCTAAGCCAATTTTAGCCCAATAAAAATTATAGTTGACTCGACCTGATAACCCGATGTGTAATGAACCGAAAGGAGTTCAATTGTTTATAACGTTTTGAATAATGATAAGGAGACGGAACGTTTATTTCCGAAAGAGCACCGAACCAAACCACGTTAGACTCTTTTCGCGTGGGAGAAAAAACATCTCTCATCAAGACAACTTCCTTTTGACACGATCCACCAAGAACAGAAAACTGGAGACCACCAAGACATTTGCTGTCATAAGAGGCGCTCTTTGGTGGTATTCCCCAAATGGAAGAGTATTGGTAAAGAAAGTAGCAAGACCCTGAACAAGCATAAAGACCAAGACTCTGTCTATAATAGTAGTCTTTTCTGATGGTTGGCTTGAGATGTTGGAAGAAATTGAGTGAATTTTACTCTTCCAATTAGAAGCAGACAGATTAAATAATTTTAGTGGATTTCTATAGAATCACAGTGAGATGCAAAAATTTTCTCTTAACTTTAATTCTAGAAGAGTAAATTCATTTTTTTTCATAAATGAATTTACTACAATACTGATAAAATGTTGATGATCTTTCAACCGTTTGATAGACGGCTGTGATGCAATGGTACACAGTATCCTTCTTCTGGCTTCAGTAGATTCAACAAACTTCACCCTCATTTATTATATATGTAGTTAGCAAAGACATGCATTAAAGAAATGAAATAATAACCAATTACATTGGTGGAGTTTTTCTCAACCATTGCCAACTTTGTATCTTCTGAAAACCAATACTCCAAAAGACAAATCCCACCCATCTCTACTTGATTTCTCGATGCAACCCATGATCAATCAAGTTCACTCCTACGTCAATCCAATCCAAACATGGATCCAAAAGTTCAACAAACTAAATGGACTATATATATATATATATATCACCACCTTCACTAACATTAATAAAACCAACCTCTATCACAAGCTCTCTGGCTCCTTAAAATTAAGCCATTCATTTAATTTCCTGCAAACATTAACCAAAAATGTTTTCAAGATTCTTCAAAAAGTTCAGAAAGAGTCCGAGAGATGCAACCAATATGTTCGAGCGTGGAGACTGCAAAGTCGGGTTCATGGACGATCTAGAGTTGATCTTATGTGACTATCACAATCATAATAATCATGATGATGGTGATCATGATTATTATGATCCTAGTGGAGACTACAGTAAGTCTCAGTTGACCCTCAGAGGGGTTTTGAACGCGTCGGTTTGTGTGATGGGAAAGAGTCTTTTGGGGATGACACATAAAGTGGTGCCATATCCATGGCTGGGTAGAATTTGTGCAGTGAAGAGGTTTTGGAAGGTCAGCATTGGGAGGGGTGAGTTTGGTAGGAGAATTGAGCGCCTGGTGCAGGTTAGCAGCAGGTGTGACTACCTTGTACCTGTCACTGCTTATTTGCATTCCAAAAGGATCAAATTGCTTGTGTGTAATTACTATCCCATGGGTAGCTTGGCTGACTTGCTTGCCGGTGAGTTTCACTTGCCAAATTAGTCTCTCTATATATATAGTAGTGCGATATAGATTGAGTTTTTTACCATTGTATCAAGCAACAACCCTTATATTTGTGAGTGCACATGTTTGTTTACACATGTTTAATGTAATATATATTCAAGTCGAAAAGCAAGCTAATGAACTAATGCTAAATGAAATTGACCATATATTGGCGGGTCATCTTATACAATATTGATTAGTAGTTTTAATTTTAATTCGCTTTGAAAATTGTTGCTAGATTTGAGGTGTGTGCATGTATGTATGCAGTATGCTATCTGATTAATTATCTACATATATCACATTTGTGCCGAAAATTGAGTTCCATTTCCTTGTTGATGTTATAAACATAGATAATATATAAATTCCTAGGGATCAAATTATCTTATGATAAGAACTAAGCTACCCTTAATGGCAGCTAGAGAACTAATTCTCTTTAACCCTTAATTTTTTTAATTAATGAGGTTGACATCTAGGTCTAGCTAGCAAGAATGTTGATTTAAAATCACTATTAGGAAATGTATGTACGTCTATATATATATATATATATATGTAGTATTCTATGTGTTATAATTAATTATATTTTAATTTGTTAGGTGCAAGGGACTTTGGTCACATCCCTTTGGATTGGAATCAACGATTGGTGATTATTCGTCACATTGCTCGGGCCATCGCTTTCATTCACTCACGATCTCCTTCACAAGACAAACATTTGCAGATGAACGTGCATGGTAATATCAAAGCCTCCAACGTCATGATTGGTGCCGACTTCTCTGCTTACCTGTCTGATTACGGGTTCAGGCAACTGGCGGAACGAGTGGAAGTTTCCGGTGGTGACTCACCACAGCGGAAGCCGCCCCAGTTGCGAGAAAATACATACTGTGATATGTTGTGCCAGAAAAGTGACATTTATAATTTTGGGGCCATAGTTTTGGACATGCTAGGACTGCCTAAGGCTCAAGTTTTAAAGAAATTTACATATAATGCGGTGGAGAGAAAAGAAGAGACAAGAAATGGGGTACTGAGTGATTTTTTTGAGTTTTTTGTGGAAGGTAGAGAGAGAAAGCAAGCTTTGAAGGTTTTGGAGATCGCTTTGGCATGTACAAATAGGTCATCTGATTCAAGGCCTTCAGTAGAACAGATACTGCTATACTTAGAAGATGTTGTCAATTAATTATCGTCACATAAGAATGTTGCTTGGAAATATGCAACATTAATATTAATTTTCATATTCAATGTATTTGCATGGAAGATAGGCACAATAATGATAGACGAGTCAAATTCAATTTTCATTTTCAGTGGTTGAAAACTTGCAATTTTGTGAAAAAAAATTTAATCACTCCTGGTGGCATTTGGAAATCGTTAATATAATAATAAATAAATAATTTAATAAGAAAAGGTATAATTGTATTTTGTTATGGGTATTTTTTTTGTCCCTTTACAAATTTTGGGAGGTTTTTTTTTTGCCTTAGGGGATTTCTTGCAACTGAGCTAATGTATAGATTTTTTATTTTATTTTTCGCATTTTACTCTAATATACATGCTTATAATATATACACATCATTTAACTACCGAATTAGTTTCATATATGACAACATTTGTTGTCAAATAGCCCAGGTGATATGAACAGAGGATATTTAATGGATCCACATATATCAACAGTTCCAGTTTTTCACTAATAAAATGTTAAAAAGTCTGCAGCATTTTGGTTATTTGACAAATCAAAATTTTTTTCTCAAATCAATATTTAATGGTTGGAAATTTATTGTTTCACAATACTAAACCCACCTTGAGAATCGAAACCAAACTTATCATGGTGTCACACGTTACTGATAAAAATTAATATTCAGATTTTTTTATAATTTGTTATTAAATTTTTTGGGTCAGCTTTTTTTAAATAAAGATTTTTGATTGAATTGGACCATGGCCTAAGATTATTTAATAAATTTTTATAGTGTAGGATACTTATGTTACTTCTAAAATAAAAGGTGAAAGAAATGAAGGTCAAATGAATATGTGAGTTTTTTTTTTTTTGTCAAAATTAAAATAAATAAACAAATAAATAAAATTGCTTTGGCTACTTGAGAGTGCATGAAGTACGAGTCTATGAATGAGTTCTATTTTCTCTCTAAAGGTCAAAAACGTAATTATCAGGTTTCAATAATATCAATATAGATCAGAACTATATTAATCATATCATAATATCATAGATTCATGAGGAGTAGTTTATGAAAAAAAAAAACTCTATTAATCGATTTGTTGTGGACAGACGCTATTAAGTATCACCGCCAGAAACAGACAATAATGACAGCTGTGTGTATATATATATATATATATATATGTGCGTGTGTGTATGTGTCCCCCGCTTCCATGCCTGATCCGTGGACACGTGGATAATATAATTCTCAGCGGACTGACCTCTGAACTCTGATTCACCAATCACCAGGCACTACTGCTTTTTAAACCCCATTGTTCACGTGTGCAAGCCACGCCTCTCCAGCGTCATACTTACGGGTTACGTGTCCGTGTCCGTGTCCGTGTCCGAGTCCGATTTACAACTATTCTATTAAAAATTTAATCATAATCTGATCTATTTAATAATTGTGTTAGAAACGTTTAATACTAACTCAACTCATTTATTAAATGTGTCTTTTGTGTCGATCTGTGTAACTCGTTTAATAAATATGTCTTATAATGACACGACTTATTTAATAATTTTTTTAATCCGTTTAATTTATATCATATGAGTTTAGCTACGCCTAAATTTTTTTTTGAAGATCATATAAAAAATAAAGTATATATCAATATATAAATCCTAAATTTAAATTATATTATAAATTTTGTATCTATATATAAACTCAAAAACATACTAAGGTGATTCAGTGATTCAACAACTGGAAAGACACCATAATAATCTCATTCTTGCGTTTTCTTGCTACATCAGTAATGTAAACAAACAAATAAACAATTACAAAATATATAAATATGTATATATAAGTTTGTATAAAATCATAATATATGAATAACTCATGTCGTAATCGTGTCACGGGTTAAACAGCTTAAACCCAAACTCAATCCAATTTTTGCTTGTCGTGTTCGTGTCGACACATTTATTAAACGTGTCGGCTTACCTCAAACCCAAACCCGCTTAATTTGTATCGTGTTCGAGTTGTGTTGTCGTGTCGTGTCCAATTTTGGCACCCCTAGTCATATTAATCATAATCGTAATTACTGCGTTTTAGTGTATGACCGGATGTGATTATGATCCATTTAATCC
This sequence comes from Cornus controversa, assembly GCA_026545225.1. Lineage (NCBI taxonomy): Eukaryota > Viridiplantae > Streptophyta > Magnoliopsida > Cornales > Cornaceae > Cornus > Cornus controversa. The sequence goes on from CM048847.1 coordinate 65,651,582, forward strand.
AATAATAATTCGTTTTGACATCATTTAATATATAATATCCTATAAATATAAGCGGCTGATATTTGCGCTCCACTGATGATTTGATGTGCTCTACTCTTTTTCTTTTCTAAATAAAATTTACAAAAGCGTTTTCAAACTACCGGTTAGAACACTTGAATTAAACACTTAAATTAAGTCTCATACTAAAATTACACACGCTATATATATACACACAATATATGTAAAATATATTATATAATAATTAAAACTAAATTTAATCACATAATAATATAATTTATAAAAGTTTCCTTCTTAAAGCAAACAACCTTTTCTTGACTTACTTATTGAACTATATAATAAAGTTTCTATTTAAGTAAAACTAGGTTTTTCTCACTCTTAAAAAAAACTTGATTTTCCTTTGATTTTCAATTCAATTAAATACTAGTATGCATCGTATAAATTGTTTTGCTTTTAATTTAATGTTATAAATATGTTTTATTAATTGATATAAAATTTAATTTCATTTCAAATAATTTTTTTTATCCTAATCACATACCTTTTATCCTAATCATCGATACTTCTCAAGTCATTATTTTCAAAATCAATTCAAAAAATATATTCTGAAAAAAAATCACCATTATCACGAGAATTAGAAGAATTTAATAATTTATAGATTTTTTCATATTGTTTGTCATAACAAATTTAATAACTTTCTCTAACTCTGACACTATATGATTATTAAAATATTTCATTTATGTATAGAGAGATAAGATAAATGAATTCGTATTTTAGGGTCAAGAGTTTTAACCTTAGTAAAAAATGGCAATTATGACATTAAAAAAATAATAACCAAACATTGTGTGGTGTAAGGACTATTTAAAAATTTTTTTTTTTTAAAAAGTAAGTGAAATGCTTAAGGATATTGGTGGAGCGCCAATATAAGTTCCTGGGAGGCGATATTCACACTCCCATTTAATACAATTGCACTACACTTGCTTTTTTTTTTAAAAGCAAATGACAAGAAGGTCCTTAAACTAATTACTACATCATCTACTATTTTATAATATTACAACTACTCTTTATACTATAAATTTAAACTTTTTTTTTTAGCTTCTTTACTTTCTATATATATAGATTTTTTTTGGGTTTTAGTCAAAAAATAATATTTTTTTTTACTTTCTTTAGTATTTTTTTTGCTTTTGTCAAAAGAAATAATTTTTCTTAGTTTTTTTTGCTTCTTTACTTTCTATATATATAATTTTTTTTTGGGTTTCAGTTAAAAAATAATATTTTTTTTTTACTTTCTTTAGTATTTTTTTTGCTTTTGTCAAAAGAAATAATTTTTCTTAGTTTTTTTTTGTCCTGTCAAAAGAGATAATTTATTCAACAAAGATTACTTTTTTTTTTGGTCCTTCCAAAAGAGATAATTTTTTTTAATCCTATCAAAAGAAATAATAAGTACTTTGTTTTTGGGTCCTGTCAAAATATATAATTTATTCAACTGGATAACTTTTTTTTGGGTGCTTTTTAATTTTTTGTTCCTGCCAAAAGAGAGAATTTATTTAATAGAAATAATTTTTTTTTGGTCTTGTCAAAAAATAATTTATTCAACTTATATAACTTTTTGGGTCATGTAAAAAGATAACTTTTGTTTTTGGGTTATTTTTTTTGGGTATTTTTTTCTTATTATGTCAAAAGAATCTGAAAATAATAAAGATTGGAGACAGAAAGAGGATATCTAAAATGATAGTTTAGTATTTTGAAAAAAAAAAGTAATCATTCACATATGAAGTTAAGGTTAGAAGTGACATTTTTTTTAAAAAGGGAGTGCAACCGGAGAAAAAGAGAGTGTGAATATTGCTTTCCTTTACTTTTTTTTCAATAAAAGAGTACTTTTTGGAATAAGGTAAAATTAATTTTGAAGGATAATTGTGTCCTTTCATTTTTTATGAAAATCAAATAATGCGCGATTATATTATACAAAAGGGAAATTCGAATTTTATTTCCAAAATTGGAATTAATAATAAAATCTTTAATTAGTCCATATCAGAAAAAAAAAACTTTAAAAATATTTCGTTTGAATCTTCAAAAGACATAATAGAAGAAAGAAATATTGTTAAAAAAAAAGGAAATCTAAAAAAAGAAAGTGCATCTGTTCAGAAATTTTCTTTTCTTTTTGCCAGTGACTTCAAATATCCAGACGGATTTAGAATAACTTGGATTCCATTTGGATGAATTGCGGTCCCACTTTTTTTATCCTACTGTTGACATTTTAGTTAATATTTTGAATACACATGAGCTAAGATTTCGTAGATAAACTTCATAATTAATTAATTTCATCTCGGAAGTGTTGGTCAAGGATAACTTAAATATATCAATCCCCTTGTAACTTTTCTAATGATTTGATTCTTTACTTTACCGACCAAAACAAAGGAGCATAAACAAGTAAACGGCAGGAATGGGTGCTCTATGGCCTAAGAAACCACAAACATTTTTATTTTTTATTTTTATGAAAGTGTCGTATTCATGTTTAACATCATGTCAGATATTGATACTGATTAAAAATGCGGAGTCAGATAATACTGTATACCTTAATCTAATTTCAAGAATTCAACTTGACCTGATTTTTTTAAAGGATATTTTTATATTTTTGCACTTGTAAATATAGTCTTAAGAGTTACCTATATATTCAGACTGAACTCTCTATAATTATATGCCATTTTTTTCATCATAGTAAAACCTACAATGTCAAAGATGTAGCCCAGACACTATCTAACACTTCGTGGCTGTCCATTATTTAAAAATAAATTTTATTATTTCAAACACCCAGCCGACATATCTTGAATACTTGGTCGACATATCTCGGAGATTTGGTCAACACATTTTAGACACTCGACCAAAACATCTAACACTCTTCATCTTATATAAAACAAAAAAAACGAAAGTCCAAGAAATAAATATTATGAACATATATCAAAGTGTTCAACTTTTGAAGGAACAAAAACTTAACTATAATGACAGGGTATATAGGATAATAATATCATATATAATATAACATATTCTTTTTGATATTTTAAAAAGTTTCATCTACGGGGTGTCAAAGTTATCATTTATATTTATATTAGTTATGTTCACACCGTATTCGTGTCTTACTTTTTTAGAATTTGATGTGTTAGTGTATTAGTGTCGTATTGTGTCGATGTTCCGTGTTTGTATTTGTGTTTCTTAGTTTGTAGGAGTGCTCTCATTGGCCCAATTTAGAGAAAGAGAGACAATAATATATATATAGAGAACATATATATCTAGAGCTTCAAATGAACCGAGCCAAGCTTGAGTCTGTTCTTGCTCGAGCTTATTTGTTTGTGGGTTCAGTTCGGGCTTGTAACAAGCTCGAAAAGTTGAGTTTAGACTCGATTCGTTATTATTTTGAGAGGGTCGGGCACGGCTTGTTTAATAAAAAGTTTTGTTCAGGCTTGATTTCAGCTCGTGTTCAAGATTTTTTAGCTTGTTCATAAATGTAAACGAGACTGTACAAGCCTATTTTTATGAACATGTTCACGAGCTTACGAGTCTTATACAAACTTTGTTCACGAACATAAAATAGCTCATGTTCACGAGTCTACATAAGCTGAGCTCAATATTGTTCGTGATCGACTTATTTATTAAACAAGATTAAAAATCGAATTCAGACTTGATTCATTTGCTTAACAAATGAGCTTGAACAGAACTCTTAATGAGTTTGAATCCAGACTCAAGTTGTTCACAAACAACTCAGTTCATTTACAGCCTTGTAAATGTCGTATTAACTTTGTTGTCTTGGGTGAATACTGATAAATCTCGTAGGTTTAAGCTTAAAATTTTGCAAAAATGTTGCCAACCTCTTTGAAGTTTGCATAAAATTTTAGATAGTCACACGGTGTTAGTTGAGTTAGCTTCATTAAAGAATGAGTTGTTAAATTTCAAAATTATGTGCAGAAAAATAACATAATTGACCTTATCAACCGGTATGAAATAACATAATTGTCCTTACCATAAAATGAAAAGTGGGGAGTATAAAATAGTTGATCAAAACCTATGAGTGAGATGATTTTCCACCACCTCTCTCTGTCTCTGTCTCTCTCTCTGTCTCTCTGGATTATGATTTTATACTCCGAGCGTCACCACCATCACTACCATTGAAATTAGGTCAATTTCGAGCAAAGATCAATGGTGCTAAAGGGGAAAGGGACGAGTGGTGCAGGGGATCGGAAGAAAGAACACTATGGTTCTGAGTCCAACCATTGAACATAATTTCCAGAGCTAAAACAAATCACATCGAAGAGAATTGACTAATGGACCATCGGCTCAATTGCAATCATTCTTTATAAGGGTAATTTGATAAATTCATTGTATTATGCAAGGTTCGAAAAGTATCATTATTCAACCAAAAATATTATTGTAAATGGTGGGGGACAAGTGTAAAAGTCAACGAAAAATACTAGTAGCCCAATTCAAGTGGAAAAGTCTTCCCTTCAAAACTTCTCATCTCGTTTTACGTTTTTACCTGCATATACATTCATACATATTTATTAATCTTGAAGAGTACAGTATATATCGTGTTTTTAATCCTATAATTCTATTTCTACAAAAGCCCCAATTTAATGTGATCTTTATTATTTTTTTCCTTCTAATATATATAATTAAGATACAGATGAGACTCAAGCAAAGGCATGAGGGCAGTCTGAGTCCTCCAAACCACATTATTTGCCCCCTTATAATATTGAATCATAACTAGTGTTGACTTTTCTACCACAAGCGTGTGGTTAACATTATTCTAAGATACTTTTATAAACCCTAGGTGAGAGAAACTTCGCGTTTGAATCATTGGTCCTTCCTTAACCATAGAAAACTTACAGCATTTTTCAAAATTTTGCTAGTTTCTATAGGGGTACTTTTGTAATTTCAGCATCCCAAATACTTTTCTTCTTCACATGTTGACGGTAGGAAATTTATAAAAAAAAAAAATTATATAACCAAATCTCTCTCCTAAATTACTGTTTCATGGTCGTCATGTTGTTAAATTCAATTTTTTCAAAAAAGAAAAAGAAAAAAAAAAAAGGCTATGGTTTTAATTTGGAAAATGGGAAAGCCGTTGGATGACTTGGTCTTTGTGCTTAATTTATAAATAGCCACCATGTGAAGCTATAACAACACATAGACTGCTTAGTGTGCTTCACTACCAAAAGTAAAAGATAGAAGTAGAAGAAGAATAAGCACAAAGACTCAGAGTGGTAATGGCAAGTACAAAAAGTGAGTTGTTCTTTGTTTTCATGAACTACGATCCTGAATACGAGCGGCTTCGATCTGATAGGTCAGTTCTTTTAAGCATTACCTTAAATGTTATATATATATATATATATATATATATGTTGTTTTAATTTCTTGTTATCTATATATGTGATGATCTTTTTCTTCATGACTACAATGTTGTGTACAGTAAAACAGAGAAAGGTGCATATGAGCTTGATTTGTACTTGAGTAAGAAGCATGATGAGTTGTTAGCCAATACCCTCGAGCCAGGCAGCTACAAAAAGACATTGTCTTTGGTTATTGTTGATGGGTTTGCAGTTAAAATCACAGATGATCAGGTGATAATCTTTGTATATATAATACCCTATATATTAATGCACATATATATACACACACTGACACACATTGTATCTTTTTGCCCCTCTGCTAAGAAATTGACTAATGAAGCTGTGGCATATTTTGTTCTCTTACAATATACTGTATCAGGCAAATGTGCTTAGATCTGCTAAGGGAGTGAGGGTTGTGGAGAAGAATCAAGAGCTTGCCTAGCTAGTGTAGGAGAGAAGAGGCCAGCTTGATGTTTAATTCGTGTAGAGAGCCGATATGGGTTTGTATGACATATATAGTCATTTAATTATATACAAGTTTAAGGCTAGTTAGTGTCTGTGGGTTATATATATATATATATATATATATATATATATATATTGGGAAAATGCTGGAAAGAATGTTGTATTGGGCCTATATATTGGCATTGTTTCCCTTGGATGCCATTGCAGATGCCACTGAATGCACATATCTAGTTCTGGAGTCTTCAACTGGTTCCTCTCTCTCTCTATCTCTCTCTCCTTACTACTATGCATGTTCAAGCTTGGTGTTTGACCTATTCAGTTCTGATATGTCAACTACATTTAATAATGGCTAATATCCATGATGGCATCATCAATCATTAATTTTATCAAGCTAAACGAAATTTAACCTACTAATTTAATTGCTTTCGCTCTCTTAAAAGATTTTTACTATTCAAACAATTATAATATTAAGAAGGATAGTTAACCCAAAATTAAGTCTGACTTTTCAGTTTTCAAGGATTTAATTAATTTGCATCTATTTTAGGAGAATATATTGGGTGAACCGAGAATATCACGTAATTAGTACGCTTAACCAATAAAAATGCACCATTTCTTGTTAAAAACAATTTTTATATGTACCTAGACCAATTTTATTAAATATTACATTTTCATCTGTAAGACTTGCCAATAACGTGATAAATTTCTCAATGTTTATCCCTATTTTAGTGAGTTCTATTATTATGTGTCGGTATTTAATTAATGCGTGATATCATGTCATCATTACACTAGGAGAATTTAAGTAAATGACAGGCTATTATAGGCTATTTCCACTTTGTCCAAAAAAAACGGTCCAAAAAAAAAAAAAAGGGGTCTTTGAGGGCCATATTTCACACGTTCAAGACTATGTGCTCACTGAAAGACTGCATAATTTAGAAATCATGAATACATATAAATCTGACAGCATTATGAAATTCCATTGATATCCTCAACAATCAAATGCAAGTCCTAATTAAGTGAGGTACTGGAAGAAGAAGATTAGATACAAATCTAATATTTAGCATTATTTTTCATAAAGTGAGCTCTTTACCGGATGACTTGCATTTTTATGTTTTTCAATTGAGCAAATACGATTGCAGTAATCAATGATCACTATATAAAATGTCTAAATTCGGGATAGTAAAATGTTTAAATTCGGAATTGGTGTTTTGAAATTTAAATTGGTGAAATTAAAAAAAAAAATAGTTTAAATTAGAATTGATAAAATTAGAACTAATTTTAATTCGAAGACATCAATTCTTCAATCATAGTCTAAAGTATATTAGGGCGCACACAAAACTTCTAATTGTTTTAAATTATCAGTTTCCTAATTGATTGTTTGAGGGGGGTAGAAAAGAAGATAGCATCATAGATATTTTGGGCTTTGTAATTAGTAGTGTTGAAAGTTTGCTATCTTGTGGTCCTAGGACACAGGTAGCCCGCTAACACACTGGGCCCCACACATATACAAACAATAAGCTGTAAGGTGAAGTAAAGGTAGATTCCTCCCGTAATTTAGTGTTGAAATGCATATATATATATATATATATATATAGACAGTGGCAGGTGATGTGATACATGTTATCTTATAGGTCTCTGCCACCACTTTATATAGTTAAGGTTACATAGCAGCAAGGCAGAGTTACTTGTTACGTTTCCATTTCTCAACAAAGTTTGACAGAAAGGCTGTCAATGTGGGTCCATCTATTTCACTGTGATCACATGCAATGCAACTTGTTTAATTTTGTTAGCATTTGCTGGTACTGTCCCCACTTCACACCCTCATTTTATATATATGGTTCAAAAACCTTATCACATTTCAATCATGTCATTTCAGTTTTGTCATGGTTGTCACTATTAAATTGTCCATGGTTAGACTAGCTAACTATAGCCTTTGAATACTGTTTCTTTTGTTGATCCTCTATTGATGTTTCAATTTAAGCAATTTGTTGTTTCTCAGTTGATGATATATATATGTGCGCCTTCATGCCTATGAATAGCAATTATTTTATGGCTTGCAATAAAAAAGCATCTTCCCACTCAATGTGGTATCTTAGGAAATGGGGTAATAAGCATCAGTTTTTTAAATGCCAGAATGAGATGCCAATGTTCCTTTGACAACTTCACTAGTATTGTTGCCCTTGGATACTTGGAATCAAAGCATGTGAATTGATTTCAATTTCAAGACAGCGGTTCTATCCTATCAAACACTATTTTTGAAAAGACTTGAATTCTCTACTTTTTACTTTAAAAATAAAAGAGAATAACGGCTACAATGCCACGAGCCTTTATTTTATTAGAGAAAGACTTGACTCAACTTTAAAAATGCTTCATTTGTTGTTGAAGTTCCATGATCTAGAAAATTGAAAAAAATCAAAGCAAACCAGAGCAGTTTCTAAGTGAAGTACTTATTTTCCTAAATTCATGTTGCTGGAAATATAGGAAGGATATTTATTGAATTGAGATTGATAAAGAATACATAAAGAACTATTTATAAGCACATAATCTTAGAGATCAAGTTTATTTAGGAGATAAGAAACCCTAATCCTAAATAAATTAGAAATCCTAGATGGATTAGGATAGAATGTAACATAATATTAAATACATTATCTAACAGTCCCCTTCAAACTCAAGGTGGATTATATGAAACCAACTTGAGTTTGGATACATGAAAGCGATGACAGAGCTGTGAAGATACGGTATGACCCATGGAAGTACAATATGACTACTACTGGAGGTGCATGGAAGTGCGTGATGACTTTTGGAAGCTCATGAAAATGCATTAGTGATGCACGGAAGCACACGATGACTTTTGGAGGTGCATGGAAGGGCATTAGTGACATACAGAAGCGCACAATGATTTCTGGAGGAGCATAGACGTGCGATAGTAGCGCGAAAGCTAATCAAATTCTGAAGGCGCATGGAAGCATGATAGTAGCGCACGGAAGTGTGAAGACTAATCAAATTCTGAAGGCGCATAGAAGCGCGATAGTAGCACATGGAAGGAGGTGTGTGATTACCATAGGAGGCTCATGCAAGTGTTGTGATCAATCTTGAATACGTGTAATTACCATAGGAGGCATATGCAAGTGTTGTGGTCAATCGCACTGGAAGGCGCATGGAAGCACGGTGGTTAATCACAAAAGCGTGTGATTACTACTAAATATACCATGTTAGAAATATAAGAAGGATATATATTGAATTGATATTGATGAAGAATATATAAAGGCCTAGTTATAGATACATAATTTTAGAGACCAAGTTTACTTAGAAGATAAGAAACTTAGTCCTAAATGAATTAGGAATCCTAGATGGACTATGATAGAAGGTAACGTAATATTAAATATATTATCTAACTCATAGTTTATGACATTGGGTGAGTAAATTAAAAGAGTATGTGAAATTACTATAGAGACTGCAGTGTCATTAGTGACATTCAAAAAGATGTTCAAGCAGGAAACTTTTCAGTATTAGCAAAGTTTAATTAAGAGGTGTTTCAGCTGCTATATCAATTAAGTTGGAACTTCATTGTGTTGTGTTGGGCATCAATTCAGATATCAGACCTAGGGCTAAGCTATTGATGGCAGCTAATTTTGTGCTTGGGGTTCTTTTGTACATTGTTAGATTCTTATATATCTGCTGGTTTGATCCATAGGTCCCACTTATTACATAGAGACGAGTAACATTTGATTCATACATTAAATTAAATTGTATTGAGAAACTAAATATTTTGTAAAAGAAAAAGATAATGTAGGAAAAATATATATTGTTAAATTAAATGGTTGCCTTTATTCATCTCACTCTTATATTACATTCGCATCTCACAATTGGTCTTCCTTGTGCAAAAATCAAATAGAAATAACAGAGCACAGAATTATTTCTACTCGATAATCAGAACCAAGACTTATATTTTGTGTCAGAAGTGAATAACACCAACCTTTGTGTTCTTATTGCAGGCATAATCCTCAGTTCTCACTGCTGCTGCTTCTACTTCCACTAGAAGTAGCAACCTTGGCCTTCTTCTTCTTCTTCTTCTTCTCTTTGTTTTTCATTCCTGCATTGCCGGCGTTAGGCCTCCACTCGCAAGCTGAACCATGACATGCGCGTTGAGGTTCTTGGTGCCTACTTTGAGTGAAAATCCTGCGTGCCCATGCAGCCATCTCTGCTATTTTGTGGCCAAAATTGTTTTCTTGGTTTCCATGGCAGGCTTCATCAGTGGGTACAAGCAACTTGCCTAAAGGCATCAAAACTAAGGTTAGCTAGAGGTTCTCTTTGGATTGTTATATATGCATACATTCATATATATATATATATATATATATAACAATAATGAGTAAACGCATTGGGATGCAGATTCGTTAGTGAATTGTACGTATGTGTTAAATTATCATTTGAATCTACTTTTTCTAAATTCCAATGAAACAGTAGTTATTCTATTCTTTAAAATTTGAAGGATTGGCATCTCCCTTTTATTTAAACCACTAAGCCAATTTGTCCGATTCTGTTTTTATTCTTATATGACCACCATACAAGTCCACTAGAGGTTTTGTATTCCCAGGGTTTGTCACATTGTTGTGGGCACCATACCATTTAACATGGCCAGTCTGAGGTGTAGTTATGTTTCTGATTCAGTAACTACATTTCACGTACAACCAACCGTGACTACATCAAACGACTCACAATCACTCTGCTCACTCATTGTGATGTTTCGCTGCCCTTTAAATACTAAATGCTGCTAATGGCAGTTGGGTGGTACCACACCATTTCATTCCATGGGCCCCACTCTGGGTCCCTCGTCATCCAACGACCTTACTTTACTTATATAAAATGGGGGTCATACTATTCATTCTACTAAACAAATTATATGAGTTTTGTTGCGTTCTTAATGAAGTTTATATTCTGTTTAATAGAACTTTTGTTTTAGTTTTTACGCAGAAGAAAAAGAGAAGCTGAGAAAATTAGTACCCACCAATTTCTTTTGAACACTCTTTTTAAATTCCGAAACTCTTCATTCTTACCAATCCAAATACTCTCTGAAACGACTTTTGAGTTTGAAAAGTCGAAAGTCGCTTTTTAAAAATCAATCTAAACAGGACTTAGTCATTGGTATAAAAATTCACAATTTCACAAAAAGCATCACACTTGTTAACAACATGGAATGGTAAAATTTTCATTGGTTGGACATTTTAATAACATGATTTGTCCAATTTAGTAAGGTAGATTTACTCGTTAACACGTGTATACATTCTTAATAAAAATTAAATAAAAAAATTACGATAAAATATTACCACTTGAATTGTCTCATATTTTGTTTGATTATCTACATTTAATGAACCATGACAAAAAAAAAACATTTATGTCCTCGGAGTAACGAAAAATTTATATTTGTTAAATCTTCAAGACATATCTTCCTTTAGCAATTTTGGGTTCTATTTATTAGATGGGTGAACTGGGTGTAGAGACATGGGCCCAGAAAGTTTAGAAGTACTCGAAACTTTTTGTTTTCACAAGTTAGAAGACAAACATACAAAGGGCCCTTTAACTTTCTTAGAAGCGGCCCAAAGGAGAAGAGAACAAAGAAACACAGAATTTGATAGTACTCTCCGTCTCTCTCTCTCTTTTTGGTGATATTAAGAATCCAACATAATTAACAATTAAAGCAAGCAAAAGAGAAGGGAGGGATTCGAGACAGTGTGTGTGTGACTACTTAGTAGATTATAAAAGAAAAAAAAACTTTTAACTTATTATGGTAGAAGAAATTCATTTCCTTTCTACTGAAATTGAAGGAACAAATAACTCTATTAATTTGACTTCTTTTAATGAAATGTTTACAATTAAAAAGAGTGTCACCTACCTTTAATCTGAAGATGTGAGAATAAAAAATGGATGAATGGGAAGACCTTTAGCCAATCTACCCCACTGAATGTTGCCAAGTCCTTTAAAAAATAAAGAAATTGTTTTCTAAATAAACAATTTTGGGCGTCTCAATTTTAAAAATGGTACTATCTTGTTATCATTTTATTAATCACCAATCAAGTACAACGTAATAAAATTGGGTCAATACAAGACCAACATCCAAACAAAATATATGATTGAAATGAATATATAATGATCTCATGTTCTATATATAAATGCATATAAAATCTAGTGATATGAGAGCCAATTAATGCATTAACTACTTGACCTACAAGTCAACGTTGATCTGGTCGCTACCACCCGTCATTCAATCAACTTTTGCAAATCTTTTTGCTTCTCACCACTAAAATTCGATTTTTCCACACATACAAACACACACAACTTATCACCAGTCTCACCCTGCTTCCTATGCTCTAATTTCATCTCTCTTCATTCATTCATTCACTCTCTCTCTCTCTCTCTCTCTCTCTCTCTCTAGAGTCTATGGACAAACGTCCCCGCAAACAACTCAAGACCGAAAGTACCAGCTCAGAAGGTATGTTTGGTGAACTCTTTTTAGCATCCATTTTCTTTATGTGGTACTCTTCTTTATGTTTGTTTGGTGCCAAGAAAAGGGTTGATTAAAGACATCCTCCTTTTCCAGTACCAAATGCAAATGGAAACACTTAGCATATAATATATATATATATATATATATATATATATATATATATATATATATACGTGTCTTTCATTCAAAATTGTCCTGGCAGAAGTGAGTAGCATCGAGTGGGAGTTCATAAACATGACTGATCAAGAACAAGATCTCATCAACAGGATGTACAGATTAGTTGGAGACAGGTAAAAGAATTTATATATCTGAGAAATGATAATATTGTTAATTACATATATATATACACACACATACATAGAGTGCACTCATAAGATATATCATCTCATGCGTACCATCATTTTGAGCTTTATGTTCATGTTTGATTCATATATGATCTCCACACCACATACTAATATGTCGACAGTGAGTAGTCAATAATAAATGTGGTAGCAAACTGGTGGAGCACGTTGTTTCCTCTCACTTCTAGACGTCAAATTCTACAGGTCATAAATTATAGTGGAAACTCTAATCCACCTATGAGAAGATCAATTAAATTGGTCTCCGCCTTAAGGAGGATATAAACCACATACTAATCAAAAGCGCCTAGATTCGAAACAAGTTAGAGGGGCAGAAGCTGCTTCTTCTATTCAGCAAGGAAAGTCATCTGCTCTGCAAAGCCAAAAATTGATGACTACGACTTACAAGTCAGCCTCTGCACCTTTAATTCAATAGACTACGGCTAAAGTCTTCGGTCTAATTAAGAGTCAAGTACATGCACAAACACAAGCACAAGCAAACACAAAAGTAATTTTTTATACATTTATGTGCATATGTATAAAATATGGGAATGTTTCAAAACCCACGATTGACCGGCCGGCGAAGTTCTCCAAGGTTTTTATAGGGTAGAGTTTCAAAGTTTTAAGAGACTTGAGAGGCTGTTCTAGGGTTTTGAACTTGAGAATTATCCTTGAAAGTTTCGATAGTTTCGATGGGACTCGAAGAGGATTTTAAATGACTTGGGAAAGTGTCTGGAGTTCTAGATTCAAAGAATGTCCCTCGAGATTTATTATGGAACTAAGAAAGTATGAGTTTTAAGTGTCTTGGGAGGCTAGGTGTCCCACGATTTTGGACTCGAGGAGTGTCTCTCAAGGTTTTGATGGACCTGAGTAGGTTGCAACTCGAACCAACCTGATCCCAAACTTAAAATTTTAAAGCTTGGGCTGTGTAAATTACAGTTCGGGCGATACTTGATTTACAAAGTAAGAATCCAGTTTCATTTCAGCTTGGGCTTGGGTTACTGTGTCGGGCAACTTGAAACCTAACTCGAGCCCATCTCGATCGAATTACAAATCTCGAACACTAAACCAGATATTAGTGTTTTAGGATTTAGAATGTTGCACTTATTAGCTTTTTGTGTTTTTGTTTTATAGAGTATGGACCATAGTATTATGTAATGACATATTGAACTTATTAGCTTTTGATCCATTTGTTATTATCTCGTTGTTCGATCAATTAATTGACCGGGCATGACGATTTTATTGTCAGCGTGTGTGCGGGCGTGCCAAAGTCATGAAATCGGCTCAAGAGAAAAATCAGTTGGTGTCGAACACAGCATCTCTTTTGAGTGTTGTGTTGGATCAAACGATTCGTTAGGGAGAGAGAATACCAAACTCCCTATAGAGTTCTTTTTTGCCTCATTGAAGAGGATTTTAAGGTGCGCAAAGAATTGCGAGATTGAATCGTAGTAAGGAGGGAGGTCAAAGGAGGGAAATAGCAAGGAGGGAGATAGAAAGTGAGGGAGAGGTAGACAGATAGACTGATTAGATGAGGTAGGAAGTAAGAAATTTATGAGGGAGATGTAGAGTAAAAAGAGATAAGAGCAACCAAAGGGCTTGTAGCCCAATGGTATAACCTCCCCATCCTCAAAGAGGAAAGGAGGGGTTCGATCCCCAGTGTGGGCAAAAAAGTGTGTGAGTCCCCCAAAAGGGAAAAAAAAAAGAGATAAGAGCAATATTCTGTAAGAATATTGTGTCTGAGAAGAATTGCACGTGATGTAATATTTGTTAAGTGGTTGTGGAACCTTGAACTAGGAGTTCTTTTCATTTATTTATAGAAAACTTACATAACTAACTTCCTAAATCTAAGTTACAAGATAATAATGGAAATAAAAGAAATACAAAAAAATAAAATAAAATAAATAAATAATGCATATCCACATGCAACGTGTATTCAAGTCCTCTTGTTTGTAGCGTATTATCCCAAGCTTTCACAGAGTTGTAGTCATATTCAAACTCATTCACATGACTTCTGTATAACTGATCTTGTATGTAACAAACTGATATAGTTTTTCCCCTAAACTCCCATAGAGTCCAAGTCACACTTAAATGTTGTGTTTGAGAAGAATTGCACGTGATGCAATATTTGTTAAGTGGTTGTGGAACCTTGAACTAGGAGTTCTTTTCATTAATTTATTTATAAAAAACTTACATAACTAACTTCCTAAATCTAAGTTACAAGATAATAATGGAAATAAAAGAAATACAAAAAAAATAAATAAATAAATAAATAATGCATATCCACATGCAACGTGTCTTCAAGTCCCCTTGTTTGTAGCGTATTATCCCAAGCTTTCACAGAGTTGTAGTCATATTCAAACTGATTCACATGACTTCTGTATAACTGATCTTGTATGTAACAAACTAATATAGCTCTTCCCCTAAACTCCCATAGAGTCCAAGTCACAGACGTATTCACACAGTCAGTCTGTTGTAGCCCTCAGCTTTCATAGAGTCCATAGTTTATCAAATGGATTCCCATTAATACACATACCCCAGTTATGTAAGTGTCCATCTTCAATGTAAACTGATCATAAACACTCATTTGCATAATGAATAATAGAGTCTTTACCCACCAAAAGTCCATCAACACCTATCTTCAATCCCTGCACATTAGTTGGTCATTACAAGAAGAGTCTTATATCTTTAGAAACTTATCACCACCTAACTAGCTCCATTTATCACCAAATACACGCTTATATCAAATATGCTGCCTAAAATTAATTCCATGTATATACTAATTTTTTGCCATATCAAATACCAAAATGGCATCACGTGTCATGCCACTTTTTGGCGTCAACAACTGCTTCCCAATTTCAAATGTCTTATGGCTTATTAAGCCAATAAGATTTTTGAAATTTAAAATTATATTGGAATGGTACCTTTCATAACCATGGCTGATTGAACTAGGACTTAATTGTGAGGGAATGACAAACAACATGACTTCAAAACAACATGCACTTCATTTATTTTGAACCACCAATGATGTAGTTTTTATTTCATGCCAACCATATCACACTGGCTGATCACATTCTTCCATTCATCCTTTAAAGTTTGCTAAGTATTATTCTTGCACAGCCTGTCGAAAAGTTGCCTGACAACCATCGACCATCAATATATTCGAGATAGGTTCCATTATCCAAATTTAGCATAACATAGTCGTGATTGGCCGGGATCAAGTTATTATATTATGTCATATTGGCCGATTGGACTATTGGAAGAGTGGTATTGCTCCAATAGGCTTGAATTTCTCCATTAATCGGCCAAGCAAGTTCAATCCTCAGCCGATACACGTCTTTGGAAAATTCTTTTAAGTCAGCATCAACCAAACTCTTATTCACACTGACCAATGGTGATATTCCAGTCTTATAATTTTCAATAGATAGAATGGAGTCGGCCACATAAAAATTTGCATTGACTGGCCTATTCATTTTCTTCTATTTTTTAAGCAAATACATGACTGATCGGCCCTGCTTTCTCCATTAAAACTCTTATTTGGGTCTCCTTCCAAAATTGAAAGAAAATAACTTTGTCAATTTTTTGAATCAGCCAACTGGCCTCTGTCCTGGGTTGGCTGATTAATTCTTCTTTCTTCATTTACCACTGGCGGCTGATTATAATTAGACCAACCGTATGGCTGATCTACCACTGAAGGCTGGTATAGTCAGACCAACCATATGGCTAATTGGCCATCTTCTGTCTCCCGAATATCGCATGCTGTGGACTCTGGATAGGTGGTGGATTTGGTTGATCATGATAATGCCATCTTAGAGGCTGATTATTCTCGACCTGCCCCCCCCTCGAGTGCCGGTGTAATCGGTGAGTCTACCCTTCTTTCTCTGTTAAAGTCGTGTCCAAGGTCTATTGAACCTATGGGGTCGTTAAGAGGATTTACCTGCTGTTGTGGAATTATCTGATCATGCGATCGATCGCCTATTCGCAGCCTCAACTGGTGGATGATTTTTCACTCCAATTGCCTGAGAACTGCTGGATGATAGATTGACTTGTGTAGAAGGCTTAGGTGAAAGTAGTATTGGACCTTTCTATTTTAATTAGTTAACCTGTTAGGTATTCAGCTGATTAGCCGAATCTTGCATACCAAAGCTCTGATTGATCAGCAATGGCAGATTATTTCATTGAAATATGAACCTCTTCAAAATGAGTGTTATTTCGGATAATACCCTCATTAATTCGATCCATTCTAGTTTCAAATCCGTCGAAATGAACGCTCCTTGCATGTATAACATCCATTATGGCTGACAAATCTGCTAGATTGACTGTGGAGCCTCTAATTGGCTAAGAAATTTCTTTCTCATACTTATCATCGCCAGTGGTAGAATTCTTCGTGGTTCTTGGCTTATGCAGCATATTCTCAATTTTTTAGCACTTTTTGGTTCCATTGGAGGTGCCAAAATATGTTTGATTAATTAATCGATCGAACAGATCGATTATATTATTTGCGTGTATGCGGATGTGTCAGAGCCGTGAAATTGGCTCAAAAGAAAAATCAGTTGGTCGAACACAGTATCTTTTTTTAGTATTGTGTTGGATCAGACGATTGATTAGGGAAAGAGAATAGCAAACTCTTTATTGAGTTCTTTTTTGCCTCGATAAAGAGGAATTTAAGGTGTGTAAAGAATTGCAAGATTGAATCGTAGCAATAAGGGAGGTAGAAAGAGGGAGATAGTAAGGAGGGAGATAGAAAGTGAGGGAGATGTAGACAGAGAGACTGATTAGAGGAGGTAGGGAGCAAGAAATTTATGAGGGATATGTAGAGTAAGAAGAGATAAGAGCAATATTCAACGAGAATGTTGTATTTGAGAAGAATTGCACGTGATGCAATGTTTGTGAAGTGGTTGTGGAACCTTAAACTAGGAGTTTCTTTTATTTATTTATAGAAAACTTACATAACTAACTTCCTAAATCTAAGTTACAAGATAATAATGGAAATAAAATAAATACAAAAAATAAATAAATAACAAATAATGCATATTCACATGCAATATGTCTTCAAGTCCCTTTATTTGTAGCGTATTATCCCAAGCTTTTACAGAGTTGTAGTCACATTCAAACTCATCCATATGACTTCTGTATAACTGATCTTGTACATAACAAACTGATATAACTCTTCCCATAAAGTTCAAGTCATACTTGGACTTATCTACACAGCTAGTCTGTTGTAGCCAGCTTTTACAGAGTCCATAGTTTATCAAATACCTTCCCATTAATACACATACCCCAAGTCATGTAAGTGTCCATTTTCAATGTAAAATGATCATATATATATATATATATATATATATATATATATATATATATTACGGATCAATTGAACCACTTGAAACACTTATTTGCATAATGAATAAAGTTATTGCCCACCAAAAGTCCATCAACACCTATCTTCAATATCTGCACATTAGTTGGTCATTACAAGAAGAGTCCTACATATTTAGAAGCTTATCACCACCTAACTAGTTCCATTTATCTCCAAATACACGTTTATATCAAATATGCTATCCAAAATTAATTCCATGTATATACTAATTTTCTACTATGTCAAATACCAAAATGGCACCACGTGTCATGCCACTTTTGGGTGTCAACACTCGTACAAATATCTTTCATTATCTTTTTTTTTTCACAAATTGAAATCTAGTTTAAATGACACGCATATGTAACTGAATCTATTTGTAATCCAGGTAAGATGGGAGCATTTATCACATTAGTTATGAAAATGTTAAGGTTACTTCATTTGTTACAACAACTTGAATTCTAACATGAAATATCAACTTTAGTTGAAAGTTCGAATTCAACCTGAGCTTAAAAAATTAAGAATGGATTGGGTTTGGGTTAATGGTTGGGTTGGATTAGTGTTGAAGAGTTCATACCTCAGGTTGAGCCTATAACCAGCCCAAATTAAACCCTTAGACCTGAGACGCTAGGCTTTAAGTTACTTGAGAGTGTGTCTTAGGATTTTTGACTCAAGGGTTGTCCTTTAAGATTTTGATGAACTTGGGAGAGTTTCTTAGAGTATTACTACTTTAATTTACCTGGGAGAATGTCCTAGGGTTTTGTAGTTAAGGAGTGTCGGTCAAGATTTTGATAGATCTGAGAGAGTATGGGAGGGTTTTAAGTAATCTAGGAGGGTGTACTAAGATTTTAGACTCGTGGAGTAAATGTTGGTGATGTCACACATATATACCATGTGATCACTGGTATGCCTATATAATGAAAACGCATCATATCAACTTCTTGCAGTGTTTTTACACGTTGAACAACTTTATTTTTTCAACTAGAAACAGGCTAAACGGCCTTAACAAAAGTTCATCCTTGTTAATCCATAAAATTTGTCCCGCATACGTGCAAAAAAAAGGCTGAGAAAAAGCTAACACGCTAATGGGATGATGATATGAAGTTGACGACTTGGCCGAATCATTCAAAAAGATTCCGGTCAACATGATTTTTCAAAGCATATTTTCGAAAGAGATTTGGATCTTCTCCTTCAAGGAGAGGTTCAAACATTTATCTAATCAATCAGACAGTATCATATCATCAACTCAAAGTTGATAAAACACGTACTGTGCAGTGACATAACAGTGTCTCGTGAATTCTTGGACCTCAAAATGAGGGGAGGATTCAAATCCTTGACAATTAATTCAAATGGATCAATTATTTGAATTTAAAAAATAAAGCATGAGCTGTTGCAAAAAGTGTTGTCAAATTGGATGCAATGTGAAATATAAAGGTACTGTCCATTAAGTGTTAACATGTATATATGGTACGTGAATGAGCAGGTGGGATTTAATAGCTGGGCGTGTACCTGGGCGGAAGGCTGAAGATATAGAGAGGTTTTGGATAATGAAACATGGCAAAGTATTTGCCCATAAAAGGAACCACCATGCTACCACAAATTCATGACACCACCCGGCCCGACCCGCCCCCTCATTTGTTCTCTAGCTGCAGGTTTTAAGCAAAATTTTCCCTTTTCTCTGACTTTTTTTTTTTTTCTCTCTCTCTCTCTCTATATATATATATCTTTTTTGTATACAAGTTTCATTTCGTTACCCACCTTGTAAAAAAAAAAGAAAAAAGATTTTCTATTTATATATAGTTTCTTATGAAATGGATATCTTAATTATCAAATACTGGATATCTTTATTTTCTCCCTGTCATTTTCACACAGAATATCACTTATATCAATATGTTTTTCTTGGAATATCCTCTATTTAATTTGACTTTAGGGTCACCTATTCCTTTGTGACCGAACCAATCTAAAACGTGCATATTACAGTCCTCTTAAGGTTTAAGAAGCATGCATGCTTGCAGAGTCTATTGATGAGAACTCACAACACAATAAAAAAACTTCGCCCAGAACTTGACTAAAGAAAAAGATCATAACAAAATTGCTGATAACTTACATGCAGCCTATATATATATATATATCAGTTTAACCATGCGAAATGCATAATTTTATATAGATAGAACAGTGCAATATTCATCTCTATCTCATTCATGGATTAGGACTTAGGAGCCACAGTTACAATTGCAACCGTCATGACTGTGAGTCCCATAATTCATTCAAGAGCACTCACTACTGCAGCAATTGTCTTTCGCATCGCATTGGGTGAGGAGTCACAATCATTACAGTCATGACTCCAGCTAACATATGTACAGTGGATGGTGATTTTTCCTCCGCCAGTTTTAAACGTGTGTGTTATGCGAACTAAGGTGGTGGCCCACACGACATAAATCACTTTTGAAAATTGTCTATCATTTATCATTATGTAGTGTGATTTGGTTTAAATACATGCCGCATTTTGTTACCCTCTGCTTTCCATTTGTTCTGTCCCACCAAAATTGGTTGCAATGACTATAATGCCAATGACTAAGATAAAAAAGACTTTATTATCCTTAAAATGTCGTCAAATTACAAAAAAATAAAAAAAAATAAATCGTTTTAACTGAAAAAGACCTCATCTGCATCGCTCTCTCTCTCTACCCACCCACCACCGCCACTACAATCTCCGTTGCCAACCAGTAAAAACCAACCACAGTAACATTCAAAGCTGAAGAAAAAAAAAAAAAAAAGACAATTAACATAACAAAGGAGCCAAATGTAAATAAACGGACATGCAAGGATAAACACGGCAAGAGAGAGTGTTCTAGAATCATTTAATTCAGGTAAAAAGGCATAGGAGACTGAGGTTTCCTCTTGGGCTGTATGCTACCTTCAGCTGTTTGCAATGTTGCTTAATTCACAAAGCATCAAAATCTATATATATATATATAATCGCCAAAATCTTTGCAATGTCGATTGATTCACAAAACATCAATATATATAAATATATCTATACACACAAACATATATATAAATTGGGTTATATCACCAACCCCACCTCCTCTCAAATTTCTCCTTTGCGATTTCAACATCAAAAATCCAAAATCTTGATTTCTTTATCCGCTCTCCCCATCCTTTCTACAGCTGTCTTAACAGGAACGAAGCTAAAGACGTCTTTCCCATTCTTGAATGGAAGCAGTTTTCTGGTAAGAAATCAAACCCTTTTCTTCCAAATCTCAATCTAAAACACTCCCAATTCAACACATTTGTCCCAAAAAATGGAATTGGCTTTTCCTTTGTTTCGCTTTTGACATTAAATACATTTTTTTTATAAAAAAAATCGTTACACAATGGATACATTAATATCTACATTGTAACAACATAAATCAACACCAATTATTATAAGTCCGCACAAGACGAAATTATGAAAACCCTTGCATGAGAAGATTTTAGTTCCTTAAAATGAGTATTCTATGTAGGGACATTTTAAGATTTCGTCACCTTGGGAAACAACAACTGTTAATGATATTTAAGTTCTTGAATTTGTGACTCGATCCAAAGCACTCGAATTCTCGTTTTTTTTTTTCTACTCTGAGTGAAAGAAAATGACAAAGGGAGTAAGTTATTCCTATTTTTATAACAAATAGAATCTTGAAACTGTAACCTTTTCTTTTTTTCTTTTAATTTTTTTATTATACAAGAAAAGAAGAGATACAATTTCTGTTTTCTTCCACTTGTCCAAAAGGGGTGCAATATGGTTTTGTGGGTCTTTTTTGTCTACTCACTCCTCCCAACAAACTCAATGACTTCTTTTTCTTCTTTACATCTCAATTATTCAACTCATAAATGATAATTCAAAGAGTAAAAGATACCCTTTGAAATTGGTTTTGCTCCCGTCGGAATCGGATCAGATTTCATCTTGAGTCGGGTTTTGCTTTCATCCTGTTCAGATTTGGTATTAACTAGATCTGATCTTGTAATGGGTTTATTGTGCTGATAACTGTCTTGTGACTGCAACTGTGGAGTTGTTGCGGTAAATCTGGCCTGACCTTTGGGTCACTCCTGTTGTTGGAGCCTCATTCTGGCTTGGCTTTATATCTCATTCTGCCTTGGCTTTGTGCCTCTGTGATGCTTTGAAAATTGGCCTTTAGTGCCTTTGTAATGAAAAATAAATAAAAAAATTCAACAAAATGGCAGCTTTAAATTCCAATGCTTCACTCATCCCTTCTGCTCATAATTACTGCACTTTTCATCTATCTTTTTTTATTTTATATTTTGGCAGGTAAATCATACACGCATTTATTTGGTAAAAAAATATATTATCACTTGAATCAAAGTTTTCTGCTGAATTAACCTGTTTGACAGTTGCCAAACACAACCCGATTTCACTTTCCACTTTCTCAATCCATCCAGTTCCCAAACGAGCGACAATTCGATTTTGCAGCTCTGAATTCTAATTTCCCAGGAACTTTTAGTACAGAAGATTTTATCTACTAATGAGAAAACTCCATTGATTATGAAGAAGAGACTATATTGATTAAACATCTTTATACAATTTTCACACAACATATGGGAATTGCAACTAGGTTAATTACAAACCTAACAGCTCTCAGGAAACATGGATACAAGTGCACAGAATAAGCAACAAACAGTACTCCATCTGAAACCAGAAATCAAAGAAAAGGAAAAGACCTATTAAATGGTGATAAACTATATAGTACTACTAGTCTACTAGAACAAGTTAATGATGAAATAAACAGATTAAAATAGGAAAAAGTTAAAAACTGAACCTTCTCCAGCACTTAGATGGATGGTTCCTTCTCCTCTTTGGTACTGGAAACAGCATTGGGTCCGTCTTTTATTTCATTCCCAGATTTCCTAAGAGCTTCCCTTAGCCCCAACACAATGAATAAGTTGGTTAAAGTCAGCAGTGACTCTGCCCCACCATGTAACCAATCCACATTAGCTAAGGATGTTCCATAGTTCACCTTCGCTGTTCCAGATGCATCACATTTGATAATTGCAGTTAATGTTAGAAATTCACAATGACAATTATTTTTCAAAATTAACTAAATTTAGCTCGGTAAAGAGAAGTTAACATATATTCCAGCTGGGACTGCTCGAAAGAAGAGAGGGCAGCAAAAACCAATATGGAAGGAATCAGTACAGTTGAAACAAAGTGGTCAAGAGTAACTAAGGATCAATGATAACATAGCAATTGAGATAAGAAGCATTCATGATCCAAATATATATATATAAATAAGAAGGTTGTGTGGTATTGAGCAAAGGCAATCTGGCTAATAATGTAGGAAGAGGAACATACCGGAAAGGGATAAAAGAGGAAGAACCAGGAACAAATTTAAGAATTTACATCACATGTGAAGTTAATCACAAAAACAGAAGTGGAAGCTCTATTAGCCGGGAAGCCATGAGTTGAAAAGGAATTAAACCTGCTTCAAACCAACTAAAAATCCAACGACTACTGACTTAAAAATGAAAATTCTAAAACAAAAGATATTTTCTTCCTATTCACTGTATTTGGACAGCTTCCATCCAATAATAATGATTGGCCCAAGCTGTGAATATTTAAAGGATGAATTACTATCCATATGAGCCAACAGAATGTGGTATAGAAAATGTGAGGTGCAAAGATACCTATTCTTTTATATGCAACCTGTGATTGGGGGTGGTGATAAATATAAAAGAAAAAGAAAGGCATAGGCTATTTGTGACTACAATGTAATTACAGCAGATTCTGTTGCTCCATCGCAATCAACAAGGCATGTGAAACGGAATAGAGTTTGTAACACAATCATAACAGGTGTTCTAAATGTAACCAACTCAAAGCAAAAGACCAATGACAAGGAGGCAAGTCAGAGTTACAGTGAGTCACTGTAGGTACACAAAATCGCCCAACGTAAAATCAAGCAATTAATAAGTGCATAACACTCAATAATTAAAGAAATTAAAGGAGACAAACAGGATTTACATGGTTCGGCACAATTCGGCCTACGTCCATGGATGAGAGGAGACTTTCTTTTCATTTCATCAGATATTACAAGAATTGCACTCAGGATTTCCCTGACCTAGCCACCGCCGGCCTCTCCCCTGAGGGGATTTTCTATACGTATTTATACAAGGAGTGTTTCCATTCTAGTGCTGATTTGGTGCCGATTACTCCGTGATTCTCCCTTGATTTGAGGCTGATTTATATTAGTCCCTTCTCTCAAGGAAAGAATCTGATATTTCCTCATTTGAACCTGATTTGATGATCTCTCTTTGACCGGTTGACTGTAGCTGCCACAGGTGATGTCCACGTTAGCACAATTACTTTCCACGTATCTTTTTTAGTACTGACCCAAATCATTCCATGTGTATCATGTTGACTTTTCTTATGCTCAGGTGTCTTCTTTCTATTGGTGGGAATTTTCTTCCCCCACACTCAGCCCCCAATTCCCTTTAGTTGGACGTAACAGTCTCAACTGGAGAGAATTTATACAAATTCATGCTTCTAATCATTACGGAGGTAGGGGTGCTCTTGTCTAACCATGTCTTAGCCCTTTTCTTGTCGTTCGGTTCTTCAGACCACAGGGTTGGCCCTTTGTCACTCAAACATTTTGTTGGCGATCAGCCACCTGTGCTACTAGCTATCAACTCCATTTGGCCCCATTTGGCCTATTGTTACTTTTTTATGATGTTAGGCTAGTCATGCCTTTGTCATTTTATTCATATTTGGCGCTCGGCTAGTCCTGCCTTTTTATTGGCTGTCAGCCCCCATTGCCATTTTACTGGAGATCAGCCCCCTTTGGCTTGTTACCACTATTTATTGGAGTTCGGCTGGTCATGCCTCAGCCAATTTATCATTTGGCTCTTGAGGTCGTTTGGCTCTTAAGGCTTTATTATTTTTGGCAATCAGAATCTTGTTCCTTAGCCTATTTATTCATTTGGCTCTTGGGCCTTGGCGTTCGGCTGATCAGGCCTTAGCTAGTTTTTCGTTCGGCTCTTGGAGCCTTTTTTATTCTAGCGTTCGGCTGGCCTTGCCTTAGCCAATTTCATTCATCTAAGACTCTTGGTTAACCATGCCAATGTCTTTCCACTCATATCTGGCGTTTGGCTGGCCATGCCTTAGCCATTTGTTTGTAGTGCTCGGCTAGTTATGTTGAGGTTTTTTTTTTCTGACGTTCGGCTGGCCATGCCTTAGCCATTTGTTTGTAGTGCTCGGCTAGTCATGCCGAGACTTTTTTTCTGGCGTTCGGCTGGCTATGCCTTAGCCATTTATTTGTAGTGCTCGGCTAGTCATGCCGAGACTTTTTTTCTGGCGTTCGGCTGGCTATGCCTTAACCAATTTCATTTGTTTGGCACTTAGGGCCTTGGCGTTCGGTTGGTCATGCCTTAGCCAATTTTCTGTTCAGCATTTGAAGCCTTGGTGTTTGGCTGGTCATGCCTTAGCCAATTTTTCTTTTGTTTGGCACTTAGGGCCTTGGCGTTCGGCTGGTCATGCCTTAGCCAATTTCATTTGTTTGGCACTTAGGGCCTTGGTGTTCGGTTGGTCATGCCTTAGCCAAATTTTCTTTTAGGCGATCGGCTTATAACGCCAGCTGCCTCTTTTTTCTTTTAGGCGATTGGCTTATAATGTCAGTTGCCTCTTTTTTTTTTCTTTTTGGCTTTAGGCTGGTCATGCCTTGGCCAATTCATTCTCAGTTGGCGTTCGCCTGGCCATGGCTTCGCCAATTTATTCGTTCGGCACTTAGGGCCTTGGCGTTCGGCTAATCATGCCTTAGCCAATTTTTTTTCTTTTAGGCGATTAGCTTATAATGCCAGTTGTCTATTCTTTTTCTTTTTTCTTGCGCTCAGCCTTGTTGGCTTTTCATCACTCAAATTTTCAAAAGATGACAGTATGATGGTCAAATGTTATTTACACGAAAGTAATTATAACATGAAGCATAAAATATTAAAAAAGACAGACATTGGCAATTGGCTTTATATTGCTTTCTGCCACTTTATATTTCTTCTCCAGCATTCAGCCCCTATTGGCTACTTGCCACTTTTTTTCGGCGTTTATCCTTTCTTAGATGTTTCCCCAGTTTTATTCTTCTAAGTTCAGAAAGACATATATAATAATTGTCATTTGAAATAGTTCCTTGTGCATTGCTAGCCAAGGTTTTCAATCTAATATATAATTTAAACAGAACTTCGAGGTCTAAATTTTCTCATTTGTCAAATGAGATTATTGATTCTTTAGCATGAAAAACGATAGAGAGAACGACATACCTGAAATTTACCGAGGCTGGCAAAATCCTCCACTTTCTGTTAATCGATGATCTCTTTAATTTCCAACAATCCTTTCACCTTGACGTCATTCATTGGGGGGCCTAAAGAGGATTGAGTTGTGGTATAAGGAGACTCGAGCACCATCTCATCAACTTAAGGCAAATTTTTATAAGTTGCTTAGGTTGATAGCACTTTCAGCTTTCAACCTTGATTCGGGATTGTCTAACCACCGATCTGTGTATGTAATGGATTGATGGTGGAGGTCTTGCATTTATTTGATGGTTGATGTTTATGGTGGTGTGTTTGAGCATACTCCTTCGGGTTCTTTCTCTAAGGAAACGACAAAGCTTTATAAAGCTCTTGTGGACTGTTTTGCCAGTGATCTTTCCAATGCACCAATCGAACATTTCAGGTATCCATGCCATGCAGGTAGGGGAAACAACCTACTGTTTGGCCATGTGTAATTAACCGTCAGAGGAGGCCGAACCTTCATTGCTGCAGATTTGATAAGCCAAGCACTAACGAACCGGTAAACCATCACCAACAATCAATCTTATTTTGTGGTGCAAATTGATTCTATTTTTTGGATTTGGGCAACAACCAATTGGCTTTGATCATGAACCGCCAATCAGCGGGGTTTGGTTTGATGAAGTTTATGCCCGATTGAATGTTGGGTTCCAACGATTTTGCCTCTTGATCTGAAGATCGCTGAAGCTCAATGTTTGCCTAACATGAACCAGTCTCCTAGCGCATTGTCGCTGCTTCACCGCCATCGACATCTTCTGGAAACCCTTTTCCCGACAGAGCCAGTTCGAGTACCGGAATGGCCAGAATATATAATCCTTGTCTATAGAGATAAGTTTCTATTTGCAAATTATTTAAGAAATCTAAAACAATATTTTTAATTTCGTCATTCAAATAAGACTTATCTGAGATTTGCAGATGGATGTTGAGAATCATATATAGGTTGGGCAAGGATCCAATCAAGTATGTTGATCCGCAGTGAAACTTAAACTTGGCTTTCGCTTACTGTGGATGTCTGACGAAATATAAGTTGGTCTTGGTGGTTGCTCAGATCCCAATTCACCATGAAAAGTTACCGGTCTTCAGCTCCGGTTGGTTAGACTTGAGACCACCAATAGGTTCGGAGATAGTAGGGAAATGTTATTTTACCACTGCCGATCCATGCTGGTCCTTCAAGCAGCGATCAACTCCAATGACTGATCATTCAAGCACCGATTCATCAAACCCATGGTTGACATCGTGCCTATCACTGGATTGATATTGTGCCGATCGTTGTTGGATTGGCGCTAATCGCTAATTGATATTACCCCAATCAAGGATGAAGATAGCTCATGATAAGCCTGATCGGCGATATCCATGATTGGACAGTTCGAAGCAATGATCGGCAAAATGATGATCTGAAGTGCTGGTCAGCGATGATGATCTAGATCGATGGATCTGGCCATGGATTTTTGCAGGAGTTTACCATGGTCTCCCACCAATTATATCGATTTGCGGATGACTGCCGACGTGTATACTATATCGCATGCCAGCTTCAGCATGGATGATTGCAAGGTTTTAACCATGCTGGAATGGAACGACCGATCACACCATGGTGATCCATGGGGGATATCGTACGGATCGGTGGTGATCCATGGAATAGGAACCTTTGTTGCCGGCGGCAACCACCATTCTCCACCATTGATCAGGCTTCTTGTGATGGACAGTTATACTTTTGCCCCGCGATCTGTTCATGGTGGCTTGTATATATAGTTTTATATACATACAATACAAACAGAAATACATGCTTTAGTGTATATATATATATATATGATATAAAACTGTACTTGAGAGAGTGACTTAGCTTTGATTCACCGATTAAAGATCGGATCGAATGAATTAGATTCCTTGCCAACGGATCTTGAGAAATTGCCCGAAGCATCACATGGTTCACGTCAGACTCAGGAGTGAGAGACTCGTGGTGAGTCAAAAACGATTGAATTCATACTCGTTTCCCACAGACGGCGCCAAAGTGTAGGTACACAAAATCGCCCAACGTAAAATCAAGCAATTAATAAGTGCATAACACTCAATAATTAAAGAAATTAAAGGAGACAAACAGGATTTACATGGTTCGGCACAATTCGGCCTACGTCCATGGATGAGAGGAGACTTTCTTTTCATTTCATCAGATATTACAAGAATTGCACTCAGGATTTCCCTGACCTAGCCGCCGCCGGCCTCTCCCCTGAGGGGATTTTCTATACGTATTTATACAAGGAGTGTTTCCATTCTAGTGTTGATTTGGTGCCGATTACTCCGTGATTCTCCCTTGATTTGAGGCTGATTTATATTAGTCCCTTCTCTCAAGGAAAGAATCTGATATTTCCTCATTTGAACCTGATTTGATGATCTCTCTTTGACCGGTTGACTGTAGCTGCCACAGGTGATGTCCACGTTAGCACAATTACTTTCCACGTATCTTTTTTAGTACTGACTCAAATCATTCCATGTGTATCATGTTGACTTTTCTTATGCTCAGGTGTCTTCTTTCTATTGGTGGGAATTTTCTTCCCCCACAGTCACTATGGTACCGACCTTCCTATCACTTATAGAGTGTAAACACAGTCTTATTCAAGTCGCATTCAAGTGCACAAGCCTCTTTAATTTCTGAAGGAATACGGAACCTAAATTCAGATTGTTTTTCACTAGTTGTACAGCAATAAAAGAGAGAGGCAATACAACAGCTGTATATCAGAAAATGCCTAAAGTCATGCCTTTCATATGATCCATTGAACAGATAAGAAGGCACAATAGAAGAAATAAATACATGGAATATCATAGTGGGATGTGGCTACACCAGAGTGTAAAAGATTCTAAGTTAGCGACTTCCCAACAATCAAACAGAATATTGAGTAATTCCAATTTACAAATGTTGTACCTAATGGTCCTAATCTTCCTTCCACGGACCCCAAACTTCGTTATAATGCAACGGGAAGAAAAACACTCCTGCCTACTCGACAGGACATTCAACTCAACTGAACAAATCCTTCTCTGAACTTATAACTGTAATCAAGTAGGGTTAATAAATGGTCGAGTACTGAATGGGAGTTACCTGATACCATTTTTGGTGTGTAATGTTGTACTATATTGTTGCTTTTCCTAGTGCAAGTGCTTGCCCAGTCCTGTTGATTGTTTTGTTGCTGCTCTTTACTCTTGGGTGGGATGTATATTGGCTGCAGGCTATCAGAGATGTGTTTTGATGCTGCTCTTTGCTCTTGGGTGGGATGTATATTGGCTGCAGGCTATCAGAGACATGTTTTGTAAGAGGGGGGATAGTGAGTGTAATGGTTTTGATTGTAATGTTTATTGTTTGTATTGCTGCTTGGGAGATATATTGGAGTACTGTTATAGGGGGTGGTTTTTACTTGTTTCGTGGGTTTGGGGTTTTCACCTGGGGGATGGCCCTTGTATATGTGTACTTAAGCTTTATGCCTGATTTGTTGTTATTACATTGCTTTATTCTCAAAAAAAAAAAAGTAGGATATATTTTGGGATCATTGACTTCATCCCTCAAAATAAAATAGATTTGAAGTCATCTATAAAGAAATTTCATTGTCAGAAATTAGCTTGAGTTCTTATGCATAATAACACTTCATTATATCAGATTCGGTAACTGAATGTAAACTTCCTCCATATAAATGTTTCTCAAGAGACACCATCATTCCTAAAATTGAAGGCACTTATACCACACTGAACCTCCAGAAAACACACAAAAATCGAAAAAGGTACCCCTTAATAAGCTCATATTTATCTTGGGGGAAACAACTAAAATTTTACAAGAATATACCCTTCATTCAAGTGAAACAAGTCAAATTTTAATTTGGAATGAAAATATGTCATAAGATTCAACATTATTCATTTACCTGTTTTCTCAATTTTCTCAGCAATCAAACAGAGGTTAGCTTATGACTCCAAATACAAATAAATGACATGAGAACGGTAGTGGTTGTGGAGCCTGAATCATAAGTCCGGGTTTTGTTGCCGTTTCTTGTGAGGTTTCAGAGAGTTCTCCACTGTAAACCCTCATTATTGTTGATAGTGAATTTTTTGGTACACTCTATGGATGTAGGCAAAATCTTTTACCGAAACATGTAAATTTGTGTCTTTTGTGATTGTTTCTCTCTTACTTGTGTTTTCGATTTCTGATTTATTCCCAACAACAACTAAGTTCCAACAGAAATTCATGCATTGCTAAAAAAAATTCCACCCAATTTCTTAAATTGAGAATCAGATTGGCCATCTAAAATCAACCCGATAGAAACAGCACAAAATAAACGTCAAAGAGAGAAAAATACTCAACAGGAAAATAAATGTTTATCGGTCTGTTCAAGTTTATTAAAGCAACTGAGCTATAAACCCTATAAACAAACAGAAACCAATTCCATTCAACAATTAGAAAACCAAAAAAAGGGAAGATCTGAAAGAAACTCACTGGTGGCCCCCACAAAAGCAAGTAAGAAATAGAATCCAAAGAGAGTGAGTTTTGGAGCGGACTTGGATTTAGTGATGAAGTACAAGAAACCAATGTAAGGGAAGAGAGAAGCTGCAAAGAGCTGCGAAGCTATGCTCTGTGAATCAATGGAGGGTGCCCATGGATCAATAGGCAACAGTGCTCCACAGGCAATCCCTCCTCTCACCCCACAAAATCTTCTCCTTCTGCAACAATTGAAATGTCTGGTTTCTCTGTAAGGCTTTGTTTGGACATTTTGCCATGAAACAGAGGAGAAACCCAGAAAGGTGGGGTTATTCCAAAGAGGGTGCACACAATTAATCATCTTTGAACGAAGCGTCTTTCTCTATTTTGCACAGTACACAGTTACAGGCATTTCATCTTATCGGACCAAGGATAACATTTGATCAAGACCACCAGATCAGTAGACATTTTTAAGTGTTAGTTCAATGGTCCGGCCCTGCCCTGATTTGAGTGGTGTTGGGTCAGCCATTTTTGGCTCATAACCGGGAAGATTATTGGGTTTTGGGCCGTCATGTTGTCTTCTAAGGTAAATTATCAAAGTTGCAAGAACCAAGCAAGTAATTCTGACCAAGAGTTATAGTTCTGTAGTTTCTCACCCTTAAAAATAGTAGTGTTCACAGGACTTGCATTCTCTTCAGCCGTGGAGACTCCGTCAAGAGTCAAAATTGTACCGTGATTAGAGTGCACCATCATGGACGGGCCTCAGTAATTTATGAGAGTGACAACCTTTAACAAAAAAATAAAAATAAAAATTAAATATAAATAGAGGGATGGAGTATATATACAGAGAGAGAGAGAGAGATAAAGTTAGAAGATGGGGGGGGGGGGGGTGATGGAGAGAAAAATATTTAAAACTCTTTAGGATGATGGATTTGGAGGGAAAAGAAAAGAAAGAGAAGGATAAGACTTTATCAATTTATGGAGCCAATACTAGAAATATATCAAACACCAAAAAGTATTGTAACATTTGTCAACTTAATAAAAGTAATTACAACACCTTTTTATAAGATTACATAAATACCCTACACATTCTCCTGCACATTTTCATTATTTATTTTTGAGTCTTTGGTCCAAATTACCCTTCACTTTTTTTTTTTTAACTAATACCCAATTGCCTTTTTCTCTCTAAACCCACTCCTATAACCACCACCACAGTCCCCACCCCCTCAACTGCCACCACCATCTCACTAATAGTCCTTTCCATGGTCTGATAACGTAATATATATATATATATACACACGCGTACATATGTATTCTAGTTCCCACAGCAAGCCTTCAAAGCGATAACAATAAGGATCCAATTTCTCTAAGAATGAAATAAAAATATGAAAACGTAACTGCAAGAAGTTTATTTACAAAATCTCAAACATCAATTTTTGAGAAATTTGAGAAAACCCATTAATGAGATTGAAAAACCCAACTTAATACAAGTCATGAACTTCAAAACCCAGAATATATATATATATATATATATGAAACACCACTAAGAGAACCAGAAATTTTAGCCGTCCTAATTGGGAATACAATCTGCAGAAGAGGAGTAAGAAGAAGACGATGGAGATTTCTCACTTGTATTTAATGACGCCAATAAATTTCTGATTCCTATCGATGATACGTTTTAGAATGGTCAAATTAGGCCCATTTTTTCTTTATTCAACCGAGAACTCCTCATCAGAGAAGGTTTGATGCCATCGGAGAATAATTTGCATTCTCGAGAGGTAAGGTATCGGATGTCGCAGAGGGCTTCAATTCAGCTTCGTTACTAGAGATCTCGCACGTTTGATTTCCATTTGTGGGGTGGGGATGGTGGTGGTGGAGGCGGTGCCATTGGTTTGATTGTTGAAAGGGGTGGGGACTGTGGCGATGGCGGTGCCACTATTGAGTTGGGTCTCTGTTCCATTTGATTTGGTTGTAGCCTTCGAGAGTGTTTCTCTTCAATTTTGCTGACTAAGTATGATTTTCGTTGTCGAAGACTATTCAATCGTTGTGGTTTTAGTGAATTTCAGAGGAGGGTTTTGTGGGTGAGGTCAAAAATGAAAAAATTACAAGGGATGGGGCAACGGCGGAGGTCGGTGGCGACAAAGTGGAACTCAGCGACTGACATTTTGGAGGTGGTGGAGGAATTAGGTTATAGTAAATTAGTTAAAACAGCTTCTATTCTTTTCTTTTCTTTAGCTCATCCGAACAAAAATGTTATAATTTTTTTTCCTTTGTTCCTACTTTATCCAAACATTAATAAACTGTGTATTACTGTCTTTTCTTTTATTTTTTATTCTCTCATAACTAATCTTATTATTATTATTTTTTATTGTTTATCCAAACAAGGCTTTAGAGAGAAAAAGAGAGAGGGACAGAGAGAGATGGACACACAGAGAGAGGACAAAGAGAGAGAAAGAAAGGGGAAAAGAGATAGAGAGAGAAATATAGGGGAAGAGAGAAACAGATGGGAAAAGAGAGATTTAAAAAAAAAAAATTAGGGGGATAAGTTTTGATATTACACAAAAATATAAGTATATAATAAATAAATAAAAAATTAAGTGGGGGCATCCGACCACATTGGCTGTGTACGTGCCTGACCGGCGTATATTTTGATTATTAATGTTGATAAAGCAGATTTAATATATACCAAAGTTTTCTTTGTGATAAAATACTGTTGAAAATGAACCAGAGAAAACAAACATTTACGCAGACAAGCAAATACAATTGTTTTCTGCGATTTAAGAAGAGCGAAAATCTTTCCCTCAACTCAAGACGATCAAAATATAGATTAAAATTATTACTCATCCTCATCGATCAGTCATCGTTAAGAATAAGAGAACAGCAATATAGACGTACAGTGACCAAACTAAGCTCGAGCTTGAGGGGCATTACCAAATAAATTAACAAAGCTTAAATATCATTTAATTCAAAATGAGGTGACCAATTGGTCGATTTCAAGTCGAGACAGAGGGCTCTAAAACTCCAAGTCGCCTTCCACAATCCACACTGTCATCTAATATCTTCTTCATATCATATTTGTATTGGAACCCCTCTTTCACAAGCTTTGTAGAATCACATTTGCTTCCTCTTTCCCTTTGAGGTCCACCCATGAACCTAAAGCTAGTCAAACCCAAGTCAGTATAATTTTTTAATGTTCAAGAAATAAAATTAAATATGGATAATAAATAAATTATTTAATATTAAATCATCCATACTTACTCTTCAGATATCTTGAATTCGGGGTAGTTTTCTTGGTAGTAATTTAGCATATCTTGCATGGTTGGATCTGTGGCTGCACATATGAACCTGCCTCTGAGTGAAGGCCTCTCCATACAAAATAAATGTGCTTCACAAACATCGTCAATGTGTAGTAGAGGAACTGAACCTAAAAGTTCTTGCAAAAATCTTAGTCCATTGTAATAAGAGAGATTGCCTGTAAGCTGTGATATGGTTAAATCTAAGCTAAATGGTACGTAGGAAAGAAGTGTATCTCCTGCCACTAAACCACAAACCAGGGTTACAACTTCTAATCTACCATTTTCAATCTCATTATACCTCAGTACCCCTTTCTCTGCTAGTGTCTTTGATTTAGAATATTCCTGCATGCATAAAACAAAACCAAAAAATTAATACTATTCATTTTTTGCAATCAACTCCTGTAAATTAAATTAATTTATTTACAGAATCCACCACACTATGCAAAATTTTAATGAGTAATGAAGTTAAGTATGTACACTCAATAAATGTTCTCCTTGAATGTATGAAAGGTTAAGAGAAGTCCAGCACGATTCATTCATGGAAGATTCATAGCCACTCCCATCTTCTTTCAGTGGTGATGAAGCTGTCGCAGATGCAGTATAGATGAGTCGCTTCACCGTCTGCGATTTCATGCAACAATCAGCTATGCTTTTCATTCCTGAAACAGTAGCTTCAACACTATCCTTGTCCTGCTTCATTAATTAATTAATTTATTTATTTATCAGAAAAAAGAAGCCATTTAAATGTTAGTTATAACCAAATATTCCAAATTGCTTGAAACATATATATATATATATATAACCCGAGCGACATGAGAAAAGAATTAAGTTAGCCAAATACAAAAATGAATTAATGACCTGAGAGCTCTGGATTTCGACTGGCTGTGGCATAGGGGTAGCCACATGGAAAACAAATTGGCACCCTCTAATTGCCTTTTCAAACTCATGGGATTTGTACAAATCAGCTTGGAATAACACCAATCTCGTGTCTGCGTTAGGGAGGGACTTTAAAAGCCCTACCTTAGCTGTGTCCTCTGCAACAAAGATTAAAGGCAATAATAATAAACACAATTATATAAGCATATGTGTGTATGTATGTGTGTGTGTGTATATATATATATATATAGAGATAGAGAGAGAGAGAGAGACCTAAGTTCCTTAGTGTTGCATGGACAGTGTGGCCTTTTTCCAATAGCTTCTTCACAAGCCAAGATCCTATGTATCCGGAACCTCCGGTAACACAAACATTACAAAGGCTGTAATTCTTTTCCATCAATGAGGTCTTTTTTCTCTTTCAAAATGTATTCTGTTGGGGTGTTTAGTTTCAAATTATGGGTCTCTTTTATATCTATATATGTATCTTCCCTCTTCTGTGGTTTTTAATTTATCACCTTATCTAGAATAGCTCCCCCACTACCACTTCTTTTCCTCTTTTGTTTCACGTCAACACGTGTATGGTTCTTACTTGGTTTGGTTGAAGTCAACTTTCACTCTATGGTACTCGATTGCCTTTTCTGCATATAGAGTACAAACGTCTTTTCACATAGCTAGCACAAGGGCAAAATTGAATTTCTAAATTTTCTAGTCGATGACATCAGCAAATTATGTTGGTGTCCATCAGAGTTAGTTTGAAAATGGAGGTGACCAATTGATTTCAAGTCGAGGCAGAGGGCTTTAAAACTCCAAGTCGTCTTCCAGATTCTACACTGTCATCTAATATCTTCTTCATATCATATTTGTATTAAAACCGCTCTTTCATAAGCTCCGCAGAATCACATTTGCTTCCTCTCTCTCTTTCAGCTCCACCCATGAACCTAAAGTCAAACCCAAGTCAGTATAATTTTTTAATGTTCAAGAAATAAAATTAAAGATGGATAATAAATAAATTATTTAATTAAATCATCCATACTTACTCTTCAGATATCTTGAATTCGGGGTAGTTTTCTTGGTAGTAATTTAGCATCTTTTGCATGGTT
This sequence comes from Cornus controversa, assembly GCA_026545225.1. NCBI lineage: Eukaryota > Viridiplantae > Streptophyta > Magnoliopsida > Cornales > Cornaceae > Cornus > Cornus controversa. The sequence continues at coordinate 65,687,662 of CM048847.1, forward strand.
GGATCTGTGGCTGCACATATGAACCTGCCTCTGAGTGAAGGCCTCTCCATGCAGAATAATGTGCTTCACAAACATCGTTAATGTGTAGTAGAGGAACTGAACCTAAAAATTCTTGCAAAAATCTTAGTCCATTGTAATAAGAGAGATTATCTGTGAGTTGTGATATGGTTAAATTTAAGTCCGGTGGTATTAGAAAAATTGAATGAAAATTACATGGGCGGTAGAATGTCTGTCTGTGGCATCGTTGAGATATAACATATGGTTAATTAGGAAGATTACCAAAAATATACCATACAGCATAAAGTACTACAGTATTATTAATTAGAAATAGGGTAAAGTGCAAAAAAAAATTCTTAAATTATTATCCTTTTGCAAATAACTTTTCTGAACTAAAAATTACTCTCGTGAACTTTTAATTTATTGCGATTAAAGGCATACTCATCACAAAAGACAATTTTTACTCATTCATATTAAATTTGTTTTTATTATTAAATTACCTTTATTATCTTTTCTATTATATAAATATTAATTATACCATTTACTTTAATTTGATTATTGGTATCGATTTATCATAACAATGAAAAAATACATTAAGTTGTAACTACTACCAAATTTAACTATTTTCAAAAATAATTAACATATTGTTAAAATTTTATTATTTATAATAAAACTTATTATACCTAGTTTAAACTTTTTTACTACAAAAAAGTACCATTTTTCATACAATATGTTCATGAAAAATTAAGAAATTACTTAAATAAAAAAGTACCTTCTTTTTCATGTAGTATATTTATGAAAAATGAAGAATTAAAGATAAATTTATGCAAATTTGATGGAGAATATGTCATCAAAACTTTATGAGTTTTTTCATAGTTTATTTTAATAAAAAAATGAGTTAAGTGTAATTCAATAGAAAATGACATTATGGTAATTTAACAAAAAAAATTAGGCATGAGAGACTTTTGCAACAAAATATGATAGTTCAAGAGTTTTTTTTTTTTACAAAATATAATTTGGAGGGTTTTTTCACACAACATATGGGAATTGCAACTAGGTTAATTACAAACCCTACAGCTCTCAGGAAACATGGATACAAGTGCACAGAATAAGCAACAAACGGTACTCCATCTGAAACCAGAAATCAAAGAAAAGGAAAAGACCTATTAAATGGTGATAAACTATATAGTACTACTAGTCTACTAGAACAAGTTAATGATGAAATAAACAGATTAAAATAGGAAAAAGTTAAAAACTGAACCTTCTCCAGCACTTAGATGGATGGTTCCTTCTCCTCTTTGGTACTGGAAACAGCATTGGGTCCGTCTTTTATTTCATTCCCAAATTTCCTAAGAGCTTCCCTTAGCCCCAACACAATGAATAAGTTGGTTAAAGTCAGCAGTGACTCTGCCCCACCATGTAACCAGTCCACATTAGCTAAGGATGTTCCACAGTTCACCTTCGCTGTTCCGGATGCATCACATTTGATAATTGCAGTTAATGTTAGAAATTCACAATGACAACTATTTTTCAAAATTAACTAAATTTAGCTCGGTAAAGAGAAGTTACCATATATTCCGGCTGGGACTGCTCGAAAGAAGAGAGGGCAGCAAAAACCAATATGGAAGGAATCAGTACAGTTGAAACAAAGTGGTCAAGAGTAACTAAGGATCAATGATAACATAGCAATTGAGATAAGAAGCATTCATGATCCAAATATATATATATATATATATATAGGGAGCTGATATTGGCACTCCACCAATATCCTTTGGCACTCCACTCTTATATTTTTGTAAAGTAAAATTACAAAAGTGGTCCTATGTTATACCATTTTAGATTCTTATATTTTTAGTACCCTAATTGCCCTTCTAATTCAAGACTCAATTTTAATTTAATTTAATTTTTCTTAAAAAAAAGTTTTTTCAAACTTTTTTACTTTAGGTTTACAATATAACAATCCATTTATTACCACCTGATAGAGTATTTGAGTCCAATTATGAAACGTACTACGTGGGGATTGGGTTCAAGCTGACGTGGATAAGAAGTCTACGTTAAGAGGACTTCTTTGTCTCCAAGAGCCAGTCTCCTAGTAGGATGTAGCCTCACTTGACCGCTATAAATACAGAGACGGTCCGTATACCAGGTACGCAATTTAATACCCCCTGAGTTCCTTTATAGCTAAAAAAGCTCTTTCGATTTCTGACTTGATCGTCGGAGCGTAGTCGGCCGGCACCACGCCGGTGCCCTCTCGATTACCCTTCTCTTGTCCTTTTTTACAGGTTGGCGTTTGATCAATTCGGGGTGGATTTTTGCTTCATCAGTTGGCGCCGTCTGTGGGAAACAATCACAAACTTGATTGTTTTACACGAATCATATACGAAGCATGATGCACCTACGATCTGGGTTAGAGACTACCACTGTACAGGACCTTCCAGCGCAGGGCCCTCCTGCCGGCCATAATCCCCCAGCGCAGGACCTTCCTGCCGGTCACAATCCTCCAGCCGCCCAGGATCCTCAAGTAGGCCATGACCTTCCTGGCGGACAGGGCCCTCCAATTGGACAAGGAGGCATGCAACCCCCTGGACAGATGGACTTCCCTGGGGCACGCCCCGAAATCCCAAACGACCAAGGACGGATCGCAGCGTTGGAATGCCAAGTCCGGAACTTGAATCAAAGTTTGGCCCAGATACTCCAACAGAATGCGGCAATTCTGCAGCGCCTCCCTCCTGTGGAGCCAGTACCATCGCCGGGTCACCCTGTTGATCCAGAAGGGGATGGTGTTGGGCGAGACAGTGAAGTCCCAACGGACGACGCAGCTCAGAACCGAGTAAGAGGTGGGACGAATCCTAGTTACCTAGTCCCACTCGGAAAAAACCAACCCCATGGAGACTCAGGGCACCCAGGAAAAAATCAGCCCAACTAAGGACGGGCCCACCGGACCAGACGTGACCGGGCCCACCGGGCCGACCAGGCTAAGTGCTGGGCCGGGCGACGGGCCTGGCCGAGCGCCCGGCCGGGCGCGGCCGGGCCCGCCTGACCGAGCGCCTGGCCGGGCCGGGGGCCGCCTGGCCAAGCGCTGGGCACGGCTTGGCGCTGCCCCGGCCGGGCGCTGCCTGGCCGGCCTGTGGCCGGGCGCTGCCTGGCTGGCCTTGGCCGGGCGCGGCCAGGCCCACCCGGCCCACGCGTGGAAAGAAAGGGAAGGAAAAAAAAGGAAAGAAAGGGAAGGAAAGGAAAAGAAAGGAAAGAAAGGGAAGGAAAGGAAAGGAAAGAAAAGAAAAAAAGAAGGTGTTTATTTGTATAACAGATGAAGCTCGGTAAGCAGTCCAAAATGTTCATAAGGCCCAGTAATTGACCCTCACGAACAGGGGGCATCTGATAGAGTATTTGAGTCCAATTATGAAACGTACTACGTGGGGATTGGGTTCAAGCTGACGTGGATAAGAAGTCTACGTTAAGAGGACTTCTTTGTCTCCAAGAGCCAGTCTCCTAGTAGGATGTAGCCTCACTTGACCGCTATAAATACAGAGACGGTCCGTATACCAGGTACGCAATTTAATACCCCCTGAGTTCCTTTATAGCTAAAAAAGTTCTTTCGATTTCTGACTTGATCGTCGGAGCGTAGTCGGCCGGCACCACGCCGGTGCCCTCTCGATTACCCTTCTCTTGTCCTTTTTTACAGGTTGGCGTTTGATCAATTCGGGGTGGATTTTTGCTTCATCACCACCCAAATACTATAGTTTAGACATTTTTCAATTGAAACTTGTTATTCGTGTCCCTATCCTATATAACTCCAAGAATCCAAAATTTGAAATATTCTATTTTTACTCACCAAATGTGTAATTTATTTTACATGTGTCTTATTTATAAAATAATATAAATTAAAATTTTGAAACATACCATCAATTTGTGAACAAACAAAATAGAAAGGAAGGAGGAGAAAACAAAAAGCAAACGAAGAAAAATATCATATTAATTTTTTTATTTTTATCTTTTGAAATTTTGGGGCAAAGGCTCCTTAGTTAAATTAAGACAACTACAATTGAAAAAATATTTCATAGAGTCATGCTTTTCTCTTTTCATCTTTTAATTTCTAAAAGTTCTCTATTAAAATAAAAAAGATTTCCTTAGTTTTCTTAAAGAACTATATATCATAATTTTTATTCAAGTGAAATTAAACTTTCTTTTGATTTTAAATATAATTAATTTTTTTTCAAATAGGTTTTATTCATTGATATAATGTTTGTTTCCAACTCAAATACATTTTTAATATTTCTCTAGGTAATCTATTATTAATAACTTCTTCCCAACTTATCTAATCATGTAACTTTTATTATCCGAATCACATATATTTGATTGATACTCTCTAAATCATTATATTGAATCCTAAACTTTTTTACTTCTAAAATAAATATTGAAAAATTGATTCAACATGAAAAAATAATATTTTTAAAATCAACGAAGCGGTACATTCACACCAAAAAAGAACGTGAGAGAGAAGTTTCAATTTGGAGTTAAGAATTCTAACATTATCAAATAAGGGCAATTAGGGTATTAAAAATATAAGAATCAAATATTGTAGAGTAGAGAGACACCTTTGTAATTATACTTTACAAAAAGGTGGAAGTGAAGTGCCAGAAGATATTAGTGGAGTGCCAATATCAGTTCCCTATATATATATATATATAAAAGAAGGTTGTGTGGTATTAAGTAAAGGCCATCTGGCTAACAAGGTAGGAAGAGGAACATACTGGAAAGGGATAAAAGAGGAAGAACCAGGAACAAATTTAAGAATTTACATCACATGTGAAGTTAATCATAAAAACAGAAGTGGAAGCTCTATTAGCCGGGAAGCCATGAGTTGAAAAGGAATTAAACCTGCTTCAAACCAACTAAAAATCCAACGACTACCGACTTAAAAATGAAAATTCTAAAATAAAAGATATTTTCTTCCTATTCACTGTATTTGGACAGCTTCCATCCAATAATAATGATTGGCCCAAGCTGTGAATATTTAAAGGATGAATTACTATCCACATGAGCCAACAGAATTTGGTATAGAAAATGTGAGGTGCAAAGATACCTATTCTTTTATATGCAACCTGTGATTGGGGGTAGTGATAAATATAAAAGAAAAAGAAAGGCATAGGCTATTTGTGACTACAATGTAATTACAGCAGATTCTGTTGCTCCATCGCAATCAACAAGGCATGTGAAACGGAATAGAGTTTGTAACACAATCATAACAGGTGTTCTAAATGAAACCAACTCAAAGCACAAGACCAATGACAAGGAGGCAAGTCAGAGTTACAGTGAGTCACTATGGTTCCGACCTTCCTATCACTTATAGAGTGTAAACACAGTCTTATTCAAGTCGCATCCAAGAGCACAAGCCTCTTTAATTTCTGAAGGAATACGGAACCTAAATTCAGATTGTTTTTCACTAGTTGTACAGCAATAAAAGAGAGAGGCAATACAACAGCTGTATATCAGAAAATGCCTAAAGTCATACCTTTCATATGATCCATTGAACAGATAAGAAGGCACAATAGAAGAAATAAATACATGGAATATAGTGGGATGTGGTTACACCAGAGTGTAAAAGATTTTAAGTTAGCGACTTCCCAACAATCAAACAGAATATTGAGTAATTCCAATTTACAAATGTTGTACCTAATGGTCCTAATCTTCCTTCCACGGACTCCAAACTTCGTTATAATGCAACGGGAAGAAAAACACTCCTGCCTACTCGACAGGACATTCAACTCAACTGAACAAATCCTTCTCTGAACTTATAACTGTAATCAAGTAGGGTTAATAAATGGTCGAATACTGAATGGGAGTTACCTGATACCATTTTTGGTGTGTAATGTTGTACTATATTGTTGCTTTTCCTAGTGCAAGTGCTTGCCCAGTCCTGTTGATTGTTTTGATGCTGCTCTTTACTCTTGGGTGGGATGTATATTGGCTGCAGGCTATCAGAGATGTGTTTTGATACTGCTCTTTGCTCTTGGGGGGGATGTATATTGGCTGCAGGCTATCAGAGATATGTTTTGTAAGAGGGGGGATAGTGAGTGTAATGGTTTTGATTGTAATGTTTATTGTTTGTATTGCTGCTTGGGAGATATATTGGAGTACCGTTATAGGGGGTGGTTTTTACTTGTTTGGTGGGTTTGGGGTTTTCACCTGGGGGATGCCCCTTGTATATGTATACTTAGGCTTTATGCCTGATTTGTTGTTATAACATTGCTTAATTCTCAAAAAAAAAAAAGTAGGATATATTTTGGGATCATTGACTTCATCCCTCAAAATAAAATAGATTTGAAGTCATCTATAAAGAAATTTCATTGTCAGAAATTAGCTTGAGTTCTTATGCATAATAACACTTCATTATATCAGATTCGGTAACTGAATGTAAACTTCCTCCATATAAATGTTTCTCAAGAAACACCATCATTCCTAAAATTGAAGGCACTTATACCACACTGAACCTCCAGAAAACACACAAAAATCGAAAAAGTTACCCCTTAATAAGCTCATATTTATCTTGGGGGAAACAACTAAAATTTTACAAGAATATACCCTTCATTCAAGTGAAACAAGTCAAATTTTAATTTGGAATGAAAATATGTCATAAGATTCAACATTATTTATTTACCTGTTTTCTCAATTTTCTCAGCAATCAAACAGAGGTTAGCTTATGACTCCAAATACAAATAAATGACATGAGAACGGTAGTGGTTGTGGAGCCTGAATCATAAGTCCGGGTTTTGTTGCCGTTTCTTGTGAGGTTTCAGAGAGTTCTCCACTGTAAACCCTCATTATTGTTGATAGTGAATTTTTTGGTAAACTCTATGGATGTAGGCAAAATCTTTTACCGAAACATGTAAATTTGTGTCTTTTGTGATTGTTTCTCTCTTACTTGTGTTTTCGATTTCTGATTTATTCCCAACAACAACTAAGTTCCAACAGAAATTCATGCATTGCTAAAAAAATTCCACCCAATTTCTTAAATTGAGAATCAGATTGGCCATCTAAAATCAACCCGATAGAAACAGCACAAAATAAACATCAAAGAGAGAAAAATACTCAACAGGAAAATAAATGTTTATCGGTCTGTTCAAGTTTATTAAAGCAACTGAGCTATAAACCCTAAAACAAACAGAAACCAATTCCATTCAACAATTAGAAAACCAAAAAAAGGGAAGATCTGAAAGAAACTCACTGGTGGCCCCCACAAAAGCAAGTAAGAAATAGAATCCAAAGAGAGTGAGTTTTGGAGCGGACTTGGATTTAGTGATGAAGTACAAGAAACCAATGTAAGGGAAGAGAGAAGCTGCAAAGAGCTGCGAAGCTATGCTCTGTGAATCAATGGAGGGTGCCCATGGATCAATAGGCAACAGTGCTCCACAGACAATCCTTCCTCTCACCCCACAAAATCTTCTCCTTCTGCAACAATTGAAATGTCTGGTTTCTCTGTAAGGCTTTGTTTGGACATTTTGCCATGAAACAGAGGAGAAACCCAGAAAGGTGGGGTTATTCCAAAGAGGGTGCACACAATTAATCATCATTGAACGAAGCTTCTCTCTCTATTTTGCACAGTACACTGTTATAGGCATTTTATCTTATCGAACCAAAGATAACATATGATCAAGACCACTAGATCAATTGACATTTTTAAGCGTTAGTGAAATGGTCCGGCCCTGCCCTGATTTGAGTGGTGTTGGGTCTGCCATTTTTGGCCCATAACCCGGAAGATTATTGGGTTTTGGGCCGTCATGTTGTCTTCTAAGGTAAATTATCAAAGTTGCCAGTAATTATGACCAAGAGGTATAGAAATACTGAAATAGTAGTGTTCAAAGGACTTGCATCATCTTCAGCCGTGGAGACTCCGTCAAGAGTGAAAATTGTATCGTGATGAGAGTGCACCATCATACACGGGTCTGACTTGGTGGTAAATTTTTATGTGAGTGACAACCTTTAACAAAAGAAAAGAAAAGAAAAAAAAAAAAGTTTTAAATTCACCTGATAATTCTATTGAGTAAATTTATTATTGTTCATTGATAATATTTACTTTATTTATTAAATTTTTTTTTTGTATCGTGATGAGAGTGCATTATAATAGATGGGTCTCACTTAGTGGTAAATTTTGATGAGAGTGACAACCTTTAACAAAAAAAAAAAAAAAATTTTAAATTCACCTAATAATTCTATTGAGTAAATTTATCATTGTTCATTGATAACATTTACTTTATTTATTAAGAATTTTTTTAAAAAAAAAAATTATTTTATTATTTTTAATTTATTTATTAAAAAATTAAATGAATTTATCATTTTAAAATGGATAGAGAGAGAGATAAAGATAGAGAGGATAGAGAGAGGGGAATGGAGAGAGAAAAGTATTTAAAACTCTTTAAGATGGATGGATTTGGAGGGAAAAGAAAAAAAAAAGAAAGAGAAAGATAAGACTTTAGAAAAAAATTGATTTTTGTCTAGTTATGGAGCCGATACTACAAATACATCAAATATTAAAAAGTATTGCAATATTTGTCAATTTAACAAAAGTAATTATAAATACATCAATATGTACTATTTTGGTCCAAAATACCCTCAACACCTTTCTATAAGATTACATAAATACCCTACACATATTCTCCTGCACATTTTCACTATTTATTTTTGGGTCTTTAGTCCAAATTACCCTTCACTTTGTTTTAACTAATTCTCAATTGCCTTTTTCTCTCTAAACACCACCATCGTACCCCACCCCTACAACCACCACGACCACAGTGCCCACCCCTATAACCACCACCACAGTCCTTATCCCTTCAAGTGCCACCACCATCTCACTAATAGTCCTTCCCATGGTCTGATAACGTAATATATATATATATATATATATACACACAAGCCTTCATAGCGGTAACAATAAGGATCCAATTTCTCTAAAATGAAATAAAAATATGAAAACGTAGCTGCAAGAAGTTTATTCACAAAATCTCAAACATCAATTTTTGAGAAATTTGAGAAAACTCATTAATGAGATTGAAAAACCCAACTTGATACAAGTCATGAACTTCAAAACCCAGAATCTATATATATATATATATATGAAACACCACTAAGAGAACCAGAAATTCTGGCCGTCCCAATTGGGAATACAATCTGCAAAAGAGGAGTAAGAAGAAGACGATGGAGGTGTCTCACTTTTATTTAACGACGCCAATAAATCTTTGATTCCTATCGATGATACATTTCAGAATGGTCAAATTAGGCCCAGTTTTTCTTTATTCAACTGAAAACTCCTCATCAGAGATGGTTTGATGCCATCGGAGAACAATTTGCATTTTCGAGAGGAAGGGTATCAGTCGCAGAGGGCTTCTATTCAGCTTCGTTACTAGAGATTTATAACGTTTAATTTTCATTTGTGGGGTGGGGATGGTGGTGGTGGAGGCGGCGCCACTGGTTTGATTGTTGAAAGGGGTGGGGACTGTGGCCATGGCGGTGCCACTATTGAGTTGGGTCTCTGTTCCATTTGATTTGGTTGTAGGTTTCGATTTTCAGGCGTTTCTCTTCGATTTTGCCGACCAAGTACAATTTTTGTTGACAAAGACTATTCCCCCGTTGTGGTTGAGTGAATTCCAGAGGTTTTTGTGGGTGAAGTCAAAAATGAGAAAATTACAGGGGATGGGGCAGCAGCAGAAGACGGTGGCGACGACATGGAGCTCAACGGCTGACATTTTGGTGGTGGTGGAGGAATTGGGTTATAGTAAATTAGTTAAAACAGCTTCTATTCTTTTCTTTTATTTTCTTTAGTTCATTCAAACAAAAATGTCATCATTTTTTTCTTTTTTTTCCTACATTATCCGAACATGAATAAACTGTATTACTATCATTTATTTATTTTTTCTATTCTTTCATAACTAATCTTATCATTTTTTTTATTGTTTATCCAAACAAGGCTTTAGAGAGAAAGAGAGAGGGACAAAGAGAGATGGACAACGAGAGAGAAAGAAAGGGGAAAAGAGATAGAGGGATAGAGAGAAAAATACAGGGGAAGAGAGATACCGAGGGAAAAAGATAGATTTAAAAAAAAAAAGAATAGGGGAGACAAGTTTTGATATTACACAAAAATATAAGTATATAAAAAATAAATAAAAAATTAAGTGGGGTCGGAGGGAAAAGATAGATTTTAAAAAAAAAATGAATAGGGGTACAAGTTTTGATATTACGCAAAAATATAAGGATATAATAAATAAATAAAAAATTAAGTGGGGGCATCCGACCCCGTTGGCTGTGTACGTGCCTGACCGGCGTATATTTTGATTATTAATGTTGATAAAGCAGATTTAATATATACCAAAGTTTTCTTTGTGATAAAATACTGTTGAAAATGAACCAGAGAAAACAAACATTTACGCAGACAAGCAAATACAATTGTTTTCTGCGATTTAAGAAGAGCGAAAATCTTTCCCTCAACTCAAGACGATCAAAATATAGAATAAAATTATTACTCATCCTCATCGATCAGTCATCGTTAAGAATAAGAGAACAGCAATATAGAAGTACAGTGACCAAACTAAGCTCGAGCTTGAGGGGCATTACCAAATAAATTAACAAAGCTTAAATATCATTTAATTCAAACTGAGGTGACCAATTGGTCAATTTCAAGTCGAGACAGAGGGCTCTAGAACTCCAAGTCGCCTTCCACAATCCACACTGTCATCTAATATCTTCTTCATATCATATTTGTATTGGAACCCCTCTCTCACAAGCTTTGTAGAATCACATTTGCTTCCTCTTTCCCTTTGAGGTCCACCCATGAACCTAAAGCTAGTCAAACCCAAGTCAGTATAATTTTTTAATGTTCAAGAAATAAAATTAAAGATGGATAATAAATATAAATTATTTAAATATTAAATCTTCCATACTTACTCTTCAGATATCTTGAATTCTGGGTAGTTTTCTTGGTAGTAATTTAGCATCTCTTGCATGGTTGGATCTGTGGCTGCACATATGAACCTGCCTCTGAGTGAAGACCTCTCCATGCAAAATAAATGTGCTTCACAAACATCGTCAATGTGTAGTAGAGGAACTGAACCTAAAAGTTCTTGCAAAAATCTTAGTCCATTGTAACAAGAGAGATTGCCTGTGAGTTGTGATATGGCTAAATTTAAGCTCGATGGTACGTAGGAAAGAAGTGTATCTCCTGCCACTAAACCACAAACCAGGGTTACAACTTCTAATCTACCATTTTCAATCTCATTATACCTCAAAACCCCATTCTCTGCTAGCGTCTTTGATTTAGAATATCCCTGCATGCATAAAACAAAACCAAAAAAAATACTATTCATTTTTTGCAATCAACCCCTGTAAATTAATTTATTTACAGAATCCACTACACTATGCACAATTTTAATGAGTAATGAAGTTAAGTATGTACACTCATAAAGTGCTCTCCTTGAATGTATGAAAGGTTAAGAGAAGTCCAGCACGATTCATTCATGGAAGATTCATAGCCACTCCCATCTTCTTTCAGTGGTGATGAAGCTGTCACAGATGCAGTGTAGATGAGTCGCTTCACCGTCTGCGATTTCATGCAACAATCAGCTATGCTTTTCATCCCTGAAACAGTAGCTTCAACACTATCCTTGTCCTGCTTAATTAATTAATTTATTTATTTATTTATTTATCAGAAAAAATAAGCCATTTAAATGTTAGTTATAACCAAATATTCCAAATTGCTTGAAGCATATACTATATATATATATAACCCAAGAGATATGAAAAAAGAATTAAGCTAGCCAAATACTAAAATGAATTAATGACCTGAGAGCTCTGGATTATGACTGGCTGTGGCATAGGGGTAGCCACATGGAAAACAAATTGGCAACCTTTAATTGCCTTTTCAAACTCATCGGATTTGTACAAGTCAGCTTGAAATAACACCAATCTCGTATCTGCATTGGGGAGGGACTTTAAAAGCCCTACCTTAGTTGTGTCCTCTGCAACAAAAATATGTGAAATCCAATAAAACATACACAAATGTGTGTGTGTGTGATATATATATATATATAGAGAGAGAGAGACCTAAGTTCCTTAGTGTTGCATGGACAGTGTGGCCTTTTTCCAATAGCTTCTTCACAAGCCAAGAACCTATGTATCCGGAACCTCCGGTAACACAAACATTACAAAGGCTGTTATTGTTCTCCATTAATGAATGAGGTGTATCTTCTCTCTTCTGTGGTGGTTCTATTAACCGAGAAAATCATTTGTTCTTGCACTATCAGAGATACGTACGCCATATTGTTCGATCCATACTGTATTTTGTCTCCGATATAACTCAACTGAGTCTGCAGTTGGGTATAGTATATACTATATCCTCTAATTAGGTCTCAAATATAACTCAACTGAGTGTGCAGTTGGGTATAGTATATCCTCTAATTAGCATCATACATTATGCTGCTTATCTTAACATTGTGTGTCATAAGTCACTCTTTTCACCATTATGAGCTCCTATAACTACTGTTCTTAACAAAAATAGAAGGATGATTGAAAAATGAAAAACTCGATCAATAAAGTCCGAAATGTTGCCCGCAATTCAAGATGATCAAAGTAAAGATTAAAATTATTAATTTAATTAGTGACGGGTCACCTTCTGATGTGATTTGTTGAAGAAAATATAATTGTTGTATAAACAAGCACAAGATCTTACATGATGGTGTCGGCAGAAATAAAGTATATATTTCTTTCACGTATATCCATATTACACGTACCTCCAAAAAAAAATTCACCCCACTTAACCACTTGCCACTTTTTAATATTTCTTTCTCTTTCTCCCTCTTTGTTCTCTCGTTCACCCACTGCTTGCCCACTTGCCATTTTTTAATATTTCACCTCTCATATCTATATATAATATGTGCCACTCTCTCATATATATATATATAAAAACTCGATCAATAAAGTCCGAAATGTTGCCCGCAATTCAAGATGATCAAAGTAAAGATTAAAATTATTAATTTAATTAGTGACGGGTCACCTTCTGATGTGATTTGTTGATGAAAATATAATTGTTGTATAAACAAGCACAAGATCTTACATGATGGTGTCGGCAGAAATAAAGTATATATTTCTTTCACGTATATCCATATTACACGTACCTCCAAAAAAAAATTCACCCCACTTAACCACTTGCCACTTTTTAATATTTCCTTCTCTTTCTCCCTCTTTGTTTCTCTCGTTCACCCACTGCTTGCCCACTTGCCATTTTTTAATATTTCACCTCTCATATATATATATAATATGTGCCACTCTCTCATATATATATATATATATACTAGGGTATTACCCGTGCCTACGGCACTACAAAATAAAAAATTATTAGATTGAAATATAAGTTAATTTGATATAATCAACGTGTCAATAAACAAATATTTACGAAACACCATTTGCATTAAATGAAACTCTTATACGTGTCTTATACACATTTTTTTACAATACATACATACAGAGTCTTACAGACGCAGAACATACCCAAAAAATATTAGCTCTTGATCCTTATTGTCAGGTAGTTGGCCACTATTCATCGTCTCCTAACATGGAACAAAGAAAAATTCTTTGATTATATTGCTGCAACATTACAAGGTGATGTTCTAGCATGGCTTCGTCAATGGGATCTTACTGATGAAGGCAAGGCTATAAAAGCTAGTCTTCTAGGAGATTTTAATTCTTTTGAAGAAATCCTTCGAGAATTTACAAAACTCATAAAAGAACATATGTGTGGATTTTCTGGGAAAGAAAATTTACAAGAAGATGCAAGTTATGCATTAACAAAAATTGAGTTATGTGACATTTGTCAATTCGACAAATTTGTCAAGTTATACAAGAAATATTATTTCTTGGTTCTTCCCCCAAAAAATCAATTTTGGTTAGAACAGTTTTTTAATAAACTTCCTCATCCTTGGGATGAATTAGCCAACAAGGGCTATCCTGATTTCCTAAAACATCTTGGAAAATCTGATAATTTAGGATTTAGAATAAACTATGTCCTAAGATTAATCATGGATAGATGTCTCGAAATCCAGGCAAAAAAGAATGTCAAAAACCAAATTGATTGTTCTAAGCAAGGACAACAATGTTGCGACAAAATTCTTCAAGAAAACTGGAAAGTAGGTTGTCATACAACTTACTATACCAAAAAGAAGAAAAAGAAATTTCCAAAAACAAAAAGAAAAACTTTTCGTTGGAAAAAATGGAAGTCTGATAAAACTCCTTCAAAAACAAAGAAGTATATCAGAAAGAAGAAAAAATCTTCCCCAAAAGAATCAACTTCTAAAAAGACAGAATGTAGATGCTACATCTGTAACGAAGTTGGTCACATTTCTCCAAATTGTCCTAACAAAGGCAAAGGAACACGAAAAATGATTAAAATGATCGAAGAACAAAATCTCGAAATCATTTTTGGAAATGAAGTTTCTGATCCAGCAGAAATTTTATACGAAATTTCCAGTGAAGATGACTCATCTGAAGAAGAATTAATCTTTATGATTAATACGACTTCTGATACGATCCGTCTAGGAGATGTCATTGAAGATGAAGTATCTTTCACAGAAGAACAACTACAACAAATGCAAAAAATGCAGATTGTTAAAAAGGATGAAGTCTATTAAATTTCTCCTTTTACAAAATTTAATCCTTTCTTTGCTAGAGTTTTTGAGCAGTTCAATGGAAACACTGCTGCAAAATGTACTACAAATGGTAGTATGGAACTCAGCATTTTCACCAAGGAAAAATCGCTCGGTGGAAAAAGAAATACCCAGAAGTAAGGTTTATCCATATTGGGATTATCCAAATTAAGATAACTTCTTTATACCGAAGAGGTTGTGATATTCCAATACTTGTTCTGGTTTCTGACAACAGATTCAAGAATCCAGCAAAAGCTTTAACTGGAGGAATACAATCCAATCTAGTTCATAAAGTAGTCTGGTTTAATATTAAACCCGATTATTTTGTTTCCATTAATGATCCAACAATAGAAAAAGCTATTAGGATCACAATTCAATGTCAAGACACCGAACTTGACGATGAAACATTTGATTTGAATGTTGAATGGAAAACAATCCTTGAACTAACAAAAACAACAGAGACGTTAACTAAACCACTTGACAAAACTCTGGCTGAAGTCTTTGAACCTAGACCATATGATTCAATCATAACACCCAGGTTCGAAAGATTGGAAGATTTGAAAATTCCAAAATCATGGATTTTTCATCAAAATAACCCCCAGCCTATGAAGCTTACTCCTCCAAAGATTGAAATAACAGCCTCTGGAGATAATCTTTATATCAAAAATACTGTTGAAATCCCAGAATCTGAGCCACTTATTAGAAAAAATTCAAAATGGCAAAAGGAATTTCCATCAGATATCCAGCAGCTCCATAGACAAATTTCTAACAAAGGAATAAGTTTTAGAGAGCCAAGACCTCCACCTTTACCTCTACCTCCCAGACTTTCTTTAGACAAAGGAAAGGGAAAAGGATCAGTAGATTATCCAATCTTACCAGGATCCTCCTATAAAGCTTCAACTAAGCACCATATAAATTCCGCGTTGATCTATCATTTCCAACTAGGAAAAGAAGAAATCATTTTCGCTCCAAAATATGGAATACGAAAACACACATATCTTCTCGGAATATTTAAATTCTTGGGCTATGAACCATATAGCTTAAGTGTTTTAGCTGACACAGGAGCAACAGTTTGCTGCTGTCGATGGAATGCTTTGCCAGAAGAAAAATGGCAAAAGATGAAACATCATGTTCCAGTTACTGGAATAAATGATTCTGAAACATTTATTCAGTATAAAGCTAAGAATTTTTCCATTTGGTTAACAGATAAGAAATTTGTTATTCCAAAGATTCTATGTTTCCCAGATATGCATGGAGATTTCCTTCTTGGAAATAATTTTCTAAACTCATATCTCCCTATGCATATTTATCCCAATTCTATCGCATTAACTTTAAAAAATGAGTTAATCCACATTCCTCTATTAGATAAGTATACTTATCTATGTGATAATAATTTCAGCCCTAAAAAACGGAATGAAATTAAAATAATCAAAAATTCTCATTGGTTATTTAAAATACTTGAACCTCAATTTAGTGAAAACCCACTAAAATTATGGTCAAAAAGTCCACGATACTGTACTTTAAGGTTAACCCAACCAGAAGTCATTATTAGGGTCAAACCAATGATCTATTTGAAAAAAGATGTAGAAGAATTTGATTCACAAATCAAAACACTTCTAGACACTAAACTAATTGAATCAACAATTAGCCCTCACTCCAGTCCTGCATTCATGGTAAGAAACCATAATGAAATTGTGAGAAAACAACCACGAATGGTTATAAACTATAAACGTTTAAATCAATATTTACAATTCGATGGTTATTTTATACCCAAAAAAGAAGTCCTTATCAACCAAATAAGAGACTCAACGATTTTCAGTAAATTCGACTGTAAATCAGGGTTTTGGCAAATAAAATTAACAAAATTTTCTAAGCCATTAACAGCCTTTAGTACTCCTTCAGGACATTATCAATGGACGGTAATGCCTTTTGGACTCAATACGGCTCCACAGATTTTTCAAAGATGGATGGATTCTATCTTTCATATTTTTAAAAATTTCTGTGTAGTTTATATAGATGATATCTTAATCTTCTCTAAAACAGAAGAGGAACATAGAAGTCATCTAAAATTATTTTGCAAAATAATTCAAAAACATGGAATTATTTTATCACCAAAGAAAATCGATCTAGAACAAACTAGAATAAATTTTCTAGGGTTAGAAATAACCTCCACTGGGATAAAGTTACAACAACACATTATCTCAAAGATAAAAGATTTTCCTAATATTATAGAAGACAAAAAACAACTTCAGAGTTTTTTAGGTCTTCTAAATTACGGGAGAAACTTTATCAAAAATCTATCTAAAAGAGAAATCCCTCTTTTAAAGAAACTTCAAAAGGATCAACTTTTTGAATGGAATATTCAAGACTCAAATCTTGTTCAAGAGATTAAAAACGATCTCGACAATATTCCAGATGTTTATTTCCCACAAACTGGAGATAAACTTATTCTTGAAACAGATGCCTCAGACCTCTGCTGGGGATGTGTTTTAAAAGCCATACGGAAAGAAGTGTGGCCATATGATAATGATGAACCCCATCATCTTATCCGAGCCTTAAAAAAGCCACTCCCTAAAAAACTTCAAAAAGAAGAATTGATTTGTGGTTATAATTCGGGAAAGTTCAAATCAAATGAACAAAATTATATTATTTTTGAAAAAGAACTTTTAGCAATAAAATTGGCATTAAAAAGATTCCATATTTATCTTGCTCCCGAAAATTTTATCATAAGAACAGATAATCAATCTGTTCGCGATTTTCTTATTAATAAGAAAAACTGTCTTGATGGCAGAAGACTAAAATGGTATAATTCAATTGCTCTGTATTTCTTCGAGGTAGAACATCTTAAAGGAACTAATAATTTCTTGGCAGATTTTCTTAGCAGATATCATGGATAAAGGAAAAGGTAAAGCAAACAACGAATGGGTGACAGTTGCTAAAAAGGCACCATCCTTAAAAAAGACGTTGATGATGCAACCAGCATCCCCAGCTACTTCCATAAACCAATGGTTTGTAGTTTTCACAGGATTTCAACCAGGAATCTATGCTACTTGGTTTGAATGCCATAAACAAACCAATACCTTCAAAGGAGCTTGTTTCAAGACCTTTGAAACCTATGAAGAAGCTAAAAAAACATTCTTCAATATTGGAGTTGCCTCTAAAAAATTTTTTAGCAACACAGATATTTCAGAAGTATCTGATTTTTTCAATCCAGGAATGCCTACAAATATGTATGACAATCTTAATCTGTCATGGAAAGCCCATGTTACAGATCAAAGAAAGATTTTTCGAAATTCCTTAAGCTCGTTGGCTAAACAGGTTGCCGAGCTACATTCTGGTTTTCTTTATTTTAAAGATATTTGCAAAAATCTGATTTTACAAATTGATTGGGAAACCGATCTTTCTCTTGAAAGGTGTGAATGGTATCTTCAGCTTTCAAGACAACTTGAAAATGATTTTACTTCTCCTACTTTCGAAAGAATAAAGAGAGTATGTCTTTTTGCAAAAGCTCAATATACTTTACCAGAGCATATCTTCATCAAAATTAAATATTTGATTGAAGATAATCATTCCGTCATTTTAAATTTTTATATAGAAAACCATCTATATATCAATTTAAAAGACGATTGTCTAAAGCTCAGCCTAGGAACATTCCTAGCCTGGCCAAGAGAAATGCTTGATTGGGGAATAGTAAACAAACTAATCGTCCAATCCCATTATCCTGATGCGGAGCTCCCAGCATTAATCAAGTCTATGATCTACAAATGTACTAGTCACTTGAGCTTCAACAAAGCCTACTCCTTATGGATTTCAAGCTCAATCGGATGGAGAGAAAAAACTCGGTTTTTTCAACCCTATCAAATCTGGTACATGAAAGGAAGCTTTAGAGTACACGATTACAAGTAGAGAGAACTGAAAAACAACATAAGAAGATTAGTATTCACAAGATGCCTTCAAGCTTCAGCCTTCGTCTTCTTTTATAAGCGAAAAAGCGAGGATGACTGGAGACCGGAGGCTGCGACAGTAGTCGGTGCGTACTACTGTAGCAGTACTGTAGGCTTTTTGACTTTTGCCCCGACAAAATACTGTTTGCTTTTTGTCGTTTACTGCCGACGCTGCTTTTTACTGTGGCACTTTTGACTTTTGCTGAAGATACTGTTTTAGAATCTTTTCAGCTGAATGAATAGATCTCTTCGTGTGCTGGATAGTTTGCAGTCGTTTAGGAGATCTAAACAAACATACGACGTTCATTATCCCTCCATTTGGTTGATGAGATTATGAATTTCATATTCGTCGAGATCAGGGGGAGACTCTGGTTGTTGAGCGTCTTCGATATGGGTATCAAAATAGTCTTCCATTTCTGCTGAGTGGAGAATATCCTTGGGAAGATCTAGTTTGAACTCGGACATATCTTTAAGAAGTTTTTTGGCTTCTTCAAGATGCTGAGCAGTATAGGAAGGAAAGTCGATGCTTAATTCGGTTACGAAAATCCTTCTTCCATCAGAAACTAATATTAATGGAACTGCTGTTTTCATAATAATAATAGCATTATTTTTGAGTAAAATAAGGCTCTTGACTGCAAGTTGTCTTGGATTAAGGTTCCTTGCTTGCAAAAGAGAATCTTCGAGAGGGTTTTCGAGATACTCTTCATCAATCATTTCTTTCATGTACCAGATTTGATAGGGTTGAAAAAACTGAGTTTTTTCTCTCCATCCGATTGAGCTTGAAATCCATAAGGAGTAGGCTTTGTTGAAGCTCAAGTGACTAGTACATTTGTAGATCATAGACTTGATTAATGCTGGGAGCTCCGCATCAGGATAATGGGATTGGACGATTAGTTTGTTTACTATTCCCCAATCAAGCATTTCTCTTGGCCAGGCTAGGAATGTTCCTAGGCTGAGCTTTAGACAATCGTCTTTTAAATTGATATATAGATGGTTTTCTATATAAAAATTTAAAATGACGGAATGATTATCTTCAATCAAATATTTAATTTTGATGAAGATATGCTCTGGTAAAGTATATTGAGCTTTTGCAAAAAGACATACTCTCTTTATTCTTTCGAAAGTAGGAGAAGTAAAATCATTTTCAAGTTGTCTTGAAAGCTGAAGATACCATTCACACCTTTCAAGAGAAAGATCGGTTTCCCAATCAATTTGTAAAATCAGATTTTTGCAAATATCTTTAAAATAAAGAAAACCAGAATGTAGCTCGGCAACCTGTTTAGCCAACGAGCTTAAGGAATTTCGAAAAACCTTTCTTTGATCTGTAACATGGGCTTTCCATGACAGATTAAGATTGTCATACATATTTGTAGGCATTCCTGGATTGAAAAAATCAGATACTTCTGAAATATCTGTGTTGCTAAAAAAATTTTTAGAGGCAACTCCAATATTGAAGAATGCTTTTTTAGCTTCTTCATAGGTTTCAAAGGTCTTGAAACAAGCTCCTTTGAAGGTATTGGTTTGTTTATGGCATTCAAACCAAGTAGCATAGATTCCTGGTTGAAATCCTACGAAAACTACAAACCATTGGTTTATGGAAGTAGGTGGGGATGCTGGTTGCATCATCAACGTCTTTTTTAAGGATGGTGCCTTTTTAGCAACTGTCACCCATTCGTTGTTTGCTTTACCTTTTCCTTTATCCATGATATCTGCTAAGAAAATCAGCCAAGAAATTATTAGTTCCTTTAAGATGTTCTACCTCGAAGGAATACAGAGCAATTGAATTATACCATTTTAGTCTTCTGCCATCAAGACAGTTTTTCTTATTAATAAGAAAATCGCGAACAGATTGATTATCCGTTCTTATGATAAAATTTTCGGGAGCAAGATAAATATGGAATCTTTTTAATGCCAATTTTATTGCTAAAAGTTCTTTTTCGAAAATAATATAATTTTGTTCATTTGATTTGAACTTTCCCGAATTATAACCACAAATCAATTCTTCTTTTTGAAGTTTTTTAGGGAGTGGCTTTTTTAAGGCTCGGATAAGATGATGGGGCTGATCAATCGAATGATAATGAATCGTTCGCAACCATACCAGCAAAAGACCCTTGTGGATTTTCAAAGTTATCTAGTTCTAATTGTTCATCCTCTTCTAAATTGACAAAAATTTTCAGCTCAACTGGATTTACCCACTATCCTTGGTTATCCGACATGGTATTTACCCAACTGGTTGGGTCTTGTTATGGTATCGTGTTCTGTTCTCCGTATTGAACTCATCGCCGCTCAGGTGGATTCCGAGACCAACTTTCTCCAATTTTCCAATTAAGGTTATATACATATTTACATTCCCAAATTGAACCATTTGCTGCTCTTGTGGGTTCAAAACAAAATTCCCTCCTAACACCTCATTAGGAGTCACCATCACATTCAATATTATGTCAATACTATTTTGTTTTAACATTAAAAAAAGCAAACAAAATTTAGATTAAAACCAAGTTGAAAAAAAATTGTCTTGAAATTGCAATTAAAATAGATGAATTAAATTTAAATTACAATTTGGAGATATTGATAATATTTAAAATTATAAAATTATAATAATATTTCAATACCCTAATAATAAAATTATATCAATTTACCGTTTAAAATTTACTAATTAAGTGATGAATTTAACCATTTAAAATAATAATATTTACAATATTTCAAAATTTAAATTAATTTTTTTTCAATTTCAATTTCAAATCTCCTTCAAAATCAGTAGTCCTTTTTTTTTGGGCAGAGTACTTGGTTGATCTTAAAAGACCATATCTTAATTTGATGATTCAGCCATGAACTTTATTTCACACTAAAAAATCTTTGTACTACAAACTTATCTTTGTGTTATTTAACTATTGGTACCTATTTTTATTATTATTGCATTTCATGCAACATATTAAGTCAGACAAAATATATTCATAATCCAAATATTAACATTAATTTTAATTAATAAGCTTGCTGTTTTTAAATTGCAAGTGATGTTGAGATGATGGTCCATCCACTCATTATGTCTTTTACAGATTTAAGCTCATTCTCTAATACAAAATAAAATAAAAATTTTACATTCATATATCAACACATTTTTAGTTTTTTTCTTTTTGAGTTGGATCAAGATAAGACTCAATTATATAAAAAAAAGTTGCTTAAAAGTGTACCCTCTCTCCCACACAAATGATATACGGTGATAATACACTAAACAAATTGCTTTTGCTTTTAACCATCAGAATCACAATAACTATCAGAATATATTTTTTTCCTGACTTGAAGAAAAAAAAAACCATCAGAATATGCACTCCATCCATCAGAATTACAATAATCATCATTATAGTATAGCATCAACATATGCACTTCATCCATCAGAATCACAATAACCACAATTAAAGAAAGGAAAAAAAAAACTAAACCAAGCATTATATGTTGGATACACGAAAACACTGCCAGTAGCTACATATGCGAAGACAATGGCATTGCATCCCCGGAATGAAAAGGCTAACTGATAAACATTGTTATTTCTTAGCCAAAGAATGAATCCAACTTACAGCACTCATTTCGGCTACATCCACAGAGAAAACAACCCAGAATAAAAATCATTGACCAAAGGTGTATAATCTTAACATCCGATTAAGAATAAAATCACTCAGTAAAGTGAACCTCAAGTGTTTGAAACAACAGTAAAAAGATGATGAGAAAAAAAATGAAAAAGGGCAGAAAATCATATCTGAAATACCCGCTTATTGGAATCCGAGTTCGGCTAAGAATCAAAGGAATCTGAATTGAAACCAAATCCGAGCCCTTGCCCATACCCAAGCCCGACCCCAACACCACAACCCATCCCAATCCCACAAACCATCTTGAGATGGTTCCATAGCCACCCACCATAGCCAACTCCTCCAACTAACCCGAAGCCTACTCCGACTCCACATCCGATTCCGGCACCTCCTCCAGGACCCATCACGACGTCCTCCTCCACCGCTGTTGCGAAATCCACAGCCGCCTCCGCCACCGCTAGATCTACCCGTCCTCCTCCACTACTATTGCGAAATCCGCCGCCGTCTCCGCCACCACTGTTGATGATCTAAACCAAAACAAAAAAACAGATCAGACATAGAGAACGTAGAGAGATATGACAGAGAACAGATCAACACAAACACAAAAACCAGAGAGAGTATTAATGATAGAACAACAAATCAGTGGTCAACAAAGCCGAATCAAGTCGATTCTGATCTCTGCGACTTATCCAAACGGACCTTCGAGTCCATACCAAGAGAAGGCCTGCTCGAGGGACTGCCTGGCCGTAAAACTTGGCGAGGAAGACAGTGGCACGGGCAAGGGTCTGATACGCATTTTTTTTTCTGATCTCTGTTGATTCTAGAGAGATAAAGATGTTTTCTAGAGAGAGGGAGAGTAATAAAAGAGAGAATTCAACCGAGGAAAAAGATATAAAGTCAGGAATCGAATCTATTAAACAGTGAGAGTTAAGAAAGGAGAGAGATGATGATGAGTGGAGAGAGAAAATAAATAAAATA
The DNA here is from genome assembly GCA_026545225.1 of Cornus controversa. Taxonomy (NCBI): domain Eukaryota; kingdom Viridiplantae; phylum Streptophyta; class Magnoliopsida; order Cornales; family Cornaceae; genus Cornus; species Cornus controversa. The sequence goes on from CM048847.1 coordinate 65,710,849, forward strand.
AAATAAAAGTGTTGGTAAATGTTTAAATTTGAATTTAGGTGGGAGTGAATCCTGACCGTTGATTGAAAATAGGAAGAGTAATTTTAGACCGTAGATAGGTATAGATATTTTGAACCGTCAGATGACTTTTTTAAGTATTTTTGTCCGTTAGATGATAAACTTTTTTAGGCGAGAGATTCAAAGACAAAGCTTAAATGTTATATAAATATATATATATATATATCAAATTTTAGAATAATTTAATTATGAAAGATTATTTAATTGTGTGAGTAGTGAAAATTTGAAAAAGCTGTTGTAGATAGGGCTGTACAAAGAATCGTAAGAATCGGAACCGGAACCGTATGGAACCGAACCGAACCGTCGGTACAATTCCGATTCCGATTCCATTTTTCAAGGACCGTTGAACATGGTTCTGGTTCCGGTTCCAGGCCCAACAAAATCGAACCGTAGGTGACGGTTCCAAGGAACCAAAACCATTAAATTAGTTATATAATTAGATTAGTTATTAGTCTTATTACTAATTTACTATTATAATATTGTGATAATATTATACAAACACCAAACATATATGGTTAAACTATATTTATTATCAATAATATTGTATTATATTATATATTGATTCAATATATTAGATTGTTCAATTGAAGAAAAAAAAATCGAAGAACCGCGGTTCGGAACCGAACCGAACCGTTGGCTACAGTTCGGTTTGGTTCGGTTTCACCTCCCAACGGTTCCGGTTCCAAAAAATAGGGAATCGTTGGGACGGTTGCGGTTGCGGTTCCTCCAGGAACCGTAGGGAATTGAATCGTGTGCAACTCTAGTTGTAGAGTCAAATTCTAAAGGGTTAAGTGCATTAAACCCCCTTCAACTATTTTCTCTCTTTCAAAAAACCTCCTGAACTGTTATTTGGACACTTAACCCCCTGAATTATCTTCTCTCTCTCAAAAAATTCCCCTGAACTATCATGTGGATACTTAACCCCTTGAACTATCTTCTCTCTCTACAATAAATCCTAAATAGTTAAATTACATATCAAAATCTAACCTCAGTTGACACATATGACCCACTCCAAATTTAGAATGCCAAAAATACTCGTATAACTGTTAAACCCATTATATATATAAATAAGCTTTATATCTCAACCTCTACAATCAACATAACCAACATGTCTTATTTTATTGTATTTTATTTTGTTATATTTATATTTTTTGAGTCACCAATTTTGTATTTATTGTATTTTTTAATTTTTTTATTCTTTTTTTTATAAAATTTTAATTTATTGTATTATATTATATTATATTTTTGAGCAAGAAATTTTTTTATTTATTGTATTTTATAAAAAAATCATAAATGAAAACTTGAACCGAAAAAATGAAATTTGAAACTGAAAGCTTTGTTATGAAGCTTTCAAATTATGCCTAAAGATTGTCAAAATTTTGACGTCACTTTCATTTTTTCAAAAATGAAAATTACGTTACCAAATGCGATTTCTACTGTGACTTCCAAAAAAAATGAAAATTAAAGTTGAAATCTAAAATCGAAAGTGCTACCAAACAAGGCCTTAGTCTACTTCACCAATAATCATACATATTAACTAAGGACAAAAAAGTAATTTGGTTTTTTTCGTTCAACGCTAGTTGACGATTTGTCCTTAAGTGTGTGTTTCTTATAGTTCAGGGGGGTTTCTTGTAATCTGGTGATAGTTCAATGGGCCAATTTGTAGTTTAGGGGGTTTCTTGCATTCTGGTGATATTTCAGGGATTTTTTTTTTTTTGCAATCTAGTGATAGTTAAAGGGGCCAATTTATAGTTTATGGGGGTTTCTTGCAATATGGTGATAGTTCAGGGGGATTTAATGCACTTAACCTAATTCTAAATATTATATAATTTGTATGTAGCAAACTTGCCATTTTTTACAATAGGATAAATATCACCGACATCTCTTGAGATTTGATGTATTGACACGTGACTAGAATTTTGTAAATTCTTGTCACCAACACTCCCGTCAGCTTTTTCATTTTTTTAATGCGTGTCTTAATTGCCCCTAATTATTTAAATATATTTTAGGGTAAATATCATTGACACCCCTGTGGTTTGGACTTATTTCACAGCGAAAGAGTTTGTTTATAGTGACTTTAAAAACTCAAACATTTTTCACAGTCGTCTATCAAAGAGACTCCAAACCGTGTATTGGCAGGTTTGTCACATTTGACACCATGCAAAAAAACGTTGATACCCTTGACCCTTTACATAGAGTAGTAAATTACCTAAGTACCCATTTGTTTACCCTTTTTTATTATATATATATACTGTTCATCATCAAATACTGGTTATCTTCTTCGACGAAGCTCACTGCTGGAGCAACCCAATTACAGCCACCACCAAGCAACATCACAACATTTCCATCAACCACCATGCATTGCCATCATCAATTGAAACCACCGCAAGCCCCATTCAAAATCACCGCAAACCCTAGTCAAAACCACTGCAAGCCATCACAAGCATCAATCGAAACCACCGCAAGGCACCACAAGCATCAATCGAAACCACCGTAAGCCCCAGTCAAAACCACCGCAAGCCCTAGTCAAAACCACCGCAAGCCCCAATAAAAACCACCACAGGCCCCCATCGAAACCATCGCAAGCCATCACAAGCCACAATCGAAACCACCGCAAGCCATAATCGAAACCGCAAGCCCCAATCAAAACCACATTAAGCCACCACAAGCCCCAACCGAAACCACTACAAGCCACCACAAGTCCCAATCCAATTCGACACAATTTGAAGACCATATGCACTGTAATCCTACGTAACCAACAACCTTATTGTCGTCGAAATCTCTTTCAATTGTCGTTATCACTGAAAGCTCTTAGGCTTCTTCCTGTACAACTCTTTCTCTATATATATTTCTAGATTCAATTGTATATATTTTCATATTCAAAATTTTTTAAACAAATTTTTATAATCAATTAAATTATACTTCTTTAAATAATTTTATCATCCAATTCATTAATTATTCATATATTGATTAATTTACTTAATACCTAATTTAATATATTTGTATTGCACAAATACTAATACATATATTAGTAATAGAGTTAGAGACGGAAATATCACTTGGAGTCTCTATGATATGTGTAAGCAAAGTTTCCTCCGTGTGAAATAAGTCCAGACCACAGGATTGTCAGTAATATTTACCCTATATTTTAATATAAAAATTTCACAATAGAAAAATGACGACCACAATACTTTCTTGATTGCAGTTTCAATTGATTTTTTATTTTATGTTAATATGATTATTTATGGAAATAAATAAATATATATTAGCTTATATATATTATATTCTATATATATAGATGAAGAAAGAAAAAGAAAGATAAATTTAATTACTTTTTTTATTTTTTGTTAACATTATTATTTATGAAAATAAATAATTATATATATAGGTTTATATAGATAGATAAAGAAAAAATAGAAATTTAATTACTTTTTTATTTTATGTTAACATTATTATTTATGAAAATAAATAATTTTATATATAGGTTATATATATATATATTATAGTATAATGTATATATACAAATAGATATAAAAAAAGAAATAGAAATTTAATTACTTTTTTTTATTATTGTAACATTATTATTTATGGAAATAAATAATTATATATAGATTACAAATATTATAGTATATATATATAGGTATATTCAAATGAGTATTTTGGTCCATTAGACAATGTTAAATGAGTAAATTTAGTATTCAAATGGATTAGGTCAGAAGTCAAAGGGCATCATGGATATTTCACCGTCAAAAAGTATTTTGACACGATATACTTTTGACAGGTGAGGGTGTATGTGATATACGGTACAAACCACAAGCGGTGTTGGTGACGAAAACTTACAAAGTTGTAGTCGCGTGCGTAAAATTTCTCTTCTTCTTTTGCCTTTTATTTTTCTCTCTTTATCACATAAACATCACAAACATGGCTATTTCTTCTGCTCTCTATTTTTCTTTATCTAACATAGAAATATCACACTTTTTTTCGCTCCCTCCGGCAAACAGCACGTGCGGTCACCATTGTGGCCACGCGATCTCTTGCTGCTGCAACTCCTATACCCCCACCGTACTTCTGACATACACCACTTGTGGTCACTGCACCTACCACATGATCTCTTGTCACTGCAACTCCTCTACCCCCATCGACCTTCGTTTTCCAACCAAGGTACGACCCAAATCACGTTAAAATTAATTCTCAAATGTGGGAAAAATAAATAAAAATCCAATCTTTTCATTTAGAAAATGAATTTTTATTTTTATTTATTTTTATTGCACTTACTTTGAGATTTTGCATATGAAAAGATAGGAGAGATGATTTTCCTATGGTAAGCCCATTTTTCTAGAGGTGGCAATATTTTATATGACACGCTAACATAACACGAAATAAGCGGGTATGGGTTTTGGCTTGTCGTGTTCGTGTCCTTATCGTGTCTACACGATAGACCAAATAAGAAATCGTGTCGTTTCAAGTTTGACCCACTAACTCGAAATTGACACGGTTGACACGATTAAATATTCGTGTCGAGTTGACACGAATATGACCCACTTAGACACGTTTTACCGATTTAGTTTAATGGGTTATGTCGGGTCAACACGACCCGTTTAACCCACATAACCCATTAATATTTATTAATTTGTTTGAAAATGTAAAAAATAGTTTAATATTGTAAATTTGTTTTAGAATGTTAAAAACATGTTAACATATATTTTCACGTTATTTGTTGTGACATGTATTATATATATATTTTTTATCTTCCAATATTGTCACACTCCGAATTTTCAGGAATCCGAAATGAGATAAATATGAAAAAAAATAAAAAATAAAATATTTAGAATGCTTAAAATATGGCACATACACTCCACAAAAACTTGACACGATGATTTATAAAAGAAAATCCTTTATTTTAATCAATCATGTCATTTAGTAGCCAACCTTATTATAAGAATAATCTATACAAAATGATAAGGAATTTGATGTAAAGTTGTCCATGTCCCTCACGCACCAAGGCTTACAAGTGGGTGCATTAACTAACTAACATGTTAGTGATCATCAACTAAACCTTATACTATATATATATATAGCCATCATATATATATATGTCCCCATGTATATTTATATATGTGTGTGTGTGTCCACCATTACATAAAAATAATAATACCCGATCAAAATAAATCGGTCTCTACAATCCAATCCTCGTTTGAAAAATTAAATAAATCTCGGTGTTTATAAATTGAGTTATTACAAATATGTTATATATAGTATATATAATATTTGTGCTATACTCTAGTGGTGTGAGTTAGGTGTTGTAAGTGTAACGTCTTGTATGTATGAAAAGAGAGAGTGATGATTACTGAAGAGAATAATATCTCTTATTGGTTGGTTTTGAAAACTATGAGTAAAAAATTTCCATTATGATTTACCAATGTTCAATTGAAAATTCTTTATAAAATTTTATAAGGGAGAAGGTGAGTATCGGTCCAATAATGGAAAAGAATAGAAATAGAACATTGGAATGGGAATACAAGAGACAAAACTAAATTGAGTTTAAAAATAAATTCATATTGAATATTTGTGAGAAGTATTATGTCCAAACAATTATTTCTGGTAGATAAAACTAAAAATAGTAATCAATTAGTCCCAAAATTATTGTAGAGTAAAAATAGTAATCAATTAATCCTCAATGCAAAAAAGGCTCAATTTTGTAAACAATGAAAAAATAAAAGACATATACAACGTGGGTTAATTTGGTCTTTTAAGTTTATTTTATTTTTTTAAATATAATATAGTTATTATATTGATGGGTAAGTTTGTGATTTCACATGCTTGTTGGTGGCACTGTACTGACAAAGGGTGTTAGCGTAAGTTTAAATAAACAATGCATATGAGTGTTTTTAAGGCAAACCTCAGGGAGTGTGAGTGCATTTTGCCCTTCTTTTTATATACAAAAAATTCACCAAAATCACATCTAAAATATGTTTAGTGATGTTCAAATATTATATTTAATTCCAAAAGTTACATTTAAAATTCATTACGTATAAATTTATTAGTGTAAAATGAAAAAAGAAATTTGACAATTTTCATAAATGAGTAGTTTTGATTGCATTTGTTGAACATTTTATAAAGTTTAGGGAGTTTTTTGAACTTCAGGGTTTTTTTTTTTGCAAAATGGGTAAAGTATAGGATTTTTTTTTTTTTGACATTTTACTTTATATTATATCTTCTAGTAAATTATAAATTGGAAGTGTTTGCATTTAAGCTATGTTGCACTCTCGCTTTCTCAATTTTCTTTTTTTAAACAAAACTCTTTTGCCCATCACATTATACTTATCTTTCTTTTTGTAATAAGAAAGTGGAGTGCAGGAGTAATTACCCAATAATCAAAATTTTATTTTATTTTTTGTGTGTGCAAATTCCCTTTCTTTTTATCTCCATATTCATATATTTTTACCTCAACTGCACAAATTGAATTATCTATGTGATAACTGACACTAGCAAAGTTCCTACCAATTTGTACTAAAAATTCTAACGAAAATGCTATTTTATGCAACTAATAGCTGAGAGAGTTAGTAGAATGAAGTAAATGAAAAAAAAAAAGAAGATAAAATGACATCAGGCAAACCAACTTAAACTAAGGCTGCAACTCCGGCGGGTTGGACGGTTAGAGGTACAACTCGGGCTTAACCCTACATATGAAATGTTCAATACTAACTCAATCCTAACCCAACTTCTAACCTAAACTATTCAACCCTAGTCTAACCCATCTTTAAATTTGCAACTCGGGTTGAGATTTCGGGTTAAAAAGTCAAGTTAATTCGAGTTATCTATATCACCAATCTCCATGTTGACAATTTAAATTGATCTTTAATAAGTTTTACATTAGATTACTCCTAAACACAAAAAAAATTAAGAACTTAATGCAAATTTCTAAAAAATTACAAACAAATTTTTAGGAAATTAATTATCTAAAATATTAACATATAATAAATTAAGATTTAAATAAAGGAAGTTGAAATGAAAAAAGTTATCATAATTTGAATATTATATATAATATATTTAAAATAAAAAATATGTACAAAAATAATATTACAATTCGAGTTTGGGTTGAGCTCGGGTTGTTGGCAACTCAACCCAAGTTCAACCCTAATGAAGTTCGAGTTGATATTTTTCAACCCAATCTCAACCCTAATTATAAAAATAATTGTTCAAACTTGTAAAAAATTAAACTGGACTCAAATTAAATTTGAATTGCCCAACTCAAATTGCACCCCCTACGTAAACACATTTAATGCATATATCTATATCTATTCTAGTAATTCAAGTTTATCAATGGGTCAAACACTTTAAATTTATATGAAAATTTGTGACCAAAAACCCCATTCGCCCCCATTTCAATGTATACCACAAAAGACATCTTCACTAAAGCCACTGCCAACCACATGCCTAACTCCATTCGTAGCTACTTTAAATTTTCCAATAACTTCTCAACCTCAAATTGATTATTCTTTTGCTTTGCCACTCTAGTTTCTTGGAGCAATAGGTCTTTACACCAATCAATGTTGCAATCATGAAAATGAAGATGAGGGGTGCGTCCCTCTACTCCCCCTCCCCGTGGTGGGAGGTTGGTGGCGGAGATCCCCAGAACACCATGGGAAGACGGTGGTTGATGGAGGTTTGAGTTGGGTCTTCTCGGATTCAATGGTGGTTGTGCATGCTCGGAAGGTGAGGGGTGAAGGTGGCCGACGGTGGCTGTAGCTTGGCCGAAGAAGATGGTGGCTTAATGATGGTTGATGCTGCAGTGGTGGTGGGTCTGTCAGAGGAAACTTCGGGTGGTGTCATGCATGGTGGGTGGGTGTAGCTACCGGAGTAGATGGTGGCTTGAGGCTGTGGTGGAAAATCTCAAAGTAAGCTTCGGGTGGATCACCCTTTTTCCGCTTTTTGGTAACTTAATTGATACATACAATCCACTTGAATGAAGCCTTGCAAAGCTTCTCATCTTTTATCATCTATTTTACAATTGAAATCACTTTTCTCAACACTTTTTCTTTAAACTACATTAGTTCTAAGTTGTAACAAACATAATGGTTTTGGGCTTAATAATATTGCAAGTGCAACATTTCTGGTGTGGTTCGAACCCACGGTCCACCTTACAGTCTTCGATCCAGACCTAATCCGAGAAATCTTCACTTCCAAGTCTGAATTCTATAAAAATAATGGGCTCGCCCATTAATTAAACAGCTCGAGGGTAATGAACTACTCATCCTCTGGGGATGGCAAATCGTGTCTGCGGTTCGTGTCAAACCTGAGACCAAGTCTAAACTAGAAAAACACTTCTACCGCTAATTCATCAATGGTTTTTATTTACAGAAGTCACAAGAATAATATTTAATCTATAATAATAAAAATTTGAAATTAATAAATTTTAAAACATTAATTAAATTACAATAATATTTTCCCTTTCATTTTGAATATGAGAAACAAATGTTATTAGTTATATTAACTAAGTAATTAAATCAATAATACAATTTTCACTATTTTGAAATCAAATAAAAACATTAATCACACTCAAACAATAGAGCATTTAGAATAAATATTAAATATATATCTCATTGAATTAACATTTTTTTTTAATTTATATTAATATTGAAGTATTATTGACAAAAAATAAAGTAGTGGTCTAACTTATATTACATTAAATATTATATGTTATACTATCTATTTCGGGATAATAAAGAAAAACTTAATTTCATAAAATTAGATATTCAAAATAAATAGTTTAAAATTATCAATTATTTTAATTAATTTTGTAGACACTTAAATAATTTATTAAAATTTGATAAAATATAAGAGAATGATTTGACTTATATTATTTATAACTGTTATATGTTATATATAGTATATATCTATGAATATTAAAGAACAATTATGACTGTATTCATATATATAATTATATTTATATATTCATCATATGCCTTTTTTATAGGCCAAAAAGTGAGGCTATCAAAGACGGAGAAAAGTTGTACAGAGTCGAAATGGTATCTCTCTACAAGTCAGGTTGAAAATCGATTGTACGGACCTGAACTTCAAACGCCAACCAAGTACCTACTCTAAATCTCAAGTATCTCTAAGGTTTGCTCCTAAGGTAGCATGTGTCATGTAACTTTGACAGTGGACCCTTTGACTTTTATTTTGTGGCCCATTATTGAAGATGTGGAGTTGCCATGTCATGTGGACTAAGATATATTTGACACCAACATTGAGTATGTTTGCGCACATGATGCATACACTCATATCAACTTATCAACGCAAATTCAAATTTCACAAGATGATATAATTAACATCTCTCATTTAATGATAGTTTCACGTTGTATTTTAGTAAATATTCAATCCAAATGAAGAATATAGTTCTCGAAATAACATGAAAAATTAAAGAGGAACATATTCTTATGGATGAGTGTTCATGAATTTGGGACTATATATGCTTAATTTGGCACATTTGGTCTATAATGGGCATACAAACTTGGTTTGGTTGCTGAAACTGTGCTTTTAAACGATCAATTCCTTGATGCTTATTATTGAGGAAAATATGTGGGTTCAGCCCTAAGTGGACCAATTGGCTGGTTGATTTGGCCTGGGAAAATCAAAACACTTATCCCACAATCAAAAAATATTAAAACAATTCTGAAAATTAGATCAACCCATTTTGTACGAATTAACCTGGTTCAAATGAAAACTCAAAGCCTCTTGAAATCGTTTCTGTCACACACATTCTCTCTCTCATCTCCATCCTCTATTCATCTTTTTCTCTATAATATCCAACATTAATCAATCAACATCCTATTGTACAACCAACAAACAGTCCTAAATTTCATCAAACACAAAGAGAATCATAAATACAAAAAAACCCTAGAAAGATAGATGACGGAAGTAAGAGAACCGATTGAACAACGCAAATGATTCAACAACTCCATCTTCTTAATTACACAAGCCCAGGTTGAAGCCAATGCCATATAGGTTAATGTCATTAACAAAACTTATATTTATTTAATGCCACTAAAGCTTCTCGAGCTGAGGTGACCAATTGATTTCTTGTTGAGGCAGAGGGCTCTAAAACTCCAAGTCGCCTTCCACATTCCACACTGTCATCTAATATCTTCTTCATATCATATCTGTATTGGAACCCCTCTTTCACAAGCTTTGTTGAATCACATCTGCTTCCTCTTTCCGGTCCACCCATCAACCTAGCCAATTGAAACCCAAATCAGTATATTTACATAGAATGACTTTAAACTTTTTCTTCTTAAATTCAATCTAGAAATTTCATTAGAAAAAGGAAAATTTTCATTTGCAAATGGAAAATGAAAATCTTACTCTTCTGATATCTTGAATTCGGGGTGGTTTTCTTGGTAGTAATTTGCCATCTCTTGCACGGTTGGATCGGTGGCGGCGCAAATGAATCTGCCTCTGAGTGATGGTCTCTCCATGCAGAATATATGTGCTTCACAAACATCATCAATGTGTAGTAGAGGAACTGAACCTGAAAGTTCTTGCAAAAATTTGAGTCCAGTGTATGTAGAGAGATTGCCTGTAAGCTGTGATATGGCTACGTCTAAGCTTAATGGTACGTACGAAAGAAGTGTGTCTCCAGCCACTAAACCACAAGTCAGGGATACAACTTCTAATCTACCATCTTCAATCTCATTATATCTCAAAACCTCTTTCTCTGCTGATATTTTTGATTTAGCATATCCCTGCATAAGACATACCACCCAGAATAATTTTACTTCAACTCATTAATATATATATATATATATATATATATATAAAACAAAACTTCATGTATAGTGCACATGATATCCAATATATCCTTATATTTAATTTTCTTTAGTTTTTAGGTAACTTGCAAGACAACCACCTAAATTAAAAAAATCTTTAATGGTAAAATCCCTTCGAACCCCTCACAATCTACGCTCATCACTGATACAATAAATTTGAAATCACCGTTTTACTCTTTTTGTTTAAATAAAAAGGTTGAAAATAAATATTTATTCGATTTCATATACAACTGTAATCAAAACGACTTAGTTCTGTAATCTACTCATCGCTTTTCTTAATTCTAAATCCCTAATACACACATGTCCACACACAAACACAAAATCCACTTGGAGAAATAATTTCAAGAAATTAGATTTACTCAAACCCGAAATAATAAAAAAATTGAAAATAACACTTTCAAGGAATGCATGTAAAATAAGAAAGACAGGTAGGGAGAGTGCAGAAAAAAGAATAAGATGAAGGAATGGTAATTTAGAGTTAGAATAAGAATTGGGGTTAAATAGGTTTTTTTTATTTTTTTAAATTAATGAGGTAAAATTTGGTTCTGTATGATGCTAGATCATCACAAAACGGGTCAAGGATTAGTAGTCACTAAAATGATATAATGGTCACAGGGACAAAAAGTTAATCATATATTTTACACAAAAATAATTCTCGTTATATTTAAATAAATAAAAAAATTACAAAAAATTTATATTCAAGAACTATACACAAAACTTGAGTAATTACAAGATCAAAGAAAATCCAAAACCTCACAAAGTCTCTCACCACACTGTATTTCTCTCTCACAATCCTCTGTTTTTCCTCTCCCAATCCCCAATGCACACACTTTATCCCTCACACACAAAACCCACATCTTGATATCCAAACAACACACTCACACACATAATGCTGAACCAACACTTACCAACAGGGGGCGGAGCCAGGATTCTAGGGTCGAGGGGCTAATTTTTTTTTTTACATCAGTTTAATGTTAGCTTATATGTATATACACAAATATATATATATATATGTATTGTCTAAATGTATACGAGTAAATGTATATATACGGTATATATAATATTTAAGGTATAAGAGGTATCACATATACACAATCTATCGAGTCAAAATTGGAAAAACTTTCAATCAAACAATTAATCTATCATTATTTTTAAAGATTAAAGTTTTGTAGTAATATCATCAAATTAACAGTCAAGCAAAAACAGCCACATAACTTGTACAAGAGTCCTGAAAATTAAAAAAAATAAGTTTAGGACTTCGAAGAATGACAAAGTAATTTTTTAATGTGAGAGAAACTTACATATTTAAACTTACTATCCATCTTTTATCTTTCCTGAGAGTTGAGGACTCTCATAAATAGTCTTTTCTGCATGGCAAAGGTAGCACATGAGATTTTTTTTTTTAACAAGTAGCCGTGTGAGATAGTGAGTGTGGGAAACTTACCAAAAAAAAAAAAAGAACGTGGGCGCACAGAAGCTGTCAAGCATGAGTTGAGGAATTGGTATAATAATATATTAATATATATATATATATATATATATATATATGAATATTATATTTTATTAGTAGGGGACTTTTATTATACTATAGTTATAGTTTACTAGTATTATATTGGTAATGAGAATATGGTATTTGGGTTTAAAAAATTAATGGCATTGACCGAGTTTAATGTTACAAATGGCCAAAGAAATTTTTTTCTTTTTTTGGGGGGGGGGGGTAAATAACTAAATATGGAGTTACTTATATTTATTTTTTATGCACCGTATTATAAGTTTATAACAGACATTTTAAATAAATTTGGGGGTACTTACTTAGCGGACCTGTGGAGGACAGCAGCGTATGTGAAGTAAATTGATATAATATATAATAGTTGTCTCTGTGTGTTTGTGTGTATATATATATATGATATAGGGTATGTGAACTAAATTGATATAATATATAATAGTTATATGTGGATGTGTATATATAATATTATATTCATTGTTTTAGTTCAAGTTGAATTCAGATTTATAACTCAGGTTGAAATTTCAGATTATCATTATGATTTTATCATATAAGTATCTTATAAGATATTAACTTTAAAAAACTTAGACATTACTTTCTCATTCTTTTATGTGTTTGAAATGCACATTATTTACCACTAAACATAATTATTGTAAAGACTAAAATAAATAACTATAATTAATTCACAATTGAAAAAATTGAAGATATTGGCAAGTACTTCCTATCACATAATACTAATTAACCATTGACTAGAGCAACCTAATCATAATTTGAAATAATTAGGATATATTTAAAATAAAAATATATAAAGAAAATAAAATTAGAATTCGAGTTTGGATTGGACTCAGGTTAATGAGACCTTAACTGAAGTCTAACCTTAATTGAATTCAAATTGAGATTTTCAGCCCAAGTCCAACCCTAATTTTAAAAACGATTGCCCAAACCCGTGAAAAATCGAGCTGGACTCGAATTGAATTCGAGTTGACTGACCCAAGTTGCACCCCTACTTCAAATAAAGTAGGAAAAACTTGTTTGTGGAAGGAATCCAAAATTATTTTTAGTAACAAATTTTATAGACAATTTTGCCTTCTTTTATTTCATAAAACTTGCCTATTGAGAATAATTATTAAGGATAAATTATCAAATTAAAATTGTGTTAATTGTGGAAGCAATATCACAAAATGCATCCACCAAACAACTTTTTTCTTAATTTTTTTTTTTTATATTTTATTGAAGGCATTAATAAAAGACTTTTAAATACAATGAATTATAGAATCAGGTAGCTCGTCCAAACATGGCCTGATATCAGCATCTTTTAACTTTAACCTTTATAAATTCATTAGTTAGCAATAATTTCTTTGAGAATGTAACGGTTTTTGTTGGGAAGGGAGGGAAAGAGGTGCAACGGTGAGATGCATTAGTCAGCACTAATAACTTTCAATCAACTGTTAGATGCCTTAGGGTGGAGCCCATTCAAGTGTTGTTTTCCTTTGGGCCTAATGGCCCAACTGGTGAGGCTTAACTTAGTTTGGGTTCTCAACCCTTATATGGTTGAAGTCCAATGTAATTCTCCTTTTATCTATATAAACATTGTTTAATTTTCAAAAAAAAAAAAAAATTTCAATTACATAATCTTTTTCAATAATAACTTTGGGGTGTAAAATTTTATAATATAAATAATAGGGCAATAGAAATTCAAAGAAAGTAATATATTTTTAAAAATGTATATAAAAATAAAAATAGTTAGCACTATTAACTTTGGTAATGTAACGGTTGGGAAGGAAGAGAAATAGGTGTAACGATGAGATACATTAGTTAATACTAATAAATTTCAATTAACAAAATCTTTTTCAATAATAACTTTGGGGTGTAAATTTTTATAATACAAATAAATAAATAATAGGCCAATAGAAATTGAAAGAAAGTAAAGATATAGATAAGCTAGAACTGGCATTAGGGATGGCAACGGGGCGGGTACGGCACGGGTTTGCCTAAACCCTTCCCCGCCCCGCTACCTTCAACATTATTACCAAACCCGTCGCAGGTTTGAAACGGGACGGAATTTCAAAACCCATCCCTGCCCCATTGGGAGAAACCCCACCCCGTCCTCGCCCCGCCCCGACTCGTTTAAAATTTCAAAAGGGGTGGGACGAGACGGAACGAGGCGGGGCCTCTCCCCACAAAATTGTAACCACATAAAACATCAATAAAAATTGATTTTTTCAAAAAAATACGAGCCTAGTGGGTAGTACCAAGTTTGATACTATTAAATTCAAAATAGTATAACCCTTGTTTAAGAAGTAAAATGATAAGATTCCACAATTAAATAGTCTATTACAGAAAATATATTTCACAACTAAATAACTTAGTAACAAGTTTGATCAAATAATTAAAGAAGTGTTAATACAACAAAAAGATAAAATGAAAACATAAGTCTTAATACAACCAAAAGTAAAATTATAATTTGTATATATATATACATATAAATATATTTATAATAATAAAATATATAGGCGGGGCGGGCGCGGGTTATTATAAAGTCCCGAACCCGCCCCATACCCGCGGCGGATTTTGATTTTTTTTCTTAAACCCGCGCCCTACGAAAAAAAAAATGGCTCCCATACCCGCCCTAAACGGGACGAGACGGGGCGAAAACCCTGCAGGACAGACAAAATTGCCATCCCTAACTGCCATCATACCAGCAAAGTATTTAGTCATGTACAATATGTAAACTAGATTCGATCTAATAAGTCAATGGATAATTCAATCTATATCCCATTTGTTAGTACTCGAATATGTGATCCGATAATTTGATTCATTAAAATTGTTTTTTTTTGTTGAAGAAAATTAATGTCAAAAGAGATCAATAAACAATAATTATAATAATTTTTTTACAGAAAACACAAGACAAATACAGTATGAAGCAAAAAGAAAATTAGATCTTTACTCTTTGATTAAAAAAACATTTGAAAATAAGAAAAAATAAAAAGAGGAAAGAAGAGGAGCAGAAAATAATGATAAAATTAAAATAAAAAAAATAACAAACATCTAAATTTAGACTCTAAATTAGTGTTTTTATTAATGATTATATAGATAAAATGACCAAAAATTATTTTATATATATATATATATTCATGCCATATTCGTATTTTATTTTTTTAAGATTGGTCGTGTATTGTTATCACAAGATTCAAACACTCTAAAATTCCGATTTTCTTGAAGTTGCCCTTTTGTGTGTAAAATAGGAAAGAAGTTGTATTCCCGAATACACACATGTTGTATCTCATTAATTTCTATATCAGAGAAGGAAATAAGAAAAATAAAAATAGAAAAAGAAATAAGAAAGATAATACTCTGTACTAGAGAAAGGAAAGAATGAAGGCAATTATTGAGTGATGAATGGTATGTACTACGTACCATCATAAAATCATTTCCTTGAGTGTATGAAAGGTTAAGAGGAGTCCAACACGATTCGTTTATGGCAGATCCATAGCCACTCCCATCTTCTTTCAGTGGTGATGAAGCTGTCACAGATGCAGTGTAGATGAGTCGCTTCACCGTCTGCGATATCATGCACGATTCAGCTATGCTTTTCACCCCGGAAGTAGCAGCTTCAACACTATCCTTGTACTGTGCGCTTAATTTATTTTATTTTATTTTATTTTATCAGAAAAAAAAATAGGAATCCAATTAAATGTTAGTTATATATAACCAAATTAATCCAAATTTTGTAACTACTTATGATGAGAAATGAATGGACCTGTGAGCTCTCGATGTTGTGTAGCATAGGGGTAGCCACATGGAAAACAAATTGGCACCCTCTAATTGCCTTTTCAAACTCATGGGATTTGTACAAATCAGCTTGGAATAACACCAATCTCGTGTCTGCGTTAGGGAGGGACTTTAAAAGCCCTACCTTAGCTGTGTCCTCTGCAACAAAGATTAAAGGCAATAATAATAAACACAATTATATAAGCATATGTGTGTATGTGTGTGTGTGTGTATATATATATATATAGAGAGAGAGAGAGAGAGAGAGAGACCTAAGTTCCTTAGTGTTGCATGGACAGTGTGACCTTTTTCCAATAGCTTCTTCACAAGCCAAGATCCTATGTATCCGGAACCTCCGGTAACACAAACATTACAAAGGCTGTAATTCTTTTCCATTAATGAGGTCTTTTTTCTCTTTCAAAATGTATTCTGTTGGGGTGTTTAGTTTCAAATTATGGGTCTCTTTTATATATCTATATATATCTTCCCTCTTCTGTGGTTTTTAATTTATCGCCTTATCTAGAATAGCTCCCCCACTACCATTTCTTTTCCTCTTTTGTTTCACGTCAACACGTGTATGGTTCTTAATTGGCTTGGTTGAAGTCAACTTTCACTCTATGGTACTCGATTGCCTTTTCTGCATATAGAGTACAAACGTCTTTTCACATAGCTAGCACAAGGGCAAAATTGAATTTCTAAATTTTCTAGTCGATGACATCAGCAAATTATGTTGGTGTCCATCAGAGTTAGTTTGAAAATGGGGTGTTTAGTTTCAAATTATGGGTCTCTTTTATATATCTATATATATCTTCCCTCTTATGTGGTTGTTAATTTTTCACTTTATCTAGAATTAGCTCCCCCACTACCACTTCTTTTCCTCCTTTGTTTCATGTCAACAAAGGGGGAAGAGGATCCTCTGCCGTAAACGGGTACTGCTGTACCCATGCAGTACCCGGAAACGGCGTCGTTTAGTTTAAATCAACATGTAATCACTTTTGTTTTTCTCTGCTCTGTTTTTCCTTCCGTTACATGCCGTTACATAACTTTTCAATATTTTATTATATATATATATACAGCATCTGGCATCTCTTATCTTCATACCATCTATATATATATATATAGATATATATATGTTTTACACTTTTTTTCCTTCTCACTTAAAAGTGTATAACTTTTACTATAAATAATATTTTTTGATAAAATTAATTTTGTTAAATAGAATATTTCGAGAGCTTCAATTTGAGTATAACTTAGGCTATGTTTTAACTTAAGACAAAAAAGTTATAATTTTTCTAATTAATGAATACACACTTAAAACAATTTTTTACAACTTTAAAGTCATTTTACACACAATTAAAATGTTTCTCCAATTAATTTTTTTTTAAAACGTTCATAAAAAAAATTTGTGCTTAAATGTTTCTAAAAAAATGAAAAAAAAACATAAAAAATTATTTATTTTCAATGAGTGAAAATTATTGCTGTTGTGTGAAAATAATTATTTAACTATGTAGAAGTGTAATTTTAAGTGTGTGTAAGTGAGACTTAAAAATGTGAACATCAATTGTTATTATTTATTTCTGTAAATTAGTACAATCAAAAAAGCATATTAATCTCAAATTGATTTAACTCTCACATTAATAACACGGATGTTCACGCACTTAAAATATATATTTTCAAACCAATAAAGAAATTATCCACGAGTTTACGATTATTTTTCACACACTCAAAACTAATTATTTTCTATGTTTTTTCTTTCCAAATTTTTCAGAAACACTTCCAATAAATGTTTTCACACAAATAAAACATAACATTTTATTTCTACATTTATTAAAACTCATGTCCACGAACTTAAAGTTCATTTTCACACATATAAAATATTTTTTCACACATTTAAAGTACTTTTTCACACACATAAAACAAATATTTTTTTATATTTTTTCTTTCCAATTTTTTTAGGAACTCTTAGACATATTTGAATAATGTATTTGCACAAAAAATCATACAAATTTATATTCACATTTTTTAGGCTAATTTTTTCTCACTTTCCAAACTTTTAAAATATTTTTCCACACACCTAAAACAAATACTTTTTTATGTTTTTTATTTCTAATTCTTTTAGGAACTCTTAGGCATATATGAATTATGTTTTTGAACAAAAAATTCATAAAAAAATTATATTCACATTTTTTAATTTCATTTTTTTTCACTTTTCACACTTTTAAAATAACTTCCACACACTTAAAACAAATAATTTTTTTCATTTTTTTATTTTCAATTTTTTAGGAACTCTTAAGCAGATTTGAAAGATGTATTTGCACAAAAAAATCATAAAAATTTATATTCACATTTTTTAGGCTCATTTTTTTTCTCATTTTCCACATTTTAATAGTATTTTTCACACATTTAAAGTACTTTTCCACACACCTAAAACAAATACTTTTTAAAAATTTTTATTTTAAATTATTTTAGGAACTCTAAGGCATATATAAAATATATTTTTGCACAAAAAATTTCATAAAATATTTTATTCACATTTTTTAATTTCATTTTTTTTCACTTTCCACACTTTTAAAGTAGTTTCCAAACACTTAAAACATATACGTTTTTTATTTTTTTCTTTCCAATTTTTTTAGAAACTCTTAGGCATATTTGAAGGATGTATTTGCACAAAAAATCATAAAAAATTTTATTCACATGTTTGAATCTCATTTTTTTTCACTTTCCACACTTTTAAAGTACTTTCCACACACTTAAAACAAATAATTTTTTTCTTTCCTATTTTTTTAGAAACTCTTAAACAAATGAAGGATGTATTTGCACAAAAAAATCATTAAAATTTATACTCACTTTTTTTAGGCTCATTTTTTAGTATTTTTCCACACATTAAAAGTACTTCTTCATACACCTAAAACAAATACTTTTTTATATTTTTTTATTTCCAATTTTTTTAGAAACTCTTAGGCATATATTAAAGATGATTTTGCAAAAAAAAAATATTTAATTTATATTCACATTTTTTACCTCATTTTTTTTCACTTTCCACAATTTTAAAGTACTTTCCACACACTTAAAACAAAAAAAAAAAATTTATTTTAATTTATTCTTATTTTTTTAGGAACTCTTAGGCATATTTGAAGGATGTATTTGAACAAAAAAACTCATAAAAATTTATATTCACATTTTTTAGGCTAGTTTTTTTCTCACTTTCCACACTTTTAAAGTATTTTTCACACATTTAAAGTATTTTTCCATACATTTAAAGTACTTATCCACACACCTAAAACAAATACATTTTTATGTTTTTTCTTTCCAATTTTTTTAGGAACTCGTAGGCATATATAAAAGATGTTTTTGCAAAAAAAATTCTTAAAAATTTATATTCACATTTTTTAATCTCAATTTTTTCACTTTCCACACTTTCAAAGTAATTTCCACACACTTAAAACAAAACAAAAAAATTATTTTTTTCTTTCCTATTTTTTTTAGGAACTCTTAGACATATTTGAAGGATCTATTTGCACCAAAAAATCATAAAAATTTAAATCCACTTCTTTTAGGCTCATTTTTTTAGTACTTTTTCACACATTTAAAGTACTTTTTCACACACCTAAAACAAATACTTTTTTTATGTTTTTATCTTTCCAATTTTTTTAGGAACTCTTAGGCATATAAGAATGATGTTTTTGCACAAAAAATTCTTAAAAATTTATTTTCACATATTTTAATCTCAATTTGTTTCACTTTCCACACTTTTAAAGTACTTTCCACACACTTAAACCAAAAAATTTCTTTTATTTTTTTCTTTCCTATTTTTTTAAGTACTCTTAGACATATTCGAATGATATATTTGCACAAAAAAAATCATAAAAATTTAAATTCACATTTTTTAGGTTAATTTTTTTTCTCACTTTTCAGACTTTTAAAATACTATCCACACATTTAAAGTAGTTTTTCACACATTTAAGTACTTTTCCACATACCTAAAACAAATATTTTTTTATGTTTTTTATTTCCAATTTTTTTAGGAACTCTTAGACATATATGAAATATGTTTTTGCACAAAAAATTCATAAAAATTTATATTCACATTTTTTAATCTAATTTTTTTTCACTTTCCATACATTTAAAACAAATAAGTTTTTTCATTTTTTTCTTTCCTATTTTCTTAGGAACTCTTAGGCATATTTGAAGGTTGTATTTGTACAAAAAAATCATAAAAATTTAAATTCACATTTTTTAGGCTAATTTTTTTCTCACTTTCCACACTTTTAAAATACTATCCACACATTTAAAGTACTTTTCCACATACCTAAAACAAATATTTTTTTATGTTTTTTCTTTCCAGTCTTTTTAGAAACTCTTAGACATATATGAAATATGTTTTTGCACAAAAAATTCATAAAAATTTATATTCACATTTTTTAATCTAATTTTTTTTCACTTTCCACACTTTTAAAATACTTTCCACACATTTAAAAAAAATATATTTTTCATTTTTTTCTTTCCTATTTTCTTAGGAACTCTTAGACATATTTGAAGGACGTATTTGTACAACAAAAATCATAAAAATTTAAATTCACATTTTTAAGTTAATTGTTTTCTCACTTTCCACACTTTTAAAGTACTTTTCACACATTTAAAGTACTTTTCCACATACCTAAAACAAATACTTTTTATGTGTTTTCTTTACAATTTGTTTAAGAACTTTTAGCCATATATGAAAGATGTTTTTCCACAAAAAATTCATAAAAATTTATATTCATATTTTTTAATCTCATTTTTTTTCACTTTCCACACTTTTAAAGTAATTTCCACACTTAAAACAAATAATTTTTTTTTATTTTTTTCTTTCCAATTTTTTTAGAAACTCTTAGACATATTTGAAGGATATATTTGCTCAAAAGAATAATAAAAATTTATATTTACCTTTTTTAGGCTCATTTTTTTCTCACTTTTCACACTTTTAAAGTACTTTCTACACATTTAAATTATTTTTCCACATACCTAAAAGAAATACTTTTTATGTTTTTTTAGGAACTCTTAGCCATATATTAAAGATGTTTTTGCAAAAATAATTTATAAAAAATTATATTCACATTTTTTAATCTTATTTTTTTTCGCTTTCCACACTTCGAAAGTACTTTACACACACTTAAAACAAATAATTTTTTTAATTTTTCTCTTTCCAATTTTTTTAGGAACTCTAGGCATATTTAAAGGATGTATTTGTACAAAAAAATCATAAAATTTTGAGTTCACATTTTTTAGGCTAATTATTTTCTCACTTTTCATACTTTTAAAGTACTTTTCAAACATTTAAAGTACTTTTCCACACATTCAAACAACTTTTTCACACACCTAAAACAAATACTTTTTTATGTGTTTTATTTCCAATTCTTTTAGAAACTTTTAGCCATATATGAAAGATTTTTTTGCACAAAAAATTCATAAAAATTTATTTTCATATTTTTTAATCTCATTTTTTTTCCACTTTCCACACTTTTAAAGTATTTTCCACACACTTAAAACAAATAAATTTTTTTTATTTTTTTCTTTCCAATTTTTTTAGGAACTCTTAGACATATTTGAAAGATGTATTTGAACAAAAAAATCATAAAAATTTAAATTCACATTTTTTAGGCTAATTGTTTTCTCACTTTTCACACTTTTAAAGTACTTTTCCACAAACCTAAAACAAAGATTTTTTTATGTTTTTTCTTTCCAATTTTTTTAGGAACTCTTAGCCATATGTGAAAGATGTGTTTGCACAAAAAGTTTATAAAAAATTAAATTCATATTTTTTATGATCATCTTTTTTCACTTTCCACACTTTTAAAGTAATTTCCACTCCTAAAACAAATAATTTTTTTTATTTTTTTCTTTCCAATTTTTTTAGAAACTCTTAGGCATATTTGAGGGATGTATTTGTACAAAAAGATAATAAAAATTTAGATTCACTCTTTTTAGGCTCATTTTTTTCTCACTTTTAAAATACTTTTCACACATTTAAAGTACTTTTTCACAAACATAAAACAAATACTTTTTATGTTTTTTATTTCCAATTTTTTTAGGAACTCTTAGCCATATGTGAAAGATGTGTTTCCACAAAAAGTTTATAAAAATTTAAATTCACATTTTTTATGATCATTTTTTTTCACTTTCAACACTTTTTAAGTACTTTCCACACACTTAAACCAAATAATTTTTTTTTCCAATTTTTTTAGGAACTCTTAGGAATATTTGAAGGATGTATTTGCACAAAAAAAATAAAAATTTATATTCACTTTTTTTAGGCTCATTTTCCACACTTTTAAAGTACTTTCCTCACATTTAAAGTAGTTTTCCACAAACCTAAAACAAATACTTTTTAATGCTTTTTCTTTCCAATTTTTTTATGAACTCTTAGCCATATGTGAAAGATGTGTTTGCACAAAAGTTTATAAAAATTTAAATTCACATTTTTTATGATCATTTTTTTTCACTTTCCACACTTTTTAAGTACTTTCCACACACTTAAAACAAATATAAAAAAATTTTAATTTTTTTAGGAACTCCTAGGAATATTTGAAGGATGTATTTGCACAAAAAAATAATAAGAATTTATATTCACTTTTTTTAGGCTCATTTTTTTCTCACTTTTCACACATTTAAAGTACTTTTTCACATACCTAAAACAAATATTTTTTTATGTTTTTTCTTTCCAATTTTTTAGGAACTATTAGAAATATATAAAAGATGTAGTTGCACAAAAAATTCATAAAAATTTATATTCACATTTTTTAATCTAATTTTTTTTTTCACTTTCCACATTTTTAAAGTGCTTTCCACACATTTAAAACGAATAAGTTTTTTTCATTTTTTTCTTTCCTATTTTCTTAGGAACTCTTAGGCATAGTTGAATGATATATTTGTACAAAAAAAATTATAAAAATTTATATTTACGTTTTTTAGTCTAATTTTCTTTTTACTTTCCATACTTTTAAAGTATTTTCCACACATTTAAATTACTTTTTCACACGTTTAAAATACTTATCCACACACCTAAAACAAATAGTTTTTTACGTTTTTTCTTTCCAATTTTTTTAAGAACTCTTAGGCATATATGAAGGATGTTTTTCCAAAAAAACATTCTTAAAAATTTATATTCATAATTTTTAATCTCAATTTTTTTCATTTTCCACACTTTTAAAGTACTTTTCACACATTTAAAACAAATAATTTTTTTATTTTTTTCTTTCCTAAATTTTTAGGAACTCTTAGACATATTTCAACGATGTATTTGCACATAAAAATAATAAAAATTTAAATTCACTTTTTCTAGGCTTATTTTTTTATTACTTTTCCACACATTTAAAGTACTTTTTCACACGCCTAAAACAAATATTCTTTTATGTTTTTTTCTTTTCAATTTTTTAGGGAACTCTTAGGCTTGTATGAATGATGTTTCTGCACAAACAATTCATAAAAAATTATATTAACATTTTTTAATCTCAATTTTTTTCACTTTCCACACTTTTAAAGTACTTTACATGCACTTAAAACAAATACTTTTTTTTTTATTTGTTTATTTCCATGTTTTTTGGAACTCTTAGGCATATTGAAGGATATATTTGCACAAAAAATCATAAAACTTTATAATCATATTTTTTAGGCTAATTTTTTTTCTCACTTTTCACACTTTTAAAGTACTTTCCACACATTTAAAATAGTTTTTCACACAACTAAAACAATATTTTTTTATGTTTTTTCTTTTCAATTTTTTTAGGAACTTTTAGGCATATATGAAAGATGTTTTTGCACAAAAAATTCATAAAAATTTATATTCACATTTTTTAATCTCATTTTTTTTTTAATTTTCCATACTTTTAAAATATTTTCCACACACTTAAACCAAATACTTTTTTATTTTTTTTATTTCCAAATTTTTAAGGAACTCTTAAGCATATTTAAAGAATATATTTGCACAAAAAAATCATAAAAAATTATATTCACATTTTTTAAGCTAATTTTTTTCTCACTTTTCGCCCTTTTAAAGTACTTCCCATACTTTTAAAGTACTTTTTCACACAATTAAAGTACTTTACACACACCTAAAAAAATTTTATTTCAAGTTTTTTTTTTTTTCCAGTTTTTTTAGAAACTCTTAGCCATATATAAAAGACGTTTTTGCACAAAAAATTCATAAAAATTTAAATTCACATTTTTTAATCTCAAATTTTTTACTTTTCACACTTTTAAAGTAATTTCCACATACTCAAAGTACTTTTCCACACACCTAAAACAAATATTTTTTTTATGTTTTTTCTTTCCAATTTTTTTAGCAACTCTTAGCCATACATATATGAAAGATGTTTCTGCACAAAAAATAAATAAAAAATTTTATTCACATTTTTTAATCTCATTTCTTTTCACTTTCCACACTTTTAAAGTATTTTCAACACATTTAAAACAAATAATTTTTTTATTTTTTTCTCTCGAATTGTTTTAGGAACTCCTAACCATATTTTTATGGAACTTTTATGATTTTTTTATGCAAATATATCCATCAAATACGATTAAGAGTTCCTAAAAAAATTCGAAATAAAAAAAAATTATTTGTTTTAAGTGTGTGAAAAATAATTTAAACGTGTTGAAAGTAAAAAAAAATGAGATAAAAAAATATTAATATGAATTTTTTGTGCAAAAATATCTTTCATATATGACTAAGAGTTCCTAAAAAGATTGAAAACAAACATAAAAAAATATTTATTTTAGGTGTGTGGAAAAGTACTTGAAATTTGTGGAAAAGTACTTCAAATGTGTGGAAAGAGAGAAAAAAATGAGCCTAAAAAATGTTAATTTAAATTTTTATGTTTTTTTGGTGCAAATACATCTTTCAAGTGTGCTTAAGAGGTCCTAAAAAAATTCAAAATAAAAAATAAAAAAAAACTATTTGTTTTAAGTGTGTGAAAATTATTTTTAAAATGTAGAAAGTGAAAAGAAACGAGATTAAAAAATGTGAATATAATTTTTTATAAATTTTTTGTGCAAAAACTTCTTTCATATATGGCTAAGAGTTTCTAAAAAGATTGGAAAGAAAACACACAAAAAAGTGTGGAAAAGTACTTTAAATGTGTGGAAAGTGAGTTAACAATTAACCTAAAAAATGTGAATTTAAATTTTTATGATTTTTTTGTGCAACTACATCCTTCAAATATGATTACGAGTTCTTAAAAAAATTTGAAATAATTTTTTTTTTTTTAAGTGTGTGGAAATTACTTTAAAAGTGTTGAAAGTGAAAAAAAAAAATGAGATTAAAAAATGTGAATATAAATTTTTTTGAATTTTTTGCGCAAAAACATCTTTCATATATGGCTAAGAGTTCCTAAAAAAATTGGAAAGAAAACATATAAAAAAGTATTTGTTTTAGGTGTATGGAAAAGTACATTGAATGCGTGGAAAGTGAGAAAAAAATGAGCCAAAAAAATGTGAATTTTTATTGTTTTTTTGTGCAAATACATCTTTCAAATATGCTTAAGAGGTCCTATAAAAATTCAAAAAAAAAAAATAAAAAAAATTATTTGTTTTAAATGTGTGACAATTACTTTCAAAGTGTGGAAAATGAAAAAAAATGATCATAAAAAATGTGAATTTAAATTTTTATAAACTTTTTGTGCAAACACATCTTTCACATATGGGTAAGAGTTCCTAAAAAAATTGGAAAGAAAAAACATAAAAAATTATTTGTGTTAGGTTTGTGGAAAAGTACATTAAATGTGTGGAAAAATACTTTAAATGTGTGAAATGTACTTTAAAAGTGTGGAATGTGAGAAAGCAATTACCTAGAAAATGTGAATTTAAATTTTTATGATTTTTTTGTTCAAATATATCTTTCAAATATGCCTAAGATTTCCTAAAAAAATTGGAATAAAAAAATTAAAAAAAATTATTTGTTTTAAGTGTGTGGAAAGTACTTTAAAAGTGTGGAAAGTGAAAAAAAAATGAGATTGAAAAATGTAAATATAATTTTTTATAATTTTTTTGTGCAAAAACATATTTAATATATGGCTAAAAGTTCCAAAAAAAATTGGAAGGATAAAACATAAAAAAATATTTGTTTTAGGTGTGTGGAAAAGCACTTTAAATGTGTGAAACTTTTTTAAAAGTGTGAAAAGGGAGAAAAAATTGAGCCTCAAAAATGTGAATTTAAATTTTTATGTTTTTTCTTTGCAAATAAATCATTCGAATATGTTTAAGTGGTCCTAAAAAAATTTATAATAAATTTTTTTTTTGTCTTAAGTGTGTGGAAATTGCTTTAAAAATGTGGAAAGTGAAAAAAAAATGAGATTAAAAAATGTGAATATAAATTTTTATGAATTTTTTTGTGCAAAAACATCTTTCATATATGGCTAAGAGTTCCTAAAAAAATTGGAAGGAAAAAACATAAAAAAATATTTGTTGTAGGTGTGTGGAAAAGTACTTTACATTTGTGGAAAAATAATTTAAATGTGGGGAAACTACTTTAAAAGTGTGGAAAATGAGAAAAAAATGAATCTCAAAATTGTGAATTTAAATTTTTATAGTTTTTTTGTGCAAATACATCCTTCAAATATCTTTAAGAGGTCCTAAAAAAATTCAAAATAAAAAAATAAAAAAATTATTTGTTTTAAGTGTGTGGAAAGTATTTTAAAAGTGTGGAAAGTGAAAAAAAATGAGATTGAAAAATGTGAATATAATTTTTTATAATTATTTTGTGCAAAAACATCTTTTATATATGGCTAAGAGTTTCTAAAAAAATTGGAAGGAAAAAACATATAATTTTTTCATTTTAAGTCAAAAAATAGTTTATATCGTATTCAAATTAAAGCTCTCAAAATTATCTTTCTAACAGAATTAGTTTCATCAAAAAATTAAATTTGCAATGAAAGTTATTGAGATTTAAGTAAATAATACATATATATATATATACATGGCACAAATTTTTATAAAAGTAAAAACAAAAAAAATAATTAAAAAAAAATGCGTTTGGTTCGCTTGGTACTTCGCTGAATTCAGCGAAGCACTAGGCGAAGCATTGGTGGGTCTTACTGTTTTAGCAAACTTGTTATTTAGTGACCGTCTAGGAAGCATGGATACGGATACGGGACACGGGTACGATACGATACGGATACGGCGGTACGATAAATCTCAAAAAAACAGGATACGGGTACGACAGGATACGGCAATATAAAAATAAAAAAATATATTTTTATATATACAAAAAATAGAGTTATTAACATTTCTTTATAAAATATATTGATTAACAAACAAAATAAGAATTAAGAATCATATTGCATAGATAAATTTTATATTAAATTAAGATATATATCTCAACACTTCTTTTTTTAAATAAATTTAAACTTTTCTTAACAATTATACTATGATATTATTGTATATTTTAATGTTCAAAACTTGTTAGAAATGTGTTGTGAAATATTTGAGAAGTATCGGATACATGGTCAAAGTATCTAAGAAGTATCGGATACGTGTTAGAAATAAAAATATATATTTTAAAATTATGGATACGTTTAGGAAGTATCGGACACGTATCCGCGAGTATCCGAGGAGTATTGGTATCCGATAAGTATCCGATACGGGTACGTTACTCTTGTAGAAGTATTCGTGCTTTATAGGTGACAGTACTGTTTGATTCGTCAAACTTGTGTCTGGCGAACCCAGTGCTGGTGCTTTTAGTTACATAACTCATAACTTCAAAAGACATCTATGAAAATAAGGAAAGAGGTGCGTGTTATATTGAAAAATTTGAAAGAAGATAAGTGTAATTTGTCTTATAATGAATGCGGCTAAGGCTTCAAACTAATCCAGGTGACCAATTGATTTCAAGTCGAGGCAGAGGGCTCTAAAACTCCAAGTCGCGCGCCTTCCAGCTTCCACACTGTCATCTAATATCTTCTTCAGATCATATTTGTATTGGAACCGCTCTTTCAATAGCCACGTAGAATCACATTTGCTTCCTCTTTCTCTTTCAGCTCCACCCATGAACCTAAAGTCAAACCCAAGTCAGTATAATTTTTTAATCTTCAAGAAATAAAATTAAAGATGGATAATAAATAAATTATTTAATTAAATCTTCCATACATACTTACTCTTCAGATATCTTGAATTCGGGGTATTTTTCTTGGTAGTAATTTAGCATCTCTTGCATGGTTGGATCTGTGGCTGCACATATGAACCTGCCTCTGAGTGAAGGCCTCTTCATGCATAATAAATGTGCTTCACAAACATCGTTATTGTGTAGTAGAGGAACTGAACCTAAAAGTTCTTGCAAAAATCTGAGTCCATTGTGATATGTTTAAATTTAAGCCCGGTGTTGTTAAAAAATTGAATGAAAATTATATGTATGCGATATAAGCTGATATTGCATGAGTTATAATATGATGACAGAATGTTTGTGTTGGCATCGTTGAAATATAACATGGTGGTAGAGTGTCTCTTAAGTAATGAAGAGACAAAAATAGTTAAGTGTGAATTACAAACAAACACTTACGTGTTTATTTGTTAAAACTTAAGTGTTGATTTACGGCGAAAGATCATCATTCCTAACGTTTGAAGTGTATAAATACTTTTATTCATGAAAACTTAAGTGTTGATTCACGGGTACAGATTATTATTCCTAACGTTTGAAGTGAAACGAGATGTCCCATGTCTATTCGAAAAAAACTGAAAAGGCAACTAACGGTCTATAAATAGGCCGATTAGCCTCATTTGTAAAAAATGATTTTTTCATTTCTTCTTCTCTATACGCATCAAGTTCCCCTCCCTATATAATCTAACACAAATGGTAGTTTAGTAAATCTTTGTGGTCTGGTCTGAAACTTCAAGAGAGTCAGGTACAAAAGAGAGTAATAACACATAGTGGCTTGCAGAAGCTCAGTTGGTTAAGTATAAAAAGGAGTACTAATACATAGGTGGTTCATAAAAGCTCAGTTGGTTTGAACTGTTGCTACTAATTGAGAGAAAAATCTTTGTATCCTGGGAGACAATCGCTGTTTATAATAGGTTCGGTTGAAATGAAGTCAAATTTTCCACAATGATGGTCGCCAGAGAGTGGGTCTCGGTGGGAGTCCAAGCTATCACAGAGGGGTTCATTGTTCTATATAGATTATAATAAGAGGGGAGGAATTCAGTAGGAAAAAGAGAAGATCTAGGGTGATTCGAAAATTGTTTAAACAAAAGGTTCTTTTTTTCGTCCTCCCCCCGTCTCCATACTTTTCTCTCGTTATTTATAGGCAAAAATATTTTTTCTCCTCAAGGGTCGATGTTTTGCGGTGATAAATATATGTGATAAATATATGTGAAGTAAGGACTGAGATTGTACTTGGCAGAAAAGGAGATATACTCACCTCACCTGGTTATCTTCTTTTCTCTATGACAGGTCAATCTATGATGCAAGGTCCTCATCCTAGCTAGAAATACGGTCCGTCATGGATTTAGCGTACCTTGGACTCCAGCTTCCGAACCTAAGCCCTTGGTTCCCATAAGGCAGTGATTCGAGCTCTTACCCCCCATAGGAGCGTGGAGTGCCACGAGATTTATCCATAGGGAGGAACTCCTCGTAAAAATAGAGGTTTATTCGTACAGAGGAACTCCTCGTAAAATAGAGGTCTAGTCTCGATCTACTGATTTTTTCGTATATATTTTAAGTTATAAAATATAAAATTAATATGAGTTACTTGATTGTGTTATATTTTATATGATTTATATAACATGTGATATATGTAGTACTATACCTGCGTTTAATAATTTAAATTATTACATGTGTTATCATCTTCCTTGATATAGAAACTTATGAAATATTTTTTATAAATACTATAAGGGCTGATATTCTTCTCCATTCATGAATGAGGTCTATCTTCTCTCTTCTGTGGTTTTATCACATAGTTGATCGAGACAGTTTTCATCTCATCATCCTCTTCTGTTTTGACATCCTTCTATTAAAAAATAATTGGTATTTGGTTTGGTGGAAGTTAAATTACCTAAATGGTCCTTGGTTTGTCTGCATATGGTCAATTAGGAAGATTACCAAAAATATACTTATACAGCATAAAGTAGAGTATTATTAATTACAAATAGGGTAAAGTGCAAAAAAAAATTCTTAAATTATTATTTTTTTGCAAATAACTTTTTTGAACTAAAAATTACTCTCATGAACTTTTAATTTATTGCAATTAAAAATATACTCATCACAAAAGACAATTTTTACTCATTCATATTAAATTTGTTTTTATTATTAAATTATCTTTATTATCTTTTCTTTTATATAAATATTAATTATACCAATTACTTTAATTTGATTATTGGTATCGTTTTATCATAACAATGAAAAAATACATTAAGTTGTAACTACCACCAAATTTAAATATTTTTTTAAATAATTAACATATTGTTAAAATTTTATTATTTATAATAAAACTTATAATACCTAGTTTAAACTTTTTTACTATCAAAAAGTATCCTTTTTCATACAATGTGTTAATGAAAAATTAAGAAATTACTTAAATAAAAAACTAAGTGTAATTCAATATAAAAGATCATTATGGTAATTTAACAAAAAAAATTAGGCATGGAGACTTTTGCAACAAAATATGATAGTTAAAGAGTTTTTTTTGTACAAAATATAATTTAGGGGATTATTTATAAATTTGGATAGTTTAGAAGTTTTTATTTTGCACTTTATCCTTAGAAATATTACCATAAGTGTACTGTACTGCATAAAGTACTCTTACAGTCGCAAACTTTAATGATAAAATTTGAAACTTACCATGAAAAAATAAATTTATTTTACTACTACATTTCAGCAATGGTCCAAACAAAATTTCTTCTTAATTTTTTTATTTTATTAGTGGAGAATCGGATGATTGATAAACTAGTCGACGACTCTGGGGCGCTGTGGATAGTATATGTGTGGTTTGGTTATATAATACGTGATTAATAGAAACTTGAATATAAAGAGGACCATTCTCAGCTACATGCAATTGTCAGTGCATAATTGTTCCCAATCAGAAAGGTAGTAAAGTCAGCGCTTGTTTGATAACGCCACCATCTTCTTTTCTAATTTTTCGTAAAATGAAAATTAAAAATCAGTTCTATTATTTCTATTAAAAGGATAATAGATAGGTTTTAATTTTTTCTGAAATAAAAATATGTTATTAAACGCGTTTTTTGTAGTGACTTCTTTTTTTAAGAAATGATAACAGAAAATAAAAAATGATCAAACTACCAAACAGGTCTTTAGAGTGTCAAAATTGAAAGTAACACCAAATATCACTCATATCATAAGTCTAATTATGGACTAGAGTGCATCATAATGGAGATTACATCGTAATCTACGATCCATCGTGGATGTCTTGTATTATGCTACGAAATGTGTTAGTTTTCATCCAAATTTTTCATCATTTCTACGATACATCGACATTGGGTTTTCGATACATCGCCAAATTACAATACATCGTAATGGGAATGACGATGCATCTAAATCACTCGACTTGTGTAGATGTCTTGTATTATGGTACGAAATGTGTTAGTTTTCATCCAAATTTCTCACCATTTCTACGACACATCGATATTGGGTTTTCGATACATCGCCAAATTACAATACATCGTAATGGGAATGACGATGCATCGTAATCACTCAACCTGCAAACCTTGCATGTCCCTCAAGTGATCACAATCTACACAATTCTTATCCAATTCCGAATCTTCAATATACATGCATTCTCCATAAAGTGTAAAACATCAAGGTGATCCAAAGCATAAATGACATGAACTAAACATAAAATTTACATCTCCGAATGGGTCATATTCATGAATACAAACGCATTGGAATTTTAAAACCATCCTTCATACATTCATTCATTCTCCAAAAGTTATGAACATGTCACGCATAGCGAATACATATAGAGCTCAAATACATAAAGTTATCCAAATGTAAGGACAATATTTCTAAAATAGTTAACATGCCACAAACTGGCATGGACATCTATATACATATAAAAAAGAATACCAAAATCTCACTCGAGCATTTCTAAGTTTCGTCCTCCACCAGTGTTTTATCTGAGAAAAGTAGGGGGGTGAGCATACAACTAGCCCAGTAAAGATGATCCACCTGACTTAACATTGACTCAGACAGTCATACATGAATGCACAATGAAATATCTATGTAACTACATGGCATATTTCAAACATTCATAAACATAAGATATGCTCAATATGGCATAAGAATGATATCACATATATCATGCACAAAAAGTAGCTTAACATGAATCACATTCACAATTAAACTCAACACCACGTATATTCTGAAATCAATCAACTGGGGACTTCTCATTATCACATTCATGGTAAGTGTCATTAAAGACCACATACTCTACTTACGCTTTACTAGTTGTTAAACCGACAGTAACAACATCCATTTGGCCAAATTTTGAGCCTTTCACCCTAGGGCTTCAGGCCCTTCTTAATTCTCACACTTGCCCCAAAAATCATCAATCACCATATAAGTGCACATTTATCTCAATTATACCCCAACCAAGATTATCACAAAACTCACTTCTAATGCATTACATATATCAAGTCAATGCATATCAAGTTCAACTCAAGCATATACAATGTAATTCCAATCTTCTCATACAAGAATCAATCACTATGTATTTTTCAAGAAAACATCTTTCATGCATAAATTCAATCCATAGAGTCAAATTTCTTGTATGCTTCCAAATAGACCAAATGACTCATAATGAACTCATAACATCAAATAACAAATGTATAATTCATAAATTCTATCTAGCACATGCTAGACAATTCAAATTCATAAGAAATATCAATTTTCACATAAAAATTCATGAAAAAATTTCATGTCACAAAAAAAGGACATATAGAATCAAGGCTAAGAAGAAATTCACACCCTTACCTCAACTTTGAAGCTTCTTCTAGCTAAATCCCAGAATTTATCCAATTTTCACTTTGCCAAAAAATGATTTTGTTCTGTTCAAACTGACTTCCTCGACCCGTAGAACATTTTACCCTTCTTCGAAAATTTTCAAACTAAGCCCAATACATCCGAAATGAAGAGACAATGAAAGAAGATGAAGAGGGAAAGTGAGAAATATATATTCAGTTGTATATAGAGTGAGAGAGATATATTCAGCTGTATGTAATGGCTGGGATCTTAACCTCCAGATATTTATAATATCTTAGGGTGTAAAATGACTGAAATGCCCCTAGGTCACTTAACGTACCCTCCCGACCTTCATTTTTGATTTCAAAAGCGGCTACGGCTCCAAAATCACTTCCTTAACTCATCTGATATTTCATTTGGTCTAAAACCATAAACAATATTTTTTCAAAAAAATTTTGAATTTCCAGGCCCACCTGACCTGAGTCCCAGGCCCCGCCGGCCCGAAAATCTCAAAATTTTCTAACGCTCTGAAAACTTTTTCGAGCCTCTAAACATGTTTTCAAACATGTTTTTCACATTCAAAACATGAAAAATATTATTTAAAATACATTCATGATGAAAATGATAAGTAAAAAGAAAATCGGTCAAAATTGAACCCGGTCTCTACAAGACCCCTTCCAAAATCAATTCTCTTTGTTGTGAACATAAAGAGGGAGTGAGCTTATAAATTACCACCATTGCTGGAGGTGGGACCACTACAAGAAATTTAGCTTTTAACGACAGGTTTTTTACGGTGACTTTCTACCACGGGCCCGAGTAGCTCGTGGTGAAAAGAGATTTTCTATGGCGGGTTTAGATAGCCCGCCGTGCAAAATAATTTTTACGATGGTCCTATGTAGCCCACTGTTGGAAGTGACTTTCCACCATGGGTTACGACCGTGATGGAAAGTTTTATCACTATCATGGGCTCTGCCCGTGATGAAAGATCTTATTTTTTTTCAAAAAATTAATTTAACTTCGTGCGGTCTTTTGTTTAAGAAAATTAAACTTTGCGTGGTTACTCAAACACGGTATTATCATCTGACACCCCAATTCTCTCTCTCCCCCCCTTTCTCCAATGGAAAATCATGGTAACCTTCGTCTGATACGGAAGCCCAGCCCTAACCCAAACACAACATCTATCAGCTTTGGAACCCAAATGTCTAACCCTTGAATCTCAACCAAACCCTAACCTTCTCTGTCCCTTTGTCCGATCGACGCCGTTCTTAGCTCCATTGAACTAAGCTCACTCTTTATTAATCGAATCCCCAATTTCTCTCCATCGAAACAACTAAAACCCTAATTGCTCTCCATCGAAGCAAGCTTTAAGCCTCCTCAGTCTCCAACTCATCTCCTTCACCGGTATTATTCTTCTCTCTTTCATCTCCTCAATGACGTGTGTATCTATGTGAATTTATTAATGTATTTTAATCTATTAATAGAGAGTTTGCAATGCAAACTCTCTGTTATTTTAATTTAATGGAGTAGAATCTATAACTATGAATATGTATCCTTTGAAAGTAGACCTTTTTGCCTCACAATTGTTCTGGTAGTTTTATTTTCTAGTTGCGGTCAAATTATAGGACTTCAGTTGTTTAGTGATTTTTTTTTTTACCAATACAATTGTTTAGTGCATTTGTAAAAATTCTTTTGGAACTGACTTCATACAAAGTCATATTCTAGAGTTTCAAATGAGCGTTGATAGTGTTTTAGTGTGACATACACAAACTATAACAAACCAATGAAATAATTTATAGTCAATAATATCAATTTATTGCATGTTTTAGTTAATTATATTCTCATATTAATATTTTTCTCATATTTAATGTATATGACATATGTACCAAGCTCAGTTATGATAAAATACCAAGAAGAATTCTATCTATTCAATATTAAAAGGAAGACATAATTTGCTAAATCATGATAAATATATAAGGTTCGACCTTATTGTTTGTGGAAACTCTCTTTGTTTTTTTTTTCCTCCAATAATGTTGTTTCTAATTTTTTTTTTTCAATTCCGTTTGAAAAACATAGATTTAGGAAACATGAATTTATTGGTTTACTTAACAAGTAGAATATAATGGAGAAAAAGAAATTATGCAGCTAACCCATTGCTTTAGAATTAAGATGGAAATGATGATCCACTATTTTTCAATGGGTCACTATTCAAATAGATGAATGCAATACAAGTTGAAAATTTAAATCGATTTGAACACTACAACTAAAAAGAAGGTTACTAGTAGGAATCTTTATGTATAGTTGAAATGATGTTATATTTTAACTCATTGTCACCTTTTAACTCATTTAGTTAGTTATATAGGGAAATTGGACATGGATGGAAAGACTGACTAATAAGAACATTGGTCTAAATTTGCATAATGGGGATCAGTCCATTGTATTAAGGTTAAGGAAGTTGACTAATAAAATTAAAAAACTCACTAAATTACAGTCCTTAAAGTTTAATTAAAGAAAACTTATCATTAATGTGAAATATTATTTGAATATATTTGGCAGAACTTGAGAGATCGAATATTATTGCAAGCAAACCATGTGAAAATTGTGAATGCTTGTTATATAGGTATTGTGGCATACTGAATTTCTTTTAGGCTAATTTGTCCATGTTAATTCAACGAGTCTAATATGTTATTTTATTATTTTTATTTTAGAAGCAGTTTTATATATCTATATATAATCATACAATTGTCAATGTTTGTTAAACTTTACTAATTGACATACTAATTTTTATTTTAGGTAGCACATTCTTTGTTTTTTAAAGGTAATGTCTTGGCTACATGTTCCTCCAAGCTGGACTTGAATATAATGCTAACCTTTTTAATTGGATTCTTTTTATCATTATCATCAATTAGTAAAGTGGTCATAGTCTAGATATATAATCACAGTATCGATTTTTTACTTATGATGAACTTGGCTTAGGTTATCGATCACTTCTACTAGAAGTAGTCACTTATTATTGAACAAGTCAGTGCAAGAAGCCATGGATAAAAGCTGGATGCACCTTGACAGTAAGTTATTATAACCTAAAAATCCTTACCCATAAAATTTTAGTGATTGTACCTGTCATTATTAAAAAAATTTAGTTTTCAACTATAGAGCTTCAAATGTGTGTATAAAAATAGAGCATGGAGATTTGTTTATTGGGCTCAAAGTAATGCAAGGAATCGGGATAGCATTTTATGCCCTTGTAGACATTGTTTAAATTCAAAATATCAATGTTTTAGTATAGTGCATGAGCATATAGTGATAAATGGAATGGATTTAAACTATATTTTGTGGGTCTTTCATGGAGAGAAGAAGAATGCACATGTAAAAAATAAAAGCGATGAAGACCGTTTGGAAATGTATAAACGTACGAGATGTTTAGAGATGTTTATTTTGATGGTAAAAATAACGGTATTACAGAGCCTATTGATGGAAGTAAAGAGACTAAGTTTAGAAAAACTTTGGAATACGCTGAAACTCCTTTATATCCTGATTGCACGAAATATACAATTATGTCAGCAACAGTTACTTTATATAACCACAAAACTGCGCATAATTTATCTGACACTGGATTTGATAAGCTATTATCCCATAATTTGCCACGAAACATGATTTCGTCAAAATTTACAATTAAAGACGCCACATATTGCAACGGTTGGTGCTACGAAAATATTTCATGGCAAAAGAGTTTTTGCTACGAAATTTTGACTTTTTAGTACGAAATATTCCGTGAAAAAAAACCAAATTTCTTGTAGTGATAATAATATGAAAATACATATAATATATATGCATTACATGACATGAACTACTCTTAAACTATTTGTTTAAATATGGAGTATTTTATTAGTGTACTTAGAGTTTAAAGTGAATTGATTATTAGAACAAATATTGGTTTTGATTGAGAATGTTTTATAATGCAGGTTTTTGCATTTTAGCCAACTTTTGGACATATGTCTTTTTTGAAGACTGATCAGCTATTTTATATAGTGACACACCTGGACAGTGACTAACTTTTGGACACTATGATTATTATTTTTGGTATAGTTGTGTTATGCATTTAAGCAAAGTGTTTCAATTTTTTTTTAATATGATTTTGATATAGCTTAATATTTTGGTTGATATGAATGCTATTGGTAAGCAATCATATATCTATAATTTTAGTTGTGTTAGTATTGAGACTTTTCTCTTTCTTGAATAGATATGTCTTGGAACTAGCTCTTTGAATAGAAAAGAATTTTGTGATTAATTTATTTGTTTATGATTGGTAGGATTAATATTTGGATGCAAAGTTACCTTTTTTAATGGCATTTCATCTTATATATAATTAGCAAATGTTGTTAATTTGAATAGGCTTGGGAGTTGTGTATGGGTGGAATAAAAGGCATTGTTGTACAAGTTTTTGTGTTGTGGACAATATGGTCATGTGACAGATTTATTTGTAGTATTTGGTTTTGCAAGGCTTGGTGTGAATAGATATGACTTTGGATGTAGTTTTTTTGTGTATTGGTGGAATAGAAGATAAGTGATTTTTGTTGTACAGGTTTTTATGTTAGGAACAATGATCTAGGCATATTGTATAGACCGGGTCCAATTTTGACTGATTTTCTTTTATTCATCATTTTAGTAATAAATGAATTTTAAATGATGTTATGTATGTTTTGAATGTGAAAAACATGTTTGAGAACTTGTTTAGAGGTTCGGAGAAGTTTTGAGAGCGTTTGGTGAAATTTGAGATTTTTGGGTGTGCGAGGCCTGAGACACGAGTCGGGTGGGCCTGGGAAACCAAAATTTTTTGAAAAAATTTATTTTTGGTTTTAGACCAAATTAAATGTTAAAAGAGTTAAGGAAGTGATTTTGAAGTCGTATCCACTTTCGAAATCAAAAACGAAGGTCGAAAGGGTAAGTTAAGTGGATTAGAAGCGTTTTGGTCATTTTACGGCGTAAAGGCTATAAATATCAAAATTCAAATATTTCGGCCATTCTCTTGAAACCAAATAGCCACCTATCTCTCTCTTTTTCTCTCCTTCTCTTTCTCCTTCTCCTTCATCTTTTTTCACTCTTTCTTTGATTTGGAAGCCTTGGAGGTTGATTTGGAAGGTACCAAAGACAAAAGGGTTTGTTCTTTTTGGTGAAAGCTACGTTTTGAACCGAACAAAGTTCACTTTGGTGAAGTTAAAAAATCAGGAATTTCAAAGACTTGACTAGAGAAGCTTGAAATTTGAGGTAATGGTGTGAATTCCTTCTTAGCCTTGATTATATACGTCCCTTACTTGTAACATAAAACTTTTTCATGAGTTCTTTATGTGAAAGTTGATAGATCTTGTGAATTTAAATTGTATAGCATGTCATATATAGAAATTATGTATCATGCACTTGTTGAATGATATTTATGAGTTCATTGTGTTCATTTGGAAGTATGCATGAAATTTGACTCCATAGGTTGAAAGAAAATGCATAAAAGAGATTTCTTGAAAATGCATAATTCTTGATTTTTCTTGAGTTAATGGGAATTGCATTCTAATATACTTGGGTTAGGTTTTATATTCATTAGCTATATGAATGAGATGTATTGGGAGTGTGTTGTGAAAATCTTGATTATATATGTACTTGTGATAAATGTGCACTTATGTGGTGATTGTTAATTTTTGGGGCAAGTGTGTGAGAAGCAAGAAGCAGATGTCGCTACCGTTGGGTTAGTAACCCGTAAAGCGTAAGCAGAGTATGTAGTCTTCAAGGTTACTTATTAAGGATGTGATAATCAGAACTCCCCTTGTGGTTGATTTTGGGGGCCCATTGAGACAAGTTGATATAGAATCACACATATGAAATTAGATATGTAGAGTTGTGTTTCCATTATAATAAGTGTATGAATGATTCTTTAAGACTTAAAAGACATGTTCACTCTCGGGATTTGGGCTCGGAAACAGAGTTTTCAGGTGTTGGAAATCGGGGTGTGACACATATAAATTTTGTAAAAAAATTTATAAACTTTCAACCACGGGCTCAGCTTGTGGTAGAATATAGGCTTTCAACCACGGGCCGAACCCGTGGTAGAAAGTTTTTTTAACAGTACCAAAAAAAGATTTTCTACCATGGCCTAAGCCCATGGTAGAATACAGACTTTCTACTAGGGGCTCAACGCATGGTGGAAAGTGTACTTCTACCACGGACTGAGCCTATGGTTGAAATTATATTAGCAACTACGACATCGGATACCACGACGGGCCAAACCTATGGTAAAAGCCTTTTTTGCCTCCCCTAACAAACATATTTTTTTCTTGTAGTGGACTTGTAAGCATCCCATTCTTTGTAATTGAAACTAATTAACAAATAAGCAAACCTATTTACTTGATCATGCAAATTGGGTTACAAATTCCATCAATTGTTCACCTTATACTATGAATTATATATTATAGAGAGAGAAAAAAATAGCACCACAAGTTCCAAACAACACAGTTGGGAGATAAGTTTGGATTGATTTGAAGAAAAATATAGAGATAGGTGAAGGAGAATATATATGGTAGATGACCTAGGAAGACCGCCATCAGAAAGAAAATCTAACTAGAGAGGAATTTGACAGTAATAACTCATTTCAACGTCATCAAATGACATTATGACTAAACTACAATAATGACAATATTTTATTATTTTGATGATGTGGCAAATTATTGATCATAGATTGAAAAAATTACAAGTGTCATTCTTATGTGAATTCAACTTACGATGATAACTTAGAGAGATTTTAACTTAGCGGATCCTAATCCCGTAAAAAAGACCTTTTCATATATAGCCTTACTCTTTATTTATTTACACAAGCAAGTCATTCAACTTGTTTAAAAATTACCTAGATTTATGAAATAAGCAACCTAAAAAATTGGGAGGAACCCATACGTGTTGAAGTGAAACAATAAAGTGGGTTAAGAGGTGAAATTATTAGGTACTCCGGGCCCATACATGTTGAAGTGAAACAATAAAGTGGGTTAAGAGGTGAAAAATTATTAGGTACTCTGAGCCCACTTGACCCAGACCAATAGTAACACACTACCACAACAAATGTTAAGATAAAAGGGGACACATATGCGCATGTGGTGTGTCGCTATTGACACAGGACCATGGTCCCGGAAGTACTTAATAATCTCTTGTAGAGAGCCAACTAGACTTGGAATTAGCACGAACTAGAGATAAGTCTTTGGCCCGCCCAATTCATCCATGTTCAATTGCATATATACCCTTAACATGTTCAATTGCGAAACAATAAAGTTGGCTTTGTGGTGCGAAACAATGAAATGGGTTAAGAGGTCTCTTCAATTGCATATATACTCTTTACTACTGCTATTATGTCATTTTCTCTATATATATATAGTGTTTCTAAAAATTCAAGAAATAAAGAAATAGTTAGATAAAATTCCTAAACCCAGAATGATAATTCCACATTGTATTTTAGTAAATATTCGATCCAAATGAAGAATTTAGTTTTCAAAATAACATGAAAAATTAAAGAGCAACATATTTCTGTGGATGAGGGTGCATGAATTTGGGGCTATATATGCTTTGGCACATTTGGTCTAGTAATGTATCTAATAAGCCTTAGATTTGGGTTGAATGGGTATGCAAACTTGGTTTGGTATAAAAGCCCGATTGATCCATACTTGCTTTTGTCTCCAATATAACTCAATTGAGTTTGCAGTTGGATATAGCATACCCTCTAATTAGCATTATAGATTATACGATTAAATTACTCTTTTCACCATTATGAGCAGCTATACGGGCCTACTGTGCCAAACTAGAGCTAGCAAAGCCTGCTCTCTGTAGTGAGCTTGGTAACAACACTCCAGATTGTGCTCACATCGTGCATTTAAGTATGTAGATAATATATATGATCATCTGAAGTCGAAGCCGATTTACAAAAGATTATGTGAAATATGATTGAAGCTATATATATATATTTCACACACACATGTCATGTGTTAAACTAATGTTGCTTGGTCCTCTGGAAAAAGATTCTGTTGTTTAAAGAAGCTCTATAATATATATGTATAGGCCGGGTCATCCTCCATTTTATTTTTCTTGACCATGAAATTAAGGTGTCTTCCTCCATATCTGTGTCATTATTGAGGCCATTTCGTCATGTCTAACGTGTCCCACATATTAATTAATCATATATTTCTTTTTGTAATCTTCTTAATTCTGTTTGAACTCGAGAAAGAATGTGGACAACAAGGTATTTGGCATCTTTCTAATCAGACTCAATTAATTAATATAGTTGAAAAAAATTGATTAGTGAAAGAAAAATGGTTCTCTTCATGAGAAAGCTAAAATTGTATCCCTTGGAAGAAAGATAAATGTTCTGTTTTTACACAGTTTATATAACTTATAAACTAATTTATATGTTCTGTTTATATGATATAACCAGTGATATCGATCCATCAAATACAACCAACCGTCTCATCATACACCTAATTAACAACTGTTCAACCTGTGTACTGTTTGGGGGGAGAGAGACTAGTCATTAATATATTAGCACATAAATTAACTAGTTAGGTCCTTCTAGGTTTGGTAATGTGAACCCCTCAAACTTCCTTTTCTAACAATCACTTGGTCTCTACGTAACCCTACACCATCAATCCTAATCATATGATTATATAATATATATATATATGTACGTATTATTTTTTTCATAATATAATGTTTCGGATATCAAAATTTTCAACCTAAATCAGGAGGAAATCTTACCAACGGTACTTATTTATTTATTATCTTTTTAATCTTGCTCAAAATCATTAGATAAGATATATTATGATTTCGACGGTCCACGTATATATACAATTAGTGTAGAGTCTATTATTTCTAATGAACTTGGTTTACATGATCATAGAATGATAAAAGGCTATATCTATAGTCTAAACTTATGATTGAATATTAATCTAATAACGTGACAGTCTAAAGGCCAACCATTTCTTCATAAATGCTAGGCTTGCCATACCATATGAAAAGCTCACAAACGGATGTATATAAAGA
Organism: Cornus controversa; assembly: GCA_026545225.1. Taxonomy (NCBI): domain Eukaryota; kingdom Viridiplantae; phylum Streptophyta; class Magnoliopsida; order Cornales; family Cornaceae; genus Cornus; species Cornus controversa. Next base: position 65,753,003 of record CM048847.1, read on the forward strand.
GTTTAATGGTGTATGTGCATACAACGTGAAGTTGTTTCCTTTTGGTCATAAATATCGCGTTTGAATCTCACCCACCTTTAGAAAAGCAAAGAAACTTCAACAGTTCAACCCACCCTTCCTCTCTCTCATCTTTCTCTCTCTTCACAGATATAAACATCTCTATACCTCTATATTTCAAGGCAAAAAAAAAAAAATGGAAAAAGCACAAGATCGTCAACAAAAAGAAAATCAAGCTCGTGAAAAGGGCAAGCCTCTTGTTTGGGATTGTGGTAGTTCACTCTATGACTCTTTTGAGCTCCAATCATTTGAACGCCAACTTGACTCCGCTATAGCTTCAAGAACCCTATCAATGCCTCATTTATCTGATCGTCGCATTCTTCCACCACCACCACCACCACCGCCACTAAAACCTGTGTCCAAAAAGTCTTCCAAGATTTCTCGGTCATTTCAAAAGTTTCTTCGATCCATTTTCCGTCCAAAACAAAATAATACTTCGTTATTTCAGTTGCAAGAGCAATCCCGAGATGGATTTTATGTTGTTTATGACAGGTTTGGCTCACTTACAACCATCCCAGAGGTGCCAGAGACCGGTGTAGAACATGACGGGCTTTCACCGGAAATGAAGTCATTGGTGAGAAGAACAGCCTCTGACCGGTTCACGGCCACTTCTATCGGTATTTCATGTGCTTAATTGATGGCCGGACCTAAAAAAGTTTGAGTATGTTATTATATACTGCACATAGTTTACCAAGTTCATAGTTTACTATGTTTTAATTTGTAATGATGTTATTTGTATGACTTTTAGTGATTTTGAAGTTTCCATATATATATATGATCTAACTTATATATGCTGATCAGGTCAAAATTTTGGTTAGAAGTTGGTAAGAGCTAGCTAGGTAGCTAGATCGACTATGAAAAGTTTTTGGTGATTTCATATGAGCTTTTGACTAATAATTAATCCATAAAAGATAGACTTTGGAAATTTGACCTTGGGCTAGGCAGGTCACTTTTTATTCATAACTTATATGTCTTTGGCCATTCTTTTTATTGATCATTAAGGGCTTTAACGATCAATTCAAATATTGATGGGATTTGTTGCATGAATTGACAGACTTTTAATTAAATGGGCAATCTTTAATGTTAGTACTTTAAACAGCAGATTGTTTTCATTTGTAAAATTCATAAAATTAATAAAAACTATATGGAGCTAGCTTTGTTGTATATTTTTAATTTTTCAACTGATTAAAATAAAATTATCTTACCTTACCAAAAATGAAAATTGATACATTAATTAAGAACTTAAGCTTCGCAAATAAATTCTCAAATGTTTGCCTGTCACTTCGAAAGTAAATTTTACCAACTCATTATTTATGCCGCAACGGTCCATTAAAGAAGGATAGAAATTAGAAAGAAATATTTTCCTACCAAACAAACAGAGGCAGGATATAGGGTTTAGTTTTCACAAGATATCTAATATGCTCACTGGACTCAAACCCATGCATTTACCAATGCAACAACCAATTGCCCCTTCAAGTCAAGATCTCACTAAGATGACACATTATTCAATTCAAAGACACAAACCATGAAGGTGCTACATATATATATATTAATGGAAGAGCAGAGTGAAGTGTATTTGTGATGTAATATGTACTACTTTTGTCAGCCATTTATGGTTTTGATCCATAGAGTTCTTTATTTTTGAATTCCCTACAGTGGAGGGAATGTAACAGCAACGCCTAATGCCCGCGTCTAAAGGTAAGATGGGGCAAATGTATTGATTTGGCAGTTGAATAAGTAATTAAGGTGATGGGGGCCTATAATTTTTTAATAAAAAAATTAACATAATATGAAACATCGTTTTATCATTCAAAGATAAAAATCATGAAATCTATTTCATGGTATCCGTCAGTGCTCATTTTTTAAATAATGGATGACTAAATTCATGAAAATTAGAATAATTGGAATAATGCAATTACCCAAAAATAAAAACAAAGGTCAAATACAATATCCGTAGTGGATTTATATTGAAATAATATAAATGTTCATAATAATTGAGTTAAAACAGGCTATGAGTGAACTGAGTTGACCTAACACGAGTATGACATGATTAATTAACCGGGTTTAGCTCCAAAACATAAACACGACACGATTAATTAAATGAATTGACACAATTATGATATCCAAACTCGCTAACTTTCTGTCGTGTCGAATTTTGGCCACCCCTACCAATAAGTAGCATATCAATTTGAAAGTATTAATGAAACAATTTAATTAGGGATTCCTTGTGTTAGAATTGATCACTATTGAAAGATTTTCCACATCTAATTTCTAATGCCAGTCTGATTTATGTAGGGTTTATGGTGAAAAGATGAGATGAAACTAAAATTTAGTATGATTATGTACTAACTACCATTTATCAAATTAGGGCAATACAATCAGACAAATATTTTTTCTTCTCTTTTTTTTTTTTATAAAAAATAATCAGACAAACTGGTTATGCCATATATATATATATAAACTTCCATATAAAGGACAATGTGTTGAATGCTTCCTTGGGTGTACTGGTTCATAAATCCATTGGCCTTATATTGCTTGGCTCAAGTCAATTATGATATGAGTGTTATATCGAGCAGGTACCACAACTTAAAAAGTAGTACAGTAATATTAAAGAGTAGAAGAACCATGACTCTCAAGATAAGGATTAAGGACCATATTGAATACCCATACATACTTGCCACCTCAAGGCTCAAGGTAGGTAGACCTCTTTGTAACAGAGGAGGCTCACTACCATCCACAAAGCCACCTCCAATCAAAAGTACAGTTTAATTAAGCTCATCTTATGAAATGAGTGAATTGAGCAATTAATAGGTGACGTGGTCCAATTCAATTCATCCCATGCCCCTTTGAGAGATCAAATTCTTCTAGATACAATCATGAATCACCTCAATATATTTGTGAAGATGGTGACACACTACCAGCAATTACTTATATGTAAATATGTATATGTGTCACGCATGAGCTACACAACAAGCTGTAACACTCTCTCTAATTAACCTTATAATTTCGTATCAAGACTTAAAAGTTTCATAGGGAGCTCGTAGATGTTGTGAGTTGGACGTTTAGATGTTTGGGTTCATATTGATTCCGACTTGTAGATATTGTGAAAATAGCAGCCCTTAAATTCGAAGCAAATGGACTTTTAATAAATAGAGTTTACATTATGATGGAATACGTGCAGCAACAAAGTAAAAAAGTTGGTTTAAGGAGAGCTAATGCCAAATAGTAGCAAAGGGATTATTGATAATTTTTTTATTTATTTTTGGCATAGCTTTCTTGATATATATATATATATATATATATATATATATATATATATATATATATATATATATCCAACTGTGCTCCATGTCCTAGTGTTTAGTATCTGCATCTAAATGCTCTACCAATGCTATAAGCCCCTTCTTGTCTTGTAAGAAATTATAAAATTTTGAGTGTTCACTGTTCATGTAACAGGGCACTTGCATCTACAATGTAACTAAGTTGTTCATTTTTGGAGATTCTATGAGAACTCATAACAAGTTGAATAAATTAGCTAGACATAGTAATAGCACGTGGTCGTCTTCGCCTTTATATAGTTTTATATTATTGTTGTCCTCCTCGTTGTTTTGTCAAAGGTAAGAATGAAGCAAAACTACTGCATTCATCCCTATTTTATGCCAGTGGAATCAGACAGCTGCATTTTGTATCCTAGTGATATTTTATAGCCAGATTAACTATAACATTCAATTAAAGTTGAGCAGCATATGATTGATAAAAGTCTCCCGTATTTTGGAGAAATTATTAGGAAGTTGCGCGCCCATTTGTTCTAGGCTAATGGACGTATATGTACATGTAGCGTGTTATTATTGACTAAGACCAATAATTTTTCTGTATCTTGTGCTTCCTGTGATTGATAAAGGTCTGAAAAAGAGAGATTGTAAAATATTAATAGACAAAACTGCTGGAAGATGTGAACAATAATATATATATACTATATCATCAACTATGGTGTGCAGCATTTAGGTTGCCAGCTACTATCATCTCTACTATTGAAAGAATGTAGAAAAATTTTCTTTGGGGGGTGTAGAACTAATTCGAAGAGAATTCACGGTCCAAGCTTCCCATGTGGAAAAACAAATTTATCTGGAATGTGTGGTTGATACATTCCAGATTTTGAGACACACACAGAGACTATTGAGACATCATATATACACATCGAGACTATAATATTCTGATCCCAACTACAGAGTCGATAATCCAAAATCTGATTCCAACATTCATTCAAATTCTAACTTCATATATGTTTGGCTCACAATGCCGAGTCCTACGTGACAAGCTAAGATTTGGTTCGTAACATAGCTCATAAGATGCACGGGCATGTCATTGTTCTATCGAACACAAGTGTGTGTAAGTCAAACTATTCACATTTCAGACCGTGAGTCGGCCCTCTTAAAGATCAAGCTACTAAAGGAAAGTAGGACTCTTTCCGCTAGCTTCTCAATGATTTGAAGACGGGGGCTTTCAATCTTGAAAATGAGAGATTGATAACGAGACTAGTAATAATAAAGTGGAGAGTAAAAAATTCAACACGTTAATGACTGAAACTCTTAGGCCATGAGTGAGTGGCCTAATTCCTTAACTTTTTCTTAAGCCATTAGTGGCTGAAACCCTTAGGTCCCTTTTGAGCTAAAGACCCTTAAATATTCCATTTAGATTAAGAATTTTTTTTTATTTCTACAATCGAGAGTTCATAGTCATAACCATAAACTCATCTTAACCACGAGTTATAATAATTTTGGTACAATTTGGGTGTTAATAATATATATCTGATCTCATATAAGCAAAACACAGTCTATTTTATCATTCATTTCATATAGTGGAGGCACTTCGCGATTATATATAACCCATACTATATGCCATAGAGAAACTGAGACATAGTGATCTGGACAAACACTTCCATTCATTAGCATTTTATGTCAAGTCTAAAAATGTCCACTCCTTCATTCAGATTCTAATACTCAGAAAACACTAGTTGCAATACTGAAGAAATGCCTAGGCCAATTAAGTGATGGGATGAACTGAACCACTAGATGTTCAACCAAAAACCCTTGAACATTTTATCTAAGGCTTCAAAGCTACTGTGGGTTGTTCACCCTCGTAGCTGCTGCTGCTGCAGATTTACTGTATTCTTCCATTTCCTTCTTGTATGCCTCCATAGCTTTCGCAGCCTTTGCATTCCAAATTTGTTTATCTTCTTCACTCAATTCCTATCATTCAGCAACATATATATATACACCAAAGTGATTAGTTTTCAAATTAGAAATTATGGTCTTGTATATGTTAAACCACCAAGGTCTTAATTGACACAGATAGATAGATAGATAGATAGATATACCTTCCATTTAATTGAAATAAGGGCATTAAGGGTAGAGTTGTTAATTCCAGTCCGCTCTTCCAATAAATTTTTCCTTGTTTCCTTGCTGCATTAACAAAATAACACAACAGGATCAGAAATTAATTAAGCGAATTGCTCATTGATGTAATCTCTAATATGATATAAACTGTAAACTAACCTGAATAGAAGATATGAAGATGCAGGCCTCTTTGGCTTGTCAGGGTCACCATTCTTCTCCTCATTTTGCTTCTTCTTCTTCTGGCGATTCTCTTTCGTTTTCTGCACATAGAGTAAAGGATCAATTAGCCGCCTGCATTGAAGTTTCATAAACAACAATATCCAATTCCATGTTAATCAATGTATAAGGAAAGGACCTTAATTATGTTCTCTGTTTTCTCTTTCTTCTTCAGCAATTGCAAGGCTTCCTGCTTGTGAATTTTCATCAATTCATCTTCTTCTCTTTTGAGATTGACAACTTCCTCTTCCTTCTTCTGCTTGTAAAGCTCCATTTCATTCTTATATTTCTCCTTGTTTTTCTTTGCCATCTACGAGTTTAGAGATTAAGAAAAAGAGTTAGTTCCATTAGCACAAAGGTCTTAACCCAAAAAAGATGTGCTGGGCATGAAGTAAACCTCTTCATAAGGCCCTCTCTGTTTCTCTGTCATGTTCTTCCACTCTTCACCTGTGATCTTTGCAACCTGCAAAATAATACCAAGTTCACAAATTAGCATTACACTAATGGCAAATAATGAAGAATTTGAAGGTGGGTATCTTCATTTACCTCCAAAACATTCTTGTTCTCTGCAAGTAACACAGCTCTTCGCTCATTCGCGAACAGGAAAAATGCTGACATTGGCTGCTTTGGCTTCAATGGATCTTTTTCTTTCCTGTAAAAAAGAAGGGAAAAAAAATTAGACACAGGGTGAGGGGAGAGAAAGAAGGGAGATTATTGAATTGAAATTTACTTTTTCTTCTTCTTCTCTCCCTTTACAGCTTCCTCTTTGAACTGAAGATACTGTTCAAGCAATTCCATAGCAGACTTTTGTTTCTGCTCATCCTCCAATAGCTTCATCGCTTCGTTCTCGCGCTTCTCATTCCCAACAACCTTCAAATAAACTTCCTTCTCAGCTTGGTATTTTTCTTCATAAGGCTTCTTCTCTTCTGCACTGACCGTCTTCCATTTCGTCCCCAAAATGTTTGAAATCTCCTTGAACTCTGCCTCTGGATTTGCTTTCTTGACCTAAAAACATCAAAAACCAAATAGACATGCGAAGTTCAATAATCAAATCAACTACATTGAAACATCTCATATTTACAGAAACCCTTTTTTTCGTATTACCTCATTCCACTGATCTTTGCACCATAGGATATAAGGTGTAGATGGCCTTTTCATTTCAGGGCACCCCTTCTTCTTCTTGTCTTTCTTGTCTTGCTCTTTGTCTCTCAGAGATTGTGCAATGGGAAAAGTCTAGAATATATAAAAAACCAAAGAACCATCAAAAACACTAATCAAATTCTATCAAATTTTTTTTGGTCTGGTCATTCAGAAAAGGTAAGAAATCAAATCTCTACAGGTTATATTCATTTCCCCTTGTTAGATTTTGTTGTTATCCTACATTTTTGGCATGAACCAAACATAGCATTAGAGAAGAAATATTAGCCAAACTATTATCATGGCTCAGGCATCATATGCATCATTTATAATCATTAAGGACCTTGTCTGCCTAATATCAACCATGTTAACGATCTATTGCTCTAAAAACTTAGCAGTTAGAGAGAGTGGAAAATCAAGAAAATGGGAATTAAAAAAAAAACAAACCATGGTGGGTTTGAACTCCTTCAGCTTCTGCAACTTCTTGAACTCCATCTGGAGCTTCTCTTGCTCTCGGCCACGGGTTTCGAGCTCTTCCTCTTTCAGCTTCAACATCTCGTCTCTAGCCTTCAATATTTCCTCAGTCTTCTCCTTCTCAAGGCGAAGCTGTTGAAGCCTTTCTTGCATTTCTTCCAATTCTTTCTCGAAAGATTGCTTGGATTGTTGCTTTGATTTGGAGGCGGCTCGGGTTTTCTTGGCCGAGCGCGAGAGGCTTTCGTGGTTCTCTTTTCCGGCAGAGTCATCTGCCGGGGGCAAAATCGGAGAGGTTTGAGAGATCATTGTGGCTGCCAAAATGTTGGCCTCATTTGATGATGTGTTTTTCTGCTTCAGTGGCTTCCTGTTTTTTCCTCTCTTTCCACGGACTGGTGCGGCAACTATAGGCATGTCAGCAATTGCAGTGTCAGCCATGCTTAGAGAGGAATGCGAGAAGGATAGAGAGAGGGGGGGGGGGGGGGGGGGGGGGGGGGGGAGGTATTAGTAGTTGTGAATATATTGTTTTAAGGTGGTTTTATACAGATAGAAGGGGCCTAACGGTTTTATACAGAGAGAAGGGGGAGCCTAACGGTTGATTTTTCAAATTCGAATAAATTGTTGGGATTTGAAGAATGGTTTGAGTTCCACGAGTGGTAATTTTAGGATATGACCGTTGGTAGAACTGATGACCGTAAATGGCCCAGCCCAACAGGTTGAAGTGTTGGCCCAACACTTGAGAAACATTTTCCAATATAGTTTAAACTATGCTCTTGACATACGTCGCTTTTCAACCAAATATGATCATTAAAATTTTTTTTTTTTTGTTTTTCAGTGCTACAAGGAAACAGCATAATATTTCGAGAGTTGAACGTCTAATTGGATTCAAATTTGTCTTATTTTAGTGATTATATATATACATGTGTGTGTTTCTATCTCTTTGTAAATTTTAGTGACCATCAATCTCGACTTTTTAAGAATTACTTTACCAACATTTGTGAGATTATACATTCGTCTGTAATATTTCAGTTCTCTCAGCAATTTGTGTTTGGCATTAATAACTCATAAAAAATATTATTTCACTTGTTAAAAAAGAAAAAAATAATTAATTTTTTTCTTTTTCTTTTCCAAAAGAATTATTCTACAATTACTAGATTTATACTTTTACATTTATTGGATGCATGTGGTAGATCCTACCACGTGCACTCACTATATGCATCATATGGTTATGAATGAAAAATAGCTATTTCATGTAAAATTATAACAAACAACAAATTCAAGAGTTTTTTTTTTTTACTTTTTTTCCGACGGTGGTAGTATTGAGTCTTTTAGAGCATCTCATAATTTACCACCAGAGAGGTATATTTTCTCCATTCCACATGCATCGAAAAAAATTTATGAAAGTGGCCCAAAGATATTCGAACTCCTAACCCCCCAAGATGTGAGGTGACATGAAAACCCCTAGATATGGTAGTGATTTTCAGCATTCACATTTGGCCTCGCATAGTTACAATGGAACTTTATGTCCAGCAAATCCGTTGTCCCACACTACCTTGATTACAACACTCTGGCCATCAATAATACCATATAGAAGAGTTATCTTCTTTACAACTACCATAAAGCTTTAAAAGTCTAGCAATGTTGAAGATAACCATTGAATTTCAAATCAAATTTGCTATAATTAACAAGAAGAAGAAATAACAACATAGAGAGGATTACAATGAACATCAGTTTCTCCAACTACTGATATCTGATGATATGTATACAGACTAGTTCGTGCCGATAGAATGAACTCATGGGAGAGAAAACCTGAGAGGTATGCCCTAAAAAACTGTAGTATTAACAGTGTAGAAATCCATCATCTGTCCCTTTTTTACTGAACGAACATCCTGTCAGCCATTTACCACCATCTGCATTAGCACATCATTCCAAGAGTCTATCGGCCCAGGCAAACACCAGTGTAGACAGTCATTAATAACTTTCTCTTTCTTGCCCTTCGCAAATGGGTGATAATGTCTATAAGGACCTGGGTGTCCATCAGGTCTCAGTAGCGAAAGCTGCATTAGATCAAGAAGCTTAATATTCACCCCCTTTTCGGAAGCTCTAGCTGCTGCCTTCTCAAATTCCTCTAATTCAATATCACGAAGAGTTTTGATCAACTCATTTAACTCAAACTCACCTTCCTTGACTGGTTTTGTTCTTTTGCAAGTCCCACCACTAAACCACTCCCCATTCTCGAAGTGATCTGGCGTTGCTGTCCTATAAAATACCATTCCCTTGTGATTGGATGTGATGATGAAGTCGAACAAATTCTTGAGGACTTTGCGATAAGCAAAATTGAACCCAAGCTCTGTAAGGTTTCTTTTAGGACAGTAATGGCAGCCCAATATTTTGCCCTTCTCATGGTAGACTGCAGTTTTGATAAACCATTTACCGCTTGAAAATATGATGTAGTCCAAGCCCTGATACTGATCAGTCCATTTTGTGTCGAGTTTGTCAAGATACAGCTCAATTTCAGACGTTGAAACACCATTAATATCTTCAAAAATGGCAGCTTTTGCGAGGAAAGGGGACCAAATAACTGAGATAGTGAAGTTATGTCGAGGGAAATGCCATCTTCTGGATCTGTATTCCTCATCATGGTAAACATGAACAGGTTGTTCCACCTGAAGGACAAATTTGTTCAATTTGATCAGTTGCACAATCTTCTTTAAAGAAGGCTTTTAGCTTTCTGATAACAAAGACATCTGACACACAATATGAATCTGCTTAACAGAACCAGAAGCAATACCAGGAGTATTCAGTGTTACCGTATGAGACTAATGTGTGTCATTATATTTCTAAGTTATAATATATTGAGATTGATAAACCATCAATAAAAGTCAAAACCACAGATGGCAAAGAAGATGGTTTTTTTTCAGTAAATGATTCCAATTATATGTTAAAACAAGACTCATATGATATTTAGACTGGAAATGATAACTAATAATTAGAAAGACCTTCTAAGAGCTAAAGCCTACCAATAGCCAACGGAAGCCATCAAAATCTATAATTCCATAAAGGTACAAGTATCTGTGGCTGTAGAAATGACATATCAAACAAAAGGAGTAAACGCCATTGAAATTATGCAAATCTACACTTATCAACAGAAAAATTAGAAAAAGAAGCAAATCAAATCCATTCAATCACTATAAAAAAAAAAAATGTGACTAAAAAACAAGAAAAAATGATATCCAACATGAATTACACTGCAAAAAAAAAAGATCTATTTGCATTTCTCTGTAATAATATACAAAAAATGGTACTTCAAGACATTTTATGTAGCTAAAAAGTAATAGTCTCTCTTTGGCTTCCAGATAATTGTGCATATACCCTAACCATTTGCCTCAAAAAGTAATAATCTATCTTTAGCTTCCAGATAATTGTGCATATGCCATAAGCATTCAACTCTGTAGAACAACCACCATATAATTTTGTGCACCGGTACTAAATGTTATGACCAACTCTAGTTAATAATCAACGTCAATTATACATTCTGTTATGGCACTGAATACTTACCAACTCTAGTTGATAGTCAATATTGCACAATCATACATTCTGTTAGATCAGTGAATAGTTTAAAATCTTTGAATGCTTATTCATCTCACAATGTGAACAATTTAAGGATCACTCATTCTCTTCTGGGTTTCTGGATCCTAAGATACAGGACAACCTACAACCACCTTCAAATAAAAAATGCTAACATCTTTACTTGAACGGCACCAACTTCCTATTTTATTCAAAGGTGAGAGTTTATCCTCCAAGAACAATAGAAAGCAGTTAAAAACATAGGGTTCACAAGAAAGTGAATTGTCATTTTCACATTGATGGCCAGGGAGCAATTAAACATTACTGAAACCGACACTCTCTCTGTCAAGTTAAAAATTGGAAAATAACTGAGGAAACGCATAATATAATAGAGGGCGTGCCTTGCATAAGTAGATCTGTTGAGAAACCCAAAATCAAAGCAACTATCCAGTGTTGGTAGCCAACTTAACATCACCATAACAAAGTCAAAAATATCATTTCTCTTTTCTTCATTTTCTTTTTACCAGTAAAAGAGTCAAAATTGAAGCTATTTGATTGCAGCATGAAAATGAAAATAAATTAACACCAACTGACAAAAGTTATGAACAAGGCCTTAATTGAAGTGGGCAATCAAGATCAACAACACATGACAACAAATCAAAAGTAATTGAAGAAAGATAACCAAATGGTGGCAGATAACTGGAAATCAAAGTACTTGAAAACAGAATTTTTGACCCAAAAAACGAGTCTGAATGGCAACCAGAGATAGTGATCAACATGGTCAACGACACAACATATTGAACACCAACAGCACAAATTTCTCAGACATTAATGATGATACGTTCATGGAGATGATGCTTATAGCACAATCCAAACATAAAATGAATACAAAAACCATGATCAAAATATATTAAAAGAATGAGAATGATTTAAAAGTTTCCTTCATGAGTATAACAATTACCAATGTAATAGAAAAAGGTGCTGTCAATTGCTCTTGGATGACACGAGGAGACAACCACCACATTCTGTACTAAATGACACAAACAACAACTACCATTTGAAAACTTTTCATACTACTTTACCTTATCAACATGTCCATGACTTTTTCTAAAATTAATGTAAGCATTTCCATAGAAACATCGTTAACAATAACCACGATATAACTAAAAGTTTATAGTTACATTATTTCTTTTAAATTGTTCTCCCACATGCAACAACCTACTTCAAATTTCATGATGTTCAACTTCTCTTCAAGATATAAATGACAATTATTAATTGCTGATCCTGAATTACCCAGAGAGGTATGTCGGATACAGACCTAACCTCCGGCATTCTTTGCATAAAGTGATTGCCCTCAGACCCGAAACTAACTTGGAAACCAAAAATTTTATCATTCCACCAAACAATGGCCCCTTCCAACATCTATGCAAGATGGAAACAGAAATCCAAAACCCTACAAAGGCCACAAGGATCCAAATGGAAGTAACTCCTTATGATTCTACATGTAGAATACAAGTTCAAGACTTCAAGTAGCCCCTTGAACCTAAAGATGCACAACAAGTGAAGAGAGCGTTGAGGAATGTGATAATAACAAAGAACAAATGTGTTCTAGGTTTCAAGAAGAGTGGAGGATTATAATAAATGCAAAGCTAACCAAAATTATCAGGTGATTCACTCATATTCCAGCGTGAGACTAAAATTTGATAGTAGAAGAGTAACCTCATGAAGGATTAGCTAATCATACTCTTGCAAAATGGCACAAATATTTGAAAGAGAAAAGGGAAAGAAAAGCACAATAAGATAAGACTCTAAACCAACACAATTTTATTTGTTACAACTCTATGAGCAGGAGAATGGAAACAACTAAACATGTATGATGACAACATTAACACTTTTTAAAAGTTCTCTTACATAGGATAGAAAGTTTATTGCTGAACATCTCCATTACAATTCCTTAAAATTCTTTCCACCAACTGCAGCAAAACTATGTAGCAACAAGAAAAAAGAAAAGGGTAGCAAACTTCTGATTCTCAACCTTGTGAAAGTTACTTAAGTTAAGACTATAGGGAAACCAATGCCTCTGGGGTAGTAGGAAACTGGATAAATGGTGAGAACAACTGAATGAAGAGAGTACAATGGATGCCCAATAATGATGAGATATTAAGTAAGGCTCTTCTAGAAGCACTTCACCTGTCTAGGGATCTCATGTGGAGATGACTATGTTGTGGCACATATCATGGCCACTGCAAAATTTCATAGGGAATCAAAACAATGAAAATTTAAAACCACATCATTACCCAATCAACTGTGCTCCTTCGTGAATCATGTTGTTCCCCCAATATGTAGATATTTGATGTAACTAGTTTATAGATAAGACAAGAAACATGCTTTATTTGAAAATAGACTAGCATTAGATAGAAGGCAGGTAAACAAGGAAAAGGGCCTAATTCAGTTTCGCTTTAAACAGCTAAAAACAACATCAATTTTTCTTATAACAGTAGAGGCATTTACCCTTGAGAGAATGCAAAGCAATGACTGGACGTGGTTTCGAGATATTGAATCTCCAATCAATGCCCAAGCTTTGTTTCTCATCAGTTCAAGAAATTGTCGTGCATTAAATCGAGGCAACTCGCAATCTCTTGGATTCCACCTCCAGTAAAGATACCCAGTATCCGGCCTCCCATTCCTCATACAATTCTGATGGCTTTCAATGTATTTGCAAGTCATATTAGTGTAAACAGGACCAGCCGGGTTCGGTAACCAATCTCCAGTAAAAAGATCACAGTTTTCTGCCAGAAATACTCAGTTCAATACAAAATCAATAATAACTGTATGCATTAATTAAGCAAAATGAAAGTAGGTAACCCAATTAAGGAAAGATAACAGTATTGATAAATCAGGCTTGCATTCTGAGCTAATTTATCAATAATGGTCCGTTCTTTCAAAACTCACTCTTTTTATCTTCTCTGCTCATTTAAATTTCTAGTGCTTGGAATTGTAAACAACAAAGGTAAAAATTGAAGAAAAGAAACTGAACCCCAACTCGATCTAGCACAAGATTTGTGTACCTGTGCGAGTAACCGGATCTATACTTTCCGGGAAAGCCTCAGGCACTGGTGGTTGTGTGTTCACGTTTTTCTCGAGAAAGGGGGTTTCTGCTTCTGCAACATTCGAGAACTCATTTGATCGAGAGAAGAGGAGTCTAAATGCAAGACCCACCAAGAGAATCGAAACCGCCGATTTCACAAGCAAGTGGTTGTGCTTATGAAGAGACGACCACCAAGCCTTCCATTTCAACTTCATTCTCTTCACCATACACTCTCCACTCAGACACAACTTTTCTCTTCTCTCTCACTATAAAAGAGCACCGCTCCACTGTCCGGAACCCAAAACTACAAATGGATCTAAAGCTAAATGCTAATTAATGTATGATTAATAATGAGATAACATCAAATTAAACCGACAATGCACACTGTTTTATTCTGGGAGTAGTTTATGAAAGCTGTGATACATACATACACACACATCTATATATAATATATACACACAGAATAAATTAATAATATTCAGACATACTACAAGAATCTCGGAATGAAAACGAAAAATAAAAATCATGTTTCTCTTACTAATTTGAAATTTACCCGAAAACCAAAAATAAAAGTAAATTACTGTCTTTTTTAGTTGAATAGTAATGCACCTAATAAACTTTTTAAGCGTATTTTTGTTAAATATATTTTTATTTGATATAAGATTGGAAGTTTTTTTTTTTTTTTTTTTTGAATCATATACCCTTGTGTATAATATACGGTCTCATATTCCGTGCTAATTTACTTATTATGCAACAGATTAGTTAGATTGCATTAATAAAGTTAGATTGCATTAATAATGTGAAATTTAGATATTATTATATTAGAATGAGATTAATATTGTGAAAGTTGTAGCACCCTAAATTGTAATTAGCAAAAACTTAGCGGAATTGTTATATTTTCGATGTCCTGATGCAACTTTGGCCACAGTGTCGAAATCAAATTTTATTCTTAAGCACCCTTTGATTAGATTTTAATTTTATGTCAAGTGAAAAAAAAAAAAAAAATTTGTTAATTTTTATATTTATTTCTTTCTGAAAGTGCTCATTTTAATATTTGAAGTCCACATTTGGACGAATTCTTAAAAGCATGATCAAATTACTTGACCTTGATAACTTTCAAATCAATTTAAAATTTAAATATAGCTCATGAGTTTTAAGATGTCAAATTACCGGGTCTCAATGATTTTGACATGTGGTTTAATTAGGGACAAAACGATGGAATAAAGAGGGGACGAAAATAGTACGGCCCTGCCCAACCTTTCATATTTATTGCATAATTACTAAAATACTCTGATATAATATTAAAGATAATAAAATACTCTTTCATGAACCATAACACCTCATTCCTTTATCATTTCATAAATTCGTATTCTTTATATTATTTTTTAAAATAGAAAAAAATTTGTTAAAGTGGACGGAAAATATAGGAACCGGGTGAGAGAATTTAAATGGAACGGAAATTGAGCTACGGAAGTCTTTTTATAAACAATTTTAGATAAAAACGAGTTTTACTTCTATTAAATAAAAACTTGAAGGGAAAAAGGTAATCTTATGTATTGACATTCCTAGCTGTCACCAAAGTGTAGGATATAAAACTTCCAATTTTAGAACCCAAATTTAGGTAGAATATTTTTTTCTTAAGTTTTTGGGTTTAGTCTTCTTTAGATTGAGAATACTCGTAACAGTTCTAGGATTCAATTATATGTTACAAAAATGTCAGGGAAAAATCGTGGAATATGGAATATGGTCATGCCATTTAGTAATTTCTTGTTTACAACCTTAGATGGGAAAGAAGAAAAAAAAAATGTTAAAAAGTAAAAAACTTCTCGATATATACATAATCTAAATAATACTTTTTTAATATTCAATTAACCTCTCACAATTTTCAAAATGTACAAATAAAGACAAATTATCAATTTGTCAGTACCTAAATTAAAAAATGACAAAAATACTCTTACAATATTAAAAATGAACAAGAAAATTTTCAAATAACAAGGGAGCTATTTATTCATTTTTTATATAGCGAGAGAGTTTTTTACACATTTTCTATATAGTGAGAAATTTTTTGCACTTCACCCTATAAAGTGCAAAGGGATTAATCTCAAATTTTAAAAAAAAAAATAAGTCAAACATGACAGTCAACGATTATTTTATTTGCTTATCGAATACAACTAATGAGGGTTACATGAGTATACTAAATTATAAGGGTGTTTTTTGCACATTTTGTATACAGTGAAAGTATTTTTTTGCACTTAACAAAAAAAAAACAATTACTCAATATTAGTGCTTTCATATTTTTAGGAGAAAAAGACTAGAAACAATCAACCTTATTTTTACACAAGCGATGCCCTCGATTCATAAATAAAATCATTTTAAATTAAGTTCGTTTAATTCTTAATTCATCAAAATAGCATTAAATTTACTGCGTATGTAAATATTATTTCTTTATTTCCAATATAATCCACACATTACACATGCATTGGTAGCTACTAAAAAGAATAGACAATGTCCGTAAAATCATGTTTTATTTTAACAATAAAAATGCAATAACAACAACAATGACATGTTACACCTTAACTTTCATCCTCCTCTTATTATTTTTAATGTAAATTACGTTAGGTTCTCTAATGGGCACATTTAAAAGTTTTTTATGCACAAATCCAAATCATCTTAAATGATTTTATCTTATTTTATCTCTAATTTGTACTACTCTAAACCCGAATGTAATCATTCCTAATTCAATCATTTTTAATCTTACCGTACATTCATCTCAACTTTCATATTTACCTTACACTCACTTTATGCGTTCAATAAAATTTTCCTTTCAATCTTAAAGAAATATAATTATTGTATAATAAACCAAATACACCCCTCCATTTAATACATCGTGCTTTAATTCTATATATATATATATATATATATATATATAATAACATTAGAAAAATAATAATAGTTGTCTGGTTTATATAACAATCGCAGTTATATTTCAGATTCTAACAAAAAGCGAAAAAGAACATGAAATGTTGGTTAGCCTAGTTTTGGAGGTTTTGTTTTTGGTAATCATAAATTTGGAATCAAATCTTGACTTTGTTTTTGAGTTAGAAAACTTCAGTTACAACACATATAATTTTATTTCATGCCAACTAAAACAGATTGTGACTTGATGCCAAATTTGGGAACATCCATATTCTCTTGTAAAAGAGATTGTGAGATGATTTAGAACCATCTCACCAATAGCTCGCCCGTGACAAACCCGTTATTGGTTAATTTATTGCTCCAAATTAAGAAAGTGGTATGCTTAAGCCGATGCTATTCATATTCAAAATTATTCCTATTTCATTAAATAAATAAATTCATTATTTAAAATAAAATAAAAACACTTGATTGTCTATCGAGCATGTATGACAAATGAATATTTTAATTATTAAAAAAACTGCAATCACTTTTACCCAATTCATCATTTCTTCAATGAGCTTGTTCAGTTATTATTTTTCTTTTTTCTTAACTTCAGGCAAGACAAAAAAAATTCACAAAACTTTCTAATTTTAGATAAATCATTCGCCAAAAACCATTTGAATTCAAGAAAATAAATAATTAAATATTTGTACTATAATGACAAAAGAGTTATTATCATATCTATAAAAGATGAGAGTTATATCATCTTATCTTAAATTTAATTAGTAAGAGTAGGTCACGCCTTTTATGGTATTAAACATTTAAGATTCATTTGTGATAGAGCGACATTACTATACTTCTTAACAATTCCTCTCTACTCTAGAGATATCAATCGTTGTTCAAGATTGAATCATGTCATCTCATCTGAAAATTGTTTGGTGTTCAAGGTTGGTCATGCTTTTTATGGCATTCCACGTCCAGAGAGTCCACCCATGAATAAAGCGGCATTACTGATTTAATGTATTCTCCGGCAAATATCACTGTCCATCAAAAAGGAAAGAATAAAGAGAAAAATAACAAAAATAAGATCGGATAATAATTGTATAAAAAACTAACTTGATTATGTCACAAGTATGCAATACCTGTACTTTTAATGCAGTACTTCAGCAAGTGTAAGTTCTTCGTTTTATATTTTCTCCTACTGCTTCACCTTACATGTGGAGAGAGAGACCGAGAGTTGCAATGTGCCACTGTTCAGAATGAGTTCACGGCCATGTTTTTCCACTATATATAAAGAATTATTTAGTATGAGATCACGGCCATGTTTTTCCATTATATATATGAGCACTTATATATATATATATAGAGAGAGAGAGAGAGAGAGAGACTTGCAATCTGCCACTAATTTCCAACTGTCTTCTCCACCAGTCATAAATTCCAATATTTTGTGTCCTCTTAGCAACCACATGGACACTTACTAATGTCAAAATCATGAATTATTGGCTGATTGTAAGTTGCATCTGAAACTGGAGTATCTCTCTATATTTTAATACACGCCCATATATTTCTGAATACACATGCATATATATATATATATATACACTAATCTAGTTTTGTTCTTCCGTCCCTCTCAGTCCCTACCTTTCTTTGTTGTGGCCTGGTACCTTTGCTTTAGACAAGTTAGACATTCAACTCATGCAATAATAAGGTGGGTAAAAAGGAATTAAATGATAATCAATTCATAGTAGAAAAATAGCAGACTGATCTTGTTCTCTTTATGCTTTTAGGATTGCCTTATATAATATATTTTTAAGGGTAAATTACATTTTGATCCATAAAGTTTGTCCATACATCAATCTGATCCTCCACATTTGTGAATCTTTATTTTCACCTCCTGTAAATATATTTTGATTAACTTTGGTCAACAACATGCTAAAATGACTAAACTACCCTACTTATATATTACACTATATGTGTCCAAGTTATATTTACTCCACTTCCCAAACACTCATTTATCACGTACATTTTGACCTCCTGAGATTTGTCCATACGTCAAAAAGATAAATGAAGTTTAAATAGATATAGAAGAAAAAATGAGAGGAAGAGAAAAATTATTGCAAGAGATTTGAGGCAACCAGCTTTATATTTATAGAAGGAAAAAATTTTGATAGTTGGAAATTCTAAGAGGACAAACTGATAAATTAAAGCCAAGGATGCCATATATTCTGATGGTGGAAATTAATGGACATGAGGAGGTCAAGTTGATAAACTCTATTGGAGAAAAAAAAATGGCATAAATAGGCGCAAAAGTGTAGAAGGGCATTATAGACATTTTTTTACTATTGTTTGCACAATATAAGCAATCTGACCATTGATAATGACATGAGGGACTAAAGTAATGTGTAATTTTAAATCTCAGGAATGTAAAACTCGATACGCAAACGTAAAAGGATTAGGTTGAGGTAAGTACATACCTCAATAAGTAAAATAAAATTTGCCCTATTTTTAAAATATGATTAAGTCCCTTTCCAAAAGCATGTTAGAGTATGTACCTTTCAATTATTTGTTTCTTGTAAACTATGGGTTGTTTAGTCATTACTCATTATCAATTGAAGGGTTCTTCATTATCTTATATTATCTCATTTTCATATGATGTGGGGGTTCCTTGAAAAAAATTCCAAGTAGCTTTAGACCATAATAGTTACTACATGAGGAAAAGGAAAAAGACATCCTACTGAATCTCTTAGAAGAAAAAGTTAAGATGAAGATGATATTACGGTGACCTCAAACCTTCCTATTTTGATCAACTAACTAACCATGTCAATTTTTCTTTCAATTTAATGGATGAAATATAAACTAACTTCACAGTAAGAGCACCTTTCCTGTAAACTTGATTTCTCTTATATACCCGTGCCTAAGTTATTATTTACTCGAGAATCATGAATAAATAAAGTCGAATACATTAATGAAGCATTCAAAAAAGTCTGCAAACCCTTTTAATGTGGTCATCTAAACAGGATTACTTTTGCCCAAGAGATCCTGCCAAGTCATGAACAACATCCCAGGAGATCTCTTATTAACCATAAATATCTTCTTCAGTTGCATATTCTAAATGGAGTTACCAACTTGCCTATAAACTAGCACATATAACATCCACATATCAAACATATAACAGTGGTGCAAGGAGTGTTTGCTTCAACAAAATCCAAGTTTTACCCTCTAAACCCCCTGTTGTATTACATATGTCGAAAATAATTGTCATGGTCAGTACTAGAATGAATACCAGTTGTCCTGTATAAATTTGAGCTGTTAAGAAATAGATCCAATAATGCATATCAAGCTTCCCAAATCCTCCTTCACGTGGGATTCCAGAACAGATTACAAAGTTGCAGTACAAGAAAATGAGAGACAGATAAGAATCGAACCTAAAAAATCAAGGACTTAGTGTGACCCTTTCTTGCAGGGGATCAGACAAACAGAATAGAGAACAAACACAAATCTGCACTCAGCATGTCAACAGCAATAGCATATATATACATACATATACACACACACGCGCGCGCATTATCAAGGGGAATAAGGAGAGAACGAAACTCTCTTTAATTTTTTTCTTTTCCCTGTAAACAAGAAAAACTTACATTACTATCAATCAGGGAATACAAAAAGTAGAAAGACATAGCAAAAACAAAGAACATAGGGATTATTCACACCATACACACCAAGTCAACCTAATGGAGAAGAAAAAGAAGGCAAAATAATAAATTTCTGAACAGTGTTTCAATATGTTGCTGCTAACTTCTATACAAATTTTTGAATACCGACTTAACTGAAAGATGATGGGTGCAGCCTAATCCCAGACTTATAGTTGAAGAGAAAACAAACCAAACAAGAGAATAAGGCAATTTCCCATACTGTCTGAACTGATAAATGATGAAACAAACATGCCCACAAACAATTATAATCGACGGCTAATGATAGTGTTCCAACATGTGACCTCCCTTATTTAATAAATGAACCAATCAGATATAATATACATTAAAAAATAAAAATGAAAAACCAGAATAGACATATGACAAGAAGAAAAATGAATCAGAAAATTTTAAGCTGCAATCTGCCTTCTACCACTCATCTTTGAAACCATTTCTTTGAGATAATCACAGCGATCGCGGTGGTAATCAATCCATATACACAGCTGTCTAATGGCCTC
Source organism: Cornus controversa (assembly GCA_026545225.1). NCBI lineage: Eukaryota > Viridiplantae > Streptophyta > Magnoliopsida > Cornales > Cornaceae > Cornus > Cornus controversa. The sequence continues at coordinate 65,774,037 of CM048847.1, forward strand.
CCTCTTCTCCTCCCCTAGGCCCAAAATCCCCTCGTCCTTCTCATTCATCATCTTCTCTAATTCTTCCATCTTCTCTTCAAGCCGTTTAACAGCTTTCATAAGATGCTCCTTCTCCTCTTCATCCTTCTTCAACTTTATCTCCAACTCCCCAACCTTCTTTCTGAAGACCATTTCCTGTTCTTTCTTATTTTGCAGTTGCTCGACCAGACTGCTAACCTCCTTCTTTAGCCGTTCTCTCTCACCATTTGTTTCCTTAATCCAGTTCTTTGTAATCTGAACCTCATTCATGATTTCATAAACACAGGTCTCAATGTGTCCATAGTCTTCTTCAAACTTCATGGCAAGTGTTTCCACTCCATTCATGGTGTCATTTATTTTCTCTGAGATTTCTGTTATCATCTGGACTTGAGCTTCTTTGTAAACGGCAATCATTCCAGACAATGTAGCAACCCTTTCTTCAAGCAACCTATGTTCTTCGAGGAACATGTGTTCTTTATTCCTGTGGCTCTCTTCTTTCTCTGTCAGTAACTGTTCTGTCACCCGGAGTTTCTGGTTTGATAGTCGGAGCTTAACTTCAATGTTACTAACATTCTCTACCAATGTACTGACTTCATCTTCATTAATTTCCAAATCCCTTTTCAGGTCTTCAATCGACTCTTCCAAATTGTCAATCTTCTGATCTTTGGATTCAATATTCTTGTGGAACTCATCTGCCATTTCTTCCATCTTCCTTTCTGTAACTTGGAGATTTGCCTTGCACTCCTCAAACAAAACTGCAAGTTGTTTGTGCTCCCCAACCAGTTTGTTGAATGCATCTTCCAATTCACTTTTCCCTTTACGTAGAGAGTCCAACTCGAGTTCCAGGTCCTTTATCTGACTTGTATAGCCCTCCTTCTCTTCCACCAATCTCTGTTGATCTGTCGTCTTGTTAGTTACCTCCTCTCTCAAACTTTCTATCTGAACCAGAAACTCCGAAATTTCTTGGATTTTTTTCTCCAGTTGCAACTCCGATTCAGTTTTCTGGCTGTGGAGGGCCTCCAATTCCTGTTGCTTTTCATTGACTCGATCTGTCAAGTCCTTCACCTGAGCCAATCCTTCATTGCTTTTATGCATCAGTTGTTCTTCCAATTCTCCTTTCTGAGCACGTAATGATTCCACCTCCAGTTGCAGATTGTTGATCTGTGCCGCCAGATCTTCTATTTGACACAATAAGTCTTTTTCCTTATCCTCAAATTTCTTCACCAGAGCGGAGAGTTCATCATCTTTTTGCTTTTCTATCTCTCTTCTCTGGGTGTGCACTGAATCCAGCTCCAGCTCCAATCCTCTCGTTCGAGCAGCTGTTTCACTCTTGTGGGCCTCATGTATCTCTGTGTGAGTTGAAAGTTCCTTTTCTCTCTCACCCAATTTCTCCTTCAACTCGCTAGATTCAGTCACAAGTTCTTGTATTTTGTCCCGTGCCTCCTTAATCTCACTCAAAAGCTTTTCCTTCTCTTCCACCAATCTCCCTTGATCTGCTGTCTTGTTAGTCAACTCCTCTCTCAAACTTTCTATCTGAACCAGAAACTCCGAAATTTCTTGGATTTTTTTCTCCAGTTGCAACTCTGATTCAGTTTTCTGGCTGTAGAGGGACGACAGTTCCTGTTGCTTTTCATTGACTCGTTGTGTCAAGTCCTTGACTTGAGCCAATCCTTCATTGCTTTTATGCACCAGTTGTTCTTCCAATTCGCCTTTCTGAGCATGTAATGATTCCACCTCCAGTTGCAGATTGTTGATCTGTGCTTCCAGATCTTCTATATGACTCAATAAGTCTTTTTCCTTATCCTCAAATTTCTTCACGAGAGTGGAGAGTTCATCATCTTTTTGCTTTTCTATCTCTCTTCTCTGGGTGTGCACTGAATCAAGCTCCAGTTCCAACCCTCTCGTTCGAGAAGCTGTTTCACTCTTGTGGGCCTCATGCATCTCTGTGTGAGTTGAAAGTTCCTTCTCTCTCTCACCCAATTTCTCCTTCAACTCGCTAGCTTCAGTCACGAGTTCTTGTATTTTGTCCCATGCCTCCTTAATCTCACTTGAAAGCTTTCCCTTCTCTTCAACCAATCTCTCTTGATCTGCCGTCTTGTTAGTCAACTCCTCTCTCAAACTTTCTATCTGAACCAGAAACTCCGAAATTTCTTGGATTTTTTTCTCCAGTTGCAACTCTGATTCAGTTTTCTGGCTGTGGAGGGATTCCAGTTCCTGTTGCTTTTCATTGACTCGATCTGTCAAGTCCTTCACCTGAGACAATCCTTCATTGCTTTTATGCACCAGTTGTTCTTCCAATTCGCCTTTCTGAGCACGTAATGATTCCACCTCCAGTTGCAGATTGTTCATCTGTGCCGCCAGATCTTCTATTTGACACAATAAGTCTTTTTCCTTGTCCTCAAATTTCTTCACGAGTGCGGAGAGTTCATCATCTTTTTGCTTTACTGTCTCTCTTCTCTGGGTGTGCACTGAATCCAGCTCCAGTTCCAACCCTCTCGTTCGAGAAGCTGTTTCACTCTTGTGGGCCTCGTGCATCTCTGTGTGAGTCAAAAGTTCCTTTTCTCTCTCACCCAATTTCTCCTTCAACTCGCTAGATTCAGTCACGAGTTCTTGTATTTTGTCCCCTGCCTCCTTAATCTCGCTCGAAAGCTTTCCCTTCTCTTCCACCAATCTCTCTTGATCTGCCGTCTTGTTAGTCAACTCCTCTCTCAAACTTTCTATCTGAACCAGAAACTCCGAAATTTCTTGGATTTTTTTCTCCAGTTGCAACTCCGATTCAGTTTTCTGGCTGTGGAGGGATTCCAGTTCCTGTTGCTTTTCATTGACTCGGTCTGTCAAGTCCTTCACCTGAGCCAATCCTTCATTGCTTTTATGCACCAGTTGTTCTTCCAATTCGCCTTTCTGAGCACGTAATGATTCCACCTCCAGTTGCAGATTGTTGATCTGTGCGGCCAGATCTTCTATTTGACACAACAAGTCTTTTTCCTTGTCCTCAAATTTCTTCACCAGAGCGGAGAGTTCATCATCTTTTTGCTTTACTGTCTCTCTTCTCTGGGTGTGCACTGAATCCAGCTCCAGTTCCAACCCTCTCGTTCGAGCAGCGGTTTCACTCTTGTGGGCCTCGTGCATCTCTGTGTGAGTCAAAAGTTCCTTTTCTCTCTCACCCAATTTCTCCTTCAACTCGCTAGATTCAGTCACGAGTTCTTGTATTTTGTCCCCTGCCTCCTTAATCTCGCTCGAAAGCTTTCCCTTCTCTTCCACCAATCTCTCTTGATCTGCCGTCTTGTTAGTCAACTCCTCTCTCAAACTTTCTATCTGAACCAGAAACTCCGAAATTTCTTGGATTTTTTTCTCCAGTTGCAACTCCGATTCAGTTTTCTGGCTGTGGAGGGATTCCAGTTCCTGTTGCTTTCCATTGACTCGGTCTGTCAAGTCCTTCACCTGAGCCAATCCTTCATTGCTTTTATGCACCAGTTGTTCTTCCAATTCGCCTTTCTGAGCACGTAATGATTCCACCTCCAGTTGCAGATTGTTGATCTGTGCGGCCAGATCTTCTATTTGACACAACAAGTCTTTTTCCTTGTCCTTAAATTTCTTCACCAGAGCGGAGAGTTCATCATCTTTTTGCTTTTCTGTCTCTCTTCTCTGGGTGTGCACTGAATCCAGCTCCAGTTCCAACCCTCTCGTTCGAGCAGCTGTTTCACTCTTGTGGGCCTCGTGCATCTCTGTGTGAGTTGAAAGTTCCTTTTCTCTCTCACCCAATTTCTCCTTCAACTCGCTAGATTCAGTCACGAGTTCTTGTATTTTGTCCCCTGCCTCCTTAATCTCGCTCGAAAGCTTTCCCTTCTCTTCCACCAATCTCTCTTGATCTGCCGTCTTGTTAGTCAACTCCTCTCTCAAACTTTCTATCTGAACCAGAAACTCCGAAATTTCTTGGATTTTTTTCTCCAGTTGCAACTCCGATTCAGTTTTCTGGCTGTGGAGGGATTCCAGTTCCTGTTGCTTTTCATTGACTCGGTCTGTCAAGTCCTTCACCTGAGCCAATCCTTCATTGCTTTTATGCACCAGTTGTTCTTCCAATTCGCCTTTCTGAGCACGTAAAGATTCCACCTCCAGTTGCAGATTGTTGATCTGTGCTGCCAGATCTTCTATTTGACACAACAAGTCTTTTTCCTTGTCCTCAAATTTCTTCACCAGAGCGGAGAGTTCATCATCTTTTTGCTTTTCTGTCTCTCTTCTCTGGGTGTGCACTGAATCCAGCTCCAGTTCCAACCCTCTCGTTCGAGCAGCTGTTTCACTCTTGTGGGCCTCGTGCATCTCTGTGTGAGTCAAAAGTTCCTTTTCTCTCTCACCCAATTTCTCCTTCAACTCGCTAGATTCAGTCACGAGTTCTTGTATTTTGTCCCCTGCCTCCTTAATCTCGCTCGAAAGCTTTCCCTTCTCTTCCACCAATCTCTCTTGATCTGCCGTCTTGTTAGTCAACTCCTCTCTCAAACTTTCTATCTGAACCAGAAACTCCGAAATTTCTTGGATTTTTTTCTCCAGTTGCAACTCCGATTCAGTTTTCTGGCTGTGGAGGGATTCCAGTTCCTGTTGCTTTTCATTGACTCGGTCTGTCAAGTCCTTTACCTGAGCCAATCCTTCATTGCTTTTATGCACCAGTTGTTCTTCCAATTCGCCTTTCTGAGCACGTAATGATTCCACCTCCAGTTGCAGATTGTTGATCTGTGCGGCCAGATCTTCTATTTGACACAACAAGTCTTTTTCCTTGTCCTCAAATTTCTTCACCAGAGCGGAGAGTTCATCATCTTTTTGCTTTACTGTCTCTCTTCTCTGGGTGTGCACTGAATCCAGCTCCAGTTCCAACCCTCTCGTTCGAGCAGCGGTTTCACTCTTGTGGGCCTCGTGCATCTCTGTGTGAGTCAAAAGTTCCTTTTCTCTCTCACCCAATTTCTCCTTCAACTTGCTAGATTCAGTCACGAGTTCTTGTATTTTGTCCCCTGCCTCCTTAATCTCGCTCGAAAGCTTTCCCTTCTCTTCCACCAATCTCTCTTGATCTGCCGTCTTGTTAGTCAACTCCTCTCTCAAACTTTCTATCTGAACCAGAAACTCCGAAATTTCTTGGATTTTTTTCTCCAGTTGCAACTCCGATTCAGTTTTCTGGCTGTGGAGGGATTCCAGTTCCTGTTGCTTTTCATTGACTCGATCTGTCAAGTCCTTCACCTGAGCCAATCCTTCATTGCTTTTATGCACCAGTTGTTCTTCCAATTCGCCTTTCTGAGCACGTAATGATTCCACCTCCCGTTGCAGATTGTTGATCTGTGCTGCCAGATCTTCTATTTGACACAACAAGTCTTTTTCCTTATCCTCAAATTTCTTCACGAGAGTGGAGAGTTCATCATCTTTTTGCTTTTCTATCTCTCTTCTCTGGGTGTGCACTGAATCCAACTCCAGTTCTAACCCTCTCGTTCGAGCAGCTGTTTCACTCTTGTGGGCCTCATGCATCTCTGTGTGAGTCAAAAGTTCCTTTTCTCTCTCACCCAATTTCTCCTTCAACTCGCTAGATTCGGTCATGAGTTCTTGTATTTTGTCCTGTGCCTCCTTAATCTCACTTGAAAGCTGTAAAATTTTCAAAGACACAGAATTATTCTCTTCTAAGGTAGCTTTCTGTGTCTGGATTAAATTTGCTACTTCTTGTTCTGCAGATTCAAGTTGCTTCTTCATTGCAGATAGCTCCCCTTTAACAGCTTGGAGTTCCAGCTGGAGTGTTTCTCTATCATTTGTTAGTTGATCAGTCACTGCTCTTAAATCTTCAATAATTTTCTCTCCCTCTTCAACCCTTTTCATAGCTGTCTCTTTATCCATGATTAAACCAGTTTTCTCTCTACTTATATCTTCCAATCTCTGATTCAGTTCAGATTTTAATTTATCAGCACCATCCAGTTTTAGATTCAGGTCCCTGTTCTCCACCGAAAGATCTGATTTCTCATCGTGCAACTTTTCAGCTTCAGCCTTTAAATCTCTGATCATCTTCTCTGCTTCTTCTATTTTGTTCAAAGCCGTCTGATATTCTAAATGCAAAGCTTCCTTCTCTTCTACTGTAACTATTAATTTCCTTTTCAAGTCGGCAACTTCTAGATTTGCAGTTTCAAGTTCTTTCTTAATGCCATCTGCTGCCATCTGAAACTCATTCTCCAGTTTTCCATTTTTACTACCCTTTTTCCTCGAAGAATAATCTGAATCTGAATCTGAGCTAGACGAAGAACTTCCCTTTTCGTGCTTGCCATGAACTTTTTCCCTCAGCTCCCCTGTGAGATGATCGTAGCGAGCATAGAGAGATTGATAATGTTTGTGAAAATCCTCAATTAATTCAACAAGTGGCTCTTTCTTTGAGTTTCTTACTTCATTTCCATCCAGTTCCTCCTCATCTTCGTCTTTGATGAGCTTCAAGATCTTCTGAACTTTGTCATCGATATCTGCAATAAGAGGGAATTTTTGAATGTGACGTTTAACATTTGCTGAAGGTATGAGGGTATCAGCAGCTCATGACACACAGCAGGCATGGTCACTACTAAGTTCACAACATTAAAAGCCCTGACAACTTTAACTCTCTCTATCTATATGTATATATATAGACATAAACATACACATGCACACATTTATTAATATATATAATACAATCCCAAAAGCAACAAAACCATATTGATTGCAGCAGTGGTGGACCATTGTGAGGACCAAGCCCCCCCCCCCCCCAAAAAAAAAAAATTTTACACCTTATATATATGTATGTAAAAAAATAATTTTAAAAATACATATAAGGAAATTTACATTTAGCCCCGCCCCCCCCAATTTTATTTTTTTCATACTCCTAGGTCCGCCCCTGGATTGCAGAACAAGTTAACTCGTCAAATGATCAATGTGAGCTCTATATAGCGCAATGGTAAGATTGCCCTATTACAACCCCGGAGGTTACAAGTTCGCCTCATGCACTGGGTGACCACTTTTTCTTGTCATCAACATGAGAATTGGAAAAAATAATAATAATAAAAAATAACATGCAGGTGAAAGTAACCAAAAATAAGGTCCATTAATATTGTATGCTAAAAAAATTATTGAACCATCAGTTATTGACGGTGATGCAGGAAACCTGGTATAAAGATTTGAATTTTAAGTGGTGCAGGTCAGAAGTGACAAACTGCTGCATCAAAATAAGAAGCTCTCTTGTCTAATATCATATTATAACCATCATTTTTCTTTTTTCTTTGTTCGTTTGGTTTTATAAAAGAATTGACTTTGGTGATCAAAGCAATGGGCATCAAAATTCATTCAGACTGAAATCATCTTTTTTGTAATCAAGCATCGAAAACAAATAGGAGTTCCTTAGAAGCTAAAGCTACAAAACTTACCAAATGCAGCACATACATCATCAATTTACAACAGAATCATAATTATGCCGTGTATTATGCTAATAGGATATCGAAAGTGCATCCTACATCAAATTCAAATGTTTTTTTCTCAGAGAATATACCTATTTTATCTCCTTTTAACTGTTCATCTTTTTCAGGATCAATATGATTTCCAAAAAAAGACTCAAGTGATTCCCTCCAGCGATGCTTCGTCATCTTGACTTTTATTTTGTTAGCAAATATTCCTTAACCACGCATCAGGACAAGGCAATCTCCATTCAAATACCATACACTCCAACACTGAAAAACAGAAAAGAATATATAATTATGAAGTTTCATAAAGCACAAATCATCACCCTATTGACAAACAAACTAGTTTGGAATTTGACACCTACTTGTATGGAGTATATCAAGTTTGAGCATGTAAAAAGAGGAAAAAGAATCTCAAGTGAATTCCATGTCATGTGAACCAAAACTAGCATGATGTTAGAGCTTGTGATTTGCAGTGACAAACAAATTCTAGTCGTGGAAAATGAGGGAAAGCATAGTCAAATCTTAGTTGACCATGTCCTTTACCATGGTTTGCAACCATTGATGTCCCTGGGATCTAATAATGATGGTCCGTCATGCCATTTCAGTAAAGTTATAGCCTTGTCTATAGTCCAGCACAATTTGATATTAAATGTAATAAATGCCATTGAGTACATGATAATACTATTCAACTAAGCAGGACAGAAGAAAACAAGTATAAATGTGTATATAGCCAATTAGTATTATACAAGCATAAATCGAAAAGGTATAGGTATTTTGCAAAAGTGAATGTTCGAACAGCCCAAAATTTTAGTGGGAAACTAAAAGTTGTTACTAATTATTTAGCTGCTGTTATTGCCAAAGTAGCATTAGTTATTAACCAAGCATATTCTAGTGTGGACGAATGTATCAACTGCATTTACCATTATACATAAATTTAGCAACACTAAGACTTCTTTGGCAAAAGGGATGCCCTAATATTTCTCTTATATGAACTCCCATTAAAATTGTATTTTCCGTATCAAAATTATAACAAACACATCATATATCTCCAATTAAGGGTTTTAGAAAGAAAAAAAAAAAGTAAGAGAAAACTTAGATTCCAAATTTGTAGAAAGACTTCTATATCAGATGTATGATTATAAAAGAATCACTTATTATTGTTAAATTCAGGGAGAGAGAAATTCCACACTGCCCAGTGTATGTCCTGCCTACACAGAGTGCTAAGAGGGGAAGATTATAGACAGTCTGAAGACTCTGAACTATTGTTCTTGTTTTGCACAAAGTGGCCAAATTCAACCACCCCAAAAAGCAGCTGCAAAAGCTGATAGAGACCAACACCTGAACATTATCTGAGTTGCCAAATTATTCAAGTCAGATAGATGGTAGGGATCACTTGTCAGCTTGGTGTAGTGGTCCTAACCAAAATTCCCCATTTTATTAAAAGGAAGAACTATGAAAAGCCGATCCATTGTTGTAACACCCATTTACAGCAAAGCTGTGTAGGACATGGTACTGTTAGGGTTAAAGTAACTTCATCGACTCAATAAATAGATAAATATATATATATATGTGTGTGTTTGTGTGTAATGTTAAAGATATTGTAATCTATGAAAACTGGACTGAAGTAATATTCTTAGTTTCACAATTAAGCCAAACACGTGAAAAGGTTCATCCTCAATCATAATACCAGTAATCAATTCACATAAAAGAAATGTGAACTGATGATGTTAGTTCCTGATTGATATAGTCCTGGCCCACAAAAATATGGTCCACCAATGAACTCAATCCATCCTTAGATGGACCTATAAATGTGGGATTTAATGTACAATTTAAAATGCTTCAAAGGTATTTCATCAATTAGTAAGGTTCTTATCTGGGTCCCCTAATCAGTTCTAAAGAACTCCAAGGACGTGATTTTCAAAAGACAGCTAGAATATAAAAAAAGTGATCTCTTTTTTTTTTATTTTTTGTAAGCTTTGTCATAAAAAGGCCATATAAGTGTCATTATTTCGAAATTCAAAAGTTAACACCAAATTAGGTAGCATATTTGGGTTAATTTCAATTTTCTAATATAAACATATAGCATATGACCTTTCTTTTTCTTCTCTTTTCTTTTCTTTTCTTTTTTTTCTTTGGTAAAAACAAGAATTTCACATGGGCTTTAAAGCTCAACGAAATGAAAAAGAAGATTCACCTCAAATTTTAATATAATCGCCAATTATTATGTTCTTAATTGAAAGAAAAAGGCAGTCCAAAAGTTGCAACATGCTTAAAACATATATTAGAACTATAAAAACGCAAATATATTTGTATATATCAACACAAAATCCAAGTTTTAACTATGGGATAACTGAAGTAATCGACAAAGCTTCAAAAAAGATATAGAAAAAAGAAAAAGAGTTTTGATTATGATTTCAGGACTCTAATTAAATTATCTGACAAAAAATTTCATCAGCTTCGTCTTGAATTGTGAAAACTATATCGAAGCAGGCAAGTTGAATCAATCGATCAATAAAACATAACAATTCACTCATAGCCAATTGAATTTGTCTCAGAAGAGCTTGATCTAATCGATTTAAACCCTTAAAAATTTGAAAAAAAAAATCTCTAGATTCAATCACTGAACTAACGATTTATTCAAACTCAATCGCATCTAAAAGTTCAAAAGAACCATGAAATGAAGAAGTCAACCAATTCACACTTCAGAAGTTCTTCAACAAGAACTTCCAACTCAATTTACACTTCAGACACAAGTTTTTCGAGGAGAACTTCAACTTAAGATCAAAACTTTCTTTTTGGGGTAAAAACTTAGAGATCAAAACTTCAGTGAACTGAAAATCAAAAACTAGAAGTTGAAGAAGACAACTTAATCCAAAGTATTCGAAGCTTAATTAATGAATTCATCTGTTGTTGCCAAAATTTGTAGAAATAAAAAGCGAAAATCACAAACTAATTAACGATTTACCTGAGAATCAGAGCTCAAACACTTGGTCCCCGAGACGAAGAACCTTAATCTACAGAGTCCAAGACAGGGACAACAACCAAAAAACTATCTAATTGAGATGAGAGAGAGAGAGAGAGAGAGAGCGAGCGAGAGAGATCTAATGTTGTAATTTTTGAATATGAATCGAATAAGAATAAAAATAAAAATAAAAACAAAAACAAAAATGTGTTTTGTCTGGTTCAGAGTACTCAAAGCGACTTGTACCGCATTTGTAGCTTCAGAGTCGAGGAGATGGAATCTTTGGAGCTTCTTGGAGCTAGAATGCCCTCTGGTTTTGGAATTTATTACAGAAATGCCAGTGAGCGTCCGAGTTTCGACCCGGTAACTCGGTCAATGTCTGGTCCTACTTTGTTGAATTATTACACAATTATTCGGCATTTTGTTATGCCACTGACAGTCCAGCCGCCTGCTACTGTGTACTTTGTGTGGCTGCTGCAGGAAATGTTTTTACCACTCTCTTGCCCTTTCCTTTTTTAACAAAAATAAATAAAAAAAATTGTTTTTCTTTTCTAAAAAAAAAGAAACTTTTCAAAAGAAGAAGTATATACAAAGTGAATCTCGTGCCTGAAAGATAACAAGATAATAGTACGAGAATTAAGTAGTAAAAATTTGGTATCAAAACTTATTTAAAATAAATCACACGCTTTTGTTAAATTTTTGTACTCTCTTTCTTTAATTTTAGAATATTTTGATATGACTTTCTTATTATAGAATAGTTTAAATATGAGGAATATAATGATAAGATATGTTCCTATGTGAGTGATTTATTGTGCTAAAAATGTGTTAGTTCAACGGAGAAAAATGTTGTAAAGAGGGTGCTCCAACGTCATTGAAGAATCATCAGGAAGTTCATTGAAGGCGTCATCATCACAGCATTGTTCTTTGGGATTTGCGGAGGTTAGTATTTACTAAAAAAAAATGTCTATTTTACAAGCACTCTTGATAAAATTAGAATTACCAATTTTCACTCATCATAAAATTACCCATTTGACCCAAGCTCTTGAAATGATAATTAAAATAATTTTGGTCGTAATCTTAGAATCTTGAATATCTTCTTCGTCTAACAAAATGGAAGTATGCTTGATGAATCATTTCAATTGATACAAGAGTCTAATCACATTACATCAAAATTTGCAATGTTTATTTGAAAGAGACTGACCATGACTTTCTGAAGTGGTAAAAGAGTTGGATTTATAATGTGAGAATGTAATGTGAGTCCGATGAGACTTGCGTTCTGTGAAAAGTGTCAAAATGTTTTTTTTGTATCTCTCATCATTCTTGATTAATTCAGCTCCAAGCTTGGGGGATCAAAGCAAGGTTAAAAAATGTAATACTTGAAAACCCATTACAAGAAATCTAGCAAAATTTCTTCCTGGAAGTACTTGGAAAGTTGAAGACGAAGAGGTTCAAATCTACCTATAGATTAAAACTTTATATATATATATTATAAACATACAGAACATAGGAGTGTACTTTCCTATAAAATCTGGGTTAGTAGATAAAGAAGATTGAGGTTGCAAAACAACTTCCATGACTATGAGGTTTGATGGACTCCTGATAATGTTTATTTCATTAGCCACACCTGTCTTGTTGAAAGAATGAACAAATTGTTAAGGTCAAAATTGATCTATGGTGTCCTCTGGCTTCTAACAGACATTTTGAGCATTTTGTTGAGATAATCAGATCGGTTGCGGTGATAATCCATCCACACGCATAACTGCCTTATGGCCTCTCTCTTTTCTTCCCCCATAACCAATATTCCTTCCTCTCTCTCTTTCACCATCTTCTCCAGTTCTCTCACTTCATTCTCTAACTTACAGACCACCTCTCTGAGTCCCAATATCTCTGCTTCCTTAACATCCAGTTCAGCAACTTCTTCATTAGTTACAACCTTTTCTACAACCAACATTCCTTCCTCTCTATCTTTCACCATCTTCTCCAGTTCTCTCACCTCATTCTCTAACTTACAGACCACCTCTCTGAGTCCCAATATCTCTGCTTCCTTAACATCCAGTTCCCCAACTTCTTCATTAGTTACAACCTTTTCTACAACCAACATTCCTTCCTCTCTCTCTTTCACCATCTTCTCCAGTTCTCTCACCTCATTCTCTAACTTCCAGACCACCTCTCTGAGTCCCAATATCTCCGCTTCCTTAACATCCAGTTCCGTAACTTCTTCATTAGTTACAACCTTATCTACAACCAACATTCCTTCCTCTCTCTCTTTCACCATCTTATCCAGTTCTCTCACCTCATTTTCTAACTTCCACACCTTCTCTCTGAGTCCCAATATCTCTGCCTCCTTAACATACAGTTGCGTGAGGCTAATGTGTTCCTTCTCGCACCTCTCTTTCATCTTCGAGTAGCATTCTTTGTTCTCAACATGTAATTGTTCTGAAACTCGGATTCTCCTGCTCAAGATACGGAGATTATCTTCACATTTCTTGCGGAACACTTCCGCCATTTCTTCAATCTTTCTTTCAGCAATTTGGAAATTTAACTTGGACTCCTTAAGCTTACCTTTAATTTGTTTATTCTCCTCATTTAACTTGTTGATAAGATCTTCTTGTTCTTTAAGGGTTCTCTGCTGATCTGCAATCTTGCCTGTCAGCTCGATGTTCTGTTTCTCCATCTGTGTCAAACTCTCCGGAGACTCTTTTTTCTTTCTCTCTATTTGCAACTCCAATTGGCTTTTCACAGTCTGCAAGGACTCCAGCTCCTGCTGCAGATTGTTAACCTGTGCTCCTAATGACTTGATCTGATTAGACGGATCATTCTCCAAATTCTCAAGTTTTGTTTGGATAGCAGAAAGCTCATCACTCCTCTCTATTAGTGATTTCTCCATTTCCAAGATTCTAAAACTTGACCTTTCATTTTCTACTCTTAAGTGATCAACCTCATTGTCTTTTCCTCTTATCTGCTCTTCCAATTGATTTTTCTGGCTACATAGAGTATCAGCCTTTAGTTCCAAGTCCTTAACCTGAATTTTTAGGCCCTCTTTCTCTTTAAGCATCTTCTTTTCATGCTCTAAAATACGGGCTTCAAGTTCTAAATATTCCTCTCCCTCTCTTTTAGCTTCAGTTGTTAAACGTTCAGTTTGCTCTTTGAGTTCTCTTTTTTGAATGTGTAAGGTCTCTAGCTCAAGTTTCAAGCTAGTTACTTGGCTCTCCAACTTCTTTATCTGCGCTGATGCTTCACTCTCTTGAACCTGATGTGTCTTAGTGAGAGACAACAAATCCTTCTCTCTTTCGATCAATTTCTTCTTTAATTTTCCAGATTCATCTGAAAGTTTTTCTTGTACGCTCTCAGTGTGCTCAGCTTCAACCCTTAGACCTTCAATGATTTTCTCTGACTCTTGAATCTTGCTCAAAGATGCCATATGTTCCAAACCTAAATCTTCCTTCTCCATACTTATCGAGGCTCCTTTGTTCCTCAAGTCAGCGGCTTCTACATTTGATGTTTCAAGTTTCTGGTTGAAGCCATCTGTCACCCTCCGACGCTCAGGTTTCGATTCACCAGTTCTACTGCTTGGTTCATCTAGGGAATGATATGATTCTGAGTCTGAAGCTTCCTTCTCATCTCTGCTATTAACTTTTTCCCTTACCTCTCCTATGAGATTATCATAAAGTACATAGAGTGATTGATACTCTTTGTGGAAATCCTGAATGAATTCAACAACTTCGGAGTCTTTTTTCGAGCTCCCAACTTTCTTGCCTTTATTTCTATTCTTTATAAGCTTCGTGATCTTCGCCACCTTGTCATCAATTTCTTCAGTTGACAGGAAACAACTAATTTAATACTTGAACATCAAACAATAAGATGAAGAAAAGATCAATAGCTTAGGAAATAGGATGTAACAGAGAAGCATGACAGATGCCCACATCTCACACCAGTTAGGATAAACTTCGACGAAGTCAAGCAAACTATATATGCATTTAAAAGTTCTATAACATGGCATTACATTGGTGCCTTAGTAAGAGAATTAACTTGGACATTGAGACAGAAACTTATTCGATCTATTGAGGTACCAAGAACAATAAAACTCGAGTGATCCAGTAAATTGGCAAGTCGAAACATAATTCAAATAAAAGCCATATATCTGCTAGTAATGGAGTTGCAGAATGTAGTAAATACATATTCTTTAGTGGCATTAGCTGTTTCCCTGTTGCTCACATTCTCTACTTGTGAGCACATCACACTTTACGAGAAAAAATAAAGAAGAAAATATACAAGCTTCTATCAAGTTTTGCATATTCAGATAATTTTATTGTTTTTAAAAATTAACCGTGGAAAAAGAGATAGATGCATCTATTTTTTTCAGTTTTTGGATGATGTAAAAAATTATTGAAATTGGTAGTGATTTCTCTCTTCAGTTGTCCTGCAACAGAAATATATATAATATTAATAAACAGATGCAAAAAAGAATTTAAAAAGTTGTGTCCTGGCATAGTTCATTTATATCAAACAAGCTTTTGAAATGAATAGAGAATTTGTACCTTTCCCTTATTAATGAAGGTAAATTTGAAATTTAAACATAATGTTTCATGTATCATTTTCTATTGAATGAAAAAAAAAAAGAAAAAGAAAGAACTACATTTACAAGTACCTTACTGTAGCTTCATAAGTTCAGAAATTTATATTCGAGTTTCATCATGTCCAAAATTTGAAAATGGAAAAATATATATATAAGGGAAACAAGTTATACAAGGCTACGCCACCATACTATGTTAGAGGATGAGCAACTTATCATACGGACTGAGGTTGTTAGAGAAAAAATTACCTATTTTAGTACTTTTCAGTTCTTCATCTTTAGCAAGATCGATATGACTCCCAAAGGAATTCATTGAGTCCTTCCAGCTATTCTTTGTCGTCTTTTAGAATTCAGAGAAAGAAGTCTCAAAAACACCCTGCAATGGGAGGAACCTCGTGCACTGGGCTAGCCCTTTTAAGTCTCAAAAGTAGATATCAAGACGAGGCTCTCCCCTTTAAAAAAAACGCAGAACAAACTTGTGATCTGAAAATTTAACTTTAAGATTTTAGTATTGAAATGGAATTTTAACAACTTGAGAACTGAACACAAAATCATAGAAGAATAATTGTTTTATTTGTGAAATTGCAGTTGCTAGATTCACTGAATCCAGGAATATTTTGCCAAACATGCTTGCATGTATTATCAAAACCTCACATGCATAAACTGGAACTGTAAAAAGGTTAAGAGTTCACAACCAACACATATAATATAAAATCTTACACCAGAAGAAAATCATGAAAGTTTATTGCATTAAGTTACTTCAATATTTCAGTTGTGAACATACAGATGAAAATTATGACTTTAAACCTAGAGCATAGAGTTTTAAACCTAAAATCTGTGAGAAGATCATGACAGGTTCATGTCAAAGAACACATATCTGAATTGAACCAAGAATAAATAGAACCTGAGGTCCGAAGTAGAGGATTCTGGTTTTGTATATCACACAGACCAAAACAGTTGACCTAACACAATTGCGATACCTAACGTTGACAAAAAAACATATAACAAAAAATGAAAAATAAATTATTTGACCTGGGGTCAAAAGTTCGAAACAAAGAAACAGTGTCTCCGCATGCGGAGCTAAGGTAGCATAATTCTCCCTGGATCCCGCAATGGCGGGAGCCTCGTGCAATGGGTTTGCCCATAAATCCCCTCATCTTTTTTGGTTTTGTAATTTTACAGTCCTAAATCCCCAGAACCTTTTAGGTTGTCTCCAGTGGTTAACGAGTCAGATTTATACGAATATGATTTTTGAAAACTTGGCTCCCCAAAATCGCAGGCCAAACATAAGATTCATTTAATCCTAAAATGAATGACAATATGATAAACAGATCATTCAGATGTCAATATCATGTGCAATGCAGATAAAACATTTTAAAAACTTTTTAACATCTTTATGGTCACTAAACGTAAGCCGGTAGGATTACATGAAAATGAACCATTGTTTGGTTAATTTTTCCACAGCAATGAGATTAATACATGGTTTTGTACATATCTGTGCACATACATTCACATATGATACAATGATGAGAAATTTTGATTAGGAGTCAATTGAGAGGTCAAATTTTGGGATTAGCGTCAAACTATCTGACAATAAATTCATAGCTAGCCAATTGTGCAATACCCATCAAGCATATCATCCAATCTAATCGAAGGTTTTAAACCATGTAACAATTCCAACTTTCTAAGGAATTTCTGGGATCATTGTTTACAAAAATTCAAACACATTCATCAAAACCTAATCCTCCAGTTGGTTTTTCATTCCTTTTGCCCCTATAAAACATAAGATTGGCTTACTTGAGAAGAATTATTCTATTATAATTATTTATTTCTGACAAAACCAAATAAGATTCCAATATATATATATATATATATATATATATATATATATATATATATATATATATTTCACTCTGTTTTCTCAGCAAACAAACAGAGATAAAATGTAGTTAATGCCATACAACGCCACAGAATCAAAATATTACCTGAAATTTGAAAATTGGGAGCTTCGAATTTCTTGACGAGAATGTTGATCTGAACAAATCAATAAACCCCATAAAGAGGTGAGAATGATATATATAGTTAGTCCCTCTGTCTTTTCCTAATTTTTCTTTTTCTTTTTTTCCTTCTTATTTATTTATTGGATCATTCGAACTCAACGTGACTCAGGGGTACTGAAGTCAGGTGGAATCTTTGCAGCTGCTTTCATCCTAATACCCTTTGATATGCATATTATTACTGTAGTACCATCGATAGTTTGTGACCGTTAACTAGAGCGCCAACTCGACTTATATTCCCGCGCTTGTCCTTCTCCTCCCCCATAAAGTTTGGAAGCTTTGAAATCTTTTATTCTTAAATTTTTTTAAATGAAAAAATGGTTAAAAAAATGTCAACTTAATGGATTTTTTTTATTATAATTGTATGGACTTTTATAACATGAAAAAAAAATATGTGAAATTACTATTTTATGGTCTGAATATCACGAAACTTACCGCAAAAGAAAAGTTGATATTTTTTTCTATTTTTTGTAGATAAATTTTATGAAAAATTTAGATAGTTATAAAACGTAAAAAAAAAAAAAAAAAATTTCATTTTCCTCCTAACCAAACCTCTAAAGTGTCTCAAAATTTTCTATTCCTTCATAAATTCTGAAAAGAGAAAAGGCATTATCTTATATTTCACCAGTACTAGAAGAACCAAGTCTCATTCTATCTTCCAGGTCTTCTCCTGGTGGAACAATGCATAATTATAACCTTCGGTTGTCCACGAACCAAGCCTTCAGCCCTTCAATCAAATTGACATGCCATTTTAAGAAAATAATATTTATCTCACTGCATTTTCAACCCATATATCAAATCATACGTGGCATTTGCAATGCTTACTTTTGTTATCAAGAACTCATTTAACCGACACTTCAAATGTCTACTTAACATTTGACATATCATCAAATATGTCAAATTTGGCATATCAAAAAATGGTATAAATGAATTTTTTTCATTATTTTAATTTATAGGTTCTTGTTATTATTTTAAACTATATTTTATAATTGCAATAAATTAGCCAATTTGACAAATCGAGTGAAGTATACCAAAATACGATATGCCACGTATCGGTTGGAGATGCTATACAACTATTTATTGCATTCCCTCTAAAAAAATATTCATGTATTCAATAAATTAAATCTTCAAGTCAAATTACTCTCACATTTTCTGAGATTTGGCTTAATTATCCTCAAATTAAAGTTTTTACAAAATTACTCTGACACTCCCATAAGACTAACGATTCGTTAAATAAAATCACATCTAATATACAATTACAAAAGTACTCTTAAGTTGTAATGCTTTTGTGCAAAAAATAACCTCAATTTCTAATCATTTGATTGAGATTAACGTGTTTATATATACATTTTCTCCATCAATGGCGCACCAATACTGTCACTATTATTGAGGATAGTTTTGACATTTTGATTTTTATTTTAATTGACTTTAACAGATATGACTGTCAATTAACGACAGAGGTACCCAGAATATAGTCAATCAAACTTCAAGAGAGGTTAACAATCATAAATTGAAAACTTTAATCCGAGAGTGAAAACTTCAGAAAAGTCAAAGTAATTTACCCATTTAATTAAGTTGAAATGTGTCGTGCACCAGGAATGAAAAAGAAAATGGGATATAAAACATCCAACAAAGTTGGTCATAGTCATTGTGCTTGTAAAAAAATTTGAACCATGCCCTAATTTGAAGACGATAGGAATAATACTTTTCTCAAACAACATGACATCGGCCACAAGTTAGAAATAGGAACACTACACTTAATAGGGCAAACTGCTAAAAAAATCGTCTAACTGTGATTCGCAAAAAAAAAAAAATCTCTAGTTTATTTTTTGGCATTAAACCCCTCAAATAATGGAAACCTCGTTAGGGGGTTAATGTGACAAAAATGCCCCTCCAAATGAAAAAAAAAACAAAATACAAAATACAAATGGACCAATCTATTTACACAAAATATATACATATATCAATAAATTATATTTTTTCTTTGCATGATCATGCTATAAATTTTTAATAATACCATTATTTTATACATTTTGATATTTATTTTTCATATTAATTCTAAATCTCTCAAACCTCAGCTTTATCCTTGTAATTTGTAATTGTTTATTTTTAAATTATTCAATGTTTTTCCCAAATAAAAATATAATATTACAATATTAGAGGATAATAAAATTTCTTTAGAGAAAATTAAAAATGAACATAAATATTCAATCAATTACAAAAACAAACAATTACAAATTATAAAGGATAATGCTAAAAGTTTGAGAGATTTATAATTAATATGAAAAATATATATCAAAATGTATGAATTAGTGGTATTATTGAAAATTGATACCATGGTCATTCAAAGACAAAATAAGATTTATAAAAAATTTAAAATATACAATTATGAATTATAAAAGATAAAGTTGGAAGTTTGAGAGATAAGAATTAATATGAAAATATTTAACAAAATATATAAATTAATGATATTATTAAAAATTTATAGAATGGTCATTCAAAGAAAAAAAGTATGATTTATTGATTTTTTATTTTTATTTTTTGAAAAGAGATTGGTCCACTTGTATTTTCTTTTTCTTTTTACATTTTCTACATTTGTAGGGACATTTTCTTCACATTAACTCCCCTCATGAGGTTTCCATTAGTTGAGCAGAGTTTAATGCCAAAAAAAAAATAGACGAAGGAGTTTTTTTGCAGTGACCAAACACTACTTATCCTGTTAAAAACGATACTACTACATAGGCATAACCATTTTAATCCTCATAAGAAATAACATTTTGCTTCTTCCACTTGTATGTAGCTTCCAAAATCTTGAGATTTTTGGTCTGTGTTTTTTCAAGGAAGATATAGTCTATATACTCCTCATACCTGCAAATTTGATGATTATAAGTTGGTGTAGCCCCAAAATTTCTGGTAGTCATTAAATAGGTAGCTTAAAGTGTCTTGAACCATATAACAAAAGAAAAAAGGTGAAGTGAAAAGGCTCGGTGTTTGCCAGATCCTCATGAATGGTAGATTCAGCAAGACTCCAGTAGGGCTAAAAATGAGCTATTTGAGCTTAGCTCAGCTTTTTGTTCATCTGTTGGTTCGTTCAAATTAGTCTGTAACTTAAACAAGCCAAGCTCCAGTTCAGCTAAGAGATCATTTTTATTTGTAAGGTAATTTGAAAAAACCCCTTGCTCGAGCATGAAATGTGCATGAGCTGAGTGCCTATGGCACTTAGAACAAGATACTAGGATACATAAAGGATTTGACTCTATTTTAACCAACAAAAGAGACTAGAACTTAGGGTTTCCTTTAATATGTTTCAATCTAGGCTCAATTGCTAACAACAAACCAGTCTCGAGATTCTTTTCCCAGATTCATTTCAAAACTTACAGACTTTAGTCTCCCAAACCTGACATCTGTTTGTGTTAATTGTAAGTGAGATTTTTGAACATTTTTTTTTTCGCGGGCACCGCCGAGGGGGGGTGGGTTGGGAATTTTTGCACTTTCTGTGTCAAATTCACATGTTTATCAAAGCTAATCTTTTGTAGACAGATAATCTGCAACAAAGCTCTATGTATATGACCTAAACCAAGAAACGAGGTTCCCTTAAATATTCGTGTTGAGGTGATGACCACCCAAGCTTGAGTATATTAATCTAATTTTGGCTTAAGTTCAAACTAACATGGACAACAAATAACCTGAACTCAACAGAACCTGATTTGCCTAAAACTTAGCTTGGCTTGGATTAGTTACAACACTAGACTCAAAAGATTAACAAGTTGTTGGACATAATTTAAAATTTGGGCAGTGATAGGTGATATAGAAATTTAGATTGACAAGAAGTCCAAAGGTCAAAGGGGTCAAAGGACTAAGTGGATAAGGATAATTACACCCGTCATGCGATAACTCTCCAATTATATGGTAGAGAAGCTAAGGGAACTAGTTTCATAAATGAACACTACTACTGACACTCTCTTATAAAAAAGAAATTCGAGGCACATCCAAATGTACGCCTAAATTATAGACTGAATTACTTTTTATTTTATATCGTCAAGTACTGATTTAATCGTCGAAATGACCCTGGCCAGCACCCATCCGATATTGGCCCTATCTTTTGGTTTTGAAGGCAAGTTGTGCCAAATTGGATCGCGTGGATATTTGTTTCATCAATAGGTAACATATGTGAACTAATGGCTTAAGCCTCAAATGCCCCCAAGTTTTAGGATTTCAAACACTGTTGAAAGAAGAAAATTTTATACAGTGGTATTGGCTTATTTTTGCATTGGGTTCGCCCACCATCCACATTTTAAAGACTCCAAACTAATTAAAACCTTAGAAAGCAACATAGAACACCTGAGTTGATGAGCATACCCGGTCGGACCATCGTCAGTATCTATTTGTCGTCTCCTTTTAAGTTTCTTTGGAAGTTTAACACGAACTAAATTAGCATCGCCTAGCTCACCAAAATTGCTCTCCATCTTTAACCATTATTTCAAATTATTAAATAGAAAGAGAGAGAGAGAGTATTGTAAGGATTTTAAAATTGGTCAAGTTTCCTTCGTAAACCTATTCACCTCCTCTAGGTCTGTTAGGCGTCCTGCAACAAACAATCACTGTTTGTTGTGTAGCTTGATTGTTATCGCAAGGTCATCAATTAAGCCCTCTTCAGTTAATATCACTCTCCAAGTTAATTGATAAAATGTACCCTCATATAGTTATGGTGAAACGTGGAGAGAGGATGCAAACTGTGACGGACTTAGAAAATTATATGAAGGAGGTGGCCTTGAATGATAAGAAATTTTTTTCCTTTCAAACTATCATAATAAACAAAAGAACTTAATATTACTTGAATTTAATTTTTCATGTCCTCTTTATAGTGGCAAATACTAAAAAGATAAAAGTGAGAGAGGGGGGAGAGGGGGGAAGAGTCGAATACCGTGGATGTGAGGTCGTAGAGAGTGAGAATATAACAGGGAGAGACAATGCCACAAATATAACCTCAAATTTGAAAATTGGGAGCTTTTATTTTCTTGACGAGAATGTTGATCTGAATTGTAGAGACCGTGATCAATTTTAGCCAATTTTCTTTTTTCATCATTTTTTGCCATAAATGCATTTTAAATGATGTTATGGATATTTCGAGAGTGAGAAACATGTTTAGAAGCATGTTATGAGATTTTTGGAAGTTTTCAAAAAGTTTAGAGAAATTTGACTTTTTGGTCAAACAGAAACCCGGGATGCAGTCTGGGTGGCCCGAGAAACCCAAAAAAATTTCAAAATAAGGCCTTTCTTGGTTTGTAACTATGGAAATAGTGTTCTATTTTTAGAGTCACAAAAAATCAAAAAACTCAAATTTCACTTGCTTGGAACAGTTTTAAGAGAATAGTTTTTGACAAAACTGAGTTACATAAGTATAAGTTTTTATAGAACAATTAAAAGTTGTTTAGGGAGTTTTGGAAACCAAAGTGAAAACACGGAGAAGAGGATGGCTATTTAAAAAAAGTACAGACACCACATTTAACATAACTTTATCCCTCGTTTATAATGTTCTTTTTTCTCGTCACACTCTCTCTCCATGGAGAAGACATCCAACACAGAAGACATTTCTCTCTGCCGATTTAGAAGGCATCTCTCTCTTTGTCAATATTTTTAGGTAAATTTTTTATTCCTTTCTCTAAGATTCACAGTGTTTGTTCACGAATTTTTGGGTGTTGGGTCCTCTTTTTCTATTTGGTTAATTTTCGTGATTGAGTCCTCTTCTTGGTTCCTTTGCTTGATTTTTTTGTCACTAATCTTTCACATACTATAAGAAAATATAATATTCATGCTTTTTGTCCACCGATTTTTTGGTTTAATGTTCACAGTATCCGTGAATATCTATCATTTTTTTTGTGTCTATGTATACTTTTGTACTTTTTTAAGTTTTTATAATTATGGCTTTAAGGAGCTAACCTGTTTGATGTATTATACATATACATGTATATATACATACATACATATATATATATATATATATATATATATATGGATCTGCTTTGGTGTTTACTTATAAAGTTTGATTAAGAGAACCCATACTAATTTTGTTATAGCCTTGCATGGAAACTGTTTGATGAAATGCATGTCTAAAATTGCTGAACAAATACAAGGCCATATCATTGATTATTATTGAAATCATCTTTCATATCTTGTGTTAAATGATATACAGATTGTCCTCTCTCTGTGCGTGTGTGTCTATATACATATCAATCAATGCATGGGTTATTACTAGAATCCCCTTTCATTAAAGTCTTGTGTAAGTGATAAGTGACATACAAAGACTCTCTCTCTATATATATACACATGTTAGTCTATGATAGTCTTAATTTGGTAGTACTAATTAGTGTATTTGTTAAATGTCAACCCTCTACTAAAATTGGTAGTCTTACTTTGAAAAACTTAATTTGTTTTGGAGTTATTGAAGAAATGATCTATTTAATATGTAAAATTTAATCAACAACAGTTTGGAGTTTGTATTAGGATTCAATTCTTTTGGCATATTTTTTATATTCATATGAGCACTGTAAATTGAGTTATGAATGATTGATCAAACTATTTTTGAGGTTTTTCACATGGTTAAACTTGTGTAAGGAGTACATAATGTAATTTTGTATTCAAAGTTGATAAAGTGAAATATCATGTGTGATAATTCTCATTTGTGATTACTTGAATTACATCAAACTTATAAAACCCCACTAAGGCATTTGTTTGCAACCAAAACTCCCTTCAAATGCTATGGAATTGAAAATGGACCAGTTTCAAATGTTTTCTACAAAGTGCTTGGTGGAATTCCATTGGATTGATTAGTGGCATGTTTGATTGTTTGTATAGACCGCTAAGATATACTGAATATTCTAATTGGTTACTATCACTAAAAATTGTATTCCATATTAATCTGAGAGTGTGTGGTCTGAAATGAATGCGATGGATTTGAAGACTTTATTTTTCTTCTTTTTTCCCTTTTAAGAGCTTCTTGGGACCCAAGTATGTGTTATGATTATGGTCTTATCTTAATAGCATATTAGACACGCCAATTCCTAGTCTTAGTTTATGTCTGCTTCTTGCAGCAACTTGACTTTGTACCTTATGTTTGTAGGGAGAGATGATTGCGTTGTCTCAAATATCTACTTCCGAGGGTGCTGGCTTGATTAATGGAATTGCTATTTTTTGCCCCATACTTGGCAAGAAGGATGGATTTGAATGTGGGTTCAGTTATGGTGCAAAGTACACTCAATCAAGCTATTATAGTTGTGCAGAAGTTGAAGCAACTAATAAAGATGTTGAAGATTTTCCCTATTTATCATATTTTTTTAGGTTTTATTAGACCACTTCTCCAACTCTCCAAGGACACCAGGCTACTAGAGCTTGCCAACAAACTCTAAGATTTTTTGTCCCTTTTATTTTTGTATTCTTAGCGTATAATATTAAACAAGAATAATACAATTTGATTGTTAGGTTTTTTTTTTTTTAATGTTCAATTTTATTATTTTTACATTTGGTTGTTGTATCAACGCTTGAGGTTGTCTGTGGGATTATTTATAAATCCTTTTTATACTTTTGAAGCCAAGCTAGCTTGAAATAATTGCAGACCTAGAGTGGCCATTAGAGCCTATCTTTTGTTTCACAATGCCGTCATTCATTAATTTGAAGAAAATGGAATTTCCTCTTCCTTTGATTTGTCATAATTGCTGAAATTATTTTCAGTACTAGTAGATTTATTAAGTTAAAAACACTAGTTTAAAAATAATGCACCTCTAACACTTATTAATAAAAATTACATTATTAGATTTAAGAAAAATAAAATAAAAATTGTTCTTTGAAAACTGGTTAGTAGATAGAACCAAGTAGATTTATGAGTTTTTGTTTTTTGAAAACTGTTTTGTAGTTTTACCAACCAAGCGGCAGTTTTCACGGTTGCAAACCAAGTGAGCCTTAATTATTTTTTATTTTGGCTTAGATGAAATGTTTAGAGAGTTAAGGAAGTAATTTCAAGGTCATAAAAACTTTTGAAATCGAAAACGAAGGCCGGAACGGTACGTTAAGTGGCTCGGGGGCATTTTAGTCATTACGTGGGCCCTAGATATTTTAAATTCATGTGGTTGAAAGATCCCAACCATTCTCACGGATGTTTCTCTCTCTCCTCTCCCCCATCTTCATCCATCCACCTTCTCTCTACATTTCAGAGGCCTTCGGGCATGATTCAGAATTTGCTGAAGAAGAAAGTGCGTAGGGGACGGTTAGGACTTCGGTTTGAACTAAACAAACTCGAGTTTTGGCAATTTGAAACTCCGTGAAAATCTTGTAAAGTGCTTGGACAACCTTCATTTTTGAGGTAGGGGTTCTCCTTCTCTCTTAGTTGTCAATTCTAGGGTTTGTGTGGAATCGGGGAGGTGTTGGTTGAGTTGGCATGTGAGGGAGATGGGTAGGAGATGGATGAGGGTCTGAAAATTGGGTATCCCTCTTCTCTTATGTTGTTTACATTCTAGATAGATTTATATAATGATCTATGTGATGCTTTATGGGTGTATATACATTATGTGCAATGTGAGGGCATGTTTAGGCATGTAGTAAATTATATGCATATGTGAAATGTATGTATGGTTGTGTACATATAGGAGATTATATGTAGGTTATGGAAATTAATGGGCGTTAAATGCATGCTAGACTAACATAGCTAGTTGTGCATGTAGAAAAACATGATCAAAATATGCTAGGTTGTGAATTGTGTACACTTGAAAGTGATATGCATGTTGTATGACATACATATGATATAAAATGATGAAATGTATGCTAATTACTTGTTGTAAATTTATGCATTGGATAGAGCATGAATAATATGTGTTAAATTGAGATTTGTGAGCATATATGTACTTATATGTGGTTATGTGGTGGGAAATGCATGTTATGTACCTTTAGAACTAGCTTATGCATTTGAGAAGCATGAAAATAATATGCTTGATTTTATATGTTTAAAATACATATAAGGGGAAAAGCGAGGAAACGGGGGAAATGGACCGTTCATAGGATGTCGGAAAAGTTGTTCACCCATGCTATGTAAGTGGCATTATTGCCCTATTTTTATGGGATGTCGGAAAAGTTGTCTACCCATGCTATGTAAGTGGCATCATTGCCCCTATGAGGGATAACAGTTGAAATGGTCTAATCATACCAAAGCTAAGGCCAAAGATCGGATTATATCCATAATTGGTGGCGATCGGAGTTATCTAATCACCTTGAGGCAAACCAAAAGATTGCTAATAGAGTGTGACGTTGTCGGGGTTGTCCACGTCACACAAATGTAGTGGAAGTGTTCAAGGTCACATGATCAGTCGAAGCGGTCTAAATCATGTATGGTTTAGGTCCGAGAGAGAAAAGTTGTACATTTATGTTTACTTGATTATATGATGAGCATAATATGTGTTTAAATGCATCTTTTTTAAATATGCATTGTTTAAGTAAATATGTGAGTGTTGCAAGTGACATTTAGTGTAAGGACATACATACTTGTAGGTCAGTGTCGAGTTGGCACTTAAGTGGGTTGGAGTATTCCTATTGGGCATAGTTATATGCTCACCCCTCTCCCCCAAACATTTTTGCAGGTAAGACCTTAAGGATGCAAAGGGCTTGATTAGTCACTTGGAGCTCATGAGAGCACGTTTTAAGATACTTTGAGATTTTTTGTACAGATTACATATTTGGCTATCCATGTCGGCATGTGGCATGAGAACTATTTAAACATTGCAGTTACATTACCATATATGTAACTTGTATATTCAATTGGAGTTTGTACGTATAGACAATAAGTTGTTATATGTATATTGTAGATTTATGTTGGACTATGTGGATTCTGTGGACATGAAAAAGGATTATGGGCTCAGTTGTGTATCTAATGATATTGGTGATTTTTTTTAAATATGTGCATAAAATGTATGGATTATTATTTTTGTGTTCCAAGTGTAGGAGGTGGAATCCAATTGTGATGAATTATCACTTTGTGGATGCTTGAGATGTGTAAGAATGATAAATGAGTAGTGGGATAAGAGTGGCAATTATAATCACTTCATGGATATGTTAGGGTAAGATTACGATGCATCGTAAATGATTCAGTGTTTTGAGTGAAATTCTAGTGAATTTTGCAGGTTATTACGCATCTCTAGGGAAATACGATGCATCGTAACTAATATTACAATGCATCGTAATGTGTGGTTGGGTGGAACAATTGAGGTAAAATTTGGATAATTAAAGGGCGTCATGTAACAAACCCTAAGTAAGTTATTGAGGTTAAGTCATACGTAGGTAAATGTGGATAATTATGATTCTACGTTGATTTAGTGATTGAGGTGGTGTATCAGGATTTAATGGACGAAATCGCCCTTGTAATTACAAGTAAGGTCCCGGAATTGGTCCAAACTTTAATCGAGCATAATTCTTTCATTTTAAATTGGAATTGAGTGTGGTTTTTTTTTTTAATTGAGTATTTTTGGATCCTCTTTTCAATGAACTAAGTATCACTCTGAAATTTCAATTACACAAGAAGTTGAATTCTAGAATTGAGCAGTTTATGAGTATAGATCTGGGCAGGATTTTGACTATTCACCCTTGGTTCTCGAGAGTCAGAAATCGGGGCATAGCATGAAAATTTTGATAAACCCAAAAAAAGGTGAGAATCAATAAACCTTTATTTTGCTTTTTTTAGAATTGATGTATCGTCGTGTCTGTATCATATCATAACCGTGCTTCTTAGGGTGGAATCATTGCAGTTGCTTTCATCCTAATACCCTTTGATATGCACATTAATACTCTAGTACCATCGATAATTAGTGATTGTTAAATGGTGTGCCATCTCGTCTTATATTCCTGCACTTGTCCTCCTCTTCATATACTCCAGTTTGGAACCTTTAAATCTTTTAATGTGATGATTTCTTAAATTTTTGGGTAAATATCACTTACACCCCTGAGGTTTGATGTATTGACACGCAGTTACAACTTTGTGAATTTTCGTCATCAACACCCCCTGTGGTTTGTGTCATATATCACATACACCCCTTCCTGCCAAAAGTACACCGTGTCAAAGCACTTTTTGACAGTGAAATATCCATGCTACCTTTACACTTCTAACCTAACCCATTTGAATACTAAATTTATCAATTTAACTATATCTAATAAAGCAAAATACCCCTTTGAATAAAACTATTTATATACTATAATATATGTAATCTATATTGATAGAGTATTTGACTAGAATTGTGAAACGTATAACGTGAAGGTTGAGTTCAAGGTGACGTGGATAGGAAGTCTATTTTAACCACGACTTCTCTATCTCCAGGAGTCAGTCTCCAACTAGAACACAGTCCCACTTGGCCGCTATAAATACAGAGACGGTCCATATACCAGGTACGCAATTAATACCTTTTGAGTTCCTTTACAGCTTTTAAAGCCATTCCGATTTTTGACTTGATCGTCGAAGCGTAGTCGGTCGGTGACCTTTCGATTACTCTTCTCTTGTCCTTTTCTACAGGTTGGTGTTTGACTAGTTCGAGGTGAATTTTTGCTTCATCATATATATAATTATCTATTTTCATAAATAATAATGTTAACATAGAAAAGAAAATTAATTAAATTTATATATATATATATATATATAACCTATATATATAATTATTTATTTCCATAATAATAATGTTAACATAACATAAAAAAGTAATTAAATTTCTCTTTCTTTTTCTCTGTCTATCTATATATACACAGTATATTATAATATACATATATATATATAACCCATATATATAATTATTTATTTTCATAAATAATAATGTTAACATAAAATACAAATATAATTAAATTATAAAAAATAAAATACATATAAATGTTCTTTCATCTTCTAGCGGAGAAATTATACGTTACAACTGTTGTAATGATGATGTGGTACAACCAACAATTAGAAATATGCTACTAAAATAAAGTGGTCTCATATATTTATTATAAAATCAACATGTTTGTTTTTGTGGTGTTAATCTAATCGTTGGTTGTACCACATCAACGATACAGCGGTTGTAATGTATAATTTCTCCTTTCAGCGTTTTTTCCTTCTCTCTCTCCTCCACTCTGTTTGCGACGTCTCTTCTGTCACACACACACACACACACACACACACACACACATACACATATATATATATATATATCTTTTTAGTATCTTATGGTTTTCACTTTGAGTCATCGAGAAAAAGAGGGTTTCATAAGGGGTGTTTGATGTGTAAAATTCATTAGATCTCTTAATCCAACCATCACCACAGCGGAGTAATCTTTCAACTTATTGTTTTGGTGTAAATCAAGCAAACATGCCCTCTCTTCAATGACGTCTCCTGGAAATCCACCAAATCAACAACCCTTCGACATGCACAAACTCTTTAAACCCTCTACTTCTCCTTCTCCCCCTCCTCTCATATCCAATATGTCGTTGTTTCTCCTTTCTTCTTCCTCGGGTTCATATTCACCACCCACCACCACCACTTAGTCTTACCCCCATCAGTCAGTCACCTCCACCATTTCACCTCTACTCACCAATCTTATCAGACCATTGGAGGACCATCTCTTATCCCACTCCCAATCTCCCCCCACCAAACCCTAATCCTGGTGGTGCTCGATTGATGGCATTTCTGGGTTCAAAACCCACTCCCAATCTTGATCCATTACAGCCCAATTTGTCCTTCTCGCCACCGTCATTGTCTGGTTCAGAAGGTACCAGACATGAATTTCCCTTGCCTGTAAACCCCCCTATTTTTCCCCCGTTCATCCCTTCGGCCCTGCCGGTGGTGGTTGTGGTTAGTGGCGGTGGTAGTTAGAGGAGGAGATGAGATAGAAAGAACAGTGGTGATTGGTGTGATATTAGTTGCGAATACATATTAATCATGAATGGTATTGTGGTCATTTTTTTATTTTTATATTTTTATATTAAAATACATTTAAATAATCAGGAGCAATCAAGACATTTCACATATTAAAAAAATAAAAAATCTAACAGGGGTGTTAGTGACAAAAATTCACAGAGTTGTAGCTGCGTGTCAATACATCAAACCTCAGGTGTGACAGTGATATTTACCCTAAATTTTATATATATATATATATATATATATATATCATCTTAATGGATTTTTTTATTATAATTGTATGGACTCAAATTATTGAAAACTAGGTTGACAAACTCTCTTGATGTTAAAATAAGAACTAAATTTTTAGAAAGAATTCAAAATAGTTTTCTTAAATCCACTATAAAAACCGTAATTATTTTTTGCCGATTTTTCTTTATTTTTATTTATTATCATATAAATGCTTTAAATGATTATATATGTATTTTAAATGTGAAATACATGTTTGGGGACCCTTATACAAGTCTAAGGATGTTTTGAGAGCGTTTGATAAAATTTGAATTTTTAAGGTCAAGCGGGCCTGGGATGCGGGTCCAATGGGCCAGAAAAATCTGAAAGTGTCGGGATGACACCAAATTTTGAGATTAGGTTAAATAAAATATTTGATGAATTATGAAATCAATTTCGAGTCCGTAGGAGTTTTCAAATTTGAAAACAGAGTCCGAGAAGGTACGGTAAGTGACTAGTGGCGTTTTTATAAATAAGAGAGACTAAGTAAATAAATTAAATAGAAAATAATTCAGCACATTAATTCTCTCATTGTAGCAGCCGATTCAGAGAGTTATATAAGTTTATATTATTCTTCTTCCTTCTCCATTGAAATTGAGGAGCTTAGAGCGTGAATTGGATAATGCTGAAGAAGAATGAATTGATCTACCCGACGAGGGCTCAAGTTTGATACGTTCGAAGTCAAATTCGAACAACGTTGATTTCGGTGGGATTTGAGAAATTGGAGAATTTTGTTTAGAAACTCTTCTAAACTAAGGTAGGGATGTCTAACCCATGAAATCCGGAGTTTGTGTGAGTATATTGGTTATCTATGGCAACCAATTGGCTATATGGGTATGATTAGATATTTTTATTAAAGTTAAAGCATGCTAGATTATACAATTGAATAACTTCTCAATGTGAGGTGAAATAATTATGTGTTTATAAATACTACATGTGATTATATAGTAGGTTAAATGAACAATGTGAGAAAATTGTATATGTTTCATGTGTACATGTGAATGCGACACTTATGTGTTTGATGAATTTTTTTTAAGAGCATGATTAAATGAAAAACATGTATTTATCATTGAAATAATTATTTTAACATGGGACAATGTGGATATAAGCATGAGAATTATGAAATTGTTCATGCATTACACATACATAGATATGAAAGTGTATGTGGAGAAAGAAAGGAATACCGGATGGACCGACAAACGAGCCCGATAGCAATATCATCGGGTGGGCCGACAAAGGAGATCGGATGTTCAAAAAGAGCAAGAAAAATGAATATCGAGTGGGTCATCACTAGAGCTCATATTCTAGGTCGTGTGTGTGTGTGTGTGTATAAGACACTTGGAAGGACCATGGCATTATGCATATCAATACATGATGCATGGCATGGACATTTGTATATAAAAATTGTGTTTAACATGATAAATGATTATGTGTTATGTGGTACTTACAAAACTTGCGGAATTATATTTTAAACATTTCTACTGAGCATGTTAGACCTCATACCATAAGGATTAACTATTTTCAGGAAATGGTAAGGACGTGGAGGACCCTTCCCAACCATGAGTTGGTATGGGTTGTAGTTAACTTCTTTGAGAACACTTTGCGTTTTTATAATCTAAATGCATGTCCAGTTTGTGGACTATATGCACAACTTTCATCTTGTATATGTTCTTTAGTATTTTGGAAACATGTTATGTCTATGCTTTGTGGTTTTGGTTTTCATGTGCGGTATTAGAAAACTATAAATGCTAAACTTTGAAATTAATTGTTCCAGGTTTCGTTTATGATTTGGTTATGAATGTATTATAACTGTTGGGATAGTTGAGTTGAGGAAGTGCCAAAGGAACCAAGTGTTGCTTGTAGAAAAACAACTGGCCGCAAGATTACGATGGATTGTAATGCGCATTACAATGCATCATCGTATTACGATGCATCGTAACACGTGTTACAATGTATCACTGGAATGAGAGTTTTGGTTGCCAAAATCCAGTGTGTTTTACAGCTTGTTACGCAGCATGGATGATGCATCGTAGCATTACGATGTATCATAACCTCAGTTACGATGCATTAAAATTCCTTGATGCTGAGTGAGCTGAGATAAATGAATAAATGCGCATGGTGAGTATGGTGGGGTTCTATAGTGAGAATAACTTCAAAATATGATAATTTTGACAGATAAAATAATGTTTTCGCTAGATTGTAAGAAAATAACTTAGATCAATTGATCGTATATGGCATTTCGGTTTGGGAATCGATATAAAAAGAGTAGTAAGGCTTTTGCGACAGTTAATGTCTTGGTGGTCCGAATAGGAACCGAATGTGATGGATGGTAATCTGTCATGGTTGTTCGAGTCGTGGATGACGATAGGGCGGTCATGACACTTCACTACCTGGAGTTCAAGCTCAAACCGGGGGAGTCCCGGCAGTCCATATTTTAGACGTGATAACTTGGTATCAGAGCATTAGGTTCGAATACTTAAGGACGAAGGGTAAGGGTTGGATCACGTGTAGACTCGGAATGATTATGTCACACTTCGATTTCCGTCTCCCGAAAATCAAGGGTGACTATCCACAATCTAATCACAACTATTATTTGATATCATACTTTTATACTAAGTTGTCATGCCCTGATTTTCAACACCCGACTAAGAGCGACGGAAATGGGGGTAAACGGTGAAATCAACATCAATACTACACAATCGCAGAAGCTAATCATACGCACGTAATTATCTATGCATATACTCATCACCATCTATCCCAATGGTCCTCGTATCGGTCTATACATCCATACTTATTCATTCTCATTCCCAAACTTATGAAATTCTAACCCTTTAAGGGTTAAAGGACTTTGAGTCGCCTCAAACTTCTAGGAGAAATAACACCTTCTAAAAGACTTTTTGAGCCACCTCAAACTACACTTTGAGCCACCTCAAAATTTATGAGGCGCCTCAAACTGCACTTTGAGCCACCTCAAACTATACTTTGAGACACCTCAAATTGTACTTGACCTGAATTTCTGCAGAATTCCTACTGTTAAACACTTGGTCCATTTCATGCTTAAATCTCATTCTAACAACCTAGAATCATCCATGCCACACTCTAATCATCTACACATGATATAACATCATACACATACTCCAAATCATACATTTAAATCATTATGATCACAATCCTCATACATTTCTCTAAAAATCCATATCCATAAATCAACTCTATTGTGTGTGTACATATACATATACAAGGGCCAAATGAATACACAAGTTACATATATAATGTAATGTGACTACAATATCAACATAATCCACGTGCCACATGCCGGCACAGATAGCATATACATAATCCAAAAATATCTCAATTTGCTCTTATGAGCTCTATGTGACTAATCAAGTCTGTTTCGTCATCACAACCTTACCTCTAAAAAGGTTTGGGGGGAGAGGGGTAAGCATACAACTATACCCAATAGAGATGACCAAACCCGCTTAAGCATCGAATCGATGTCAACCTACATGATATGCATCATGTCATCCCTACACTACATGACATGCTCATAATACTTATGTTATCAACAAGCAATTATGCAACAAAGTGACAAGTATGCATATAACCATGCACAACCACAAAACAACGTAACATACACCATAAATTCACAAACTGTAATTCTCAACATGAATTCACATTTCATGCAACTAAACTGAACTACTAACTCAAACACTCAAACTTTACAAATTATGGATTGTCATCACTGTCTACCTCACAACCACCAAGATTATCACTTGTTGACGCCTGTCAACTTCACAAACTAAGATTTTCACATGTTGAAACCTGTCAACCTCACAAACCAAGATTGTCACATGTTGACACCTATCAACCTCACAAACTTCCAAAGGTCCTCATCAATTGAAATCCGCCAATTGAGGCCACAACTTATCACACCACCCATGTGTATCCATTCTCATAGTTCAAATTTTACAATACTCATTCCACTTCTTACCAAGAGCAACCTACGCTAGGCATGCACAACACACATTGCATTGAATACAATTTTATCCACAAATATTGTCAAATGAATTAACATGAAAAAATCACTTCCTTTGAGGCATTTTCTCAAACTAAAGCACTCAAAAGTGCACATAATTCAAGTCATGGCTCGAGTAAACCTAAGGAGCCTCATGCTTTTCAACTAAACATATACAACATATGCAAACACAATTAAGCTATACTTTGCATGTTACTTTCACCAAATCCCATGCATTTTAGTTATACATGTCACATACATCATATATCTCACATATATGCACAAAACTCAAATTTAACATGCATAGAACTAACATGCTTGACATTCACCACATATATCACATGAAGAGAATTCTTAGCATGTATATACATAAAAGGAAATCAAAGGAATAGCTTTCTACCTTTCTAAACCATGCTAACACTACCACAAATCACTAAAAATCCTAAAGAATCGATGAAAGAAAGGAGAAGACACCCCTACCTCAACTTTGAAGACCTTGCAAGCACTTCCCAAAATTTTCAGCGTGTTCCACCTTACCGAAACACGACTTTGTTCAATTTAAACCGAAGCCCTAACCGTCCCCTACACAGTTTCCTTCTTTGGCAAATCACAAATCCAAGCCGAATGCACCCGAAATGTAGAGAGAATGTGGAGAGATGAAGTGGGAGAGATTTAGAGAGAGAGAGCTGTAAGAAATGGCTGAAATATCCCAGCCCTAGATATTTATAATATCTAGGGCACCAATTGACCAAAACGCCCCCAAGTCACTTAACGTACCCTCTTAACCTCCGTTTTTGATTTTGAAAGCTCCTACAGTCTTGAAATCACTTCTTTAACTCTCTAAACATTTCATTTTGTCTAAAACTAAAAATAAATATTTTTTAAAATTTTTTGGATTCCCAGGCCCACCCGGACCTCCTCTCTAGCCTTCGTTTGACCAAAAAAGTCAAACTTCTCCAAATGTTCCAAAAACTTCCAAAACCTTTAATTAACCTTCCAAACATGTTTCTCATTCTCGAAACATTCATGACATCATTTATAACGCATTTATGGCGAAAATGATGAAAAAATTCAAAAATCACTCAAATTTGATTTCGGTCTCTACAAATTAGAACCTTTAAGTTAGAAACCTAGAAACGCGTGTAGACATGCTTATATGGCCTGACAATGTTGTTTATTTTGGATAACCTTAAAATCTTACTCGTTTGATCCATCTTTAATTTTTTTTAAAATTTTAAAGAGGTGTCACTCTTGTACTGATCCACATCAGCATAAGTAGAAGGCGCTTATATGGCCTGACGATGTTTATTTTGGATAACCCTTAAAATCTTACTCGTTTGAGCCATCTTGAATTTTTTTATTTTTTATTTTAAACTTTACCCATTTGACCCATCTTTAATTTTTTTTAATTTTAAAGAGGTGTCTGTAAGTAAAAAGCTCCTGAAACTAAAAGAAAGGGAAGTGATTTTCTAATATGTATTTGATTAGCCTTAAAAAATTTCAAGAAAATTATGAAAGTTACCATTTTATGTTATTACATGAAACTTATCATAAAATAAAAGGCATTATTATAAGTTGATAGAACTTTATCAAGAAATCAATTTTTTCATGCGTTTTTTTGTAAAAAATAAATAAATAAATTAGGTGATTATGAAAAGTATTTTTCTCACAAAATTTTCCTTTTGTTACAAACCAAACTTCTAAAGTGCTCACAAATCCAAAGGCGCCTTTGGGGAATTCTGAAAGAGGGAAGGCTTTAATCTAATATTTCACCAGTACTACAAGAAGCAAGCCTCGTTCAAATGAACAATAAAATACAAATTTGAGTTTGAAAGCAATTTTTTTTTTTTTTGTTTGGAAACGATATCAAACATTTGAATCTATCTTTCAGGTCTTGTCCTGCTGGCACACAATGCATAATAATAACCATCCTCTGTCAACAAACCAAGCTTTCAATAAAGTTGACATGCCATTTTAAGAAAATAGTATATTATTTTCACTGCAGAATACTAATAACATACAATACAACTGTATTGCATTTCCTCTGAAAAATATATTCCAAGTATTCAATAAATTAAATCTTCAAACCCGTTACAGTAAACAATTTAATTAAGTTCAATTGTGTGGTTCACCAGGAATCGAAACAGAAAAGGGGATAGAAAACATCTAACAAGTTGGTAATGGGTCTTTTTGCTTGTAAATTTTTTGAGCCATGTCCACATTTGAAGGTGATACTAATAAAAATCTTCTTAAACAACATGACATCGGCTACTGAACAGTTGGATATAGGGACACTATACCTAATATTATCATACAAAGAGTCGTATTTCTTCCTCAGAAGGGCAGACTCTGCTAACACTGTTAAAAAAGATAAAACTACAGAAAGGCAGAACCATTTTAATCCTCATCAGAAACAACTTTTTGCTTCTTCCACTTGTATGCAGCTTCCAAAATCTTGAGATTTGTGGTCTGTGTTTCTTCAGGGAAGAGGTAGTCTATATACTCCTCATACCTGCAAATTTGAATATTATTAGCAGGTGCAGCTCCAAAAATAAGAC
The DNA here is from genome assembly GCA_026545225.1 of Cornus controversa. NCBI lineage: Eukaryota > Viridiplantae > Streptophyta > Magnoliopsida > Cornales > Cornaceae > Cornus > Cornus controversa. Next base: position 65,810,839 of record CM048847.1, read on the forward strand.
GGGCATACAAACATAAAACTAAGCGCATAGTATATGCATGGTTCTCATTTCTTCCTGGAAGTCATTAAATATGCAGCTAAAAAGATGTTGGACATGTTAACCTAATGAATTCAGTGTCTTGAACAAGACAACAAAAGAAAAAAGGTGAAGTGAAAAGGCTCGGTGCTTGCCAGGTCCTCATGAATGGTAGATTCAGCAAGACTCCAGTAGGGCTGAAAATGAGCTATTTGAGCTGGGAGATCGATTTTATTTGCGAGGTGATTTCAAGAAACCCCTTGCTCGGGCACGGAATGTGCATATGAGCTGAGTGTCTATGGCACTTAGAACATGACACTGGGATACAGGAGGGATTTGACTCTATTTTAAACAACAAAAGAGACTAGGACTTGGGGTTTCCTTCATCGATTCAGGCTCAATTGTTAAACAGACCAGTCTCGAGATTCTCTCTCCAGATTCACTTCAAAAGTAACAGAGTTTAGTCTCCCAAGCTTGACAGCTATTAACAAGCGGGTCTTTAGTAGAAGAGTGTTGATTGTAAGTGAGATTTTTGAAAAGTTTTTATTTTTTAAGGGGGGAGGGGGGTTTGCGCACTTTCCAAGTGAGGTTCATATGTTTATCAAAGGTTATATTTAGTAGACAGATAATCTGCAACAAAGCTCTACATATATGACCTAAACCAAGAAAAGAGATTCCCTTGAATATTCGTGTTGAGGTGACCGCCCGAGCCTGAGCATATTATTCTAATTTTGGCTCAAGCATAAACTGACATGACAACAAACAACCTGAACTCAACAGAGCCTGATAGCCTAAAACTCAGCTTGGCTTGGATCAGTTACGACAATAGACTCAAAAGATTAACAGGTTGTCGGACAGAATTTAAATTTTGGGCAATGGTAGGTAACATATGTGAACCAAAGGATAAAGCCCCAGATGCCCCAAGTTTTAGGATTCCAAACACTGTTGAAAGAAGAATATTTCATATAGTGGTATTGGCCTGCTTTTGCATAGGGTCCACCCACCATCCACATTTTAGAGAAACCATTACTAACTAAAACCTTAGAAAGAAACATAGAACATCTGAGTTGATGAGCATACCCGGCCGGACCATCGTCAGTTTCTATTTGCCGTCTCCTTTTGAGTTTCTTTGGAAGTTTAACACGAACTAAACTAACATCGCCTAGCTCACCAAAACTGCTCTCCATGTTTAACCATTCTTCCAAAAGCATGGCCCTTTCTTCCTTCAGTTCAGGTGCCGATGTTCTAAAGTAGTTAACAGCTTTCTCGAAAACCGCTGAATTACATGAAGAAAGAGAATTTCAGTTCCAAAATGAATCAGATATGAGAATAATGATGGTAATCTAATAGTTATGAATATAACAACAATTATAACAATAAAACTTATTGGCATTCTTTACCTCTGGCATGCTGAAGGCAGTGCTGCTTCTGCTCACGAGAAGCTTCTTGAACAGCATCTTCTGCCAAGTCTGAACCCCGACCATCCTCTTCCATAGCAGATGCCTCAAACTTTGCATAACTGATCCACACCTTTAAGTGCTTTGTGCGGTCTAGAAGCCTCTCATAGAGCTCTCTAGTTCTTTCAAATTCACCTTCTGATATCTCAAAGTCAATGTATGCCTGTTACCAAATAAATAACAAGTTATTAACCATACTCAAAATGGTAATAATACAATTCACCTTTTGATACCTCAAAGTCAATGTATGCCTGTTACCAAATAAATAACAAGTTATTAACCATTCTCATAATGGTAATAATACTGTGTTCTTTTCCTAATGGTCTGTTTGGTAGGAAGGAAGGAAGAGGGGTGGATGGAAGATAGGAAGGAAGGAACAAACTTCCTTCGTTTGGTATAGAGGAGGCAAGGAGGGAAGAGAAAAGAAAATGGATGAGGCATCCTTCTTGCTTTACAAATTTTCATCATTCCAAATACGGATGGAAGAGAGGAAGGAAGAAAAGCAATACTGTTATAGAAATTTTAAATTACAATACTACCCTTCATAATCATTAAATAAACCAAATATTAGCAATCTTTCTCTTCCCTTCTCTCCTAACAAACAAAGTAAGGTGTTATTTCCCTTCTCTTAGACTCAACCAAACAAAAAGAGGAAAGGACACTATCTCTTCCCTGTGTCTCATCCATCCTCTCTCTTCTCCCTTCCATCCAATTTTTTCCTTCCTTCCAAACAGAGCATAAGTGGATGAATATATATATAAGAAACAAAGAAGAATTGAAGACATACCTTCACACTACATAAAAAAACAAGAGAGAGAGAGGAATGGATTACATCAGTCCCGACTTGGGCCAAGGTACTAAATTAATAATTTCGTTAAATTTATAAGATAATATTTCAAAAATTCCCTTATAGGTTTCTATAGGTCCTACTTATTACATAAACTAATAATTTGGTAAGAAATACATATAGGACTGACTATGATGTTTTCTTGAAATATGAATCTAGTGTTGCTTGTCTTTTCTTAACAAGATAAATTTAACAAGGTTAATAATAATAATAAACTCTTGTTTTGAAAAAAAAAATTTATATAAAATATCTTGTTAAATTAATAACTTATTAATTTATCGATAAATTAATATCTCGTTTAATTAATAGAATTTATGTGGTCCCAACACTATTAATTTATAGAGGTTTTACGGTAGTAGGAATAATCAATCCTTTTCTCTTCAGATTCATATAAGAAGGAATGGCCTATGGAGTACAAGACAGGTTGTGAAAGCCATTCTTGGTCTGCATTTATTCAAAACAAGTCTGCTGCTCCTTGATGGATGATTCAGCTCGAAGCAAATTCCAAACAGACTTGAAAAAAAGTAATGATATCTACGCTAGTAAAAAAAAAAGTCAAATATCTAGACAATCCCCAACTCAAATCCGATTATGCCAATCAAATGTCTCCCTTAGTTCAACACTATTATTCGACTAAGCAGTAGTTTGTAAAATACTAGAAAAGGGGAAGAAAGGAACAACGATTTCTTTTCCCTCAGTTTCTTTGCAGAGTAACTTTATAGAGAATGCAATTTTGAGAGTGTAGGACCGTGTTTTTTATAATACATCATGTACCAGTCAATAATATCAACTGTTTTCAGATAGAAATCTCTCAAAGCTAATGGAGATGTGATATATCAATTCTTTTCCAGATAGAAATTCTTCAGAACTAATACATATTGAAAAAAAGAAATTCCTCAAAGCTAATGGAGATGTAACATATTTTAAAAAAATGCTAGACCAAGTAAATCTAATCAATAACTCGATATTTTAATCAACTACATGTCAATATGGATATTCTACATCATATCTACGTCAGCCACACTTGATACTTGACAAATCTTCAAGAGTACAGTATCATGTTAAAAATGGGGGAGATAGGAGTGACTTTTGACAAAACATCAAATCCAATCAATAATATCATGTGATATATCAATTTTTTAAGATAGAAATTGCTGAGACTAATGGAGATGTACAGGTTTTGAAACAACTGGTCAATATAATCAACAACTTGATACACTGATTAATCGTGTCAGTATGAGTACTTCACCACATCTATGTCAGTCCTGGTAGATACTCAACATATAGAGTCCATTGGTGATATTTTCTTCCCTGGTCATAAAACAATGAAAATGATACACTGCCTGAGCTAGAACCAATGGAAAATATTTAGAGATCAGATGAATGAAGCACTTATATATAAACCTGGAGCTTAAGAAGCCTGGACACATATATCGGACACGGCCATAAAGTATATCTCTTTTATACATTAAAATTACATTTTGTACAGCAAACATTACTTCATGACAACTAAATTGATATTCTATGACTAGATGATGATCAGTCATCCTTGACATAGAGAAAATCATAAGAAGACATGACATATATGTAAATATGTATGTTTGTAGGCATCAATATGTATATGTACATGCACACACAATTTGATAACTCCTCTTTCTTCTCCTACTCTTAGGCCCACTCCATTAATGAAATTTGTTATATATATTGTTGGTAATGTCCTTTGACTTGTATGTTTGCACTTCTTAATGTCAAAACAGTGGTAGAAGTCATTGAAATACCTACTATCACTGATATGGTTTCGCAAGGGCATTTTGGTAATTTCAGAAACTCCTCAGCATGCTATACACATTTATTATAGTGCTTGAGTCTTCATATAAATTATCCCAGCATATATATATATATATATATATATATAGCATTTCTGTGAATTTGACTAATCCCTTTGCAGCCTTGTATCAGAATTGTTTCAGCAGTGTTCCTTACTAAGGGCATTTATGTAATCTTCATTCTCTACATTTAAATGTTCATGGTTGCTGCATTTTCTTTAGTTGCTATTCAATCCTTGCAGCCCAGTTCAGCTTTCTTTAGAGCTGGTTTTAGCTAAATAGTGCAGGTATACTAACAGCCCCTCAAGGGCATTTTAGTAAATGTGCAGGCCTTTCAGGTGAACACATGATCTGGCAAGCACTAAAATCTAGAAGGATCTAATGTGCAGGGAATGTCATCATTGTCCTTAGGCTGCTCAATCATTTGCATTGCTGATTTTTGAATTTAGAGGACAGACTTGCCAAAAGAGGAAAGTCATATGATTGGAGGGTGTTTTGGTCATTTGTGGTATGCAACGGTCCCTTATTCTCTGGCATGACAGCTGTATTTCTCCGTTGGATGCATTGTCCCTTGTGATGATATATATATATTCAGTAGCAGCTGAGTCGAATGTGTGAGCTTAATATTGAAATTAATACAGTGAGAGGCTAAGGGATCTGAGAGGTTCAACGAATTCTTGAGACTCATTCATACACTTTTGAGAAGAATTCATTCATGGGTAAGATGTCTTGAAGATCTGATGATGCATGTTAGCTTGCTAAAGCTGTTGCAGCCTACTTACTGTTGCTGATTCACTCCATGTCAAGCTTGAAAGCTGGTTCAACATGGCATTTGCTGTTATGAGCAAACTTCATTCATCATTTTAAACTCATTTCAACAACCAAAATCCCAGAAACCAGGCTGCCCAGAAATCCCATCAACCAAACTTGGTTCTGCTGTCAAACATAGCTGCTGTATGACTCCAACGTATCTGTCATGAAGCAAAACACTTCCTTTGGAGTCTTCTTTGATGAAATCATATTCTAAAGAGTCATCAGCATCAGTCTAAGCAAACATCAAGAAAATGCTGCTGCTGCAATCTGTTGTGAAGCCTCAAATTCAAGCCAGCAGCACATATTGCAGCAGCAAGTGACATAGATGTTTGCTCTTAAGTTTTAGTCTTGCGATTCATACTTTAAATGCTTAAGAGTTTATTATATCAATTTCTATGTATGTTATGATGTTGAAAGTCCAAGCAATGGGTTGCTGTGGGTTGTGAGCATTGGTGAGTGGCTGCAAACAAGGTGTAGCTCTAAGACATTCATAGTGGATTTGATGCTGGCCAAGGGCCCGAGAATGTTTCCCCATTTTGGGGTTTTACCTCACTAAATTGTTGTCTTTGAATGCTTGCTGATTGGTTGTGTCATTTTATCTAACAGTTTGTGTTAATTAGGTTTTCAACCAGTTTCATAGAGAACTTTCATCAAACAACCTTTCATTATGTACCCCAACCATTTTTAAATGGATTTAACCACCCAAGCAGTCTTTGGTAGTTGAGTTGAGTTTATTTAAAATCCCTATAGAACCAATTCACCCCTCCCCTCTTGGTTCTTCATATATATTGTAAATATGGCCAGACTTTTTAATATTGTATATAGAGACCTGACTTGATTTTTCTTTACAATAATTCTTTTTTTTCCATACTAAAAGAAAATCTTATCCGTTGTACAAGAGTGAGGTTGGTGACAACTAGAGAAGTATACGCCATGTGTCAAGAAGTAAGAAATTTTATAGAAATGTCCAGAATATGTTGGTCACGTGTCCAGAAATGTCCAAGAAGTGCTGTATGTCTGATACATGTTTGACACAATCACCGCTAGTTAGAAGTTTTATTGCTTCTTAGAATGCAACAATGAAACTAGGAAACCACTAGGCCATTAGCCAAGCTGGTATAACCTCTCCTTCCTCAAAGAGGAGGTGAGGGGTTCGAGCCCCATAGTGGGCATTTGTAGGTGTGTGTTAGTATTTACCTAACCAAAAAAAAAAAAAACACAATGAAACTAGGAAGGAAATTTATATAACATAGTCAACCTACTTTGTTTCTCTGTATCATTTTTTTTTTCTTTCAACAAGTATCAATTTCTTCTCTCAAGCCTCTTCTCCACAATTGAAAAAAAAAATATATATATATATATATTTAGAAATCGTCCTCTTTTCTCATCATGCCTTCATTATCAAACACGAAGCTAATAAACTACTCCCACCGTCCCTTATTACTTGTCCACCTTTCCTTTTTTAGCCGTCCCAAAATAGTTGTCCCAATTCAAAAGTTAATGTACTATATTTTGCAACATTCCCAAATTATCCTTCTTGCATTGAACTTGTAAAAACAATTAAACTATAAAACATGACATTAATATAGACCCACCACGGGTAGATTTGGTAATTCATTCATTACCAATACAATTAAAAAACATTTAAAACTACCATCTTAATAAGTCAGGTTCCCAAAAAAGGACAAGTAAAATGGGAATGGGACGGAGGGAGTGGTAGCGGTGATTACAGCCACAGACAATAGACTCGGAGTATCTGACACAGCAACAACCAAAACTAAGCTACGACACAAATAAATCAGGTTTTTTATGGTATCTAGTTCTTCTGGACCTTGCATTTAAGGATGAACTCATCTTTGCCTCAAATTCTACTAAGGAGCTCTGATCCAGTGCTTGGCTCTGCTGTATTTTTGGTCCAATAGAAAGGCTTATTCATGAGACATGAATGTACGAACTCAAACGTATCTTGTCATGTTTGTCACATGTAGTTCTGCCATTAATAGATTGGCACACATTTTGTACCTCTTAAATAATCTCTACCTTTTTTAAGTTCAAGAAAGGGGAAAATATGATTTCCACCACATGGATAATCAAGAGGTGTTGTGGTGGGTGAATCTCCACATCTGAGAGTAAAAGCATTATCACAATAAACACTCTTACATTATTATCTTCATCAAATTTTAAGACTTCGATTATGTTTAATAAATCTTAAAAGACATATTCCAAGCATGTTAATACGGCCAGCTATAACTTCCATAAAGAAGAAGATTTAACCAGGGACATGGATCCAAATAAAAGATTTAGTATACTAAGAACCTTTAACCATAAAAACATTTCAACTATATATAAATTGGTAAATTGTCATGTAAGTACCTTCCATAAAACCTCTGGCATATCCAGCGCAGGTTGTGCAATTGCAAGCTCAAAAATAGATCTAGCTCGCTCAGTTTCGCACAAGGATCTCTCCAATTCTGCGTACTTACTCCATGCATAGCAGTTTTCTGGTGACCACTCCAAATACTTCTCATACAATTTTCTGCAACGATCTATGTTACCAAGATGCAGCTCTATCTCGATATACTTCTTAAATATCTGTTTGTTAAAAGGCAAAACAGTAAGAACTCAAGAAGAAGAACTTTTGAGCCACAATAACAACCAAAAATAAAACACCACCACCACCTACAGAAGTTCAAGTATTAAACTATATGATACCTTATCTTTAGGAGCCTTCCCAATTGCATTGCCAAGAATTTGTCTTGCTCCCTTGAGATTTAACTGCCGTATTTCAAACTGGGCAGCCAGTAACCAAATTTTTGCAAACGAAAATTTCTCATGAGGAATCAGCTTGAGACACTCCCTGGGCAAATTAAAAGTGAGTGAGGACTCTTACAATAATCAAATATCAGATTTGTACTTCCACTATCACATTTATAAAAAAATAAAAAATAAAAAAGCTTCCTTACAGGCTATGTAACTAAATAATGCCTTTAGAAAACTAATTGTACATAACCACCAAGGGTTGTAGCTTAGTGGTATCTCCTCTACCTCCCAAAGTGAAAAGTGAGGGTTTACGATCCTATAGAGCCAAATGGGTATGTGAGTTTCTGCCAAGGAATAAAAACCACATGTACATTCTTTCCATTTACATCTCTAATGCTACCACCAAGAGCTTATCGCTCAAACAGTATTGTCCTCAACTTTCCAAGTGGAAGGTTGAGAGTTCAAAGGAATGTTAGAGTTCAAATCCCCATAAGGAATGCCCATGTTACCCAAAAAAAATACATTTGTAATATTTTTTTAATAGTTTCCTTGTACCTTGTGAGATAACTAGCCTAAAATGATAATGTGGAAGGATAATTGCATGTCCATTTCAACTACTTTTTAAATTTAAAGTATATGATATTCACAACTACTAGAGCTCCTCTATTTTCTTTTTTACATAATATGCATACAGTGCCCATTAATAACATAATAATATGAATTCTTAAATGATTATTAGTCAATGACTTGGAATTTCTATTAAAGTTACAAGCTTTTTGCCACTAAACCAAATTAGTTATTCAAACTAGTATACATGTATCAGGACTACTCGCTTGGCTGGAGCATCAAGGTCAAATTTCTAAATCCAATGACATTGTGTGGAAAATATTATATATATTATTTTTGATAAGTTTAATTATCCTTATTTTAAAAGGTCAGAGAGGGTTAATAGATGTGTAAACAAGCTGAGCCAAGCTGATTCAAGTGTTCATGCTTAGCTAGTAAGCAAAAGGTAATGCTTGAACTAGGCTGAAAGAGTAGGAGGCATAAATGTTGTGAGTTTTTAGGTTCAACTTGACTTATAAGCTTTCATTAGAAAAACAGTGTAGTAGTGTAGTAAACAGTCAGAAAGGTTTGTGGGACTTGCTTAGCTGTTATGCTCATATTAGTATGCAAAAAAGTTCTCATCAAAAGAAAAATGTGCTAGTATCTTTTTTTCTGTCCTTTTTATCTTCTTCCGTATTTTAGTAAATAAAGGATAAATGCACCCAGCAATACTACGTGCTCAATGCAAATTCTGCTCTGTTAAATCGTATGGACCGAAACCCAAGACCATGATGTGGAGTTGTGCAAGGTCGGTGATCTAGACCTAGAGGAGAGCTGAATAGGTCTTGTTGGTTGGATTAACGGTTTTTAACAACTTTTGGAATTTAAACTAAAGTACCTGAAATTTTAAATTCAAATTATTAACTAATAACCTACTCTATTCAATTCATCATATGCTAATAAATCATGCAATAATAAAATTTAAAGCAGTAAAGCATAAGAGATGAAGTTGGCCAAGTTAGAGACGCTTGGAGGGCCACTCCCTTTTGTTTATGGTGGGGCTTGTGGCGCGAGAGGAATAGGAGATCCTTCGAGGGAGAGGAGACTCCTATTTGGTCTCTCAAGTATAGTATTCACTATTCTCGGTTCTTTATTCTTTTGGGTTAATGGGCGGAATTGTAAATCCATGGGGGATATGGTGGAATTTGTTGATAGTTTGAAATTATAGTTGGTCTTGAAGGCTTTTTGTGTATTCTCTTGGGAGCACTCCCCTCTTGAGCGTTTTTTAATGAAATCTTACTTATCAAAAAAAAAAAAAAAAGAGATGAATACAAGGATTTTTTACGTGAAAAATTCAATCGGTAATGACCATGGGACCTAATCCAGGCACACCGATTTCACTAAGAAAGAGTTTTACAAACCAGGTTACCAATTTTGCAAACCCTAGAAAGCCCCTAGTTTACCTCTTGATGGAATTAATCTATCAAACTCTCCACGAGACTCCAGTCACACAATCCGCTTGTGAACAAACTTTGCTCCACGAATCTGCTTCTCTTACAGTGATTCGGTATCAGCCACTAGTTTTCCAGATCAATCTATGATGAATAGGTTGATATTGTTGGTGTTGAACAAACTTGAAATAACTGAAATATGGGACCGGTTTTTCTAGTATCCTCTTTCTCTATGTAAACTATTAAATGTAGAAGAAAAGTGTGATATCCGAGGTTTTCGTCCATTTTATTGCTTCTATGGACTTATAAGCATTTAATTAAATAAATTTCATCACATGGGGGTTTTGGCTATTAAATGGCTATGGTGAGGTGACATGGTTGGAAAAGATATGTGCACTAAGTACACTTGTGTACTCACAAAGCAGGAAGCTTCTTTATCTCACTTGGGTTGTAAGAGAAACAAAGGGTGAATGCTATGTGGTGGGAGAAAACAAACTTGTGAAGTATAGTGGGTCTAAAATAATGATAATAGAAAATTAGAGGGGAAGAAAAGTGTAATTATCTAAAGAAGGATACAAGGCCCATGTTACCATTGTGTGCTTGTAATACTGATTGGATGAGTTGATATAGAATGTCTTGAGGAGATATATTAGTATAATAAAGGAAGTCTCTAGGAGATTCAATTGGTATATAACTTATATGTTGATAGATGTTTTGTGAAAACATGAAATTAGTTCTAAAAATTTCCTTGTCAAGAACACGAAAATTGTTGAGAAATTTGCTAGACTCTGAATATAGCCTTGTGTTGGAAATTTGAACTGAACACTATGGTTTAGGACTGATATTTACATGATTTATAGTTCTTACTTTTCTTTGAAACTTTAAGGTATTAAGGTGTACTGACCAAGGAGGTTACATAATTTTATTTGGCTTAATTTCATTGAGATTTTAGTTGTTTATGAATTTTTAAAATTGTTTGATGATAGTTGTGGGGACTGTTTTACATATCAGAGTTTCATCTATTGTTTTAGGTACCGTGCATCAGTTTTTACAAAGTTTTCTTGGAGATTATTTGCTGAATTGGCTTTAGTTTCACCTGATTTGAGTTAAAATTCTATTTTCTATGAATTTTTAAAGTTGAGCTGTTATTACTGAAAATTTGTGGATAGCTGTGCCTTTGTGTAAGTATGTTCCTTATCTATGACTCGATTTTAAATATGAAGTTTTGAGTGATAAAAATTGACTTGTAAAGTCTTCTGTGAAATTTTGTTTCACTATTTAATTCAAATTATATGTTTTATCGTCAAGTTTCAAGTGTAAATTGTGGCTGTGGGAAATAAGTAATTTGCTTATGGAAATTATGTACCTGTTCTATTTTTGGTGGCATTACTTTCTGAAAGTTTCTTTTATATTTAGAGACTGAGTTACAGATAATATTTTGAGTACTTAAAATAAACTTGAGCAGATTTCACTAATAGTTTATCGTGCTAGTAAATATGAGGTACTTGATTTATGGGATGTTTTCTAAATATGAGTTGTGACTACAGAAAGAGTATGAAAAGTTCATGGAAATTGTGTACAAATACCTATGGTGGTATTTGATGATGTTTTACTACTTTTGTGCCTAGTACGAAATAGATAGGGTATGATTTTCCCTTGGGTTGCAAAACCCTAAACGGCCCGGGCTTTAACGTGGGAGTGTTCACGGTCCCGGGGTGCAAGCCCCTAAAGCCAAAGGACGGGGGCGACAGTCCTAGGGGGAAGGCCCCTGAAGACGCATAGGTTACAGTGTTTGATTTGACATGGTATTTGACAATCTCGAATTTGACGTATATCAAATGACATGTTTAGAATCAAGTTGAATTTTGAAAAGGCGTTGGTTTCAGTTTATGGTTGATACCTATGTAATGAGAATTGTATTTTGATGGATATTTGAATAGATGGTCCTAATGTTATAAGTTGTTTTTCATTAATGAAAACGATGTTTGAAGAGTGGTGTTTTTATTGCCATTAAAGATGTTATAAGTGAACCACACTCCAGATTTATGTGTTGGGCGATGGTTCTCAGTATTTAAATTTTTGGGGGTGTGACAAAAAGTCTTCCTGGTTTCCACTTTATGCATAAAAACTTGGAAATATGAGATCATATACATTTGTTTTCTTACAATTCTTAATATAATCTTTTGCGAATTCAAATGGCTGGTTTCCTTATTCTACATTCCTTTTTTTTTTGTGAAATGATAACCTTATGGTGTTATGAGAATGGTGATCATATGGGTGAATTTGCAAAAGGTGATCTGGTTTTATTCCCCCTTCTGGTTGGATCTTTTCATTGAATTTCATTTTAATTTAGCAAGTAGTCTCTCTTTTAGATTTCATCATTTGTATAGTAAAATTATCAACAAGGGCACTTTATATGAGGCATTGTTTCTGGACACACTAGATTATCCATCCTAATGCTGTATTTAAATTTTAAATAATCCTAAACCCATTTATCACCAAATTGTTGAGGAAAGTTTAAATGTCTTGCACAAAAAATGCCGATCGACTCTGTCCAAAACTTACCTACACTGGCTAGGAGAAAAGAGGTGCATAATTTGTTACTCAAGCAACTAGCAAAAATGTAAGCATCATCATACCCCACACATTAGATATAACATGAACAAGACAAAATTGGAAGAAAAAAAACTTGGTTGCTCCCAGTCTAGGAAGCACGGACATGGGTACGATACGATACGGACATGGCGATACGGCAAATCTCAAAAAAATAAGATTCGGCACAGCAAGGATACGTCAAAAAATAAATAAATAAATAAAAATATAATATTATACATAAAAAATTATGTAGCCGATCCCAAGTAATTGGGAAAAGGTTTGATTGTTGTTGTTGTATAATATTATACATAAAAAATTAACTTTTATTCTTCAACAATACAATAAATTTATTTAAAGATTTTATGCAAAATATAAGTTCATTCATTCTATTTACAAATTTGTTACTTATTTTTTAATTTATAACATAAGCATCCATCCATTTAGACTATTAATCTATTGTTTGGGACTTCTAAAATCTTTTTTTATTACAATCTGACCCTAATATTTTAACCTAGAGACCTTTTAATATTACAATTTGACCCGCCTTTTAAGACAAAAAAATTACAAATTTGTCAAAAACATATCCTCAGATATTCAAAAAATTATTTTAAAAAGTTGGATACTTCTAGGAAGTATCGGACACGTATTCGGCCATATTGTAGATACGGATACTTGTCTGATACGGCCACGGGGCCTTTTCCGAAGTATCAGTGCTTCCTAACTCCCGATGTACCGTGCATCGGGTGAATCACAGCCGTAGATGTGATGGTGGGTCCCGCACATGTGATAATCGATGCACTGGGAGCAACCACGTTTTTCTCACAAAATTGGAATGGCTCCATTAAAACCTAATTCTTGGCCTACATCATTTATACTATAGTCAATTAATTAATAAATTACATCGTTCTCTAGTCTTTACTCTTGAAATGACAAATTTCCTCCAACATTATCTACAGAGTTGCAAGGAGAAAAAAATAAACTCTAGGGAGTGCGTTAACAGAACAAATCACAAGAAACAAGTTCATTACAAATTCAAAATTTTACTAGGCCCAAGATATGTTACCTGTAAACATCTCTAGTACGCTCCACATCTTGAGCATTGAGCTCTTCATATAAAGCATAGTTAATCCTGAAGTAAATATAAATTGAATTAATCCGCAACCATTAAACAACTAATTCTTAAAACAATCAACAGAATTTAAACCAAATCCTCTATTTCGTGCAATACAAAAGACCACTAAAGACCAACCAACTTCTCAGATCACTAATAAACTTACCACAAGTAAATGTACCGCTGCCAATAACGCTTCTCTGCAGCCGGAGGAACATTTGCAATCGCTCGCTCATAAACCTCCCTAATCCTCTCTTTATTCCCCCCACTCTCTTCCAACCGAATGTAATCAAACCACGAGTCGTAATTAAGTGGATTCTTCCTAACCTCATCTTCATACTGAAACCTCCTCTTCCCAACAATTGCATCCTCTATCCCTTCCTTGTCCCCATACTGCTTCTCAAACGCCACAAACTTCCTGTACAAATCCTCAGCTCGTCCCTTCGGTATATGATCAAGCGCGAACTTATATATACACCTTGCCCTCTCCGATTCTTTACACCGCTCCTCAAACTCCGCGAAAGCCACAAACAACTGCTCCGCCTCCTCGTCATCGGCCAACTTGTCCACCGCCCTCTCGTAACAATTCCTGGCCCTCGCAATATCCCCATTCTTCATCTCAAACTTCGCAAACCTAATCCAAGCACTGACTTTTGGATGGCATTGCACAAATCTCTCGAAAATCCCCCTTGCCCTCTCGACTTCATTGTACCGGAGCTCAAATTTGATGTATGAGAGCCAACCTTGCTGATCAGGCTCCCAATTCATCCACCTTTCAAAGACTTGCCGAGCTCCGGCGACATTCCCGAGCATCTCCTCCATGTGAATGTACTTGTACCATAGCTGATCAACCCTAGGCAACAACGAAACCGCACGGTCCCAAACGTTTCGGGCGTGATTGATGAACTTGTTCCTCATCTCGACCTCGGCGTACTTCAACCAGAGCGTGTGGTTGCGGTAATCGACTTCTAGGGCTCTTTCCCAGACGGAACGAGCCCGATTGAAATCCTTCTGGGACTCTTCCCACTGGGCGTACTTGATCCAGACGCCGATGTTCCATCGTACACGGCGGATTAGGTCTTCGAATTCTTTGCGCTTCCGTAGGCGGTAGTCAGCGAGCTCTGTGGAGTCGGTGATCTTCTGTTTGGGCGGTCGAATCTCCGCCTCCTGGCGTTCACGGGCCTCCCGAAGGATTTGCTCGGCGGTGATTTGGATCGGTGCGGGGGTCTTATTCTTGACCCTAGTTGGTCGAGGTAGCTTCACCTCCGTCTCTTTCCTAGTCAGGTATCCCAGCGTCGGGTCGGAGTCTCTAGCGGCCGCCATGATTGCCTGCTAGAGAAAAATACAGATTGGAGAGAGAGAGATATATATTAGGGTTCTATCTGGGTTTTGATATGCTTTATCTGTATAAGTCTCGATCTATAAGCGAGTGTGCTTATATAGTTGATGGTTTTTGCATTCGTTTATTGTTACATGACAATAAAGAATTGGATTAATACGAGGAAATCAACCCTTGATGCAAATTTTTAGATGTCTTTTCATTAATGACTGTAACTTAAATAAATTTAAAAATAACAACTTCCCGAACTCACAAAACTCCGCTACAATCAACATGCTTACTGAACTTAATAATAAAAATAACAAATTAAACTTCTTCAATAGCTGAAATATTGGGCCATGAATCAGTTACCATTACGGGTAGCAAAATTGGACACGACACGATAATATGACTCGAACACGACACGAATTAAGCGGATTTAGGTTTGAGGTAAGCCGACACGTTAAGAAATGGGTCGACACAAACACGACATGCAAAAATTGGGTTAGGTTTGAGTTTAAGCTGTTTAATCCGTAACACGATTACGACATGAGTTATTCATATATTATGGTTTGATACAAACATATATATACATAGTTATATATATTGCAATTGTTTGTAATCTGTTTGTTTATTTACAAGACTAATGTAACCATAAAATGCAAGGATGAGATTATTATGGGTCTTCCCAGTTATTGAATCACTTTAGTATATTTTTGAGTTTATATATAGATACAAAATTTATAATAAAGTTTGATTTTAGGATTTATATATTAATATGTACTTTATTTTTATATGATCTTTAGATAAATTTTTAGGGATGGAGAAACTCATATGATCTAAGTTAAACAGATTTAAAAAGTTATTAAACAAGTCGTGCCATTATAGGACATGTTTATTAAACGGGTTACACAGGTCGACACGGATAACACATTTAATAAACAGGTTGGGTTAATGTTGAGGGTCTCTGACACGATTAGTAAATGGGTCGGGTTAGGGTTGAGCTGTTTAGTAGAATACTTATACATCGACACGACACGGGAACACGAATTGCCACCCCTAGTTACCTAACAACTTTAAAAAGAAATAAAAGACTCAGTCAAACAAATAAGACCAAATCAGACTATTACTGAACTCATTAACTCAACTAAAACAATTATTTATTCTCATAGTCACTTGGGCCTAGGCCTAACCAACAACACATAGTCCACATACATCACATTACTTCCCCTTTAGAAAACCTTGTCCACAAGGTCGGGGAATTCCTTAGCCAATAGAGAATATTCCACCCGAGATGTTTCTTCACTGCCGAGCCCCTTCCACTTCACTAACAGCTCTGTGACTGCCCGATTATGTTTATTCTCCAGCCTTCGTTCTAAAATTTCTCCTGGTTCTGGATTGATACAACCCTCTGAGTTTGTGGGTGGAAGTGTGGTGACCAACTGGTGGTGATTCCCCAATTTTTTCTTAAAGCATGAGATGTGAAACACAGCATGTATCTTGGTGTCGAGAGGAAGCTCAAGCCGATATGCGACTGCACTGATTCGTTCAAGGATCTGGTATGGGCCATAAAATCTAGGGGATAATTTCAGGGCACGACACTATACCACCGAATGTTGTTTATAGGGTTGTAATCGGAGATAAACCCAATCTCCAACATTAAAACTCCTCTCGGTACACTTAAGGTCAGCAAACTTCTTTATTATTTCTTGCGCTAACTATATATTTGAACGGAGGATAACAATAATTTCATCTTTGGTCTTTAGGGTATCTTCCACTGCTTGTATGCTTGTTGTGCCTGGTGTGTACTGAAGTAGTTTAAGAGGAAAATGTCCATAAACTGACTCAAAAGGGGTTAGATTGGTTGAAGCATGAATGTTAGTATTGTACCAATATTCAGCTAGTGCAAGTCATTTTATCCATCCCTTCGACTTATCTGTAGAAAAACACCTGAGAAACTATTCAACCATCTTGTTGACAATTTTTGTCTGACCATCCATTTGAGGATAATATGTCGAATTGAACTTTAGAGTAGTCCTCTGCAATTTGAAAAACTCCTTCCAAAAATTGATAGTAAATGTAGGGTCTCAGTCAGTAGCAATTAAATCAGGCATACCATGCAATCGAAAAACATTTGTTAGGAAAAGATTTACAATTTTACTGGCAGTGTAAGGATGAGATACTAGAATAAAATGAGCATATTTGGATAACCGATCGACCATGACCATAATAACATTGTACCCATCAGAACTAGGTAAGTCTTCAATAAAGTCCATAGAGATATCAGTCTATACCTTAGAAGGAATTGGAAGGGGCTGTAGCAAGCCAGCTGGTTGAATGTTTTCAAATTTATATTGTTGACAAATATCACATTCCTTGATGAATTTTTTGATGTCGCCCCTCATCCCTTCCTAATAGAACTCCCTTTTAGCTCGGTGTAACGTCTTGTGATAGCCAAAATGGCCTCCTTAAGGACTGCTATGCAATAATTGGAAATTTTGAGTCCTCGTATCATTAAAAGCCCCAATGTACAATCTGCTTTTGTAGAATAATAAGCTATCCTTCATGGTATATTTCTGTTGTCCAGAACAACCTGCTCCAATTTATGTAGAACTTCTTGGAGCTTAGGGTCTTGAGTGTAACTGGTTCGGAGTTGGTTTAGCCAATAATTGGAAGACAATTTAAGTGCAGACAATGCTCCTTCTTTCTTGAATTCCAAATTCCGAGATAAAGCATCAGCAACTTTTTTTCCTTCCCTTGCTTATATTCCACCATAAACTCGTACCCCCAAAGCTTGCTAATCCACCTTTGTTGAAGAGGTGTACCCACTTTTTGCTCCAGTAGATATTTAAGGCTTTGGTGATCTGTTTGCACTTTGAAAGTATGCCCAAGAAGCTAAGATCTCCATTTTCTGACTGCTAGAACCAAAGCCATTAATTCATTTTCATAAGTAGATAAATATAAAGCCTTTCCATGGATTGTTTGGCTCATATAAGCGATTGGCCTGCCCTGTTGCATTAAAATAGCTCCAATTCCAAAACGAGATGCATCATATTGAATAGTAAAAGGAATAGAAAATTTTGGTAAAGCTAGAACATGAGGACTAGTCACGGCATGTTTAAGAGCTAGGAAGGCTTGTTTTGCTGTCTCAGGCTAATGAAAAGAGTTTTTTCTTAAGAGAGCTGTCAAATGTGCAGCTATGAGCCCGTATCCCTTAATAAATTTCCTATAATATCATGTTAGGCCTAGGAAACCTCATAAGGATTTTAAGCTGGTTAGGAAAGACCAATCAAGCATAGCTTCAATTTTTGTACGGTCAACCTTAACACCATTCTTATAAATTAAATGATCAATATATTATATTTCAGCACATCCAAAACAATACTTGAAATTTTTTGCATAAAGTTGATGTTGGTGCAGAACATCTAAAACAATCTTTAAATGTTGTACATGGTCAAATAATGATTTACTATAGACCAATATATCATCAAAAAATGCAAGGACAAATTTTTGTAAGTATGGTTTAAAGATTGTATTCGTAAAACTTTGGAAGGTAGCTGGAGCATTAGTAAGCCCAAATGGTATTACCAAAAAGTTCATAATGGCCTTCATGGGTTTTAAATGCTGTTTTGGGAATATCTGTAGGATTGAACCTAATTTGATGATAACCAGACCTTAGATCAAGTTTGCTAAAAATAGTTGACCCTTGTAGCCCATCTAAGAGTTCATCAACTATGGGAATGAAAAATTTTGCTTTGATGGTGTCTTTATTGAGGGCCCTATAATCAACACAAAGTCTCTAACCTCCATCTTGTTTTCTCACAAGCAAAATAGAAGAGGAAAAAGGACTTTGGCTTGGCCAAATGATTCCAGATTCTAACAAGTCAGGAGTTAGTTTTTCTATTTCAATTTTTTGAAGGTAGGGATATCTATATGGGCCAACACTGACTGATTTAGTACCTGGCTGTAACACTATGTGGTGATCTTGGTTTTGGGAAGGGGGTAGTCCTTTTGGTTATAGGAACACACTAGTATATTTATTCAATAGGTTCTGAATGAGTAGTTCATTAGAAGAGTGTAAGGACATTAGTTGGGCAGGTTCAATTAATTAAAGGATTAAACCTCTGTGATTTTTCCTTGTTAGTTTACCAAATTTGTCCCCTTCTACTAAAGAAATTCCAGTTGGAGAAATACCTTGTAAACTGTGGTTTTTCCCCAAAATAGAGAAATCCATTTGAAGCCTTTCAAAATCCCATCATATTGGGCCTAATGCGCGGAGCCACTGACTCCCTAGTACATCATCACATCCCCCAAGAGTTAGAATATAAAAATAAGTGGTGTAAGAGTTACCCTATATGTGGAGAGATACACCAACACAACTTCCTTTATTATGAATAGTTTGACCATTAGCAATTTTAACTGAAAGGCCCTCGTTTGATGTAACTTGCAGCTGGATTTTTTTGGAGAATGGGTCCATGAAATTATGTGTGCTCCCAGTGTCTAGTAAAATGACCACCATACGCCTATATATCCTTCCCATTAACCGCATGGCATTTGGGTTGGTGATCCTGCAAGAGCATGAATAGATATACCAAGCTCCAATTCCACAATATTAAGTTTTGTTGCTAATTTAATGGTGTTGCCACCTCACATTTCAGCCTTGGTTTATTCGGTCGTGGGTTATTCGTCATCACTAAGATCATCACATTCTATAATGAACAACCGAGCTTATTTGCATTTATGGCCTGGGGCCCATTTATCATCACAGTTGTAACACAGTCCTCTATCCCGTCTCTCATTCATTTGCGCTGGGGATAATCGTTGCATAGGTACAATAACATGGTTTTCCTTAGTACTTGGGGGCCCAATAACTAATCTGCTTGGACCGTTAGGTCCCTGCCCAATTTGAGCCATTTTCTTCAAAGCTGCTACATTTTCTTCCTGCATCTTAGCCAAGCCAAATGCCACATGTAAATTTTGAGGGTTGAACACACGTACCATGAAACGAATATCCTCCCAAAGTCCACTTAGGAAACAACTGAGTTTGTAAGGCTCAGCTAATCCTCTGAGTTGATTTGAAAGGGTCTCAAATTGACTTTTATAATGCTCTATCGTTGAGGTTTGTCGCAAATGTGTAAGAGCTTCCATAGGATCCTCATACGCCGTAGGGTCAAACCGAGTCAGCAAAGCTTGCACAAATCCTTCCTAACTGGTGATAGTTCTAGAAGCTTCGAGGTATTGGAACCACATCAAGGCTTAACTTCCATATGGAAGGATGCCAAGAGAACCTAATGATGTGGATTGGTCTGGTGGTACGAAAAAATTTGGTTTACGCAATAAACCCATCCATTAGGATCGTCCCCATTGAATTTCGGAAAGTCTAAGCGCACAGCTCGAGTTTGAATTCCTCCATGCTCTTCAAAAAGTGGGTTCACCAGTTGCTGACCAGAGCCTTCTGGTCTGTTGAGACTTTGTTTTCCAACAGTGTTTACTAAGGTCTCCACGTTATATGCCACTAACTGAAGTTGCCTTGCCAACCCATCAACGACCTTCTGCAAGGAAGAGTGATTTTTCTGGTAAAGTTCCTGGTTTTGTTTGACATCAACCAAGGACTCTGCCAATTGGGAATAACGGGTGCCAGTACCCTCAGCCATAAGATACCTAGCTCTGATACCAATTGTTATGATCACAGTAAAAAATTGGATTAATTTGAGGAAATCCAAATCTTTAAGACTAAAGTTGATGCAAATTTTCAGATGCCTTTTCATTAATCACTGCAACTTAAATACAATGAAAAATAACAACTTGACCGGACTTACAGAACTCCACTACAATCAACATGCTTACTGGACTTAATAATGAAAATAACAAATTAAACCTCTTCAATAGCTGAGATATCGGGCCATGAATCAGTTACCGTAACAACTTTAAAAGGAAATAAAAGATTAAGTCAAACAAATAAGACCAAGTCAGACTATTACTGAACTACTTAAGTCAACTGAAACAATTACTTATTCTCATAGCCACCTGGGCCTAGGTCTGACCAACAACCCATAACTCACATACATCACATTTATGATAGTGGAAGATTTGTCTATGAATCGATCAATAGCGAACGAGAAGACCAAATCGAGAGGTGTTGTGCGGTGGTTCAACTACCAAAAGGGCTATGACTTCATCCAACCCGATGGCGGCGACAGAGATTTCTTTCATCAATTGGCAAATAGAGAGAAGATAACAGTCTAATTAGGGCATTTGGGGAATTAAAAAACTATTGCTACCGTCAGATTTTGGGAACAATTTACTGCTGTAATTTGTCACTTTAGGTTGGGTATAATAGTAAATTCATATTAATTGTTTGTTCGACAACTAGGAAGTACAGCCACGGATACGAGATACGAGTACGACATGATAATGCAGAAAATTCTAAAAAAATATAACACGGACACAGCGATGATACAGTTATAAAATAATAATATAATATATTAATTATTCAACAAAAAAAAAAATTACATTTCAAAAATATTTCAATTCATCATCAAGCAATTAAGTTTCAAACAAACGTAAAAACAAAATAGACAAATAGATTAAAGAACTAGACTTATTTTTAATCATAACTTAGTCACGAATAATTTTCTTTCAAAATACTTTAATATACATCACTGCTACGAAGTGTTCGACATGTGTTCGAGGAGTGTCCAATAAATGTTCGAGAAGTGTCCTAAAATGAAAAATGTCAAAACACTTATGTGAAGTATTGGTGCGACACCATCGGTAAAGTGTCTGGACTTTCTAGTTCAACAGTGATGTCAGAGAAAAAATACAAAAACCTTTAATCTAAAGATAATTATAAAAAAAACTTATCCTATGAGCATTTTAATAAAATTAAAAATTAAGTACTAAAATTTTAAAAGTTGAATTTAAAGTACTTAAGTTCTTTAAGGGGTTTAGTGCAATTTGACCAATAATTAAACACAAAATTAATTTTTTTATTATACAAGCTTAAATGAAAACTTTAATCTAATTTATCTCACTTAATACAAATCAAATGCAAACATAATGTTTCTCACCAAAATGTTTGAAAAAAGTTTTAAACCAAATGATTTTATTGCTTAAATTCAAACGCAAAAGTTAATTAATGAAGTTTAGCTTAGAAGAACAAGGTATCCTTGATAAGAATAAAGGAATATATTTTTGTATAGTATCAAGGAATGCAAGGTATAAAAATGTATTAATGTAGATGAAATTACGAAGGGTTTTGAAAAACAAAATCTCTTATAAGATTTGAAAATATTTAAAAAAATAAGAGCACCCCTCGATTTACAAAAAGTTGCAAATTACTGTATTTGGTAGACAAAAGTTATAACTTTGGCTAAAGGAGGGAGTGGTCATTTCTAACTTTTGGTAAATTAAAAGAGTTTTATGCATAAATAACAATCGAGTAGGATATTTTTTCTACTTTTTGATAATACAGAAGTTTTAATGCAATTTGACCTTACTATTATTTTTCACCTTAATTACCCTATGACGCATAACACTTCATCTAAATCATGACATATTTTTTTAAAGAGTAATGTTACTATGATGTTGACCTCATGGCAGTTGTTACTAGCTCTCATTTCAACTAACACAATTTTAGTATAAAAATAATACACAATTTATATTAAAATGATTTAACTGTAAAAAAAAAATATTAACTTAAAAAATTATAAAACAGAATTAAACGAGACTATAAAAAATGATAGTTTAATTTGATAAAAAAAAGAATGTAAAATTTTGACCAGTGTAATTTACTATAAATGAATTTTAGTATAAAATTTTGAGAGGATAGATCTTCGGGCAATTCTCTTTCAAGATTGCAATTGCAATTGACAGACACACAAAAGTGGTTGAGATGAAAATGACACGATTTATATCAAGACATTTATTGCTTTAACGGTTTTAAAACATAAAAACTCATCAAGAACGAATCATAATAATATTAAATGCATTTTAACCCGCACGTTATTGATTAAAAATTAAGCTATTCATTTATTACTTTTGTTCACTTTTTTTTTTCTTAGGCAAAAGTGAAAAAAAAAAAAAATTATGAACTTCTTTCAATGTGCAAAAACACCTCTAAAGTATTTTTTTGTAACAAACTAATCCATCATTTTACAAAAGTAAACAACTTGACCCATGATAAACTATAATACATATATATCTTTCACTATGACCATTGTGCCATTTTCTCTATAAATATGATATTTTCTAAAAAAAAAAAAAAATTAGATAAAATTCCAAATATTAAGTTTAGAAACATAAAAAAAAGACTAATATAACTTTTTTAACGTTTTTTTAAAATAAAAGTGCCCTTGTCAAAAGTAATGTGTTGTGAGTTTGAGAATTTGAAGCATCTTCTCAAAAAATGGGAGTAAGGTTTGCTGACATGTACCTCTCTCAAATTGAGTACAATTTTTTGTTTCTATTAATATAGTGTTTTCTATTTTTTTTAAACAGTGTGATAAAATTCTATTAACCTTTTACTTTTTTTTTATGTTTTTAATTATTTTTTATTACCAAAGTAGTGCTTTCTACTATAGTTAGCAAATCAAAGAAAAAAAATATTTTCAATGATAATTTTATCAAACTATTTTTTTAGTTTTAAAATTTTTATTTAAAAAATACTATTAACTACACTAGTAGATAAAAGAGTATATATGTTAGTTATATATTTATATATAAAAAAAAAAAAAAGTTCTATTAGCCTTTTATTTTTTTATGTTTCCAAACTTATTGTTTGAAAATTTTATCTAACTATTTTTTATTTTTAAAAAATATTATATTTATAGAAAGAATGACATATTAATTATAGTAAATGGTATATATGTTATTACCACTTTTGTAAGATGATGGATTGATTTGGTCTAAAAAATAGTTTAAGTAGTGTTTTTGCTCATAGAAGAAAGCCCATGGAGATTTTTTGCACTTTTGCCTTTTATCTTATTATTGTTCAAAATTACACAAAAAAGTAAATTTTTACTTTGCCCTTGTGAAGGTAGAAATATAAGTGTAATAATCAAGATTCAAATAATAGTACATCATTATTTGCAAAAAAAATATGATAAAAAAATATAAAAATATAAAATACACATATTGAGTTCATAAAATTACAATAATAAAGTTGAATAAGAAGAGATAAAAAGGTTACTGTACATACAACATATACATAAGTGCAAATAAAAAAAACATACACACAAAAGAATAAGAAATAAAAAAAAGAAAAATGATAGAACTTCGAAAAAGAGAATGTAACTTGTTTTTTTTGAAGGAAATCAAAGAAATTTGAAAAGCAGAAGAGAGAAGAAAAAATTTATTTTTAACAATTGAAAATTATAGGAAGAGCATTATGTAAAGTTTCTCATATTACGTAAAAAAAAAAAAAGAAAAGAAAAAGTATATATAGATATATATTGGGCGGGGCCGTACCCATATGATTATACTTTTCGAATAATATGAATATAAAACCTGTAACTGTAACCCTACAATTAGTATAACTTAGAATTGTTGTGTTGTTACAATTTCAAATTATTATTATTTTCACCTTAATGACCATATGCTCATGGTAATTCATCTTAATTAACACATTTTTTAAATCTTATCAAAGGCTAAGTTGATCGGGTCTTGGGTTTGTTCTTCAATAGTTACTAGTTTGAGTGTCTTCAAAATTACTTGAGACTTGCTCGATCATTAATTTAAGGGTTTTGTGAGATTTATCGAGATACCCACAAGCTGACTCGGACACCGATGATTAAAAAAAAAAAACTAGTATGTTACAAATTCACATTCATATTCGTGCCTTCACCGTGGTAAAGTAAGAAAATTACTTTTATGTGTGATTTTGAATAATAATAAAATAAAAACAAGTGAACAAAAATAATAAATTTTTGATTTGAGTAAAAAAATTCACCCACCTTCCTATCATAATTTGCAATTGTTGCGCTGCAACCGAAAGAGCCAGCTAAAGTTGATGATTTAGCATTTCAATTGTCCTTTAGGATATATAATTATTCTATTGTTTTCTTAATTGATAGTCCACTATTGTTCATATAACAATACGACAACTGTTTACTCTTGTGTTGATATGTACAAGATTCATCAATCAGGCATAGAAACATTGCATCTTCAACACCTCTCAAGTCTAAACTGCAACAACATTTACAATGGCTCAATTTAAGATTTTGAAAAACTATTTTCAATGCTAAGCTTTTGGTATATCCTCGTAGTCATCACTAAAGGCTTCTGGTATGGATGCCTTGCAGTGATAGTTGATTCGCTGATTGTAGTATGGGACTTGTTACGTAATAGACTTACATTTGACTGATCATCAGACTTGCCACGTGCTCCTCCCTCTCTCTCTATATATATATATATACATTTTAATAAAAGTGGTTAATCAAATCAACATTATAGTAACTGATTGGACCACAATTATAGAAAGTCATGTCAATTCAAAAAGTTAACATAACTCTTCACATTTCAACTGTGGTCATGCGAATAGAGAGCTAGCTTACTGAATAGCATAAGCGCAAAAATGAAACACATTTAAAGTGAGTTCAAATTCAATTAAAATAAATAATTGAAAAAGCTATTCAATGAAGCTTCACATTTATTCTAAGTTAAAACTACGGTCTACAGTGTGTAAATTCAAGATGAATTGATTAGAAAAAGAAGATTATTCACTTAAATGGCAGGTGGGTTATTCACTTAAATGGTAAGCAACAAAGAAACGAATTAAAATTATAATAAATAAGTAACTAAAAATAATTTTAAAAAATTAAATATTAAAAAATACACGGTATATAATATAAAAGAATAGGCAAAATAATAATGTGACCACTCATTCATTTGGAACAAATACAATGATAATGATAGATACTAGGCCGTGTAACATTTAGGACCATTGAGGAACTTTATGAAATAAGATAGAAAAATGCGGAACTAGGAGTGGAGCAACCCAAAACTTTTGTGGCTACTGGGCAGCCAGCTAGAATCTGAATCATCTGATTAAACTTATTATATATATATATATATATATATATATATATATATATATATAATAAAAATAAATAATATATATAAATACAAATATCATATTCACGATATTAAGAAAGAAATCAGTTGTGTTTGGTTGATAATACATAGACTCGAACTTTTCCAAGGTTGCGAAAGATTGGCACCGATATTTTTTCTTATTACAGGTAAAACCATGCTATCCCTCTCTTCACTGCCCTTCCCTTCCCTTCTTTGCGTCTAGGGTTTTATGGTTCGCAAAATTTCCCAATTTTTTTGGTTCTATTTGCTTTGTATTTCAGAAGGACTTTCATAAATACTCTCGTGGTCGGTTTCTTTGTTCGGGACCCAGATTCGGTACGATAAATGGTAACTTGTAGTGTTCATTCGCTTTTAATTTTGTGGATTTTGTTGAACTGGTTAGGTCGGAAAGAAAAAGAAAATGGAAGTTTGAGCCTTGGGTTTTATGTCGTTTTGTGTCACGAGAAAACAGAAACCTGTAGCAAAATATGCACAGTTTGGCACGACTTAGTGTTTTTTTTTTGTTCTTTTTCATATATTGGAAAATAATGCAATATGAGATGCAAAATGCTTTTTTTTCCCATTTTCCTCACTTCTATTGAAATCCAGAGGGAGATTGAGCTATGTTGTAGGCGTTTATATGTTGAAATTTGGTATCTTTATGGATAACTGAAGCCACAAGATTTCAGATTTTGGGTCTGTTTTTATAAGTATGTTTCAGGGTCTGGTAAGAGCGAGTCATTTGTAATTTGTGCTATTTGTGGAAATCTTTATTCTCTCTATATACATATGCACATGTATATTCATATATATCATTCTTTCTTGATTCCTTTTTTGTTGTTAATCTTTGAAGGCAAGTAGTTTTTCTAGCTTGTCTGTTCTTGGCTCCATAGTTTTGATTTAAAGCTGTGAACTTTAGTTGATGTATAGATTTTGGTAAACAACAGTTACTTCCTACAATTGCGACCATATTTTTCTGCCTTTAGATTATTTGATGTGGAATTCCTTACTCAATATGGTTGAGTAACATTAATTATTTGTAATTGTTGTGATTTATAATTGATTGAATTCATTTGCAGTGCAAATTAATCATATGATTGAATGAAGTTTGATCAGATGGTATGGATGAAGGAGTGAATGACGAAGTGACTACAGTCAATGCTGTTGACGGCACACACTGTGAAAGCAAGGGGGGTGAGTACTCACTGAAAGCAGACCATGCCAATATGTTGGGATCACATGAGATGATTACTCCTGGTGAGGGTGAATGTGGAGAGAGAACACCCCATGCATTTGGAACTATTTTGGAGAGTAAGAACTTTGACAAAAGTGGTGCTTTTGGACATCCATATACCAGAACTCACTATATGGATGACACTGGTAGTATGGTTGAAGAGTTGACATTAAGAAATTGTGATGATGGAAGCGTAGCTATAGTGGGCACCTCAAATAATAAAGATATGGTGCAGACTAGGCAGAACCAGTGGCAGCATCTGTATCAGATAGCAGGTCGATCAGGAAGTGGGAACTCATATGGAGATGCTGCCCACAAAGAAAATGGTCATGCCATGTCGACTGTCTGGGAGAATGTGGGACAAACAAATTTTCCTGATTTTTGGGGTCAAAAATCACTAGACGATGATCACAATGAAGTCGTGGAAAATTCACCAAATAACACAGGTAAAGCTGTCATGAGCAATACATTATCGTCTCCTGGGATTATCCGGACTAAAATTCTATCTAAATCTGGGTTTTGCGATTATTTTGTTAAAAATACGCTGAAGGGTAAGGGGGTCATATGCAGAGGCCTAGCTCGTGAAGGATCTCTTGTTGAGTTCAGGGGACAGACGGATTCAAAGGCTGCTGGTTCTGCAGTTGTAGCTTCTGATGCACTGTTGAGTTCAAGTGCAAAAACTGTTATGCCTCCTTCCCATGGTGTTCCTGGGCCTGGACGTGGTCTTTCTCTTGATGCTTTTCATGATGGGGTAAATTTGAGAGAATGGCTAAAAGCTCGCCACAAAGTAAATAAAGTAGAGAGCTTGTATATATTTAGGCAGATTGTGGATCTGGTGAATTTCTCTCACTCTCAAGGAGTTGCCTTGCAAGACTTACGGCCGTCCCGCTTCAAGTTGTTGCCATCAACTCAGGTTATATACCTTGGATCATCTGTTGGAAAAGAAATGGTGGAAGATGTTAGGGATCTAGAGATTTCGCACCCGGGAAACGAGAAAAGGCCTTTAGAACAGGGTATGTATCACACCGTTAGTCAATGTGCAAAGAAGCATAAATTTGGGGAGAACATAAGACGGTGGCCTCAGTTTTCAGCAAGATCTGACTTCAAATTTGCAACTGCTAACAATGCTGATGTCAATATTGCTTGTCCACAAGATTCCACCAATGAATTCAAAGAAGAGTTTAACCTGAAAGCGGAATATAAGACGCTTAGCAATTCCAGCAGCCCTTATGGGTATAATACGTCCCAACGGCTTTTCACTTCTGTAGGTGATCCATTGGAAGAGAAATGGTATACTAGTCCCGAGGAGCTCAAGGAGAGGAGCTGCACTTTTTCTTCAAATATCTACTCTCTAGGTGTTCTTATGTTTGAGGTACAAAAATGTTTTTCTAATTCTGTTTTTGAACTTTTTTTTTCACAAGAACTTTCTTAGTGGGTTTGTATAATTTTTCTTATACTAAATGAATACAGGTCTCAAACGTGGTAATCCTAGTATAAGATAAAAATATAAATATGATTTCATCCACACCATAATTAGTATGAGGTTTTCATGTAGAATTATTGTTTCTGAAGCATCATGACATTAAAATGCATGGTCATCAATTTTACCATGGTCTTAACCGAAACTAACTTTTTATTCAATTATTATTTTTTGTTTATTCGAAATAAAAAACTTTCATTGAACCACCCCCACCCCCCATAAATTGGACCATTGTTTGCTTGTTCTTGAAGGATGGTGAGTGGTTGAATTGATACTTGACCAATAATCCTTTCCTGCAACTACTTTTTGCGGAAATGAAATTGACATTTTTTGATTGAATGTAATATAAAGTGCTTTTGTGGGTTTTATGTGCCAAGTATGGTTGGCATTTATTCTATGGTTGGCTCATAAGCGATGATGTTATATATGTATACATATCGCTTTCAGTGGACTTCAGTAGTAAACATTTTTGAGGTAAAAAGGTTAAAATGATAGATTTTAGTCTACTACAGGTGTGAGAAGCAGCTTTTAAAGTACTTATATCAAAATGAGAAAAAAGAAGAAGAAAGGAGGAGGCTTCTAGAGGAACTTTGAAGTAGGAGTAGGACTTCAAGAGCAGCCTCAAATAGCTAGAAATTCTGAAAATTCAAATAATCAGGGCTGGAGTTTGAGGTTTGATATTAGAGATGTAGAATTCAAAATCAAAAGGAGAAAGGATCGGAAATAATAGCAACTTATTGGAGTCACACCAATAAACCTAGGCATCACACCTAAGGAAAGTCTCACACCTCCATAATTTGTGAATCACTCACAAGGAAATTTCGTAAGACATTTGATTTTTCATTCATTTATAAGACCTCTACTCATGCCTCTTAGACTTACATGGAGGTTAACTCATGCCTTTTGGACTTACCTCATATGTGAGGTAATCAATAAGACAAACAACTCTTCCCGTTCTTAACTAACGACTTAATAACATAAATAAAAGCAAATAAAAACCAGGTTAATTCATCATGAAGCCCACCAAGCTCACAAATGATGCAACTTGACCAAAAACTCCCAATTCAAGACTCTAATTGGACCCCACATCATCTAGCATATGCCAAATCAAAACTTGAGCCTTAGAACTCTCCTTTTCCACTCCTATAAAGGCTGCTGCCGTTGATCTCCGTCAAACTGTTTGTTTCTTTTACTTGTGCTGAATTCTATAGGGATTGTTCAGTGGTTGTTTACTGTTAAGAATAATCAGCAGGTTTTTAGTACGGTGTAATTTAGTGATTTAACAGATTACATGATCATCGATTTTGAGTTTGCCTCTGAAATTTGGTCCAACATTCGCTTTTAGTCTGAAGTATCATGGCAGTCCCCACCCCCCCGGTAAGGTTGTTTTCAGCTGGCACCTTGAAGCTTTTAGGCATAAGGGCTAGACAATCTTTGAATGGTTGTTTATGTGGTTTTAAACAACCTATATAGGGAATTATATTTTTCTCTGGAAGTCTATATAGGGAAATATTGCTTCAGTATGAAGGGGAAGAAATTTTTATCAGCAGCTATTAGGATTTTCTCTTCCATAAAGAACGGAATTTCTGGGTCATTGTGATCTCAATCTCTTTCTATTCATGTTTCTCTTGCTTTATTTTTCCTTTTTAATTATTTGTTATTATTTATGTTGTGGCTACTATGTATACCTTGATCGACCTTCTGTCTAAGACTAATTTTGATACATGCAAGCATCCTTCATATTCCCTGTTTCTGTTCAGCACGAAAAAAGTAGCTATATTGATTTCTTTGATACATGTTAATTGCAGTTTGTCACCTGTAAAAGAAATTATTATTATTATTTATTTATTTATTTCCAGTTTTTGGTTCTTCAGTAGTGTTTGAGTAGACAGTGGTTACCTTTTTGGACTTATGTGGTTGTTTCCTTCAGTTACTTGGCTCTTTTGACTATGGAAGGACACATGATGCTGCTATGTTAGATCTGCATCACAGGATTCTTCCTCCAAACTTCCTGTCAGAGAATCCCAAGGAAGCTGGATTCTGTCTTTGGCTTCTTCATCCCGAACCTTCATCACGCCCGACAGCAAGGTAATTTCCAACCCTAAAGTTGTAATCTGCCATAACTTTGGATTTATCATTGATTACATTCTCCTGAGGGAAAGCTATTCCTGGAGATCGAGGTCAATCATTGTGGTCATCAAGGGTCTTTCCTTTTCTTTATATTATTGTGGGTTTGGATGTTACCTTCTCTTCTGGTGTATATATCTCCCTCAACTCTCCCCCCTTCCCACCCCCAAACAAAAGAAAGAAAAATATGAAGGGAAAAAACAAAGGTAATATTAAACTATCATCTATAGTATTAGTGGATGTAGAGATAAGTGCAATTTATAACTACTTATTAAAAAAATAATTTCACATATACTTAACCCTATCAATAAAATTTATTGAATATTGCACAACATCCGGAAATAAGGGGGTTAAATGTTTGCGGGGCACATCTAGTCCAAGCGTCAGTAGGCTGTGGAATGGGAAATCTCAGGCGAATAGAAGGCTATTTTTTGCAGGTCATTAAGATCAAAACCCATAACTAATTTGAGGAATGTATCCTAGTGATTCACTTGAAACTTGCATGATTGGTTTCTATTTCTTCCATTTCTTCCAATGTTTGCAATGCAACTGAATGCACTTCAGAAGTACTGGGAATGTTTTTAATCTGAAGGAAGACATGCCTTTTGGGTCCGTAATAGAGTTGTTTGGGTTGGGTTCAACCTAAGTTTGGTTTGGCAATTCTCAGCTTGAGGTAAGCTTGTCTTTTGAGTTGGGATTATTCTCTTTCCCCTAACACCTTTTTCTCTTGATATTGGTGAGACACACTTTATGTATGTCTACCATCCATGATATATATGAAGGTTTCAAGGAACATGCCAATTTTTCATGGCATTTGTTTCGACATTCTGTTCTCACCTTCTCTCATAATAACAACTGCATTTGTATACTTTCATTTTTTTCTTAATTCTTTTGACCACCATATTATTTTGAGTCAACAATCTTATTCTTTTAATTTAATTTTATTCTTAATTTCTTTGATACTTTTAATTTTAGTCTTCTAATTTCATTTGCAAAGCTGTTTTACTGTGACATTGCAATACCAAATTTTGTCAGTCAAGTGGGACACACACAAGTATTATCGTCATCTGCCTTAATCCAATATGAATGGGGTCAGCCACATGAATAGTCCTTTTTCATTCTTTTTTGTCATGTGCCATTTCACCTATTATATTTAACTTCTTAAAATCATTTCTAATTACTTCATCCCATGACAATTTTGGTCACGCTTTGTCTCTTGCCCTCTATGGGAACTAATCTTCCTCTTCTAATTAGAGCATCTATAGGACTTCGTTGCATGTGTCTGTACCGTCTAAGTCTACTCTCTCTCATTTTCTCACTAATGGGTGGGGCGCACACAAGTATCCTAAAAGAAAAAAGCCCATCAAATTGGTGGGTGTTACTCATTTATTCTTATTACTGTCTATATAAATTGTATAGATCCTGTTACCTGATTTGAGTATTTAATTACTTCTTGTTGCAATGAGAAATCCTTTGAGTATATTAAATAGCTTCAAATGTACATAAAATTAACTTGGTTGATGAGTTTTAACATCTAATTTGAACATTCAGGGTTTACATGGGAATCCTATCTAGTGTGTTAAGGTTCCTGTTTAATTATAGGATATGAGATTGAATCTGGGAACCGCAAGCTAATGCGTCCTGCTTAGATCATATTAGCAGCCAATCAATACATTTTCACAGCTTTATTTTAAACATTTGATTTTGATTCTCAAGAGTTCTAGTTTACCATATAATTAGATCAGAATTAAAAGGATAAAATAATCTAATTGGGCTGACTTTTGGAATGATTGAACTTTCAGAATAAAACCAACTAAAATGCTGACTCACCACATGTTTTTCTCTTTTACTATTTTTTTCAAAAGATCTGCATAAAAAGACCAACAGGAATGACAATGAATGTGCAAGTCCCTCTTCTTGTCATATGCCCCCATATAGTGTATCATGTTTTCAGCAATTTTTTCACGCGAGCTTGGGATTTGGGACTCAGCATTAAATAACAATTAAATGAACGTGCAAGTCACACTCTTCTAGGAATGACAATTAAACAGGTCCGGCGCATAGATAAACTTGTATTTTTACACACATTTGAACATTTTTCTTAGTTTTCAAAATTGTGGAACTACCAAAACCAATATTTGATCAAAATCAATATAATCAAATGAAGATATTTTAGAATTATAGATGTTACTGCATGGTGCAATGGTAAAAGCTTGAGCTAACTAGAGTATGGATGCATATTTGAGTCTCATCTATCTCTAGTCTTTCCCTCCTAGCACCCCGCTTAGGCACCGCTTAAACTAAATCACTTGATATATCTTTTTGTTACTATACACGAAGGAAATAAATGTATATGTTTTCTACTAAGAAGCTCTTCTTCTTCTCTCTTTCTCTCTCTCTTTTCTTTTTTTCTATTTTTTTTTTTTTTGCTTGGGTCGCATTAGCAACACTGACTGTAAATATTAAACGGAAGTTAATTAATCTGGGATTAAACCCATGCTGTCTCCTGTTATAAGATGTTAGACAGTGATCAAAGAATTTGGTGCTAAAGATATATCATGTCCTCTTATACTAATCCATGTAAGAATTTGGTGCTAAAGATATACAGGGTGTGAAAATTTGAAAACCGATGAGGATTTGATCGTAATCAGTAATCTTATAAGAAAGTACGACAAATATGATAAATGAAATGAACCGTAATTATTAATGGTCTTTACATTAACATTAGGATATTGAATAGAAGTGATTGAGGTCTTAACCCAAGCCATTAACCCAAGCCATTAACCCAAGCCCAATTCTACCTTTTATTTGTCAACTTACACCACCTAGTCCTAGCTCCAAGAACTTTTACGCAAGTCCCCTTCATTAGTTACATTGGGTCAGGTTAAGCTTTCCCAATATATAGTGTGAATCTGTATACATTCAAGATCAGAAGTTGATATCCTCAGATTGGTGGAGCCCATTTAGGGATTTTCTAGAAACACTCAGCCTAGTAACATGCTTGAATTACTCAATATTGTTTCTTTCTCTTGTTTGAGAATTGAGACAAGTCACGAATAATGTTTTCCTATACAGTGAAATAAGTTTGGAAGAAGTTGTTAATAATACGTAACTCACTCCTACTGCTACTGCTATAAAGAAAGGTTGGTCGACATTAGGTTGGGTTTCTTAATGAACTAATAGGAATATTTTGATCTCTGACTTGTGAAATTGTCTATAGAATTTATTAATGCTGTTTCAGTTTTTTTCATCACTGCTCTAAATGTAAATATCTTCCATTTGGATAAAAATAGGATTATTAAGCCTGAAATGCTCCACCTTACCCCAATAGCCAACCCCTTAATCAAACTGATCAAGGATGTGCTAGTATTCCTCTAGATTGCTGATATTCAAAGTTTCAAACATTACTATGTCGTCATGCATGAGTAGAAATCTGCCTTTTTTACTGTGAATAGAACTTTGGTCTTTTACATATTAGACTCCTATATCTTACACTGAAAAGTAACATTCTGAGTTTGTGATCATTGGTGTATAACAGGGAAATCCTACACTCTGAGGTTATAAGTGGAACACAAGAATTATGTGGAGAAGAGTTGTCATCATCTATTCACCAAGATGATACTGAATCAGAATTATTATTGCATTTCCTTGCGTCACTGGAAGAGCAAAAGCAGAAGGATGCCTCAAAATTAGCGGAAGAACTTAAATGCTTAGAAGCAGATATTGAAGAGGTCGAGAGACGACAGACAAAAAAATCATTGGTTTTTTCTTGCTCATCTAAGGAGTCTCTTGGTGCAAGGGGAAACACATTGTTTGAAAAAGAATATTCAAGTTCTGAGGTGCATTCTAAATTATTCCCTGTATCATACAATGAATTGAACTTGATGAGGAATATTAGTCAGCTTGAAAGTGCTTACTTCTCCATGAGATCCAATATTCAGCTTTCTGATAATGATGCGAGAGTTTGCACAAATAAGGATATATTGACATATCGACAAAATCAGTTTCGGGCACTGAAGGATGAAGAGAAGCACAAATCCTCCGATCGTGTAGGAGCCTTCTTCAATGGCTTGTGCAAGTATGCTCGTTATAGTAAGTTTGAAGTGCATGGGATATTGAGGAATGGAGATTTTAATAGTTCGACAAATGTAATCTGCTCTTTGAGTTTTGACCGGGATGAGGACTATTTTGCTACTGCTGGGGTATCAAAGAAAATAAAGATATATGAGTTCAATGCACTTCTTAATGACTCAGTTGACATTCATTATCCTGTAATTGAGATGTCAAACAAATCAAAGCTCAGCTGCATTTGCTGGAATAACTATATTGCAAACTATCTGGCTTCAACTGACTATGATGGCGTGGTCAAGGTGTGTATTCTTTGCACATTATAGAATTCTTCTACTGTAAAAGTAAAAAAAATTGCCTGAAATTTTGTGTCGTTGAGTTGGGCAACTTCACTCTTTGTGCGACATACATGCAAATATTTTTGCACAACTATTACAAATTGAGGGGATAACACAATTACACAAATCTGCATTGGATTTTAAATCGCACAGGATTAGGGGAGTTGGATTGGGCATTTCACAATTGAATGTTCCAAAAAATCTTTACTGATGCAGTCATGCATATTCGTTGTTGATCTTGTGATATGTCTTTATGCCTTAGCTAATTGGCATAAAACAGGCTGTTGTATCCAAGGGTTCTAGTTCCCTTTTCTTCTGGCTTCTGACTTAGCTTGTGCCTGAAGTATGCTACTAGGAACTTCCAGTGGTCTATAAAATAGGATTTTTCGTTTCTCATCCTACAAAGATAATACTGATGCTCACTTCAGAAATCTTAAAAAGATGCGTTATAGGATAGAATAACAGTTTGACCACTGCTTTCATTTTTTCCCCCCATCAAATCAACTCAACAAAACCTTATGCCCCATATCTTTAGGGTCAACTACATGTTGTTTTTCACCATTCTGTTCTATTTAGGGTTATATCCCTATTAAATTGATTAACATAGTTATTGAGTTTTGTTGTGAAAAACTGTCGCGAACCAAGCACAATCACGAAATACGACACAAAACGAAACAAACACAACACAAGAATTTACGTGGTTTGGCGATGTGTCTATGTCCACGGCTAAGATCCGGCGAAAGATTTCACTATGCGAAAATCAGGATATTACAAGTTTTAACCCCAAACCCTAGCTCTCGCTCTCTTTCTGCGTTTTCAGTGTTTTCTCTCGTTAATCATTCCAAACATTTAGATGCCCTTATATATTGGGCTACAAGAGAGTCCTAATCCGGGTCCAAAATCCGCAAGCGAAAAATGGGTCATAAATTTTTTCCAAAGCCCATTTTTCGGGTCAAAACCAGGTCGCGTTACTGAGCCAAAATTTGGGTCACAACATAGTAGTTAGTGTAGTGAGCAGATA
Organism: Cornus controversa; assembly: GCA_026545225.1. Taxonomy (NCBI): domain Eukaryota; kingdom Viridiplantae; phylum Streptophyta; class Magnoliopsida; order Cornales; family Cornaceae; genus Cornus; species Cornus controversa. The sequence goes on from CM048847.1 coordinate 65,846,919, forward strand.
CATGGATAGACTTGGAAAGGTCCATTGGCAGGCTCTGAAATGGATATTGCGGTACTTGAGAGGAACTGCATATGTTGGATTAGTCTATGATAGAGGTAGCGACACGTCTAGGAGTGTTATTGGATATGTTGATTCGGATTATGCTGGAGATCTTGATAGGAGGAGGTCCTTGACCGGGTATGCCTTTACTTTTTGTGGGAGTGTGATTAGTTGGAAGGCGACTTTGTAGTCTACAGTAGCATTGTCTGCTACAGAGGCTGAGTACATGGCAGCCAGAGAGCCAGTGAAGGAAGCTATATGGTTTAGAGGCTTGGTTAGTGATCTGGGATTGCAGTAGGATGATTTGACTGTATTTTGTGATAGCCGTGCTATACATCTGACTAAAAATCAGATATTCCATGAGAGGACCAAGCATATTGATGTTAGGTTGCACTTCATCAGAGATGTGATTGCATAGGGTGTTATTGCAGTGAGGAAGATTGGGACAACATAAAATTCGGTGGATATGATGACTAAGGTCATTCCTACAATCAAATTTAGACACTGTTTGGGCTTGATTGGTGTTTGCAGCTGCTGAGGCCCTTGGGGGCATGCCAAGGAGGCGAAAGGAGTAGCTGGGATTGTGGAGCTTGGCGGAATTGGAGCCAAGGTGGAGATTTGTTATGTTTTGACTCGAAAAATGAGCTTTGGAAAAAATTTTATGACCCATTTTTTGCTTGCGGGTTTTGGACCCAGATTAAGACTCCCTTGTAGCCTGATATATAAGGGCATCTAAGGGTTTGGAGTGAGGAATGAGAGAACACTGAAAAAGCAGAAGAGAGTGAGAAAGCTAGGGTTTGGGGTTGAAACTTGTAATCTCCTGATTTTTGCATAGTGAAATCTTTTGCTGAATCTTTGCCGTGGACGTAGGCACATTGCTGAACTACGTATATTCTTGTGTTTTGTGCGTTGTGCTTGATTTGTTTTGTGTCGTGATTGTGCTTGGTTCACGGCTGTTTTTCACAGCAGGAACTCATAAATATTGGGGGGGCGGCCTTGGTCACCTCAAATTTTTTGTTTATACCCACTTGTGGTCCTAAATCTCTTAGAAAATTTCAATTGGCCTCCCCAAAATTTTCAAAAGATTTATTTATTTTCCTCATTTATAGTGAGTTTGGAAATAAATATAACTTTCTATGAATTTTTTCGAAATTCATAGAAATTTTAATTGAACCTTTTGTGCCTTCTGAAATCCAAATCTTGTGAAACAAAAATGTAAGTTCATTATTTTGGTAGTTCTTATTGAATCATATCGTTACTATATATACATTTGCATATATAAATATATATAGATGTATAATATCGATTATATGATGAGTAATAAAGATACATGAACCTTCCTTGTCAAACATTTTTGTTAGATGGTGTTAACAAGGAAAATATCTAAAATTATATGCTCATCTCCATCTACGAGTCTCCAGAGAATCGGGAAGAAGGAAAAACTAAAATGTTGTGATACTAAGATAACAAAAATGCCAATAACAACAATGATACCATATATGCTAATATTTTTAGTTGGCACTTGTTAAATGACAAACTCAATAGCTATTATTTCTATAAGTTATTAAACTACTTCTCTATTTTGTTCCTAATAATCGTGTTCTATTAAAGTTTGTGAGATTTTATTTAGTTAAAATGGTACTTTTTTTTAATTAATCTGTCATCAGGGTAATAATGACATATCTTTTCCAAAGTGGATTCAAAGTCCTCAATTTATTTTTCCAAAAATTGAAACAATTGCTAGAGGAAAATTATTTCTTTAACAATTAGTTCTCTTCACATGTAACTTATCGTTTCCTCCTCTCTATATCTTTTCTTTCTCATATCAATTTAAAGCACCCAACAAATATGTGATCTGCCTGACATAGCAACTATTGCTATTAATATATACTAATTTTCCCTCCATTTCTCATTATACAATTTGCTTGAGTTTTTCCAGTTATGGGATGCGGGAACTGGTCAAGGATTTTCTCAATATATTGAGCATGATAAAAGGGCTTGGTCTGTTGACTTCTCTCATGTGGATCCCAGAAAATTGGCCAGTGGAAGTGATGATTGTTCTGTGAAAATCTGGAGCATCAATGAGGTATGCTCACTTTCTCTTCCTATTTTATTTAGTTTATTCTCTGTTTTATAAGGATCATTTTTTTGATAAGTTACTACAAATATCAATTTTATCACTAACCCAAAAGATAAATTATATTAGCTTCTTCACTGGTTACTAGAATTTTATTACGGTGGTAAAAATGTCGTATGCTGACCTACTTTCTTTCCTTCCTTTTTTTTTTTCTTAATTTCTTTTGTAAATCTGTTTGAGAAAAACTCAAGTAGGTGGCAACTAACGTGATTTGATGTGCCCTTCACATGATGTGCTGGCTGCACATTAATAAATAATTATAGTTAGCGTAACCCACTTTAATGATCAAAGAATTTTTTTCTCCCATCTCAGCCTTCATGTTAGTGGTGTTGACCTAATTCCGTCTCTGGCTACTGCCTAGAGTCCACTGAGGTTTGACATGATGACATTTAAAAGTCCATTTATCTGTTATTGTTAGATTGACTCAAATTCCTATTGTGATTAGGTTTCTATTATAGAATTGTATCTTATTAGGTAATTTCTTAGTAGGCAAGTCTTGGTCTCAATGAAGGAAAGTACTTGTTAGACAAGTCTTGGGCTATAAGGAATTGTAATCCTTGTCCACCAAGGAATTGGGTTTTGGGCTCTATAAATAGTTACTTATGTTATAGGTTGAGACAAGTGAGAAGAAAAGGGCAATACTCATTGTATTTGAGAGGTTACTGTCATTGTTTTGAGAGGGCAACTCTTGCGTAGAGGTAATACTCTCATTGTTATTGAGAGGACACTTGGAGAGAGAATTCTTGTTTAGAATTTGTGATTTCCTATTGAGTGAGATTGGGTGTATAAGGGTTGAGAGTTGAGCGTACTCTTGATACAATCTTTCAACTTGTACTGTTACAATCTATATAATGAAATCGGGCTCTCCGTGGACGTAGGCTTGTTTAGCCAAACCACGTATATTTCTTGGTGTGTTCTTGCAATTTTCTTCGTGCTTGTTTACTTATCATCACATTGTAATATTTGGTGGTTTGTGATTGGGGGCTTGTTTCTTAATAGTTATTTATTTATTTTTTCTTTTTATGCAGAAGAACAGTTTATCCACAATCAGGAACATTGCAAATGTCTGCTGTGTTCAGTTCTCTGCTCACTCCAGCCATATGCTAGCCTTTGGATCTGCAGATTACAAAACCTATTGCTATGATCTGCGAAATACTTCCACCCCTTGGTGTATATTGGCTGGCCATGAAAAAGCTGTTAGCTATGTCAAATTTTTGGACTCTGAAACTATTGTTTCTGCGTCCACTGACAACACGCTAAAAATTTGGGACCTCAATAAAACCAGCTCCAGCAGTTTATCAACCACTGCTTGCATCTCAACCCTTAGAGGGCATACTAATGAGAAGGTTGGTTTCTCCTCCATGTTAGAATCTGGGTATATTTTTCTACTGAATGCATTATTACTTGGCCTTCACTGTTCTTATTGCTTCAACTTTGTTCTCTTGCTTCCTCAGAACTTCGTTGGTTTATCTGTTGCTGACGGATACATAGCATGCGGTTCAGAGACGAACGAGGTACGAGTTTATTTGTAATATCACATTATCTATCATATGCACAATCTAGATAGCTAATCGCCTCCTCTTTAAACGAATAGTAAGCAGGAATATAATTGAGATGTGAGAGAAGTTTTGCATCTTTGATGTAGGATAGAGCCTTGAGGAAGGGAATTAAGGTTGCCCTATGCGGGATGGGTTCAAGGAAAATACATGTCGTGCTGGAAAGGTCCCCAGGAGTCTGTGATAGTTGGTGGAGGAAAGAGAGGTGAGAGGAAGGAACGTGTGGCCATTAGCCTTTGAGTGGGCTTTTCTCTAGATAGGGAGGTCCTCCTTATTTTGTGAGTGGAGAGGATATTTATTGCTAAGTCATATACACATGTAAAAGACAATCAATGAGATGAAGATATATCCAGTGTGTTGTCACTCCCGGACCCCTTTTTTATAATCTTCTCAAGAATCTCAAGTATACAAGTACATACTATCCAGAATTGGAAGCTTGCAGCTGTGAAGAAAATGAGCCAATACTAGTGAGGGGAGCCAAGAACTTTTTATAGGGGCAAAGAAAGGGAGGGGGGGAAGGGGAGCGACGCTCTTTGATTTGCAGTAAAGAGGTTGGAGAATTTTGAGAGGGAAAAAAAAGTTTACAAGGGCAACTTTCTAATTATTGTAAAACATGCATATAAAATTTAATAAAAAAAATGAGTTGGGGTAGCTTCCCTTACTGGGTCTCATGTGGCTCCTTCCTTGGTCAATATGCTTGTTTTGGCCCAATAGTCAACACTTCTCTCTTGGGAGCTTGAAGACCTCACATAGGTGGACCCTATACCTATACCATACATTTAATTAAAGTTGGGCTAGGGCTTTAAATTTTAGGGTTTATCATTGAGAAGGTAAGAGATTCGGGCTGAAGATGGATATATGCTTGAATAGGTTAAGGTTTAAGGTTGATTTTAGTTTGAAATTGAAGAATGCAACTTACTGGAAATTTTGGATAGTACTAGGAAAGTATTTTAGGGATAAACTAAGTTGGGGTAAGTTAGGCTAGGGTTTCGGAGTGAATCTAATATTTTACAAGGGCTTGTGTTGTTAATTATACACAATAGTTAAAGGAGTGGGCATTAGTGTTGCATTGGAAAAGAAGCTGCCGAGTCTGGTTTAATGCGAGAACAAAATACTCAGAAGAACCGGCCGGTTTGGGAAACTGCACATGTTCCGTATAGAATCCAATCTGGTTCGGGACCGGTTCAACTGGTTACCAAACAAGCCAGCTGCCATATGTGAATTTGTTTGGCACTAAAAGTATGTTAAAGTGTGTGGCTTAAGAGATTTGGAACCTAGACCTTTGTAAATTACGTTGTGCTACTTACTACTTGGTTCGCTCCTTTGATTATTAATTGCACTATTTTACCTAGTTAATAGAATATTCATTACATTATATCACATACATTTGCAATACATTATCAAATACATTTTATATTAATAAAAGGAAAATCACCTAAAATAATTTTTAATAAATTGATATAATCACATTTCAAGATAAGTACTTATGCATATAATATATAACATTTAGGTGTTCTGGAGATGGTATTGCTCTAATTTTTTTTAAGAATCTATGTTATTTTATTTTATTTTATTTTTTAATTTCAGTTGCAAATAGTAATTTTTATGTGATATACTTAATTGCTTCGTGTATGTTTATTCATTGTTTTCTCAATTTATTTGAGTTGTATTTTATTTTTTACCAATTTATTTTAATATCCAGTTTTATTTTTTATTTTTATTTTCTGGTTTTTAGAGCTAAAGTAGTGATACGAACTTTCATTTATTTCATATTTAAGTTTATTTTTATTCATGAATTTAGTAAAAAGTATAATTACCAAGCCTTTTTAATATCAACAATGACTTAGAATTTATGAATAGGGCATTACTTGTGTTAAATGGTTTTAAAAAATTCAATAAAAATCACTAAATTCACCATATATATATATATATGATTAGATTATGTTATAAACAGTTGAGTATTGGTGCATTTTGGGACCCATGTGCATGGTCGAAAAAATTCACAATCCGAATAAATCGAGTACATTATGTTGTGTTGGTACGGGACCGCTTCCGTTACACTGCATCCGCTTTAGCAACTGTGAACCATGGTGTGTGCATATACATATCAATGTATATATACAAACACGGACATAAATGCTGTCCTTGTTATGATACTCTATATGATAAGGTCCTTGGTATTTAGTCACACAGAATATTATATATAAAAATATATTCCTTATTTCCATTTCTTCGCTGTGTTCATGTCCTAATTTTGTAATACCTCGTGTTGGTGTGCCCACATCTTGTCACGTTCATGATCTTGTACCCATGTCCCTTCTTTGTAGCACAATCCTAGTGGATGGTAAAACAAAGAAGGATGGATCGTTTCAGTACATGGGACAGGAACGAGAACATGGTCAGCCTGATACTGTTTACATGTGGTATAGTAGGGGTACATTTACATAGTCACATGGCTAGAATGAATAGAGTTTTTTCTAAATGCGTGAGCACTTTCTTTCCCTAAAACAGATGAGATGCCACATCATGCATAATATTATTAAAATGAACAAAAACTCTATTTACTTTTAAATGCACAAATTTTCACTGGAGTGAAATGAATTTCATAGTTATGAATAGCATAGATCATAACTAAACAGGAAAAAAAGAACACTACTACTTCCTCAATGAAGAAATTGGTTGTTTAATGTGGATACTCTGCTTTGCAGAGTTGGATTAATTCTTGATTTCTACGAGTTAAAATTAATCTTCATTTTTTACTATATTGATTTTTTATTTGTTTAACTTTTTGCATTGGTCTGTTTCACTTCAGGTGTATGCTTATTATAGATCTCTGTCTATGCCAATGACTTCCTACAAATTTGGCTCCATTGATCCTATCTCTGGTAAAGAGACTGATAATGACAATGGGCAGTTTGTTTCTAGTGTCTGCTGGAGACGGAAATCAGGAATGGTTGTTGCTGCCAACTCCACTGGGTGTATAAAAGTGTTGCAGATGGTTTAAGGTAAAAGTGAGAATCTTGTGTGAGATCAATGCGGTATTGCTGTCCTGTCTGATGGCTTCTTCCAGCTTGATTGTCCCAGAAAGTTTTTCTTCAGGCCGCATTCTTCAATCAGGGCTGCAAGTTTTTATCCAGAAAAAGAAAAAAAGAAAAAAGAACTCTTAAATTTTGAAGAGATCTCAGAGGATTTAACTAAATGTGAGAGATGAAAGGGTTCAAGTCTCGTGGATTTCTCATGGTGCAGTTGTTTTGGCCCCTGAATATTGAATGGTTTGGGTCTGATGGAAGCCAGCAGTAGCTGTGAGACTCATTCCAGATCTACATTGTCCGAAAGGAAGCCAGCAGTAGCTGTGAGAAGTAACTGTAGATCATAGAACTTGATAATGTATGACACTGCCACAATAAATTACTTGCTTGAAAACCGCAAGATCACATCGCTGTAGTTAAAAGATGCCTCAAATAGCTGCTGCTTGGATATCGTGGCCGGCGTCACTCCATCATCATCCTTGGGGGGGGATAAAACTTGAATTGTTGATCAGTTGGAAGCAACTATTCGACTGAAACTCGAGATCATGTATTTTGGTGGGTCGTGGATCTGGTTTCGGCAAGTGATTTGGACGAGGTGTGCAATCCTTCGCAAATTCTAGATGCAGGAACTGCATTTGTCACTGAGTTGTTTGTTCAAACAACGTTGCTTTCGTTCAAAGGTGTTTATGTTGACGAGACAACTTGCGGGGTTTGAACACCTAGACAGATTCATAGAAAGCACCCCCATACAGATCTATCTGAACAACAAAGCCTATATTTTTCATTCTAAACCAGGATCGGCTATTGTATTTCCATTTTTCCTTGTGAATGTATAAAATTTGACTTGTAAAGCCCTCTTTGAGCTATGAATCTTGTTTCATCATTCTCAACGAAAGTCATAAATTATAACTAAACGTGATTGTATGTTTTGGTCTGTTTTTTACCTTTGCATTATCAATTCATCCGTGCACATTGTGTATACTTATTTTTCAGGTCTTCGTTGTACATGGCCAAATCACCTTGTTAGAGACACAAAGCAGAACCTCAGGAGAGAATGGACACCAAACAGACCTTATCCCTATGTTGGATGGGTGCGCCCAAACAGGACCAAGTGGGACAAGACAAAAGGGCAGATTAGCAGATAAAGCTAAACAGTAGGGTTATTTTAGAGAAGAAATCGAATCATCCAACTCTATACCAGAAACATATGGCCACGTGGAATCATCTGGACCGTAGCATTTGGCGCCAGTTAAGGTGGTGCAGACAAAGTGGCTGATTCCCGCCGGACGGTCACATGGGGGTGGCAGGTGCCGAGACACGTGGGTGGGCCCATCTTCCTTTCTCTGGATTACCGGCTTTACCGGTTTTCTCTCTCCAACATCTCCTCCTCTTCGTCAAAAAAAATCACAAAACGGTATTAAACTATTAATATAAAAAATAAGGAAAATTCGGCTACAGTAATATTTGTGTTCTATGTATAGATTAGGAGACCAATTCGATTCGCGTCCATCAACGTCTCGGGTGGTTTTGAATCGAGTCGAATCGTTCGGCCTTTTCTCTCTCTAAAAAAATTCTCTCTCTCTCTCTCTGCGCGGCTCTCCTGAGCCATTACAGACAATTCTCGGAGTTGTCTAAGAGACGTCGCAGGGAGAGATCGAGCTTTTTGTTAGACCTCTAACAAAAAAAAGATTAAAGAAGAAGAAATGGCAGTTTCTAGGGTTTGTGTTGGTGCCATTGCCAGCTTTGCACTCATTTTCGCTATTGTTTTGCCCGCCGTTCGAGCTCAGTCGCCGGCGCCTGCACCAACCAGTGACGGTGAGTTGTCGCTTTCTTATTCATTGTTGATGAGAAAGTAGAGGAGAAGAAGAGTAGAAGCTTATGCCATTTCACTTTTTGATTTTTTTTTCTTCTCTTTTTCCCAAATTTAAGAAATCAAGTTGCTATTTAGCTACTTTCCTGCATTATGTCAGGTACCAAACGGCCGTATTGCTGTTTCTTTTAATGGATCTGCAACAAATGCTTTTATTTTTGTTGTTGCATTCATATAATTAATGCAGACATACCTGTACATAAATATACATGTGTAGATCCTCGATGCTCTTAGTCTCTAGTGCTTGTAGCATGCCTATATTAGTTGTTTGACAATTGACAGTATTGAATCTACAAAGAATTGATGAAATGGACCAGCTTTTATCACGCACTCGGAATCATGATTTTTTAATCACTTTTGATCTGCTTTTTTTCTTTCTTCTTTTGTTCTATATTATATAGATATATAAAGCCATGAATATAGCTGTACAGCCTGTACCAATATGGGTGTACCCACTTCTCTTGACTTTATTTGACATTAAATTATATGGGTACTACAACAAACAGAAACTACTGCTCAATCTTCATATTAGCATGTATTTTAAAGAAAATGTATTGCAAATTAGCACTCTTTAGATGGTCCCATTTAAGACGATGCTAGTTTTTGAAGTACTCCTTTGGGGAAAAAAAAAGAGAAAAGGATGAAGCATTAATTTTTATGGGTCATCCAAAAATGTCCTATATAACAACCTTGTTTTGAGAAGTGAAGAATCCAACCTTTTGTTTCTCAGCTCTCCAACAAACACCGAACTTTTTTATTCATGTGTTAAGGATTGTTGCAAAAGGTTGTCATATTGCTAGTTAAAAATCTTTCGGTAGTCACATATAAAGCTCGCCATTTTTTTTTTCTGGTTATACGAGTACTCGCACACACATTTCACAATGGGGCTCGAACCCCTCACCTCCCTTTCGAGGGAGGAGAGGTTAGACCATTGAGCTAATAGCCCATTGGTTATAAAGTTCTCCATGTTGCTTCCTTCAGTTTTTCATCTTAAAGAAATAAGATATTTGGAACACCCTGGATGTTTATAACTTCAGCTGTATTTGTTTAAGTTTCAGTTGAAATTAACTACGCCTGGATTACTATTGAAAACATTTAAACTCAACACAGCTGTCCCCCCTCCCCTTAAAAAAAAATGGCAAAATTTCATATTCATACAGGAGATCTTGCAAAAATCTTCTCATGTTTATTCTCACACTGTTCTATAAATCCTTGGTATGTTATTTAAACATTCTTAATTGATCAGTTTATGCGGAGCGTGGTAAAAAAAAAAAAAATGCTTTAGAAAAACATGATAGACTAAAAGTCCCTTTTCTTGCCTGCCAAAGTTGATCCCTTGTCTCTTGTAAAATAGTTTGTGATCCTATGAACTTGGTTAAGCCCCAATCATATTCTCCTTGATGCTAAGCCAAGCAAAGAACCTCTTTTTTGAACTTAGTTAAGCCCTAACCATATTCTGATTCTCTTTCTCTCAGACACACACAAACAAATCTGATATCTTTGCTGGATGGAAATTTATGCAGTAAATCTTCAGATCTTTCTTTTAAACTTATCATGGTGCTTGTTTTAATCCTAATTGTACCTGAATTTGAGTCCAAGTGAGACATGATAAATGATGGACTATGCTATTGTTGTTTTTTTTTTATCAGGGACAACGATTGACCAGGGGATTGCATATGTGCTGATGTTGCTTGCTCTGGTCCTCACATACCTCATCCATACCCTAGATCGTCCCTTTTAACTTCTGAGGAGTTGATTGACGAAAGATGTTTCAATCATGATATATAAGAGATGGGAGGAAGGTGTCAAACCCACCAATGGAGTTTGGTTGTGCATTGAGGAGACTAGATGGGTGGTGGTGTGCCTGGGAGATGTAGTGTTCTAACTTGACAGATTGTTGGACCTGTGGCTATTATTCATGTTCTATTATGGTTGGAGTTTTATTCACCTGTTGGACAGTTTGATGCCTTGCAAAACCAATTGATGATCTGTCTCACACTATCAGTGTTATTTATTATAAGTAGCTTTTTCTCAAGAAACTCTTTCAATTTTATCACTTCCTACTGTTCACAGTTTTAATGGTCACAACTTGCTTTTGTTTCTAATAGGGAAAGGAATAGGTTCATGTTTAATTTCTTCCATCATATCACCCTCTACTCTTTTGCACCTACAGAAGTATTACCACTTATCGGTACTGCCATCCACCTTCACCTTCAGGGTAAACAAAGAATTTGTATCAAAATTGAAGCGGGTTTGCAAGCAGCTGTCTACACTGTAAATTTGGATAATAAACGCAGATCCAGACCAACAGGTTGTTTTCTAATGCAGTGTAAACTTTCAATATAGTTATTTTAAAAGACGGATAACTTGTCAATGAAACACAAGACATGAAGTAATTGTAAGGTGTCTCTATTTTTTGAGGACATGAAACATATAACTCTGAGATTGGCAAAATGTCAATTAGAGAGAGAGAGGATCTAGAATTGGACTGCAACAGCTATGGGCAAGATAGGCAGTGTTGACGCACAAGGTGATAATACCATGATAGTGAAACAAAACAAAGACGAGCACAACTGTAATAACAAGATGACACAGAAAAAATGAACAAAATTTTGAAATGCTGAACCATTAGGTTGTTATCCTAACATGATAGAAGCCTCACAGTTCAATATCTAGTTTAATTACTTCATCCAAATATTTTAGCAACTAATAAATTTAACTTCAAATAAGTGGTATTAATACAAATTCAAATCATGTATCAAAAACACCAGCAAAATTGCATTTTGCAGCACTACCATTACTGTAAACCACAAACATTTCACATCTCCATGTACCAGAGGGATCCCTCAGCATTTCAATTTTCATTTGAAACACCTATCAGAATTTAATAAGAGAGGACACCTTTTTAAACTCAAAATTCTAAATATATCCTTAGGTTGAGTACCAATGCAAGCATTTCAAAAATACAACCTCAACCATATTTGTCCATCAAAATTAAAAGGAAATGAAGGCAGCAAATTCCTCATCGTATCAGAAGTCTCCAACCAACATAGTTTAATCATGCTTCTTGTTTATCGGATCAGTCTTCCTTTGGTTTTGTTCTGCCATAGAGAACTTCTTCACTTTCTGCACAGAAAAGAGTAAAAGGAATAATAAACCAAGGTTATCACTACAAAAAGGAGAAAAGCTCACAAGAACAGTAGCAGTATATATATATAAATAATGCAAGAAATTGTTTGTAATAACCTTGTAACCAAAATGAACCATAGAGTAAACAATTGCTACACAAAATAATGACCTTGTAATCAAAACGCAGCACAGAATTAGGCTATTGCTAGAGAAAATTCAAGCCAAAGCTCTTGTTTATATATATATATATATTTTTTTTTCTCTTCAATTTCATTGTCCCACACCCAATTTAATGCATAAGCTTCAGGTTCACTATATCATACAGTTTAGAAGACACAAATCCTCATAATGAGGATCACCCAACTTTTTAAAAGGCAACTCATTTCAAGAATTGCTCACATCTTAATTTAAGGTTCAGTTTGTGACATGTAAAAAAATGTCAAAGTCAGCAGACTTGAGGGTGTCATTGTAGCATCTATATCTTCTACTTTCATACTCTAAAATATCATAGCCAACATCATGATGGTGTCGTACCTGCATTCATCTCCTTCCATATTCTTCTAATGTCACAGCCAAGATAAATATAAGTACTTCAAGGGAAATTCATCCAAAGTCAACACAACAGAACATTTGCTTGATTGTTGTGTTGACATTCATGCAGTTGCTCTTTTGAATGAACATTCCCATGGCCATACAATCTCACATAATGCTTGTTTGTTGGTTGGGTTCTTCAACCTAGGATGTGATATATTTTGTAATGGTAGACATGTAGGACCATACTTTCCTTATTATCTCTATCTATATTGACTATAATCTTGCCTTTCCTATGCTCTTCTCACTGGTATAACCAATGAATTTCACTGCACATGGTCAAACCATTTTAATCAATTCTCTCTCCTTTATCTTCAATAGGTAAATTTTAGTTGCATCTTTTTTTCTTTTTTTTTATCTTACCACACATCTATATCAACTTTTGCAGTTCAATCATACTCCTCTATAAATTTGTTGCTTCTTACCCATCCAACATTCTGTCTCATAAAGTATAATTAGTCTAATAACCATGTTCTAAAATTTTATGTTTTAATCTAGTATAAATTCATCATATAATATATCAAAAATTCTCCATCTAACCTATCCTCTAATTTTATGAGCAACATCATCTCCAATCTCTCTCTATTAATAATCAAGTTTAGATAACAAAATTATTCACTTTTTATATCTCTTGATCCTCAATCTTCACTGTATTCCTACTTATATTTCAAATTTTGTTAAAATTTGATTCCTATGCTCAGTTTTATTAAACCTGCGATACTATGAACAAAATATACTTCCATTTTCAGAGGTTTAAGCCAGGCATCTAGAAAGGTTCCTATTGCCCATGTAATTCAAACATCAGAAATATTGTACCTTGAAAACAAAGGCCACAGCACAAACACAACCTCAATTTAAATTAGAGACACATGGGACAATGCTGTGATCAAACACTTCTAACAACGTTCCTAGCATATGTTACAGACAGTTTTAGTAATGTGATTTAATTTAAGAAATGGAAAAACAAACCATGACCAGTACGTATTGAACACCCAAACATCCCCATCAGGTCTCACAGTATCAGACTTAAATTGCAATTTCAAATCCTAATAATTCAACACAATGAAAAATGTAAGCCCACAAATGATTAAAACAGGAAAAAGAAATGACCTAAACAAATAGCAGATTGAACTGACACATAAACACACACATATGTAAATCTACACACACACATATATACATAAATACGCACCTTGGTTTGGACGCAATGATGCAAGGAGTGCAAGAGACGGAGACATTTTTCTTGATCGAAAGGGGACTCCGTGACGCAGTTGAGCAGATCAAGTGCCTCTTTTGCGCACACGGGCTGAGAAGGTCCCGCATCCTCCATGTCTTCGTTAAGTGATAGAAGTAATAGTACAATTTAGGGTTAGGGTTTTACGATCGCCGGAAAAAAACCCTAATGAAAATAGGAACAGGGATGGCTGTGTAAAATGTTGGAAATATTTCTGTGTGTACTGTTTGGCTCTTGTGGAAACTTTTGGGTCTTCCAACCCTCCCTTTTCTAAACCGCAGCTGGAAGTCTCCATGCCCATTGATTTTATGGTAATTGACTTGAGGGTTAAGTTGACTGACCTCCTTGCTCAAATTAAAGAAGTCGTTTGAGCTTTATTTTTTTTAAATTAATTTTTTTATATGGTTAGAGTAAATTTTAAGTGTAAAAGAACAATTTTGTTCTTACATTATATTTTAAATAGGGTAAAATATAATGATCTTCTTAGAAGTTTGTTGTAATTTCACTGACTTTCTCTGAAAAAAAAATTTTGATTTATAAAATGACATGTTTTTTCACATTATACTTTCTCTGTTCAGTGTTATTTTGTACACTTGCTACACCATCACTGTTACCACCCATGACCACTATTGATATTCCACCTTACTCCAAACATATCTGATCAATCGCTAAATTTTTTATTACAAATTCTTTTCAAAGATCTTCGATCATAATCATATATATACAAATACATATATAAGATCGGATCTGTGGACTGAGTTGTTGAGTTTTGTCGTGAGTTATGGGTATAGGTTGACGAAAACTACTAGGCTGGTGGTGTCATATGCGTAGATATCATTTTAGAAATCAGATTTTTTTTTTATTAAATTATTTGGAGGTATAATGATAAAATAATGCTAAAATATTATTTCAAATCATTATAGGTGAGGTTAGTGCAATTACGGCAAACCTCATGGAATGTTTTTGTATTTTACCTTATTTGAAATATAATGTGATATTATAATGCAAGGCTAAAATTGTCTCTTCACTCTTAAAATTTATTCCGACTACCGAAAAATTTGATTTAAGGGAGGTGAAAGAAATAAAGGCCAAACAGTCTCTCCGAACGTAATTTGACAAAACCTCAGAAGAGGTCAGTGAATTTAACCCTTGACTTAAACTAGGATCTTTTTCAACAAACCAACCAGTGCACTCTAAATTGAAGATTCAACACATGCAATATATTATATATAAAACCCACATCACTATTTAAATGGAGAATGTAATTTTGAACCTCATTCTAGTCCGAATTGTCATCGGACCAAACTGTAGTAAATTCTTATTCCACATTTGATCGGATTTGACGGAGAGGGTATTGGACAAGTAAAAATGGGTGATTTATTATTATTTTTTTTGTAAACATACACATATCCATATTTTACCTCCATTGGGCTTCAACACTTAACATCCTCTTTGAAAAAACGTCTACAATGCACATGATGTAAATACCTGGTGAGTCTCATTCGTATGTGTACAATACACACAGTGAAGCCCACTACACGTGTACAACATAGGTTCCAAATTCACCTGGTGTGTTTACACCGAGTGTAATGTAGATCTTCTCCCTCTTTGGGGAGGGACAGCTTATACTGTTGGGTCATTGGCTATAAAAGTGGGTGTTTTAGCACCACCTAAGCTTAAGCTTTTGGATTAGATCGGATCGCACCCAGCTCTTGACAAAGTGGTATCAGAATGGGTCCAATATTTGACTTAGTACCCACACGAAGGTGTTCGGACAAGTACGGGGTCCCCCACCGTTATGGTGGATGGGTAGGCAAGGTGGACTACCATAACATAAGGCGTTATGAGTTTGGGTGTGGGAGAATCTCATGGATTCTTGTACCACATCAGATTCGGATGGAGAAGGCCTTAGGCATATAAAGGTGGATGTTAGCACCACTTAATATGTTAAACTTTTGGATCGGATTGCAAGCACTTGTGACAGATTGTTCTAGGAGAGACTCCAATTTTCTATTTTTTATTTTGAAAGAAAAAATAGAAAGTATTGTTTCAAAATAAAAGTTTATTTGTATGATTATTGCAGGGCTTACAATGTCAACGAAAGCCATATTTTGGGGTTTTGATAGAAGGGTCCAAAATGTGTTTTCCCTTTGCCTGGTTTTGATTCAAGGCCCAATACCATTTTGTTTAAGCATACAGGGCACAAATTAAATCCTAATGAGACCAACTTCGGAATAGAGGAACTTAACCACAAATAATTATCATTTATAGGTATGCAGGATTCATCGGCATGCCTGTATGAGGCCCAACTTGGGGCTGATGGAATATTTCAGCACAAGCTCGCCCAAAATAAATATTAGGTCTATGTTCTTTTGACTATCTTCCCCATTAAAATTCTGGTTATATGTTATTGATTGGAAAAATTATTCCCTTCATAAACATATATTTGGGGCTGGAGTGGTCTGTAAATCAAAATGCCCTATTTTGGTCTAACCAACCCATAATTGTGAGTCCAACTTAGCAAAATGGTTCCCTCGATTTGGCTGAGGGCTTTAGACTGACTAGATGTTAAAGAGACTTGTCTCAAATCGGATTCGGATGGGAAATGACCTGGGCATATAAGAATAGGTATGCAGCACTACCCAATAATTTAGGCTTTTGAGTTAGAGGGCAAGCGCCCAACTCGTTACATTTGGTATCAGAGCCAAATTCAATCCTTGATCTAGTGTCACACCAAACACCCACTTAGGCTGAGTCTGGGTGGGAGAGAATGTTAAAGGGGCTTGTCTTATATCGGATTCAGGTAAGGAAGAACTTGGACATATAAGGGTAGGTATGCTGCACTACCCAATAGTTTAGACTTTTGGGTTAGAAGGCAAGCGCTCGACCCGTTACACCGGGTCATTAAAACCACAATATCTCTCTGTCCACTTTAGTCAAAAATTGAATTTTAGGACTTGAACATATAAGGATAAATATACAGTACTTTCAATAACTTAAACTTTTGAATTAAAGGGCATGTGTCCAACCTGATATACCAAGTCATTAAAACCACAGTATCTCTAAGTCCACTCTAGTCAGAAATTGGGTTTTACCCAATGAGCCATTCGAGTAAAATTTCCATCTGATTGTCCAACTTTGGGCCCATTGTTGGTCTAAACAGGAATAGGCATGGTCAAGAATCATGCTAGACTGGTTGGCCACCTATCAGATTCAGAAGTGTAGCATTTGTAGATTCATCCAATCCAAGCCCATCCAGGAAACAAACATTAGAATGCAACCATTTTGCTATGTGTTTTACCGGCTCATGGGCCCAGCCTCAAACTTAAATCTCAACCAAAATGGAAAAGAGATGAAAGGAATTTAAGAGTTTAGTCCTTTATTATTATTATTATTTATAGAAATCTAAGTATGAGTCACAGAGTAGCACTTTATTCAAAATAATACAAAAAAAATTAAGTTCATCTCCAATTCTCCACTGTCAGCTACTTGTTTTTATCTCCAATTTTCCACGGTCAGCTACCTGTATTGGCAGAACTTATACTGCGCAATGCAAATGTGCGTATGCGTATATATATATATATATGTGTGTGTGTGTTTATGATTTATATCATGTAAAATTTGTTTTGGTTTAATTTCTTGTTATAAAACTTCTTTTTTTGTATAAAGAGTAAATCTGAATCATCAATGGATAAGAATATGGCAGCTATCATGCTATGTGCTGTCTAATAACACAAGAGGAAGGTCAGCAAAATAATTGTAACATAAGTGAGCTAACTAACATATTCAATTACTAGTTTAAAGTCAAACTATCTTCTGAACATCACTAGTAATTAATCCTTCAATTAATGCATAGTTACATACACAATATGCTTAATAGATATTTTTATTATTATTTTAAAATGGTATTCAGACATTGCCTTAATTGACTTTACCTCACAAGTTGATGCATGCAATTTAAGAAATTACCAACCAAACCTAAGTACATACATGCAAAATATCAAATGTGATATATTTGAAAAAATAATAATAATAAAAAAAATAGAAAAAGAAGAAGAATAAGAAGGGAGTTGAGTACATATTTCCGTGCAATCCCAGAATTAATTAAAAAGAGCAGGTAGGGTGTGACCATATTAATATCCCCAACACTATTCATGAGATATATCATGACTAGCATTTATAAAACATGCATGCAAATAGACCATACGGAGATATCACCCCCAAGAGATCTCTCTCACATTCCGCCCCCATCACTCTCCTGTCGGTAGGTGAGAGTGACCACACTAGGGTCCTACTTGCTTACTGCTCCAGCCAAGTTACATGACTGCGATATCAATATATATAAATATGTAAATATATGTATACACACATAATATATATATATATATATATATATATGCACCATGGGATGGATATGGCAGTGATGACCCCAAATGGGAAACCAGGCAAGGAGAAAAGGAAACTTACAAAGTGCCCATATATCCCATACATATTTCACGTGACATTCTCAATATACAAAAAGTTCATGGATTGATTACATGGTCCATGAAATCCTATATTTTTCCCTTCCCATACGTGACATGCATGCTTACAATTCTCATAATTCTATTTGTTTTGTTGTCAATATACAGAAAGCTCAAGAGAAATGAAAGAGGAATGGTTTTGGGTACTGGGACCGACAAGCAAGGATGGCAACGGGTTGGTATGGGGCGGGTATGTTAAAATTCTATCCCGCCCCGTCAAGGAAATATTCAATTCATCTCTCATTAAGAATCCTAACGAATTTGTGGTAAGAATACCACCGCTGCCCCGTTTAGAGAAAGAGAGAAATAACAAAATCCTTAAAATCCTTTACTTTATTTCCTTGGAATTCGATGTTTGGACTAAATGTACCCAAATGATGATATAACACTCATATAGTCAAAACCCCAATATATAAGACTAAAGAATATGACACAAACATACATACATATGTAAACAGTTTTGGTCTTCAAGAATTTTTTTATTATAGATCTATTATGTACACAAGATAGAGAGAGTTCTTTTTTAGCCACAAAATAAATAGAGTTCTCTTTTAGCCACAAAATAAAGAGAGGAATAGTGCAGAACAAGATAAAGAGAAAGTGAGAGAAAGAGATAGTACCTTCACGACTTCAGCGGGATAAAATTGTCGTCGAGAGATCTCTAGGGTTTCAAATAACTTCTAAGTTTTCTCTAACTCTCTTTCTCATTTTGTTGTTCAGTTATACGCATGAATGAAATTTGAAAATCTTTTTTTCTTAAAAGAATAAACCCTAGTGGCTTCCATATATCTAGTATACTATATTTATATAAATAATATAATAATAAAAGAAATGACACACTTCATACAATTATTTCACTATATATATATATATATATATATAGGTGCGTTTCTTAAAAAAATCCTACTCACCCCTACTCCTATTAGGGGTATACTAAATCCCCTCTATTAGGGGCGGAAACCCGCAGGGGCGGAGGAAATTGCCACCCTTATCAACTAGCTTCACGCGATATTCCTAAGTAAATACTTCTCATATTTAATATTTTAGTAATATCTATAATATATACTAATTATATTTATTTAATAATTAATTTCTATGCTTAACCAGCACTCTAACTCAAGAAAATTTAAAAGCACTTTGTATGTTTTCACTTAAGAGACAGTGCTTTAATTATCCAGACAATTAATGTATGAGATAGTTTATAATTAAATTACAAAGTCCAAAATATGTAAGAGAAACCAAACATAATTAATACATCCTTATTGAAATATACAAATAATAATATAAATTCACCACTCAAGTGTCACTAGTTGGATGAAAATAATTTTCAAAAGTTAAAACCTTAAGTCGTAACATGTACTCCTAATAGTTTTACCACCGATATATCTTATCAATAAAATTAGGGAAAATTACTCTCACGTTTTTTAAAGTTTGGCTTAATCATCCTCAAATTAAAATTTTTGTAAAATTAATTACTTTAACACCATTGTCAGACTAACAATCTGTTAAAAAAAATCACATCTAATATACAATTACAAATCACATATAATATATAATTACAAAAGTATCTTCAAGTTATAATGATTTTGTGCAAAAATAACTTCAATTTATAATCTTTTAACTAAGATTAACATGAGAATATATATATTCTCCATCAATGTCATATTGGCACTATTAAGAGTAATTTTGACAATTTGATTAATGGAGCTGATTGTCAGTTAACGACAAGAATATTCATAATAAAATCAATCAAACTTCAGGATGGTTCAACGTCATATTTTTATAACTTTAATCCAAAATAATTAGACAAATTTGAAGATGGACGAGAGTAATTTGCCCAATTAGCTATCTTCTTCTCAAGTGTAATATTGAATGATTAAATATAACAGTGCCTCATATTAAGGAGAGAAAGATGATGATGTTATATATGACCATGCCAGCATAGCTTCATAGGTTTGCGCGATGAGAGAGAGAGAGAGAGTGAGGGGACATTAAGTGAAATGTTATGAAAAAATAATCTACATGCAGTATAGTCTCATCACATCATTATACATACATACGTCGTGAATTAAATCAATCAAGAATTGACATTTGTGCATATATTTATGTTTGAAAACGGTTGCATGATGACATATATATATATAGAGAGAGAGAGAGAGAGATATGTGTGTGGATGTCATATAGCATTAATGAAATTTGAACTTCAATTATCTGGTTAAGATGATTTTTTAGTTGCATGTGGAATGCCCAATTCGTGCTATACGATCAGCATAATGACATGATTGACCTAAGCTATGGAATTAATAACTGCTTGAATGTCATACTAGCTACTTGATTAATTTGGGCTTCAGGCTCTCTCTCTCTCTCATCCAAAAGGGACGGTGCATATAACAGCAGGCCAGCAGCATCCAAGGGGACAGATTAAATTTAATGGGACCGTATATACATATATGGATGGTTTATATTTAATGAGGTACCCCTAGTTGTAGACTTGTGTTTACAAAGCAGGAAAGGACATAGTTATTCAACTTCCTTTCCTTAAAAGTACGCGCCCAAATCGAACAACTTTAGGTGTGGTCGTTACTACCCCGGCGCAAGTTAGGCAGCCGCAGTAGTACTATCGTTACTGTACAGTGGTGGCTGAGCTGGACTACAATGAGAGAGTGTGATTGGATATTGGCCTTGGCCTTGGCCTTGGCCCAGCTAGCTGGGGACCAACGACTGTTCTAGTTGCACTGATGGAAATGATGAGACGTACGTGTACGGCCATGATTACTAGTTTGATGTTGGAAGACTTGGGAATTAAGAAGTTGAAGATCTCTCTCTCTCTGTGGATGAAATCTTGGGAAAGTTTTGGATTCTTATGGCACTCTAACAAAGTTTGTTTTGTTAGGATTGTTTGGCAAATTTTCCTGCAATTTTCTTTTTTTGTTGAAAGGTGGTCCAGCAGACGGACATAAACAAATTTTCTATGAGAATGGTACGATTTTCCTGCAAATATTTAATGACTCTTCTCGATGATATGACATTTTATAGTTAATAACTTTAATATTCTGACATGGTGAAAATTTTGGAAATTCAGAACTTGTTATTACTTCCGTTCTAAAATATATGGTACTTCAAAACTAAGTCAAACTATTAACCTGCATTATTTATTAGAAGAAAATTTGCTTGGAAATCATCACATATTTAACGTTCATTACATGACTATAAGACTTAGATATAGAATATTTCTTACTTGGGAAAAGTTCATCGATAAAATACTTTGCTCATCTATATATATATATATATATATATATATTATATATATATATGTTGATCCATATCATTTTATTTGTGAAAAATAAATACTTTTACAAAATAATCATATGCGAGGAAGTTTTTTTTCAAAGAAAATTCACTGAAAAGTCTTTTCAGGTTATTTCGACAATAAGCTAGAAGGATCAAAAAATAAAACAAAGACAATCTCATTGCATTGCACGAGATTCAAGCTATTGCAAAATTGGAAGATTAAAATTTTGAACATGTGAGATTCAATAACAATAGAACAACAAAAAGTGAAAAAAAATTATCTCATTGCATGAGACTCGCGCTATTACGAGATCGGAAGGTTAAATTTTTGAACATGTGACTTCCAATAACAATGAAACAACAAAAAGTGGAAAAAAAAAAAGACTCTCATTGCACGAGACTCGAACTACTACAAGATGGGAGGGTTAAAATTTTGAACATGTGACTTCCAATAACAATG
Organism: Cornus controversa; assembly: GCA_026545225.1. NCBI lineage: Eukaryota > Viridiplantae > Streptophyta > Magnoliopsida > Cornales > Cornaceae > Cornus > Cornus controversa. Next base: position 65,868,778 of record CM048847.1, read on the forward strand.
GAACAACTTACTCTTACATCAATGCCCGCAATCTTACAAATAATCTAAGCTAATAAAGGTAGCTCAAAAACAATCTACACCTAAGAAGCATGAATATAGATATAAGATACTGATATGACACGATACGGGTACGGTAATACGACAAATCTATAAAAAAAAATATACGAGTACGGGCATGATGCGACAATATAAAGATAATAAATTATATTTTTATATAAGCAAAAAATGAGTTATTGATATTTCTTTATAAAATATTATCATTAACAAACAAAATAAGAATGAAGAGTCATTGTATAATTAGCATGGATGAATTTTGTACTAAATCATGATATGTATTTGAACACTTTTTTTTAAATGAATTTTAAACTTTTCTTAACAATTATAATATAATATTATTGTTAGTTCAAAACTTGTTAAAAAATGTTTTGAAGTATTCGAGAAGTATTGAATCCGTGGTTGAAATATTTGAAAAGTATCGGATACATGTTAGAAATAAAAATATATATTTTAAAATTATAGATACTTTTAGGAAGTATCAGAGACGTGTCTGAGGAATATCGGTATTAGATATGGACATGATACGCATACATTATTCTTGTAAAAGTATTTGTACTTTCTAGATCTACGTTTCTTCAACAGACTCCGGTTGAATAGATTGAAAAAGGTATGCTACGAACGTTTTAAATTTATAGAACTAAATAATATATAGCGCAATTCAGGTTAAGTTCTGATTTCTCAGTATTTCTATCTTAATTCAAACCTAATTACGGTGAAATCCAACCACAATTCGAAAACAAAAAAGTTATCTAAATTCGTCCAAAAAATAATAATAATAATAATAAAAATAATTCTATAAATAAAAACAATCTTGACTTATAAAATTCCCTTTTTCCTTTAGTATATTGATTTGAGACAATGAGTCTGTCTCTCTCTCTCTTGACCGGTAAGACTAAGCTTGTTGAATGATGGAAAGGTTTGTGTCCATTTACACAAGATACGCAGAGGTTGTGTTGTTTCTTGCCTTTCTGATAACAATGTATACATAATATTGATTGTGTGAGACCCACTACTAAGATACCAGAATTCAGAAGAAAATGACTCACTTATTGTCTTTTTGCATCAAATTGGGCAAACCATAACAGAAAAATCCGACTTGTAGGCCTTCCTTCCCACTTGCAACTTAAATTGCCCTCTTCTCTATCCTTTTATTTCTCTCACTACAGTACTGTTGTGTGTGTATATATATATATATATATAAAGCCTGTTTCACCTTCCTGCCCAATATCTGCCAGAAAGTTACATGTCTCTTCTCCACTTGAATTCAAATTCCGCATACCCAAACATAGGACAAAATTACTACAATACACTTGGTATTCAATGGTCTGATCTTACTATGAAAGGAAACCTTTTTTAATTTTCATTTGGGTATTTTTGTCCATTCACCCTGGTGCCCCTCAGGTATAAATAACACATTACCCATCTATTTTTATATGTGCCAAATGTAATTAATAAATACTTGGCTCTTGTATGAGGTATAGGCTAACGTACTTTGGCTTTTTAATATGAGGAATGATATTATATATATACATACATATACATATAATGTTCGATAATTAGCTAAGATTTTCTGGTGCTACAGCGGTGCAATGAGCCCCAGTTGTTTGTCCCAATCTGTCGTCTATGATCTAACAGCTGGTATTAGGACCACTTGATAGAAATTGATCAAACTTGTGAACTTGAGATCAGAACATGTCAAGCTTCAAGCTGCTGTGAATCAGAGATCTTTTCTCTTCCACACTTTATCTTATCATCACTATTCAAACAACCACCTTTTATATTCTTATTTTTTCCTTTTCTTTTTCATTTTATTCCTCAACTTTTATTTTACTTCCCGTCATGAATTTAAGAAAACACAATAATATTAAAGTGATAATTTTTGACACAACAGTAAAATTATTCCATTATAATTTAAATTCGGAAATGATATATTCATACAAAAGTAAGCAAACATATATATATATATACAATTTTATTAGACAAATTCAAAGATGGAAGCCTCCGTAGGACTGGGGTTGACTGATGACCAGTTTAGGCCAACATGATGCACTTAAAAATGACACTAAATTATACCAACAGACAAGCAAACGAGAAGGGACCCTAAAGGAAACTCACCTGAGAAAAACCTCAAGCTTCCATACCTAATAATGAAGGGAAAATGTCGTCCCAGACATAATAATTGCCTTCATTTTGTAACGCTGACTTCTTTTTTACAGACATTTTTTGGGTAAAAGATTTATATTTCAAACTTAAAAAGAGTGATATATAGTGCTCAAGATATCTATATATGCAAAAATACCAAAAGATTGCACCTCCACTGACTCTTTTAGTTTTCTTGAATGCGTCAATGTGACGTTTTAGGCCTTTGCTGCTACATATTATTGATTATATATATATATATATATATATATTCCAATTCCTTTTCTTGAAAAAGGAAATGATACAATTGTTGTTTAAAATACTCTGATCTCAAAAAGTACTATTTCGCTTCACTTTTTATCAATAATATATTGTCTTTTTTTTTATTATTAAAAAAATCAAATGCCCCTTACCACATCTCTAATTATTATGTTCCAGTGTTATCAAAATAATTAAAAAAAAATCAATTCTATTGCATCTTATTAACATTGAGTTTTATTTTTAGTATTTTTTTTGAGATCAAAATTGTAATTTCCTTTTAATATCGATTTAGTATTAATTGTTGAAGTATCTTAAAATGACTTATTAAAAAAAAGAAAAATGTTGAGATGAATGATGAAAATAATTAATAAAATAAAATTTAATCATCATAGGTATTAGATGTGGCACACTATTAATGAAAAATAATAGAAGTAAATTTAGGTGACGTGAACAATATAAAGGGAGATTATTATTTTTTTTTTCAAGGATTAATTTAAATTGAAGACAACAGGCACAAAAGACAAACGAAAACTAATACAATGAAGTAACTTTAAGAATAAGAGACATAAATTTCAATAAAAAAGAATGAAAGAATAGAATTGGACCACATTCAACGTACTGAGGTCAAGCAATGGATGATTAAGATGACCACATATTGGGCCTCATTGGAGTTTCTGAACATTCGGTAATGGTTCTGATAAAATCCATGGAAAATATGTGTCCAAAAACATTTGTTTTTTTTTTCTTTTCTAAAGGTGTATTCGATTGCGTGGAATTTAAGTTTTGGAATTGTTTAAATTAATCCATTAAAACAGTTGACAATATCTTTAATTTTAATTCAAATTTCCTTAATATATTTAATCGTACAATTCATTAGTGCATAAGTGATTCATTTTATGTGAAAAATCATGTAAAATTTATTTTCAATTTACCACGAAGAGTATTATTAATTCACTGAGCTCAGTGAAAAGTTAGTTACAATTATCTTATCCTATAATCTCCAATATCAATACTACTACTATGTGATGAGTAGGATGCAACTATGTGTGCAAGTGGAAGAAGCACAAGATACCCTTATATATATATATATATATATGTATGTATGTGTGTGTGTACATGTGATGTGTAGATGAAATGATTAAAATTTTCAGATGAAGCTAAAAGCTTACTTTAGCACTGTCCCTCACCAAACAAAACATAACATATATCCAATATATATTCACAAATATAAAGAAAAATTCGAAGGTTACAAAATGAACTTTTTAATGAATGCTTGTACAATTCAATTTTATTATGTCACTATCCAATCTTATCAATCCTCATTATTGCAAGTCAATTTGTGTACAAATTAACTTTTCAATATTATTTTTCAATCTTATAAGCTCCTCAAAATTTCCCTAAATTTAGACGAAACACATAATTTCTTGCAGAGAAATCCATTTTACATAAAGAAGATCATGAACCAACATAAGAGTGCCCAAATTGTTTATGTAGCACGTGTATGCTGCGTTTGGGTTCATTACATTTCATACTTTCACCTACTCCATAGAAAGAAAAAAAAAAGGAAAAAAAAAAAGAAAAAGGAAATAGACATGTACTCAATACCTCGTCCGTTACAGTTAATGTAACGGAGTTGTCTACAAAATATATATAGATATATATAATTAACAAATGATAAGAACAAGAAATTTGATTTAAAAACAAAAAAAGAAAAAAGAAAATCCAATCCGATATTTCATTCCCGCCGATTCAAAAACTGCCGAGGAATCAGCAAAACAGAGGCGAGAAGAGAATCATCGTCTTAACGATGATGATACGATGTGGTTTTGATTCTCAAAGAGCGACGAGAGGCTCTGATCCAAATATGTCGCCGAAATCTTGGAAGTAATCGTCGGCCAAACAAGCGGATGAATCAAGCCCCAAACCATCAACCGACCCGGTTAACATATCGTAGTGATCTTCACTGAAAATGCTCTTCCCTAATAAGCCCATCTCGTCAAACAAATACGGTGTCGGGTTCTGAAAATCAAACAAGTCGTCGGGATAGAGCGTGTCGAAGGCCGAGAAATCCGAGAAGTTCTCACATACTGAGATATCGTCGCGAGTTTCTGTGGCATGATTAACGGCGTCGTTTGGTTGACTCTGACTCGACTCAGCTTCTTCTTCGTTTGAAGGAGAGGAAAAGCGCAGCACAGAAGTTGGAGAGCAGAGGTTGTTGTGAGACTCAGCGCCGGAGTTGTTACCGGAGCACGTTGAGGCCGGCTTGATTTCTGGCACCGTCGGCACGGTTTTAGTCGGAGGTGTGACAAAGTTGGTGAGCGCGTCGGGTCCACGCAGCTGAATCGCCGCGTTGTCGTACACCATCGCAGCCTCTTCGGCAGTGTCGTATGTGCCTAACCAAAGCCGTACACGTCGCAGCGGATCTCTGATCTCCGCCGCCCATTTACCCCATGGTCTTTGCCGTACTCCGCGAAACTTCTTGCCGGAGTTCATCTTCAGCCGCTTCGCTGCCGGAGACTGCGCTTTCCCGGCTGTCTTTTTCCGGCTACTCTTCCAAACGCCGTTAACATTTCCGTTTCCGTTATCTCTGGAACACGGCTCGATTCTGACTTCGTTAACAAACTTCTTGACTCTGTGACGGCGAAAGAGTCCGTCGTCTTCGTCACTCGACGAGTCTGTGGCGTCACCGTCGGTCACGGATATCCTCACGACCTTGGGTCCTCCGGAGCTCAGTTCCGGCACCTTCCTCCGGCCGGCGGTGACTCCGGCTGGCGACGACCTCAGCATCGTAGTTTGCTTCCGGTGTTCACTGTACTTCACTGGAGACAACATACTTCGTTCCATATCTCTACACACTTCTCAGATTCGCATTGAAATCAAAAGGCAGAGAGTGAGCCTGAAATGGGGTTGTGAAAAAAGAAGAGATTCCTTTGAGAGTGAGGAGAATAAAGAGAGGGTATGTGTTTTAGAGAGAGAGAGCTAAAGGGGAGCTCGAAAACGGAGAGTGAATAAAGGACGAGAAATTTCAAGGAAAGTTACAGAAAAAGAAAGAGAAAGAGCTAAAAGCGAACTTCAGGCCCGTAGATACGGCGTGCGACTGATTATATAGATAGAAAGAGATTATAAATTGTAGGTAGGGAGAAAGGAAAAGTGAAAATTTTCCAGGAAGATTGTGGAGGAAAAAAAACGAGTAGACCCACCTTTTCACCGGAAAAGAAAAGAGAATAAGTCCCTAATCAACCTCTTCGAAGCTTCGTTAGTCGCTTCAGTACCAACAAGTATTTTTAGGGAGTTCAAATCCTAGCTCTTTCCGGTGGTTTCTCTCGAGAAAATCTCCGAGAAAGGGAAAGAAAACGATTGAGAGACGAGGAGTCTAGAGAGAAGGAAAAAAAAGAGTGAGAAAGAAGTCCAGTTACGGTGGAGACCGAAACTGCTAGTGATATTGCTGTTTTATAGGATCGTATATAGACCAAGTCGGTAATTATGTTGTTTAATAATTTTTAATTGTTGAAATTTAATGTCAATTAAAAATGGCTAATCAAGCGGATGCTAATCATCTCGGTCGAACCGGATAATATACGGGTTGAGATTGAGATTCGAAAGACGTTTCGAGATATTTTTGACGAGGCGCCGCATCTGATGGAGACGTGTGATTTCGACACGTGGCACTGTGGACCCGGCAAAAGAGTGAAAATTATAGGAACAAGGGATGGGATTTGGTGCTGACCTAGCAAAAGATATTGCTTCGGAATATGGGATTCAGGTCACGTGACCATCGGAGTTGCCGGTTGGGTTTATTTAATCAGTCAAATCAGTGTTTAGTCAGTCTTCTTTTACTTAAATATACATGTAACTTCTGATTTTATTACTTTTAAATAGCCCGTTTAAACTTTTTTAATTACTTTTAAATCTTGTGTGTTTTACCGTGGTGGCCGTTATGTTGTGTTGCTATCTTACTTTTACTTGTTAGTAATTTCTTATTTTTTACTATAACTCTTGACTTGTTAACAGTTAACACGTACGTAGTAATTTGCCACCATGTCCATGTATATATACACACATATATTATTATATTTATCTTGGATCCCATTCATCTCTATAATAGTGTAAATACAAAAAAGTTAGTGGACATCTAAATTATTCATTCACATATATTTCATCTAAAAGTCTAATACAAATGAATGTTATTAAAAAATAGGATGTGCCTCGCTAATAAATACAGCTCGATATAATTTCATATTATCATCATGTAAAAAATAATTCTCGCTTGAAATATTTTTAATTTTTTATAAAAAATATTCCAAACTAAATGAGTTTTAGAATTACATTTCTTTTTCTTCCCTTTGATAACATAAAATAAGTTTTAAGAAATTGAAACAGACCTTTAAATTTTCTTTAATTTTCATATATATATATATATAACAACTATCAATATATATACATATTCAAACAATTGGAGTGGAGCACATAATATTATTCAAGGGGCAAATAGATATTGATTGTTGTTATTTATAACCTGCATAATATCTCCAGCGGTTTACTCCTTTATCACATGACAATGTATTAGGTGTTCACCATTAATAAGTACAGCCATCTTCATTCAAAATGTTTAAACACTTAGGTGTTTACCATCAATAATCATTATAATGAGGTAATAATGGTCTCTGTCCTAACTATGACAGACAACTCTGGACTCATCTTTCACCCACATTAAATTCCTATTCTAAATGTTACACACCAAGGAAAAATAAATTAATAAATTATTTTTAATAATAAAATTTATATAGACACGAAGAATGTAATGGAAATAAATCATCCGACTAAACTACTGTGAATGATGGATAGACTCGAGTGTTTTTTTTACAACATTCAGTTCCGTTAAAAGTTGATGCATGCCTCCGTTAGTGTTCGGTAGATAACTGACAAAAAAACTTATACTAAATATTCTTGATGAATTTTTATTCATTTTGTGAGAATTTATGTAATTGATTTCATTTATATAAAACTAAAACAAATATAATGATGATAATTTACTTCAGTTTAAGAATTGTTAAAAAATGAATAGTACGATTCTTTCAATAAGTCACAAAATAATTACTAAATATCATTGAGATGGTATGATCTCTTCCCCATTAATGGCATGTTGTGAGTAATGGGTGTGCATTGTTTTAATTTTGGAAAGAAAAGAGAAGTCACAAAATACCTTGACCCAAAAAAATTAAATTTGTTTTGGATATTGCATTCAAAATTTGTTAGATTGCATAATTTTAGGGAACAGTTTTTGTAATTCTTTGATTACTGGTGTATATATATATATAAATAGATATATATAGTTCTTGAGCAAATGGAACCAAAAAAGATCAATTTTAATAATATTTTTCTTCTTAAACAGTGTTAAATGAAACCGGTGTTGTCTTAACTTTCTTATCTCACCTTCAAGTAGAAAAGAAAACATTTCAAGGACCACGCAAACATGTTTCAAAATACAGGAACCAAAGGTTACCAAGGTAATAAACATAAAGTACAAAGGGGCAATACAGTAAATTCAACTCACTGGTCTGAGATTTTGTAGCGACAACATGGGCCGGCCCAAGGTTATTGGGTCGTTTTGATCTCAGTAGATCCAAACGTTCCTCAACGACACGTCAAACAAAGAAGCCGCCTAAAACTTTGTTCCTTTCACTGTTGGCCTTCTTCTCTCTATTTTTTTAATCAGATCCAACGGCCACGCTGAGCTTTCTGCATTTCACACCCCTATATACAAATATACTCCGTGTATATATATATATATATATATATATATATATATAACGCAAGTAACTCATCCTTTCATTACAGCGTTCAAAGACATCACCACATGAAATTTGTATTTTAAAAAGCTTTAAATTAGTTTTTCTCCAATTGCATAGGGACTCATGCTAACAAACAAATTGTTAGTGAATGAGCACATATAAACTCTTCAATATTTTATTCCGAATTCCAAAGGAAGGCTCGAGCTCAAGAAGTTAGGCCAGTGGTCTTTCACTAGGGGATATAAATAATAAAGTTATATTTTTCTAACAGTTTTAACTTTTATAATAAATGGTAGTTAACATGATATATGCTAATTTTAATATTATTATTTTTTTGCAATATTTTTTTTTTTTTAGTGCGTACCAAAACTCATTATATACCGGCGGTCTATACGAGTCGGAAATTTGGATTTAGACATTCGTATAGGGGAGAATTACAATTGTACCCCTTTGGTCACACTTTAATACAAACAATCAGGACATAGAGATCATACTGCAGTAGAGTAAGATTTTTACATCCATATACAGGAAGGTGGTGGTGGTAGTCAAAGGCGGCAATGGTGGTGAAAGTGGTGGAAGGCGGTGATGGTAATAGTGGTGTATATGATGGTGGAAGGCAACGGCGGTGATAGAAGGCAGTGAAGGTAGTGGAAGGTAGTGGCGAAGGTCGAAGGCAGCAACGATGGTGGTAGTGTGGAAGAAACAGTGGTGTAGTTGGTGGTGGTGGAAGGGAGTAGAGGTGGCAGCGGTGGTGATAGTAACGATGGTGGTAGTGGTAGGCAGTAGTGGTGTAGGTGATGGTGGAAGGCAACGCGGTTGTGGAAGGCAATGAAGGTGGTGAAGGGCTTATTGAAAACATTAATTTTTTTTTTTTTTTAATCTAGGAAATGAAATCGCCGCTATAGAATAGATTTTCTTTCCAAGGGAACAACCATTCTAACCTTCAAATCCATACCATGATACCAGACAATGGAATGAACATTCCATTTCGTTCCATTCCTACGTATAAAATGCATCATAATAGTAATAGACCTACTCTTTTTGTTAATTATGGCTCACGATTACTTAAATTAAGGTCGCGCGCATGCTGAGGAACTAAATTAATTGTCAACTGAAATTTGCAAGTAGAGTTGTTTAGCAGGACAAGATTGTCTTGGCACTTTCCAACTAATTAGAATTAGAGGTTGGTGGTCTAAATGGCTCCCCTTCTTCCTATTTTAGCATTTAGCATTAGGATAAGAGGTGCTTGATGTCATTGAATGATTGGTTGTTGGCCTTTCTTTGTCATTAGTAGACATTTCTCAAATAAGTTCGAAAGTTGAATAAATATCGAACCAATCTTCCTATCATTTGCCGATTTGTTCTCTAATCAATTTTGGATTATCTATCACCAATTAGTACTTTAGACACATACCCATGTTCTTTTTTGTTTATGGTTATATATATATATATATAGCATAATAGGAATGTATATGCACAAAATCACAATTTATAATTAGGTTATCAACATTGACTGTAATATTGTAACCCAGGATATAGACGTTGAATTAATGTCATTTATATACACACATACAAATAAATGGCACTTGGGTTCAAGAAAAGACAGCAGTGAATTTTGTCTCTAACACATACACAAACAAGGGTGTCTCAATCGATTAGCCGTATTACTAGATGCAATTACATTAATTAATTAGTGAAGCATATGCTTAGGAATAATAATAATAATAATATATTGGTAGGGGTAGCATAAAGTTGTCTTGATTCTAAATACAAAACAACGAAAAATAATTTGACACTAAAAACTTATAAATTCAAGTGGTATCCATTTATCTCCTCTTTTTTCCAAATAAAAGTTTGAATTTCTAATGAAACAAATGAATGTTAGTGTATTACTTTCCTGCATGCTAAAAAGAGAGGAAGAAAAAGATATGAGAAATATTTAGTGTGTGTGTGTGTGTGAGCCTTGATGTATAAATATGATTGAAAAACAAATCTCTAATTACGAACCATCAAATATTACAATGTGATGATAAGTAAACAAGTAAAAAGAAATTTGTAAGAACACACCAAAAATTATATGTGATTCGACTAAACAAGCCTACGTTCACAGAGAACTCGATTTCACTATATAAATTGTAATAGTACAAGTTAGAAGAATTGTATCAAGAGTACACTCAACTCTTAATCTTAACCTTTATACACCCAATCTCACTCAAAAAGAAATCACAAGTTTTAAACAAAAATTATCTCTCTAAGTGTCCTCTTAATAACAATAATAGTATTCCCTCTACGCAAGAATTACCCTACCAAAATAATGAGAGTAAACTCTCAAATACAATGAGAATATTGTCCTTTTCTTCCCACTTGTTTACTTAACATCACATTGTAATATTTGGTGGTTCGTGATTGGGGGTTTGTTTTTCAACAAACTGATATCAGAACTTCAAGGTTCACACAAGATATTTGATAAAAGTCTTGTCTAGATTTTTTCTTCATAATACTGGTGTTGTTCGTCTTGAGCACTTGTGACAATCATGACTAGTAATATTGCTACACAATACAAGGTGGAAAGATTTAATGGTAAGGGTAGCTTCACCCTTTGGTAAGGGAGGGTGAAGGACATCTTAGTTTAACAAGGCTTAGTGCGGGCATTAAAAGGGAATGATGAAAAACTGAAAAAATGTCAGTCGATGATTGGTAGGTTATAGAGTTAAGGTGTATCAGCATTATTCGACTCTGTATTGGGGATGTTCTCACAATTTACAAATGTGACACTCTTACTCAACATAAGTGATTTTTAGATTCACCCAAGTTGTAGTGTAATTTAATTTTCTTGAGCTGGTTGGACTCTATGAGCTACAAGTGCTCCATTGTAGGAGGAGTCATGAAGATCACTAAGGGTTGCGTGGTATTAATGCGAGAAGAACAGAGTGGAGATTTGTATTGTCTGGTGGGGAGTGTTAATGGTACTCAGACTTCGATTGTGGATAGAAAACGGGGTGCAATTGGTAACAAGATCTTGAGACGCGTTTCATTTGATTTATCGAAAACTCGGGTTGCAAGTTTCCGGACATATGTGGATGAGATGAAAGTTTCTGATTAGAGAAGGGTTGCATCGAAGCCCCCTTCCAAAGTCACTTGATAGTGTTGACTTGATACAGTTGCATGAATACATTGGTCGTGTGGATTAAGGGGAGTATTGTTTCATACTTGATTCAGGTTATGTAGTTGGAGTTTGAAAGGTCGATAAATCGTTTGTGGATTTGCAAACAAGAGTCTCGTGTATTGAAAACTTGTCAAAATTTTTGCCAAGGGAGAGATTTGTTAAGTTAGCTCAAATTCCTATTGTGATTAGGTTTCTATTATAGAGTTGTATCTTATTAGGTAATTTCTTAATAGGCAAATATTGGTCTCAAAAAATGAAAGTACTTGTTAGGCAAGTCTTGGGCTTTAAGGAATTATAATCCTTGTCCACCAAAGAATTGAGTTTTGGGTTCTATAAATAGTTACCTATGTTATAGGTTGAGACAAGTGAGAAGAAAATATGCAATACTCTCATTATTTTAAAAGGGCAACTCTTGCGTAGAGGTAATACTCTCATTGTTATTGAGATGACAGTTAGAGTGAGAATTCTCATTTAAAATTTGTGATTTTCTTTTGAGTGAGATTTGATGTATAAGGGTTAATGATTGAAAGTTGAATGTACTATTGATAAAATTCTTCAACTTGTACTGTTACAATCTATATAGTGAAATCGGGCTCTGCGTGAATGTAAACTTGTTTAGCCGAATCACGTATAATTCTTGGTGTATTTTTGAAAAAAATTCGTACTTATTTACTTATTATCATATCATAATATTTGATGGTTCGTGATTAGAGGTTTGTTTCGCAACAAATACTCGTATCAAGATTATATTGAAATTAGGGAAATAGTAAAGAAAGAATCATTGGAACATATTTGAATAATAGAGAGTTGTGTTTATAAGATCCGAAGGCTCTAGTGGAGTAGGGTATGAGGATTAGGAAAGACAAAAAAAAAAAAAAAAATGCTGAAGATTTCTTGGAGTCTGACTCACTGCAATATATATTGTGCATGAAACCAAGGATAAAAAGACAAGGAAACAAGTACAATAGATTCGACAAAAACCTTGGGAGGTTTTGATTTGTACCATATGATAAACTACATATTGATGTTTGTTTGGTTTCTCAAAATACGAAATTTGGAATTTTTTATTATTTAATTTTCCAACTTGTGTACACAAGTTAGTTTAATTTGGTCACATATAAGTCAACGAGCATCACCTCCAAGGTGGCTAGCTGCCTACTTCGAGCCACAAAATACAGCAAAATAAAATCTTTCATTTTATTTACTTAGATGTTTATGTGTGTGTGTGTATATATATATATAGTACTGATGATGATCGTATGGTTTTCAACATGTCAATAACCAACAATATCTAGATGAACTTGATTTGAAGTACTAATTGTGTAATTATGACCCCATTATACGAGATATACACATATATCTCAAAATATATATATATATATATACACACACACTAGGGTATAGGCATTATTGTGCACTCGTAATCATGATTGTTAGATGAAGTAATTTTAGATCGTAGATAGCAAAAAATATTTTGAACCGCAGAATTACTTTTTGAGGCCCGCTTAAGCGACTGTCCTTCCACAGTCGCTTTATTCATTGGTGAAAATCAATCAGAGTAATTAATGCATTTTTGTGTAATAAATGTCTTACTTTTCCATCCAATAAAATGTCCTTCTAGTTTTAAGATATTTACACTAATGTCATCAACAAACAAACAAAGCTATTGTAACAAAAAAAAATTAAATAATAATTTTTTATATTAATCCATATACTTATTATAATCATTTTCTATATATTTTTTTAAGATTTTGTCATTAATTAGTATATAAAAATACATTATGAATCTTGATTTCTAATTTAGTTAGATAATATATTTTTCTTTTAAAATTGAAGAATCATTTTATGACCAATATAGTTTTATTTGTTTGTTGATAACATTAGTGTAAATATCTTAAAACTATAAGGACATTTTGTTGGATGAAAAAGTAAGACATTTATTACATAAAAATGCATTAATTACTCTGATTGATTTTCACCAATGAATAAAGTGACTGTGGAAGGACAGTCGCTTAAGCGACTGTTCCTAGCACTTCTCTTACTTTTTTAACAAATTTGAATCATTGAATTCAATTTTTTTTTGTCCAATTAGCTTTCCTTCTATATATATATATATATAGAGAGAGAGAGAGAGAGAGAGAGAGAATGCATGCTTTAGGCTTTGTTATGAGAGAGAGGATTGTTCTTATTTGCCCATTTCATGGAGGGAGTGGAGAAGTTCCTCACAGTCACCGAACACTTGTTTGCTACAAGTCAAAATCCTCTTAAAATATTTCCGTGGTAAATAGGAGAAAAGTGGAAACCAAAATAAACTTCAATTAAACTTCCATTAATTGTTAAATAGAAGTATTTTCGTTTTGAAAAATTCGATCCCATGATTATGTATTTAATTGATATTTTATGGCAACTATAAGTGTACTATTTAGTAGTGTACGAACGATGGATCATGGGCTATGTGATTAACTATCAAATTTGCCAACGCACTGTCATTATATTTCTCTAAATGAGGTGCTTGTCGTTACATATATATACAAATAGTATATGTTCAGATCTATACGGCAAGGCTATGTGATTAACTATCAAATATGCTAACACATGTTTCGTTTCACTATTATTTCGGAGTTTCTATCATTTTCCATAATGCAATGTTGTATTTTCTCTATAATAAGTTACATAAGTTTTGCATGAGAGAAGCTTGATTCAAGGAAGAGATCAGTTATAAGACTATAATATATATATATATATATATATATATATTCTTTTATGACCATCTTAATAAGAAATAGTCGAGTACGTGATTCAAATTAATTGGTTAAAAAAATAAATCTTTATTAGTTTTTTTTCTCAATGAATCATAAAATCTTTATTAGTTCATTTTCCCTACTTCCCTGTTTTAAATGCAATATAGTGTCGACCTAGGGAGTGAAAGTCAGGTAGTGTTCGCTCAATTTTGAAGAATTCAAGGGTTGCTCTCTGATTTAATAATTTTTGCTAGGTTGTATGTGTATTGTATGGTACATATATCTATACTATTATTAAAAGTGCAAAGGGATTTTTTTACTTTGAGTACACTATTTTTTATTTTTAAATTAAAAAAATAGAATTAATCAAGCAAAATCCTCTCTTTTTTTTATTTAAATTATTTCTCAAGCAAAACCCTTTCCCTTTTAATTAACCCTTTCCTTTTATTTCTAATTTCTAAATTTACTTTTTATTTAAATTATTTCCCAAGCAAAACTCTTTCCTTTTTTATTAACCTTTTTTTTATTTATAATTTCTAAATTTACTTTTTTATTTAAATTATTTTTCAAGCAAAACCCTTTTCTTTTTTATTAACTTTTTCTTTTTATTTCTAATTTCTAAATTTTAAAAAGCAAAACTCTTTTCCGTAAGAAAAAGTATACAATGAGACCATAAACACCTATAAAATCACTCTTCCTCTCGGCTACGACACTCCATTCTTCCTCCCTGCTCTCATCAACATAGCTCTCATCGTAACTCTCAACTTTCTCTCAGATCTCATCAACAATTATTTGATTCGGTTTCATCTTGGTTTACATGTTCTTTTCTTTGGTTTTTTTTTTCACCTGATTGTTTGTTATTAGCTTTTGAAATCAAAATTTTTTAATAAAAAATTACGTATGTTCACCTAAATCTGGAATCGATATAGGTAGGGGTGCACACGGTACGGTTCTTGGTGGAATTGGAATCATTCCTAATGGTTCCTTAATTTTGGAACCGGAATTGGAACCGTTGATTTCGGTTCCGGTTTCGGTTCCTCAACGGTTCTTTGTCATTTTTTTTCTTTTAAAACATTGGCAAGATACACAACACCCCTAGTTATAACAATAAATTAGAAGTTATTAGTATTTATTTATATATCTTATATTATATAAATATATAAAACATTAGAACTTAGAAGCTAAATGTATTTATCTATATATTATATATTTTATACTTTATATATAAATAAAATACTAAAATTTCGAAGGTATTAGTATTTTTTTATATATTATATATTTTATACTTTATATATTATATATTTATATAAAACACTAGAACTTAGAAGCTATTATTATTCATTTATATATTATGTATTACATATTTTTTTTCTCTAATGGTTTCGGTTTCGGTTCCAGTTCCTTGACTTGGAACCGGAGCTGGAACCGTAGTGAACGGTTTCTAAAATTTAGAACTGAAGCCGTAGTGAACGGTTCGGTTCAGGTACGGTTTCTTATGGTTTCGGTTCTGGTTCCGGTTCCATCGGTTCTTTGTGCACCCCTAAATACAGGAACCTGAAACATAAATCAAAAGATTAATTTAGAGAAGTGATTTAAAACTTTCGATAAAAACTAAAGCCTACAAGGAAGGATATGGAGGTCAAAAGCTGGATCAGTTCGACATAAATACGATTGAATAATTTATGTTTATTTGATTAAGATGTAAAATTTATTCAAACATAGTTAATATCTATTTTAATGAAGTAGATTGTTACCTCTTCCCAATCTCATTTGGTCTATTGTACGTGCACCAACCCGTCTGATCATTTTATTTCTAATAAGTGGTGACAATTCACTTAAAAAATAAAATTAAATCAAAAGGTAATCAATGTGATCCAATTTCTTTGGTTTCCCTAAAAGTTTAAGATTAGGAACTTTATGCATATGTGGTTGAGGCAAATTGTGGTTTTGTTTGTTATTCATGAAATTATGTATACAAGATTCTATCTTCACTGTCTTAATGTTATTTCTGGTTTGAAAGTTATTTGCGAAGAATTATGTTCAGTGTTGTATGGTTGGTCTGATGAGAGTTATGTCATCCAATTCTTTGCTATCAAGCATTTGAAGCTAAAGTTGGATATGTTGTCTATATTCTTGGTCTTTTGGCTTTCATTTCAGAAGTTAATTTGGTTGAGCTTTAAGAATATTTTCAGCAGCTTTTGTATCTGTTATTCTCTAATTTACATGGTTTATTTTACTATTTTAATTGGAGTTTAAAGTTGTAAGTTAATTTATAAAAAATAAAATATAATTTTGTTGACTTCAATGACTTGAACAAGTACATTGATGAAAAAAAAATTATAGGTTTTTTTTTTTGAACTCTTTACTCTCCTTATATATATTTTCTCTTATATATAAATCTATAAATTTAATTTTTACTCTCGCTAGATACTTTGGGAATCGTTATTGAAAACAATGGAGAGACATCTAAATTGCGAGACATCATTATAATGGATATGAGATACATTATTACAACACTACATAAATGCTTATAATTAACATTATAAATTATTGAACTAATTATTTTTTTTAGGAAAATGCTAAACTTCATAAAATTATTTCATGAATTTCTATTATAAATGATGTAGCAAAATTGAGGTACGGTATCATTAACACCAAAATTGAATAATGATTTTTTATGCTTATTAAATGGTAAAATTCGCAACCCTGCTCTCACTCTCAGTAAACCTTGCAATTGATCACTCCTGATACCCTTTTAAACAAACAAGTAGAATAGAGTTGATTAAAAGAACTATTCCATTAAACAAATACAATGACTCTACTAGTAAACTTTACATTATCTTTTATTTTTTCTTTGTCATTTAATAGAAATTGGAAAATTATTTTCGATGATATTATTGGTGAAGGATAATTGTATAATTTTTTTAACAAAATTAAGTGAAATGCACATGTATACAAGTGAACTGTGAATATCATACTTAGTAAAATATGATGTAAATATACGTATTTATAAAAGTACCGATATAAGTCATTTTTCTTATTTAAAAAATTTGTGAATAAAAAACGGAAATGAAAAAATATGAATATGGATATGTTTGGGTATAATATATATTTTTGTTTAAAAATTCGTCATTAAAAATTTGGACACGCATATATTATTATTTTTCTCATGCCTTGTATATTTTCATTTCAATAATATAAAAGAATACAAATAATAAAGAAATATAAAGTGTTGTAGAGATGAAAATTTTAGAATATGGAAGAATTTGTCAAAATAGGTCCAATAGATTCTAGAAAAATAGAAAGTTTGTAAATATATATATACTTAGCTGGAGAGTTCTATACACTAAATCTTCACAATTAATTGAAATACATCTTAACGTAGGAGACACCATTATAACAAGAATCTACAAGCTTGTGGGGGTGGAGAATGCTTGTAGGAGTGAGAATTTGAAACAAGAAGAAACTTCAAACTGGAATGAGAAGTTTTAAACAAACGAGATCTAATAAGTAAGAAATTATATTTGAAAAAAAAAGCCATCGTAAGCAAATAATTCGAGTACTGTTAACAAATTTACTGAATAGGTAAATATCATTTCTTATAATTTAAAATTCGTAACAATTTTGTGAAAGTTATAAGTACTTGTAAGGTTAAAGGAAGGGTTTCTTTTAATTTAAAGCCGCGAACAATATTGTAAAATTGATAAGATATGCCAAATTTATAAGATAATACTGTAATCAATAGGTTTAGGGAAGCTCACAAGATACAAAAAGCAAATCGCACATGGGTTTGCTTCACAGACAATAAATGAGTGGCTACCCAAGCTGACATCTCACCCGCATAATTTTTTACCATGCCATTCAATTTTTTACAATTCGACACATGTACTTGCGCCGGTCATCTCGCGCACTGTGGAATGGTCTCGGATTTACTGGCCTTCTCACCCACTGTAGAATGGTCTCCGAATTTGATCAAGACCACAATTGATACAAGCATTTGTGAGTCACAATCCTCCATACATCTCCTGAGCCCATTCCGTTGATTGTGCATCTCTCCATCAAAATGACACGTTTTTGAAAATGTAATATTATTCGACATTAATTACTTCATTGAAACAATACTCATTTGATAGATAACACAATATGAGTGACCAACATTTCTCATTCAACTTTTTTATTTTCATGAATAATAAAAATAAAAAATTTATTTCTTGGATATTGAAAATAACAAAAGAATATTTTATTTTACCTTTTGGTCACATTCTTTCTAGTTATGTATTTATGTATTTGATCAACACACAAGTGAATAATAGTGTTCTACACACAATAAGAAAAAAAAAATTGTAAAATAAGAAATTCTAATCACTTTGACTAAGGGCTCGTTTGGTAATCGTTTATGTTTAATGTTTATTGTTTATAAAAACAAATTTTTATGATAAACATGTTTGATAATTTTTGTTTTGTTTATAAATTGTCAAAACGTTTTTAAAACAACACTGTTCCTAAGCCTCCTAAACACCAAAATGATGTTTATTGTTTATGTTTATTAAAAAAAAACTTTTTTTTTCTTTTTTATCTAAAATGGTGATTATATTATTTTAATTAAAAATTAAAACTAAAAGTGAGAAAATGAAAAGAAAAAAAATTATAAAAATTTATTGTTTGATACAACGATAAAAATATTAGAATTATCAAGTGTGGATAGAATTAAAGAGACAGTTACTTAGGGACACCCATGTTATAAAAAAAAAAACCTTATTTGATGAAAAAAAACAAAAAAATCTCAACTATCTCCTTATCAAAGAAATAAGAATGGTATTTTATACTCATATCATTCATTCATTTTCAGTGTTGAAAGAAAAATAGAAATCAAAAAAATGAAAAAGAAAGTAGTAGCATAAGAAGTTCAAGAGAAAGAGTATGCCCTCCAAATCCCTCTTCTTAGTCTATACAAATTGGACCGAACCGAATCGTTCATTACTGTTCTGGTTCCGGCTCTAAATTTTAGGAACCGTTCACTACGATTCAAGTTCCAAACCTTGAAACAGGAACTGAAACCATTGAATATATATATATAATAATATTTTGTTATGTAAAAATTTTTAAACAATGAAATTATTATAACTATTATAAGGTTAAATACAACTCCTATAATAAACGAATTGAACCGAACTCATTTATTCTGGTTTCAAAATTAAAGAATCGTTGGAAACAGTTTTAGTTTCGGTTCTCCCAATAACTGAAAATCGAATCGTGTGCATTCCCCTACTTGTTATAGCATTTTGGATTATGGGTCATTCTAGTTTTACAGTATCATTTGTAGTATGTAGATATATATGTAACCCAATATTATTTATTTCTTTTTTATGCATATTTTTTTCTGTTATTGCTGTATAGATTTGTTGTAGCATAAACTTGACTTTTTATGCAGTTTATTATGTTGATTTTTTTTATTAAAAAAAAAACAGTTTAAAATTAACAAACATGTTTTTCTGTTTATGATTTTTAAAATAGTCCAAACGTTCTTTCGTTATCAAACAACACTCATGTTTATGAATAAACAAAAGCGTAACATAAACACAATTTATATAAACACTTAAACAATAAACACTAAATGGTTATTAAATGGACCCTAAGTGATTAGAGTGAGTGAGCTGACTAATTTTAACGTAACTCTTTATGTATTTAAAATCTAAGCTGAATTCAACTTGCAATGATATGAAACTAGTTTTTTCTATAAACAAACTAAAATGTTACTACTATCTTTCCAACGTTTCAAGTACAATAAAATTACAAAAATAAAAATAAGAATTGTGATTATAGTCTATGCTTGAGTCTACTAGAAAAAGTAACACAAAAACCCCATCTTTAGGGCTTAGGCATGGAAACATATTTGCACAAAACGCTCTTGGAATGTATGTTATGACACGTAAATGGAACAAGTTGAATTCCCATTATACAATAATACTCTTTTATTATATTTGAAGCACTCCAAGTGCACCATAGCTTTTGACTACATGAAACCAATCATAAGGGGAAAGAAAATGTCTCTTTATTGTAATAACTTAAGGTGTACTCTATCTGTTTGATATTTGTGTTCCATAAAACTATTATAGCGTTTAAATTTTATTTTATTATAAGAAAATAACAGTGTTATCCTTTATTCTAGAATGACAGTCTACTGTAAAGTTATTCATATACCTCTATTCAACTCTCCTCTCCTGTGATTTTATTATTTTCTTCAAAAACATTCACTTCCTCCATAATATGCTTTGAACACGAATGAAATAATAATAAAACTTGAAATTCAAATGTTTGAAAGAACAAATAAATACTATATCATCAATATTAGAGGTAGAGCAATTAAACAATGAAAAAATAGATTTTATTGTAAACAGAAAAAAAAAATCATTCAAGCTAGTCCATAATTCATATGCAGCCCAAAACATTCTACCGAAAAAAATTTCATTAAGAGGAATTTTTTTACTAACAAGATATTTGGGTTATAGAATTTTAAAAAATCATGAAAGATTGTTATCAATCTTTATTCACAGAAAAACACGGAGTTTGACAATGTTATTAATTTTCATAAGAAATGAAAATTTATATAAGAATATATCTGACATCTCTTGATTGGGTTTTCCATAAATGTAAAATACAAAAAAGGAGAAGTTTTACTATATGGCTCTGATAATAGATTAGATTGGAAAAGAAAATAGATAATATTGACAAATACTAAAAACCATTTGAAAGGTAGACTCGTCATTTTATTTTATAAAATTATAATTTGAGCGTAAAAAGTGTTTTGTGGAGCGCCAATAATCTTTATTCACAGATAAACATGGAGTTTGACAATGTTATTAATTTTCATAGGAAATGAAATATATCTGACATCTTTTGATTGGATTTTTCATAAATGTAAAATACAAAAAGGGAGAAGTTTTATTATACGACTTTGATGATAGATTAGGTTGGAGAAGAAAATAGATAAAGTTCACAAAGACTCGTCATTTTATTTTATAAAAATATGAATTGGAGCGCAAAAGGTGTTTTGTGGAGCGCCAATAACACCACCGTATTCTAACAAGTACGTTGAAATACAAATCCCAGCACCATAATGGCATTATCATGAATAAATTAGTATTAATTAGATTACAAAGGTTTAATGCCAAAAGTGCTAATTATAAAGTTAGGAACATGCCATCCTAGTTACTAAACACCACATTAATGTCTAAATCATATGAAGGAATGATTAATGAAAGATTAGTGTAAAAGTGAAGAATGATTAGAGAATAAAAATTCAAACATGAGACAAGTCCACCTCAGCAACTGCTACACATACATGTGGCGACTGGACAATGGCCACATCATCATCAATCACTGAGATATTTGAGTGGGGATCAATCTGTGATACTTAAAAGCTGTGTCTTCAAAAGAGACAATCCTTCAATGACATTAATGGTGATTAAATTAGGGCTCAAGAAGACCTGATTTTCAGGGACTAGTGTACACGACTACTTTGCCGGGGGATTACATTAGAATTTAATTTCCGCGATAGGGTTGACACGTGCTGTTATTAAATCGAAAAAATCAGTACAAAAAATACTTTATAATAATTTAAACAAATTAAGCAGTTTTGATTAAATACTCCAAATACAACATTGTTCAACAATAGAAGACATGGATCACAGTGTCCCATACAAAAGCTATATAATTAAAAGAAGATACAACTAAGCTTCATCTGCTTTTCCTTTTTCTTTATATGGGGAACAACTGACATATTAAAACCTTATCGACTCCTTCCAATCCGGTGGTCAAGTTATCAATTAATAATACTTCACACTACTATCTCTGCCATTTATGCTTTTCATATTCTTTTATTCTGCTATCATCTACATCAATTGAACCGTTTTTTCTTCAAACATACAAAAAAGAAAAAGCTTTCATATATATATATATATATATATACATATTGACACTGGAATTTCCCATTTCTTTTTATCTCAAATGCTGGGTTACTTTATTTATTTGAATTTCTGAATTTACTCGAAGGTAAGACTAGATATATACTCCTTCCGTCATAAAAAAATTTTAAGTACTTTAAAAATTGTGACTCACAAGTATTCATATATTTTAAGACTGAGAGAGTACGTGAAAGGCCACCTCTCGTGATGAATATAGTCTATTTAGATGCAAAATGGTAGGATTTTAGTCACGAAATGTCAAAAAAAAACTTAGTTAATTATGTACTCGTATATAAGATTTGGTGAGAAGTGCTCACAAGTTTTGATTAGTCTAGTAGTCAACAAGATGTTCTTGAATGTTACTATTATGTAGACTACTTATTTATAAGATTCAGGCAACTTTTCAATGCCTGAAAAGATTATGCAACTCTAAGTGGGATGCTGAAGTCCGTACTTTATGCCATTAAACTAGACTCATGTTACTATCACAGAGCAGCCCTACTACAGTAGGGTACTACTATTATTAGATAGGTTTTCTAGCTCTAAACTTGTTTTCCTGGAAAATTTTCATCACCTTGTAATTTTTTTTAATTTTTTGTTTGTATGTTTGGATTGACTTTTGAATTTTATTTTATTTTATTTTTTTGTATGTTTAGATTGACTTTTGAAAATTGTCTTCACTTTTCAAGTTCGAAAACTTTTTTGAAAAGTGTTAGGATTGGTAAGAGATTCGGAGTTCAAAAAAGCGTTCAAAGAACGCTGATAGACTTAAGTTGCACCAGCTTTTTACCCCCTCCACTTGGCCTAATTAATTGTAACAACACTGCATTTTAGATTATTTTTGTGATCCCTCCATGTTGCGTCTTTTCAAAAAAATCCCTAAGCTTTGAATTTTTTTTCTTTCTCAAATTGATAATATAAAATTTTAAACTTTAGAGTCTATAAATTTCAAAAAGAGACAGAAAATTCACTAAATACATATTTCTTTAGAATCTTCAAAAGGATAATTAAATCTGGACAAAAAGAGTAGTAAATTTCAGTTTTGTTGATAAATAACATCAAATCATGGAAAATAACTTTTTAGACTGCCATGATGGGCCTCGTCCCTGAATGTCTTTATTGGGCTTGGGGTTAATATTCAAAAACACAAAGGCAGAACTGTCAAATCCATTTTACTTCTTGACTATCATGTCTCAAGTTTTAACCAAACAGAGCTTGGGTCAGTCATGAACGAAGATGACAGGACAACAGAACATAAAACACAAGACAAATCCAGTGCTTCTTTTCAATTGAATCCGAAGTTCAAATAATAATTGAAATGGTAAACCAAAATGTCAAAACATAATAATGTTAAGCCTCAAAAAATCAACTGCAAAACATACTAACCAAAATGAATGAAATTGAAACTAAACTATAAAATGCAATATGGAAATAATTAACTCTCGACCAAAACAAATGAAACCGCTTGAAAAAAAAAATGACTTGCTTACCTTCCCTCTTCTCTTCACTATTCCCCACCTTAGGGTCCTATTTGTTTGAACTTCAGACCAAAACTTTTTACATTTGCCAAAGTTTTCCAGATAATGATTGATTTTTGTTAATGTGATGTTACTTTTTCGCATATTGACTATCATGATTCATGCGTGAACCACCAGAGCCTATTCCAGCCTGGGATTGTAGTGTTGACCTTCAAATATTTGGAAGCACTTCATAATAGGAGACAATTTCCATACAAACATATCAAAAGCAGCAGCTGTGTTTCAAGGAAGGCAAGTTTCAAACATTTCGCTTTTGGCCCATCTTATGACAGATATCACACTTCTTCAATCATACATTATAGATAAAAGACCAAAAACACAATCAAAGGAGCCCTCCTCTCACACATAGCAGCACACTAACCCATGGCATACTTCTGGGTCCAGCTCCTGGCTGTTGTCTCGTACTTGCTCCTGTCTGTCTTGTACATGTGAGCAATCTCCGGCACTAGAGGGTCATCAGGATTTGGGTCCGTTAACAGAGAACAGATAGAGAGCAAAACCTGAAAAATGAATGAATAAGAATTTATAACCCATGCTTAAACACCATATGCATAAAATTCTTAAATCAATATGGCATTGAACTTTTGCTCCGTCATTTCTTCTGAACACAAATCAATCTAAATTACTTTCCTTTCAAAACAAAATGGAAACATAAACAAATCATTTCATTTCAAATGGGCTTAACTTCTTTTGCCTTGTATTGAAATCATTTCAAAAGGATGCATGCATGTGTTCTCTTAAAAAACTTTGAAGACATAAAAACGCCTTGGTCACAACATAGCAAACTTAAAATATAAGAAGGATTGTCAATTTTCTTTCTTACCCCCCCCCCCCCCCCCCCCCCTCTCACTTCCTTTAAACAAACGGCGAGACTTGGATCCATGTCATCCACTCCATGATGACAATACTTCTCACAATTACTCCATCCTAAACTATAATTCAAACACGCACCTATTATGCCCATATGGGATGCCAATTTGAGCCAAAGGCTTGGTGGTACCAACCTAATTTTTTGTAGCCAAATAGCCTAAAGGAGTGCCACTGGTCTGTAAAGTTTTGTGGTTCATACCAATCTTAAACCCTGTAACCAGTTGTCAGGAATAAGGAGTTTACTATAGCGGTGACAATCACACAGCTTATTTTGAGTGGAACTTCCATGGTTAATTGTGTTGAAAGTAACAAAACGATAACCTTGGAAATAGTAAGGGCAGGGCTCCATTGTTCCTTCAATATATCAAGGCAAATACTGCCATTGCTGTTGATGTTAGGGTGAAAGACCTTTGTCCTGAAAGCAACCTGCAAAAACAATTCAAAGTTTAAAGATTTGAGGGAAACAGGAAAATAATCTAAAAACAATTTCAGAAAATTCTCACCCATCACATAAGCATTTATAGGGAAGATCAAAGTGCCTAATCACATAGGATTAAGTGAAAAACAAGTTCCACAAATCCACGACCAAAATTCTCAGGCTAGGATAAAGACACTGATTACAAAAGACATTTTTCATGATAAAAACATTATGAGTTGGTATGTAGATCAAACATGCCACAACAAATGTGTGCATGCCACGACGGAAAACATTACTAGGAAACACCAATGATGGTGAAGACATGTTGGAGACATAAGTGCACACACACACAAGGGGATAAATTAAGAATTTTAAATAAATAGTAGCCATAAACAAGAGCATGCTACATACAACACGATCTTCAAGCCTCCCACATATGCAACCACTTGTAGTTGTATCCATCGTATGATATGTCAATATATGGTAACTCAATGCTATTAACTGACATATGATCTACTCTGATAGGCCCTCACGCCAGTCACACGAAGCCACGTGGTACCAAATCACTTCTTCCCTACAAAGTTAATCTTCTAAGCTATGCCATTTGGTGTAATATTGCCTAGTCGTGCCTGCTCATGTCCAGAACTCTATAGAGTGGAGGAAACTCAAAAAAGCACCACACTTGAGTTAACACCTGCACAAAGGCAGAGGAAGGCCCTAGGAATGATTTCTTTGGTGCTTGTGAGAGGCATGTGCCATGAGATCAACCATAATTTGTCTAATACTGAATTTCCTCGGTTCATTTAGTGATGTAGTATGAAAAGAAAAATTTATAAGTTGATTCAACTGAAAGATGGGCCCCAGTTGGGAGCTTGAATAATCAAGTCTCAGTTTTAGGTGAGTCCTAGGAAGCACGGACACTCTGTCCGAGGGGCCGTGATGGTGTCAGACACGTGTCCAACACGGACATGCCAAGAACACATCCGGACACGGACAGAAGTATCCACATTTTTAAATGATTTTTTTTTACGACACGGCCCAGATATGCCAAGAACACATTAGGAACACTTTTAGAACATGGGGAGGTGGTTTTGTAAATATTTTTCTTAGAAGAATGGGATCCAATTCAATTTAAAATATAATATAAGTTAATTGGAAAAATAATATAAAATTTTAGGAAACAAAAATAACAAACATCTATCTCCAAGCTCCAAATCAATTATTTCATTCATGATTATATTGAAAAAATGAGCAAAAATTATTATATATATATATATATATATATATTGATGTATCTATGTCGTATCGCCATGTCCGTATCGTGTCGTACCTGTGTTTCTTAGAGTAAGTCCTATTTTAGGTTTTTTTAGGTTGTTATTTTGCTGGTCTTTTTCACAAAGCTTACTTAATTTTATGAGTCAATAGTACTCTGGTAATCTAAAAATTTTCTAGACATAGGGCTATAGCAATGGTTAGTGATTAATATTTTGGATCAAGTTATGTTACAATATTTGCATGTGGTCTTTACTAGTTGCTAGATAAAAAACTCATATTGTGCAATTCCCAAAGTTAAAGTCCAATTCTATGAGAATTAAGAATACCACAAGTTTGTATAGAGCCGTGTAAATCTCTCAATTTAAACAAAGTTTAGTTAGAATTTTCAATAACAACTGAAGTACAACACCTAAGAATCCCTAGGAGTGATTCCAGAACCCCCTTCTACCTTTCATCTCTTTTTATTTGATTTTATACACTATGAAGCCTCCAAAAATTAAAACTAAAATTAACTTTTTTTTTCTGACGAGTTAAAACCTACAACCCCATTTTGCTCTACCCCGGGAATTCCATAAACATCCAAGATTTGTGAAGTGCGAGTTTACATGATCTGATTCAGAACCACCATAATTGTCAAATTATAAACCCCTAACGGCTCCATGATAGTTCCAATATGACCAACCACAGACCTCAACAACTGAGAAAAAAAAAATCAAATCTGGAATCCCTTGACCAGGCAACCAAATCAGTCTCACACATGTTCTCCCAATTTCAGGCATCTATGAATAAGATGAAACAAGTTCGTCTACATTCAAGCAAACCAACCTTTTGGGGGGACTGCATGACATCTGTGACAACATGTGGTCTAAAATTCCATGGGGCCAAGGTATATTGGCTAGGACATCTACTAAAAAACATAATGTATTGGCGAATATGTTAAAATTCCAATATGGACACCTTCAGCAACCACAAAATGCATGCTTCCAATGTTGTCCCTCTCTTGCAGAAAAATACCATCTCTAAGAGGCAAATTGAGCATGACACCTTATTGAATTGCGGCAATTGCCAGTCAATCTATCTAAAGTATCATTTTTATCCAAAATTCAGTCAGTTATGGTCATTTGTCACAATTGCTTCGAGAACAAGACCAAAGGTCTCCAACTCACCTAGAAATACCCCTCAACTCTTTCTTTCAGACAGACACCATAATTTTAAGGATTAAAGCAGCCACTCTGTTTGAATATTATCCTAAGGCCCTCTTTGGAGCTAAGGAACTTTAATTCTCTTTACTTCCATTCATGGAAGAAGGAAGATGGAGAAAGAAGGAGGATGAAAAGAAGAGGAAAGTAATCACTCCCTGTTTAGCCAAGCCTTAAAGCAACCAGACAGTGTGTCAATCGGCTCGACTGCTGGAGCCCATCCTGGCCTACCATGGGTTGAAACTAGCAAACACAAGCCAATAGCTTAGAAATATTTCGATTGTAGTGCAGGGTCTAGTCCAGCCAGCAATATCTTTTCCTACTTTACAATTTATATTATATGTTACATATAGGAAAACATAAATAGTTAACCAGCCTACAAGAATTCCTATTGAACTTTCCAACTTACAGTTATAGCTCATGGATCCAAACCGTTGTATGGCTTCCTTTCTTCAATAGGATGATTTATAATAGGTATAAATATATATACATACATATATTATACATTACACAGTGTGTTATCCTTAGGTTTCGCTGGGCTGAGCCTGGGGGTGGCAAATTTGACACGACACGCTAACATGACTCAAGCACAACACAAAATAGTGGATTTGACTTAACCGTGTTCGGATCGTAATTGTGTTGAACCGAATTAACATGATAATTAAATGTATCATGTTTGTGTTTGACCCCATCAATCCTTTTATAACCCGATTTGACCCATTTAACTAAACATGTCATGTTTGTGTTAGAAATGACCCTAATAGTATAAAATTTTAATTAAACGTGTCTTGTCGTGTTGGGTCCGGTCTTGACCCATTTATTAAACAGGTTAACACGGGTCAGGTTTGTGTTACTTATTTAATAATCGTAGTGTACTCATGTCAAGATTCCTTCACACATAGTTGTCAAATGCGCGCCTAAGGCTCCTCAAGGCTCAATAGTTGCGCCTGGACCAAGGTCAGGCTAGGCCCCTTCAATCAGGCGCACACCTTTGCATTTGAAGCCCCAGGTGAAAGTCGCGCCTCAGACGCGCCTAATATAAAACTTTTTTTTTCCCTATTGTTAGCATGTGATGTATTTTTGTGTTATGGTGGACTCTAACCATACAATACAGTCCTAGAAAAAGAAATAAAAAGGGTCGATCGATAGATTCGATACAATCAGTCGATTTAAGGTTTTTTTGAAAGTTAATACATAGTGGGACGAGTTCTCCGACAACTTTTTTTTTCATTATTACAAAAAACATAGGAAAGCTTGAAATTGGAATATTATGTATTCGATCGACACAATCAGTTGATTTAAGGCTTTCTAGAAGATAACACACAGTGGGACGAGTTCTCAAACAACTTCTTTTTTTAATTATCACGAAAAACATAGGAAATCTTGAAATTGGAATATTATGTATTCTCATTTTGTAGTTTGATATTCTCATGTTTTTGGCTAAACAGTAGTTTGAGACTGTTGAACAACTGTTGCTACTAGTTTTGTATTATTGGCTACAAATTTTATTTTATTTTTAACTTGCACCTCGATTCAGTCAGGCCGGCGCCTCACTTTGCGCCTTGCGCCTCAGGTTCCAGGAGACCTCAACACCTTTGTGCACCTTGAGCCTTTAACAACTATGGCCCTTCATACGAATAATAATCGTGTTGTATTTGTATCGACCCATATAACAGGATACTCATGTTATGACATGACATGAATATGACATGGCAACTCGAATTGCCACCCCTAGCCAAGCCTAAGAAGCCATCCCTAATCCAAGCCCAAGAAATTGATTGGCTGATAAAATGTATCCCAGCTGGCCCTACATGCCAATACACCAATCCCAGCCCCTATGATGGCCATGGCAGGGCCTTCGTGCTCTGCAGAACAGCAACCTAATACATGGGCTAAAAAAACCTAATTTTTAAGTCCTTAACATGAAGCACTTCAATAAATTGACAATTAACATGGCATTTATTCTAAAACATAATATGTGATTATTTTGTTAAAAAATAATTGAGGAATGTAAATGGCAAATCCATTATGCCTTCCTCACAGCACATCAATTGACACCTCTCTCTCAATACAAAACCGAAGCTCAACAAACCCCCAACCAAATTCTTAATTGAACCTATGTCAAACTCCCCTCAATCCTAATGGAACCTCAACTTGGTGGCAGAAGTGTTCCTATAGATGATGGAACCATAACTCTACGCAGGTTACTTGTGGTGCATGGATTTTATAGTGAAAATTATCCATGACTTTAAGAAAAGCTCACTATTAGCTCTACAGCATGATTAGTGTTCTTAAGTATGACAGTAAGTTGTTGTGGACCCAAAAACACCATTTTGTGGTCTATTTGTAAAATTTAATATTCTTCGTGATTCGTGTTTGAAACTGAATGGCAATCTGGTTTGTCCAAAATTTTAGAAGGACAAATTCGTGTATTAGATCATAATACATTTTTTTAGAAAATTCTTGTTATGTTTAAGTTGCGATATGTAAATTTTGTGAGGTTTTGGGTTTCCTTGCTTTAGAAGAGTTTGGGTTACGCTATTTTAAATAGGATGGTAATGATTAGTTCCTATCCTTTTTTTCTCGTAATATTTTTAATGTCTATTCCTCGTTAGTAAACGAGAGAAAATGATATTTAAAAATTTATATATAGCTCAAATTGTCAATATATAGACTTCAACATCAAAAAAAGAAATAGACACTGCTTGGTGATGGCACTAATAATCTTCTAAACAACCTGACTATGAAGCACTAATAGATAGGGGTGGCAATATAAGGTGAAATCAGCATAGATTTAACTGGATTAGGCTTATCAGACTGGGCCAAGTAGTGCTTCTATATAAGCTCTTTTAAAACATCCAAGTTTACATTGTGCTCATTGTCTAAGTTACTTAAATTTTGAGAAATCAACAAATGTTTGGGCACAATAGAGATAGAAGATTAAATGAGACTTCACTCAAAAACCTAAAATGCAAATCAAGCATGCACAACTTATAGAATTTGATAATTCATACAGAGTGCAGCACAAGCAAGAAATGGGCTCCGTTCATATATTTACAGGTTAGCATATAAATGTTCAAAGGATACCCTAGAGCATCTAAAAAGAGGAAACTGAAGCAATAAAAAAGATATCTCACCCACTTTTGACTAATATAAATTGGAGTTGATGCAGTACCTTAGGTGGTTTAAATGGATAATCTGGAGGGAAATGAATGGTAACTAGAAACACCCCACCCGCATAAGGACTGTCAGGAGGACCCATAATGGTTGCTTGCCAGTGAAACATGTCCTCCGCAACGGGGCCTAACAATTATACCAAAGCAAAGATAAATGAATTGGATAAATTGATGTAACAATGATCTAGAAAACTTGTTTCACATATCAACTAACATGTGTTCATTTTTACTTCGCGAGTAAACCCTAAGTATTATTTGTGAATTTATGACTTAAACAAATTAGATAGAAACTCAGATCAAAGCTTCAAACTCAATCATGCACAAGGTATATATATTCTACTCAAATAAATGATCACCAAATTGCATACAAATATGTAAATACTGCTCACGTCAAAGAGTAAGGAAAGACCAATGTTCGCTGTCTACAACTAATAATGACTTCTTATGTGCATAGATACTGCTTTTTTCAGTAAGGTACATATCATACAACTAACAACTTGAAGGAAAAACCAGAAATCTAACTTGTATAGGTGGTAAAGAATCATATTGTTTGATTGTAGTGTGGCTTTTTTTATCGAAAAGAAACTTGTAGGGTTACTAGCACTTCTAAAGAGTCATAAATCCATATCGAAACTACTCTTGCCATGTATGATTGATGATTGAATTATCTGGCTAGATGTACTCCCTACTCTCTAGATGTTTATCAAGATGAAAAAGTTACATAAAATCACAAGCAGCTTAGATCTAGGAATGTGTCCAAAAGAAATGAATGTACCATGGTAACATTAAGAGTGAAAGTGACGGAATAGTAAAACTAAATCGCAAGATACCAAAAACCTTCAACAATTATGTTGAATTATTTTTTTAAAAAGAAAAGAGATCAAAAGGACTACAAAACAAGAGAAACATGAAAAGCATTACCCAAGGTATGAAGATATGAAGAAATACTTTAAGAGTTATGAAAGTTGTGACCAATCAAGTCAAATAAACAATTTTATTAGACACTTATACAGCCAGTTCTACAGTATGGTATACAATTCGGGACCATCAAGTTGAAGACAATAAAAAGACTAAAGGAAAGTGGAAGGAGCCAGTGAGAGCAGAATTATGGCCTACAAAATCATGGCTGTTCTGGTGGAAGTAATGACTTGATAAAATCAAAGTGAATAAGGAACACTGGTGGAGGTTTCTCTAGAGACAAACAAATGGCTAGAACAGTCTGTCGAAGAAGCCCTCATATTAAAGACAGGTATACTCCCTACTTTATGCTAAGATTTGTAAATATATTGTGTGTGAGAGATAAGTCGAATACATGAGGTATCAGCCAACTTGATTGCTTCAACATTTAGTGTTAAACAAACTGAAAGGAGTTTGATGTCACCTAATAATGATGAAGGTGAAAGATCAACTACCGAGCAAGTGACTAAACATCTTTGCAGTCATCAATATTCCCAACCTAAGTAAATCTAAGGGCAAAAACTCGGAAAGGTAATATAAACTCTCTATAGGATTTTGGCACAAAGACAATAATAAGGTACTATATGGAGCTGCTTTGCAAGTCCAAGTGGGTAAATTTAAGGATCCATTAAGTTGAGCAAAATTTGCTCGCAGTGCCATAACAAGAATAACAAGACAAATTAATTTCCAGGGGAAACTCAAATGCCCCTCAGCAATTTATCAATGTGATAAAATTTCAAACTCCCCCCACCCCCAAAAAAAAAATGCTCCACCTCCACCTACATAATAAATCATGCCAATATTCAAGATTAATATTAAAGGAGAAATGCGATAGAAATTACAACTTAGGATCCAACTAGACTAGTTGAAGCTCATTTGGATGTCAATCGGTTAAAAATCATAAGACTTTTCAAGTCAAGGATTGGCAAAACAACCTATTAGAACACCTAATTTAACCAAAACAGACCACAACTCTCAGATCAAAATGTAAAAGAAAATTGAACATTTGCTACTTATGATCATGCACAAGACAAGGACAATATATACGTATATTTAAACATGTAAACATCTACATGCATATAAAATACAAATTCTAAAATCCTGGTCCATAAAATAAAAAAGAATTGCTGTTTCGTGAAGTATCAAATCTCAACTAAATCTCCGATGGAGTTCCAACATAACTGAAAGATCTCAAACGACCCCATTATGAAATTTAGTTTGTGTTTCAAGACAAAATCCAAATCAATTTGTTCACAAAAACAGTATTAACTCCATCAACCCCTAAAAGTCATCACAAAACACAGCTCATTTCCGGAAATGTCATCACAACATCGAAAATTGAGTAAGACCTCATACTTTGAGCAAACAAAACCTAGGATCGGTAAGACCGAGAGCTTGAGATCTAGAATGATGACAGATCGTACCTGCGCTGCAAGAGGTAGGAGGATCCTTCTGGAGATCCTTGAGTTCTTTCAGGATCCGCTTCGAAGCCATAAAGAAACCCTAACTCTCGAATCCCAGAAACAAATCAGCTTGATAATACATATATATATATATATATATATATATATATATATATATAGTGAGATATGTATTATGTATATAGTGAGAGGTACAATTGAAGTATCAAAAAATCATTGAGGATAGAGAGAGAAAGCGCACCTGTGAGATCAGATCCTCCTCCGGTCTGGTTATTAGTTTCCGAGAAGGAGAAATGAGAATGTGTTTGGAAATGAATTTATAAAGAATCAGCCAATTCTGGGTCACGAGAAGCGCTCGATCGATTCGCTATTGGTTTATCTACCTGTTGGGCCCACTTGATAGAATAAATGACGTGTTATTTTCTCCTCCTGAGTCCTGAGACGCGTTGTTACCAGTTGATCCTCCTCAAAGGCTAGTCAAGACTCAGTAGTCATTCGGTAACATGAGTGCGTTCTCTCTCTCTCTCTCTCCGTCCGTTTGACTACTGTATAAAATGAGTGCGCTCGCTCTCTCTCTCTCTCTCCATTTGACTACTGTTTTAAATGGGGATAATGCTTGGTTGAGAGCCACCAATTTTCTTCTCCTTACTTATGTGGACCTGCATATGGGAGTTGAAGAGAAAAAAAAATAAATAAATAATGAACTTTTTGTTTAACCCACAAAAAATAGATAATATTCATCTTAAAAAAAATAAAATTTTGAACAACTGTTTTAATTTTATTAGTCCATATAAGTAGAGAAAATAAAATTGGTACTGTCAGTTCTACTTACCAGTGTGTAGGTGAGCCCTTCTAATCGCTGATATGTTCCAATAAAAAATAAACACATCAGCAATAATTACAAAATTAAATTTAAAATACAATAAATAAGTATAATAAATGAGGTTTAAAATGTAATAAATAAGTATAACAAATGAGATTGACCTCATTTGTTATACTTATTTATTACACTTTAAAATTGATGTGTTTATTTTTTATTGGAACACATAAGCGGTCAAGAGGGCTCCCCTACACACCTGTGAGTAGGTAAGTATTGTCCTAAAATTTATCCACTCGTTTTTGTGTAACATAAAATTTATTTGCATGCGTACAGACCTTTCCTGTAACATAAAATTTACTCTAGTCACTCTATGTGACTTAAGTTTTCACTTGACAGTTCGTTGAGCTAATATTGTTGTCATTAGTTATGTGTTACATACTCAAGTCAGTATGCAAATTTTTATCTAAAATTTCAGCAGCTCCTTAGAATTGGATTATTATAATGGTAAAACCTTTAAGCCATTAGGATTGATTCAATCATGGTTGTCCCTATCTAAATAGATTACGATATGGTTCCTGCAAAACCTTTTAGTCATTAGGTTTGATTCAATTATGGTTGTCCCTATCTGTATATATAGATTAAGATATGGTTCCTGCAAAAGCTATCTTATTTCAACAGAAGTAATTTAAAGAGATCAATTTCAACAAAAGCTGGCAGAATAGTTTTATTTCCCTGTGAAATAAAGGGAGAACTTGTTAGATGGTGAAAGAAGACTCACTGCAACCGTTGCTTCAATATCCCTAGTTATGGTTGAGCCAAGACACTAGATCCAAATGCACAACAATTCAAGTGAGTGTGGTGTGAGCGTCCCTGGGGTGCAATGAGGCCCAACATTCCTTTTACACAAGTGGGCATTATATGACTAGTCTGAAAGCTACTTGCATATGACAGAATGCAGCTTAATTTCAATAAAGTTTTCTTCTCCAATGGTTCATCTGTATGGTCATGCCATGTTTGTTTCCGCATTGATTCACTTTCAGAACGTTGGGGAAAAATAAAATCAAAGTCCCTAAATGGAGATCCATTTATTGATTCAATGCACCAAACAAGTATTACCAGTTATTCACATATCTGGTTCTGAATATGCTGCTTTAGAGTAACAACCTACCAGTAACCAAAAGGACAGCATAAGAATAAACCAAAGTTAAATTTGTGATCCGTGGAGGAACTCATCCTAAAGTGTCAATTATACTAGAAAAATAGCAATCAAGAATATTGCCATAAGATGATTCCAAACAATTTACTAATCAAGTAGACCTAGTGATACAAAGCACACCGGCATGCAAACGCACAAAAAATATGAAAAAGACATATATTCTGATCCATAGTACATCTGACTAGAAAAATAGCTTATCATGGGCGCCAACAGGCCACTGATACATCGATACATAACCTGACTTGACTCTGCCTTAAACTGGGATTAGGTTGATTAACTTACCAAGATTTTGTTCACTGAGCAGGTGAAAGGTACTGAAAATGATAATACGAGACAAATTTGCAGTTGGTCCCTCATTTTGGAACTGAGGCTTCTGTACTGAAAACATGCAGCGGTGGTGTTGAATTTTCAGATTTGGCTTCAGAAGCCCGATTCTCAAAATCAGCCTGCCTGACATTTTCAATCATTCTCACCACATCCAACATTTTAGGTCTCTGGTCTGGCATCCTTACTACACACGACATTGCAATCTGCAACATCTCCACCATCTCTTCTTCTATATTTGGATACCTCATGAGCTCTACATCAAACACTTCTCCAGTCCACTCTTCTCGGACTACTGAATGAACCCACCGGACCAAGTGAATGACCTCATCACCACCTGTGGTGTGGACAGGTGACTTACCAGTGAGGAGCTCCAGTAAAAGCACTCCAAAGCTGTAGACATCAGAAGGCTGTGATGCTTTCCGAGTATCCGTCACTTCTGGGGCTCGGTAACCAGCAGCACGGGCAATAGGCAGAGCCAATGGGCTCATTATTGTTGATAGACCAAGATCTGATACACAACCGCATTGCCGAGAGTTGAGGAAAATGTTTGAGGATTTGATGTTGCCATGGACAAGCTTCCCGTTATTCTCCGCATGGATACGAGCAATACCTCTTGCTGCTCCAGTGGCTATTCTCAAACGGGTTTCCCAATCTAAGGGGATCCTCTCCTGCCCTCTTTTCCCTGCAACATTGCAAACGCATTAGAGGATAGCTGAAGCTCTATAGTCTGTAAGCTCTTCACATGGACAGACAGGCAGTAAGGAGGAGTGTGGAGACTGGGGGAATAGAAGCACGTGTCATATAGCATGTCCTGCCTAGAAGATCACGAAGCTGGAAACTGGACACACCTCTGCAACTTTGTAGATACATATATATATATTTTTTCATAGTTAACTTTTGTAGATATACGATAATTCACAACTCTCAAAACCAGCAAAATGATAGCAAAGAGAAAAATCGCAGAAGATTTTCATTTTTTTTTTCTTCTTTTGGCTCAGAAATGTTTGCAAATTGTACAAAAAAGCTCCAGACAAGGTTCTGTGATCACTGTGAGTATGCTACGATAGAGTAGTATTCAGACCACCAAATAAATGATCCTTAACCACATCAACGCTAATGGTCAGGTATCTCGGCTTTCCCCAAATCCTTCGTGGCTCGTGGCTCACTAATTATGTTTCTTATTTCTACATGGATTATGAAAAGCTGGCAGCAAAGAAACCTAAAATGCAGCATTAGTTTAGCCAAAAATGAGTTTTATATGGAATGAGATGAGCTACACTTTTAGGAATATTATAATTGTGTTTCTATTTTAGAATTGTAATTTTTTGTTAGGCACGTCTTGGGTTTCAAGTAAAAGTGTAATCCTTGTACAACAAGGAATGGGTTTGGAGACTCTATAAATAGAGGCAGAGTTAAAGAGAGAGAGAGAGGAAAAAGATGTAAGGGGTTGGTGAATGCCAGAGGGAAGATGCCAAGAGAGAGTGGAAAAGTGTATGTGGTAGGTATGTTTTCCGCGTTTTGTATATTCTCTTATCAATATAGTGAATCTCTCTCCATGGACATAGCCCTAGTGTTGGGTGAACCATGTAAAATATTGTCCTGTGCGTAAATGTGTTGTAATACCCCAGAATTATGACGTCATTTACTTTAATTTAAGTGCCTTGTATTATTTTATCATTTTATGTGAATTGCTATGCCTTAAATTATTTTATCATTTTATGTGAATTTCTTTGCCTTTATATTTTTTTCATTTTATGTGAATTGTTTTTCCTTTATATTCTTATCATTTCATGTGAATTATAAAGTTTGATATTTTATCATTTCATGTGAAGTGTTTGGTCTTTATAAATTGCATTGCCTTTATATTTTTATTATTATTTTATGTGAATTGTTTTTATTGATTGTGTATTATCTGGTTTAAATCTTTTAAAATGCTTTAGATTGAGCTAGGGAAGAATCTGGGCTGGAATAGTTGCGCTAAAGATATGCTTAAGTTGATGGGCCAGGGTTATGGGTATATTATTTTATTTCTTTTATTTTGTTTTAGTTTAATTAGTTTTTAGAAAAAAACAATAATAGAATAATAATAATTAAGACAAAAGAAAATAGGAGATTAAGGTTTCTGCCGTTTGCTTTACGAACAAAAACCAAGAGTGTAAACGAAAGAGAGAGGGGAGAGAAGGAGCAATCAGGTGAACGAGTTTCGAATCGTCAAAAAGGCAAGTTTGATTCTTCTCTTCCCCTTTGAATCCGTATGCATAGTCTAAGTTTGAGGATTAAGTTTATGTTAAAAATTTGTATATAATTGTATGTTTATTTTCTGTTGCTTCCTATTGATAAATTTCGTGAGAATTGATTTTGCTAGCTGTATATAGGAATATAGATTTATGTATGAAAGAATATATGCATATATATATTTCATGTATGTGTATATTGTATAGAAATTGTTCATGCATGAACTTGGGATGGAAAGAGATGTTAATTCGTAAACCTTCTGTGTTGTGATTGTCAATTAAACGACCATTGATCTTTAGGAAAACAGATTGTTGAGGAATTTGACT
Source organism: Cornus controversa (assembly GCA_026545225.1). Lineage (NCBI taxonomy): Eukaryota > Viridiplantae > Streptophyta > Magnoliopsida > Cornales > Cornaceae > Cornus > Cornus controversa. Next base: position 65,906,676 of record CM048847.1, read on the forward strand.
TTAATTTTTTGAAATTTTGCAAAGAATCCTAGAATTTGTGAATTCGGGGTTTTCGATTCGGGACATTTTTGATAGGGCTTTTTGCACCAAAGGGTAGAGGGGATCAAAAAGAGAAGATTGATACAAAAATCGGGGTGAACGGAGGTTAGAGGACTCCGAAAAACGCGCCGAAAAAACCCCTAGCACGCTGGGGAAGAAGGCCCCAGCGGGCACGAGACCCCCATGCGTGCCGCCGGCACGTGGGGGCACATCCGACCGGTGGCCGGAATGGAATTGTTGGGCCCCAGTCTCGAGGGCCCACCTCTGGGTCCAATATGGGTCCATTCCGATCTAGTTTGATATTTTTTTTATATTTTTGAAATTTTTGGAAAAACTTGAAAATTCAAAAAAATCATTTTTTATAAATACTTTTATAATTCCAAAAATTCTCAAAATTTTATGTCAACTTCCTGAGGGTTTAAGGAGCTTGGGTTTTAAATTTCATGTCAAAATGATTTCCTCTTGTTTTTAAATTGATTTTTAAATTGAAAATTTGGATTTTTCATCTTCTTTTATTTTAGAAAATACTTAAAAATTTTCTAAAATTCCCAAATTTTTACTGTAACTTTCTGGATGTTAAATGAACTTGGGTTTGAATTTTCATCCCGAAATGAGCTTCCCTTGTAGTTCAATTGATTTTTAAAGTGTCTAAAAGTTGGGTTTCCACCTTCTTTTATTTTAGAAAATATTTTAAAATTCTAGAAAATTTTAAAAAAATTCAGATAACTTTATAAGGATGAAATACACCTAGGTTTTAAATTTTAGATAGAAATGAGTTTCCTTTGTGGTTGTATCGGTTTTAAAAGCATGCCCCAACACTATGTTTTATTTTCTTTTACTTGAAAAATATTTTTAAAATTTCTAAAATTTCCAGATAATTCCAAAATAGTTAAACATGGTTTTTTGAAATAGAATAGGCCCGAAAACCTAGATTAGAGTTAGGTTTTGACTCCCTCGAAGGTTTAGATACATTGGAGGTTTGGTTGGGTATTTTATCCTATAATGGATGCTTGTTTTCTTCTTGAAGTTATAATTATCCACGATACACTTGGTATAGTTTATTTGTGAATGAGTTATCTCTTTGTGATGATTGGATACCCGATAATTTAAATCCTTATGTCTTGTGCATTTTCAATAATTGTGCACATTTTTCTTATTCATGTAATAAGGTATCTATACATTATATATAGCATGTAAGGATTGCCCAGGCGTGTTAGGATCGCCAATACCTAATAAGGTATCTATACATTTAAATTGGCATGTAAGGATTGCACAGACGTGTCAAGATCACCTATACCTAATAAGGTATCTATACATTATATTTGGTATGTAAGGATTGCCCAGGCGTGTCAGGATCGCCAATACCTAATAAGGTATCTATACATTATATTTGGCATGTAAGGATTCCAGGCATGTCAGGATTGCCAATACCTAATAAGGTATCTATACATTATATGTGGCATGTAAGGATTGTCAGGCATGTCAGGATCGCCAATACCTAATAAGGTATTTATACATTATATTTGGCATGCCAAGATTACCTAGCTTTAATAAAATGCATGCATATGTTTTTTTTATTTTGAACTTAAAGAATGTGTTCATTGCTTATGATAAAGGTTTTAATGGAACATGGTACAAGATGTAGTAACCCATGTGGACGGGTGTGAGTGGGCGGGTGCGAAGACAGACACTGGGCTGAGCTACCACACTGACAGGGTGCTCAATCCCACATCGCCTGGGTGTGGAAAAGGGGATGTGCTTATATGTAGTATGTTCTCTTCAAATGGTATGAGGCCTTTTGGGGTAAAACCCAAGAGTAAAACCGTGCAGGCTCAGGCCCAAAGCGGACAATATCATACCATGTGTTGGAGCGGGGTATTACAGTTGGTATCAGAGCCTGAACCCAGCCGGAAGTGTGCCGACGAGGACGTCGGGCCTCGTAGGGGGGTGGATTGTAGTAACCCATGTGGACGGGTGTGAGTGGGCGGGTGCGAAGACAGACACTGGGCTGAGCTACCACACTGACAGGGTACAGGGTGCTCAATCCCATATCGCCTGGGTGTGGAAAAGGGGATGTGCTTATATGTAGTATGTTCTCTTCAAATGGTATGAGGCCTTTTGGGGTAAAACCCAAGAGTAAAACCGTGCAAGCTCAGGCCCAAAGCGGACAATATCATACCATGTGTTGGAGCGGGGTATTACACAAGATGACTTTTATTTTGAAAACATGAACTAGGTAGGGAATGACCAATATGTTTATACCTATACCTATTAAGGTATCAAAGGATAAGAATGGTGGCATGATAGGATTGCTTAAACTTGATATTATTTCATATTATGTTTATTTTTGCTGAACTTAAGGAATGTGTTCACTTTTGCATAATAAGGGTTTGGGTGAAACATTATAAATAATGACTATTGTTTTGGAAACATGAAACTGGATAAAAGAATGACTTGTATGTTAAATCTATAGATTTCTTTTGTAACCCTTATACTGAGGGTATGTATAATGGTTCTCTGATTGGGATGTAGTAGATAGGACTTACTCGTTGGTTTAACCCACTTTGTTGATATTTCAGGTTTCAGACAGGTTCCACTGCGAGGATAGAGTTTTAGGGTTGGTTGTGGCAGACATCTCTTCTAATCGGTCGCAGGGTAGAAACCTATCCTCTTATTCAAGAGTCAGACTATGAACTCTTTTGGAGATTTTGGTTGTTGGTTTTAAATTAGAGTCTTAAACTTTTGTTCATTCTAGTTAAGGGGTCCTTGGGTTACGGGACTTCCAAATTGTATTACCAGGCATATAATTATTTATTTAACGGTTATTTCAATTCAGTAAGATTTTCTGTTCAGCTTTTAGAAATTATTTCATTATGTCTTTTGGTTTTTATGCTTGTTGCTATCAGTTGTTAGTATCTCTCAGGTTTTGTATATGAGATTAACCACCTCATGCGCGAAATTTTGTGGGGGTATTACATGTGTTTAATTGTTATTTCCATATATGTTTGTGTGATTATTAATGTGATGATACGCTTCTGTTGTGTCAAATGAAAGGGAATTGATTTCCAACATACACTACAAAAAACTTTAGCATAAAGAGTTTGGGGAAGAATTTTGTCAAAATTTTATCTTTGGGCTTGCCCAAAAATCCTGGGAAAGATTAATAATTAACAGAAATACTATATATGATGGCTTAGTCAAACTCATATTGAAGATAAACTAATTCTTTTTTAAGATAACTCTGCACGTTTATGGAAAGCTGGCTGCTGGCAGCACAGAACCTAAGAAATATATTATAAATCCTAAAAGGCAGCATTAGTTTAGCAAGAACCGAGTTTGATATGCAATGAGATGAGCCAGACTGAAAAAAACTTTGCCAAAAATTCCAATAGAATATTAATAATAAACAGATATACTATGATGGCTTCGTCAAGGATAAACCAATTCACTTTTAAGATAACTCTGCACCTGTATTATGTCAAACTACTGCTAGGCTTACTGTGTTTATACTTTATAAAGAAAGCACGGTTAACACATGCGATGCCACAAAGTATCTAATAGCTGATTCTCATACATTAATTTCCTGCACAACATGGCAAATCAAAACCAGGGTGAAAGAATGCACAAAATTTAGGTTGAAAGAAAGTCGGACAATGAAATGAAAAGACTGTCAGAAACATAGGACTTTAGTTTTAGGCTTTAATTATCTGATGGCTAGAAGCAGCTTAGAAGGATGTTCGTATCTGCTCCTTCAGCCATAGGATGAGAGTGGGTGGATATTGTAATAGAACTGCAAGGCCAGTTGAAATAGAAGACCACAGCAACAACCTCTCTGAATATTTCAGTATGTGGAAGCCCTATTTGTGTTTCTATATGCCAAAGAAGAAAAAGGAGAATCTGTAGACCATCCATTTATCATCCTTAATTCTATCTGTCAAATTCCATGGTCAAAGTGATTATCGAAGCCTGAAAGGGCCAAAAAGACCGCCACTCAGTGTTTCAACCTTAGTTACCACAGCCCTCTACCTAGAAAACTTGAAAGAATCCACTCATCAGGACCTTAGGATAAAGCAGAAATTTGGTGCATCCATGTTGGTCTCTCACAAAACCCATCAATTCGACCGCTCTACTCAACTTTTGCAAGTCCAAATCCAAAACTAGAGTAGAAATTTAGTGACTACTACAGTCGTACACAAATTAGTTAACAACAAGCTCAATAAAGTTAAATACTTCAATTTATTCCAAGTTCATGATGGTTAAATTTCACATGCTTTCTTCTTTTGTATCATATAGAAATCCAGAAAAGCTAAGAAATACCATAATGATCTGATAAATCAAAATCCAATACGTATAAAAATGAAAGCAGTTAGTATTTAGATGTTGAGAGTAGATAATTGAGAAACTGAAGAGTTGCATAACACATGGAAATTGCAGATATATAATAAAGAAACATACCATGTAACATTGCAGCAACGCTCCCCTGACTGTAATAATCATACACCATCAGCTTCTCATCCTTTGAATAGTAATATGCCCTTAGCTCAATCACATTCTCGTGCTTGATACTCCCAACCACATCCATTTGTTGCTCGAACTCTCGCTTTCCAACACTCACCTCCTTCAACCTCTTTACCACCACGGTGGTCGCGTCCTCTAGAATTGCCTTGTAAGCAATCCCGAAGGTGCCCTTTCCCAGTACCTCAGCAGAAGCCCTCAACAAATCCTCCAAATCAAATGCATAGTTACAACCCTCAAAGAAAACTAACCTATTATTCGCGTCTTGACTTCGTGCAATCGCTTTCTCCGGTGACATATTTCCTTTCTCCAAACTCCTCGGAAACCCATGTTCGATTCTTCTTTTTAAGAAGCAAACAAGTAGCAGAAAAGCAATCCCAATCAGCCCCAGAACACAACCAGCAACTATAATTCCCAGTAACGCTCTATCACTTAGTTTTCTGAGTGTCTTTGTTTGATTAAAGGGCGAAGACACAGGAGATCCGGAACTAGAAGAATTTAGTACTAGCGAAACATTGTTGCCAACGAATACTGAACTCGGAAACTTTCGAAGTGATTTGGGTACAATGCCAGTGAGATTATTATTGGATAAGTTCAGTTGATGCAAATTTGGCAAGTAGAGGTTTGGGATTTCACCAGAAAGCGAGTTGTTAGCAAGATTCAAAACTGCGAGCTGAGTCAAATTCGAAATGGAGTAAGGAATACTATCATTGAATGCATTGTTTGACAAATTAACAATTGTAAGATTCTTCCAAACAGAAAAATTCACGGGCAAAGGACCCGAAAATTTGTTGAACTGAAGGTAGAGAAAAGACAAGTTCTTGAGATTGTAGAGATCAGAAGGGAAAGTCCCATTGATACCATTGGATCTGAGGCTCAAGATCTGCAATGCCGAGAGGCGGCTCAGAGTTTTGGCCGGAATGGGGCCGTGAAATCCGACGCCGGGCAGTCGGACGGCGATTACTCGAGACCCATCTTCCGTACATGCTACTCCAGTCCAGTTGTTGCACACAGAAGAGTGTTCGTTCCAATTGAGAGAGCGAGAGTGAGGAAGATTGCTCGCAAAATCAAGTAATGCTCGCTTATCTTCAACCAAAATCGCAGTTCCTCGCGAGAAAAGCAAACCCACCAAGAAAATCAAAGAGAAAATGTACGACCCTTCCATTTCAACACTCTAGAGTTGAAAAATCTATCAATTCAAGCACTCTTAACCCCACATCTATGCTTTCGAACCACTAAAAGAAGCTGAAATATATATAGATATAGTCATAAATATAACATATATATATATATATAGAGCGAGAGAAAGAGAGAGATGAAAGTGAAGAAAGAGAATCAAATTCCAAGACTAATGTCGAAAAAAGTAGAGCGGGTGTCTGAAATTGGCATAGAAAATGGAGGTGGGAGAGGATTTGAAATAGGCATAGTAGTCAAAAGGGTGTTATTTTACAGATGGGTTTTAATCAGAAACCGAGCTTTTCTTTTTGTTGTTTGTTCTTTAACTTTTTGGAAGAGTGCCAAGCCCGAGAGAGTTTTTCTGAAAGAAAGCAATGAAAAGAAGTTTACTTCTTCCTAGAGAGCTGACCTGAGCTGATAAGAGATCTATCTATCCGAGTCGTTAAGGGTCGAACAACTCGGTCTCTATCAACCCACTATTCTGCGAGTGAGTCAGTTCACAAGCGACATTCGATGAGTTGTATTAGACTTTAGCTAAACAAATAGAAAGAGTATACATTATCTAATAATAGGAAAAGCTAAGTACACAAAGCAAATGGAAATGATATCACTGTATTGTAGAGCGAGAGAGTAGAGACATGTGATATATGGAGAGAGAGAGAGAGAGAGAAAGAGTAGAGTAGAGACTAGAGACAGATGGGATTCACCACAGTTCATGGTTCACGCCAAAACATTGGTACGGAATGTAGCAACCGGCGAAAAGATAAAAGTGTCGAGGGTTTTGACGGAAAACAGCTACTTCGACTGCTGTTTTGGTGTGTTTTGTTAAGATGCGATTTATGTGGAGTACTGCCACGCGTCATGATGTGGGACCATCATTTATGATTTCATCAGTCTTTTATGTTGTTTGATCATGAAAGTTAATTCTACAGTGGTATACTGTAAATTCTACCTTTACCCTCTGACTATGAATGAGGGCCCTATTCGGTTTCAGTAAAATCATTATATGGAGTACTGTACTGTTTTAGAGTTTTTTTTTTTTTTTTTTTATTTTTTATTTGTCAATGTTTTGTATTATGCCTTCTGTAAGTTTTTATTAGGGTATGTTTAATTTAATTAATATTTAATCTTCTGTGAAATATTTAAAGTTTGGACAGCATTTCAAATAGTAAAATTTAGTTTTAATTTGAGAAGGCTAAAAATGAAAGATTGATTTGAATGATTTAAAATTTATATGAAAAATTGTTTCAAAAGTAATTTAAGATTTTATATAAATTTAATATGACTTATTCATCTGTTATCTTTCTCACCGATAATTTTCAATAAATTGGAGGGCAAAACTAGCACTAACATCTATCAAGTACGTTTGTCTAATTTTGGCGTTGCCTAAGGATGATAAAAAGTCATTATCTAACCTTATTAATTTTGAAAATTTATTAATTGTAAATAAAGAAGAAAAAAAAGAAATCAAAGGATGATAAAAACTCATTGCCTGACTTATTAATTTTGAAAAGTGAGTACTTATAAATAAATAAGAAAAAAGAAAGAAAAATTATTAAATGGAAAAAGTGATGTTTTCATTATTTATTTTTTGTGCTAAAGATTTATCAGGTACATTTGTCTAATCTTATAGTGCTAATGGGAAGGACATTTGCATCCGAGACAGTTAGGTGGTGCATAACCTCATTTATAAACTCAATGCTTTCTTTAACCTGATCTGATGTGAAATAAGATTTCATATCACAATTTTCACATAATCTGCAATGTGTCCGTTACGATTGGATCACTCTGTTTTTACATTCATTCTATCAATGGAGAAGATCCAGCAATGACTCAAACATCTCACGTGAGTGTTTGGTGTAACACCAGATATGAGAGCTTGATGGATACCAATTATAATATGTCGAGCACTTGCTATCCAACTTAAAAACTTGTTCAGATTTTGACTTATATATCACAACTAAAAATACAATAACAATACATTTATGTAAGATATGATAATGATTCACTGTTGGATTGAGAGATTTATTATAAGATTTCTTTAATTTTTCACAAATCTTAAAACTTGCCTCAATTTAGTGGTTAATAAACAAAGAGGTCGTGTTATTGTGATGAGAAGACTCTTTTAATAACATTACTTCTAAAAAAAATTGCACACCAATGACAAAATGAGATAAATTAAGTTTAGGTGGTGTAGACATTAGACACATAAAATGTAGATCTATTAATGCTGAAGGAAACATTAATTTGCATAGAAGCCTTAAGGCTCTGTTTGGATTGACTTTTGAAAAGCGACTTTCGGCTTTTCAAGCTCAAAAGTCATTTTGGAGAGTATTTGAATTGGTAAAGCGGAAGAGCTTCGAAATCAAAAAAGAGCATTTAAAGGAAGCTAATGTTCTGCTTTTCTTTTTTCTTCTGCATAAAAGCTGAACCAAAATCTTTGACAAACGGGACTTTAGAAGGTAATAAAAAGTAAGTGATGCCAACCAAATTTAACATGTAACCAAGTAAAATTTAAATTTTTAAATATTAGAGTAGACATATAATAAAAAAGCACAATTCATGTCTCCAATCCGTTCATTTTTTATTTATTTTTTTAAAAAAAGTGAGGATAAAAAGGTAAAGCCGCATGATGATGATGATGTTTTAAAATTTTTATTTTATCAATACCAAATTCCAATGCTATATTCCTTTCAAAAACATACACATGTACATATATTAAGTACTCTTGCAAATATCAACCTTGATGACTTAGGTGTTGTTTGATATAAATTGAAAGTTAAGTAATAAAAATTTTAAGAACTAAATTTTAAGTATTGAAGTTTTTAAGTAGTAATTAAAAAATAAATATTTTTGTATATCTCTTTGAATTTTTAAATTCAGCATTCAGTGATAAGTGATGTCTCAGTCATTTAAAATTTTACTTTATTTTAATTGATGTTTACAATTTTCCAGTAATATTCAAATTGCATTATTAAATACACTTAATTGAATAAACGCATAATCTTTTCTGCTAAATTAAGTTATCAAACATCACCTTACTAAGTGGGGTTTATGTGAATTCACAATCCTTTGTCATGAAGCCTACTACATTAACTCACCATCCTCCTTGTCTACTTGGTCAAGTAATAATAAAGAGGTTTCATGTTAGTAAACTCAATCAATTGATTCATAGAAAATATATTATATTACCTTCATTGATAATAGCTAAAAAAAATTGCCCCAAGTTATAAATGTTGGTTGGTAACACTTCTTGTCAAGAAAAAGAATTTCTAAAAGCATAGACTTTGCTAATGGCTGATGATGAAGTTTAGCTTTTAAATTATGGCAAATTGACAATTGTGTCAAACCATCCTCCTGGCTCATACTTATGCAACTACCCTTTTTGGAGCATCCAATAATTGTAGTAGTAGAAAAGAATGTTGCAATATATTGGACTTTTTTTTTGCATCATCCTAAAATCCACACATATATACACCTTTGTGCACATGTTATCCGGTAAAGACTATTTGGATGCATTCTTTTTGCGGGATCTGGGTTGTTTGCTTTGATTTTAAAAGATCAATAATAGGATAAGTATAAAACATTGGCCTATGGATATAGACTTTATTGACAAGAAATCCTATGTGGCTGTCTAATAGATGTTTAAAATATTAGTACTAAATCGATCTGAGTGGATAAATTTGGCCACATTTGTTTAGATAGGGAATATGATTCACAGTCTCAAAATAATTTGAGAGAAGCCGCCTTAAACAATAATAAGATAAATAAAAAAAACAATTAAACTACTATAATAAAATAAATAAATAAATTTAATGCTAATTGGTATTTTCATTAAAAATTGTTCATACTACATCTAGATTATTTTGTTCAGTAAGCATTTTTACTTCAATTATTATCGAGATAACATAATTAAAACAACTCAAGTTGAAGGTTATCCAACAAGAATGACATGTAAACTCTTAAATTTTGTAATTTAGAAAGATAAATAGAAATTGAAGACTTGTAGATTTGATATAATTAATGTTAAATTTTTTGGAGAGAGGATTACAGATTTGAAACAAGGAAATAGTCATGACTCCGTCCATAAATTTATATAGCCTCTAGTGAGTTTGGACTCTAAAGGCCATTAAAATGGAGCAAAAAAGGTGCATTGTGACTTTGATCTTTTGTTAGGTTTGATCATTAATGGACGAATTCACTTGTGAGGATTGTAATTGTTGCCTCATTTATGTCTTCAATATTATTGTAGGAAGAATCGATAATGTAAATATTTTGTTTTTAATATTAATGTATCTTTTTTTATATTAAAATAAATATAATAGGTTGTCTGTTAAAATAAAGATCAATTGCAACCTTTGGTCCTGGCTCATGTTTTCTCATTCATTTTACTTTTTTGCCCATATTCACTATGAATGAACCCGGAATTTATATATACATAAGTGACCGTTGTATTCTTATTTAAATATTATTACTTCTCTAAATCTTTCAACGAATCAGAGTGGCGCAGCGGAAGCGTGGTGGGCCCATAACCCACAGGTCCCAGGATCGAAACCTGGCTCTGATAACCAAACCAGAGTAGCTTCCTCCGCGACGTTTTTTTCTTTGGCTTAAATTGAGCTATTTAATACTTTGGAAATAGAAAACCAAAGAGAGAGTATCAAATTTTTTTTTCTTTGGCTTAAATTGAGCTATTTAATACTTTGGAAATAGAAAACCAAAGAGAGAGTAATCAAAAAATTGTCTGCTGTTATTCTTCATCATCTTTTGAGCAACCAAACAAGAGTAAAATGTCATGCCAATTGAGAACGAAATGGAAAAAAAAGAGAGAGAACCCACGTGAGGAAAAGAAATTACATAAAATTTACTTTTCTTTTATTATCCTTTGATTTCTCTGCAGTCAAACAGAATTTGACTTTTCCCTCCTAAGTAAACATACTTTTTTTTCGGTCAGATCACACGTAAGCATGTTCTATTCGAGTATGTCTACGGTGCATCCGATGGTAAATATGAATTTTATGTGTTGTACATGCGCAGTGAGACCCATTGCGAAGACAATCCATATTTATTCAATATATTTATACCGGATGTATTATAGATCTTCTTGTTCTAATTAAAGTTTTTTGTCTAATATTGTCACTTGTATCAAGAAATTTCAATTTGAAGGGATTTTCTAATCGAGTACGTCTACAATGCATCCGGTGGTAAATATGAATCTTATGTATTGTACACGCGCAGACAATCCAGATATATTCAATATATTTATACCGAATGTATTATAGATCTTCTCGTTCTAATTAAAGTTTCTTGTCTAATCTTGTCACTTGCATTAAGAAATTCCAATTTGAAGGGATTGGGAGTTCAATCTTGGGAGTGCAAATAATTTTGACCAAGTTGGTATCTAATAATGTATGAGTTCCAATTCATGTTGAGCTTGGCCTTTACATGTATATCACGGTCTCACCTTATTAAGTTGGTTCATCTTATAGCTGTGCTTAAAACTTAATAGGATTATAGGAGTATAATTTTGGCGGCCCATTTTTCTCAGAAAATTCCTTGAACTATTGTTTTGCCAATTAACCCCTTCATCTTTTAAAAAGTGACCAAGCTACACCCTTTCAGTTTCGGCTAGTTTTTGATAATTTTTTTACAACCCTTAAAACATTAATTAAAAAAATAAAATGAGATGAATTGTGTGAAATGTCGCCGTTTTGTTCTCTTCACACACCCACGCAATTAATCACTTGGATGTATCAACTTCGTACATATGGCATTGTGGGCGCAGCCCACTTGTTCCACATCCACATTACTGGGACTAGCTCTCTTATGTAGCTTCTAGTGATGATTCAGAGTGTTAACGTTTTGGGCCGAAACAGGGTTCCAACAGAGAGGGCAAGTGGAATGGGATTCAAACCACATGCAAATGTGCTCTTACCTTAACACATAAATTATTAGGTAGTTCCGGATCTACCTGTCTCTGGAAGGGCTCAAAATAATTTAAGATTTTAGACGAAAATTGCAAAAGTGACTTTTTAGCATGTAATATACTAATATCACATCTAGTTAATAAAATGTATTTTAAAATCATTCTTATTGAAATCCTTATATCTAATTGGACTATTTTTTACTAATATATCTCTTAATTTTTTATCAATATATTTTCATTGTCCAAATGCATAGATATTTGTGGAGATATAATATGATTTTTGATTAAGATCAAATTTTTTTTTTACTTGGTTCACTTTCTTCTTATTTTTTTTAAGTTCTTCGTAAATAATTTTCTCATCACACATTTTATTATCATTATGAATCTAAATTACTAATAATTTTTTTCATTATTATATAATCTTCTATTCTTTTAGATAACTTGGTTGTTCATTTGTTGAATTTTCAACTAAATGTTTTGTTGTTTGATTATTAATTATAACGAAAAAAAAGTTGTAATGGGAGAATAAGAAAAAAGTGAGGAATAGGGGGAAAAAAATAACAAAATAATAGGAGAAGATAGGAAATTTTATAATCCCAATTTTTCACAATTATCGGTTAGGTATATATTCAACCATTCATAAAAATCGTGGAATACAGAGAGATAGAGAGAAAAAAGAGGGAGATGGTGAGATAATAATAGAAATTAAGAGTTTTAAAATGTATTAAATTATTTGGTTCACTATTAAATATTGGGGACCTAAAACAAAATTTTAGAAAGTCTAACGATATTAGAATAAAATTATTTGGGTTCACTATTAAATCTATACTATTGGTTAGGTCCTAACAATATAAGGAAACAAAATTTTTAGAAAGTCTAATAATTTTAGAAAATAACTTTTTTAGTAAGTCTTATTAAGACAATAAAAAAAATTAGAGGTCTTCTGTTGGCTGGGGCCTTAGGCAATCGACCTAAGTCGCCAAAGGCACCAGTAGGCCTTGCTTGTCCCGAATCAATAGTACCACGACAAGTTTTAAGTCGATGGTGTTAGTTGAAAAGCTAGAATTTCACCTCTTCTAAAAAGATTGTGGTGGTTAATTGGCACAAAAAATAGTTCAAGGGTTTTTTGAGAAAATAAGATAGATAGTAAGATTTTGTGCAATTTGACTACTTTTCTGTTACACAGCTTGAATTTAGGTTGTCAAACTCGACCTAAATTTCAAATTGGACATGACAAAAATGTCATAAACTTGAACCCAGCCATATTATTTATGGTAATATTATTATTATTATTAATATTAGTTAATCCAAACCTAACTTGAAAAAATATGTTTTTATTGATTTTGTTGAGTTAAAAGTTGGATGGAGTTTGGTCATGAGTAGAGTTGTATATTTTGAGTTTTTGATTTTATCAGTTACCTCTCTCAAATTTATCACCATTATTATTGAAAAGGATCTTTCTATTTGAGCCGAATCGATTTAAGCCGATAAGATTCAATAACTTAGGCCTTGTTTGGAGGAGCTTTCTGACTCTAAAGTTCATTCCATTTAAAAGGCATTTGAAGAATGCCTTCAATAGAAGGAATTTAAACAAAAAAAGTTGTTTGATAGATGTATTTTTAAAAAATTTATTTCACAATTAACACAATTTTATCCTTAAAAATTATTCTCAATATGCAAGTTTTACAAGATAAAAGAATGCAAAATTATCTATAAAATTTGTTACTTAAAATAATTCTGACTTTTTTCCAAAAACAAGTTTTTTCAGTTTCATTTGAACGGATTTTTTTGATTTCGACTTTCATTAAAAGACCATTTTTCTTATTTCACTAAACACTAACATCTTTTTAAAAAATACTTCTTAGACTTGAAAGCCCATTTCAATCCTTCAGGAAGCTCTCATAAACAGACACTTAGTGGTTCGCCATCATTTTGGAAATGGTGTGCCGTGTGTGGGTTTGGGCCAATTTGGCACAACAAACATTTTTCTATTGGAAGAAAATGTGATATCATAGAGATTTTTTATTTATTAAGATTTCAAAATGAATGAAGTTTTGTAATGCAAAAAGTTATTAGGAGAGTGTATTCAACTAGGATTTTGATAGACATTTTTTAAATGACAGACTTTTATGAATTTTTATGCATTTAAGTATAATTCATGAATTTTTATAAGACTTTTATTACATATTTTCATGGATTTGTATAAACTTCTATCAGAGACTTTGATAGATTTTTATAGACTTGTAATTATTTTTTCAATATATTTTATTTATTTGTATCATTTAATTATAATTTTTGCGTACAAGTAAACTAATGGTTCAAGGGGCAAGTATAATGTAAAATGAATAAGCTATCATTTATGATTTATGCTATTTGGAATTATTCAATAGAATTTTTAAGAACCTAGCTATACAAAGTTATATATCCATTCTCATAACCGTGCGAAGAATGATTAAACAATATATGTCAAAATGAAAGTTGAACGTATGATTTAGATTGGGCTGAACAACGTTCCTTCTTTTGTTATTTTATTCATATTATATGTTAAGCTAATGACAAAAAAGTTATGCTCATGGTAAATGAAATATTTTTATATTTTTCAATTTTGTCTCGTTGTATTAAATAGATATGATATATAGGCATGTTTCTTTTATAAAAAAAGAAAAAAAAAAGATTATGCTACAGCGGCGCACACCATAATTTTCACGAAAAGCAAGAGTTATAACAAACGCAAAATAACTGACATTCACAAAAATATAGTGACAAGTTTATAACAAGTTTGAAAGCAAAATTTAAAGGAAAATATTTAACATTCATTACTCAATATCTTTAGTTCTCATTTTTATCATTGTGCTCGACATCTCTCCACATATTCAAAGCTATATTAACTCTCCATTCATTAGCATTATCTCGTTGTTACTCTTGTGTTTGAAAAAATTATTTTTAAAAAATTATAAAAGATAGCTATATACAAATAATTTTTTTGTAACTGAATTTTTAGAAAAAAAATTTTCATAAAACTTACAACAAAACAATTTTTTTTTTGTAAAATTTTCTGGTTTTCATTTATCTCAAATATAAAACTGTTTTAAAAAAATTCAACCACACAGATTCTAAATATCTACTTTTGATGCCCCATAGAATTTTTTTCATATGAAATTCTTTATAAAAAATTATTATTTTTTATTTTGTATATTTAAAAGGTATATAGACATTTGTTTTATTATATGTATTACTTGTTAAATGAGTATAAATATGTACAAGTGTATATAAACATTGTAGTATGTTAAATGAGTATCTAGATGAGAGTAAATCCTTACAAGTGTATATGCATTGATATATAATAAACTGTAAATTTGTATAATTTTTGAATAAATTGTTTTCATATTAAATATAGTGTGGAATGTGGGTTTGGAAAGTAATATCACCATCACAAACCCTATTTTGTGTATATATATATATTATTTTAAGAATTGATATATTTGTTTATAGATCAAAGATCCACTGTACTCTCTGAAATTCGGTTATTGGTTTTGTTGTTATGGTACAAATTGGACTATGCACCAAATTAGGTTTTGACATTGATGATATTTGATATATTGATTATTTTGTTTGTGCGATTCATTTGGTTTTGTTTGTAGTATGACTTTTTTTAAAATTCTAATTAAATAAAAAAAGAGAGAATCTGAGAAGAGAGAGAAAAACAAAAAGTAAAAAAAGAAGTGTACCTTGAGATGGAGAAATGTTGTTCGAATTCTGTAAAAAAAAAAGAAAGGGTCACCAAAATCTATGGAGGAAAGGTTGAATTTGTTATGAGTTTCAGTATTTATAACTTTCACTCTCAAATTTATCAAAATCCAATACTTAATGAAATTCTTCAAAATTTATGACTTTTTTAATTGAATATCGTCAGATTTGTATGAACTCTTTAAAAGTCTGGATTAAATACATCCAAATTTTTAAAATTTTTTAAAATCCTTTAAAATTCTAATTGAATACCCCTCACATTAGATGGTCATGATCCAACATGATATAATTGAGTATAATAAAAATTCAACAAACAAGAAAAATGGACTCTGAATCTAATAATATATTAGTATAAAAAAAGAGTTTAAACATAAATTTTGATTAAATTAGAACACTTACGTGATTCATGACACAGACTATCTAATAATTTCTCTAATTTGTCAATGTGAGAAATTGGTTTTAAGATAAGTGGGTAGCTTGTGTGATTTTGATAAAAGTTGGGGAAAAGAGAGCAGTGCAGAGTGGTGATTGAAGAACGAACAAGCGAGCGAGCATTTAAGTTTCAATTAATGATTGTCTTCTTCTCAATTATAGATCGAAGAAGGCTCGAGTCGCTTGAAGAGCCTCCCATCCGTTCATCACCACAAACTCTCCGATCTTTGCCCAATCATCAGATCCGAAAATGAACGACACAGATGTTTCCAAGCAGATCCAGCAGATGGTGAGATTCATCCGCCAAGAAGCCGAAGAGAAGGCCAACGAGATCTCTGTTTCTGCCGAAGAAGTAAGCCAATTCTCATCGGAACTCCAATTTATTTGCAAATATCATTCAATTAATATATATGTATGCGCCTATGTATGTGTTTTTTAGAGTGATATACCAATAGATAGATAGTTACGTATAGGTATAGATATATACTGGACTTATATACGAACGTTACGGTTATCATAGGAATTCAACATCGAGAAGTTGCAGCTGGTAGAAGCGGAGAAGAAGAAGATCAGACAAGAATATGAGCGTAAAGAGAAACAAGTTGAAGTTCGGAGGAAAATGTATTTTACTTAACTGTTCTCCTTATACGTACACACCACACACATGCACATATTTATATCTTTGTGTAGTTACACTGTTCAATTTCAACCGCTGTGGTTGGAATGGGTTGAGGACAATTATAAATCAGTCTGTTGATGTGATCTAGTTTTTATTGTTTCCTTATCTGATCTGACTGAACTGATTGTGGAGCGAATTATTGTTGAAGTGGATTTGATTGCTCAGTTTCTGATGTTTTTCACATAAAAATTAGACTTTTTTTTCTTAATGTTGGATCATGTCCTCTAGATCTGTGTTACTCGTTGGTTTTTTGCTACTTTCTTGAGTTTGTGTAAAGAGGTGGTATTAAGCATATATTAATAGGGGCGCGCGAAGGCATGGGGAGGGTTAAGGGGCAACCTTCCCTCGTGAATATAGTCTTTTAGGCGACGGAAAATTGAGTTGTTGTGGCCTGGTGGCTTGAGAGAAAGGCTCGTCAGCCGTACCCACGGACTGACAAATGGACTGGACACATGATGTTAGCATGACGTCATGATAGCTGTCAAGGATTTGTGCCAAGAGCTCTATAAATACCGGAGCACTTGTGGCACAAGAGGAGATTCTGGCAAATCATGGAGGAGCCCCTCCCAGTTTGAGATTCCTTTTGCCTTCTCTCTCTCCCAATCAATCCTCATCTCCCAGTCTCCTTTCACTGTTGCCTTGAGTGTGAATCATTCCTCTAGCACTATTGAACCCGACTATTTACACTTGGCGACTCCACTGGGGAGGATGGTTTGACACCATGGCTGGTTCAAGGTAATGGTTTGTGATAATGGAGAGAGATTCTTGAGAACAAGAGGAGGAGGATAGATTCAATGGTTCTCTGGCTTTGTTGTGTGCGATTATGAGAGTTCGGTGAGAGAGAGTGAGACTCAGAGATATTTGTTCATCATCACTGCCGATCGAGTCCCTGTTCATCATCATCACCAATCGAGTTTCAATCCATTACATCTTCGATTGAGTCTGTGTTCATCATCATCGCTGATCGAGTTTCTACCGATTGAGTCCCTCTTCATCATCATCGCCGATCGAGTTTCAGTTCATCATCATCTCTGATCGAGTCTGTGTTCATCATCATCACTTATTATCGTCGATCGAGTTTCTACCGATTGAGTCCCTGACCATCATCATCGCCGATCAAGTTTCACTTCATCATCAACTCCGATTGAGCTCGTGTTCATCATCTTTGCCGGAAACATAGATCGCTGGAAGCATCCTCACTGGCACCACAGATCGTTAGAATCACAGATTGTTGGAAGTATCATCGCCGGCACCACTGATCACTGGAATCTTCATCATCTGAGTCTTGAGATGCCGGAATCATCATCGTTGGAGTCTTTATACTCTTGAGTCATCATCATCGGCGACTTGAAATACAGAGATCTTCATCGTGACCAATGGTTGTTGGATTCTCAGTTCGCCGTATCTGTATTAATCTTCTGTTCATCTCGTTTCACTATATTGGTATAAACTTTATGATCTTCTCTCTTTCACACTCACAGGTGCACAATAGTTAGATCAATTACATATGCATGCGCACATTCTCACAGGCACACTTGTTGGGGTTTACTTGTTGACACACACTCTCGCAGGTGCACAACTCTCTGTTTATATATGCTCTGGTCGTGATTTTATGATTTCTAAGATCATGAGTTTGTTTTGATGATCTCGAAGTTGCTGTTTGTGATCTTGCTGATTTCTATTGTTGTTTGGTGATGAATCTATTGATGTTGCTGAATTTTTTTTGTTGCAGTCCACCATTTTCTGTTAAGTTGAAATTTATGTAAATTTTCTGGTAAGATGAAATCTATATGTTGATGTCCAAAATTGTGTGTTGTTGAGTTTTCAATATTTTGATTTGCTGTTCTTAAGATGCTGATTTGAAATTCTATATTGCTGTTTTGAGATTCTTAAGTTGCTGGTTTGAAATTCTTTATTGTTGTTTTGAGATTCTCAAGTTGCTGAAATTAAATATATTTTTGAGCTGTATAAGTGCTGAAATTAACTATGTGTTTGAGCTGTGTAAGTGCTGAAATTAAATCTGTCTTTGGTGAGTTTATATGGCTGTTTTGGTAAGCTTAATATGTTGAGTTCATCTTGATAATATGTTGGTGTCATATAACTGTTTTGCTGGTTTATCATTGCCGATATATAAGTTAAATTGCTGAAATTGCTGATTTTATATGGATGATATGCTGATTTTACATGGCTGAAATTGCTGATTTTATATGGATGATGTGCTGACTTTACATGGCTGATATTGCTGATTTCTTATGGCTGAAATGCTGATTTTATATTGCTGAAATTGCTGATTTTATATGGCTGATATTGCTACTTTCATATTGCTGATATGCTGATTTCTTGTTGCTGATTTTGCTGAACATTAATTGTTGGTTTTGCTGAACATATTGACTTTGTTGAACCTTTAATGCCGATTTTGCTGAACCCAAAGTGTTGATATGAGCTGCCATCTGCTATACTTGTTTTCACAGTTTTTGTGCTACTAAACTTCAATTCTAGTTGCAATCTAGCCTATTTAAAAACTGGTACACCTTCTAGCTTGTTGGTTCATTGCTAGACTTATGAACCACACACGTCAAGGTTCTGAAAAAAGCGGTCGTGGGTGCTTTAACTCATGAAGCGGTCGAGGGTGGCTTTAACCCACGCATGTTCTGAAAAAGCGATCATGGGTGCTTTAGCTCATGAAGTGGTCGCGGGTGGCTTTAACCTGCGAAGGTTCTGGAAAAAGCAATTATGAATAGGCTTTACCTTGTGAAGGTTTAGTGGTCGTGAGTGCTTTAACTTATGAAGGTTGGCGGTCGCGGGTAGCCTTACCTCGCGAAGGTTATGATATGGTAAGCGGTTGCGGGTGACTTTAACCCGTGAAAGTATTGTAAGCGATCGTGAGTGCTTTAACTCACTAAGGTTAAGGTTAGCGGTCATGGGTGGCTGTAACTCATGAAGCGGTCGCAGGTGGCTTTAACTTACGAATGATGGGAAGGAACTGGGGAGGGGGGGATATCCTCTCATAGGTATGTCTCGGTAAGCAATGTAAGGGTGTTTTTGATGTTTTCGAGTGATTATTCTTGTGGCAACGAGTGAATATAAGATAGGAATGAATTTTGCACGTAGAGCTCACAAAATTATTGAACGAAGGGATGTGTAGACTCGTGAGTGGATTTTATTAGGACATTGTTGTGATTAATTAAATGGTGATTAATGAATTTGGATGGTGAAGACACACCTTAGAAAATGTGAAATAGGCAAATGTAGGATTTTGCATTCACACGCTCTTAAAAGATTGTTGAATGCAATGGAGCAACTGTAAAGAGGTGGTATTAAGCATATATTAATAGGGGCGTGCAAAGACATGGGTAGGGTTAAGGGGCAACTTTTTCTCGTGAATATAGTCTTTTAGGCGACGAAAAATTGGGTTGTTGTGGCATGGTGGCTTCAGAGAAGGGCTCGTCAGCCGTACCTGAGAACTGACCAGAAGGAATAATGGACTGGACAAGAGGAGATTCTGGCACATCATGGAGGAGCCCCTCCCAGTTGGAGATTCCTTTTGCCTTCTCTCTCTCCCAATCCATCCTCACCTCACAATCTTCTTTCACTGTTCTCTAGCCTAGCCTTGAGTGTGAATTATTCCTCTAGCGGAATAAGATTTCGTGTTAGTCTCTAGTGTTAGTGTACACCAATTACAGCAATCAAAATGGAGCATTAATTAATTTCTTAAATATTTTTGGAATGCTTTTCTTTTTACATTGTGTTTGGAATCCTGTAATCCACGTCTTGGACTTGGAGGAACTCTAGATGCTACCAAACGTATCTTTATAGTTGTTTTATGAACTCTAGAGGATGCCAAAATCGGGAAGCTATACTGAAAAAGCCCTGTTTTCAATTACATGCTTTTTGGAAACCACTTCTGCCCTCCCCCAACAAAAGAAGTGGAATAATATAAACAATTCTTTGTATACTCGAAAGTTTGGATTAAACAAGGGAATTACACTGGTGATTCAGTTTGTCTGAGCCTGTGACTTTGAGTTGGGCCCTGCTTGGATTGGCTTTTCAAACGCTGCTTTTGGCTTTTTGGGTCAAGAAGTTATTTAAAACAGTGTTTGACTAGTTTTTATAGAAGAGCTTTGTCTTTTAGAAGAGCGTTTTGGAAGAAGCTGGGCACCCAATTTCATAAAATGCTTTTCTTTTTCAAGACACGGAAAACTGTTTATGGTTTAATGAAACTTTCAAAATACCAAGCGTACCCCATTATAAAGCTCTTCAAGAATACAGTTTCCAAACACTCACACATAAACCAAATAGAAGTGATAGCTTCTGCTTTTCTTTTACTTCAGTATAAAAGTAGAAGCAAAAGTTATGCAAACAGGGCCTTAGACAATTTTAATGTGTTACTTGTGGCATTTTATTGACAAAATTTGGTGATATTTTGGATAATGTGATCATTGTTTTCAAAAATCTATTTCGGTGTTCAATTCCATTTAATTTTTGAATTTGCTAATCACTTCAACTGTTTGCGAGGTTCCCCCACAGTTAAAAACATATTATTGCAGAATTAGGAAAATAAAATAAATCGGTTTAAAAGGAAATAATGTCATAACCAGGTTATAGTATCATATGTACTTTACATGTGGTCAAAAGATGGAGTTTTGAAGTGAAGACTTCCTATTGTCATCTTTTTTGAACATATTTAAATTTAATGGTGTCAATAAGTACTAATGAAATGTCTTTATATTGATTTGCAGTGAATACTCTATGCAGCTCAATTCTTCTCGGATCAAAGTTCTTCAAGCTCAGGATGACTTGGTTAGTTCCATGAAAGAGGCAGCATCAAAGGAACTCCTGAATGTCAGCCATGATCACCATCATATTCATATTCTTCATATTAGTCATCACCATGGGTACAAAAATCTTTTGAATGATCTCATTGTTCAGGTCAGTAAAAATTTAATAGATTTTGATGCCCTTGTATACGATAATTTTTTTAATGAGAATATATTTCATGAATCATGATTAATTTGTTACATCAGTTAAGTGAATGATAGAGTTTGTTCTGTTATTGATAAATTTGGGTTATGGTTCTCCCAGTTTGTGAAATTTGATATATTCTCAGAAAGTTCTTGTGAAACATTCTCTACGAGGTTATAAAAATTAGATTTTTCCCCTCACTTAAATTTTGGAAAAAGAAAAAGGGGAGGTTGAGAGGATTAAGGAAACATTAGAAGCCGTGTGAAGTTTATACACATACAAGATATTACTGCATAGTAAAAAAAGTAAAAATGCATGTGAAAAGTTAAAAAAATTGCTTCTAACATGATCTTGAAGTTCATTTGTGAAAACTTGAAATGACATTATGATTACTCTTAATGATGCTATAGTTTTCAGAATCAGTTATGTTTACGTGTTGTTCTTGTAGTGGTGTCAGCCTGGAGGATGAAATTTTGGTTTTTAAAGCTAATAATAATAATACTAAAAAAGGAATGGATCAATGCAACTTTTATGGGGCATTGCATTATGCATTTTAAGTTATGAACATAACTTCTCGAATGCTATATAAAAATAAAATCATTATCATAATCTGGAGATTTGACTAGTAATGCATGGTTTACCACATTTATTGCAGAGTTTGCTCAGGCTAAAAGAGCCAGCCGTGTTACTCCGCTGTCGGAAAGAAGACGTACATTTGGTGGAGTCTGTTTTGGACTCAGCAAAGGAAGAATATGCGAATAAAGCAGATGTTCATCCACCTGAGATTATAATTGACAACATCTACCTTCCTCCTGCCCCTTCCCATCATCATGCCCATGGTCCCTTTTGGTAATCTATTATTTGGTTACAGACAAATATTTAGAATAACTGGAGTAGAATCATTCACATGGTTTATATTATGTGCTGCAGTTAACCAGATAGGCCAACTAAATGTGCCGAGTTGGATTTTGGCCTCCTAACACCCAATTTGGGTACTTAGTTGATTGTTATTGTAAAATTAATGATGATGGTAAAATCCTCCATTTATGCTCTTTTTGGTTTTTCAGCTCCGGAGGTGTAGTGTTGGCTTCTCGAGATGGGAAAATTGTGTGTGAGAACACCCTCGATGCGAGGTTGGATGTTGTATTTCGTAAAAAACTTCCAGAGGTAATTTTGATCAGAACACCCTTATTTTTTCCTTTTTTCTGTGACTATTAAAATTGTTGCGTGTTGCCTTCATCTTAGGCTTTTTTGATTTCACAATTCTTCTAATGTTCAGGATTTGTCAGTCACATATTAGTGATGCTCATTATTTGAAATTATGAAACTGTTGTTTTGAACACAACTCGGGGAATGTCTTTTAGGGTTTCTGTGTCAATACATGCCTTGTACAGACTTAATTCCTTCTTATATACATCCCTGTGCGTCTTGAGTGCTACGCATGGCCTTGTTTAACCACATCCGTATTATTTTTCTTGTTGCAGATTCGCAAACTGCTCTTTGGTCAGGTTGCTGCATGATGGCCTGGTGTACTTTGTATTTATCATTTCGTGTTTGTCCAAGCTCTCAAGATCAAAAGATTCATTATCGACAAATGTTGTCTAATTGCTTATTCATGGAGTACTTTATTTTCATGTTCTCTAAAATGCCTTTATTTGCTTGCATCAGTAAGGACGCTCATTTCTCTGTTGCTTCTTTTTTTAAGATACATGGTAAAACATTTATGGCTTAAGTAATATTTACTTGAGTTTCCAGCTTAAGCTAATTTCTTTCACTGAATAAATTTACGTTGATGGGATTTAGGCTTTGTTGACTTGAATTATTAAGCCTATATGTTCCGGAATCGAGGTGTTCTATACAATTTAGTATGTTTATATCTTGTGGTTACGCAATATTGAGATGGATCTATGACGAGACAGTAAGGTACAATTTATAAATCAACATATTTAGAGGACTATTGTAATTTACATTGACGGTAATATTATTATTAGGAGGAGGAAAAGTCAAAAGTTAATGAAAAATAGATAAAAATAGTAAGATATGATAGACATGTGGAGCAATGGAGGATAGAAAGTTCGTATAAGTAATCCATGTACTATGTTGAGGATAAAAATTCATAAAGTTTTGAGTACTCACAGCCTTATAATTCTTACCGCAAAACCATTTAAAATCTCTTTTCTACTCGGGTTTAAGAGTTAACATCCTCCAAGCTTGGAATAGGATTAGTAGATTGATGTCAATTTCTTTTTTTTTTTTTATCTTATTTCCCCCCAATTTTGGGCTTATTATCTTAAGACAAACATTTAAATTGAAAAAAATAATTAATACTCATTGATGAGATGAGATCGCATAAGATCGACATCCACATGAATATAACAGACTAACGATAAACAAGCCAGCCAAATGACCTATTGCACAATTCAATAATGCATATTGCTCTGCTTCTTAGACGGGTTGCAAATAAAAATTCCAACCTATCACACCTAAAAACACACACACAGACACACACACACACACAAATATATATATATATATATATATATATATATATATATATATATATATAAATTACCCAATCCATTTACCAATGTAAAAAATTAAATTACTTTGCTTTAAAATTACCCAATCCTAAATAAAATAGTATTTTTGAATTTTGATCTTGATGATAAACAATGCTATTGAATAACTTAATTCAATAATATTTCCCGAATAAATTGAATAATGATTCAATTAAGTGCGTTATACAATTTAACTTCAATATCACTGAAAAAGAATAAATTCTATTTAAAATGAGTAAATTTTTTAAGTAAAAACTAGTGTTAAAATTCAAACTAATTCTCGATATATAATTAGCGTTTTAAACTCAGCACTGGTCCCCACCGAAAATCTCTAGACCTTCGTATTAGATCCAAAGTAGTTATTGGGTATCCGGAGATTCAGCTGACGAGTAGAAACACTTTGTTTCACATTATTTTCGAAATAATAAAGGAGAATGGAGTTATACTATTGGTATTACGTTGTTTCTGTTCACAAAAAATATCTTCATCTTCAATCCAGCTGAGAAAGTACGATCTATTTTCCCTCCATTTTCTGTGAGTTTTTTCTTCTTTTCTTTCCAAAAGCTTTAATTTATGGAATTATGACACTCCGAATATTGTAAAATCTTAAGTTCAAATTCTATGGACGGCTTGTCACGAGAACTCACAAACTCAACGTGTAATTAAATTTTAAATACAATTTTGCAGCATCCTGTTTTGTTTCTTTGGTGCGTTTCTTCGCCTGTGATTTCATCGGATTAGGGTACAGCTGTACAGGAAATCAAGTCTGTTTATATATATATACACACACATATAGTTATGTATATATGTAGAAGATGTATATGCACTGACCGAGTTTTTCAGATTTTAGTTAATCATTGCTTGCTTCGAGTTTATTTCAAGAAATGGTTTTTCGAGCTAAAGTTCTAATAGGAAGTTTGCGTTTTTAGCAAATACCTGAGAAGCTAAATAATCATGTAGTAATTTATGCTAAACTGTAGATCAGGGTAAACTGTTTTTATATTGATCAAGGCATGATTAACTAGTTGGAAATTTGAAATGCTAGATCATGTAGGGAGTCACTTTACCCACTTCTTTTTGCTGTGAAAGATGAATAATTACGAGCATCCTGGCTTCGATTAGGATTTTTCATTTCACTATAATTTTTTTGCTTAAGTCATGAATAAGCAGTTGAAGATTCGAAACATCAATTTTTTGCTGGTTACCACTGGAATAGGATTTAGTGACCTCAATTTCAATTTGGCACTGGCCACATGCATTATAATTATTGTTGTTATTATTACGAATAAGCCTTTAATTTGTCCTTCTATCGTGCAGTGCTTGACATACTTGTGAATGGCTTGGACAGAGGTCGTGAAAAAGGTGTCCTTGATATCAACTTGTAGATGTACGTACAATTTTGCTTTTCTTATGATTTTTTATTGTGCTTACATGCGAGCTATGGAGTCTTAAAGATATTCATTATTCACAAACGTTGCTTCGAATAGAACAAATTAAGATGGTTTTTGTTTTTTCCAAAGCCAACATTTGTATGCAATTCTCCTGTTTATTTTAGATTTTACTAGGCAGACGTGCTTTAAGTTGCTATTAGCTTGGAGTTTGAATTTTGGAAAGGAGTCCATACTGATATTTTTGGGAGTATCACTGTACTGCTGCTAATTATTAGTCATTGGAATTATGACCTCTAATGATGTTGCTTTAGGATGCAGAGTCTACAGCTTTTCTCATCTTCTCTCTAAAATAATTTTTTTTGTTACATGTGGGAAGTCATTCAGTATCTGTGTATGTAAGTGTAACATGGTATGATGACAAGTAAAACCCAGCATGTTTTAAACATAGAGTATTGAAGTAACCTTTCTATTACCATATTCAGCAATGCTTAGATTATACCCGGACCGTTTCCTGTAGGGCATTTGTGCTAGTCTCATAAAAGTATCAACTTTAACATCATCAATTTGGCTTGTGACGTTTTTTTTTCTGCAGTTTCAGCTTATTATTCTGTCTTTATGGATCACTCTCAATGGTTGAAAAATAAATGTCAAACAGCACGAGGGAGGTTTCGCGTCTAAATTGACATTTCATCACTTGTATTCTCAATTAAGTACTTTGATTATATATATCGGTTGGCTGATGTTTCAATTAAGTACTTTGATTATATATAGCCTAAATGAACAATTTCATTAGTATGTTTGAAGATGAAGATTAAAGCAAAACATTGATTTCCTATGAGGCAAGGAATATGCTTCAATGAATGAGAGAAGCTTTGTGTTTTAAATCCTATATTATGAAAAAATTATGGTATAGTGAAAAAAATTATGAATTGAAGATTAAAAGCCTGTAAATCAAGGAGCGTGCTTTACAGAAAAGGAATTGTCAATGACATTTTTTCCATACGTTATTTGAGTTTTCTTGACTTACTAAGTCTTAGCCAATTACTTAAATAGTAAATGGGCTTTTGGGTCCTAAAATGATTTCCTCAACTGAACCCTGATGTGTGAAATTCTTAAAGAAACAATGCAGAACACCAATAAATTAGGAAAAACAAAAAAATAATGATAACTTAGATCTTACTTTCTCTATATCTGGTTGAGCAATTTGAGTAGGAATTTTCTGGTGATATCTCTCAAGTTATACTCAACATAAAGAACCCTAACCATTCAGAGTTTCTTTGCTTTCACTTTCTCAGTTGAAGCAATTTGGTTCAACTGTCAATTTTTTTTTTTTTTGTTTTTGCATGGATTAAACATCAGTAGTTCAATTATTATCTATGGTTAATCTTTTTCAGTGATCATGATTAATTTTATTTTATTTATTATTATTGTTTTTTAATGTGTATGCCTCACTAGCCAAGGTGAAAATGATTTCATGCTTAGAACTATTCTTTACCTGCCTAGGCATATGCTTTTCCCCTCATACTTCTTTGCACACTTTTGAAGTTATTTTGGTCTGCTTTGTTTTCACACCTTGAGAACACTTCTCAAAACATCGTCCCCGTCAAGGAATTCCTTTAGAATGGTTGTCACGCTGTCAGGAAGGAGACAAGTTATAAAAGTTTAACAATCTTTCATTTTCATTGTTTGGTTCTCTAAATAAGGACATACAAAGATGGGAATCAAGGGGATAAGGAAAGCAGGCTTTCCTCTTGGACCCACCACAATTTTAACTTTTGATTTCTTCTCTACTTCCTTGCCTAAACAGAGGAACAAGATACTTTTATTCTTTCATTGTTCCTTCTTTTCTCTTGTTTAATTTTTTTTCTCTCTCTTCTTGTTGCTAGTAATGAACCAGATGTCGTAGTAGTAAAATTGGAAAAGAGCAACCAATTCCTTTATCCTTCATCAACATGCTGTCGTTTCAATTCTTTATAATCTTACTCCTTTCATAATCTTGTATTTCTGTCCACACTTTACGCCTTCTTCGTCATAACTCCCATTACCTTTCTTCTCTTAACTCCCTATGTTATGGTAGCATCTAATTTGGTCACCATGTGCAATTTCTTTCACTAAAATCAAAATAATTACTGATCTGTTCCGTGCTTTTCTTCCACGGACTCAACTATTGACATGCAGAGAAAGCTTTCCTTTACATTTTTATGCAAGCTGATTTAATTATACATTTAAAAATTCCGTCTGTTGCAGGATATATTCTTCAAAAAGACAATTTTTATCTACGAGGATATTACCTGGTAGTTGGTACATGTGTCTGCATATTTGTACAGCCCTTCCTATCTTAGAATTGGGTGTTCTCCATCCCTGGTTTAAAGATTGTGTTGCCTGTTATATGTACTTCTGTTATGATAGTATATGACACAAATCACAAGACACAACTTTGGATTGAATAGTTCTTGAGGTGTTGATCCACCTGCTGAATATATATATATATATATATATATACATTTTGACTTTTGCGTAATTCTTATTTTTTATTTATTTCTATATATTTTTTTACGATTTTTGATTCAGACTGTCTTTTGTTTGTGGCACTGGATTTAGAAGTTCTTGAGTAGTTAGTCATGTAACACTCATTAACTTCTGTGGCTACTCCTACATGGATCAAATCAAGTATTTTTTTTTGTTTCTTTTGATAGATAATATTGGTTAAATTACTCCTTATGTAGTTTCTTCTCCTAAGTTGGCCAAGGAAGCTTCTGTTTTCATTAACTTGGCCTTTTATGTTAAGGTGAAAAGCCAACTTGTTAACAGATTTTGATGATATATGTATGTATATATGTATGAACACGTGTGTTGGATGGAAGGGATTAGGGAAGGTGAGAGCAGGCTCTTAAAATTATATTATCTCTAGTGTATTGGCTCGGTGTAACAGATAAAATCCCCTGTGAAATATTTTAAATTTTACACAACACAATTATTTTTATGCTTGTGGGACATAACTTGAGAAAATATAGTTTTTTACATGGGCTTTTATAGAACAATTCGGGATTTAGACACAATGTCGGCACTAACGTCGGGCTAATTTTAGTGCTTCAGGCATACTTAAGACTGTATCATACATGAATGTTGGGATGAGATAATATTCTTAATCTTGATCAGGTATTTTCATGCAAGTCCAGAATTGCTAGCTAGAAGAAGAAATGATGAGCCATTTCCTTTAAAGACTCCCAATAAAGCGAAATTCGTGAATAGAGCCAGTGGGACTCAGCCACCTATTGAAGCTCCTTATGTTCCTCCTAAATTAAAAGTAGCTGCCAAATCCTTGCCTGACAGAACAATTGATATATTTGAAGGCATGACTATTGTAGAGATTGCCAAGCGTAGCGATGAATCTGTTTCTACCTTGCAGGAAATTCTCTTAAATGTTGGGGAAGCGGTTGACTCAGGGTTTGACCTCTCAGCATCGATGTTTCAGAGCTGGTTGCAATGGTATCTGCTCTTCTTTGATGTAGAATATAACTAAAATTGTGGACACCAGGATGTTATCATTTATTAATTGAGGTAATTAATTCATAGTATCTAATAAAAACAATAATAACAAATTCGTTAAAGATAAGACTTCCTATCATGGCATTCGGGGTTCATATGCTATTAGTACTGTGGACGTGTTTATTAATTGAATCGATGGTTCGTGCCTTTGCAGGTAAAATCAGTCTAAGTAGAGCATCAATATTATCAGAACCATAGTTAGGGAAGAAGAATTCTTTTACTAAATTATGTAATTCAAGCTATCTGATTAAAGCGGTCTATTCTTAGCCCTGATATGGTTGTTTCTTATCACTGATCTGGCCATTTGACATCACTGGCACTCTCTCTCTCTCTCTCTCTGTTACCAATTAGCATATTCAACATGACATTGTGGCTGCTATGGAAGCTATAAGGGATTTGATTTAGAGTTTGTCCATTTTTGCAGGAAGTTGGGGTCAATGTTAGGAGGTTGCAATCTAATGAAGGTGCTGAACTTCTACCTCGGCCTGCAGTTGTAAGAGTCACGGGACATGTCGACCATGGTAAAACTTCGCTCTTAGATGCTCTACGTCAAACGTCTGTGGCAGCAAAGGAAGCTGGAGGCATAACTCAGCATCTTGGTGCATTTGTTGTCAGCATGCCATCAGGAGCTTCAATCACATTCCTTGACACTCCTGGCCATGCTGCATTTAGTGCAATGCGAGCAAGAGGTGCAGCAGTAACAGATATAGTTGTGCTAGTGGTGGCTGCTGATGATGGGGTGATGCCCCAAACTCTTGAAGCAATGTCCCATGCAAAAGCAGCTGATGTACCAGTTGTTGTTGCAGTTAATAAATGCGATAAGCCATCTGCAGACCCAGAAAGAGTGAGAGTCCAGCTTGCTTCAGAGGGTTTGCCGCTGGAGGAGATGGGTGGGGATGTCCAGGTTGTTGAAGTTTCTGCAATAACTAAAACTGGACTGGATGAGTTAGAGGAGGCTTTGCTTCTCCAGGCT
The DNA here is from genome assembly GCA_026545225.1 of Cornus controversa. Taxonomy (NCBI): domain Eukaryota; kingdom Viridiplantae; phylum Streptophyta; class Magnoliopsida; order Cornales; family Cornaceae; genus Cornus; species Cornus controversa. Next base: position 65,936,623 of record CM048847.1, read on the forward strand.
GACTTGATGGATCTAAAAGCACGTGTTGATGGACCAGCTCAAGCTTATGTGGTTGAGGCAAGACTTGACAGGGGGTGTGGTCCTTTAGCTACTTCAACAGTGAAGGCATGTACTTTAATTTGTGGGAAGCATGTTGTTGTAGGTGCAGAATGGGGAAGAATTAGGGCTATTAGGGATACGGTAGGGAGGTTGACAGAGCGAGCTCCACCTGCAATGCCTGTCGAGATTGAAGGGCTGTAGGGACTTCCTATGGCTAGTGATGATATTGTTGTTGTGGATTCTGAGGAGAGACCTAGGATGCTTAGCGAAGGTAGGAAAAAGAAGCTCGAGAAAGATAGGCTTAGGAAGATTGGTGAAGATATTTCAATTAAGTACTTTGATTATGTATAGCCTAAATGAACAATTTCATTAGCATGTTTGAAGATGAAGGTTAAGGCAAAACAATGATTTCCTATGAGGGAAGGAATATGCTTCAATGAATGAGAGAAGCTTTGTGTTTTAAATTCTATATTGTGAAAAAATTATGGTATAGTGAAAAAAATTATGAATTGAAGATTAAAAGCCTGTAAATCAAGGAACGTGCTTTACAGAAAAAGGAATTGTCAATGACATTTTTTTCATATGTTATTTGAGTTTTCTTGACATACTAAGTCTTAGCCAATTACTTAAATAGTGAATGGGCTTCTGGGTCCTAAAATGATTTCCTCAATCGAACCCTGATGTGTGAAACTCTTACAATGTAAAACACCAATAAATTAGGAAAAACAAAAAAATAATGATAATTTAGATCTTACTTTCTCTATATCAATTTGAGAAGGAATTTTCTGGTGATATCTCTTAAAATACCTCTTACAAAATTTTATGCATGAGGTAGTCAGTCTTACACGTAAAACATAAGGGATACTTACAACTGATAGCAAACAAGCATAGAATACAATGACAAAAGAAAAAAATATTTTAAATACTGATAGGAAAGTCTAACTGAAATAAATAATGCAGTTAAATATACAAAATGTGAGTCTTAACTATACAACTTGGAAGTCCAGTAACTTAAGGACCCCTTAACCAAAAATTATAAAAGTAAATACTTTATGAAAATATCTAAGTCCCTACACCAAAGTCTGGTAAAGAATAGATGACTGTCACGCTCTATAAACTTCATGCTCTAACCTCGAGATGAAAACTGTCTGGGACCTGAAATATCAATAACGTGGGTTAAACTCACAAGCAAGTTTCCTCTACTACTACCTAATCAGAGAACAGGTAAACATACCCTCTATATGAGGACAGTAAAAGTATATAAATATAATTATACCATTTAGTCATTTAATCTCCTGTCTCCGAAATAATTAGAACTATGTTATGAACCAACCCATCCATCACCACAATAAAGGTAAAACAAATTTCTAAGTTCAAACCATAGGCAATCCTATCATGTCTGACATACTAAATTTTATCTAATTAGATACTAGACAATCCTACCATGCCTTCCTCCATATTTTACAAATACTTTACAAAGTATTAGGCAAACCTAACCTGCCTCCACTAATCATCCTTTTACAAAACCCCAAACTTATGTTTATATACAATTAAGTATAATTCACCAGCTCATAAATATATTCCTAATTAACCCTGTGACCCAAGAAATAGAGCAGTCCCACACACTACACTAACCCATTTATTATCTCAATGCAAGTGCAGACTAGTTTTAAGTTTACACAAGAGGCAATCCTAACATGTTTAATATATAACAAAAAAATTTCTTATTAGATATTAGGTAATTCTGATATGCCCCAAATAAAATATAAAGATACCTTATTAGGTTTTAGGAAATCCTTACATGCCCAAATGTAATGTACAGATACCTTATTAAATATTAGGCAATCCTGACATGCCAAATATAATATATAGATACCTTATTAGGTATTAGGCAATCCCAACATGCTTGGCAATCTTAACATGCCAAATATAATGTATAAATACCTTATTAGGTATTAGGCAATCTTGACATGCCAAATATAATGTATAGATATCTTATTAGGTATTAGGCAATCTCGACATACTTGGTAATCCTGACATGCCAAATATAATGTATAGATACTTTATTAAATATTAGGCAATCCCGACATGCCTGGTAATCCTGACATGCTAAATATAATGTATAAATACCTTATTAGGTATTAGGCAATCCTGACATGTCTGGATAATTAATATTTAGATAAAAATCTAACATACTTAAAATCATGCTAATTAATATTATGTAAATCTTATCGTCCAATTTATTAATTTAAATAATAAATAGGGTAAAATACACTGATCTCCCTTGAGGTTTGGCCTAATTACACCCAGCATCAAACTATTGGATTTTGTTACAATGACCTCTCCTGAGGTTTGCTCCGTTAGACAAAGACTCCCCTCCGTCCAAAATTTTGTTAGTTTTGTCAAATAATTTAGGGTAATTTACACTGACCTCCCTTGAGGTTTGGGGTAAATTACACTGACCTCCCCTGAGGTTTGACCTAATTACACCCGACATCAAAATAATTGATTTTGTTACAATGACCTCCCCTGTAACAGAAATGAACTAATCGACGTTAACTTTTGGGTGAAATGTATATTCTACCCTTAATATTATATTGATATAAAAATTAAAATATTTATATATATATAATGACATTTTTGCCCAAGATATTATATATATATCTTGGCAAAAGTGTCATTATATATATAAATATTTTAATTTATATATATATTATATTAATATTTTAATATTATAATAAATAAATAATAAATATTTATATATATTTTAATATTTAATATAATATTTTAATTTTTATAATATAAATATTAAATATTTATTATATATAATATTTTAATAATATTATATATAATATTAAGATGTAATTATTAACATTATATAATATTATATAATATATAATATTATATAATTAAAATATACTTTTGCCCATCTTAATTATATATAAATATTTTAATTTTTATATCAATATAATATTAAGGGTAGAATAGACATTTCCCAAAGTTAACGTTGATTAGTTCATTTCTGTTACAGGAACGTCATTGTAACAAAATCAATTATTTTGATGTCGGGTGTAATTAGGTCAAATCTTAGGGGGGGTTAGTGTAATTTATCTCAAACCTCAGGGGAGGTCAGTGTAAATTATCCTAAATTTTTTGACAAAACTAACAGAATTTTGGACGGATGGGGGTCTTTGTCTAACGGAGCAAACTTCAGGGAAGGTCATTGTAACAAAATCCAATAGTTTGATAATGGGTGTAATTAGGCCAAACCTCAGGGGAGGTCAGTGTATTTTACCCTAATAAATAAAAACACAACATACTATGAACGCAATGAGTTTATCATACTCCTATAACTATTTTAAACACTATACAATTAAATTAGAACATTTAATCAAGCAAAAAAATAATTAAAGAAATTTAAACAATTAATTAAAAGAAAACCCCACAATAAAGCTAACACCTCAATTTAAACATCAAGTATCTAAACATAGTTCTAATATTAGGTTTCCGTGCAAAATCTGTTTTTAAAAGTCTTAATTTATTTTTCTGAAAGTTTCAAGAGTTTTCAGTAATTTAAAAAAAAAATTTCCAAAACAAAAGAAAATAAAATTATAATTTTTAAACATACTTTTTGTACTAATTCTACAATAAGGGGAACTCATTTTATCTTGAAATTAAAAACCCACATGTATTTTGTCCCTAAAATATTAAATTGAAATTTTGAGAATTTTTTGGAATTTAAAAGTCATTTTAAAAATTAAAAATGATTTAAAAATCTAAAAAAAATATTAAACTATTTCGGACTGGGCCCAGTGGGTGGGCTCGGCGAGTGTGACAGAATCAACCCTTTTTCAGTCCCTGCCGGTGGCCGAAGAAGGCCTCATGCGTCCCCCATGCACTGGCAGCGCGTGTGGGCGTGCACGTGGGCTGTCTCTCCTTCTTCCTCCAACATACCCAGCCGCGACCCTCTGCTTTCTAGCCCCTTTTCTGGCCACCAAATCTCAAGTTTAAATATACATTCAACTCCTCTCGACCTAAGCACGTATTGATACCAAAATCTCCACCATTCATAGCTTAAATCAAAAAATTCCAAATTCACGTTTTAGGGTTCTTAAATTTCAAACTCAAATTCCCATCAAACTACCCAACAATTCACTACCAAACTTACAGGGACTATTTGAGAGAGTAAGATCAACAATTTAATCAGAACAAAAACTTTCAAAAACGATATTAGCATTCAACACAAATTTCATGTTTATATATATATTGACTATTCATAATATCTCCTATATCTTTCAAATGAAAGGTTAAGGAGGGTCTACTTTCTCATAAAGTAGGTGTATTAGTTATTTTTGGGACAGAGAGAGAAAAGATATGCACTTTTTTTTTTCTTCCTTTTGTAGTTGTCATTGGTTTGAAATGACTGTTGGAATTTTTGTTGCGTCTAAACAAAACTTCTTTAGTGTTATTGGGCTCTATATTGAACTTGAATCCTTTCATATGTTGTACGTGATGGTGTACTTACATCGTTAACGTAATAATCTTACATCACTTATTCAACAATAATGTTACATCGTTGTTTTATAATGTTGCATTTTGAGACGTGTGCACGAAAACTATTATCTCATAAAGAATGCATGCATGCAGGGCCGGCCTTGGGCCTAGGCGGCCCAGGCGATCGCCTAGGGCCCCAAAATTTTTTAATTTTTCGAGGGCCCCCAATTTTCACTAGGCCCACTAAATGTTATTTAAAAAAAAATAGTAACTAATAGTCCAATACACTAGTCTGGGCCAAAGTTTAGTAACAAAGTGGGTCTCATTTAAAAAATAATGATAATGGTCCAATACAATGGTCCAAAGTTTAGTAACAAAGTGGGCCTCATTTAAAAAATAATGATAATGGTCCAATACAATGGTCTGGGCCTCATTTTAAAAACAAAAAACAAATTACTACTAACTATTTGTTTTAGGCTTTTTTTTTTTTTTTTTTTTTTTTTCAGAATTCCTTTCCTTTTATTCTTCTATCTTCACAACTAGCATGCAAGCGCGACAAGGCAACGACTTTTCTTTGGGGATTGTGAGTACTTTAATTGATAATTTTACAGTTCAAAATTCAAGATGATCACATTTACTTTGATACGAAGTTCAATTGTGATTTTTGTGACTAAGGTGTATTGAATATTTTCTTTTAATTTTTTTATGTGAAATGGATCGTTCTATTTATAAAGTACTAAGACTAGGATTTTTTTTTTCCAACATTAATTTATTTTATTTGCTTATCGTCTCATTTTAATAAAAATTTTGCACTCATAGAATTTCTCCGCACGTGAAATTTTAGGTAGAAAGGGCCCTCATTTGAAAGTCCGCCTAGGGCCCCTCAATATTTTTGTAATCTCAGGGCCGGCCCTGCATGCATGCATCTAAAAATAAAAAAATTATAAAATATTTAAAAAATTTCATACTCGGAAAACGTTCAGTCGTGCATGCACATCATATCAGGCTCTCTTAATGGATTCGGGGGAGTTTTTATTTGAGACGAGGAGGAAAAAAACATCTGTCCTATTTTCATATATATTGCATGATTACTCTAATACAAGAGCAATATTCCTACCAGTAAAGAGCGATATACCAACATGACAGTTTTGTTGTTGTCAGCTTTTAATAGTTTGATCTAGCATGCACTGGTTGCATCAGAAGTTAGGAACCAAAAAGTAATGCCCTAGTTGGATGGGATCAAGCCATATTATTAAAAATTTATCACCTAATCTAATAATAGTAATAGATTTGGTTTATGATAAAATAATGGCTGACACCAAATAATACACACTTTACCAAAAACACTTTTCAAATCTATTTTAGTGAATCTTTGGAAAATCCAAATGGAAGCTATCTTACAATAGTAACGGACACTTCACCACGAGCACTTTCAAATCCATTAGTTAATCTTCGTACGTAAGATCCAAATTGAAGCTACCGACTCTCCTAATTTAAAATAATAAAATCAAAACACTTTCGTTCCATCTCATCAAATCCAAATACAACTTTAACTTTATTCGGAAAGTGATTTACCCATAAATAAAGTTCGGATGGGATCGAATCTCACCTACCCTCTGTCAATTTTATTTGCTTGAAAATATTAATAGCTGTAGAATGAATCATCATTAACATCTTTGTTTGTGTTTCATATGGTAAAGGGTCCTTTTATTCCTATTTACACATACCATCTATACAATCATGATTATCAAAAGAAAATAGAATAAAATACACTAATCTTTTTTTTTAATTTGTTCTAATTACACACCGATGTTATATTTGTAAAAAAATTACATTCCCCTTTCTCTTATTCAAATATTGATTAAAATATTTTACAATTCATTGAAATAGTCGAAAACAATCATTTTCAAATAATAGACACATGATGATCATTTTAACATGGTAAAGTTAGATGTGTAATTAAATCAAATCTTAGAGAAAGTAGGTGTATTTTACTCTGAGAAATATATATAACTCGATCCAATGAAGCTACCATAGCTGCATACCTCCATGACCTATTTTGTATATATATACAAGACCTGCAGGCGTTCAAATTATTTTATTTTTTAAATAAGAGTTACTAAAATTTTTATTTTTTAATATTATTAGACTTCTTAAAATTTTTATTTCTTTCTATTATTAAGGGCCCCAACCAATGATAAAAGAAAAATGCTAAACTTTCTATAGACGTACATAAATGCATATATATGCATAATACGTACTGTGTATTTAATTAGTACACAAACACACCAAATAAAAAGAATTCATGTAAAACATAGTGGACTAAGATGAACATGCATATATGGTAGTTTAAGAATATTACCTGCAAAATGTTTTGAAACTTTGTGAAAATTAAATCGTCTTAAATCACCCACTTCAAATTATTGAATCTCTTGTACTGCAATAATACACGACTAATTTAATTGTTTATTTATATATATAAAGGAAAGAGTTTTGCTTGAAAAATAATTTAAATAAAAAAGTAAATTTAGAAATTAGAAATAAAAAGAAAGGGTTAATAAAAAAAGAAAGGGTTTTGCTTGAGAAATAATTTAAATAAAAAAGAAAAGAATTTTGCTTGAAAATTCTATTTTTTAATTTAAAAATAAAAAAATAGTGTACTGAAACTAAAAAAATTCCTTCGTACTTTTAATAGTAGTGTGTGTATATATATATATGCTATCAGTAGTTTCTTTTCAACTAGACAGTGGTAAATGCAATTCTACTGATACAAACATCATCATGTTTATGTTTGTGACCGTACATATACTAGAAAATTAATTCGGTAGATTATACTTTTTGGTTGATGAATAATTTTATATGAATTTTTTTTACATATATAATCAAAGATGTAAAATTCACGCATGCGACTCCGCAGATGCACACAAACATCCAAATTAATCACAATCAGCAATAACTACGGGATCGTGATGGGAAGGACTACAAAAATTAATGCTGAATATTACTCAATTAATGATTCTGAGTTATGCAAAAGAAACACGTACACTATTTTTTTTGAAAGGTAAACACGTACAATATTGAAAACAAAAGGGACTGTGTACTCTCTCACCCACTTACAAATTAGGGTAAATTAGTCTGATTTTTCTTTAAATTTGACTTAATTATTTTTACATTAAAGTTCTTATAAAAATGTTCTGATACTCCTGTCAAACTAACAATCTATTAAACAAAATCACATCTAATGTATAATTACAAAGTACACTTAAGTTATAATGTTTTTGTGTAATAATAATCTTAATTTATAATTATTTGATTGAAATTAACATGTTTTATACATGCATTTTTTCCATCAATGCCACATGCACTGTCGCCACCGATGATAGTTTTAGTATTTTAATTTTTTTTATATTAATTGATTTTAATAGAATTGAATGACAATTTAAGGTAGGAGTATTTAAACTAAAAAAATTTCAGAAGAGAATGACTATCATATTTTAAAATTTTTAATCTGAAGATAATTAGACAAAATATTATGAAAAATCGGAATAATTTACCTACAAATTAAGAGCTAGCTAGCTTTGTTAGGCCCATGAGAATAATCTATTCTCAAATATTGTATAATTGAGAGCGAGAGGGAGAATGAGAGCGAGAGCAAGAGCAAGAGCTTTGTTAGGTTGACTTTTCTCCTGGAAAGTTACGAAGGACAAGCTTCATGAAGCATGGAAACAGTTGAAGTGGTTTAAACGTTTCCAGTTGAAGTGCCTTAAACGTACAGCTTCCTAATACTATTAAAGAAAAAGAAAGGCACGTGATTAATGCCGGATCCAAAACAAGCTCTCCCTCTCACAAATAATTCCACACATATTTAAATGCTTAATTAATCAATCCATCACCATTTATGTAGGAACACCGACATTAATTATGGCATTCTAGGTTGATGACTCCTTGCAGAGATTAGGTTAATGGGTGATTAATTGATAAAAAAATGAACGAAGGTTGAAATACGAATACGAATACAGACTCTTAGTACCGGTAAGGTAAGTTGAACATTGTAGCATTACTCTTAATAATTAGTAAGGCAAAGAGATTAGATTAGCAACATCCAATTGAACTCAATTGGAGGGGCAATAACCAAATTAAAATGAAAGCAAAAGATTAGAGAATATGTCACAGTAACTGTTAATATATATATATATATATATATATAGAAATGATCTCTTACACATTAAATGAGGAAAGCAGCTTAGACATTAGTGTCTCGGGATCACACTATGCAAAATAACTATTAAATATGAATACTATATTTTTTGGTAATCACATTTTTTACACTTGAATTATATCAAACGGTTACTTATATTTGATGTGTAATTTTTTTTTTTTCGCTAACCTTCAATTTTTCAGAGTCTTGGTCATAGTAACTTTTTATGACTAGTAGCTGTGGATTCTAAATCACGAGTAATCACAGAGGTAGCAATGATCTTTAATGTAAACTGTCCATTTGAATTATTTCAAAAAGTTAGTGAAGCTCGTGTCTTTCTTTCACTAATCAAAAGGAGCAGGTATATCGATATACATTTAAAATGTGTAAAGAGATGATGTGAGAGCAAGTTGAATAATCAAACAAGGGCAAGCAACTCCAAAATATGACAACTCATATTTCTACTGTACTGTACTGTACTGAAGATTCTAGAGGGGGTCAAGACATTTATTATTTTCATTGGACAAAAAGATAAGTGTCATCATCAATAAATAAAAAAAAGAAATAAAGAAAGAAGAGAGAAAGAAGAAACCGTGTAACATTGAGATGGATACGTGACAACCCTTCGAAAAAAAAAAAAGAGATAGATACATGAGTATAAAAGAAAACAATAAATATTGTTTATAATCCATAGAACCAAATCAGAATTAATTAATATATATATATATATATATATACACACCGAAAGTTGGCTAAGAAATAATTGGTCACAACTCTATCAAATAATATGCAAGGTGTAATAAAGATAAGCTTAGCAAGAATAATCCAAATATTGAGTGTGTATACAGGGGCGTAGCCATTAAGGCACTAGTGGGTACATTAGTACCCACTTAACTCTATAATTTTTTTTTTTATATATATAGTAAATGCAATTTTTTGGGATTTAGAATTATAATGACTTGTTAAATCTTGAGTGATGCACCCACTTAGTTTTATAAAAAATAAATTATAGTCCAAACTTTTGCGTTTGTACCCACTTGTACAAATTTCTGGCTACGCCCCTGTGTGTATATATATATATATATATATATATATATATATATATTTTAACACAGGGTCACAGATGCAGCTGTAAATAGGTGTGGTGGTGTGGGTTTACAGTTTACTGCATTCCACTAAATGAAAGACAGTGACTGTATTTCTAATTAATGTTATGCTATTTATGTCGCCAAGACTGTAAGATGAATATCACTTTTACATCACCCACACTTCAACTACTAAATATATAAATTTGTCTTAATATGATACAAGTGAAGCTGTCTTCAACATTGCATGATATATCGCCATTGCAGTAGTACTGTAAAGTACATGCACCTCGAGTTCTTGGCCAGGGGTGGCATCATCCATGTTTTTGGCAACTGTTCCCTCTCGCATCGCATTTCATCACATCAGAAGTCGAAGCATATACATATTCATATGATGGCTACTCGTTATTTGATCTTGACGACCTCCAATATTTTTGCCAAGTTTGATCCCAATTAATCGGCTTTTTTCACGGTAAGTAATCAGAACCGATGAGTCTAAGGTTAGAGATTAAGCCTACTATGACTACTGTAATTTTTTTCAAATTTTGCATTAACAAATTCATGATAAAGATTACATGAGAGAGATGATCACACACACACACACACACACACATATATATATATATATATATATTAAAGTCTGTCCTTTCTCTCCATAAGTATATTCATAATTGAATTAATTTGTTAGTGCATAAATTATACTAATATTAAGTAAACAATCTCACACACTCACACTACACCAATCTAAGTTTATTTTGTTATATAGGACTCGAATTTGACCCTTACCTATCTTTAGATTAGAGATATATGGTGGAATTTTTTTCTCTAGTGACCTGTAATTCACTGTCTGATCGGTCTTAGTCTTTTTCAATGCACAGCAGAATACAGTTTGATAAAATGTTGGTTTCTCATTTTTAATTTCATTTTTTTTTTTTTGGAAAAGTTAAAAGCTAGGAAGTACGGATACTTCTACAAGAGTAACGTATCCGTATCGGATACTTATCGGATACCGATACTCCTCGAATACCCGCAGATACGTGTCCGATACTTTTTAAACGTATCTATAATTTTAAAATATCTATTTTCATTTCTAACACGTATCCGATACTTCTTAGATACTTTGACCATGTATCCGATACTTTTCAAATACTTCACAATACATTTCTAACAAGTTTTAAACATTAAAATGTACAATAATATTATAGTATAATTGTTAAGAAAAGTTTAAATTTATTTAAACAAGAACTATTGAGATATATATCATAATTTAATATAAAATTTATCTATACAAATTATGCAATATGATTCGTAACTCTTATTTTGTTTGTTAATCAATATATTTTATAAAAAAATGTTAATAATTCTATTTTTTGTATATATAAAAATATAATTTGTTATTTTTATATTACCGTATCCTATCGTACCCGTATCCTATTTTTTTGAGATTTGTCATATCTCTGTATTTATATTGTATCATACCCGTATCCGTATCCATGCTTTGTAGGTTAAAAGAAAAACCTAACCGGAAACCAATAATAGATCCAATCCTTATGAATTCACGTGTCCTTTGTGTATAAGGCTTTTGGCAGAGTAAAATAATAGGAAAAATTATACACGCGCGAACTTTTGTAGCTCTAATAATAAATACAATTAGAGTTAACCATTTTCAAAATCATGCATTTGACAGAAAAAGTTAACATAAAAATAATACTATTTACTTTTTCAAATTGCTTAAACATTTTGTTTCATTGACGATGCACCAGTTATTAAAAAAAGTATTTCAAAATGGTGTACAAAAATTAATACACACGTTCACAAAAGCTAATACTTAAATACACAAATATACCACCTTGTTGCAGAGATACCTGAATTAAGAAAACTTTTAAACTTTTTACGAACCAATTAAATATAGTAATATAACATTTGCATAGCAAAATCAAAAATGATTTGGCCTTAGTCCAAAAAAAAACATATCACCTTGATATCTTATTAAAAATTAATTATCTACTTCCATACACAAATTCCAACAAAGATAACATCTACAAGTTTAAAAGTTTTTTTTGGTTTAGGTACTAGGTTTATATTTATATTTGTGCACCGCACACTATTTTGATGACCGGTAATAAAAAACTGAACTAATTTTTGAAAGAAAATTTTGAAAAAGTATATTTTATTTGTTTTTGGTAAGGTGACCACGGATCAGAATAGGCATAATCCTAATCCGATCTACGGTCTATGGACGGATGAATATACAATCCGTTCCGATTTACAAAAAAGACTCAATCCGATCCGATCCGTGAAATAACGGATTGAATCAAATCACATTAATGGATTGGGCTTAATCTAAATAACTCAATATAATTATTTTTAACTAGCATCCAATAACAATTTTTTAACTTAAAATATATATGATATTATAATAATATTATTAAAATTATAAGATACTATTATATATATATAATTATAATAAATATTATAAATTTTAACGGATTGTCATGGATCGGATTCATGAATTAAATCGAATTTTTGATTTCTAATCCGTGGCTATCTGATCCGCACAAATCAGATTAGTTCGGATTTTCGAAAACGCACATCTATGTTTAATTTTCTCAAAAAAAAAATTAAAGCAAAAGTGTGTGGACCAACTAACTTACTTGACTAGTAGGAGGAGGATTCCTCACGCGCGCCTATGGTGTTCTCCTTTCTAATTGTCCTAGTTTGAATTGTAAGTTTTACTATCAAAACTGTAAATATATATATATATATATATATATATATATATATATAGATGCAACTGTGTATGAGTTTTTTGTTCTCATGTTCATGTTCTTCATGTTTTGTGCGCTTTTCTTTGGCGCAGTTGTGGATGTAACTGTATTTTTCTTCAAGATTTTGTCTTCTTGCTTGGCTTCTACCTGTTTGGTTACCTGTTTTATCCGTTTTTAAAACAGCATTTTAAAATATACTCTACGCTGTTGTTTCATTTTCTGGAGATTGAATCAGCAAAATAAATCTGAACATATTTTCTTCTAAATATCTTTACATCCTAGAGAAGAATACATGTACATTTACCAATATATATATATATATATATATACACGACCAAATTACTATCATATCATTTTTTATTTATAGGACATTGGAGGAATAATAATTTTCTTTTTCTAATTGTTAAGAACAATTTCAGAATTATGAAAGTACTACTTGAATACTATCATTTCCCTTCCAATCTTCCTATTTTTGGGATGATAGGATACGAGCGATAATAAGAGATAGCTATACTTTCTTATCCCTCCTTATTTTTTCTTTTAATGATGTCTATCCAAACATAACATGGTCTATCATCTCCTTGCTTTTCTCTCCTTATCTTTTCAAATCCCTCAATTCAAACAGAGTCTTAGTGTTAGAAACCTAATAAATATTATCTTTTACTTGTATCTCTACAAATTTTGTTTAGTATAAATTTGATTTGGAAGATCCCATATTTATTCCGTACCTTAAAATGCTTGGCAACCCAAAAATATTTCCTTCTTAGTGAATTTTATTAACATTCAACACAAATTAAAGAATAATTTTATATTTTGGAACTGAAGGATCAAGAATAGTGAATGTGGATACATGTCTCCGTGTGGTTGCTGCGTCACCACCAATAACAAATAAAACATTTTCTCAACCATATGAATTTTGTTATTCCATTCCATTTGATCTAAAAATCATAAGTCAAACAATGTTACTAACTCTACCCACGTCAACTTTCGTCTATTCCTTCTCCTAACATTTCCCTCAATATGAACCATGCCACTCTTTCTAACTAACCCAAAATACATAAATCAATATACAATAAGAGTAATGATATAGATGTTGAATTCGACAGTTTTTGAATGAACTTTTGTGAGTAGGGGATGACATCGTAATGACGCCATCAGCATAATGACATCATGATGATGTCACACCCCTCTCACATAAACTCATTCGAAAATAACTGAATTATAAAAAAAAAGTATCATTTTTCATACAATAATTATCAATGAACCAAAAAAGATAACCATGTAATTTGATAGATGCTATAACTGCTTGATTGTTTTGATAGAAAAGCAAATGCTGGAAGCATTACATCAGGTTTTGTGAAGTAATGAAATTCAAGAATGCATGAAATGTTTTACAAGCAATGGAGTGAAACTAAAACAGCTGAAGCGAAGAACTGAAACCAAGTCATTAAACATATTGATATTTAACAATACTTCCATTTATTCAGCTAAAATACCAATATCTAATCTATAGTCCTTTTTTTCCTTTGAAGCTTGCATATTTCTAAGGAAAGAATGGGCGCTGATATCTGGACCATTTTCTGTGGGGATTCTGATTGTTCATATGAAGTCGGACAGACATGCAGTTCTGGTTTTTGGACCATTATTGATCCATATTCATGTACCAACCATGTTTTGAACATTACTTTTGATATTCTTCTCGTTTTCAGCTTACTATTTATGTTCATCTATAAATCATCCTCGAGCAAGATGGTAGCCTTGCCACAGTCTCAACACTACCAGCTAGTATCAATTTCTTCAGCCATTTTCAATTGTGGGTTGAGCTTGGCTTATCTGGGATTTGGGATATGGATAATTCAAGAGAAATTGAGATCAGAACAGAGTGTAATACCTCTGCATGGGTGGCTAGTGGTTTTGTTCCAGGGATTCACATGGTTGTTGCTAGGTTTAACCATCAGCCTCAAGAGGCAACATCATACAAGAACAGTGAAAATGTGTTCGATTATCGCCTTCTTACTTGCAGTATTCCTCTGCATTTCATCTCTTCGCGAAGTTATCACAAACAATGTACTATCAGTTAAAATTGTGTTGGATATTTTATCTTTTCCTGGAGCAATACTACTTCTCTTCTGTGCTTTTCAGAGAAAAGAATATGCAGGAACTGAACCTGGCACCAATATTGATGCACTATATGCACCTTTACAAGGTGAAGAAGCAGAGCCCAGTTGCGAGATCAATGAGGATGACAATATCACTCCTTTTGCCAAAGCAGGAATTCTTAGTAGGATGTCATTTTGGTGGTTAAATCCATTATTGAAGACAGGTAAAGAGAAAATTCTAGAGGACAAAGATATTCCAAAGTTACGCCAGGAAGATCGAGCAGAGACATGTTACTCCTTGTTCAAGGAGCAACTGAGCAAACAGAAGCAGAGAGACTCGTCAAATACCCCATCAGTTTTGTCAACACTATTTTTCTGCCAGTGGAAACCTATTCTAGTATCAGGGTTATTTGCATTGTTGAAGGTAGTCACAGTGTCTACTGGCCCTTTGTTTCTCAAAGCTTTCATCTTGGTGGCTGAAGGCGAACAGGCTTTTAAATATGAGGGTTATGCACTGACTGCGGGGCTCTTCCTTGCAAAATGCTTAGAATCAATATCTGAGAGGCAGTGGTACTTTCAGACAAGACTAATCGGTCTTCAAGTAAGATCTTTGTTCTCTGCAGCTATATATCAGAAGCAACTACGACTCTCAAATGCTGCCAGGGAAAATCATTCTCCTGGCCAGATTATGAACTACGTCACAGTGGATGCTTACAAAATAGGTGAATTTCCATACTGGTTTCATCAGATATGGGCAACTAGCCTTCAGATATGTATTGCATTACTTATTATTTACAGTGCTGTGGGTCTGGCAACTGTTGCAGCCATGACGGTAATAATATTAACGGTGCTAGGAAATTCTCCACTGGCAAAATTACAGCACAAGTACATGACAAAGCTAATGGCGGCACAAGACAAGAGACTGAAAGCTATTACCGAGGCACTTGCAAACATGAAAGTTTTGAAGTTGTATGCTTGGGAGACACATTTTAAGAATGTTATAGAAAGCCTAAGGAAAGAAGAATCAAAGTGGTTATCAGCAGCTCTGTTCCAAAAAGGCTACTATCTAGTTTTATTTTGGTCATCTAGTATCATAGTTTCAGCTGTTACTTTTTGGACGTGCTACTTCCTCAATATTCCTCTCTCTGCTGGTAATGTTTTCACATTTCTGGCAACTTTACGCCTTGTTCAGGAGCCTATTAGGTTGTTCCCTGACGTTGTTGGAGCGTTCATTGAAGGAAAAGTTTCATATACTCGGATTGTGAAGTTCCTTGAGGAACCTGAATTGCAGAACAGACATACTAAGCAAAATTTTCCTATGAAGGAACTCGAGCAGTCTATACTTATCAATTCGACAAGAATTTCATGGGATGCTACTTCTTCAAAGCCCACCCTAACTGACATAAATTTTGTGGTTAAACCTGGGGAGAAGGTTGCTATATGTGGGGTGGTTGGCTCGGGTAAATCAACCCTTTTAGCCACAATTCTCGGAGAGGTTCCAAGCATCAATGGCATAGTAAGTCCTCAATTTTGCTTCTTATTTTCTTTTCTAAACCATGGATTTTAGTAACCTTTCAGTTTTCACTTTAAGGCCTGCGGTTGTCTAGAGATGAAAAGTACCATGTCAGCATCGAAATATTAGCACAACAATAGCTTGCTAAATAGTTAACCACTTGCAGGAAATAAATTACAAGTTAAACTGTTCCTAGGAAGCTATAGAAATATAGAGATTTTGTTTATAATTGAGAAGTCCATAGCTTCTAGATTTGTACTTCATTTGACCCGTGCATTTTCTTCTTCATTTTCCAGGTTCAAGTTAATGGAGAGATTGCATATGTTTCTCAGACAGCATGGATCCAGACAGGGACTGTACAGGAAAATATTCTCTTTGGATCTGCCATGGATCGACATAGATACCAAGAAGTACTTGAAAAGTGTTGCCTAGTAAAGGACTTAGAAATGTTTCCATTTGGTGATTGCACTATAATCGGAGAACGAGGTGTTAATCTCAGTGGTGGGCAGAAGCAGCGGGTTCAACTTGCACGCGCCCTATATCAAGATGCAGATATATATCTCTTGGATGATCCATTCAGCGCTGTTGATGCACATACTGCAACCAGTTTATTTAATGCAATGACAATCCTTATCTCACCAATTTATATTACAACCAAATTTGTTTTTAAGTTGAAAGCTAATACAGTACGTGTTTTGGACAGGAATATGTCATGGGAGCTCTGGCAGGGAAGACAGTATTACTTGTGACTAACCAAGTTGACTTCCTTCCTGTATTTGATTCTATTTTGGTTAGTAATTTAACGATTACCACTTTCCATTATCCTTCTTCAACAGTGATTCTTTTATATTGAACAGTATAGTAAACTTCCATTTCCTATATGTGTTTCCAATAATTTGATACTTAAAACCGTGTCCAGAATCGGTTGTTCTAAGCAAGAATTTGAAAAGAAAATAACATCATTTTGTTGACAGATGATGTCTGAAGGGAAAATCCTGGAAGCGGCTACCTATTATCAGTTGTTGGCTTCTAGTCAACAATTTCAGAACCTTGTCAATGCTCACATTGACATTGCAGGTTCCAAGAGAAACACTGAATACGGTTCTTCTCAAAGGCCTAAAACCCCCAAAGAAGAGATCCAGAAAGTTTACACTGAGGAACAGTTGGATGCAACACTAGGAGAGCAGTTGATTAAGCAAGAAGAAAGAGAAACAGGAGATACCGGTCTTAAGCCTTACAAACAGTATTTGAGACACAACAAGGGATTCTTGTACCTCTCCCTGGCAGTTATATCCCACATTGTATATATTGTTGGACAGTTTGTTCAAAATCTTTATTTGGCTACTAGGGTACAGGATCCAAGTACAAGCAGATTGAATATGGTCTTAATATACTCGGTTATTGGGTGTGGCATGACACTATTCTTGCTCCTCAGATCTTTTTATGTGGTGGTTTTAGGCCACAAGGCATCAAATTCTATTTTTTCCAAGTTAATGACCTCTCTTTTTCGAGCTCCCATGTCTTTTTATGACTCAACACCTCTGGGAAGAATACTCAGTCGGGTAAGAACCTACAAAGTTTAACTTCAATGCAAATCATGATTCAGAGAATTCCATGACTTATACTTCTTTTTTTACTTCTTTTTATAGGTATCTTCTGACCTGAGTATTGTGGACCTAGAACTGGCATTCAAACTAAGTATTGGCACAGGGACAACCATGAACACATATTTTAGCTTTGGAATATTGGGTATTCTTACCTGGCCAGTCTTTTTTGTCATAATACCAATGGTTTATGTAACCATACTCGTACAGGTAATACACCAATGCTAGTGGTTCTGTACTGCTCTTAACAAGGACATTAATTGAAAAAGCAGAATGCATTTTCCCATTCTTTCTTGACTTTTCTGATGCATTGCAATACATTTGTTACTGGGTTACCACCAGAACACATTATTTAGGTGACACACCTACACAACGTACATTTGTTAGGGGCCATTTCTTGGTGAAATGGTAAAATTTCAGGCTCGCAAGCGTGAAGATACGGGCTCGAGTTTGAGAGCAGCCACTTTATACAAAAATACTGTTAAAGGTTAGGCTATCTCTAGTCATTCTCTCACGACATTCCACATAGACGGGACAAGCACTAGGTAATGTTCTTTTACCTACAGAGCATAATATTTTCTGCAAAACACTGGTTCATCGGGTCACTTAGCTAAAAAACTATAATTTGATTGTTGTCTTACTTAAAGAGGTTCAAAATTCAGTCACCAGATCTATATGTATTCAACAAATTTGCCTAAATCCACAGAAACATATACCTTCTCCCTACCCTAGAAGATAATAAATCAATAAGTCATAACCATGTTCCTAATGAAACTGACAGATGTAGTGCAGGCAGCTCCAACAACATTGTATGTTTTCTTGCACTTCAGTCTTCTATATATTTTATTTATCTGTTTTATCTTAACAAACAGAGATTCTACTTTGCTTCTGCAACTGAGTTGATGCGAATTGATGGCACAACGAAGTCTCTGGTTGCAAGCCATCTAGCTGAATCCATTACGGGAGTAACGACCATTAGAGCTTTTGGACAGGAAGAACGATTCTTTTCGGAAAATTTGCAGCGTACTGACACAAATGCAAGTCCAAACTTCCATAATTTTTCAGCAAATGAGTGGTTGATCCAGCGTTTGGAAATACTATGTGCAATTGTTCTCTCAGCCTCAGCGCTTGCCATAATTTTGCTTCCTTCTGAAGCGTCTCAAGCGGGTTAGTGATCATTATTTTTGCCTGTATCAATTTTGCCTTAAAATTTCTTAGAGCTCTGTAATACTTGGATCTATGTCTGTTCAAGTTTAAGGTTTAAACTATTTCTTACAGTAAGTTCTTTGAATCCAACTCCTTGAAAAGAGCACCACCAATCCTGCCCTTCACTACAAGTCAGGCCTTCATACTATGAAATTTCATGGCTCTTAGTAATATAAACCGTGTCCTAACTGGCTTTCTTCTCTTGTATAACACCTTGAACATGCAGAACTAACATTTTCTCATAGAATCCACAATGCTCATGGCTTCCTGATCATGCAGAATACATCTTAACTTGAGCCATTATACTTTGCAACATACATAAATTAAAAGAGTGGTTAAACTTGGTTATCAATGTTTTGATGGCAGGATATATTGGAATGGAACTATCCTATGGTCTCTCATTGAATCTATTCCTTGTATTCTCTGTCCAAGCCCAGTGCATGCTGTCAAATTTGATTATATCTGTAGAAAGGCTAGAACAGTACATGCATATTCCTAGTGAAGCGCCTGAAATTATAGATAGCAATCGACCCGCACTCAACTGGCCTGCTGTTGGCAAAGTGGAAATATGCGATTTGAAGGTAAATATGACATAAAGTAGATTATTTTCCTTTATTTGTTAGTTTTACAATTTCAAGATTTAGGGACTAATAATTGGAAAATGACATAAGCAGGTTAGATATCAGCCCAATGCACCTCTAGTTCTTCAAGGGATCAGTTGCACATTTGAAGGTGGGCACAAAATTGGAATTGTTGGCAGGACCGGTAGTGGGAAGACAACTCTGATTAGTGCCTTGTTCCGCCTAGTAGAGCCTACAGAGGGAATGATCCTTATAGATAACCTAAATATTTCTACAATTGGGCTTCACGACCTCAGATCTCATTTTGGAATCATTCCACAAGATCCAATTCTCTTTAGTGGATCCATGAGATACAATCTAGACCCCTTGTCAGAGCATACTGATCATGAAATATGGGAGGTAAGGTTTCTGAGTCATATTAGAAATGATTAGGAATATGGATAAGAGTTTCGAGCTTTCTGCTAATGATAAAACGCAAACTACCAATGGCCAGTAACTTTTACATGTCCCTGAAATATTAGACAAATAGTAGATGCATCAAATAAACAATTGTATATTGACCAGAAAACCTCCTAAACTGTGTAAATGAACTGAAAAAATGGTCATGCGATGTTTAGAACCCCTCCTAATCTAAATGATTCAATAGAAAGTAGTGGAAAGTGAAGGCATGGATTTTTATTTATTTTTATTTTTAAATTTTTAAGGTTTTGGATAGCAAGAAAAGGAAAATTTTGAGGGAAATTAATTTTTTGTAACCACTTAACTTACTTCCCATAAGTTTTTCTTGCAAAAAACAAGATCTTCTGGAATACTCTGACCCTGGGAAACAAATTGACTAGCCGTTGAGAATAAACATGTCAATAAAATTTTATTTTCTTGGGAAGGTTATGTGAACTCGCAATCATATTTTACCAGAAAAAAAAAAAAAAAAAACTTACAATTTTGTACTTTTCTTTTATCTATCTGAAATAAAATGTTTTTATGCATAATTTTTTAAAAGAATGGTATAATGATAAAAAGAAAAAAAAAGGGACAGTTTAGGTAAACAATAATCTTTTCTTGTAACTTTCATGCTATCCAAACCATGAAATGGAAATCTTTTACAACTTTCCTACAAAATTTCATCTTAAAAGAATACATGCTTATTTTATTTTCTTCCATTTCACTTTCTATTACTTTCACTTTCCAATATCTTTTTCCTTCTAACCAAAAGAAGCCTCAAGTAAATTGACAAAGAAAGTAGTTATAAAGAAAACTAAGTACCGACACATTAATAACAAAATGGTGAATACCATCATATCAACCAACTTGCTGTTGCTCCTAATACAATTTCTAACAATGTGTTGAAGGTACTTGAAAAGTGTCAACTTCGAGAGGTTGTTCAAGAAAAAAAGGAGCGCTTGAACTCCTCAAGTAAGAATCAAAACCTGTCTGTTCAATTATCTTAACTAAAACTGTTACTGACACCTAGTTTGTAGTTGTGCAAGATGGATCAAATTGGAGCTTGGGACAAAGACAGTTAATTTGTTTGGGAAGAGCATTATTGAAAAGAAGGAAAATATTAGTGCTTGATGAAGCCACTGCATCTATTGACAATTCGACAGACTCTATTATCCAGAAAACCATACGTACAGAATTTGCAGACTGCACTGTCATAACAGTGGCCCACAGAATACCAACTGTTATGGATTGCACAATGGTGCTTTCTATTAGTGACGGTGAGTTTTACATCCTGATGCCATGTACAATTAAAAAGTCCCATTTTGTTTCTCCAAAGATTTTAGGACAATAAACTTGGTTTAACGTTTACAGGAAAGCTAGTGGAGTATGATGAGCCAATGAAGCTCATAAACAAAGAGGGCTCTCTATTTGGGCAGTTGGTTAAGGAATATTGGTCTCATACTGGAAATGCAAGTGGGCACACAGAAGATTGACAAGGAACGCACAAGTTCCAATTAGTTAATAGAGTTTTCAATCTTGAAGGCATTGGAATGTTGTGATATGCATAAAAAGGCTATTCCTGCTGGGCACCAAGTACTGTGAAGTATCAACCAAAGTAGTTTATTTGAAATTGCTAACATTATACCAATCAGTTTTTGGCATAAATTAGAATATATACTTCGAAGGAATCAACATAAATCCTATATTCCCCCTCCTAACCCACAATTGGTCAGGGAAATTGGGATCATAAGAGTTTTCCTAGATTTTGTAGGCTGACATTTTGTCAGAGATGATGGTGCTGCAAAAGGTCCTGATGAACTAATTGAGCTGGTCGAGCCGTTGAGGACCGTATGAATCTACAAAGGCGTGGTAATGGTAATGAGGACTATGCTGGATATTGTTGGTGTAACAAGTTTTCAAAATTATGATATTACCTTTGTGTTGGAAATTTTAATGTAAAATCTATTGTGTGCTCCTTCGCACTACATTTTTTAAAAATTGAATTGTAGTGTAATTATTGAGGTTTGATGGATTGGGTTGTACTTTCCAATTTTGTAATCGAATTGGTAATATGTTTTGTTACTGTTGGATCGTGATTTTTCAACTTTTATTGATGAAATTTAATCTCAGACATTGATGTCTAGGTCTTCATGATGGGAAGGGAGACTTAGATATTCTTGTTTATAGAAAATTAGCCTCCCCTACAGTTATTTTATAAAAAGGTTTATGTAACCCATCTCATACCACAAACCATAACTCTCAAAAGCAGTAAACTATCTAGGATTTTTGCAGCATAATAAAGGTACGATTATTTCCTCCTTTAAGTACATGTACACAAAATCACCCTATTTGCCATTAATCTTCATCATCTCTAGACGTTGTCCATATGATGTTATATATTTTATTCCCAACACTTCGGGCGTGACATCTCTAATACTCTAACTAGCCTCAAGCCTAGCCAAATAAACAGACACTATCGTGGTGAGGATAGAAATGAAGATGACAATATATGATGCATTAGGGACTTCGAACATGGGTGTTTTTGTACTCAAAACCACCAAACACCACATGTATTTTACTGTGAGAATCTGTAAACTTACTTTAAGCACCAAGTCAGTTTGCACTCCTCGTAGAACCTTAAATATGCTCACTTTCTCCAAAATGACATGAGAACTCTCATGCTCATCCGAAATTGATATACTTATGAGACTCCGTCACCCTTCTACAAATTTGACTCAAGGTGATAGCTAGATCATCCTCAAAATAGAAAATCTAACTCAAACTAAACTAAAGAACCAAAATACCATACATGATATGATCATTTCAAATCTCTATCTGTTGAAACATTCCTCCATTTATTTTTAAATAGAAATTTTCTTGTAATACCAGCATCAAACATATTTTCATTACCATAATAATAGCTTATGCGGTAGATAGATGCAAGTCCACTTCCAAATGTAATCCTAAAGTGCTCTGAAATCAGATTGACTTGTATGAAATGTGACCAATCTGATTAAACAATAACAACTACTGTATACACCAAAAATATAGTTGCAAGGATTTAAGTCTTTCTATGTCAACAATGACCTCAATTTAGCTTGAAATTGCTTAACTTTCAAGACCGAATTTTGCATGTATTGGGACATTAATTCCAAGATGAAGCAAGAGTACAAACTAACAGTAATGCATGCGTGTGTTTGTGTGTGATTATAAAATCAGCAGTTAGAATATTATATATTAAATATAAGAGGAAGGAGATGAGGAAGATGAGTACCTGAAAGCCGTGGTCTAGAATGGAGAGCTAGATTTTTACCAACGGAGAGAAAAACCGGTCGCCTTTGTCATGTCCCCAAATTTGACCTGCCGTGTTTCATTCAAATCCCTCGCTTTTCCTTTCTTTAAAAAGAATGGTTGGACTAGTTGACAGGTTTGATTTTCTTTTCTACGCACTATTTATTACTTTCAAAACAGTATAAAAGGTTACAACCATCTTTCCTTCTTTTTATTTATTTATCCAAATACGATAAGATATTTATAATTTAACATTATTTTCTATTTTTCTTTCTACTATATATATATATACACACACACTCCCTCCGTCCCATAATTCTTGGATATTTGAGGATTCCAACTTTTTATGGTGGAACTTACTTTTTTAGTGTAATAATATATAAATTTACATATTAGTTCTTGTTTAAGAGTTTAAAAGTTGAAAGTTAGTATTATTATTACATGATGGGCTCAACTTTTATAATAGTAGAGTTTGAAAAGGATAGTTTAGGAATCATATAATCCATTTTAGAAAATGGACATATATTTTGGGACATCCCAAAAAAGAATAGTGAATTAAAATTATGGGAGGGACTGAGTATATATATATATATATATTTTATTTTCTTCCTGGTCCAAACACAATGTTTATTAACCTTCTGCCCTGTCAAATGACATCACCTTATCATGCCCGCTTACCTCTCCATCTCATTTTAATAGGTTACAAGACACAACATACACACACCACAAAGCAATTTTATAATTATTTTTTTTAAAAGAATGTAATTCAATATAATTTAAAATATTTTATGAGTTAATTTAAAATATTTCAAAACAAAAATAATTAAATTAAAATTACAAACAAAATCAAAGACTTCTTTTACACTACATTGATGTTTTAAAAGTGTGTAGACAATTTATAAACAAAATTAAAAATATTAAATATATTTATTTCATAAATTTATTTTAAAAAAAATAATAAACACTAAATATAAACCAAAAGACCTTAGTAATTTCATTTAGAAATATATTAATAAAATAATTTTATCTATAATAAATATATTATATTATTCAAATATAAGAATAATTGCGTGAAGGAAGGGTGTGCCATTACTTTTTTTCTTCTTCTTAACTTTAAGAAAAAATAAATAAATAAATACTATATAACTATAGGAACTGCGTCGTTTGGCTGATGTACATAGCCGCCATAGGAATCATCGTCGTTTACGGCACCCTCTGGTTGGTGGTTAAGGTCACTACCCTTTCACTTCCTAGATGAGTCCGTCACTCCCACCTGTATCACGTTAACGTTATATACATTTATATTCACCCACCATTTCTCTCTCCCTCTCTCTCTCTCTCTCTCTCTCAACCTAATCCTCTCTCTCTCCTTCCCCAGCCCCCGCCATGGACGTAGCCTCCCCTGCTCTCTCTCGCATAGGCCTGGCCGGCCTGGCAGTGATGGGCCAAAACCTAGCCCTCAACATCGGCGAAAAAGGCTTCCCCATCTCCGTCTACAACAGGACCATCTCCAAGGTGGACGAAACCCTAGATCGAGCCCACCGCGAAGGCAACCTCCCCTTGACCGGGCACTACACTCCACGCGACTTCGTCCTCTCTCTCCAAAAACCCAGATCGGTCATCATCCTTGTCAAGGCCGGCTCACCCGTCGACCAAACGATCGCGGCCCTGTCCGAGCACATGGACTCCGGAGACACCATCATCGACGGCGGCAACGAGTGGTACGAAAACACCGAGAGACGGATCCGAGAAGTCGCCGATAAGGGTATTCTCTATCTCGGCATGGGCGTCTCCGGCGGTGAAGAGGGTGCTCGTTACGGACCGTCTTTAATGCCCGGAGGCTCATACCAAGCTTATAAAAATATTGAGGATATAGTTCGGAAAGTGGCTGCCCAAGTCGAGGATGGTCCGTGTGTGACCTATATTGGCGAAGGAGGGTCTGGTAATTTCGTGAAGATGGTGCACAATGGGATTGAGTATGGAGATATGCAGTTGATTTCGGAAGCGTATGATGTGTTGCACCACGCTGGAGGACTTTCTAATGCGGAATTGGCAGAGATTTTCGGGGAGTGGAACAAAGGTGAGCTCGAGAGTTTCTTGATTGAAATCACTGCAGATATATTCAGGGTGAAGGACGAGCAGGGAGAGGGTGAATTGGTGGATAAGATTTTGGATAAGACGGGGATGAAAGGGACTGGAAAGTGGACGGTCCAGCAGGCGGCGGAGCTGTCAGTGGCAGCACCAACGATTGCGGCGTCACTAGATTGTAGGTACTTGAGTGGGTTGAAGGAGGAGCGAGTGGCGGCTGCGGAGGTGTTGAAGGAGGCAGGATTGAAGGAGGAGGAGGAGGTTGGTTCAGTGAAGAGTGGGATTGATAAGAAGAGATTGATTGATGATGTGAGGCAGGCATTGTATGCTTCCAAGATTTGTAGTTATGCTCAAGGAATGAACTTGTTGAGGGCAAAGAGTGTGGAAAAGGGTTGGAATTTGAATTTGGGGGAATTAGCGAGAATTTGGAAAGGTGGGTGTATCATTAGAGCTGTGTTTCTGGACAGGATTAAGAAGGCGTACCAGAGGAATCCGAATTTGGCGAGCTTGGTGGTGGACCCGGAGTTTGCGAGGGAAATGGTGCAGAGGCAGGCAGCGTGGAGGAGAGTTGTGGGATTAGCAATTTCAGCTGGGATCAGTACTCCTGGAATGTGTGCGAGTCTTGCTTATTTCGATACATATAGGCGTGCTAGGCTTCCTGCAAACCTTGTTCAGGCTCAGAGGGACTTGTTCGGAGCTCATACGTATGAGCGGATTGATCGCTCTGGATCATTTCATACTGAGTGGACGAAGCTTGCTCGAAAGAGTAACGGTGTTGGTGTTGGTGCTCGCAAATAAGCTGCTTCTTTTTTTTTTATTATTAAATCAATTGTTCCTTTTGTTGTTGGGGGGGGGGGGGGGTTGTTGTAGTTGAATAGTTGAGTTGTGATTGCATCTGTTTGCCGAGGAGGGTTTACCTGTTTAGGCATAATAGCAATTGTTGTTTTCCTTGCTGTAATTTTTGTCTTATTTTCCCTTGCTTATAATAATAAGTTGGTGCATCCATCCCCCCCTTACCTTTTGAGAACTAGAGGCTTGAAATGATTTCCATGAAATGAACAAGTTGAGAAGAAAAGTTTTTGCTTATCCTTAGCTTCTTTTCCTGTCACACATCCATCTTGAAGTTGTGTATCATTCATTACCTTTGTGACATGTTAAACTTGACTACATTGGTTACAAGAAACATATCTTAGATTTCTATGGATGACCAGAACATTCAAATTTCATCCATTTCCCAAACCATATCCAGTCCCAGTCTGTATAAAAACTGATGATACAAGAGTTTACATGTTTAGGGCTAGGGTTTGAGTTCTTATTTTATGTATTTTCCTTTATGGAAAGCCCAAGCTGTAAATCTATTGAATCCATAAATAAATAAATACATTCTTAAATGGTTTTGGAGAGGAATCATCAAATTAGAGGAGTAAAGTAACCCATATGTGACTGTGATGTCTTATATATAAATCACTAACATGCCTTTATGAGTTACCAATTACAATTGATTGCTAAATTTTGAAAGTTTTCTTATTCATTGTTGTTGCACGCTTTTAAGTTCTCTTTTTCTTCTTCTTTCTTTTTTCTTGATTTTATATAGAGTGGTGAGACACATTATAGAAAATCATTTCTCTATTACGTATACAGCAAAGTTGGGACTTGACATTAGTGTTTCACTGTTTTGTAAAGGTCGTCATAGCCTTGTATATACCACTCTTCTTTTGTAGCTTCGTATTGAATTTTTCATAGCATTTCGATTAGTAACTTATGGGTTGCAGAAAACTAACCACGTTTATGGGAAGGCTAGTGATACTGAACTGCTTAAGTGGTCTGTGCAGGATCCGACAGGGGCAATGACTCGGCAGCCACCTCACCCCAATAAATCCACACAACATCCAACCAAGCATAAAGTCAGCAACTGAAATCCTCAAATTGAGAAATTATAATTATAATAGCATGGTTTATGTAAAAGAATCACAATAATTGAAGACAAAATCATATATTTCCTCTCTACTGGGAGAAATCATGGAACAATTGTAGCCCAAAATGTGAATATAAAACAAATAAAAAACAAAGCAAGATAGAGCTTTCCATAAAAACAGAACTTTGTGTAATTGCTTGAATTTACTCTTAGTAACTGGTCAGTAGGTTTTTGCATCCACACTTTGGCGCCGTCTATGAAAAGCTTTCATCAAATTTTTCAAGAGAATTTATGCCCGTACAATTACGTTCTAAAACTGTTATAGCCCAACAATCGTCCATCCATAGTCACTAGGGGTGCACAAAAAATCAGTGAAATTGAAACCGGAATTGTAACTGAATCGAACCGTTCACTACGGTTTCAGTTTCGGTTCCAAGTCAAGGAACTGGAACCGTTAGAATATATATATATATATATATATATATATATATATATATATATATATATATAAACACTAATACCTTCTAAATTCTAATATTTTATTTATATATAAAGTATAAAGTATAAAATATATAATATATAGATAAATACATTTAGCTTTTAAGTTCTAATGTTCTATATATTTATATAATATAAGATATATAAATAAATACTAATAATTTCTAATCTATTGTTATAACTAGGAGTGCACAAGTATGATTGTGTATCTTGCCAATGTTTAAATAAATAAATAAAAGTTGACAAAGAACCGTTGGAGAACTGGAACCGAAACCGCAAAGAACTAGAACCAAACCGAATTCAACGGTTCCGATTCAGGTTACAAAATTAAGAAACTGTACCGTGTGCACCCCTAGTAGCCTCGCAATATAGCAGAATCAAACACAGGAACAAATGTTGCAGCAACTGCGCCAACAACTAGAAGAATCTAACCGGCACAACAAACTGCTTCAGGCAAGGCTGGCTCGCCTCACCGAAAAACAGACCAACGATCTTCCATTAGAGCAAGAAGGTTCCGGAGACCATGACCCACCTCACGAAAAATCCCAACTATCAGCTCGATCGGAGCATTATGGCTCCAAATTGGATGCCCCATTCCAAGCGATAGCTAACCGGTTCCGGTTCCTTGACTTGGAATCGGAACCATATTAGAATATATATATATATAACACTAGAATTTAGAAGGTATTAGTATTTATTTATATATTATATATAAATAGAACACTAGAATTTAGAAGGTATTAGTATTTATTTATATATTTTATACTTTATATATATATTTATATAATATATAAATAAATACTAATACCTTCTAAATTCTAGTGTTCTATTTATATATAAAGTATAAAATTAATAATATATAGATAAATACATTTAGCTTCTAAGTTCTAATGTTTTATATATTTATATAATATAAGATGTATAAATAAATATGAATAGTTTCTAATCTAATGTTATAACTAGGGGTGCACAAGTATGAATATGTATCTTGTTAATGTTAAAAAATAATTAAATAAAAATTGACAAAGAACTGTTGGAGAACTAGAACTGGAACGGCAAAAAATCAGAACCAAACTGAACCGAACCGAACTCAATGGTTCCGGTTCCAGAATTAAAGAACTGTACCGTGTGCACCCCTAGTTGCCACGCAATGGAGCAGAATCAAACACAGGAACAGATGTTGCAACAACTGCGCCAATAACTAGAAGAATCCAACTGACACAACGAACTGCTTCAGGCAAGGGTGGCTCACCTCACCAGAAAACAGACTAATAATCTTCCATTAGAGCAAGAAGGTTTCGGAGACCATGACCCACCTCACGAGAAATCTCAACTACCAGCTCGATCGAAGCATTATGGCTCCAGATTGGATGCCCTATTCCAACCGATAGTTAACCGGCTCGAAAGAAAGTCAACGTCCAAATTACAGACTTGAAAGTCAAATCCCTGCGGATCTGGTGACACAGATAACCAGGAGAGTGATCTAATCACCTTTTACCGAGGAGATACGAAAATCTCCATATTCGAGAAAATTTCTCTTTCCAAGCTTCACAACCTTCGATGATGGGACGACCGACCCCGTCGATTATTTATACCACGTTTAGTAGAAGATGACATTAAATGCTGAAGACGAGAATCTCATGTGTAAAATCTTCCTAACCGACTACATTAGGATACAAGGCACTACTCAAACATTTATTTTATTCTTTCGAGAACTTGAACTCTCCACCCTATATTTGTTGAGGTGTCTTGTATTTTTAACTTGGCTGCTTTTTTTTTTTTTTTAAATGACAATCAATGATTTTTCACACTTTGTTTTGGACTTCCCACTATAGTGATGTATGATGTATGGTAAATTTATGGTGACCTTTTTTGTTCATTAATATGAAGAATAATTTAATTTCAAATCTCCATATATTTTAAAAGACAATAAAATATATTCACACATTGTTTGCACTTCGCACTAAGTCTATTTTAATTTCAAAGATTATACATACACATTGTTTAGACTTCCCTTCTTAAATTTATTTTGTCCTTTTGTTCATTAACTTGAAGTCTATTTTATTTTCAAATATGTATATACATTGTTTAGACTCTATCTCTAATGATCCAGATCCAGATCCA
This sequence comes from Cornus controversa, assembly GCA_026545225.1. Lineage (NCBI taxonomy): Eukaryota > Viridiplantae > Streptophyta > Magnoliopsida > Cornales > Cornaceae > Cornus > Cornus controversa. The sequence continues at coordinate 65,966,567 of CM048847.1, forward strand.
GATCCAGACTATGACCTGTTACTCATTGCAGAAGAATTTTTTATTCTCAGAAAAAAAATATTATAAAAAACCATCAACGTTCACAAAATAGCATGAAGGACAAACCATCACCGCTAAACAATATTTATAGGTATGGACCATTGATACATGAATTTTCAATATTAAACCCAAAATTTGGCAAATTAAATCTCCAAATCACTTCCTCTTTTTTTTTTTCCGAGTTCAACAATCGATATATAATCATATTCTACATGTAAATAAACCGGTCAGAGAAGTAAATAAAAGAGTTGTGGAACACTTAATAATTCTCAAGGTCTGGATGAGTTCTTGTAACAGTTGCAGAAGGCATTTTAGTAGCACCAAGCCAAATTGTTTCAAGAACCACATCTTCATCGGCTTGTCTTTCCATTTCATGGATTTTCTTCTCTTTCAGAAGCTTGACAAGTAGCACCACCCCAACAATAGTCACAAAAAGCAGCCCAAGAAATCCCACCATAAATCTGACCACCCAGAAATCCCAATCCCACACCCTCTGCTTCCTCTTCAATGGAGCAACCATCGCGAAATGACCCTCACTTGTACTGTAACATACATTTGGGAAACTCATATCGCTAAGATAAACTGTCCCAGTGCCATTAAAATTGGCACATGTTGTGCCTTCTGGGACTGTAAAATTTGGGAAATGAATCGATATGGTGTTGCCCATTGTGTTGATTCCGAGCTTAGTGAAATCTTTAAAGCTTGAATTTGGGGCAGGGGCAGAATAAACCATGAAACCAACCACAGAAGTTAGCAGTGAGTAACCTGGCACATTGTAGTGGTGTGAAGACCAGTTGCCCAAATCTTGAAAGACTAGAACAATTCTCCTCACATGAGGCATTGGGAGAGAACCTGGTGGGATGTGAAAATGGGTTACGTTAGAACCTAGACTCCACAAGGTCCTGCTTCGAAGCCGTACAACTGAAGCTTCCATGCCTGATAGATTAGCAGGGAGTGTAACTTTTTGTACCACACCAGTGTGAGATCGGTGTTGAACTAGGGCAGTGAGAGCAAGATCCTGGAGAAGATCATCTAAATATTCACCGGCAAAGTTATCGTAGCTGTGGACTGATGATAAAGAAGTGAAAAATAAGTAGAGAAGCAGCCCCAGAGCCAGCCAGAGAGTATACCAGCTCCTCCTCCTCCTGTTGGAACCCATCAAAGCCAAGCTAAAGACTCTTGTTGTTCAGTGCATCATGGTGATATATGGCACGTAGTAGCAGAAATGAAAGACTATGGACTAGTCTCACAATTCTCTCTTTTCATATTCCATTGGATCTGGATGCTACACTACCTGCTAATGCTAATACAGTGATTTTTGGAAAGGCAAGTCTAATCAATCACCTGATGAATTGGCAAGATTCTTGGAAATGGCTAAATTCTTGGAAATGCTCAAATCTCAAGGGTAAATAGAATTGGTGATGACAAGAGGGAGGGGTGGTCATTGAAGATGGGACTATGGAAGAATTTCCTTCCGTTGGTTGAGTTAGATTCTGTTCTACGAAGTTATGCAAATAATGGACCCACCCCCACCCTACTAAAAGGTGGAAAAGAAAACCTCAATCATAGGTTTAGGTTTCCACCATGGGGTAATGCAATCATATTGTTGGTGGTTGATAAATGATGAATCTTGCTCCATAGTACGCGGGGATTAACTTGTGGAATAAATGGCATTGATTGCTCCTTCTCCTTCTCCTTCTCCTTCTCCTTCTCTCTCATGGACATGGACATGGATACAATGAACACAGTTAATCAGTGAATGGTTTGGTGGTCAACTGCAAACAGGTTAAGATGATAGTGAACAGCCTAGCCTAATTTTCTCTGACGCCAAACATCCGACTTCATGCTTCATTATGTGCAAACTCATCCATCCAAAGGTAATGTGACTAATGACTATAATAAGCTGGCATTGCAACCCAAACCAAGCAAACTTAACAGAGGACAAATCCCAATATTACCAACCTTGAGGGCCCACTGGAGGTGTTACACAAGATCTTAGATTGAGATGAATAATTCGCCCAAAAGGTTCCATTCTCAACAGAGCAGGGACAGGCCGCTGGTGATAAAAGATCTCAAACAGAGGTCAAGAACTTGGCCAATTTGGTTCCGCTATAAACTGCAGGGATGGCTTTATCCAGTTTTTGCCCTTAACACACACACACACATATATATACATATATATAACATATATAGACCAGTTTTTGATTCAGATGGAAATGTGTTATATGAGGTAGTACAAGGATAAAATGCAAGTGCATATTTATATATACACACAATGGCTTAATACAAAAGTATTTGTTTCAAGTAGCTTACCCAGGATCCCATCTTAATCCGAATCCCTAATATTAACACTAATCATCGAGCCTCAGATACAAATTGTACCTACTGCATCCTGTCATCTAAGAACTAAGAGGAATGTTAACAAAGAAACATAAATAAAAGCTCCATGAGACAAGTCTTTGGAGAAAACTCATTGCCTGATGGTGAGCTCAGCCCTGAGATGGAGGATACCATTGATGAAATAAAGGCTATCGTCAGCCATGAATGCAGTCCAAGGTATACCAAACAGGTTCCTATACCCAACAGCTTTTCCTCCAGTAAATGTGTAGTTCCCTTTATACTTGCTCACATACTCTTCAGTCGGCTTTGATCTCGTAGCAAATTCATAGTCAACTGCAAAAGACACTGATCCCTTCTCTTGCATTCCTAAAAACAGCCCAAAGCAATGGAATGAGCTTTGTTGGTCCATGTTGCAGTGGGCAGAAAGGAAAAACCCCTGCCCACCAAGATGGAAAGCCTGTGAGTAGACCCGGCCAGATGGAAACAGATGTGCGCACTCCTCCCGTCTCAGGTCCAGGTACACTATACACTGCTGACGAGGCAGTTCAAACTCCACCACCTTAACTGGACGGTACTTGTATGACCGCTCTACAAAGCGACGATATGAGGCATTAGCCTCCTCTGCAGCAAGGGTTCGCTGCCGGTATGGCGCCTCAGCCTTGAAAAAGAGGGCCTCGAGGACAACCTTGGATGCAAGTTCAGGATCAAAGTCATTGCATGTTAGAACTTTCTTCAGCTTTCGGCAAGTCATGTATGGGAAACGGATAAGGCGACCAAGACGTGTGCCTAGGACTTCTCGCCGTTCCTCCAGTTTCGGGTAATGAGTGCGGCCCCACTTTAGCACAAAATCATAAACAGCATCCTCTGAAGCCACCTGGAGATCATCACTGGATAGTACTGCCTCAATTCCAGCTAAAGGCAAGTTCAGTACCTCCTCTTGGAACCTGGAAAGAAACAGAGAAAATCATATTCATATCTCAATCAATGATCCCGAGAAAAAAGACCAAATAAATCAATGATTCTGAGAAAATGACTAAATAAAAGGCCATTTGACTACAAATTTGAATTTCCAAAATAAATGGAGACAAGAGAGAGGGAGAAAGAAAAAAAAAGTTCATTCCCCAGTGTTGGTTCCCATTAATCAAGGGTATTGACAATGCGGAATTGGCACAGACCTAACATTTGAACAGTGTGGCTGCCTTCAAAGTCAAACTTGGATTTTCATGCTTGCAGCCCATGCACCAAGCAATGGCTTCTAAAGAATGAAAGTAAAAATGTAAAACAATTTAAAAAAAAAATGATTGGGGATAAAAAGATTACCATTGAAAAAGATATAATGGATTATTGAAAAAAGAGAGGAAAGGAACATGACATAAAGAGAGAAAAACACTGAATTAGAAGGCACATTTATTCAAAGAGGGAAAAAAAGACAAAAAGGAAATTGCTTATAATGTATCAGAAAAGAAAACCATTTCTACGAATATTTCTTTCCTCTCTTTGTTACTTCTGATCTTTGTTACTTCTGAAGCCAAATGTAGACAATTTAACTAGATCATAAAGAAATTGACAGGAGCTATGTGAAGCAGAGGAACTCACTTAGTTATGTCCTTGTAACGTGCAGCAAGGAACTGCTTCGCCGCATCTGTCAGTGGCTGAACTGCATCAGCCATTAAAACACTATAAGGGAGATCCAAATAGAGCAAGGCAGACTCGCAAGTCATAGGCAAGTTTCTCAATAATCGGCTGCAGTATCTCATGCATGAAGCAACTTCGAACTTGTCAGCAGCCATCAGCACATCCAGCAAAGCAGAAGGCGTGGTTGTTGATAAAGTGTTACTATACATAAAATTCAGGAGTTCCATGAGGGCAGCTTCTTCTGACCACAAAAATTATTAAAGAAAAAAGGGAAAAGAACTGTTGTAAGGATCATGTTGTACACTCAAAATTTTCCTAAAAGGAACAAAGGGGGAAAAGTTAAAAAAGGGAAGAATATTAAAATGAAAGAGTAGAACTAGAATCAAGTCACACACTGGACCCTACAAATGGGAATAAATACCATATGGGAATAAATACCATGTTAGTGACCAAATGACGCCGACAAGTTCTGGCAATTTTTATATGAAATGAACCAACTATTTCCATTGACACCAATGATTACCAGAGGCATGGATTCGTAGAGTTACATGTCGCTGCTCTGACTCCCTCATCCCATTTGAAAACAGCTACAAGAAGAGGCCCAATATCAAGTCATTTAGCAAGCCATGAAGCCAAGTTCAAAAAACAGCACAAATAAGATTACAATAGTCTTCACCTTATAAAAAAATGGACTCTTTGCTGCCAGAATTGGAGAACTAATGTGTATAGTCTTGACTCGAAGAACTGTTGAACAGTCCATACTCCAGGATGGATCAGTGCTCTGAACAGCTTCGTCACCTACAAAAAGTGTCTAAAGAACTTGAAATCTGTACCACACAACCAGCTAATATCATGAAGACTATATTCAACCCATGGCTGACCAAACTGCAACCTATCCTGACAACATTTTAACTTCAAAACTCTGAGTGGAAAATATCATATCTGAAATTTTATTGCAACAAACAACAGAATTTAATTTATTGACATCAGATTTATATTAGAGCATGAAAACTTGATTCTTGTTATTGTTGCTCTTATTATGTTTGTTATCATCATCACCACTATTACCATCATTACATAGATTTCCCTCTGGGAGAGGGGGAGCCGAACCAAGTTAAATTGACATGTCAAAGATCAAACAAAAAAGAAAATGCATACCAACTTGATTCATATTCACTCCCACAACTGAGGGTGATTCCTCTATCATTGCAACAACTTCCTCATCTTGATTTTCATAGACAACACCGTCTTCTGTATCCGGCATGTTACAGCTCAAAATCTGCTCCTCATGGTGCAAGAGCAAATCTACAGCTAAGGATAAAAGAGAAATTGTAGCCCAGGTTAATAAATTAGAAATTGACATGAAAGTGAAACTTTATATGATTTGTGATGCTTGTCAGAAGAAAGACCTCAATGTCTTCATGTGACAGATATATTTCAAAAACATAAAAATAAAAACTGTTTAAATGCGTATATTAAGAAGACTAACCACCAATCCTAATAACCTTCCAATCTATAAGTCGATGAAGGGCATAAAAGTTGGAACTAACAATTGAAAAAATGGGCTTTTATGGATTTTTCACTAGAATTACGACCAATTTCATCCGCACCAATTTCCACATGAACATTAGTTCGTTCTAAACTTTTAAAACTCATATTCTGGGTCCAACAAAAGCAGTCAGCAGCCTATTCAAACACCCACCCCGCTCTAACAAAACAAAAAAATAAGTGTCATCCCAGTCACAACCTTGAGGTGTGAGCACTGAATTGGCAAAAACATATATCCAACCAATGGGGCATATCTCCCATATCATCAATCCATGCCAACGCTATCAAATTCAAGTTGCAAGTGCTGCAACGCCTCAAACATAGTGGGCCTTGGTAGGAATTGTGGCTCATATTCCTAATGTAATAAGGTTTCTATATAGAGTTGTATTTTTAATAGGTAATTTTTAGAGGACAAATTGTCTTGGTCTCTAAGGAATTGTAATTCTTGTGCAACAAAGAGCGGGTTTGGAGACTCTATAAATAGAGGCAGAGTTAAAGGGAAAGAGAGAGAAAGAAAACATGTAAGAAGTTGGTGAGTGTTATGAGGAAAGAAGATGGTATATGTAATTCCAGAAAGAAAGATGCCAAGAGAGAGTGAAAGAGTGTGTATGGTAGAAATGTTTTTCGCGTGTTATATATTCTCTTTTCAAAATAGTAAAATCTATCTCTCCATGGACGTAACCCTGGAGTTGAGTGAACCATATAAAATATTGTATTATGCGTGAATGTGTTTGATTGTTATCTCCATATATGCTTGAGTGATTGTAATGTAATAATATGCTTCCGTTGTGCCGAATGAAAAGGGGATTAAATTCCCAACAACTGATATCAGAGCCAATGGTGGATCAAAGTCTGTAGTTGGTCCTGAAGATCAGAGCTGAAGATTGGCGGTGTGTCAGAGCAGAAGGTTGATCATAAAGAGTTATAGAGATATAATCAGAGCTGATGAAGACACGAGGAGGATGATAGTGTCCCATGAGGAGCAAGTCTTGGAACAAGCCAGAGGATGCTCCTTTTCAAGATGGGGCAAGATGATAGTATGAAGAAGGGAAAAATAGTGAGTGAAAAAAGAGGAGAGTGTGGAGGTAAAGATGATGATGATGATGAGTGATGATAATGATTGAGTGGTGAGTTGTCATGCGTGAGCAATTGAACACCAATGGAGATGAAGGAGCGTGTTGATAAAATTTGAGCCAAGGTGGAGATTATTAGGAATTGTGGCTCATATTCTTAAAATAATAAGGTTTCTATATAGAGTTGTATTTTTAGTAGGTAATTCTTAAAGGACAAGTTGTCTTAGTCTTTAAGGAATTGTAATCCTTCTACAACAAGGAGTGAGTTTGAAGAGTCTATAAATAGAAGCGGATTTTTTTAAAGGAAAAAAGAGAAAAAAAGGAAAGATGTAAGGGGTTGGTGAGTGTTGTGAGGAGAGAAGAGGGTATATGTAATTCCGGAAGAAAGATGCCATGAGAGAGTGAAAGAGTGTGTGTGGTAGGCATACTTTTCACGTGTTATATATTCTTGTCTCAATATAGTGAAGTCTCTCTTTCCATTGACAGAGAGCCCTATAGTTGGTTGAACGATGTAAAATATTATGTTGTGCGTGAATGTGTTTGATTGTTATATCCATAGGATGACATGTTTCCGTTGTGCCGAAAGAATAGGGGATTATATTCCCAACAGGCCCTCAGTGAATTGGGTGTAAAATCTTTGTCTCCAATCTTCAAATAAAATATCCTTCCAAGTACACTCTTCTCAGTGAATTGGGTGTAAAACCTTTGTCTCCAATCTTCAAATAACAATATCCTTCCAAGTACACTCTTCTCAGTACAAAGCTTCACAACAAACTAATAACCTATCAAAACTCTGACTTTCTCGGCAAATATCAACATTCACATCGAATTCAGTGTGTGTCACAATAACAAACAACCAGCAAAATCGAGCACCAAACAAATTCGGCAGTTGACATACAAATAATTATATATAATGATTGTCACCAATTCTAAAAGAAAATGCACATAATATAGCGCATATTGCAAAGTTACCATTTTCTTTCTTGATTTCTTCTCTCCTTCGCTTCCGATTTCGGGCCCAGTCGGCAATACTGTTACAGGCCTCGCCGTCTGATTTAGTATCGGGCAAATTAGCCACAACCTCAATTTTCAGAACCCGATCCGAGAAGTTGCTGTCGTTGAAAGCGAAGGCGAAATCCGATTCAGAGCCCGACCCAGATCGCCCACCGCCTGGAGAGAAGTCCGAATCCATGGTCGTCTGAGGATCGAAGAGGTCCACGTTCAAATGTTTCATTAACAAGAACGAAGTGGAGGGGGGAGAGAGACCAAATTGCGAAACCTAATCGATTGAAGAGTGCTAATGACGAGGAATGAATCTCAAGAAAGACCAAGTAGTAGTTGAAACCCAAGAGACCCAGGCTAGGAATCGAAACAAACTGAAACGGTGTGAGAGCAATCGAAAATGCCCTAGAATTTGGGACTAATTGTTTCGACTATGAAAAAAAACACACACCAATATACATTTATTTGATTACACGTGGCCCCCATAACCACTTGTTAGTTGGTTTGCAGAAGTTTTGGTGTTTTTATTCAATTCTTTAAAAAAATAAAAATAAAAATCATGAGTACATCAAATAATACCTCCGAGAGATTAGGTCAAATCATTTTTGGAGAAATCGTTTGACTTTCAATAAATTCATTTTTTTAATAAACTAAATAAATATTAAGTATAAAAAGATAATTTTATACCTATATTATGATATCACATTATATTTGAAATAATGTAAAATACAATGGCCTCTCCGGATAGGTTTGCGGTAATTGTATTAATCTCTCTCATGATGATTTGAAATCAAATTTTACTATTATACCCACAAATAATTTAATAAAAAAAAAATCTGATTTCTAAAATAACAAACCACCACTGTTACTATTCATGACCATCAATGATTTTCGATCTTATTCTTAACATACTTGATCAATCGCCAAAATTTTAATAACAAATTATTTTCAAAGATCTTCAATCATGTTAATTTATATACACACACATACATAGGTTTGGATTTGTGGACCAAATTGTTGAATTTTGTCACGGGTATAAGTTGACGAAACAATCGGACTAATGGTGTCGTGTGCGTGGAAGCGTACATATTGTTTTAGAAATAAGATTTTTTTTATTATTAAATTATTTGAGAGTATAATGATAAAATCATTCTAAAATCTAATATCAAATAATCATAGGGAGGTCAGTGCAATTACGAAAAATCTCAAGGAAGGTCACTGTATTTTACCCTATTTGAAATATAATATAATATTATAATGTAAAGGCAAATTTATCCTTTCATACTTAAAATTTATTTCAGTCAGAAGAGGTGAAAGAAATAAAAGTCAAATGGTCTCTCCAAATGTAATTTGACTTAACCTCGCGGTAGATAAGTGAATTTAACCCAACTTATTTTCAGAACTTTTTCTTTGAAATTGGTCATTTTACCTTGGGTTAATTTAATTTTTGACCATTTTTGGTGGTCTAATTACAAATATGCTAAGTTTTAAATAGTATTAGCTCAAAAAGCAATTTATACAAAAGTATTTACGTATTTGACACTTTTCACTATTCCTCAATACACATGACCAAATTACTCCTCTGCATTAATATTTTGTACAGTAAGATTATAACATCATACAATCAAAGTATTACATAAATGCAGTAAAACTATTACATTATGTACTAAAAGTTTTAGTAAACTATACTGTTTAATATTTTGTGCAGTAAAATTATAACACCATACGTTAAAGTATTATATAAATACGGTAAAACTATTACATTGTGCATTAAAAGTTTTGGTAAACTGATATGTAAAGGATCTTAAGGGCAATTTGGACTTAAATAGTATAAATTGTCGTATTTGTAATTACTTTTTGAAAAGTTATTTTTTGACCATATACTATTAGAAAGTTGGTGTATTTGTAATTAGGCTCCCAAAAGTTGTCATAAATTAAATTAACCATTTTACTTTCATAGATAATTTCACATTGTTTCCTGATTTTATGTTCTAAAACGAAAGGGAAAAAAAAATTATGAAGCAAAGTATGGCGGAGGAAAAATGTCCAATTACGGATGACACATAGAAATAACAACTCATGGCATACAAGGCCGCCCCGTTAGCAGGAATGGCCCACCCTCCAGCTCATCATTCACTAGATAAGAAAGACATAATGAAGGTCCAAATCTTCTATCAAATTGGGGATCCAAACACGAATTCTTTGCAGAAAACCAAGTCAAGATTTACGAGAGCAATTAATCCCTAAGAAGGGTGAATCAATTACAGGCACAATTAATGTAATCACGAAACTATGTAACAAGGAGAAAGTGAAAAGAATAGGAGGTCGCTTCTTGAATAGAAAAATAAGAGAAAAATTTCTTCTAAGTGTGGTGACAAGTTTTTTTCACCTACACAAAGCTTTTTAACTTTGTTTTTTTAATGAGAGTATTAAAAAAATAATTAATATTCAAATAATTTTAAATTATTTATTTTTTGTATCGAACTGTTGAAATTAATATTCAAATATTATTTTTACTTTTAAGTATAGAATAAAATGAAGGAAAGGTTAACAAACAAAGATGATATATACTACCATCAAAAGTGCTGTAGATTTTTTGATATGCATTTTTAATATTTTTTATTTTTTAATTCAAGTAGTTAGATTGCCCAATAATTTTTTTTTCTTTTTGGCAAGCACCCAACCATTTCAATAAGCTATAAATATATTTTTATCATTTCATTGCATGAGTTACACCTACATTTGACTTCAGGAATTAATACATTCAGTATTTGCTATAAAAAAATTTTTTTATTACATTCACGTTCTTCTTAGTCTAAACTATGAACTTGAACATGTAGATCGATCTTCAAAGTTTAAACTTTAAATCACCTCGCATGTGTTATATCTCTGTAACATACCGATATATATATTTTTTCCATTACTCAGAGTCTATAGTTGAAAATAAATAGTCATATGATGTGTGCTATTCTTCTTGGGCCGGGTTGAAAGATTTCCAGAAACTAGTGGGCTGAGCTCAGGTCTTGGTATGGCAACAGTAGGCTTGGGCTGGGCCTATATGGGCCGTAAAACAAAGTCCACATGATGAATTGTTTTAGTTGAAACAAAATCTACATTACAATTTTGAAGCTAAACTTTCCCCCAAAAAGATTAAAAAAAAAATTATAACCAAATATATATATATATATATATATATATGATTTGCTTAACATAACGTATCTAATCACATCAATAAAGCACTCGTATTCGGGGAATAATTAATTGAATTATTAAAATCTCGATTCAGATTTAACATGTAAAGTAAAGAGGAAGGGAGAAAGAATAAGGTAGAAGAAAAGACTTCTTTGTGATGTCTGCCCTGCTTTAAGTACAAGTTTGTTATATATCAACATTCTTAAATATTGCTAAATGAGGAGTAACACTTTTCATGTGAACCTTAGCTTTATAATATCCATATATACTTTCTTATATGATTTAATAATTATCGTCACTATTGATGCTTAAACAGTGTAAAGTTACATTCTGTCTATGTAGGTGCTAGAATTAATCCACCTCCTCGTGTCTCCGACATAGTAGCTTTTATACTAGAATCATTTTAATATCTTACAATACATGTCATCCCCCTCCCCCCCCCCCCCCCAAAATAATGGGGTTTCATTCGCTAACATGTGGACAAATGCAAGATTAACATGTGCCGCAACACCATGAATGCCATACTCAAACATGGATGCCGTTAGAGGAGCTTATCTTATCTCAGATCAAATTTGAATGGGAAGAGTATTAGGTATATATGAATGAATATGTAGCACTATCAAGTGACTTAAACTTTTGAGTCACAGGATAAGTGTTCGATCAGTAACATTGTTTTCAAAACCAGATACCTCCTTGATCTGAGCATCCGTTCAGATCTAGACACGGACATGTACTGCAACTAGAATATTGTGAGTTTGGGTGAAAAAGAAGTGGCAAAAGGCTAGATCATTTATGTTTTCTCATGGATCAACTCTATAATATCCACCACACATTTTAGTTGACTTAGTTTATTTTAGAGCAATTCATCCATCTTGGCATCTTAGAGAAAGATACTACATCTCTTTTAGGGGGACACAGAAAAAAAAAAATATATATTTATATATATATATATATATATATATATATATGATGTGCCTCGAGCTATATATGTCATCCGGACTCGAGTAAATATTGTGGGTGCAAGTGTATGCCTAAATAGTCGATCCCACAAATCTCAAAATTTAATAGTGTAATATTGTTATTTTATAAAAATATATTTAGTTATACTCAAATTAAATGAGACGTGATAAAAGAAAAAGATTTCCATCTTTGATTGATAGGAAATTCAATTTTGCCATTAAATTTGAGAATTTTTTTTTTTTTTTTCGAAAAATCATGGTATCTGGAAGATGAGGGTGTCTGATTTAGGTTCGAGTGTGGGACCGAGATCCAATACCCATAACCATGTGGTGTTGACACAGTTCCATGTAACCATGTCTTGGAGTAGGGCTGCAACTCAGGACTAATCCAAGTCTGACACCATTTTGGACCTGGGTCGCATTTTCTAAAACTCCTCATTCAGACTTGAGTAAAAATGTGGAGCGGAATTCATTTTGGTGTCGCTGGGGCGGATCAGTGGTATTGGAAACCCAGGCCCATGTTAGTGTATTGATTGTTGTATGCATAAAGAATTATATACAGGTGCTTGGCAAAGCAGCAGATGCATTTTGGTCCAGTCTGCGGTTAGCAGTAGCAGAGGGATTTGTTTTTAGCTAGGGATGTTTTAAGCTTAAGTTTGAGATATTGGGATATATATATATATATATATATATATAGTCTCTGAAGAAGCTTTGGCAGTGATATCTCTTCCTCCTGGGTCCCCCCTAAGAGAATGCAGTGGTATGGGTTGGCCTTGAAGTAGACAAATTGGCTGTGTTAATTTCTTATGCTTCAAGTAGGGCCTTTAATTTCCTAGTCTTTTCCTTTTGCATTATTAAGTGAAAACAAAAGCCCCCATTTCATCGTCATAATCTGAGTCTCTTAAATCATTTTCTTCCCAGTTAGGGCTCATTTTGTTCACTGCTGCTTGGTTCCTTTCTGCAAGGAAAGTTAATGTTCACTCACTCTCTCTCTCTCTCTCTCTCTCTCTATATATATATATATATATATGATTTTGATTGATTCGGAGATTAAAACGTGATTAACTTTATTTCTCTCTCCCTCCCTCTCAACTGCTTCTGTAGACAATGACACTCGCTGCTGGAACAACCGACATGAAGTTCCGTCGATTTAATATTATAATGTCATGTATGTATTTTTGTCATACCGTTTTAGTGAGGATGCTGGTACAAATTATATATATGTATATATATATATATATGTATATATATATAATTTTACCAATAGACATTAATACAGATAATATAATCTCTACTTCCCATCCCAAAAGATAAGTCGTGTATTGGAACCCTACTAGCTAGAGGCAATTTGTAAGTGCTTATGCATTTGATTGAATGTGTATATATATATATATACACACACACACACACAGAAGCAGAAACCTAATTCTACCTAGCTAGTAAGCTAAGGACAGCTAGCTAGGACAGAAACAGAAAGGTGAATCATAAGTTTTGGCCTTTTTCAACCGAAACATTCACAAATCCATTTTCATGCTTGTTTCCACAGTCCAAAATTCAAACAAAGGTGAAAAGAATATTGATTATTGCCCATTCATATGAAACAATTGATTGTGTGCACAGTCCACTGAAGCAACAATACACATTCATGGGAAGGTCATACTCATAAATTTGCAGGTCAAGTTTATTTAAACAGCAAATGAAAAAAAAAATATATATATATATATATATAGAGAGAGAGAGAGAGAGAGAGAGACAGAGATAGAGAGAGAAGAAAAAATGAAGTGAAAGATCTCTTGGACATTTTGCAGCACAATCGCAGTGGGATTCTCAGGAGGATATTTCGGTAATTGTACCATCTGGGAGACACTGTCTAGGAACTTGTTGCAGCAAATGGGCAAGACCCAAGAAGCTATTTTCGTTAAGTGTGATCGAATTTGTTAGTCCTCTTCTCCATGCGTATAGTCAGTCTTTTAATTTGGATCACCATTAACAGCAACTAAAACCCAGTAATATTTCAACTTGAATTAAGCTGCTATATATATCACATGAAAGTAAAAAAACAGTGAACAATTAATACTGTTAAACAAGATTAACAATTCATAATGCTATGAAAAAATAAGAGAAAAACATTTCTCTCATATACTAAACAACAAGGCTTTTTTAGTCCCAAACACAAAAACCCTAGTCGAAAGCAGTAAAGATCTTTTAGCATACCTTGAAACGTTGATAATTTGGTAGATCGAACACACGAAGACTATGGAAAAACAGTATCCATAACATTTATACTGTCAAACAAGATTAATGGTTAAAAATCACAGCTTTTAGGTCACAAAACACTAACCCTAGTTAAAGCAACAATAATCAAATTGAGATGAGAAACAAAGACAGCAAAGATATTTTACCAACCTTGTTAATTGGCTAGATCATGAAATGTTAAACAGGATATATGAACAGTTAAATTAATTAATTAATAATACTATGAAAAAAAGAGGAAAATTTCCATAAATACCACAGCTTCTAAGTCATAAACACCAACCCTAGTTGAAACAACAATAATCCAAGTAAGATAGAGAAACCAACTCACTAAAGATCTTTCTACATCCCCTTCACGGCATCGCTATAAATACATATATAAATTTATATATATATATATAGCAAGCAGTTCTTCCAAGTGGACAAACAAGAGACCAGAGAGATTCAACAGATATAAATGGTGTATCATATATATATATATGTTAAGATCTGTGAAATTAAAATCTTTAGTAGGAGTAAAAACTTGTACAGATATGTCTTTGGATAAGAGATAATAATATTAAAGGGAGCTCCCTTCAGTCCAAGTACAGGAAGCTTAAGATTCAATGTCTCCCGCATCATTCACTCATTTACTGAGTATATATATATATATATGCATTCACTCAGTAATTGGATGAATGAGTCGGCAGCTAATTGAAACTTACCACCACCCATGAGTGGACTGAAGAAAGCTCTCTTTCAACTTTATCAAGAATGAACACAAAAATTAAACAGATCTATGCATGCAATCACTTCCATGTAGAAATTGAAGAATAAACATCACACATATTAATTAAACCCTAAAGCAAATCAAACCATATATCGACATCTTGATACGATAAGAACTCTCCATTGTAAAACATAAGAGATACCAACAACCTAAAAAGATGAGAGAGATGAGATAGAGAGAGAGAGAAGAGGCTCTGGTTCAACAGTCACTGCCCCAACTCAGCAACTCATAAGATGTGTTGTGGAACAATGGCTTTATATAGCTATGAGAAAGGTAGTGATTAGACAATATTATGGTTAAAATATGGTAATAAGAAAATCAAAAGGATTTATTCATATTCTTTCTTTTTAGTTGCCCTAGAGGAGACTCCATTCCTGCATAATCTGGAAAGCCCACAACTTCCTTTGCATATTATGCCTTTCACTTTTATGAATTTTAATATATATAATTATATATATACATATATATATATATATGATAGTGGTTTGTGGCTATAAAGCATTTACCGTACCGACAGTCATACCATCTTCTGGCACAGTATAACTTACAAACTTAGATTAGTTAGGTAAAGACTTTTTTTTTTGGAACAAAATTAGGTCAAGACATTGATCTTTTACTGATTAATTTGATTAACGAAGACAAAGAAAACAATTAAATCCATGGTAGAAGACAACCATTGTCTTTTAATGGGAAATTTTGCTTTGTCTTATGAGGAAAAAAAAATTAACTTACCCAAACAATTTTGTAAAAATTGTACAAATTTAAATGTAAAATAATTTTACACATGCCATTAACTTTGTGTAAGGTCCATTTCCAATTATTAATTGAGTGTCCCTTGGCTTGTGAAGAATTAAGGTCATTGGAGATAAATAAAATAAAAAAAGAAAAAAAAATCATCAATGTCACACTTTAAAATAAAGTTTTCTTATAATATTTGTTATATGTTAAAATGAATTTATAAATTTATACTCATTTAATTGACTTAAAATTTACATGCATATAAAAAATGCATATATATATTCATGAGTGAGTAGTAGAGTATGCTACTCAAACCCTAGGATTCCAGACTTTCGAGCACTGATAAACCCATCTTTATAGGGTTTCCGTTTTGGAGAAAACACTCTTTGGACAGGTATAAACCTAATTTGACAAGTCCTAGTATCCTTTCTTTGTGTGTAATTATACTTTGTCTTTTTGTATAGATTACAAGTAACACTTTATAGTTTCTTTTTTATTTTGGTAAGCTACACGGTACTTTAAAGTTTCACTGCCTTTGTTTTTAGAACATGTAGTCCTATAATTGATTAATATTCTGTTGATATCATATCACACATGTATGAGACTATTTATGTATTTAGTTCTCACAACTCATATTATACTATACTA
This sequence comes from Cornus controversa, assembly GCA_026545225.1. Lineage (NCBI taxonomy): Eukaryota > Viridiplantae > Streptophyta > Magnoliopsida > Cornales > Cornaceae > Cornus > Cornus controversa. The sequence continues at coordinate 65,982,763 of CM048847.1, forward strand.
AATTATATTATATTATATTATATGCACCAAAAGCACAATCAGTACAGCAGAGCATGGTAGCATGCAAAGATTAGGATGCCCGTATGTTACACTTGTGCAGATCTTTCCAGTGGCGGTGCCTTCTAATAATCCATATATCACCGCCAAAATTACAATCAGGATGTCCTCAACGGATTGTAGGTTTGACATCATAATCTCGTAATTTAACGATTAGAAAAGAATTCAAGGCTATCAATTCAATGACAACGAGGACTAACTCGCTGACAGTATTTCATCACACAACTTTGCTCGTAGTTCATTTGTTACTTGTGTGAAATGAGTTGTTATACAAGATTGATATTCAAAAAATTTAAATGAATTTATATGAGTGAAGGATGACATCACATGTTAATGATGTCATGATGATATAATGTGTCACCCACATAATTTTAATCAAAATTTTCTAAATTCGGATGATATATGTTGAATGTTGCAACTCTTCTATTCTGGGTACTTCAGAGTGGTTCAGACAGGTGGATGAGCCAGAGAAAAAAAATATGGAGGAAGCGTGATGTTAAGGGGCGAGCATGTCAGGCCAGCGATGGATATTATAGCGGATCTCAAGTCCCAATAGTTAGAATTAGATGATAGAGTTTGGCGTAACGGTAAGGTTATTCTATTGTAACCTAAAAATTATGAGCTCAAATCAAGAAAACAATTTCTCTGTATATGGAGGTAAGGTTGGACACATCTAACCCTCCCTAGACCCCGCAATGGCCGAAATCTTACCGTTTATGAAATAGTATGAGTTGAATATACTTATAATTTTATGGGTGTGGACGTGTCAGGACTGTCAAGTCCAAATTTGCGGTTAAGCTCATTTCGCCCGAGCTAACTAGAGCCAAACAAATATTCCTGAATTCAATGGCCGTACGGGGGCTTGGTAGATTGGCCTCATCTAACTTGAGCAATTGTGAAGAGCAGAAATAACTCTCTCACTGGTTCATTCATTTTAGCCTTAACTTAATGGCTTTGTTGAGTTATTTGAAGTGAATGTTGTCACTCGCAAAGAAAAAGAGTTATAACCAAACAACACAAATACCTTAAGCAAGAAATAACTTTTTGGTCGTTAACTTTAAGAGAGTATATGAAGATCAGTTACAATTTCTTGGATGATACAAAACGTAAGTCCTAGTCACACTCTACCATGGCACGACCTAAGCCTTTGCTCATGGATTAAAAATTTGGATTGAGAGAAACAATAAGTGTCACAAGGTTAATTACATTGTCATAAGATTACACTATTGAAAGTTGTAAATGCACGAAAGAAAGACTAACTTGAACTATAAGATTACACTAATGAAAGCATGTAGGTGTATTGGTGTAAGACCTTAGCTCAAAAATAAATAAGTTTTGTTTATAGTAAGGGATGAGCAAGGGCAATTGTTGGATGATCAAACACGTGAACGACCGTGATATGATATGTTGATTGTTGGCATATCTCCACGTGATGATAAAGGGAAAAGTTGACATTGATGGGATGTCTAAACTGCAACACCTTATGAGGAAGAGTGCGCCATCTCTAATGTGACAACTTGGGATGTCTTTTTTGCACCAGATACTCGAATGCTCTATTGTTTAATTTTATCTTGTCCAATACAAACATATGCCAATTTGACAGAAGTATATGGTATCAATCGAAACTCTTTTGACTATATGGGAAACTCAAGATGAGATTTTAGGTTGAGGTGTTGCTTGCCTCAATGGTCTTGTATTCTCTTGGCAATGATTATGATCACAAGTTTTCTTATGGGCTCATTCTTTCGTTCGTAGGAACAAATGTCCAATTTGGATGCAAACAGAAGTATTAAAAATCTTACAACCTAGCATGTGGGTTTTGCCCAATAACAATATATTTTTCTGGTGGACTTATTCTTAAGGCTTCATTTGAATAAACAGGAGAGAAAAGAAAAGAAATGATAACATTAATTATGAGCGAAAAGAACAGAAATAGAGGATAACATGTATTCAATTATGAAGGAAAAGAAAAAAAATAAAAGCAAAAATGATAGCATTCTTGTTTGAAAAATGTAAGGGAGAGAAAAGAAAAGAAATCATTTTAATCAATTTACTATCACACCTTTTTGTATTTATATTACAAGATGGATCTAAATGTCTTTTAAATTTTGTTCTTTAAAATGTTAAGATTTTTTTTTTTTTTTTTGTAATGAAAGATTCATTTATTTTTATCATTTTTTTCAAATATTTTCACTTTTAAGATGATAGCATATGAGAGATTTGAAGGGATAAACTATCCCTCCAAATAACTCTTTATCCTTTCTTTTCTCTTATTAATCACAATTCAAACACAAAAAATACTATCATTTCCTTTTTTTCTTTTCTTTTCAATTTCATCAATCCAAACTAGCCCTAATTGTATCATAGTTGATTCTCTAAACGAGAGTTAATGTAATGATATGGACAAAATACAAGCTAAACATCATATGAATCCAATGCCCTTTTCTTTAGGGAATTTTGTGCACTCATTCTCTCCATTGGTGCAACACAGTTATATCATAATATAATACAACTACATTAGAAAATGTAACACATGCAAATTTTTAAAAAAAATTATGCAACACATTTATATTTAAAATATGACACTCTTGCAACATATTACATTGTAATGTTATCGCACTATTAAATTGAGAAATTGAGAAGTTAACAAGACATTTAGGTAATTATTGTATTTTGGTTTAGAATTAATGCTTTCACAATTTCAAATTGTTGTATTTATGATGTACAGTGATTGCATTAGACATAAAACAAAATTAACAAAAAGAAGATCCTGGTACCATGTGCATGCGCCACTTTGGCAAAGCAAGTGCACTGTGCACAAACTTTCATCTCAATGTTTGCCTTCAATTCCTTCCTCAACATTTGCAAGGGAAAGTAAATTAATATTTGTTTGGGAATTCTAATTATGCCAAGTAAACTACTGTATGATTGAATAATTGTTAAAAAATCAACCAAGGAATGAGTTAAGAAACAGACAGAAAAGAGTGTGGGTTAAACCAGAAAAGAGCCAGCAGGAGCCATGATGACAATGAGAAAATAATTGTATATGTGAATTGTGGGGGAAGATCACATCAGATTCTCAGTAGTCACTTCTACTGAAATCACTGTCTTGTCAACCCAAAAGGCTGCCTGTTAAATGGTACCCTCACCACCCCAATAGTCCCAACTTCCTATTCTCATATTACCATTTCATTTCATGTCCCAATTTGTCTAATCAATGCCTTCTCTTTTTCTCAACCATCCATCTATCTGTGCTTCATTTTGTGTGTGCGCATATATATACATATAATATTATATATTTTAATCATATTTCTCTTCTTTAATCACTTATTTACACCCGTGAGCTCTGGAAAAGCCATTGCAGGCTAGTAGTATAGTGTTAGCTTTCGTTAAGTATCTGCTCTCCTTGTCATACGTAAATATTCTCATCTCTTCTCAAAGAAAACGTAAGATGTAAGACATGCATTTGAGCTTTAATTTACTACACGCGCGCGCTACTGATCTCTCGCTCATCCATGAGTAAGAGTAATGTCTTACATGTTGAGGACATGTTTGATAACTATTTATGTTTAATCTTTATTATTTATTAAAATAAATTTTTATGATAAACATATTTGATAATTTTTATTTTGTTTATAAATTGTCAAAACGTTTTTAAAACAATACTGTAGCTAAGTTTTCAAATTATAAACACCAAGATAATGTTTATTGTTTATGTTTATTAAAAAAAAAAAAACTTTTTTTTCTTTTTTATCTAAAATGGTGATTATATTATTTTAATTAAAAATTGAAATTAAAAGTGAAAAAATGAAAAGAAAATTTTTTTTATAAATAGCTATTGTTTGATACAACGATAAAAATATTAGAATTATCAAGTGTGGACAGAATTAAAGAGTATCAATTGCCTTGAGAAAAAAATATTTGGTACAATATGAATAATTACTAATATACTTGATAATAAGAAATAGTTAGTTAGGGGCACCTATGCTAAAAAAAAAAAAAAACCTTATTAGAAGAAAAAATAAAAAAGTCTCAACCATCTCCTTGTCAAAGAAATAAGAATGGTACTCTTTCTACCATTATGTTAATACAAAGATGGATTCAAAATGAATATTTTTTTGGTATACAACACTCATGTCAATAAAATGATTATATATTTATAATAACATTTGGTTATGTAAAAAATTTTAAACAATGAAGTTATTATAATTATTATAAGGTTAAATACAACTCCTATAATAACCGAATTTAACCGAACTCATTTATTCCAGTTTCAAAATTAAAGAACCGTTGAGAATGGTTCTGGTTCCGGTTCTCCCAATAATCGTAAAAAATCGAATCGTATGTATCTCCTTACTTGTTAGGACTTTTTGGGTTGTGAATCATTCTACTTTTACAATTGTGGGTCACTCTACTTTTACAGTATCATTTGTTGTGTAGATATATATATATATATAACCCAATATTATTTATTTTTTTTTATGCATATTTCTTACTCTGTTATTGCTGTATATATTTGTTGTAACATAAACTTGACTTTTTATGCAATTTATTGTGTTGATTTTAAATAATAATAAAAACAGTTTAAGATTAACAAATATATTTTTTTGTTTATGATTTTTAAAATATATTAAACGTTTTTTCGTTATCAAACAACACTCATGTTTATGAATAAACAAAAGCATAACATAAATACTGTTTATATAGACACATAAATAATAAACACTAAACATAAACGGTTACCAAACGAGCCCTAAATCTAAGAGTTACATTCAAAATCTTCTTACAATATTTTCAAAAACTAAAAAAGTATCTCTCTGTCTATTTTAAATTGTCAAAATTAATGTTATCATTTGTTTTGTAAAAAATCTAATTACCAAAAACACATACTGTAATATAATATAAATAGATCAATAGTTTTTAATTTTTTTAACTCAATATGAAATTGAAATGAAATAATATATTATAACTGCGTCATAATAAAACATATTAAAGCATCAATCCTGTGATTGCCTTAATCAAATCAATGTTCCTAATTTTTTATTAGAAACTCACTTTGGTAGATAACTGGATCAAATCAATGTTTGATTTTGAATTTTCCATATAGTTAAAGCGTCAATAAATTCTACTTCTAAATTTTTATACTTTAAATATTCATTTTCTGTGCTTCTACAGTCTTACATCAACAACTTCAACTTTTGTTCCTACACTCTCTCCTTGAAAAAAGTTTCATGATCTATGTTTGACTGTGAATCGGATCGGGCGTTAAAGCTATTTGAGATGGACAAACATGGATGGAATGACTTGTTAATTAATCACCAAATATATAAGGTGAGGATGTGTGTGTGTGTGTGTCTCTCTCTCTCTCTCTCTCTATATATATATATATATATATACACGGCGCGCGCGCACCCATCAAGTTCTTTGATAGTAGGGGCAGACCCTAGTGAGGTCCCACTCAAAGTTTTTGAAAAAATTTAATATATATGCATAAGAAAATTATTTTAAAAATATATTAAGGGTTAGAAATATAGAAAGAAATTTGTTTATTGCATTGATTTATTGCCTTTTTCGAATGATACATGAATACTTATTCATAGATACATAAATTAGGATACGAAATAAACATAAAACACAAGAAATTCTAATCTAGATGGTTTAGGAGATTGTGTAAGAAACTTATGTGATCTAGGAAAAGATATATAATTTAACAACAGATATAATAAGAAATATATAATCTAATAGTTCCTTGCAAATTGAATGCGAGTTATATGAAACTAACTTGAGTTTGCAAACAAAATATTGAATGTGACTCGTGAAAGCAATCTAGAGATGTTATCAACTGTGGTTGCAAACACATACAAAGAAGCTGTAAAAGAGCAGTTCGGTGAATTTGGAGACAAAATCTTGAATGCGGCTCGAGAAAACAATCTGGTGATGTTACCAACTGTGGCTGCGAACACATTCAAATAAGTTGCAAAAGAGCGACTCGGTAGACAAATACAGCTCATTGAAATGACGGAATGACCAAAAGCGGCTCGTTGAAGCGAGAATTAATAAGCTTGTTGAAATCAGCAATTTTGATACACAGATGCTAGTGGGAGTCGATGAATTGAACTTAATTGGGCTGGGTTGTCGAATTTTTCTTCTTTTATTATCTGCATAATATATATATATAAAATAAAGCGAAAGCTATTTTCTACTATTGATCGCCAGGGATGAAGCAAATGATGTCATCCCCGGCGGTGAGGGCACAATAAATCCTAATCCTAAATGATTTATGAGAAGGTGTAAGAAATTTATGTGATTTAAAAAAATATATTTAATCTAACAACAGATATAATATGAAATATATAATATAACATTAAGAAAACATCACATTTGACCCCTTCAATTTTGTTCAAAAACCTTAATATAGTGCGAATAAAAAATTAATTTTAAGAATATATAAAGAAAACATGACATTTGGCTCCCAAAATTTTCATGAAGAATTTCAGAAGCAACTTGTTGAGACCTTATTTTGAGACTTATTCGTGTTGTTTAGGGGTGCAATTTGGGTTGGGCAACTCAAATTCAACCCGAGTTCAACCCAATTTTTTATGAGCTTGGACAACTATTTTTACAATTAGGGTTGAGATTGGGTTGAAAAATCTCAACCCGAACTTAATTAGGATTGAGTTAGGGTTGAGGTGTCAACAACCCAAGCCCAACCCGAACCCGAATTGTAATATTATTTTTATACATATTTTTTATTTTAAATATATTATATATAATATTCAAATTATGATAACCTTTTTCTTTTCAACTTCCTTTATTTAAATCTTAATTTATTGTATATTAACACTTTGGATAATTAATTTCCTAAAAGTTTGTTTGTAATTTTTTAGAAATTCATATTAAGTTCTTAATTTTGTATGTGTTTAGGAGTAATATAATATGAAATTTATTCAAGATCACTTTAAATTTTTAATATGAAGATTGTTGATATAGATAACCCGAATTAACCCGACTTTCTAACCCGAAATCTCAACCCGAGTTGAAAAATTTAAGGATGGGTTGGGTTAGGGTTGAACATTTCATATGTAGGGTTGAGCCCGGGTTGTACTTCTAATCTGCCCGAGTTGCAGCCCTAATGTTGTTGCGATATAAATCTCATTAGTCAAGTGAGATAAATTCTATCTACACCATCCTTATCTTGGACAAACTAAAATTCCAATCAATAGATCAAGTAACCCGGTAAAGTTGTGAATTTTAATTTTATACTATTTTTTTATGGCATTGGTTATTATATAGTCATAGTTAAGATGTTTAATTGATTAAAATTTACTTATAATCAATTGAATATTTCATTGATTTACTAAAGATTAAAAAAAAATTGCTATGGTAAGTAATTTCAAATATTTAAAAATAAAATGGTTATGGTAACTAATTTCAAATATACTTATAATCAATTTAATACCATAACTTAAAAATATATTTACTTTATCCTTTTAACCATGATTTTCTTATTACTTTTACATATTTATACCATTAATTGGTAAATCATTTTTTAGATTTTATTTTTGAAATTATGAATCTATATTAAGAACCATAGTGTAAATAAAAATATATTATATTATAAATATTTATTTGAATTTTTTTCATAAAATTAATTTGGCCCTCCCCAAATCAAAGAGCTAGGTTCATTTTGAATCTGGATTCCGACCCATTTGTGGAAAAGTTTAAGGTAGACAAGAGACGGATGTTAATTAAAGTGATTTCGCTTTATTGACTTCCAGATTAATAGAAAGTGAAGTAGGAATTTTTTATTTTCTTACAAGCAATATTTGGATGTAGCATTTCATGCAACAGTTAGTTTGTAATTGCTTTTCAACAGTTTAAAAGTGTTTTTATTTTAAAATTTTGCGTCTTGATATGTTTGGTCATCTTTAATAGTTATCAATTTTAACCTTGTAGAGCCTTTTAAATAGAAGTAGAATTTGTATATTTTAAAACTCCGTTCAGGATATAAATTTTATATGTTTGACAATTCTTTTTTCTTAAACACTTCTATCTTCCTTTTTTTTTTTGTTTTTCTTTTAAAGTCAGTTTTACCCATTCTTTTATAAAGTTGATATTATCAATTATATACTAAGATTCTATTAAAGGACATTATTATAATATTAACAATATAAGTTTTTAAAAAAATATTATTACCAAATATATTAAAAATAAAAAAAATACTTTATACAATGTATTACCAAATACTATTTTTTTTACCAACATCAATTTTTTTTTTTTGACAGTTCTACACTACAAAAGTTTTTTTTTTCAGTCAGAGAGCAACCCATTACACATTAATTTACAGTCAGCTGAAATATTTCTACAAACTTTATTTCCTAAATGTTACATAAGGTAAATTCAAGATTAATTTTTTGTCCGGTAACGTTTTCGTGTATCCGATATTTCATTTGGAGTGAGAATATATATATATATATATATATATATATATATAGAGAGAGAGAGAGAGAGAGAGAGAGAGAGAGACCCCGATACAGATACCTCCCTTCGTAAACGGGCGAAAGGAAAGATAAAAAGTTAGAGAAAGCGTCAGTAGGAAGAAACAAGTACGTACCCCTGCAACTGCAAGCACCCACAGAGAGTGATCAGAGAGACCCATTTTTTGCCTCATTCATTGGACAAATTGGGTTGTCCCATGAAATGACCTTGTGCTGATCAACAGCTGTTCTCTTCTTTCTTTTGTTTAACAGTTTCGCATGCACATACACTGCATACACGCGCATATATATATACATAGACACGTAATCAAGCATTCTTAATCATAATTGTTCAATAAAATTATTTTAAATTATAAATAAATAAAGATATTTTGACTTATATAATTAATTTTTAATAATTTTTAACGATTAAATTGATTTTTTTTGGTCTTATTAGAGCAGGTTTAAACGTAATATAAATGTATATGTATAAACACACGGATACTTGTGTACGTACGTGTTTGACTGTGTAGTGCAGTGTAGTTGCAAGTTGATCGATCTAAATAAATCTATCTCCTTTGTCATAATGGGTTGCCAGAATTATTTTGAACCAGCCAAGCCAATAGGGTCCTTTCTTTCTTTTCAAAATTAGTCTTCTATCTTCTGCACATCTGTGCTCCACACTGACGTTTTGATGCTCGCTCATTTTCTCTCTCTTGTCTTGCATCTGAAAAATTACTATTTCAATTACTATACTAGTTACAGCAGATGGAAATACAATTACTGTTACTTTCCCAAAAATAAAAATAGAAGTAGTGTTTTTTAATAATTATATCCAGCCCAACCCAAGTTTCTTGGGAAAATTAAATTTAAGAATTAATAAAAAAAATATTCAAGGAAAAATGGTCATTTTATTAAATGAAAGCTTGAGGTGTGATTTTATAGTTAAAAGGGATTAATATTATGAAGTTTATTTATTTATTTTCAAAAGAAAAAAGAGATTAAGAATAGCAGTACTGCATATGAATGAAATGGGTTCATATATATATATATATATATATATGCTTGATGATGATGATCTGCCGAAGGAACAGAAACAACATTCCTCTCTCCTCATGACAAGTAAGTGACAAATGCAAACGTCTGTCTACTTCTTAGTTTTCCCTTTCCCCAAACAGAATCTCTGAAAGAAAACAATTCCCATCACACATGTTATGTTATGTTATGTTATTTATGTGTTTGATCCTCCATATAAGCTTCACTTGTTTCCGTATAAGCTTACTGGCGCTTTGCTAAATATGGTCACCAGCTTTTACTCTTCTCTTTAAGAGTCACTTTTTCTCTTTTTCAAAATCCAACAACTCACTACCACGATGCACCGTCTTTAACAAACACCAAGTGATTTTTTCTTTCTGTCATTCCTCATTTCTAATTATAAAATTATAGTTGTCCACGTGTTGGATCCGTAATGGCGTGTGATTCCATTAAAGCTTGACTTGACACACTAAAATCTGATCGAGTGCGCTAAATCTTTGATTTATTTTGATGTTCCAACCCATTTTAAAAAGGATTTTGTATAATCATGAATTGGTTTGTCGTTTTCCATTCTTATGCTTCTTTTGGAGCGAGGAAGGAAGAAGGGTACTGTGGGAAAAATGGAAGGAAATAGAACCATTTTTTTGTATTTCGCTTACATGAAGTAAGGAGAGTAGAGAAAATAAGATCGATAGTTCTTTCATAAATTTTTATTTCTTTAAATTTGCACAAAAGAAAAAAAAAAAAAAAAGACAAGATTATTAAAAATATTTTTCGATTCGGAAAGTTGATGGGGCGGGTCATTTTGCCCTTCCTAATTAATATTAAGTGAGTGTGACAAGAAAAGAGTTGATAAAATAAAAAATTTACTCATGTTTGCATGTATGCATGACGTGATTCTTTAAAGAAATATCACTTTCAACGTCTTGAACGAATATGATTTTAAAGAAATGGAAGGAAAAGAAAAATGTAATGGAAGGATATAATTTTTTGTTTATGTTTGATCCAGAATTTTGAAAGGAATAAAAAAAGAAATATATGGATTTAGGGGGCTAGTTTAAAACATAAGGACGGATGAGCAAACTTTGTTATCCTTCTAAAAATGGAAGGAAAAGGAAAAAAATGTTAGCATTTTTTAATAAGATTTAATTAATACCAACTTTGTCTTTAGTTTGATAAAAGATAAAATTTGTTTTTAAAATATAAAAGCATATAATAATAAATTTCTTAACTATATGATTTCCTTTTCTTTCCTTTCTCTAATAACTAATGTTATCTTTTTTTTCTATTGTACTAAATATTAGGAAGCATGGATATGGATATGAGATACGGATACGATACAATAAGAATACGATGATACGAAAATTTTTTAAAAAAAAATACAATTATAATAGGATACAGAAATATAAAATAACAAATTATATTTTTATATATACAAAAAAAAATAGATTTATTTACATTTCTTTATAAAATATTATGATTAACAAATAAACTAAGAGTTAAGAATCATATTGCATAATTTGCATTGATAAATTTTGTACTAAATTATATATATATATCAACACTTCTTTTTTAAATAAATTTAAAATTTTCTTAACAATTATACTATGATATTATTGTTAGAAATAAGTTCTGAAGTATTCGAGAAGTATCGAATACATGGTCGAAGTATCATATACGTGTTAGAAATAAAAATATATATTTTAAAATTATAAATACGTTTAGAAAGTATTAAATACTTGTTCGTAAGTATTCAAAAAATATTGGTATCCGATACAAGTATATTACTCTCGTAAAAATATCCATGCTCCCTCAAATAAACATTAAGATAAAATCTATCCTTTACAACCTTTTTTCTGTTTTCCTAATCACTCCTTGGCGTTCGTAACAATTAAATAGTATTCATACAGGACGTATAGGTAGCTAGGTACGTACACGATGCTGAAACAGTAATACTGATGGGCATTACCTTAAATTGCTTTATATTAAACATATTTATATCAAACCATATGTGGACAAGAGACTGATATCGCATATATTTTGCTTTGTACGACAAATAGTGATTGTTTGGGGTTATTAACAGAAAAAAACATATTGTAATTAACAGAAAAAAAACATGTACAAGTGTTTAAAAAGTATTGCACATCAGAAAGTGGTTTTTTTTTTTTTTTTTGGAAACACTGTTGCTCAAAACACTTTTCACGTGTAATATACAAACTCGTTTTTTTTTAAGTCTTTATGAAAATTAAAAGTAATAAACTTGTCAATAAAAAATAAAAAAAAACCTAAAACTTTATAAATAGAGTTTTTTTTCGCAGTTGAAAGACTTGTACAGTTTTTTTTCACGCACAGAACTCAAACTCCCCACCTTCTCTTTGAGAATAAAAAAGTTATATATCATTGGATTACGAATTCTTTGGTTATCAAAATTAAGCTTTGGCTAAAAACTCTGCTGAATTAAAGTCCATCTAAAACTATTCTTTCTGTTGCCAAACAAAAATGAAAGTAAAAATTTTAAATAGAAACACTTCAAATTTGTTCAACAGCGCCGCCAAAACAGGAACACACATTCTAGGCTTCTAGGTGCATGGTGTGTACAAAATAATATGATGCTTCTAATTAACTTGGGCATATAATACAAATTACTGATGGCAATCACTTTGCCTAGCTGTTACCTTTCTTTTCTCCAAGCTTTTATTAGTTGAGAAAAGCTTAACACCACCTTACTCTCCTGTAAATGGCTCCATTTCCTGCATAATTGAATCATAAGAGTCGATGTAGGTAAGGTAGATATGAAATGTATACATACTTTTTATTAAAATTTAGAGGAGGTTACAATAGGAAAGTTTACAAAGACAAACATTACAATACTCAAAGAGCTTCTCTTCGATTTCTCAACTCTCTAAGACTTGCACGATGCAATCTATTCACTCCTCTTTGTATAAACAAAAGAGAGGATTTCAAAATGGGAATTCTTTAGCCAAACCACATTCAAATTGAAAGCAAGCACTAAGGCAGATATAGCAAGTCTATGAGACTCAGTAAAACAAATCCCAGTCAACCATTGAAAGACCGCAAGAGGGAGGGGAGATGCTTAGAGAGAACTTTATAAATGAACTGTCTTGAGAGAATATGTCATTGTAATATCCTGCTCCAACACATAGTATGATATTATTTGCTTTGAGCCTGAGCTTACACGATTTTGTTATTGGGTTTTATTCCAAAAGGCCTCATACCATTTGAAGAGAACATACTACATATAAGCACATCCCCTTTTTCACACTCTGGCGATGTGGGATTAAGCACCCTATACCCTGTCAGTGTGGTAGCTCAGCCCAATGTCTGTCTTCACACCCATTCACAAGGGTTACTACAATCCACCCCCCTACGAGACCCGACGTCCTCGTTGGCACACTTCCGGCTGGATTCAAGCTCTGATACCAACTATAATACCCCGTTCCAACACATAGTATGATATTGTCCGCTTTGGGCCTGAGCTCGCACGATTTTGCTTTTGAGTTTTACCCCAAAATGCCTCATATATATATAATGTACATGTGATGCGTTTGTCATAAAAAAATATAGATCAAACATATGTATTCCAAATATTGATCAGCCGTATATATATATAATGTACAGGTGATGTGTTTGGCATAAAAAAATATATAAATCAAAAATATGAATTCCAAAGATTGATCAACCGCATATATATTATGTACATGTGATGTGTTTGCCATAAAAAAATATAAATTGAACATATGTCTTTCAAGACTCAATAGCTTGAAGAGCCGCATATATATAATGTACATGTGATGTGTTTGCTATAAAAATATGTAAATCAAACATATGTATTCCAAGACTCAATAGCTTGATCAGCCGCATATATATATATATATAACGTACATATGTTGTGTTTGCCATAAAAAAAAAATATAAATCAAACATATGTAATCCAATTATATAAATTTTCAACAAGAACAATCGTAGACTCAAAACCTAGACTATGCATACGGATTCAAAGGGGAAGAGAAGAATCAAACTTGCCTCTCTGACGATTCAACAACCCGTTCACCCGATCGTTCCTTCACTACCTTCTCTCTTTCGTTTACTCTCTTGATTTCTGTGCGTAAAGTAAACGACAAAAATCATAGTCTCTTATTTTCTTTTGTCTTAATTATTTCTATTCTATTATTGTTTTTTTTAAAAACTAAATAAACTAAATAATAATAATAATAATAATATAACCATAACCTTGGCCCATCAAATTAAGCATATCCCTAACTCAACCATTCCAGCCCAGATTCCTCCCTAACCCTAACCAAAGCATTTAAGAGATTTAAATCAAACAATACATAATCAATAAACAATTCACATAAAATGATAAAAATTATAAACGGAGAAATTTACATGAAATAATTGAAATCTATAAAACATAAACAATCCATATAAAATGATAAAATGCATATAAAGGAAAACCAACTCACATAAAATGATAAAATATAGAGATAATGTAGTTCACACGAATTAATAAAATAAAATAATAATATAAAGAAATTCAAATTCTTTAAAATAATAGACATCCAAAATTTTGGGGTATTACATTTTTTATCCTCAAAAGAGGAATTTCGTCCTCGAAATTCAGTTCATACCTGAAAAAAAAAGCTCTGGATACTTTGCTTTTATTCCATCCTCCCTTTCCCAATTGAACTCTGCCTCGTTATAGTGGCTCCACTGAACTCGTACTAACGGAATGGTTTTAGAACGAAGGACCTAATCCCTACGGTCAAGAGTACAGTAAGGCTGCTCCACATATGTTGCATCTGGCTGCAACTCAATCTCTCTACCTCAATGTGCTGGTAAGTATCCTCGTCTCTAAGGAACTTTTGAAGCATAGAGACATGAAAAATATTGTGCACCCTGTGCATCGTGTCTGGTAACGCCAGTCTATAGGCTACTGCTCTAACTCTGTCGGTAATTATAAAGGGACCTACAAAACGAGGTGTCAGCGTCTGTCTTTGCACCCGCTCATTCACACTCGTCCATAAAGGTTACTACAATCCACCCCTCTACGAGGCTCGATGTCCTCGTCGGCACACTTCCAGCTTGATTCAAAATCTGATACCAACTGTAATACCCCTCTCTAACACATGATATGATATTGTCCGCTTTGGGTCTGAGCCCGCACGATTTTGCTATTGGGTTTTACCCCAAAAGGCCTCATACTATTTGAAGAGAACATACTACATGTAAGCACATTCCCTTTTTCACACCCAGGCGATGTGGGATTTAGCACCCTGTACTCTATTAGTGTGGTAGCTCAACCCAGTGTCTGTCTTCGCACCCGCCCATTCACACTCGTCCACAAGGGTTACTACAGTCATCACGGCCAGTGTAGCTCCCCATCCACAAGCTCCATGACCACAGAGCATGCCATCAGGCTGCAAAAAGAATCAAGTCGAGTTCTCAAATACCTTATTTCTTCCAACCCAAATAGCTCGAACAAATGAACAATAGCTACATAGCTAGTCTTGTGATCACTCCATCAAAATCAAAGCCATTTTCACTTTTTGAGTGTGGGAAGCCAGATTGAAAAGGTGGGTATATATATGCCCTCCGTAATATCCCAGAAATTTGGATGTCAATTATTTTTTTAAAAAAATTGAATTGTTTTATATTATTTTTATTAATTCATGTGAAATGCTTTGCCTCTATATTTTATCATTTTATGTGAGTTATTTTTCCTTTATATGTATTTTATCATTTCATGTGAATTGTTAAGTTTGATATTTTATCATTTCATGTGAAGTGTTTGGTGTTTATACATTTTATTATTTCATGTGAATTGCATTGCCTTTATATTTTATTATTATTATTTTATGTGAATTGTTTTTATTGATTGTGTATTATCTGTTTTAAATCTTTTAAAATGCTTTAGATTGGGCTAGGGATGAATATGGGCTGGAATGGTTGGACTAGGGATATGGTTAAGTTGATGGGTCAGGGTTATGATTATATTGTTTTATTTTTTTATTTTGTTTTAGTTTAAGTAGTTTTTAGAAAAACAATAATAGAATAATAATTAAGATAAAAGAAAATAGGAGACTAGGGTTTCTACCATTTGCTTTACGCACAGAAAGTAAGAGTGTAAACGAAAGAGAGAAGGGCTAAGGAGCAATCGGGTGAACGGGTTTCGAATCGTCAAATAGGCAAGTTCGATTATTCTCTTCCCCTTTGAATCCGCATGCATAGTCTAGGTTTGAGAATTATGTTCATATTAGAAATTTTTATATACTTTTATATTTATTTTTTTATTATTTTCTGTTGATAAATTTCATGAGAATAATTATGCTAATTGTATATAGGAGTATAGATTTATATATGTATGAAAATATGCATATATATTTAATGTATGTGTTTAATGGATAGAAATTCGTTCATACATGAATTTTGGATGTAAAGGGGTATTAATTTGTAAACCTTTTGAGTTGTTAATGTCTAGTAAACGACCCTACCCTTGATCTTTAAGAAAACAGATCGTGAGGAATTTTGGTTTTAAATTTTTAATTTTGCAAAGAACCCTAGAATTTGTGAATTGAGGGTTTTAGATTCGGGACATTTTTATAGTAGAGGGGATCAAGAGGAGAAGATTTGTACAAAAATCGCAGGGTCAGAGGAGGAGTTCACCAATTTATCTTTGTTGCTATAAGTTGTTAATATGTACAAAATTTTGTGGGGGTATTTCACCCTCAATCAATTCTTAAACTCATGCGAACCGGAGTGTTTTGACATATTATAGGCATTCGAGAAAAGAAGAATGCAGTTAGGATTTTCAGGGACAGCCTGCCAGACAAATGGGACAAAGATTAACAACGATTTTTGGTGGAAAGCCAAACACTTTGTGATCGATTGATGGTTTTGTTCCACCTTTAATGAATTCAGATCCAAGAAGTTTACTCACTAGCTTTGTGATTCTAACAAGGTACTTAAGGTTCTAAGGAGTCACCCAGGAACTCAACCGAGTCCAGGGATATATCGACTAATCTTCCTGAATATTGATATCCTCAACTATACTATACCTCCTCTCCATCTTAAGCCAATCACTAAAAAGGAGTACGAGATTGTAAAATTACCTGGTTTGATAAGATGATTTATCCTCAAACCCCAGTTTATGAAGAGTAAAGCAAAGAAAATGCCAATCAACTCCATGAAAAGCCTTGTTTAAGGGGTGCAAAATATTTGTTTCCCCTTTTTTGTGATTTCTGATATAATCGTCTAGAAAACGTTGGATTGGCCTGAAATCATCAACACTGGATGGGATCGGCTTCCTAGGGACAAAGACAACAAAAATGTGGTTAGAAATATTTAAATAACCAACATGTGCAATTAGTCAATTTGTTCAAAGGAAAAATAAATTATGTGAATATAGTGCAACGATATGTGAATTGAGAATTTGAGCTGCGCTGATCATTATGCGTGTAATATTGGCATGATGTCTCACTTTTTTTGTGCATGAATACAAGATGATAGAGGGTGTGGCTTACAACTACTAATCGAGTAGCGGTCAGCCACCTGTGAACACTGGAAAACCAAAGTACTCACAATTGTCAAGGTCCTTGAAATCCATCCAAACCATTTAGCCATGTAATTCTGATACACTTGTGTATAAAGATCTAAATTCCAAAAAAATAAAGATGGAGCTATATTTGTAATAGAGCAACTTTTAACTTAAAATTGTACTTCGGTCAATATTCACAAAAAAAAAATTCAGAGTTGAGCTCCTGCCAATCCACATGCCTTTTAGAAACTTATGAAGCTCTGAACCTATCAAATCATGTAAGCCAGCCTAAGAAGAAACTTTGGAAGCTTTCAGACTTGAACGCGAGCGCTGACCCCTTGTCCTTGCTTCAAGTAGCTTTGCCTTCAAAGTGATCTCCTTTAGGTCCTGAGGCAATTTTGAAGAAGACTCAGATACGTCAAGATCTTGGGATGGGAATCCAGTGGTCCATTGTCTTACTGGACTAGTATGACTCGTCCGTGCAGAGTTGCCACAAGGAGCTACTCTGTATTCACTTGCAGGATGCTCATTCCCCGAATCTGCTAACAAAAATTTATTTCTTATATAATTGTCGATGACATAATTTGAGTTCAATCCATGGATTCCATTAACTTTATCCATTCTTTCATAATTGTCTTCTTCAGTAGCTTCACAAATTTCGGACTTCTTGGAAAAGCTTATTTCGACAGAATTCCCTTCCCCAGTTTTCCTTTTTTCAGTATCAACAACTTGGGTTATGCTATCGTTACATAACATGGCCCGGGCCATCTGTTCTTTAAACTTCACCTGCAAGCTGGTAGGATTTCGTCCTTTTATCCTTTCAATGGATAAATTTTTTTTCTTTGTATGATGTGGCTTCACCTTGTCATCAGTATAACTTCCCTCAGCTTCATCTCTCTGTGGTTTTAGGTCACCAGCACCATGTTTATTTAGCTCAAAACAATGTGAATCATTGCCTGCAGAACCTTCTTTGTCACCCACAGGGGCACTAACAGCCATATTCAAAGGAATAGATTCAAGAGAATTACGGCAAATTCTGGGACCCCTTGGCACAAAACTACAATTACTATTACAATTGCCAGTTCTTTTAGCTTGAAGAAAGGTCTCTATTTCGGAGCTTAATTTGTCGACTGTTGAGTATTTTTCACCAAAACCATGCTGAGGTTCTAGTTTCGTCTGCATCCGTTCATCAAGCCACAATTCAGATAAATGGAGAATCAATCGATCATGCCCAATCTTGTCTACCCAATCCTTGTCGGATATCTGTTTCAAAGCATGCATCTCTTGTTCATAATCTCGTATTCCCCAAGCAAACTCATCACAAAGGTATTCCAACTGCTTTCGTGATTCTCTCTCTCTTTCCAGCTCTTTCAAAGCATCAGCAAGAGAATTCTTTACCTCATAAATCTCTCGAGATAACTTCCTGTGCAGTCCCTCGGAGCCTTTCCTCAACTTCTTCTCAGCTTCCAGTTCATCCCTCACAGATTGAATAGCAACATTGATCTGATCCTGCTCCTTGCTCTTCCTAACTAGTTTACTTCCTGCAATTTGCTTCATCAAGTCATCTATCACATGTCTATCGGCTTGCTGATCTCGAAACAACTCCTTGATCCGGGCATGGGAAGTGTCTAGCTCTTTTTTCAATGCTTTCACCAATGACATGTTGGATGCATGTTGTTCTTCCAAGCTCCAGATCCGATTCAATACTTTTAGCAGTTCCGTAGATGTTTTTAGGCTATAACCTGTTTCACCATTCCTTCCCCTGAAATCTACAGAACTGGTAGGAGTGACAGCGGGGTTATGTGTTGCCACCTGAAGCAGAAAACAATCAGATCCATTTAAGAGGAATAATATCACAAAAGTTCAACAAACAAGATGGAGTCTACTGGTACTTCCACACCTTCCAAATTAGAAGGTCGAGGGTTCCAGTCCCACGTGATTGTAGGACTGGACTGCTCATCAATGAGTGGAAATATGTCAAGTACTATGAGATGTATAAGAAATACTACAAAAGCTGTTATCTCTTACATAACATTTAAAAAATGATCACTGCTTGTACTTCTCTATATATGCTCCCCGGTTTTTGGTCAAATGTTTGATAGCTCATAATGAATGAAAAATATGATGCTGTTACCTCCATAGAACTGCCATAACTTGCAGGAGATACAGATTGTATAGCATGATTGCTCCTTTCAATTGATCGAAGATGATGATGTTGCATGAGGGATGATGCCGCAACATGCCTCCCCAAACCGCTTGTAGTCCCCTGCTGCCAAGAGCAATCAAAGAAGGATTTAGTAGGGGAAATAAGAGGGAACTCAACTCTCAATTAAAATGTCCATGGATGATGCATATATTAGTATTATAGGCCCCATACCACTAAAACAAGCGTTATTCAGAAAACAGTTCAAAAAACATACCAACTAAATAGTCCCCACCACTAACCCCCTGTAACTTCTATATAGTTTGTACCTACTCATACTCTATCATTCAAGTCCATTATAGGTATACTGATATAAGTGATTAAATAGTTATTTATCACTTCAAATCAAAATTGAAATTAACAAGAAAATCTTAAGAAAGTAAAGCAACTAATACACGTTATAAATTACAGCGAAATTAGGAAGAACCATCTAATTATTTAGACAACCGACATTGATTAAACTAAGAGCTGTTCTTTGGAGTCAACAGAGAGCAGATAAAAGAACAAGAATGAATTGGAAACAACAAAATAATGGGGTCGGTTAAATACAACAATTCAATAACAAAACATGAGACACAAACTAAAATAAGAGTAATATATAACAACAAACGTATATAAAGAAGAAAATAAGGGGGTCTCCGTTCATGTATAACAGGCATTAAGATCAAATAAACCACCATTACAACATTGCCATAACCAAAAAAACAAACAAACCCATACACCCAATAATTAAGAAATGAAATGAACATCAACAAACTGAAGCTTAAA
The DNA here is from genome assembly GCA_026545225.1 of Cornus controversa. Classification (NCBI taxonomy): domain Eukaryota; kingdom Viridiplantae; phylum Streptophyta; class Magnoliopsida; order Cornales; family Cornaceae; genus Cornus; species Cornus controversa. Next base: position 66,002,858 of record CM048847.1, read on the forward strand.
CATAAAACAGACTCATCAAAAAGACAGAACATCATCCAATTAGAAGTTCAAGCAAGCCAAATGTAAAACCACCAAATACCCAATTGGACAAAGCACGAATTAACAACCCAATCAACACACAAGTATACACACACTACTGTGTATATATATATATAAGTGAAAATATTTGTACCAGATCAGGGGAACTGGGGGAAGGATCGTGCAAGATGGTGGTGGTGGAGGGGATGTCAAGGCCATTGTCCTTGTAAAGATGGTGGTGGTGGAGGCGGTGCAGCCTAGGAGGTGGACGGCCAGTAACACCATGGTGCATTTTAGAGATGGGGAGGTGGTAGTGATGAAGCTCCGAGAGAGTGGCAGCGAGCTTTCTAGCAGAGACAGTGGGTGGCAATTTAAAGATGCTATCTTGCGCATCACCAGCAGCTACTAGTCTCCATGTGGTCAAAACTGGAGTGGTATGTCCCCCTCTTTTCCCCACCAACACTCCTCTCTTCAACTTTTCCCCCAAATTTTCTTGCTTTTCTGCTGGCCTTCCCCCACTTTTTTCTCCCCTTTTCATCTCTCTCTCTCTCTCTCTAAACTGCAAAGGGATGTATCCTCTCTCTCTCATCCATCTTGTTTGCATCGGGAAAGTGTACTATGATATTCATTTCCTTGCTTTTTCTTCTACGGTGAGTTTCTTTCTTGTGTGTGCGCGAGTGCTTTTTTGAGCTCTTCTTGTTCATGTCCAGCTTCCATGGCGAAAAAACTTTATCAGATAGTGAATTTTTTTTTTGGGCCAAATCAGACAGTGATTAATCACTCGCGAACAACCTAAAAACTGGTAAACTGCTAGTATTAATATATTATACATCTAATTAGGTCGTACGCTCTATACATATTATATTATATATATATATATACACACAGTAGTATATTGCCGGTGCCTACAACACTACAAAATAAAAAATTATTGACTAAAATAGAAGATGAAAAAAATTGTGTGCTCGTCATATTTGCCATATTTGTGTGTGAGAAAAAAAAAAAAAAGTGAATTGCTATAAAAAAAAAATTATTGCATTGCAAGTGGGGTATATGTTAATAAAGATAGGTCCACTAAAGTTCAAATATAATATACTATGTTAATTTCTTAATTTGAATTCCTCTCTTATTTCTTACTCAAGCTTGCCGCTCAACCAACGCGTGCTACCTAGCTTTCTTTCTTTCTTTTTTTTTTTTTGCTTTTCAAAATTTTTTTTTCTTTATGCAAACTTATTCATATAGCTGGCTAGCTTTCTCTCTTTCTTATTTTTTTTTCCTTTCTGCTTGAAAGATGTGATAGTTAATGTAGAACTAATATTTGTGTAAGCCTCAATGGATCCAATGCTCCTAAGCAAAAGAATCATATATTTTTTTTTGAAATTTCATCATGCTCAATAACCTTATTAATTTTTAATAAGCACGTTATTTTTTAATTGCAAATGAATGTTGAGATGGGGGTCGTTCACTCATTACTATTAAAGGTTAAAACTCAAGCCTTGGGTTGATACAAAACAAAATAAAAAATTTACATTCATATAACACATTTTTTACTTTTTTTTTTTTTTTAGTTAAATAAGATAAGACACAATAATCAAAAAAATTCTTTATATTAAACATGCTCTAAAGTACCTTTATTTTATTTTTTTAATATCTAAACCACCTTTAGTTTCTTGCACCATCAATAAAAGAATCTCAAGTATAGTATATCAGCACATGAACTTCATCAGTTGGCAAGGCAAATGTGTTTTGGTGAGAAAAAAGAAAAAAGTGAAAAAAATAGAGAATTGCGTCGGAATTGTGGCCTTTGCTTCCTGCTTTTAATTTGTTTGTTTGTTATGTTAATGTAAATGAAAGGTTATTATAATCTTTGACTACTTAGTAGGGAAAATGTTATATATATTAAGCCAACAAAGTCACAAAAGTCAAATATTACCGTTAATCAAGATAAATGCACAGACTGAGAGAGGTCTGCCAAAATTAATTCAACAAAAAAATTATAAAGCTATGTTTGGCAACACCCATTGAAAAAAGAGATGTGACACAAAACCTAAACTTTGAATCACAAACCCCTTAAAGATGAATTTTATTGATGGCAGTATTAAACATGAACACAGACATTGAATCACAACCCCACAAAGCAAATGTTGATATTTTAACATATACAATTACAAACATTTTCAAATTTCAAACTGGATAGACATAAACAATACATAAATACATACAATTATCCCGAAAAAAGAAAAAAAAACATTGTTGACAGGGATCCAAGACAATCCCTCTTTAGATGAATCTGACCATCTTTGTCATCCAACACAACAATTTTCTTCCCTTGAGTTCCAAAAGATCACAACACCTATCATGGTATGAAATATCTGTAGTAATTCTTGTTCTCTGGCGCATAGACAGAATTTTTAACATGGCTAGAGAATTAAACATGGTTCTAAACACTCCCCTCCATCTTCATCCAAGTCCTCTTTGTTTCCATCAAAATAACAACAATTCCTTTTTTATTATTGTATTAGTAGCCAAGCCCCCAATGTGACATTCCTTTTTATTTTTCATCAAAAAGCTTCACCCCATTGTCTTCCATTGTCTGAAATGATCCACCCCATGTGACATTCCGTTATGTTAAAAAAAGTGAGTCCACTTAAATTAATCAATAATTCCTACCTACTTGACAAAAAAAAAATCAATCTTAAATCGAAGAACATATATTAATAGCTGAATGTTGATTCATCACAGATAAAAAATATAAATCAATAAAATCTAAAATAAGGATTAAGCCTTATTCATAAAAAAATAAAAAATAAAACCCAATTTTTCCAAAAAATTGAAGGCCTAAAATGATTATACAAATGATATAATATGTGCATTAAACGAATCAAAATATACTAATAATAGAAATTTCTTAAAATCAAAGAAAGGGGAAACAAATTTAGAAAGCAAAATTATCAGTGTTTGAAACTACAATACCAGATGTGAACAACGCAAACCCAGTTGTTTGTGACAGAGGAGTTTGCTGATACAATTTCTGATTTGTTGATGCTTCTAACTGCAAAACCCAATAGTTTATAACCAAATCAAAGCAAAGTTCTACAAAAAAAATATAAATTTTTCTTAGAGAGAGAAACATACTTGCAACTTCAATTGACCCTGAGGAAAGTAAACACCACTTCAGATTACATAGTGCAGCCTAAGAGATTTATGCTCAACACAATAGTTCACAAAGATCAATTCAAGTTACCTACGCATCATTGGGTTAGCCCGTGCAATGAAAGATAATAAGCTGGCTCCACCAGTACATGATTGCAGGACACAGTCAAGATTATATTATTATGTAGAAGAAATGCAAAGTACCATTTGTTTGCAACACGTGCACTCATGCGGAAAGGATCGGCGAAATGCACAGCTATGCTCCTATAAACCAATATCAAATGTTTCAGATGAAGTTTGAACAAACAAAAATTAATAAAGCGCTGCATTAGAATCTGTTGCACTAAAAAATAATCACCGATAAATAGAAGTCAGATGAAAACATATAAAAGATAAGCATTAAAAAAAATTTTAAAAAGGAGAAATTGAAGAAGAAAGAAACTAAAAGAGTGCCCGAGAGAGAGAGAGAAAGAGAGGGCTAAAAAATTGAAGTATTTTTATTAAATTACTACAACGAAAACCTGTGATTATGATAATCCAAACGGGGTATAAATAAAAATTTTCAAGGATACAAATAGACCCCAAATTGAAAACCCATCGAACAAAGAGGCTTAATTTCAAGGAAGTAATGCAAACACACCCTCTGTTTTCGAGCATGTAAAACCAAAAATAGGGAAAGAGAACATTTGAACGATCATCACTCAAATTCAAAATTCAACTTTCGAAGTAGAGTCAAGATGAACAAACCAATTCAAGAAAGAGCAAAGACCAAAATTCAAAATTTCAAGATCTAAAGACGGCCAATCGGCCAACAGCTGCACCGTCGCCTTTCAAAGCATCATCAACCGCGAGCTGCAACACCATCTTCTTCATGCACAGACCACCACAAAACAGTCCATGAAGCACCACCATTACCTCCACCAGCATCAACCAAGAAAAGACCCACTTCAGCCACCGTGGCCAAACAACCCACTACAGCCATGTACATCACCAGTCCATCCAAACCACCTTACTGTGTTTCTACTTTCAATTTGAATCACTTCAAAATCTAGCGTAGACTACAAACTAAATAGGGTACCGAAAACACTATATTCGCCACAAAATTGTAAGTTAAAAGCATCAAATCAACATCTATTCACATGCTCAGAGCCATTAGAAATTGGGTTTATTATGATAATTACATTGAATAGACATGGGTTTTCTCAAAATATAAAAAATTCATGTAAAATTACTGGATCGAAAATAAATTGAGGTCAAAGGGGCGACACCTGTTGTTGAATTCTGGCCATCTCGACGGGTGACATACGACTCATCTGTTCTTGAGCAAGTTTCATCAACTCAGGATCCAACATGTCGCTGTACATTCTCAAACACCCACAAAGAAAATAGAAATTGAAACTGAACAAATGTTAGGATCGTCAGTAAAAATTGTTTCGATCCTCAATGACAAACAAAAGTACCGATTACAAAATCAAAATAATTCAAATGAAGAAAAAAGTATCGTCAGGTGGATCAGTAGTGGATTCAACAAATGTAATAGCAAAAAAATCGTCATCATCGCGATTAGGACAAACTCAGAAGAGACCACGCCTTTGCAGGTGCATCGAGAGCCACACCGGACCGGTTGGCTTCGTCTTCCAGATCTAGCCTGGGTTCTTGAGACATCGAGAGTTTCACCGGATTTAGTCGAACCAACAGCTCGTCGCTGGACCGGAGTGGAGCAAGTTGAGTTTCGGCCGAATCTAGCCGTTCAAGTCGAGCTAACAGCTCATCGTCGGACCGGAGTGAAGGTTTCGCCGCCATTACTGGTGTGTTTGAAGGAGGTCATGGAGAGAGAGAGATAGATAGAGAGGGTGGGAAAGAGTGATGGTGTCTTGGTCTGATACGAAATGAGAGAGAGAGATATATACCGATATAAATATCATATACCAATATATAATGATATTTTATATTTTAATATTTTAATATAAATTGACGTGAATATTATTTTAGGGGAGTAATAGGTGAATGTTTAAATTTGGATTTAGGTGGGAGTCAATCATGACCGTTGATTGAAGATAGAAAGAGTAATTTTAGACCGTGCATAAGCATAGATATTTTGAACCGTCAGATATGTTTTTTAAGCATTTTTGACCGTTAGATGATGAATTTTTTTGAGCGAAAAATTCAAACACAAACCTTAAATGTTATATAGATAGGTGCACGCGCGCATGTGCATATAAGCTATCAGACGTGCTTGGCCATTAAATCTCGTATTTCAAGGTGTTGACTTTGAGGTCTAAGAGAATCTTCCAGCATTTCTAAATTTAGCTATTTAGATTGAAATTTTGTGCACGTCAGCATGGCGGGATATTCATAATTTAACTTCACAACGGTTTTTTCAGATTCTGATAGCAAAAAATAATAGTATTTTAATAAATTTTTAATTTTTTAATTAAAATTTAATTTTATTAATTATTTTTTTATTTATTTCCTAATAACTATATTTCAAACGACTATATTTTTTATCATATATAAACATTCATTTGTTCATTTATAAAATCATTACTACATTCATTTCTTTCAATCTTGTAAAAGTTTATTCGTTATCTCCTTCACTTTCGAATTTTCAATGGCTTCGTCATCACAACCTTTGCCAGATTTTAATTTTTCACGTTCTACGTCATCTTCCTCATTAGGGATATCAATTTAACCCGCCCCACCCCTAATGGGACGGGTTTGGGATCATACTAATCGGGTTAGGGGCGGGTTTGAAAAAAGAGTTTAAAACCCGCTAAGCCCCGAACCCGCCCTGATTAATGATAAATATATAAATAAATATTATTTTATTAACTATGATTTTTATTTTATTTCATTAGTTATGATAATTTTAAATTTTAACAACATTTTTTTTATTATCATTTATTAGTATTAGTCTATACTTAATTTTTTTTACAAAATTTATCGTAAATTCATTCAAGTTTGAATTATATTTCTTAAAAAATATATATATCGGGGCGCCCCGAACCCGCCCCGACTCTGATGCAGACGCCCCGAATCGGGTTTGGGAAGAATTTTTTATTCGTGGGACGGGTTCGGGAAAGGGGTGTCCCGTCCCGAACCCGCCCCGTTGACATCCCTATTCCTCATTAATAGATCTTGACACATTACTTGAAGAACATCTAACTGCCTACAGATCGATTCTAAATTGCGCGAGGCTAGAGATTGTAGCGCAAGTTTTTCAACCCCCTCAGAGGCGGTTGGTTCATCGTGACCGAGAAGGAAGCCACCATCGGCTAATAAAAGACTACTTTGACGAGAATTGCACATATACACCTGAGCAATTTCATAAATGATTCAGGATGCGACAAGAAATATTTCTTCGTATCCTGAATGATATTAAAGTTTATGACGACTTCTTCGTCCAAAAAAAGGATGCGACTGGTCGTTTAGGGTTGTCTTCTATACAGAAGATGTGCAGTACGTATACTCATATATGGTTCTTCAGTCGAGTCAACTGATGAGTATATTAAAATCGGTGAGAGTACTATCATAGGATGCTTAATGGCATTTTGTAATGCTGTAATTGTTGTGTATGAGACAGAGTACATGTACGAACCAAACGAAGCCGATATAGCACGACTGCAACAAGAAGGGGAGGCTAGAGGATTCCCAAGTATGCTTGGTTCCATCGACTATATACACTGGGAGTGGAAGAATTGCCCAGCGGTGGGGCATGACACGCACAAGGGACGCTCCCATAAGGCTACTCTTATATTGGAGGCAGTAGCCTCACAAGATTTGTGGATTTGACATACATTTTTTGAAATGTCGGGTTCACATAATGATCTAAATGTGTCGAATCATTGCTTGGTATTTAACCATATTGTCAATGGCCGACAACCTCCGGTTAATTATGTGGTGAATGGGTATCACTATAGCATAGGGTATTACCTGTCTAATGATATATAACCTAAATGAGCAACTTTGATGCAGACCATCCCAAATTCAAGAACTACAAAACAAAAAATATTTGCTGAAAGACAAGAGACATGCAGCCATGCAGGAAAGATGTGGAACAAGCATTTGGGATTTTGCAAATCAAATGGGCAATAACGCAAGGACCAGTGCGTTATTGGGATAAGATGGACTTGTCTCTCATAATGAGAACATGTATCATTCTTTATAACATGATCATCGAAGATGAGCGTCACACCAATACTAGAATTTAGCAGCCACCGGAAGAGAGGATCCCAAATCCCATTGAAAGATTAGACCCTAATATTTTTTCAGCACACATCTACGGTCGCCAACTCCAGTACCGCAGTAGAGAGACAAATACGCAATTGAGAAAATATTTAATAGAACATTTGTGAAACCAAATTGGCGATAAAGACGAAGACGATTAAGTTTATGTTGCTTTTTTATGTACTAGAAACCTTAATTTGTGTTATTTTTTTATGTACTAGAATCTTTAATTTATGTTTTTTTTATATACTAGAATATTTTATTTGTGTGTGTGTTTTTATGTACTAGAGTATTTAAGTTATGTTACATTCTTTTGCTTACGAAATATTTTGTAATAAAATATTGATTATGAAATTATTTTTTGCACAAAAATATTTTTCATCCAATACAATATAAGTTAAAATGATACAAAATCCATTATGGATTAAATAAAAATAACATAAGTTAAAACAATACAATATCTATTATGGATTTAAAAAAAATAACAAGTCCTATGGAGTGTTAGGTGGGCCAACACGTGCATCCATCTTCATTACTATATCCTGTTGTTCTTTGATAAGTCATGCTCTCACTGCTTCTGTTGGCACTGAATTTGGATCTTTTAGCATCAGCTCCTTTTCTCGGATATTTGTTTCGTGTCTTACTAACTCTCATTATCTTTCAATCTCTTTTAGTTTTGTCTCCAAAGTACAACCGATCCTATCGTCAAGTTTGGATGTTGCTTACATAAAACTGTCACAGTATGAAGCTTGTAAGTAGTAAAAATATTACTATTTTTTAATTTTGGTTTTGCTTCGCCTCTTTGCGTCCTGTTGGTCAGTTTAATGGTTGAGATTTAGTAATACCAGGTGAAACAATCTTTCAAAATGTTCCAACAATCATAAAGTTTAAAGTCCTCATTCATAGTAGAACGACAAAGATGTTGAGCTAATGTAATCTAAATTAAATCATTGCACAATAATTAGAACTGAATTATTTAAAATAATTACTTATTAAAAAATGATAAAGTAAAGAATTTAATTAAAATAATTAACTTACCATATCATGATTGTTGAAGACGCTAATATGATTCATTTCAACTGCATTCAAGTATCCAGACCATTTGTTAATTTTTCTTGGATGGTGGACCAACGATTGCTCAAATCGCAGTCGTTTCAGGCAGTTGGTGCTCTAAGTTGTTATTAAAATTTGACGAGAATTTTTTTTCCATAATGTTGACTTTGGTTGATCTGCACCAATCACCGAATCATTGCTAACTTCCATCCATGCATTGCACAGAGCCACTTCTTCGGCGGTGGACCAATTGGGCATTCGAGGAACCAGTTGCTTTTGAGAAGGTCTGACATTACTGGATTATGACAATTTGAGTGAATAAAATGGTGTTGGTTGAGTAAATGAAACTTGGGAATTGCCACCATAATATTCATAAGATTGATCGAATGACAAAAATCATCATTTGATATAAGGTTGAAATGTGGTGGTGTAGATTCCATGAAATTGAATTTTGTAACAAAAAAAAAGCTAAGATTGAAAAAATAATGAATTCTAGGGTTCAAAAAGGAGAAAATATAGATAATTGGTTGTTAGATGTAGGGGTGCACAAAAAATCATCGGAACCGGAATTGTAGGGAACCGTACTTGAACCGAACCGAACTGTCGTTATGGTTCCGGTTTCAGTTCCAGGTCCAGCAGAACCGAACCGAACCAGAACTGTGAGATATATTATTTATATAATACAAAATTATATTTATATTGTATTTACGGTAAATTTTTACTTAAAGAGTCAACCGAACCTTAAGTTCTCTCAGTTTTCTTTTCACTTCTCACGCAGACACAGGCTCACAGCGGCGGAATCGCAGAGCCAGAGACCTTCGTCTCTTACGGCCTCGCCTCACCTCACATCTACATCTCTTTCTTTCTCTCTCTCTGGTTACATACTTACATATCATCAAGACTAAACTGTTCGATTTGTGATTCTTACTAAATCTCTTTCTCTCTACAAGACTACAACTCGATCTCGTTGTTTGATTTGCGATTCTCTAGTGTGGCTTTCAAGCTTCATCACGGTTTCACAAACTTCATCGTCTTTGTCTGTCAGGGTAAGCTTTCAACTCAATCTATAATCTGTATCTCGTAAATCTGTGACTGCAATTATTGCTAAAGTGAGTTTCTTTATAAATTTGAGGTTGAATCTATTATTGCCATTGAAAAGTGTGTATAGAACTTAATGGACTATACAACTACTTATATCAGTTTATTAAATCTACCCTCAACCACTTGACCATTCTCATAATAATTCAGTGTTTTACATACATGTTTGCTTATAACCAAATTATTGCATCCCCTTCACTCGAGCTACATTATTTAGGATCAAGATCCTCTGTTGTACTGCTCGGGTGCACTACATTAGTGGATCCCAAGTTTGAATACGTTTGTATGTGATCACATAAATACAATGATTAGTGTCTAATAAAATTATAATCAGCTGTTGACCTTAAGGTTTCAACCCAAGATTATTTGGGTGATTTTGATGATAACAACCTATTATAATGTAGATTTAATAAGTTTACTTGAGTGTGCAGTTTACAAAGTATTATATTATCTCAAGTATCTTAAAGGCATTTGACTTCAAAAAGAATTACAAGAAGATATATGAAGTCACATGATCATGGAACTCAAAGATCAATAATCAAGATTAATAGCGAAGTTGAGGTGAATCCAAGACACATGATGAAAGAACCCAAAAGCTTAAAGAATTGAAGATCAAAAGACTTGGGTAGGCTAGTCTTGGGTGAGTGTTAGATTTAATGTAAAGTTATTTTTGAATTAACTTCATTTGAAAGCTCATCTCTTGACTTAGTGGACTATAGGAATATGCATATCATTCATATCATCCATAAGTCCTTAAACCATAAGCGATAGGCCATGAACTTCACTTATAACATCATGAGGCCGTTACTATGATTGAGTTAGTTCAAGTCATCATAAGTTTTAGAAGAACTCAACTAGTAAGCCATAACTAGGACCATGTCTTTCATTCATATCATTTATGGTTATTAGATAGATTGACTTAGGTTTTGAACTCAATTGAATCACTTTATAAAGTCGTGTCATACACAGTTACTGTTTTGGGTACTTAGCGCATAAATTTGGCTAAGTGTTAGATTCTAGGAGCAAAATTGTAAATATGAGTTTTTTTAATGAATCTTGACATAAAAAGTCATGTAATTGTACCCCATGATTTATCACAGTCATATGAATTTTCTCAGCCCCAAATGACTTAATTTAGTTATTCATATTGTACGATGAATTTTTATGTCAAAGTTGTGAAATTAAATCTGTTTTGTACTAAAACTGAAAAATCAGATTTTGATTCACTTAGAATTTGATTTTGACACTATTTTTATTAAATCCAAATGGGGGTACTTTGTTTAATTACATTGAATAATGTAATTAAGTGTGCAGTGTATTAATGCACTGTGGAAAAGAAACTGGCTGAGTCTGATAACAGATTTTGACCTGGGGACTTTCGGTAGCCTGATTAACCCATCAGTCGACTGATAGAGGCCTTTCGGTCGCCTAATGGAATCCATCAGTCAACTGATAGAAGTTGGTATACATTCCAGTAAGGTGTGCAAAATAGGGAAGGTTTCAGCTGACCAAAGCATTGCTTCAGTCGATCGATGAATTCATCATTCGATCGAAACCCGGAGATTCAAACTCCAACGGCTTTATTCCCCATTAAACAGCTGTCACATGTCTAAAAAACTATTTTATTTATTTTATAAATCCTTTCCAACGGCTTTGTCAGCAAACTCTTAGCTATATAATAAACGAGACACTAAAGAGCAATATATATATATATACTTTGTATATACACTTTGTCTCTAACGGCCATATTCTTTCAAAACTCTATAAATTCATTTGAGCCGCATTTTGCAAATTGTGAGAGAGTGCTGCATAGAGCAAAAAATATAGCAGCAATGTAGAGAAGAGAAGAGAGCTAGAGAGAAACCTACCCATGAGCATACACTTGAGAAACTTTTGAATGCATATTTTTGCATTCTACTTGATAGAATATCTCTTGTAGGAATCACTATTGAGCCTCATCTTTCCCATAATTCATCGTAATTTATCTTGCATATCTAGAGTTGAGCTTTTTATTTGAGATCTTCATATAACTCTAGGATTTGAGCGTGTATTGAATATCTATTCATTGAGGAATGTTGTTGTAATTGTATTACAATTTCTTATCTACCTTTGAGAGGAAGACCAAGTGATACACTTGGCAAAGAAACCTAAGTCATGAGCTTGGCAAAAAAGTCTTGGTGAGGTGTTTATTAAGCAAAAAAGCCCAAGTTATGAGCTTGGCAAAGAAATATTGGTGAAGTTTTTATTAAGCAAGGAAGCCCAAGCCATGAGCTTGGCAAAGAAGTCTTAGTGAGGTTTTCATTGAGTAATGAAGCCCAAGTAATTCACTTGGCAATAGTACGGTTTGCTTTCCACCATTAAGGAAGGCTCTACAATGGAAACCTCAAGAAGTGCTCTTGAGGCATTGACGTAGGGCAAGAGGGGCCGAACCATGTAAAAATCATGGTGTTACTTGATTTATATTTCTCTATCCTTAAACTCCTTTATTTGATAGTATTTCATTTATTTAAATTCTATATGCTTTATATGTGAATGATATAAGATTATATGTTTTAATTCATATGAGGAGGATGGGATGCATGCTTGGAGTATATTGGTTGAGTTACGAAATTGATTAAATTGTTAATTGATTGAGTAGTATTTGAGTATCTATTTTTCAATCAATTTGCATACCATGTATTTAACAAATGCACAATCAACATTTCCATATACTACAAGCATGATATGTTGCACTTACATGAACACTTACACTTGTTTCCATTAGATCATTTAAGTGCATAATAAATAGAGCATTCTCAATCCATTTGTTGAATACATCAGTTCACCAAGCATTTGACAAAAATTCATTCAAGCTAATTTTTGTCAAAATATACTAAATCGAAAAAGTTCCATTGTTTGCTTAAAGTCCCTATTCACCCCCCTTTAAGGAGAATTCTCAGTCACAAGTTCAATTTCTATATAAATATATATATATATATATATCGAACAGAGTCAAATCACTTACAATCTTATCCGTTCATACCATATGTATAAATGTATGGTATGAAAATTGTAGTATACAATTGTGTCATTCATGCATTTATTTATGACACTGGAATCGAAACAGAGTCTACTTTGGTTTATTTTCTGTGACAGTTTAAATGGCGCGAGCACACACACACACACATATATAATTCATGCAGGTGGTGATAGAATATAAATAATGGCATATTTCAAATCACATTATCAAATATAGGAAAATTATCACTAGGCTTCTAGTCCAATGGTACAACCTCCCTATTGCTCTCTGTTTTTTAGATAACAATCTTTTATAGTTTTCTGAAAATTGTTTCATGTTTTTAGAGTTCTTAAAAATTGTTTTAACCAAACAGGAAATTGACTCTAATTAAGCAATCTCTGGATATAAAATAAACAATTATAAGTGGTGCATATAGACTAAAATGATACTAAATAAAAATAAGAGTATGTACAAGAACATTACTATATGTCACAATAGGACCATATAAAACTTCTTATTTAAAAATAAGAGTATCTACAAACTAAACCCAAAAATTGTTTGGTTATTTGATCAGTTATTTTTGTTGTGTATTTCTTGTTTATGTTAGATGTCAAGTGGTACGAGAGATTCCGATGAGCTTACTAAAGAAACCATTGGTATTTCTCCCACTGAAGAGGTAATTCGAACTCCTCCTAAGAAAAAAATGCCATCAGTCTATCATGTGGGATCATTTTATCAAAATTGTGAATGCGGATGAGAAAGAAAATTGTGCTAGATATAACTATTGTAGTTCAGTCTTTAAGTGGGTTAGTGCGAATGGAACTAGTGCTTTGAAAAAAAATAATTCACATTGTCCTAGGAACCTTAATAATGCCAAAGACAATAGATAAAAGACTTTATTATTTCAATCAGGGACATAAAATGAGGGTAGTAATCTAAGTGTTTGAAGTTTTGACCAAGAAATATGTAGACAAACCCTTACCAAAATGACCATTATAGTGAGTTGCCATTTAACCATGTAGACAAAGAAGGTTTTCGTCACTTTTGTAGCGTATTACAACCCAATTTCAAACTTGTGTCACGTACTATAGTGGCGAGAGATTGTTTGGCCTTGTATACAACTGAGAAAAAGAAATTGAAGGCTTACTTATTCAAACCACCAAAGACTGTCTCACTCTAGATTCATGGACCTCACTGCAAAACTATCTTATAGATGCCTTACAGCCCATTTTATTGATATTGACTAGAAATTGCATAAAAGAGTTCTAAACCTTTGTGTGATATCTAGTCACAAAGATGAAGGAATTGATCTAGCGGTGGAGGATTGTTTAAAGGAATGGGGTATAGAGAAATTATGCACTATTACTGTTGATAATGCAAGTTCCAATGATGTTGTTGTTATATATTTAAAGAGAAGGCTTTTTAAGAAGAGTGACTCTTTCATGTTAGACGATGTGTTTTTTCATGTGAGGTGTTATGCACATATTTCCAATTTAATTGTGAAAGATGGGTTAGATGAAATAAAAAATTCATTGAGTCAAATTCGTGGAGCGGTGAAGTTCATTAAGAGTTCTCCACAAAGAGAACAAACCTTCAAGGAATGTGCAACTAGAAAGGAGATAACAAGTAAAAGTTTTTTGTGCCTTGATGTTCCAACTAGGTGGAACTCCACATATCTCATGTAAGTTTCCGCATTAAGGTTTCAAAAATTATTTGAGAAATTTGGATTTGAAGAGTCACATTTCGCCTTATAACTTCAAAATGGACCTCCTATTGCTAGTGATTGGGATGATGCTCGAGTTTTCACTAAATTTTTGCAAAAAATCTATGATGCTACTGTTCTCTTGTCTGATTCTTTATATGTCACTTCTAATATGTACTTCCACGAAGTTAGTGGCATTGAAACTAGTTTGGTTGAATTGTCAGAAAGTTTGGATATTTCTTTATGCGCTTTGGCAAAAAAAATAAAGAGTAAGTTTGATAAGTATTGGGAGAATATTGAAAAGTTGAATATAATTGTTTTTGTTGCCATTGTGTTAGATCCTCGCTGTAAATTGAGATATTTGAAATTCCATTTCTCCAAACTCTATGAATCGGCCCTTACAAGTGAGCTAACGAAAAAGATAACAGAGACAATGAGTCGTCTTTATGATGAGTATCAAAAGCGTGAGTTGGTCATTTCATCTCAAACTCAAACTCAAACTCTTAATGAGAGGACAGAGGTTAACGAACAAGGTAATGCAAGTGATCTCATATCACTATCAGATTTTGAAAAGCATTTGGAACAAGAAGAAAGTGATGAAGGCAAGTCGAAAGTGAACAAATACTTGGAGGAATCTTGTGAAAAAAATAGTCCAAAGTTTGACATTTTGAATTGGTGAAATATGAATAGTCCGAGGTATACAATTCTTTTTCAAATTGCACGGGATGTTTTAGCCATTCCCGTCTCTACTGTTGCTTCCGAGTCCACTTTTTAGTACGGGTGGCCGTGTTCTTGATCAATTCCGTGTTCGCTTGGCCCCAAAATTGTGGAATGCTTAATTTGTACACAAGATTGGTTGCGTGTTGCACCACTTCCAATGCATGTGGAAGAAACTATGGCTGAAATTGAAGCACTTGAATCAGGTGATATTAAATTTTTATATAATTTACTTTTAAATTATTTTGTTTTTCTTGATTTTAATTGGCCCTAACTATGTTTTTTGAAGAAGTAAGTCTAATAACTACTGTTTGAGGATATGAGAGATCAATGAAGGTGAAGACATAATTACTAATTGGGTTGGTATAAGCAACTCTAAAGTTTTATTTGCATTGAAAATCTAATGAATTAATTTAAGTTCAATTGTTTATGCTTTATAGCTTGACCAATTGTTGTTCTCGTGCTGTTGTGGTGGTTCTACAGTTTGAGGAGTTGTTGATGTTGTGGAGTGTGGACCTGTGGTGCTACTATAATTTTTTTTCTATGTTATTAGACAATTCATATATTATTATTGTTATTTTTTTATTTGGTGATTCAGTTATTTTGTACTTTATTTAGTTTGTTGCTTCTAATTTTATGTTAATTTGGAGATTCATTAGTTGTTTTGTAATTCAGTTGTTTTATAAAATTATGGTAACTAGTTAGCTTGCTATTTGATTAGGTGTATTACATTAGTTAAATTTAGGTGTATTTGATTAGGTGTATTACATTGATTTGGTGTATTTGATCAAGTTTATTTCACATTATGTTTTTACTGAACTTGGTTAACTAAATTTAGGTTGAAGAAATAAGTAGAAAAGAAAATGAGTTGTTTTAATTTTTAATTTGACAAATGTTCAGTTCATTTGAATTTTAAAAAAAAATAACCGTAGTTTGGCGATTTGGTTCCTCTTCCCAACGGTTCCGGTTCTGATTCTGCCAGGAACCATAGGGAACCAAATTGTGTGCACCCCTAGTGAGATGAATGAATGTAGGAATTGTTATATTTATAGAGGTAAAAAAAGAAGAAAATTTTTTTTTTTTTATTAATAGTGCCATTTGGAACAGTGCCAAACGGCTCTATGTAGCATATGTTTTTTTTATTAAAAAAAATATTTTTTTATTAATAGAGCCATTTGGAATAGTGCCAAACGGCTCTATACAACACGTTCTTTTTTTTTAAAAAAAAAAATTAATATAGTTGCAACGGTCACATGACCGTTTAATATTTAAGCTTGCGACACGTGACCTTTAGCAGCTTACTTTGATTCGCCAGAAGCAACTCTCAATTCCGCTATGCATATAGCTAAGCTCCAATGAGTCCAATTCATTTAGCTACAGTTAGCTATGCCGTTGGATGGCTTATTTGAGTTTTGCATCGCCAAACATTGCTTTGGCGATGTTGTTGGAGTTGGTCTAATTTGTTGCTCACTAAACCGAATATCTGATGGGTAAATTACTCCGACTCCTGCTACTAATTGTCAGTCACCTTTATTAAAGTCAATTATTATAAAAAATTAAAATGTCAAAACTAATGACGGTAGTAGTATTATGACATTGATGGAGAAAATATGAATATAAAATATGATAATCTCAGTTAAATAATTAAAAATTGAGGCTATTTTTGCACAAAAGAATAATAATTTGAGGGTACTTCTGTAATTGTATATTAGATGTTATTTTGTTTAACAGATAATTAATCAACAAATGTGTCTCAATAATTTTATAAAAACTTTAATTAAAGAATAATTAAGTCAAACCTCAAGAAAAATAAGAATAATTTACCTTTTAATTTAAGGTTTGAAGACATTATACTCTCCTATTATAAGAGTAAGGTACATTTTCTTTCTTCCCCACATTCTTTTTGTTCAAATAATAAAAGAATGCGTAACTAATACAGATTACAGGATCAGATCATAAGATTCTACAAAGTAACATGTAAAATATTAGAAATATATATGTATAAATAAAATAATCTAAAAAATAGATAGAGAACAATCTTAAAATATATAGAATAATGAATATGTATGATTATCATTATAACCATATGAAACATGTTTTTTTTAATCCATAATTTATATAAAAGAAATTTGAGATAATTTATCCAAACTAAATTTGAGAATTGAACTCAAAAGGTTGAATCTTCACACTGACATTACAATTTACAAGTTATAAATATATACATCATGGTCACCGAATGAATTGGCGGAAATAGAATAAGAGCAAAAGTGTCTAAAAAAATAAGTTTGGCTAAGCTGGTCAATTCCAACATAAATCATTTAATAATTGTGTCAATAATGCTTGACACTAATGTGACCCGTTTATTAAATAGGGTAAACGAATTTAATACGTTTATTAATTTAAGTATAAAATACAAATATGTTGAAAAAATTAAATTAATGACTAAATTCATAAGAAAAAAAAAGAAATTATTGAAACAATACAATTACAAAAAAAAGGCTAAAAATAAAATTCATATTGAATTTATATTGAAATAATAATAAAAATATTCATAGTAATTGGGTCAAAGGGATTCACCTAATATGATTAATTAAATATGTATAATTGAGTTAAATATGTTGAGCTTCAAAATACAAATACGATATAATTAATTAAAAAGTTAATACGATTATGACCCGAACACGATTAAGTCAATCAAAACTCACTAATTTTATATTGTATTCAAAACTGAAGGTATCAAATTTTGACATCCCTGGATAGAGAGGTACACTGATGAATATACTAATAAATGCTTTAGTAAATTTTGCCTACCCGGAAAGGTTAAATTTAAATATAGAAGGGGGATAATTTGGGAGATAAGCTAGCATAAAGTAGTACAGAAAGTCAACATGTGTGTATGTCCCTCTATACTAATTTAAAATTTATCTACTAGCAATTACTCATTCAAATTAAAATTACTAAAAAGTACTAATTAATATAAATTATTTTAGAAACAAAAGTTGCAGTTGATAATGAATTTGTAAAACTTGTTATATAAATGCATATAATGACAAGCCTTTCTTGAAGCCACATCGCGCGTGGTTGGTTTCCTTTTTTTATAACTGACAACCGAGAAGTGCAGTGGAAGTTGCTTTCTGGTTTTCATTTGTGTCGTGTTAGTTTTACTTTTTCTTTTATCAGATTTTTAGTCCTCAGAAGATTTGGTATATATATATATATATATGTTACCGATTGTACAATTCACAGCTTAGCATTTAAATAGTACACAAGATCACTCCTATGTCCTAGTCCTAGTTCTTATCAATTCTCGTACTCTAGATCTATGATGTTGGACTTTTTTTGGGCAGCTTATTTTGTTTAACTATTTCTTATCAATTCTTGTTCCCACTAATTGTGTTTATCTAGGTCATATTCATGTCACCTAGGTTTGCACCAAGGCTTCATGCTATGTCCATATCTACGAGATATTATCGGGTACTCCGGGATCGCTGATCCCCCACCAATAGCAATCTGGCATATGTGCACACGTTTTTTTCAAGAAAAAAAAATAAAAGTATACAATATTTTAAAAATACTGATGATGTGGTATTACCGGAAACAATAAGTCTTCTATTTTTTCTTGATTGTAGTAAAATTGATAATTTTCAAAAGAGATGAAAGACTTACAGTTATCGAAAATGCCTCTGGAGTATTGTATAATTTCTCCTTCTTTAGAGAAGAGTGAGTTCAAGAATACCTAATAATTTCTCCCATATCTATTTCTCATAATTTTATACCATATCACATAATGCATATTATTTGTCAATGATATAGCTTTATTGGATGTTTTTAAAGAGAACTTAGCAATAAAAGTAGAAATATGATAAAAAAAAAAAACAACTTAGACTCAAAATGATTAAAAATTATTAAAATTAAATAAAATTCAAAACTTGATAATATAATGATCATATTTCAAAATCAAAGGATTATTTAAATAACCACAACCAATATTTGAGGGTCAATGGTATAAGAGGATGGAAAGATAAATAATCGAATAGAAGGAGGATCAACAAAATGGAGACGAAAAATTAAAGCAAGGTGAACAAAATGAAGACACGCTGGTTTGGAAGAATTTTTATTTATTTTATAAAACAGTTATTAAACCAATTATTCTATAGGTGGCATAGTGTTGGACTTTAAAAAAAAGGGGGAGAATTGCATTAAACCCCTTTGACTTGTTGCATTTTGCATTAAACCTCTCTTTGAATTTTTTTTTTTTGATAAGGTTACTAAAAAAGGAAAACTAATTAAATTTTTGTTTGAATGTGTGCTTTAGGTACATGACTATTCATTGGCCATTAATTAAGCACTCATTGAAAAACGAAACGAACCCATATAAATTCATTGATAAAACTGAACGAAGGAAATTGTTTCCTAAGAAAATATTAATTAAAATTGGGCATTATTTTGATTTATTAGGCACTGTTCAGTGTAAGGAAATTTGTTCAGTTACCTAAAGTGCTTACGCCATTTATTAGGCATTGTTCAGTATATATGTCAGTATAAAAGTTCTAATTTTAATTAGTTCACTTTCGATTGCTTTTGAGTGACTTTAAAGATATAAAAAAGTGAATAGTCAGTGTCTTAAAACTAAATTGCTTTTTAATAACCATTTAAAAATAATTTTGTCAAAGTATTTTATGTAATTATTAAAAATAATTAATTAATTAAACATATTAAATCTAGTACTTCTTATATTCTATTATGCATCTGACTTAATATAGGATTAGAAACTTTAGTCATAATTAAACCCAACTTCGCATTCTAAATACATATATATAAATTTAAGGTTTTGATTGTATTTTACGAAGATACACCGTCGAGGCCGATAGTTCAAAATTGCATAAATCCTCATGATATATTTATCATATTTAAAGTTTAATTGAACAAGATAGACTTAATAATGAATAAGTACCATATGGCATAAAGTTAAAAAAAAATGTAATAATTGATAAGTACCATATGAGAGAAAGATAAAAATGAATAATTTGGAGTCCTGTATAAAATCTAAATTCACCATATTTATATTATTAGTATTTGATATACACATTATACGCAAGGGTGTATATAGACAATGTTTTCAGTTGGGAGAAAAAGAGACTAGGAAATAGTATTTTTTGTAAGGGTAAATTACACTGACCTCCCCTGAGGTTTGCCCTAATTACAGCCATCATTAAACTAAAGAAATTTGTTACAATGACCTCCCATCTAACAGAAATGGACTAACAGTGGTTAATTTTTGGGTGAAATGTCTATTATACCCTTATTAATATTATATTGATATATTTTATTTTATTAATATCACAACACTTGGATGTTAAATCTGACAAATCGAAGCTGAATTTTAAAAAACAGACTTCACAGTTGCGTCCGGAATGGTCCATTTAGCTAGGAATCAGTTTGAGTTGGTAAAAAATGGTCAAAATTGACTTCCCGGAAAGTTCGCCGGAAAAATGAAGGTGGCCGAAAATTCGCTGGAGAAGATGACCGG
The DNA here is from genome assembly GCA_026545225.1 of Cornus controversa. Lineage (NCBI taxonomy): Eukaryota > Viridiplantae > Streptophyta > Magnoliopsida > Cornales > Cornaceae > Cornus > Cornus controversa. Next base: position 66,023,354 of record CM048847.1, read on the forward strand.
AACAGTGCATCTCGCCGGAAATTCGCCGGAGAAGATGACCGGAACCTGTGAAAGTCGCCGAAAATTCGTCGGAGAAGATGACCGGAATAGTGCACATCACCGGAGAAGATGACAGGAATAGTGTATATATATGTATATATATTATAATCTGAAATATATATATATATATATATATATATATATATATAAGTTGATGGGCATTTTGGTCTTTTCAACTAAAATTTTTGACCAAATTAACGGAATTTTGGACGGAGGGGGTCTGTGTTATAACGGAGCAAACCTCAAGTGAGGTCACTGTAACAAAATTCAATAGTTTGATGCTGGGTGTAATTAGATCAAACCTCAGGGGAGGTCAGAGTAATTTACCCTTTTTGTAATTGAGTTTAAAATGGTCACTAAAAAATAATATAGTTTTAAAATTGATAACTATTTGTCTTTTTGTAACTTTATATAAAATAATTATCTTTAATTTTGATCCCTTAAATCTAATTTTCCATATATTAACGAAGAGTGCCTAATTAATGAAAATGGAGCATAAGGAAATTAATGAAAATTTTACTTACTAATGGATCACAAGAGTACAAACAATAAAGTGTCAGTATTACAATTCTTTTTCATTGCTTTTTCCACTTAGAAAATGAAAATTAAGTTTGACAATAGGCATATAAATTCTTTGATCAAACTATTTTGATTGGACAAAAGTTTTTTTAATACAAATATAACAATAAAGTTTCAGTATCACAACCCCCTTTTTATTCTTTTTCCTCTTATAAAATGAAAATTAAGTTTGACAATAGGCATAAATTCATTGATCAAACTATTTCCTAATAATATCTTTATGATAATAAAATCTCACCATAATCCTATATCCCGAGAATTGTAGGAATCTATTGATTATCGTTTGATCAAATAAATCACATGGAACTAGAAAAAAAATAAATCACATGGATTGAAATAAATTATTCAATTAAAGTCTCGTATATTTCATTAAATTTAAAAGTATAAATTTAAAAGTAATTACATATATAAAGGATTCATGTACTTAAATTTTAATAAATGAATTGAAAAATTAGGATTGAAGGCTCGTTTGTTTTGACCAAAAAAATTATGAAGTACTGGAAATATTTTTCGGGTTTGGTTGATTGTAAAAGGGTATATACATTATTTTAGGAAAACAAAAATAGTTTAGAAAATCAGATAATGATTTACGAATTTTTTTCCCCCTAACTCAATTTTTGAAATTACCCTAAAAAAAGCACATGCCAAACGAATATTCGTGCATGTGTGTGCGTGTATATATATATATATAAAAGATTGTATAATACAACATGTCCAAACAAAAATAATACGAGTAAGAATTTTAGTCATTTTTCGTTTTCAATACTCTCGGTTAGTTGGGAGAGGGGTTGTCAAAAAAATTCAAAATGGAGGTTGAATGCAAAAAAGCTACAAATGCAATTTGTCCTTAAAAAAAGAAAAGGATAATGCATTTATATATCAAAAATAAGAATGTTAAGGAGTACGAACGAGACTAAAAGAGGCAAGATTACTAATAAAAGCACTATTAGTAAAAGATAAGAGAGAGTCGGCTTAGATGGTATTGACACATCCAACCAAGACCTATACAAATACATTAGTAAGAAGAGGAAGATTAGTTGTCATAGAAGAAAATAAGTGGAACGAAATTATTAGAAATAATTTTAAAAAATTAAATATAATAGGTGAGATGACGTGTAATAAAAAATAAAAATAAAATTTAACATTACCGACATCATTCATATGAGATTAAGAGGAGAAGGCGGGGGCAGTGCTGCTCATGTAATATCTTACGTATGCAATGACTCATTCAGCCTTAAATCATCCAAATATCCAAACATTGACACTGCTCTTAGATTGAAAATGTTGGAGTGAAACTTTTAAGGCTGTTTGTGGTAGCTAAAAATAAAGAAGATTGAACAAGAATACAAGGAACAAGAAAGAGCAACAACCTTTGAACAATACTTCAACTATTCTCACAAAAGTAAGAGGCTGATCGGAAAATATAAGAAAATTAATAATTATATAACGATTCTTTTTCTCCTTTCCTCTCCTTCCTACTTACCCAGATCAAGTGCCTGGTAAGATTGTAATTTAAAGAGTGAAAGAAAAGGAAAGGATACAACAAAAGAAACAATAATTTATCTCCTCCAATATGGTCCAAAAATAAGAAGAGAAAGGAAATGAATAAGAGAACAAATAGAACTTTGTCAACTCTCAAACATTAATCATACTATCCTTTAAAAAATGGAACGATTTAAAAAATAAATAAATAGAAGACTCCCATTTAGTGGTCTACCAGCATAGAAGTATGATCAATTAATATAAAGAGTTCAGAATCAATCAATACATACAGATAATGTCTCTATCAAGAACATAGGCCATATAAAAGAATAAAGCTCTATAGTTGCCACTCTGAAAACTTACCACTAAGGTTAACAATGCGTGACCATGGCTGTGGTTGTCATCTCCAAACCCTCTCCATTGTATGTCTTGGACACTTCACTGGTTGAATAATCAAAGCTACTTATGATAAAAACCAGAACCATCTATTCTAATGAAGCCCTATACTCGAATGAATTCAACCCAGAATGACCGCGAGACCAATTCTAATTGTTACATATTTCAATCACTTCTAAACAAGATAACAGATCAAATTTTTATGAACATCAATGCCCTAATATATTCCTGCAAGTAGTCGCGGTTGCACTGAAAATAAACACTCACAATAACTCTTCCTACATGCTAGGTTTCACTGGAATATATTCTCTTCAAGGTAGCGGATACTATCTGTGTTTCGTTGCTATTAAAGCATTTTGCAGTAAAAGCAAGCAGAGGACAATTTCCTCCACATGGTACAATGAAATAATCTGATTGCTTGAAACACCCCTATTGTAAGCTATCTGATCCCAGATTTCACTAGGATTCTTGATAAAGAGATCACTACCACATGTTGATCCCAACTTTCGCAATCTCACTTAATAAAGAGATCCTCACCTAGTTTTGATCCCGCTTTACATGTGATGCTAGAAGAAAATTGGAGAAAAAACTGAACTTTTAATGTTATTACGCATAAAGTCGAACATGAAAGCTCATGCTTGTCAGGTTGAGCTGATATGCACATGCTTGCATTATTTCAGCCTAATACCTGGATTATGTCAAGGAAATGAGATGGTTATCTATACATCAGTGTGTGTCAAACCTCACATTCTAAAATTAAATGTGCACCGCCAAGAAACTGTCTCAACAAGTATTTGTAATTTTCTCATTCCTAAAAAAGCTCTGAATTCAGAAACAAGAATGATTCATGACCTCCCCACCAAAAATAATGTTTTAAGGATTCAAGAAAATATTGATGTAATAAAAGCAGATGAAAAGGAGGAAAAGACACAAGGTTGCGAGGAATCAGCATCATCACAAGTCTGGGGATCCAAAGAACCAGACATACTAGCATAAACGAACGCCCATCTCCATATCTGTGTTTAATTTTGTAAGAAGACTTGTCTCAAAAATTTAGGAAGTACCCATTTGGGCAAGCAAGATCACCGAAAAAAGAAAAGTAAAACTTTTTGCTAGTTGGATTATTGTCCTTCTCTAGGATGCCAGGATAATTATAAAAAATATAGCTCAGGACCAAAATTTACCACCACCTGTTAGGATCAAAGGTGAAGCTGCACAATTATGGTGAAATATCAAGCCGAGGTTCAAAGCAAAAGCCAGTGAAAAGCTGAAGAGGGAACCTCTTGGTCACAGGACACTTCTGCGACCAGCTCCAATGCTTCAAATTCATGTCAAACACAAGAAGAGCTGTTGCGCCATAGCTCTGAATGTATATGAGATCGCCAGAACCACTGCTTGCAAAAACATCATCAAACTCGCCAAATCCTTGAAAAAATTTATGAGGCATGCGGGAAACCTCTTCCCACTCCCTCCCTCTTAGAACCCAGATGCCAATTCCCTTGATGATCCCTGGTCGGTCTCGTCTCCCAATACCTCCCACCATTACAAGCATATCCTTGAGGTTCATAAGCCGTCCACAAGTGAGGAAGCAAGGTATTTGGATTAAATTGTCAATTAACTTGTCCTTGGAAGATTGGTTATTAAGATTATAAGCTAACAAAGCGTGGCGATTTTCTGTCCAATCCATTTCTCTTGTGGAGTGAACCAGGAAATATAGAATTCCATCACAAATCACACTGTCATCTCCTCCTCTCCATTCTGCCAAGGTTTCCTTCACAGGAGATGTCCATGTTAATGTTTCTGAAAAATAAACGTGAATTGAGATATCCCAGTAAACAAAATCTTCCGAGGCTCGTTTGGATGTTACGAGCACGACAGTATAACAGTGTGATGACCTGTTGACTGAAAATGCAAAAGCTGTGTAATCAAAGAAATTTTGACCTAAAGGCTCCTCAATTTTCTTGTAGCTTTTAGTGAATGGGTTGCAAACGCATAGCTCGATCCTGCTGACATTATTCATGATGCAAACCAAACCACATGACGAAGCAACAAACCAACTGGGTGTTCCAATGTATGGGAGTTCAAAGCAGTACCATTTCCGTAGCTCAGGGTCATAGGCATACCCAATGGGTTCATCAGAAGAGGTGAACATGAAGTACCAAGGTTTCTGTGACAAGATGCCTGATATGTTCAACATAAACCTTCTAGAGTGCACAATCTCATTCCATTTTTTGCAAACACAACATGATTTAGAAATGCATGCAAAGGGGAGAGAGGCCAGAATTTGTTCCAGCAGATCATTTGGGAGGACTGAATCAATGGAGACATGATTGCTTTCTTTATCATCTTCGTCAATCAGCTCCGAGTATGAATGAAATACTCCAGTTCCTTTTCTATTACCACAGAATTCATCATCAAACCAGGATGTGTCCCCGTCCATAATAAGTTGAAAGAATCCTGGGACACAGTGGATATATATAAATAAGATATATGTATGTGTGTGTGAGAGAGAAGAATATGTCATTGAAAGATAGAGGTCACATGCTTAGTTAGACCTCAAATTTCTTGGATTAAAAAGATAAGGGAACATTGGGCATAACTAAATAACAATAATGATTAGACTCAATTCATCATCAATTGTATAGCAGAAAGTAATCAGACCAAGTTGAGAGAACCCATACCACAGTAATCAGGGGCAGACATTATTTGGATAACCAAAAATAAATAAATTTCTTTGCATTTGGCACAAACATACTTGGAGACATCAATGGTTACATAAGTTTTTGATCAAGAAATTTAAACATAACCAAAAAATTAGCTACAGAAAAAAGTAGATTATTTCCTATAAAACATTAAAAAAGAATGCATATTTTTTACAACCTTATTTCGAGATAAATAAATAAATTTAATTTTTGCATTTGGCAGAAACCTAAAAATAGTTTTCTTCGTATTTGGCAAAAACGTACTTACTGCTACCATTAGTTACATAAGTATTTGATCAAGAAATTTACACAGCCAAAAAATTTACCTATAAAAAAATAAAAAAAATAGAACATTTCCTTTCAAACACTAAAAAAAAAATGCACATTTTCACAACCTCAATTTCAGGATAAGTAAAAACATTTTAATGTCCTCAAGGTTAACAAAGAACCTGAAATCAATCTCTATTCTTAGGACGAGTTTCAAAAATCAAATTAACTTATTACATGTGTATGCTTGAGTATGAAGGGAAGGCAATAAAATACATAAATAGCCTATCATTCCAACATTCACACCCCTTTAGATTACCATCAAAATGATATCAGAAAATTAAGTAAATAACACATGAATAAAGGCAATTTCACAGCCCATAACAAAGGATACCCAACACACATGAGTTACAACAATTCAAAACCAATAACTTAGTAGAAGAGGCACTTTTAGGATTTAAACATCAAACCTTATACATTCCATGAGCAATTTGAAGGCAGTAGATTAGACACAGACCAATTAATCAAACCAAATCATATTTATCTAAAACCACCGGCAATAGAAGGTAAATTCAAGATTGAGAAATTACACACACATATATATATAAAAGATCAAAGTTTTCACGACTGTCAGTACCAAATGAATCCCAGTAAAGAATTAAAACCACTGGCAACAGAAGGTAAAGAATCACACACACACACACATATATATATAAATCGAAGTTTGCACGAAGGTGATGCCGAAAAGAAACCAACATAGGAGGCAAAATATTCACTTCACTCCTGCTTCTATGAATAAAAGAGAATCTCTATATCTATCAAATACCTTCAATTTTAGAGGAAATTGGACGACTTAGAGAGAGAACCCACCAACTGTATATCAAGAAAATAGAGGGTTAGTGAAAGCAATAAGATGATTTAGTGAAATTGAGCCAAGAGACGAATATATAGATGTTAGCAGAGAAGGACACAGTTCAAACCAGAGAAGGGAATCTATGGTCTTATATAGTATAATATATAGAGAGAGAGGGGTAACATTGCATTGAATAAAACGACAGGAAATGAATGAACTGCGAGGCGGTTTCCAGTGTGTGCGGGTAGAGAGAGAGAGTGGTAACAGGCGGCGGCTGTTTACACGAATACAATGACAGAGAAACTTCACGGTCTAGAGAGAGAGAGAAAGTGTCAGGTGGGGGGCTCTGTGCTCTGTCTCCGTGTGTAGTGGCAAGAGGTTGTTCCCCCTTGGTCAATCTGTTGTTTCCACGCGCCTTTATTGGATCGAGACTCGCGCTACAATCGCTGAGATATTATCTCATACGGTTCAATCAACGTTTATGACGTGGTTTCTAATGGGGGCGTCTTAAAAAATTAAATAAATGTGTTGAAAAATAAATTTAGATGTCTAAAAAGATAGATTTAACATGTTAAAAAATCATTATATGAGAGGAACTTGACATTTGTCACGTTTTCATTTTGCGTGGACATAAAAAAAAAAAAAAAAAAATTATATTTCTATTTTTTGCCCTTTAACCACTAAATTTTTTTTTTGGCGGGCTAAAGTGTGTTAAGCTAGAGACATAGTTATTTAATAGTAAGAGTCATTAATTGTCTTTTTTTTAAAAAGAATTATTGGACAAGTTTTTGAGATTTATCAACAAGAATGACTCCTGATTCTTCTTATGAGCGGATTTTTTTAATAATTTTAATAAAAAATATTTTTAAAGTGAATATTATTATTTATTTTTCACTTGTGATCAAAGGGATAAAATTTTGCAGATTTCATTGGTGAAAATTGAATATTGATTGCTATCTATTAGATGCTCCTCGGGAAATTAAGAGGATAATGGAGAGATTCATATCCTTGAAGCAAAAATGTACATTCTTTACCTACCCAAAGGAAACCAATGCATGCGATTCCTCTTTCTTGTGTGTACATACATGCATATAGCGAGCTTACATAAACACAAATTGTACATGGATAGGATATCAATATCTATATTACATTTAAGGTTGGTACAAGAAGACAAAAAAAAATTAATCAAAGTTCATAAAAAAAAATTAGTAATGTAGATCAAAATGTCTTTTGCAGTTCAAAATAACTCTATTTAACGGTTATGATCAAGTGATAGACCTTATATTATTGACTCTTTGGACGGAACTAGTATTTGATTTCGCCATTTAGAGGGGAGTGCACTTCATAATATTTTTTTTTAACTAACATAACAAATATGGATTGTTCAAATTAAAAGGCAACCAAGAAAAAGTAATCATATTTTGAAAGAGATACATAATAATTTCATAGTCTATGCCACATTGGCCAACTGACTTATGTTTTTTTATTGATTTAATTTGTCACAATCGATTTAGCAATTTCATAAGAGGCATATTGAACATGATCAAGTAAAAAAAAATCAATTAACAGTGCAACAAGACAATAATATACAAAATAGAAGTGAAGTAATGGTGCATTGATGAAGTTCAAAGATATAAAAAAACACATTTTGAGTTCATAAAATTACAGTAATAAATTTAAATAAGAAGAAGAGGAAAAAAAAGGAATAAGAAGAGAAAAAAAAGATTATAGTACATAGATACATGAGTGCAAACACAAGAATTTAAGAAAAGGAAAAAAACACAAAGAAGAAGAAGAAAAAGAAAAAGAAAAAGAAAAGAAGAATGAAATAACTTTGAAGGGAAAAAATTAGAGTTTGATTGAAGAATGAGAATGTAACTTTTTTTTAAAGAGAATCAAAAGAATTTGAAGAGTAAAAGAGAAAATAATGACAAAATTAAGAATACTTTTAGAAATTGAAATTTTAGAGAGGACATTTTATAAAATTTATGATATATATGTACATAAAAAATAAATTACAAATATAATGTTGGGCGGGGCAGGGGGGCATGTGCCCCCTTGAGCATACACTAGGTCTGCTCGTGATTAAATTCATAGCCGATTTGTAGTTTATAAAACATTCGATCCAATAATCCGATTTATTGTGGGTTGTAATGTTAAAATTTTCAAAATCAAAAGAGATACTCAATAGAAATTAGAAGAGAGAGATGATTAAAATTAAAAAAATGTAAGAACAAAAACATTGTGTGCTATAAGAACTTTTTTATAATTTCATTTCAAGAGAAAATGAGAATGGAGCGCTGGAAGACATTGTTAGAGTGTGAATATCCCTAGGAAGAAAAAGGCCTATCACACATATATGTTCACATGCATACTAGGGAGTAGGGAGTTCAAGCAAGGGATTTTATTCTTAAGAGGGGTCATTTATGCATCATGGACATATAAATACTTGGACTTAGGGAGTGTGAAAATACACGTTCAAATTTGAAAGCACTCATTTTGTGCAATAATGTCAAATATAAGATTTGTATTTAATATACCACCCCTTCAAGCACTAGGGGTGGTAATTCGTGTCTATGTGAATTACTCGTGTCATGACATGGGTATTATATAGGTCAACATAATTATTATTTGTGTCAATAAGCTTCAATGCAAACAACATACGATTATTAAACAGGTACACGGTACGATCCACACAATCTATTTAATAAATGAATTAAGATTGACACAACAAAACAGATTTAATTAAAATTTTATATTATAAAGATCATTTTTAATACAAACAAGACATGTTTAATTAGCTTGTCGATTACACTATTATCACTCCAATACAATTAAGCTAAATGAGAACTATTATGTGGTAGTGTTGAAATCATGCTAGCCTGTCGGGTTAAATATAAAATATTGTCACCCCTAATGTCTAGCACCTCCATTGACCGGCCTTATTTTCAGTCACTAGGCATGTCCACTAAAGCATTGTATTGATCAATTTTGGTGCATTCCCATCATGGGCCTGAACATATATCACCTCAGATTTTCATGGCAACTGTTAAGAGTGCTATATAGATGGGACATAGAACTAGTCCAAGACCCATCGAAATCTCGCATTTTTAATTTATATGTGAGCCACCCAATATATTTGCTTGACCGATGGAGTATCCATTTAGGCACTATGGGTCAAACCAATACAGCTTGACTAATGATTACAGCCTTGGTAGTTGGTTCGAGTCCTACTTGATAATGAAACAATAATGTATGTTTGCACGTTACTTATTTACCAAAACACAGAAAACAAAAATCCAAATGCCAACCCAAGGCCGATATTAATAGTTGAATTAGTTTGCCCTTAGTGTCTCACTATGCAAAAAAAAAAAAATCATTAATCAATTAAAAATATATATTATAAAATAAGGGGTAAATATGTAAATATGACATTTTATAAATTTTTCTACCGCATGACTAACATCAATGAACCATTATCTTATTCAGTGAAAGTGACAGATACTACTATACTGGGTGACACCAATCACTAAGTAAGTCGAGTTACTAAAATGTGTGACATTCTATCATTCATTTTTGTAACATGTGTTATCACTAATAATTATAAACGTTACCCACCGGAGAGACTGCGAAAAATACTAAATGAAGAGGATTTTTTCTCAACATGAATAAGGGTGATTAAAATAGTTAAGGCATATTTTGACAATTGTGTGTAATTAGGGTAAATCTAATAATAATAATAAGACAAAAGTGCACTAATTACCTCTCAACTATTGAGTTGTTGCAATATGCACCCCTCAATTATCAAATATTTCAATTAAGTCCTCTAACTTTTAAAAATACTTGCATTGCACCTTTAGTACTTGTTTGATTTTACTGTTAGGTTAGGAAAAAATACATAAAAATATTTACTAGTTAAAATAAAAAAAAATTTAAATAATCTTTTAGCCTTCAAATAGAAGAACCATTTTGTAACTGGATCGATTTGGGTTGTATGTCCAAAATAACAAAACAAGACAATTTACAAATCAAACATGGTTAAAGTGGGAGACTGCCTAAGTGATAACGATCAAAGCAATATTATCGGTAGTTTATTTGACTCAACTTTTAGAGTTGTCGATTTCATCTCCAAAGTTAGATGGTTATATTATGCCTATTTCGACCATGTGTGTAACTAGTGTGAGTGTAATTTATCTTTATTATTATTGTTATTTTGTTATTATTATATATAGGTTTACTTATCTTCTCTTGTTTTGTGTTAATACTACTTTTTGTGTAATTAATATTGTACACTTTGCCAACTGAAATGGAAAAAAAGAAAAGAAAAATCGACCTTTTTTTTATAATTGAAAATTCCACTTTATCCAATACATTTTTTTTTTTTTTGGAGGAAAGAGAAAAATGAATTCTTCTATCTGCTACAAAATTAGGCTTTTAGGAAGACTAAAATTAATAAATAAACAACAATTAAGAGAAAAATATAAGAATCTGACTATAAAGTCAAATTATGAGAAAAAAGTCAAAATTTCCACCTATAGTCAAGCAACACAAGTAACCCAATAAAGCCATGTTTGTATGAAAAAACAAATGAGGTGATCTGTTAGTTTGTTTTTACTTAAAATTTGGACAATCATACATCTTGAGTCATGTGCTTTTTGTTTATCCATTTGCCTAACTTTCTTTTTAAAAGAATGCATGATTAAAGTTGGAATAACTTTGTTCATTTTTAATTTTTGAAAAAAAAAAATTCTTAAAAAAACTTTGTTCATTTTTTCTTTTGGCTTTACTTTTCCATTTCTCCTTTTCTTCTTTGCCTAACTTTCTTTTTTAAAAGAATGCATTTGACTTTTGCTTGATTAAAGTTGGGATAACTTTACTTTTTTACCCTTATTTTTCCATCTCTCTCTCTCAAACTAAGAGCCAATATATCAAAGATCAATTGGTCCAACGACATAAAGACTCTAATTTTTCAAAAGAAATTTCAAGGTTCGAGTTTTAGTGGAGGCAGTTGTAAGTGTGTGGTCTACTTATCTGATAAAAAAAAAACGAAGAGCCAATATGCAAGGAAGTTCCTATAATTATGGATTTTCATTAAAGTAATTTATTTTTTTTGATAATATTCCACATCACTCTTGAGATCATCTAGTTATTTCTTTGTGGTGTAACAACTGCATAAACAAGACATTGATATTAATTTTGAGTTGTTAGTTGTTTGGACATGAATATCGACCTTATACTCACTATTTCTCTTCATTTTCAATAATTAATTTCAGTACTATAAATTGTTAAAAAAAGAAACAAAAAAACAATACCCTCTTGAATTAATATCATGAAATCAACGCATTCATCCATATACCAAAGACATGATATACAATACAATTTGTCCACCTTATTTCTTACCCAAGAAAATTATTAAATTGTTAAAAAAAATATGTTAGAAATTAATCTGCTCAATATCAAACACAACAAACATACAATGACAACAAAAGAAAATAAGATAAAAATAACACAAAATTAAAGACAAAATTCATGTGGTTCAACAATATGTCTAAATTCACGGACGAATAAAGATTAATTTTTACTAAAAATAAGTGAGTATTACAAATCTTAACGGACTATCAAGATAATCAAGAGGTATTTCACACTCACTCATTCACTAACTAGAAAAAACACTCTTAAAGGACATTCACTCTTGGGGCTCACTATTTTTGTCTTTTTCTCTCTTTTTTCTCATTGTTTCTACACTTTTTCTTCACACATTATTGGGAACAACACTCCGTATACGTGTGTGAGTAATGATATCGTGGGAGTATATGAGTATCTCCAAGTGGAGCTGGGATCCTCTGCTCTAGTGGGTCTCTGCTCTACCCGTGTCTTACCCGTTCACCAATTTTAATCTACATTTCACCACCCATAAAACATATATTCACCACCCTTAAATTCAGATTTCACCACCCTTATATCTTGAAATATTTCTTAACAATTTTTTGTCAACACTCTTAATCATGTTTCACCACCTTTAAAACATACATTCACCACCCTTAAATCCACATTTCACCAACCTTAAATCTTGAAAAACTTGAAATATTTTTTTATTAATTTTTTTTATTAACACTATTAATTCATGTTTCACCACCCTTAAAACATACATTCACCACTCTTAAATCAACATTTCACCACCCTTAAATCTTGAAAAACTTATAATATTTTTTGTTAATTTTTTGCCACAACTCATAAAACATATATTTATTATCCTTAAATTCACATTTCACCACCCTTTACCCATAAGAAATAATATTAAGTTAAGATTAAATTATTCAACAAATTTAATAATTTTACTAAAAATTTTCTACTAAAAATTTTCAAGTTAATTTTTTTTTCAACAAACTTAACCTTGAATTCAACTTCCTTAAATATTGAAACATTTGAAAATTTTCAAGTTAATATTTTTGTCAACACTTTCAATTTATGTTTCACCACAATATGAGTAAAAAAATATTATTAAAAAAAAGCCATAAGAATTTTGAATCAAAATTTAAAGGTGTTGAAATATGGATTTAAGAATGGTGATTGTAGGTTTAAGGGTGGTGAAACATAGATTAATAGTGTTGACAAAAAATATTTTCAAATTTTCAAGATTTAAGAATGGTGAAATGTAGATTTAAGAGTGGTGAATGTATGTTTTAAGGGTGGTGAAACATGGATTAACAGTGTTAATAAAAAAATATTTCAAGTTTTTCAAGATTTAAGGTTGGTGAAATGTGGATTTAAGGGTGGTGAATGTATGTTTTAAAGGTGGTGAAACATGATTAAGAGCGTTGATAAAAAACTGTTAAGAAATATTTCAAGATATAAGGGTGGTGAAATCTGGATTTAAGGGTGGTGAATATATGTTTTATGGGTGGTGAAATGTAGATTAAAGTTGGTGAACGGGTAGGGCACGGGTAGGGCAGAGACCCACTAGGACAGAGGATCCCAGCTCCTCCAAGTGATGCTTCGAATTTCATACCTTAACGAAAAAAAAAAATAATTGGCATAGTGTATTTTGGCATACTTCATATGATATGTCAAATTTATTAATATTTTAGTTTTTTAATTAAACAACAATAATACATTATATTTTGTCTTTTTTTTCTTGTTTTCATCCACGACATCAAGATTGTATTGAGTCCCGCACTCACGATAAAACGGTCTTCTCCTATGCTGAAGCTAGCACATTGAATAATAGTGTTTTTCTTTGGGACTTCATCTCTATGAGTTTTAGATGCTTCATCCAACAATCTCATGGTGTGTTTGGGTGAAAAAATATGAAAATTATGAACATTGAGAATCCATAGTGTGAATGAGAGAAAAAGACTATCCAAATTCAATTTTATAGACAATGGTACTGTTGGTAAAGATTTGCCAAATTTTGTTTTATGCAATTTTGAATTGTTTGTAGGACTCATATATTATAATAATTAAAAATATTCATTTGACATACACTTTTTGAGAGTATCTCTAACCGATATGTCAATCATACATGATATTTGCAACATTTATTTTTGACATCAAGAACTCCTCCAACCGATACCTCATATGCTTTTACTTGGCATTTGGCATACCATCAACTATGTTAAATTTGGTATATCAAAAAGTGGCATGCCAAATGAATTTTTTCTATTATTTTAATCTATTGGTTCCTATCATTATTTTAAAATATATTTTATAATTGCAATAAATTAGCCGTTTTAGTATGATATTATGAATTGTCATTTTATTTTTGTTTGCTGCTTTTCTTAAAATGTATTTTAGTTTCAATTAATATATTGTTGTTTGTTTAATATGTATTGTACTCGTATTTTATGTTTGCAATAACATTAGCCATTAGAAGATATTTTATAATATATTATTGTAGTTTAATTAAAAGAAAAAATATTAATAAATTTGATATATCGGGTGGAATATACCAGAATATCATATGCCAATTTGCCACATCATACCGATGAAACTTGAAGCTTCAGTTGGAGATGCTTTGATATGCCAAATTTGACATATTCCATCATATGCCAAATGCCAAATAGACATTTGAGGTATGAGTTGGAGCTACTCTTAATACAAAAAGTAGTTGTTACACGTGTTACGTAGGATTTGAAGCATCAGTTGGAGATGCAATATTCTATATATGTGTGTAAAAAACATATGTGTGTGTGTGAGAATAATGTTATCATGAGAGTCTTCATTATAAGCTTTTTGAAGGGAGTTCTCTTGATAATAATACTAATATTGTACTATATAATTCATATATAAGTGTAATTATGCTACTTTATATTACCGGCTCCGTAGTTGGAGCAAGGGTGTCCCAAATAGGAGAAAATTCTATCATTTGAGGTACTTCACGCAGTCTCTACCAACAAGGCAAGTATTTGTCACAATTTTGTCATGTCATAAGGCAATATACAACATACACAATGCAATATGTACTTCTATAACCTTATTAGTTAGACGAGAAATCATATTTTTTTACAGCAAATATGTGGTATAACACTTTGTTACGATTATTATAGAAAGTGAAATGTGTTTTAATGAAATGTAATAGTCGTAACAAAATATGATATCACATGTAACTAATACAGTGATAATTGATAAGAGTTCTCAAATATTGGTAACAAAATATTATGTGACTCGTAACCAATAAAGTAATACATATATATATATATATATATATATATATATATATATATTTAATGATATGTAATAGTGGTAAGCAATAATATAATAGAAGTATACGAGGTATATAAGATGTGGTCATTCTTTGATCACACAATCTCATTGCACGGAGATGCTAACTGCAGAGGAAAAAAGTCAGTCCCAAACTTCCATTTTCTTTAATTTTCGGCGCAGCACTGTAATTCATTTCATATCCACTGCCACCCATTCTTTGAATATAATCTTCCAATTCTTCAATCTAATCTGACTTCCATTTCTTGAATGCATCTCACGTCATCACACACACTGCCATAAACTTTTTTTTTTCACCATACCAACACACTCATCATCATTCTATTCTATCCAATGAATAAAAAGTCAACACTACAAAAAAATAGTAAAAGGATAATAATCTGTAACATGTACGGACCAAAATTTCCTTCACCTATGTTTATAAAACTAACACCGTGTCCGAGGAAAAGATGCCCGTGATGGCTTATATTTTGTGTGTTATATTCGTGTAATAAAATTTATTTTGTATATTTACAATGCAATTTGAGCAACTAATGGGTACATATAACTCTGAATGTCCTTAGTTCCAGAAAAATATCACTAGGGTAACTGTAAATAAAAACAGTAAAAACCATGATACCCACTTGACTTATTTTCATGAAATTAACGTGTTCTTCTAGTGGTGAAGAAGTTGACTTTGACCAAACAATTAATGCGTAAAAATAAAAAATAAAAGAGAGAAAAAAAAAAAAAGTAATGTGAACCGTGGATGTCCTTGAGAAAAATAGGAAATGGCCGACGTCAGAATCTGTGAATCAGATGTACCTTAGAAAGGTCACTCCCACTAGGGGAAACATTTATTAACTATGAAATTCAGTACCTAAAACTTTAACATGAAAACCAAGAAAAACAAAACATTTTTTTTAAAATAAATTAATGAACAAAATAATTAATATAAGAAATTGATAATATTTTGTTTATTACATTTATATTTGTTCTCCAGGAATTTATATATCAAACAAAATTGTTACACAAATTGAAGAGAAAAATATACACAATATGTTTATTTCAGTAACACAATTATGCAAAACAAAATAAATTTATGTGTGTCTTCTATTGTTTTCCTTTTTTCCTTTTGTAATAAATACTTTTAATTTTTTTTTAATAAGTAGAATTAGTTAGGTCTTTACAAACTTAGAAAGTTTTCTTTTGTAATAATTAAAAATTAAATGAATGAAACTTGTCATTATATTGAAAATTTGAGCTATTTTCACTTAGGTTTTTTAAATTTAAAACTAATTGATAATTAAATTGAATTAAATAAATATGAGAATTACTCGCTTTACAATATGGGTCGTCTTCTTTTTTTTTTCAAATGGGTGCATATTCATAAATTAGTTGATAACTAAGGGCCCGTTTGATAATCGTTTATGTTTTGTGTTTATTATTTAAGTGTTTATATAAACAGTGTTTATGTTACGATTTTGTTTATCCATAAATATGAGTGTTGTTTGATAACGAAAAAACATTTGACTTATTTTTATTTTTTATTTTAGCATGGGTGCCCCTAAGTAACTATTTCTTATTATCAAGTATATTAGTAATTATTCATATTGTATCCAATATTTTTTTCTTAAGGCAATTGATGCTCTTTAATTCTGTCCACACTTGATAATTCTAATATTTTGATCGTTGTATCAAATAATAGTCTTTTATAATTTTTTTCTTTTCATTTTCTCACTTTTAGTTTTAATTTTTAATTAAAATAATATAATCACAATTTTAGATAAAAAAGAAAAAAAAGAGTTTTTTTTTTCATAAACATAAACAATAAACATCATTTTAGTGTTTTGGATTTGAAGGCTTATGAACAGTGTTGTTTTAAAAAAGTTTATACAATTTATAAACAAAACAAAAATTATCAAATATGTTTATTCTAAAAATTTATTTTTATAAACAATAAATACTAAACATAAACTGTTACCAAATGGGCCCTAAATTGAATAAAATAAATAAAAAATTTGAGTGCTTTACAAATTACAACGCTTTTTTCTAAAGGTGTATATTCATACTTTTCATGTATCACGTACAATAAAAGAAAAGTAGATACGAATACTTTATTTTGGTTTTTTGTCCGTTTCGTGTAAGCATCGGGAAGAGAGAGAATTAAAAGTGAAGACAGAGATTAAAATTAGGGCAAGTGCGAGCACACTTTAAAAATTTTATATATACAAAATAAAAATATGAAAAAATTTAAGAATAATAATGAAAATATATAATAAAAAAACGTTGTTGGAATCCTATTCTGGGACGAAGCCGAAATTATTTAAAAGGGGCAACTATGAACAACTATAAGAAAAAAAAAATTCAAATTCATCCTTGTTTTAAGTTATTTTAATATGTTTTTCTCTTTTTTTTTGAAAAATTACATTGATATCTCTGGTTAAATAACAGTGAACTCTTCTTAAATTTTAAAAATAAAACTGAGCTTCTCCGTCATGTTGCAAAATGACCTTATTGTCCACATACTTTTATACGTGTTATATTTAATTCAAATAAAACTTTTGTTGAAAAATACAAAAATACCCTCATCACTTTTGCTAGCCTTTCACGTCAAAATCAACTTTTTACCAGCTTTTTTCCTTTTTCTAAATCAAAATCAAACTTTGAGAGACCAACTGATCTTTGTTATACTCCCTAATATATATATATATATATATATATATATATATATATATCAGTCATGTCTCGCATGGGACCTCACTCAAAAACATATCCAGCTCTTTTTCACCCTACAGGTTTCCTTAACTTTTCTTTTCTTTTCTCTATCAGATTTTTTAACTTTGAAACATCATAAAAGCCAAAGATATATATATATATATATATATATATATATATATTTTTTTTTTGGTTGCAGTGTATATATTTTTGAGAGAGAGAGAGAGAGAGCCCGCTCTGTAGTGTTTCAAAAATAGAAAATTTTGATTTTTGTGAATATTACAAATATATCAAATACTAAAATTATTGTAATATTTTTTAATTTAACAAAAAAATAATTACAAATATATCAACTTTCACTTTTCATCTATACAGTTTATCTAAATTACCCTTCATCACCCAGCCTCCTCTCATTCCCACCACCGTCGTTACCATTTTCACCCTTACAACCACCACCACAGTCCTCGCCACCACCAGAGTCCCCACCCACCTCTACAACCACCACCACCACCACAGTGCCCACCCTTACAACCACCACCGTCCTCCACCACCACCACAATCCTCACCCGCTTCGTCGCCACCGTCCTTCGCCGCTGCCCCACCCCCCTGTAACTTCCTCATTTTTGACCTCAAAACCCTCCTCTAGAATTCACTCAACCACAATGAGATCAAGTCGCCACAGTGTTCTTGATGAGATTTTGCATATGTTTTCTTTGATTATTTGATTCAATTGGCCTATCACAAATAAGAATCCAAGAATTTCGATCGCAACAATTTACCACCAGTCCCCACCCATCCCTACGACTACTACCACCATAGTGCCCACCCCTACAACCACCACCACAGTCCCCACCACCACCACATTCCTCACCCACTCCGTCGCCATCGTCCTCTGCCGCTGTCCCACCCCTTGTAACTTCCTCATTTTTGACCTCACCCACAAAACCATCCTCTGGAATTCACTAAACCACAATGAGATAAAGGTTCCATAATGTTCTTGATGAGATTTTGCATATGCTTTCTTTGATTCTTTGATTCAATTAGCCTATCACAATAGGAATCCAAGAGCTTCGACTGCAACAATCCACCACCAGTCCCCACCCACCCCTACAACCACCACCACCACAGTGCCCACCCCTACAACCACCACAACAGTCCCCACCCATTTCGTTGCCATCGTCCTCCGCCACTGCCTCACCCCCCTGTAACTTCCTCATTTTTGACCTCACCCACAAAATCTTCCTGTAGAATTCACTCAACCACAACGAGATCAAGGTCACCACGATGTTCTTGATGAGATTTTGCATATGCTTTCTTTGATTCTTCGATTCAATTGGCCTATCACAAATAAGAAGCCAAGAGCTTTGACTGCAACAATTGTTAAAGCTTCGAATCAATCGCCGCCGGAGAAATTTCACGAGCATGGCATGGGTTGTGCGCCACCCAGCAGGTGATGCCGTTATATCGTTCACTAGAGGTGTATATGTTTTCTTAGCAGTCGGCGACAATAGGGTATGAATGTGGTTGAGTTTGTTCTTATGAATTCCTATGGTGATGGGTTTGGTGAGATGGTGGTGGCAGATAAGGGGGGTGGGGACTGTGGTGGTGGTTGTAGGGGTGGGTGGGGACTATGGTGATGGTGAGGACTATGGTGGTGGTGGTTATAGGGGTGGTGTTTAGAGAGAGAAAAAGGCGTTGGGGGCATTTTGGACCAATATAGTACATATTGATGTATTTGTAATTACTTTTGTTAAGTTGACAAATGTTGCAATATCTTTTGGTATTACAAAAATTAAAAATTTTCTTATATTTTTATTTTGTTAGTTTTTATTTTTTTGCGTATCTTATCTCCTAGAAAGCATGGACACTTTGTATAGGGGTGTCGTGCCCGTGTCGGATACTCGGACACTCCTTAGAAGTGTCCTGAAATTTTTTTTTTAGGACACCGCCGAGACACGGCAAGGACACGTGTGGGACATGGCGGGGTACATTTTGTAATTTTTAAAAGTGCAAAAAAACCCCTAAACTTTTCCAAAGTTACAAAAAAAATCCCTTTGAACTATTTTTTTGAGCATTTCAGCCCCTCATCTTCTAAAAGTTGACATCTTGACCCCTAAAAATAACTATAATGACATATATACCATTTATATGACTATTATGCCCTTTTTTATATAAATATAGTATTTTCTAAAATAAAAAATAGTAAGATAAAATTCCTAAATAGTAAATTTAGAAACAAAAAAATAAAAAAATCCAATAGAACTTTATTTAACATAAAGTTATGTTAATTTATTTGGTATTTTGTATTTAAATTTATTTGTTTGTTATTAGAAAAATGATTAATATGCAAGATTCTAGTAGTGGGTTTGAATATAATGAACATCCTTTTTGAAAATACATTAATTGCTTGATAATAAATTGAAATATTTGTGTGATTTATTATTTTTTTATTATTAAATTTATGGTATTGTGGATATTGGTTAACTTGTTGAATATATATTAATATATTATTTCGTAGCCGTATCCACGCCATGTCATGTCCTATTTTTCTTAAAATTTATCGTATCACCGTATTCGTCTCGTATCATACCCGTGTCTCGTATCTTTCTCTATACTTCTTAGCTTATCTCTTTATCATCGGTTCTTTATTGAGAGTGAGAGAGAGCACGTGCTCTGTGGTGAGAGAGAGAATCCTGTACTTTCAATTTTGTCCACTTAATTTATGAAAATGAGGGTACTATAGTCATTTCAAGAAAAATATATTTTCAAACGTTCATATTCTTTCGGTTAGTAACTGATATATTTTTATTTTATTTTATATACTGTACTAATTTTGCACCGTTCTAATGTGCATTATAAAGTTTAAAAATGAAGTGCCATCAGCAGTCCGAGTTGATTTATAATTTTTTTTTTAGATAAAATTGATCGGCCAGATTTTCCGAAATTGAAAGTTATTCAATGTGGCAGGAGTACCAGACTTTCTATAAAAAAAAAAAATATATTTATTCAATGGGTGGTAGAGGTAACATTAGTAGTTAGGTGACTTTTAGACCAGTTATAGTCTTCGCGTCCTACAAAATAAAATCATGTTGTGTTAGGTTAGAATGCCACTGGGCATGTGATATATAAGAAAATCTTCACACTATCATAGAAAAATTTTCACGTCTGTTCTTTTACTCCTCTCCTCTGGTCACATTAATAGATAAATTAATTAAATTAGTGATTATTATGATTTTTAATGTATTTAATGACATCATTGATTCAATTTTAAGTTTAATATTAGACCACTGTAATTAAAATACATTAAAAGACATAACATATTAACAATTAATGTTCACCGAGTAACCATAATTTTTTTCCTTTTCGTTTTACAACTATGATTTTATTTTATTTATTTTTGAGTAAATTACCTTCACAACCCAAGTCAAAATGACTCTTATTAACCCCGCTTGGAGTGAGCTAATATTTAAAGTAAAATGTCTATAACACCCTCCAAATAATATCTGGTTTGCTGATGTAAGCATAACAATATTAAAAAGACACAAATACCCCTATTTGACTGATTTTTCTTGAGATAGACACATCTCAACAACAAAAGCAGTCCCAAAGATCGAAGAACCCTATCTAACCATTCCTCATTCTGCAACTCTCTCTCTCTCTCCCACAAAAGCATTCCCAAAGATCAAGAGAGAGATAGTACCATGATGGTGGAAAACCGTGGGTAGATGGGGGAGAAATACATCCTTGAGCAGTGCCATGGTAGGTGAGTCATCGATGGGGACTTCTGATTCTAAAACTCCGATAATAGAAATCGATAGCACCGAGCTGTTGAAGTATTGGCCAGTGGGAGTGGGACTCACAGGCTCTGATTATTCTTCTTGCTTAAACTCCATTATTGTTAGTGTTCTTCAGCTTCGTTTACCAGTATATATGTGTGTGTATATATATATATACATGATTCATCTTTAATGTATACACACTATCTTAAAGATTGGCCATAATTATGTATTTATTGTAGCAATTTAAAAACGACTCAGGCTAATGAATGAACAATTAAATTAAACCCACCAACAAATAACAATACCGACCACTGTAGCTTATTGGTTTTTCTACTATCTCCCAAAGTAAAGGCTGTGATATAACGTATGTATGTGTGTAGAAAGAGAGATAGTGTTCCTACTTTTTGCTGGATCTTCAATGGAGATGTCAGCTAAAGGAGAAAGAGAGAGAGAGAGATCAACTTTACGTAAAAAAATAAAAGTTTGAGGACATTTGGGTCATATTAATTTTTTTTTTTTTTTTTAGCACCGGTCATATTAATTTTGCCTAACCAAAATTTGACACTGTAAAAAGTTATTCAGAGGAAGTAACAGTAGAGATTAATAGTTATTAGTTTTTTGAAATCTCAGTGGATGTGGAGGTTGACCACAAAACTAAAGGTGAAAGTTGTAAATATAGAAGTTTGAGTCTTTATTTTTTATTGGCAAATCCCGATGCTACTGAATTATCTGCCCTTCGCGGAAATGATGTACACCACTGGGCTGGCGTTGGCATTAGCAACAGTATGGAGTGAATAATTTCGCGGTTGTCACTCGTCATTGTCATGCGTGTGTGTGTATATATATATATATATGTATGTATGTATGTATGGAACGACGCGGTTATAGATCCATTGTGTTCTCTCTATCTGCCCATCGTCCATTCCTCAAGTCTCTGAAATCTCTCAACAAGTATAAACACTCACCTCTCTCTCTCTCTCCAAGATTCAAAGACAACAGTAAAATTCTATGCAGAAATGGACGGGAAGTCATAGCTAGGTGATGGACTAGCCACTAAAGAACTTCAAGATTTGCTCAGATTCAGGTGACTCTCTCTCTCTCTCTCTATACACACACACACACACACACACACACACACACATTAGTATCGATGAAATAGTTGTTAAATAGAGGAAATCACCAGAAACAAATTGGAGACAAGATATCCATTGGAATGGGAAGTCTGATGTGCTTTTTGAATACAACCGAGATTGGTTTTATGTGTTCCTTTGGGCCATTTTTAGAGAATTCAACTTCGGAGACCTTCTCTGATCTCATTATGGTGACGGAACATTGGTGCGTGCTGTAAATTTTATGCGACCTGTAGGGATATTATTGTCATTTACATACCCACCCTCGTACGAATTCAACACTGGTTCGTAGTGTGAAAACCAGTAATACAAATACCCGTAGTTTCTGGTTCAATTCAATTAACTTGATTTTTTGGTTAAAAAGACAAAGAATGCCTACCAGTTCCGGGGCCAAGTCATGGGCCCCATTCTCTTTTGATCAGGGATCCAAATTTTTTCTTTGCTTTTTGTTTTTGGTTTGTTGTGAGTAGTAGACTACTAGGACCAGCTCAGTTTCAACTATTAAACCTAAACCTCTCTCTCTCAATTCTACTAAGTTTTGGCCGTTTCATTTTTTTTTTGTGCAAAATAAATATTATTTATTTATAGTTTACACGTAAAACTAATATATTTTGGGACCTTCCAAGCAAAGCAAAATAGCCTTTCTGAGATATTCCTCTGGGTAATTGTAACTGCTGACATTTGCAACCTTCGAGAAAAAATTTTGATTTGGTATTTTCCCCTATTTGATTCAAATTGGTATTGACGAATCAATAGATAGAGTTCAGATACTTTTTACTTGGGAGCATCACTTAAGCTATCAGGAACAGAGTTAGCATTATATCATCTGTCAATATCTTTTTCCTAGTTGACTTATTATTTTTTTTTGTAATCATATAATATCATATCCAATTGTACTTCTGATTTTTCAGCTATAGTTTACAACCTTAAGTTGACTTTGACTATGTATATAAATTTAAATAAGAAATTCAGATTTTAGAAGCAAAGCAGCAGCAGCACATTCTTCAGCTGTAAAATCCATTTTTTACATTTTTTTAAGAGTATTACCGAAGTAAAAAAATTTAGGCAATAAGTTTATACTATATATATGTCATGCACTTTGTATGGTATTGGTACCGTGTTTCTAGGCAAGGGTTCCGAAGGTGCTCCAAGGGACGTCCCCTGCCGAAGGTATGACACCATGTTTCTAGGCACGGGTATCATAGAGTTTTTTTTACAATATAAATACTTTTTGATGTGGTTTTAGTATAAGACCAAAGAGCTGCAAGTATATATTCCTGAATCTGATTGATATATTAATATGATGATCACATCATGCAGGTTTTAAAGTGAGAGTTTGTAGGTTCTGTTTGGTTGGGATTGCTTTGGTGCAAAATGTCCTTAAATGCTACGGTTCATTGTCCATCACCTATGAAGACTACCTCTAATGGGGTCTTCCAAGGGGACAATCCTCTTGACTTTGCACTTCCTCTTGTAATTCTACAGATATGCTTAGTGGTTGTTTTCACACGAGGTCTTGCAGTTCTTCTAAGGCCATTAAGACAGCCTCGCGTTATTGCAGAAATTGTTGTAAGTTCTTATGTCCTTTTCTTTTCTTTTCTTTTAACTCACATTTGGTTCCTAATTCCTATAGATGACACCACAGTTCACTAGAGATAAACTCTAATCTCAGCCTATATTCTCAACTAAAATTTGACTCTGAAAAGTCATTTACACCATTGTTTTTGTCCTCTCTTATTCAGCTCTGCACCAGAAAGTCTTTCTACTTCTTTTTTACCCATTTTTAAATTAAACTCCATCTTCTCACCCGATGGTCTCCATTGATTATATGTGTATATATGTTAAATATTTATTAATCTAAGTAACGGTTTAGGTGTATAGTTTGAGAACACTCTCATCTATGTAATGTGTTTACTTTGCATCTTGAAGATTTCTTTGATAGAACTGTCATATATGATCAATATCTTTACTGGATTTTTTTTTCTCCTTTTCTATCTTCTCTTTGATGGGTTAACTTCTGCAAATTCACTCAAGTGGTGATGGAAATTTGATATTTTATTGCTTAAACAAAACCAGAGGCCATCGCCAACATGCTATCTTGGTTCACTTAATCAGACTTCGTCACAATGAGCAACTTACTGTAAAACTTGAGAAAGAAAATAAATAAATTGAACAGAAATTCAAGAAAACTTCTAGGAATAAAGAGTATATGGAATTAAGTTGTGATAGGGGAGATGGGGTCAGTGAAAATTTTAAGTCATCAAATTTTTTTAAATGTTTTTTATTTTTATAAAGAGAATGGACTTTTTTTATCAATAATTTGTAGAAGTGCGATACTTGGACAAAGGTTCTGAAAATCTCTGCTGTGGTGGTCATTCAGGTCATTTTTACAGGGCTTCAGGGTGATTTTCTTTAATATACAAGGCTTGATATTGTTGAGGTGAACTCACAATTCGAATTTATTCCCTCACCTTGAACATGTTTGTAATACCAGAGCAAAAGCATCGATCCTATATAAGTAACTTATGTAAATTTCCAAATGTAAGTAATTAAATTTGGTTTGGACATTCTAATCACAATGATCTACACATCACCATAGAATACCACTTCTCGAAATTTTGATTTCCACTGAAACTAATGGAGCTTAAGGAATTAGCTCCAGAACTTGGGATCAATAATTTCAATGTTTTTATTCTTTGATGGGTGAAATAGAAATGCAGAATTGCTTTCTTCGCATTTGTGGATTCTAAATTGTAAATCCTATGTGGCACTGCTGGTAAACAATCTAGTCTGTTGCAGTGATATAATGAGCTTCATACTGGAGAAAGAGCTAATATTTTATAATTATGGGCACAGATATGTAACTTGCAAGTAGCATGAAGAACTTAATTTCTGTTGATCTTTTCTAGGGGGGTATTTTACTTGGTCCATCAGCTCTGGGTCGCAACCAGAACTATCTGCATGCGGTTTTTCCATCCAGGAGCCTCACAGTATTGGATACATTAGCCAATCTTGGCCTCCTTTTCTTCATGTTCCTTGTAGGCCTGGAATTAGACACAAAGTCCCTACGTCGAACTGGAAAGAAAGCTTTTAGCATTGCCCTTGCAGGAATTAGCTTGCCTTTTGCATTAGGAATTGGTTCATCTTTTGTCCTCCGAAGAACCATTTCCAAAGGTGTAAGTGGACCCCCCTTCCTTGTATTCATGGGGGTGGCCCTTTCTATAACTGCCTTCCCTGTTTTGGCACGTATCTTGGCTGAACTCAAGCTTTTAACCACTGATGTTGGTCGAATGGCCATGTCTGCTGCAGCAGTCAATGATGTGGCTGCATGGATACTACTTGCTCTTGCCATTTCCCTCTCTGGTACTGGAAATTCTCCCCTTGTATCATTATGGGTCTTCCTGTGTGGCTGTGGTTTTGTCATTTGTTGCATACTCATAGTACCGCGTATCTTCAAGTGGACAGCGCAGCGTTGCCCCGAGGGTGAGCCAGTGGATGAAATGTATGTGTGCGCCGCTTTAGCAGCTGTTTTAGCTGCAGGATTTTTCACTGATTCTATTGGAATACATGCCCTCTTTGGTGCTTTTGTGGTTGGAATTCTTGTCCCGAAGGAAGGCCCTTTTGTAGGTGCTCTTGTGGAAAAAGTTGAGGATCTTGTCTCAGGTTTGTTTCTTCCACTGTACTTCGTCTCAAGCGGATTGAAGACCAATGTAGCCACCATCCAGGGGCTCCAGTCTTGGGGCCTCCTTGTCTTGGTCATATGTACTGCATGTGTTGGGAAGATTCTTGGCACTATTGCAGTCTCACTTTGTTGCAGACTGCCTTTTCAGGAGGCTCTGGCTCTAGGGTTTTTAATGAATACTAAGGGCTTGGTGGAGCTCATTGTTCTCAATATTGGGAAAGACAGAGGGGTGAGATTCTTGTGCTTGCCATTAATGATTAAGAAATTCATCATGCTTGATTACTCATCTAATTTGAATTTAGTACATTCTTAATCATGTAAGTGATTGATTTTGCAGGTATTGAATGATCAAACATTTGCCATTATGGTTCTGATGGCTCTTTTCACAACCTTCATCACTACACCTTTGGTTCTGGCAGTATATAAACCAGCTAAAAGAATGAGCGAGGCTGAATACATCCACAGAACAATTGAAAGGAGAGGTCCAAATACTCAACTCCGAATGCTGGCATGCTTTCACAGTAGAAGGAACATTCCAACTTTGATAAATCTCATGGAGGCTTCTCGTGGTACTGACAAGAGGGAAGGACTTTGTGTCTATGCAATGCACCTCACGGAGCTCTCCGAAAGGTCATCTGCTATACTAATGGTCCACAAGGCAAGAAAGAATGGGCTGCCCTTCTGGAATAAGGGACAGCATTCTGATACCAACCAAATTATTGTTGCTTTTGAGGCTTTCCAACAGCTTAGCCGAGTGTCTATCCGACCAATGACATCAATCTCACCAATGTCTAGCATGCATGAGGACATCTGCGCTAGTGCAGAGAGGAAAAGGGCTGCGATGATAATTCTCCCATTTCACAAGCATCAGAGGTTAGATGGAGAACTGGAGACTACTCGGATGGATTTCAGGCATGTCAACCTGAGAGTTCTTGAGCATGCACCATGTTCAGTTGGTATCTTAGTAGACCGTGGGCTTGGTGGGACATCTCACATATCTGCAAGCAACTTCCACTCGGTAGTAACTGTTTTATTCTTTGGGGGACATGATGATCATGAAGCTCTTTCTTATGGTGTGCGCATGGCCGAACATCCTGGCATCAGTTTAGTAGTTATTCAATTCATAGTACCCCCCATGATTGTGGGAGAGAATGTCAGGATTGACATGGACATCTCCAGGACTGCTGAAGCAAGGACAGTGGATGAAAAATTCCTTGCTCAACTCAAGGAGAAGACTTCAAAAGAGAACTCAATCAAGTATGAGGAGAGAGTAGTGAGTAATACTGCAGAAACAATTGAAGTAATACGCCATTTTCGTAATTGCAATCTGTTTCTTGTTGGAAGACTCCCTGAGGGTCAGTTAGTTTCAACTTTGAACGGAAAGCGCGATTGCCCGGAACTGGGGCCAATAGGTAGCTTCTTGACTTCATCAGATTTCTCGACAACAGCGTCGGTTTTGGTGGTGCAACAGTATCCCAGCCAATCACCTTCATATTCATTGGCTTCGCTGAAGGAAGAAGAGTCACCTGAGGATGATTATGGATGTGACTGATTGGCTTTTATTGATGGGATCTGAATTAGATGTGTAGCACAACGCAAAAAATTACAAATTTCTTTTTCATTTCACCTCTTGTATGAATTACAAATTTAGAAGTAATAAAATTGTCACAGCATGGCCTTTTAAATTTCTTACCTGAGACATGCTTTTGATTTTTATCGTAGTAAATCCCAAAAGTGGCCCCTTCCATTTTAGTTTATTGGATGTTGCAGATTCTTATTCTTCCTTTTTTATGCTTCAATGGCTTATATCATGATATGATTTTTCTTAAAACTTCTCTAGTTAGATTGTTGCCTTAACAATACTGGCAGAGCTATTGTCTCATTCAACTGTCTCCTGCTCTCATTACAAGCGTGATTTTCATATATCTAACAGTAACCATGGAAGAAGAACGGTCTTGAGACTTGGATCATCTTGGGAAGACATTAGACTAACGAATGCTATTCTCTCCACCAAGCTGTTTGGCTTCGATGGTTTACACATTATTTCCGTTTAGGAGGTCATGTCTTTGTGTGACCAAGCCAAGAAGTTTCTTATCTAAATTATGAGTCATTAAATATAGAGGACCAAGGCCATATGGTACGTGACTCTCCTTTCGGATGATCACACTGGAATTGTGGAGAGTCAGGTCAATTTTTTAAGACTTGACTTGTCCAGCCAACGGGTATGGTGTTGGTGGGCTTGCCACTTTTATTAATTTTTTAAGTTTATTTATATATATAACTATATATGTTTTTGCGGCCTGACCTATTCTTGATGAGAGAAGAGAGAGGAGCAAGCGTAGGAAAAGATTTAAAAAGTATAAAAAGTACAAACAAACAATCAAGGTTGGCCACAAGCCTCTTGATGTGGGGCCCGTCATGTGGCAAGCTTTTCATACCACAATCGTTGTACCGAATTCCTAAAATTTTGTGAATTGTTCAACGGCATGGAGGCGGCAATTTATATGTTATGTGACATGAATAACATATACATTTATATGTGCGCTTTATACTTGAGTAAACAGAAGCACAGCCTATGACTGGTGGCACATTAGGTTCCCTTACTTTTTGCACACGAAGAGGTGATGATTTATTAATTGGTTTTGTTTGTTTTTTAGTTGGAAGTACAAAAATATGCAACTGTGTTTTTTGTCACCATAAGTGAAGTTTCATATGCTGATATGAGATCAAGGAGTGTAGTTAGGCTCCATTCTTTACTTGTGAAGCATCCAATTCCATCAGCTGGTATGAGAGGAGTGTAGTTAGTTAGGGTCCTCCATTCTTTGCTTTCGAGTGGACCTTATTGTTTAAGCAACCAGACCAAAAAGGTGCTTGAATTTACCTTTCCTGAGCTTTCTACATGTGATTGAGAATGTGCTTCGCATACACTTGTCGACAAACCAATTCACAAGTCGGAAGCCATCTTAGAAAATACTAAATAGAAAGTCCTCTATAGCTCAATGACATTAGACAACCATTCAATATATGATATATTTATATATATATATATCTACTCTAGTTGATGCCTATTTGCTTAGTGATTTGTGTCTTCTTCATTCAATATGAATGTAGTGCACAGAAACAATGGCCTGCAGACTATGCTCTACACAAACAGCCGCAGACCAGATAAGCTTTCTTTGTGTATTCAATAATGTGCTTTATTTAGTTTTATTAATCAACCGACCTAGGATTGAGCCATCCTAGGATTTAATCATGAGCCTAAGTACAGCTCAAAAGTCTTCTTTTTTTTTCGACCATTGGTGGTCATCTCAAAAGTCTTCTTTTTTTCCAACCATTGGTGGTCGTCTGCTGCTGAATTTTTTTTTTCTGATCGCTTTATCCTAAGTTATAACCTTTCTCAAATCACATATTATTCAATTCATAATAATAATGGAACTCCACCATGTAATTGAACATGTAATGGTGCAAGGACATCTCATGGTGCATGAATTTCTCTATTTGACCTAACACCCCACCCTATCCCTGATGTATTCTAATTTCTAAAATGCATTGGTACTTTCGTGAAAGAAAACCTAAAAATAAAATCATTTTAAATAAACCTTAAATGCCTTTAAATTTTTATTAAGAGACATTTTTATCATTATAATATCACTAAAAAGCCGTAAAGGTTCAACCAATAATCCGTATTACACAATCATGAAGTGCTTTTTAGAGTTAAATTCTAACATCTAATTGACATAGGGGCTTGCTGAAACAATTAGTATATTCGAAGGGTTTGTTTTAGGTCAAATTTTTAATTAAGGTCAGTAGTATTGTGAAAAAATATTTAAGTTCAAGAAATTTTATACAATTTATCCTAAACATTTCAAAATTACAAAAAAAAAATAGTAATATGTGTTTACTAACTTACACCATTAAAAATCTGTATGAATAAACTAGGATGTTTTGTGTTCAACTCTCAGTGGGTGTAAAAATAACTGGACTTAAATAATGCTGGTGATTTGCCTCAGCGGGTGGGCTGATTGAAAAAAAATAATACACAAGCAAGTTGTTTTTGTGCGGACGTCGAATATTGAAGCCACGTCAGGAAATAAAAGAAGGAAAGTCCTCTCTCTCTCTCTCAGCCGAGAAATTATTATCCGGTAATCTTTTATTTTTATTTTTACTATTTTATCGATGGGCAATCATAATCCTTTTACAACTCTACATACAAATCCTTTTAGTACTTACTACATAGCATACAAGGTTTATCCCAGTACAACTCTATTTAACATCATATATATATATATATATATTGTGTGTGTGTGTCATCAAAGAAGAACTTCAAAAAGAATGTACAAGTGAAACAATCAATTCTCTGAGAGTTCTGTTTCAGTGCGTTCTCCGATTGCTCGATCCCATCAAATAACAGCTTATTATCGAAGGTTTTCCTATATACATAGATATATACACACATTCTTGTATGCATTACGTACCTTGTATTTGAAAAAAAATTTTTGGTTACAAATTTTGAAATCATATATAATATAAATTACTTTCACTTTTATTTTTTATTATTTTTAATGTGGGTTTTACTATTGGAAGCAAAGAGTTGAAAGTATGAAATTCCAAGTGTGATTGATATGAAGCTGAAACTGAACCATGCAGGTACTGGAGAAGTTGAAAGTTGTTGTCTGATCACATCATACAAGACACAGTTTGCAGCTTGTGTTTGTTTGAGATTGTTTTTGGTGCAAAATGAAAATGGGGTCATCAAATGCTACAGTAGTTGATTGCCCATCACCCATGAAGCCTACCTCTAATGGGGTCTTCCAAGGAGACATTCCTCTTGATTTTGCACTTCCTCTCGTGATTTTACAGATATGTTTGGTGGTGGTTGTCACCCGACTTCTTGCTGTTATTCTAAGGCCATTAAGACAGCCTCGCGTTATTGCAGAAATTATTGTAAGTTCTTGAGTTGTGTCCTCTTCTTTTCTTATTTTTATTTCAAATGCATATATATATATATATATATATATGATCACCCACTTTACTCTACTGTGATAGGATTAGGAGTAGTAAAAAAACACCATTGTTGTTGTCTTCTTTAATTCACCTCTGCACCAAAAACTATTTTCCATTTGTTAAATTTTCATCCTCTCACATGTTCTCCACTAATACTTTTATTAATCTAATACTTTAGTTTTAGGTTTTGGGAACACTTGTATTTATGTAATTTGTTTATTACTAGATGATTTTTTTTTAGAAGTTTCATCTGATGAATGTCTCTGGTAGAACTTGGTGTCTCCTCCTGCCTTTGATTCTCAGGAGGCACAAAAAAGAGTGGGTTTAAATGATGTGTGTGATTTGAAGGTGATTACACATATTCGAGCTTTACCTTGTAGCCAGAAGTGAGTGTAAAGGTCCGGTGGTTGTTTTTGTTTTGTGGGTAAAATGGTCTTAACAGAATGCTTTATTTAAGGAGAGCGAGGGGGGAATGGTCTTAACAGAATGCTTTTTTTAAAGCAGAAGGGAGGGGGAATTGCCCTCAACAGAAGAACAGAAAAAAACCATTCACATTAAATGAATTAAGAGTCAACATTTTTTTTTTTTTTTACAATAATTTGTAGAAGTGCAATACTTAATAATGATTTGGTTTGGTTTGGTGGTCACTGAAGTATTTGAAATTAGACCCAGGGCATGGCTTGAAAATGTACAATATATAGAGCAAAACAATCTATTTTTCATCAACGACTTGTATAATAAACTTTCATGCAAATTTCATTTCAAACAATTCAATCATGATAATCCACACAACACCAAACAGACCTTTCTTTCTGAAATTTTGATTTCCACTGGAACTAATGAAGCTCAAGAAATTCCTCTCTCCATAGTTTAGAAGCAATAACTTCAATGGTTTTTTTCTTTGACGGGGTAGCTTTCGTTACTTCTATAAATACTAGCATTTAGACAATTCAGGTGACTTGATGAACTTCAAATGGGAAAAAGAGTTCTCTCCCAAACAAACATGTAAATGAGGTCCTGTATGTATTTCGATTATCTGCTATATATATATATATATATATATATATATATATATAAAGCACAGACAATTTAACTTGAAATAATTAAATTTCTCTCTCTCTCTCTCTCTTTGGCATTGGCAGGGGGGAGTTCTACTTGGTCCATCAGCTCTGGGTCGCAACAAAAACTACCTGAATGCAGTTTTTCCATCCAGGAGCCTCACAGTATTGGATACCTTGGCAAATCTTGGTCTTCTTTTCTTTTTATTCCTTGTAGGCCTGGAGTTGGACCCCAAGTCCCTTCGACGGACTGGAAAGAAATCTTTGAGCATTGCCATTGCAGGAATTAGCCTGCCTTTTGCATCAGGAATCGGTTCATCTTTTGTCCTTCGAGGAACCATTTCCAAAGGTGTAAGTGAAGCCCCCTTCCTTGTATTCATGGGGGTGGCCCTTTCTATTACCGCCTTCCCTGTTCTGGCACGTATCTTGGCTGAACTCAAGCTTCTCACCACTGATGTTGGTCAAATTGCCATGTCTGCTGCAGCAGTCAATGATGTGGGTGCATGGATTCTACTTGCTCTTGCCATTGCCCTCTCTGGCACTGCTCACTCTCCCCTTATTTCAGTATGGGTATTACTGTGTGGCTGTGGTTTTGTCATTTGTTGCATATTTATTCTCCCACCTATCTTCAAATGGATGGCACGTCATTCCCCCGAGGGTGAGCCATTAGATGAAATGTATGTGTGCGCTATTCTAGCACTTGTTTTGGCTGCAGGATTTGTCACCGATGCTATTGGAATCCATGCCCTCTTTGGAGCTTTTGTGGTTGGAGTTCTTGTCCCGAAAGAAGGGCCATTTGTGGGCGCTCTTTTGGAAAAAGTTGAGGATCTTGTATCTGGCCTTTTCCTTCCGTTGTTCTTTGTCTCAAGCGGATTGAAGACCAATGTTGCCACAATCCAGGGGCTTCAGTCATGGGGCCTCCTTGTTTTGGTTATTTCTATAGCCTGTGTTGGGAAGATTCTCGGCACTGTATTGGTCTCACTTTGTTGGAGATTGCCTTTTCAGGAGGCTCTGGCTCTGGGATTTTTAATGAACACTAAAGGCTTGGTGGAGCTCATTGTTCTCAATATTGGGAAAGACAGAGGGGTGAGGACTTTTCCTTGTGCTTGCTTTAATGACTAAGAGAGTCATCATGCTTGATTACTAATCTTTTTTGAATTTCCTATTGCAGGTATTGAATGATCAAACATTTGCTATTATGGTTCTCATGGCTCTTTTCACTACTTTCATCACAACACCTTTAGTTACGGCAGTATATAAGCCAGCTAGAAGAATGGGCAAGGCCGAATACAAACATAGAACAATTCAGAGGAGAGGTCCAAGTTCTCAACTCCGAATGTTGGCATGTTTCCACAGTACAAGGAATGTCCCAACTTTAATTAATCTCATGGAGGCTTCTCGTGGGACTGACAAGAGGGAAGGACTTTATGTCTATGCAATGCACCTCACGGAGCTCTCTGAAAGGTCATCTGCTATACTAATGGTTCACAAGCAGGCAAGAAAAAATGGGCTGCCCTTCTGGAATAAGGGACATCGTTCTGATACCAACCAAATTGTTGTTGCTTTTGAGGCTTTCCAACAGCTTAGCCAAGTGTCCATCCGATCGATGACAGCAATCTCACCAATGTCTAGCATGCATGAGGACATCTGCACTAGTGCAGAGAAGAAAAGAGCTGCTATAATAATTCTCCCATTTCACAAGCATCAAAGGCTGGACGGACAACTAGAGACTACTCGAATGGATTTTCGGCATGTTAACCGGAGAGTTCTTGAGCATGCACCATGTTCAGTTGGTATATTAGTGGACCGTGGGCTTGGTGGGATGACTCACATATCTGCAAGCAATGTCCGCTCTGAGGTTATGGTTTTATTCTTTGGAGGCCATGATGATCATGAAGCTCTTGCTTTTGGTGTGCGCATGGCCGAACACCCTGGTATCAGTTTAGCAATTATACGTTTCGTAGTAGTCCCAAACTGTACTGTTGGTGATGTCAGAATTGACGTGGACAAGTCAAAGACTTGTGAAGCAAAGTCAATGGATGAAGAGTTTCTTGCCAAACTGAAGGAGAAAATTTCAAAGGAAAGGTCAATCAAGTTTGAGGAGAGAGTGGTGAGGAATGCTGCAGAAACAATTGAAGTGATACGCGAATGCAATCAATGCAATCTATTTCTGGTTGGAAGAAGTTGTGAGGGCCAGTTAATTGGTGCTTTGAATGGAAAGAGTGATTGCCCAGAACTGGGGCCAGTAGGCAGCTTCTTGACTTCACCAGAATTCTCAACAACGGCATCAGTTTTGGTGGTGCAACAATATCGCAGCCAGTTATGTTCGCATTCACTGGCTTCCTTGAAGGAAGAAGAGTCCCCTGAGGAAGATTATGAATCTGACTGATTGGGCTTATAAATTCGATGGGATTTGAATTATATGCAAGTAGGCACTATGCAAAAATAGTTCGACTATATATAATGCAGTTTCCTTTCATTTCACTTTGAACTATATACCAAGTTTGAAGTAATGAAATTAATTGTCACAACATCAACTTCTGAACTTTATAATTTTTTTTTAGATTTTCTTTGTTGTGAACCTGAGAGAATTAACCCCTCTCTCTCTCTTTTAGTTTGTTGAACATCTTGTACTTCTGTCTAATGCTTCAATGGTTTGTCATGATCTGATATTTCTAAGACTAGTAAGATTAATGTTGCCATGACCACCTTAATTTTTTTTATTTATTTTTTTGTCTCGTGCTATATATACATATTTATTTGGTATGTTATGTTTGCCAATATTAGAATCATATATATTATGTATAGTCTCATCAAATGCAATGGATCTGTATTGGTCTATTTTATTAAATTCTTTACCACCAAGTGAAAAAAGAGTAGTGATTTTCAGTTTGAAAAGGTTGTGGGATTTGAGTTGATTGTATTTGCTACAATTTAAGTGTTGTCAATGTGATTTTAGGTCCAGTGTTCAATACTTGTTTGTTAGATGTTGCTCAAATATTTTCTGTATTCATAATATGAATTAAGGAACAAGATTGTCAGGTGAGATGAGTTTGACTTTGTTCCCACTTGTTGCATGAACAGAGTCCACATTCTCTTTCTGGGATGATCGATCTTAAAGCTTACTTCTATGTGGTTTCCAGTACTCTTATTTCAGGTGTTCATCTGAGTTGAGAAAGGGGGTTGCAGAGCAGAGGGGTGTTTCTCATAGGGTTTAATCTTACATCACAAACATAATAATATATATATATATATATATATACACAACAATTGAAAGGAAAAATTATAATACTCAACTTCAAAAATTGTCTTTAAATTTCGAAAATTTTCCTACAACTAAAAATATAAATCTTTTATGTTTTAAAAGATAGTATAATTCTAAATGTTACATATTTTTGGAGTGAGCGAAAATATTGTAAAGCATCCGAGAATACAATGTCGTTACTTTGACATGGCAGCTACTTACCTAATAAAGGTTTGCTATATAAATTAAGCAGAAGAAGGATGGCTAATTTGTACATAGCACAGCCATGAGAGGTCTAGGAAAGAAACACTCTTCTTCCATTCTCTTCTTCTTCTTCCTCCTCTCTCTGTCTGCTTTGGCTCAAGCAAAAACAATCAAAGCTAAAGAGCCCTGCAAACAGCTCGTTCTCTACTACCACGACATACTCTTCAATGGCACCAACGTAGACAATGCGACCTCGGCCAAAGCTGCAAATCAAACTAAACTTGGAGACTTCAAGTTTGGTATGTTGGCCGTGTTCGACGATCCCACGACGAAGGACCACAACCTTCTCTCTCCTCCGGGGCAAGAGCTCAAGGGTTCTATTTCTATGACATGAAAACCACATACAATGCTTGGTTTGCCTACACATTAGTGTTCAACTCTAGTGAATATAAAGGTACCATAAATATTATGGGTGCGGACGTGATGAACGAAGAGTACAGAGATCTCTCAGTGATTGGTGGGACTGGAGATTTCTTCATGGCATGAGGAATCGCCACATTTAGAACTGCACTTTTCAGGGTGACAATTATTTTTGCCTTGAGATGGATATCAAGTTGTATGAATGCTATTAATTAGTTAAACAGGTTGATTCTCAATGTTTGGCTAGAGAAAAAAAATTTAGTTGATCCCGTTGCACTATGCATCATGTGATTCATTATTATACCGGGACCTACCACTACATCTAAAATTGTAATTATTCGATAGATGATCATTATTATACCTAGACTCACCATTACATCTAAAATTGTAATTACCCGGTGAATGATACAAACGGAAACAATCAAAGTTTTTTCATTTGGCTAGTGTTTTGAATATTTTGATGTGTAGTAGTACTGGATAATCTTGTGCGCTGTTCCATTTTCAAAACCTTAATTAGGATATATATATATAGAATGTTTTAATTAAGAAATAATAGATCATCTTTGCCCGATGAAAATCATGTCATATTGTCTCAATTACTCTGTAGATTCTGTGAAAATTAATCCACAACAGTAAATTTAAACTAATTAAGTGAATTATTAGTTAAACGGTACAACCAACAGGTGAAGGTGATACAAGTGAGGGTTCGAGCAATTTGCAAAATGTAAGTACTTATCTAATAATAATAATAATAATAATAAATTTGAACTTAGGGACACGAATGATCGATGTTGCCCTACAACATAATAATGTGTGTAATGTCAATTCTTTGCCGTCCCTGGAAGTTTTGTCTATCCTACCGTTATATATGCATAAGTTGATGTGCAATTTGACAAAGTTGTGTGTAAATTAATAACTTAATTATTATTTTTTAATTGAAACTCCAAGACATCCAACCTATCATTTTAGCATATAATTCGTTCTTTTGCACTGACAATTACTACAGAGTTTACCAAAGTTTGACCCGGGCCCATATATGGTAAGTTGGAGGTTGCGAGACCAGTACTCGAGTATGAACGTCCACCTTATCTTAGCATCATTACAATTTTAATGCCCCTAAGTTTTAATATATATATATATATATATATATATATACACACACCTTCCTATATACTAATTACTTTATGTTTTAAAATAATAAAATTTTGCCGGTATTAAGAAACATAGGCGGAATTCTCTCTATGTTATTTTACACAGTCGGTTCCAAATCCAAATAAAAGAGAAAAGCAATTTCACAGGCAGAATTCTCTTTGTGTTTCTTTACACAGTCTGTCTCAAATTCAGATAAAAGAAGAGGGTAGCTTCACGGGCGGAATTCTCTTGGTATTTCTTTACATAGTTAGTTCCAAATCCGGATAAAAAAAGAAGATAACTTGATCGCCAATATAAAATTATGTCATAACTAATATAAACATGAATTTTATGAATATAGTGATGGAGGCTATGGTCTTAAATAAATCGAAATGAAAATATATGATTCAACCCAAATAATTGAAAAAAGAATGTTGATGTTATTGTTGCTATTATTATATGTTTTAAAAATAGTGAAGATTGACATAATAATGTATGCATACACCATTAGAACTATAATAATGCATGCATGCCACGCAGACTTGCCATTTTAACTTTAAAACAATCTATTTCCTATTTCAATTTTCAACCCTAGCTCTTTAGTTATTTTTGGAAGTAAGCTGACAAGCTTCTTATTGTATAGACTTCCTTTTTTTTCTTTTTCTTTTCCTTTTCAAGATTTTGCATATGTGAGCGTGGACCCATGCACGAAACCGAACTTCCATCAAAGAGTGGACAAGCCCGGCCCATTAAAATTACTTTGCCACGGGCCCATCACCTAGTAATGGATCTACATTGGTCTATTTTATTAAATTCTTCATCACCTAGTAAAATAAAAAAGAGTAAATTACACTGACCTCCCCTGAGGTTTGTCCTAATTACAGCCAGTATTAAACTAAAAAAATTTGTTACAATGACCTCCCCTCTAACAGAAATTGACTAACAGAGGTTAATTTTTGGGTGAAATGTCTATTATACCCTTATTAATATTATATTAATATATTTTATTAATATCACAACACTTGGATGTTAGATCTGACAAATCGAATCTGAATTCTAAAAAACAGACTTCACAGTTGCGTCCGGAATGGTCCATTTAGCTAGGAACCAGTTTGAGTTGGTAAAAAATGGCCAAAATTGACTTCCCGGAAAGTTCACCGAAAAAATGAAGGTGGCCGGAAATTCGCTGGAGAAGATGACTGGAACAGTGCAGTTCGCCGGAAATTCGCCGGAGAAGATGATCGGAACAGAACAGCTCGCCGAAAATTCCCCGGAGAAGATGACCGGAACAGTGCATCTCGCCGGAAACTCGCCGGAACCTTGCAGCTCGCCGAAAATTCGCCGGAGAAGATGACCGAAATAGTGCACATCGCCGGAGAAGATGACACGGAATAGTGTATATATATGTATACATATTATATATATGTGCATATATATATATATATAAGTTGATGGGCATTTTGGTCTTTTCAACTAAAATTTTTGACCAAATTAACGGAATTTTGGACGGAGGGGGTCTGTGTCATAACGGAGCAAACCTCAAGGGAGGTCATTGTAACAAAATTCAATAGTTTAATGCTGAGTGTAATTAGATCAAACCTCAGGGGAGGTCAGAGTAATTTACCCAATAAAAAAAGAGTGATTGATTCAGTTTGACGAGAAAGAAAAAGTTTTGGGATTTGGGTTTATTGTACTATTTACAACAAATTATATTTACTAAGTATAAATTAAGTGTTGATTATGATTTTGAAACAGTCAAATATTGTACATGATTTTGAAAT
Source organism: Cornus controversa (assembly GCA_026545225.1). Classification (NCBI taxonomy): domain Eukaryota; kingdom Viridiplantae; phylum Streptophyta; class Magnoliopsida; order Cornales; family Cornaceae; genus Cornus; species Cornus controversa. The sequence goes on from CM048847.1 coordinate 66,062,523, forward strand.
TTTTTTGTTGAATCAATTTTGGGTTTTAATTAAGTATTATGATAATTTTTAGATCAGGCCATCCTAAACCTTTACTGAATTACAAGTGCCGTGATATGATAGGATAGAAGATAGAATTAAAATGAAAACATTCAATTAAATTTAAAATGTTTCGCTCAAATGAAAATAAAATACTAACACAATTAATACATTGACATGATCTTGGAAGAAACTCCTCCAGAATTATCTACCCTCCGATCAACTAGAAAATTGAGGACCAATTTTAATTTTGTGTTCATAGACTCCTACTGGGACTAAATTAATCGATCTTTCAACACATTATTGAATCCAAAAATGGTTCTATTTTATTTTCTAATATTTGGACCATGTATGCAACAACTACCATTGTCTAGTTAACAACATACCCTTAGGGGATGTTTGGAAAAGTTATTGGATTCCATTTTTAGATTTCGGAAAAAAAAGCTGTTAAATTCCATTTTCATATTTCGAAGAAAAAAAAGCTGTTGGATTCCATTTTCAGATTCTGAAAAAATGAAATCTGGAAACCAACTATGTTGTCATTTCTATCAAAAGCATAATCCGTTTGGTAACGTCATCTGCTGTCAAAATTTTAAAAGTTGAAATCTGAAAATATGTTTGGTAACTTAAAATTAAATTTTTTTTAAAAAAAATAGTAGTATCTTTGGTTATAAATTGTGTTTAAGTAATATGGTTTCAACTCATTTTAAACAACATAAATGAATTATACATATTATAACATTATTTTAATATTACAAACAACGCATTTAAGTAGGTACATATTTGTCCTCACATTTTACCTTACAAAATCACATAACATAGGATAATGTTAAATATTACATGTTTAATCTTATACAAAATATGTGATCTAGTAAATACCCAAATAAAAGTATTACATTGATTATTTTACAATATAGTTCATTTTGTAATCAATATTATAAGTACAAAAAATATTACAATTATCAAAACAATGAAAATGTTTATAATAGCACACCCACAGTAACCACAGAAAATAAGTATTTTCCTCTGTTTTGTTGTTAGTAAGTTCGCAACCACTGAATCTAACTCTTCATCCTCATAATCTTCAGTAACATTCTGTTGATGTTGATGATTATCCAACCAATAAAAGGAATTGACATGATTCTACAAAATATAATATAATCATTATTAACTGGTTAATGAAAAAAAAATCAAATAGTTAATACCTTCCATGCCGGACACTTATAAAAGTAACGACCATAATTTTGTAAAGTTTTAGTCATATAAAGTCTCATTGAGCCTCTACCACATGCACATGGAGGTCCACCTCTTTGTGGTCCAGACATTCTGCACCTTATACAAATCTAAGATAATAAATGAACAATTGAACAAAATACACTACAAAGAAGATATAATCAAACATATCAAATACAATCATACATAATGTCAATGTCTAGTTAAAAAATAAATTAATTACACATACATGTCCTTAGTAAAAATAACGCATGTTCTTAATAAAAACCATACGTGTCCTAAATAAAATTAAAACAAAATGATATTCACGCATTAGCATCATTCCATATTGCATTGGCAATAAAATCACGTAACTCATTTGCTTCACGAATTCGATTTTGAGAACGATCACGTTTTTGCCTTTTTCGATGAGTACTAATTTCTTCTTAATCGTCATCAACAAAACCATCTCTCCCATATTTCATAAATATTCTATCTTGTTGTGCTTGCATTCTAATGAAATTATGAAGAGTACAACAAGCAATGACAATATATTTTTGAATATCTAAATCAAAAGTAGCCATCAGTTTAAATATTGAGTATCTCATCTTTAATACTCCAAAACAACATTCAATTACATTTCTTAGAGAGGAATGCCTAAAATTAAATAATTCCTCCCGACCACGGGACCGCCTTCTACTAAGTCTGTACTCTTGCATGTGGTATATTCACCCCAATATGGGGTTAAATAACGAGACAAGTTTGTGTATCCAGAATCCACAAGATAATATTTTATTATAAATAGGTAACTAACTCAACATTCTAGCGTTTCACAGATATAAACAAAACCAAATATAAACTCCATAAATATTATATATACCTTCAGGTGGTCGTGGAAATATATTATCATCGTTTTCTACACACTAGCATCATTTGCAATCTCTTCCCAACCTGCCATGACAAAAGTAAACCGCATGTTGAATGAACATGCAGTCATGACATTCGTGGTAATGTTTGATTTTCTACCACGATAAAGAATTTGTTGATTAGAGGGAACCCATGCAGATACGTGCGTTCCATCAATAGCTCCAACGTAATTCTAAATAAAAAGAGTATACAAATGAACACATTAGTAATATGAATTCTTATAAATATTAAAACAATGATAATATGTGAGTCTCACCTCAAAGTAAGGATAAGCTTTTGGATCATATAAGATCTGTGGTGGAACCACGTTAAGATTTGGTGGGGTAATAATCCGCTTCCCCAACTTACATATAGCCATTAGGATAGTATGAAAATACTTGGACACTGTCCATCCAAAATGCTGAAATCTCTCAGCCATAACACGGTATCTCTCATTATGAGCTAAAATATAAAGAAACATTACAACCTGTTTTTGAATTGAGAGATATCTAGAGTCTATCGTTCCATCACTCTCTAACTCATCACATAAATTCAAGAATACATGTTTCTCCATTCTAAACATTTCTTGGCATCTAGAGCCATGACATGAATTATTTCGAATATATAATCATGGCATTGTAAAGCACTATTCCTACATGGCCTATTAGATATCAAGTCTCTTTTATATTCTTTTTTCATGCATAAAAATATTATTACCTGTTGTGCCACTTTCGTTTCGAATATCATTTAAGTCTTGTATCTCTCGATATCCATCTATTAATAAATGACAATATTTGAATACAAGATAACCATTAATACATAATAAGATTTAATTCATAACAAATAACTACCACAAAGACAAAGCACATAGAAGACATAAGTTTTCATATTACATTACCAAATCCAAAGTAGAAACACATAACTACCACAAATACAAAGCAAATATAATACACAAGTTTTCACCACTTTTTAGAGTTTACAAACCATAAAAATAAAATTTATCCGAGTCACTGCAAATTACAAGCAAACAACAAGACCATCACATGTTCAATACCCAGACCTTCCTTATTGGTTCTGGAAGTGTAAGAAAGAACTCTCTCCATGATACATTATCAAACACCCTATCAAGAGCTTTTGCCATATGGGCATCGTCAATGCTCTCAATAGCCTATAAAGTATCAATACAATCCTGAACCAAATGCATCTTATCCACCTTTGGAGACCCAGAAGAGTATGCATCAATTTTTCCATGCACGCTCTTCTGAGTAGTGGAGGAAGTGTCTATATTCAAAAATTCCTCATGAGTCTTTTTTGAATTCGCTTCAAATCTATCCATAACTCTTTCCATGGTTAATGCAAAAGTATCTTCCTTCACCCAACAATGAGGCACCCTCAGCTCTTCACTATGTTCCATCTTAACTTCCTTCTTAGGCAAATGACTTTCATCACTATCTGAGAGGCTTTAGGTGGAGGGATGTGCCTTAAAGCCAGTTGCATTTGTTACATAAAAAATTACATACAACTTATCAAAGTGTTGACAACCTTTTTTCTTGAACTGTTTCACTCTTGGCATGACCTATAACATGTAATTCTTAGGGTCAAGATAAACTAAACATAAGCAAAGTAAAAAAGAAAATAAATATAGTACTATACACACCTTCTCCGATTTTTCCCTCCTATCATCATCCATTATCACTGTACTATAGTCAGTGAAACTTTCATTAACTCGATGAGATTATTTCAACCAAAATTGAAAAATGTAGTCGTAAGTTTATTCTTTTTTTTTATTTCTTCCTCCATCAGTTGGATAAACTTCTCTTCTTTGGAGGCATTCCATATATTTTTCTCATCTTTAGCAACCTCAATCACTTTATTGTCTTCACTAATCAAATTGGTGGTCATTTGAGACAATGGATCAAACTCTATATCCATCTATTAGATAAAACAACGTTCACAAGTAAAGACTTAGTTAAAATTACATAAGAATTGAGACATGTAACTAACAAGTATATCTTAATAATTCAATTGCATTAGATTGTTGCTTTAGTGAAATGCCTATTAAAATATTATGCTTCAAAAAATGTTATTATCTCTAAAAAAAATATTACATAATGTGATACTTAGAAGTGTCCCAGTATTCTTTTAATAGGTAACCACTTTCAAAAGGTAATTGATAGAGTCTTCATCATTGTAACACAAATGACAAATAGCAAGAAGCTGAAAACCTCTTAATTTCAAATTATACAAAGAATGAAATTTATTGTAGGAGATGATACAATAGGTTATAGACATTCTAGGTCTACTGCCATTCCAACACAGAGAGTAGTGAGTACCAATTAACCACTTCATTATGAGTTCTCCAAACATTCCAAACAGACCCGAATCTTAAAGACCCAGTACATGAGAAAATAATAATAATAATAATAATAATAATAGTAAACTATACACTTTGCCACAAAAACCCAAAAGCTATTCATCTATAGCCCAAAACAAACACAAGTTGGTACAAACCAACCCCAAAATATATATGTCCTGAAATATACATTGTCCCAAAAATATATCCTCCAAATACATTGTATAAAAGCATGTCCAAGATAACATAAAAAAAATTACATATGGCATGCTAAACTATCATTTAGAAGTCCAAAAAAATCATTATGGTCACAGCCAAGCTAGGGGTGAGGAGAGTCCTCCATAGCAACGTTCGTTCCTCAAAAAAAAATATCAATGGGGAGTGAGCTTATAATGCTCAGTAGGAATATGGTATGCAGTTAAACTATATTCCTTTGGGCCTCATAATCATGGCATATGTCATACAATACAAGGGACATGCTTCCTAACGTCTAGTCCAAAGGAACTCCTAAAGGAATCATCCTAGAATTTGCAAAATGCAACTATACTACACAATTAAACATATGCATTATAATGAAATATCATAAACCGTAAGTTGCAACTACACATGGATGCCAACTTGTCAATCAAGATTCGAAATCAACAAATGGGATAACTCAGTATAGATCAACAAACCCTCAGACATACCTACTGCATGCACCGATAAATGTTATTTTTGGATTGCTAACCTGCAGGGAACAAACCTAATGGCCACTATAAATGGGGATTTTCACCTCGAAGGCTATACCCTCGCTCAATAGTAACAGAAACCGAGTATCTCCCAAAATCATCAACCAATTCACGAAGGGGTACACATAGTTTAATAATCATATTTAGCACGTCACACGCGCACATAACACATGTCAACCACGCAACTCATGTCATATAGTCCAAAACACTATTATGACATGCTCACAATTATGGCATTATAAAAATCATAGATTGATCAATTTACATCCTGAAGACATTATCATAACATTGAAAATGCATCAACTCAACAAGCATCATTGCATCATTTAAACATGATTCTTAGAATATAGATTCATCAAAAATAAATTACATAACTATCACCGTCAATGAATACAAGCACTATCCATAAGTCAAAGCCACACACAAACTCACACTATGCATGTATAACACACACCATGACCATAAAACTCAAAGAATTCATAGGTTAAAAGCATAACACACCTCTACCTCAATTTGGAGTGAAAACTCTAAATTTTTGGATTATGGAAACACAACTATTGACGAACTACCTTCGTGGGAATGCTCCTAATTTCTGTCCAAAAACAGAATTTCCAACTCGTCACCTCCAACTTAAAAAATTCATAAAAATTTCATTCCTCAAGCAAATTGTATGAATCCAAATGCAATTGAAAGTTTAAAGGCTAAACTTTGAAACTATCAATTCACTTTCTCAAAATCCTTCACCATCTAAATCAGTTCTAAGACAAAAGGAACCATAAACATTCTGCCCAGAAATGAATTTCCAGCCTGAAGCTCCCAACTTCAAAAATTTATAGAAAAATCATTTTAAAACGAAATTGCATGAAACCAAAGCCCATTGAAAGCTAAGAGACAATATTTTCATACCATCTATTCACTTTCATAAATAGAAAAATAATTCAGGTCCGTTTTTGAACAAAACAATAGCAAAATTCTGTTTTCGAAACCAATTTTCCAGCAAGAACAGGTTATCTTCAAAAATTCGCCAAAAATAGGATACTAAATGAAATGACATGACACCAAAGCCTAAAATGAAGCCAAAAGACTAAAATTTCATACTGTAATTTTTGTTTCATGAGATCCCATGTGGATCAAATCAATTTTGATAAAGAATGCAGGCTAATTCTATTTTCAAAAAAACAAAATTTCCAGCAGCAAGCTTCCCATTTCAAAAATTCATATCTCCTTCATCTCAAAGCCAAATTGCATGAAACAAATTTCAAATGGAACCTAAAAGATCATATTTTCATACTATCAAATCAATTCAACCAAGTTTCTTACAAAAAAAATCAATTGAGGGTAGAATATTCACTTCCTAATCTTGCAACCGATTTATAAACCTGAAAATCACTTAATATTCCCACACAACCAAAGCTATTGAAGAATAATTACACATACCTTAAATCAAGCAAAATGTCCCAAATTTCTACCCAACTAAAGTCACCAAATCGGAGAGATGAACCGATCAAAACGACAAGGAAGACGAAGAGAACATCTTTGCCTCTTGTGGTTTCTTCTAAATCTCACTCTAAGAGGCTCAATTTTTAGAGAGAGAGAGAGAGAGAGTAGATCTAAGGGGGTCGAAAGCTCATACGTATAAAGAGAGAGAGAAAGCTGTCATCTGATTTCTTTTTCTTTAGTCTAGCCTCATTTAACTCTCTCCCAAAATTCTATATTCACAACTTGACCCAACTCTCTTTCAAATTTACAATCCCCCATTTTTCTTCTTAAAATCTTTCATTTCTATCCCTCCAAAATTACAACTATCATCACTCCCAATTAAGAAGTCCGTGAAATTATTTTCTCGGGTCAACCCACCCGTCCCGAGTCCATATACTTGAAGAAAATGCACACAATATTTATATATCATAGTTGTGCACACCAAACCTTAAAATGAATTTCATAATTTCACATAGTAAAATAAAATAATAAATAAATAAATAAAGAAGAAAAAAATTTTTGGGTCTCTACATGTATACATATAGATATAGAGAAGGATCAGTAGACTATATATATATATATATATATATATATATATATTGTAACAGAGACTGTGCATAATGGTTTTCAAAATTTTTTTTGAAAAAGACACCCACAAATATTGTAACAAATAGATACATAGAGAGAGATAACCGAGTACTGACCTGTGATTCACGAAGATAAAGAGAGTTTGAGGAAGATGGAACGAGGTTCTACTGCCATTCCAACACAGAGAGTAGTGAGTACCAATTAACTGTTTCATTATGAGGAACATTCCAAACTGAACAAATTGCATCATGGTATTTCATATACGTATACATATAGATATAGAGAAGGATCAGTAGACTATATATATATATATATATATATATATAACAGAGACTGTGCATAATGGTTTTGAGAATTTTTTTTTGGAAAAAACACCCAAAAGTATCATAACAGAGAGAGAAAGAGAAAGAGAGATAACCGAGTACTGACCTGTGATTCACGAAGACGAAGAGAGGTTGAAGAAGATGGAGCGAGGTTGCTTGGAGCCCTAGTTGTTGCTGCGGTAGAGTGATATAGACGATTAGGGATTTCTCGTTTCAGAGCCTGTTATAAATGATTATATTTGTCCGTAAGTTTTAAGTTGCACTGTAGCTCCACTAAAGTGATCCTAAACTAGAATCGAAATTTGACAGTCACAAATCTTTGCTTTCAAAATATGCCTGATGACTTTCAAAATTTTAACATTGGATTTTAAAATTTCAGAAAAGAAAATCTGTTACCAAACTTGTTTCCTAATATAGATTTCATAATTTTTTTGAAAATGGCAATAGAAATCTGGAATCCAAATCTTTTCCAAACAACCCCTAAGAAATTCAATTATGCAGCATTTATGCTACACGCAAACAAACACAGAGAGTTGTTAGGCACACATACATGTAAGGGCGGACCTAGCATGTGCCCAGGAGGGGCACATGCTTCCCCTGAATTTTTTTTCCTTTACCTACATATGTATAGTTTTTTTTTTGAAATTTCAAAAATGCCTCCCCTCAATTTATTTTTTACCCTGCAAATTAGATGAGTTGTTTCATATATTGGGTTAATACACTTCTTTTAAATAGAAACACCCAATTATATTGGAGTCCAATATGTTTTATCTATTGGATTAATACACTTCTTTTAAATAAAAAGACTCAATTCTCTTGGAGCCCAATACGTTTTAGAAAACAGAAAAAAAAAATGGTGGCAAGATGTAACGCAACAAGCCCTTACTTTGTTGCAGTGACACAAACGTTCCTCTTTCGTAAATGTGTGTATCAAATAATCATCTCGTCTCTTAACCCAAAGTTTCTATCTTTTGATCTTTTCTTTGTTCTTTCTTAACCCAAATCTGAACCTCATACGATTGTTAATTTCTTATTTTTTTCTTCTTTCTTTGGGTCAAATGTAATGATATTTTGATATTGATATCTTATTATGCTTCTGGCTTAATAAGTTAGTGTTTGTTTGGGGGAGTTTTTTGATGTCTCAAAAAGTCGTTCCAGGTATCAAAAGTCATTTTTTTAAAAAAATGATGTTTGGTTACACATATGTAAAGGCCTTTCTGAAGAAACCGGTGGTCAGGAAACCCATTTCAGAGAAGTAAAAAAAATGTTGCTTTTAGAATTTCCTTTTAGAAAGCCAAATTTTCTTTTGAAATAAATTTGTTATTTTACTAATTTGTCCATATACTTCCTATATATTAATGAGATTATGCTATATTATTTTTTGGTCCCTAGTTCTTTCACAGCCACCACTACTGCCACCTCCACTGTCACCGCCACCGCCGCCACCACCACCTCCCCCATCACAATCTCCACCGCTGCTTTCCACCACCACCATCATCGTTGTCGCCACCACACCATTAATGTCACCACCATCGCTATCACCGTCTTCCACCACCACCACGGCCACCACCACCGTCACCGTTTCCTCCACTTCCACCTCCTCCACCGCCTCCCACCATTGCCACCACCATTACCTCCACCAGCACCACCACCTCCACCACTGCCGCCTTAGCTTACTTCCATTGTTGACTTCGTGCTTTCTAAGAGTTGTAATCGTTGTTAAGGATAAGAGATAATATTGTCAATAAAAAAATAATTTAAAAGTTAAAGTATATTTAAAAAATGTACTAGCCAAACGTGTTTTTTCTCCTAAATTCCTTCTAACAAAATTCCTTTTACGAAGGCCTTATTAACGAAGTCCTTTTGATATTAGGAAGCTTCCCCAAACGGGGCCATAATCAGTAATGGGTTTTGACTTTCAAGTTTCAATTGGGTATTTCTTAAATATTCTTAATGTTTAAGAAGTATATCTCAAACTAGGACATTTAATTTACTGAATTTGGTAAAGCTCTGATTATTTAAAAAATTAGGTCATTCAGAGATAGTTAATTTCGATTTTGAACTGTCTCATTACAAAACCAAAGATGATATTTTACAAAGATTCATACGTTGATGACTAAATTATTTCACCCCTTTGATGTGGGTTGAAACATTGGATCTTAAACCAGACATCGGATTGGATAGCAAGTAAGAATAAATATGTCTCTGTTAGGTAAGCGCTTGAAGAGAGAGTACAATTGCTTTGACATGACTCATTGCTTTGCCATGATTTATAGTTCAACTAGTATTTAGATAATTTGTATTTTACTTAAAATGAGTATTGATATGTAATTAGATTAAGAATATTACATTACTCATTGAAAAATAGTGATTTTGCTATTTTTTTTTTTGTTTTTGATCACATTTTTATGTGAAAAAATTATATTTGTTACGCTAATTTTTTTTCTCACCAAATACACTATGCTCTGAACTAAAATTCTAACTCCACCACTGCGCATGTATATAATTTGGGAAAGGGCTGTAAAATCTTATATATTGAAAAAAATTGGCTCCACGTGAACTCCCCACCTTAGATATTTCATTTCACGAATGAGGTTGGATAATCACATAAATATCACTTCAAGCATTCTAACAGTAAATATTAAAAATATTTCATATCCAAAAAAAGGAAAAAGCTTTTCAAGACAGTAAACAAGAAGTCGATAGCTAAAAGTCTAATAATCAAACTAAAAAAACAAAAAATGACCAATAATTAATAGCAAGAATGTCTGTGTATCTTAGGCGTGAATAAACTCAAAATTATTTTCATCCATTTTTTATGATCTTGAATAGATTGTGATGATCAAGCTATTGTATAAATGCTATAATGAAGATGATGATTTAAAGAAGACTAAATAGGTGATTTATATAACCATTGAAAATAGCCGTTGAAAATATAATAGTTGAAAATATATATAATATCTTTTTAATTTATTTATTTATTTATGCGAAAAATATGTAATGTCTTTTTAATTTATAAATTTATTTGTGTGAAAAATATGTAATGTTATTTTATTTATTAATAAATATATGAGAAGTAAACAATTGAAAATTAATATTTTATTCATAAGAAATAATTGAAATATTTACATATCAATAGACTTAAATCTCTACAGTGGCAAAGAATCACGCCAAAAAAAAAAAAAAAAAACTGCCGCGTCTCTCTGCATTTTAAATGCAAAGTCATTGTAAAGAGCAGCAGGTCAATAAGTATGAAGTTGTCCCGTCAAAAAATAAAAAAAAAAAAAAATAATAATAATAATAAACAAGCTTCAACTTTGGCATACTACTGGTCGTGTTGAAGATGCCATTATGACTAGTCTTACATTTCAAGTTCACCAGAATCCAAAATATATGTAATTTTTTTTTCTTTTATTAATCTTTACAGCATTATATGCGATTGTCTTATCCTATGACGCTACATGCAAACAACCACAATTATACACACGTATCATTGCCAACCAACCTCCAATTTATATACGTACATAGATTGTATAGGTCGGGGGTGGGTTGGTGGAGGTGATAAGAGCATCTCCAGATATTTTGAAACTTTGTTTTTGGACAAATTAATAATAAAAAAGAAAAACTTTTCAAAATTATCTTTCAGGTTCAACGCGGCATCTCTGATTATGGAATGTCATTTGAATATCCTCAACACAACTAAATATGTCAGTTTTTTAACTTTTAATTAAGTATCTTTTTATAATTGACGGAACTCATGTAATAATTTTTTTCCTTATAAAAGACAATGTTATTCTAATGAATAATCCAGCCCAATAATCAAACTAAATCATTTATAATTTTTAGATGCATTAAAATGATTCTTACAAGATACCCATTTTAATACATCTTATGATACAAGGTGATTCAGTCCCGTTGTTGGGCTTAACTATTCACTTTAAAATTATTTTCCTTAACAAATTGTCATCATAATTTAAAGGACCATTCATAAAATGCATGTAGAGGGACTCAATGTGGATCCACCACAATGCAAAGTTATCAACAAAAGACTATCACAATACATTTTTCTAAGATTTTCTTGATTTAAAAGTGAAAGCGTGACAATACTGCATTCATTCAGAGTGGACTCACACTCTTATCATTCAATGATGACATGACATCATTCAATAGCTCATTGAATAATGCTATTATGAAAATCTTATCGAAGAATGAGTTTTTCTTATTTAACTATTGGATTTAAAAATTTATTAAATAATTCAATTGGTTTTTACAAATTTCAAAAAAATTATTAAATAATTCAATGAGTTTTTTACAAATTTCAAACAATTATTTCAACTTAGTAATTAAATAAAGAGGACTCATATCTCTTGTCACAAGAAGGATTCTCTCAATAAGTTTGCTCTAACTCGAATGTATAATGTATTGTACAAACTTTTCTGAGTGTGCTCAACATGACATTTTTTAAAGTTAAAAGTGACTTTTTTTATATAGTTTTTTTCATAAATGTATTATAGAGAAGAAAAAAAAAAAAAAAACCAAAGCTACAAAGCACAAAAAGAAGAAAAAGATGGGACCAAAAGTGAAAAGTGAGTTATCCGCGTGAACTGGCAGTTTACTCGAATGATGTCATGTGTTGCACGTACTACTCGATTATCGATAATTCCTTCTAATCTAACTTAATTCATTGTTAAATCGAATAGTCAAAACGTCCATCCCATAAGATAAAAAAAGGAAAAAAGTTTGCTATATAAAGCTGAAGAAGGGATTGCTAGCTTTGTACATAGCAACTACATACAGCCATTACACAAACACAGCCATGCGAAGTCTTGTAGAGAAATCCCCTTCTTGCATTCTCTTCTTCTTTTCGTTCCTCCTATCTCTCACTGCTTTGGCTCAAGCAAAAACAGTCAAAGCTAAAGAGCCCTGCAAACAGCTCGTGCTCTACTACCATGACATACTCTTCAATGGCACCAACGTAGCCAATGCGACCTCGGCCAAAGCTGCAAATCAAACTAAACTTGGAGAGTTCAAGTTCGGCATGTTGGTCGTGTTCGACGATCCCATGACGAAGGACCACAACCTTCTCTCTCCTCCGGTGGCAAGAGCACAAGGGTTCTATTTGTATGACATGAAAACCACATACAATGCTTGGTTTGCCTACACATTGGTGTTCAACTCTAGTGAATATAAAGGTACCATAAATATTATGGGCGCGGACATGATGGACGCGGAGACCAGAGATCTCTCGGTGGTTGGTGGGACTGGAGATTTCTTCATGGCACGAGGAATCGCCACATTTAGAACTGACATTTTTCAGGGTGCTGATTATTTTCGGGTTCAGATGGATATCAAGTTGTATGAATGTTATTAGTACTTACTTAGGCAGCGGTAGGTTAATTGATTTTCAAGTTATGGCTTAATTTACTGATATAAATGTGCTTTCATTTTCACTACTGTGCATGTACTGAATAAATCTTGTGTGTTATTCAAATTTTACTGTATTCTACTATACAGTATGGTATGTTCCAAGAAATAACAGATCGTTGCCTGATGATATTCATATTGTTTCCATGCATTAATTAATTTGTGGAGTCTGTGAAAATTAATCCGGATCGTTCATTATTATCCTTCATTATGGTGAGGAGATTATTTTTTACACAACTTTTTTGTCAAACTTAATACTTAATCTGACAAAGTTGTGTGTAAAAAATTATTTTTATTGAACTCCAATACAATATCCAAAATGTCATATTAGCATATAATTTGTTCTTTTTCACTGACAATTACTACAGAATTTAGTAAAGTTTGACCCCATATATACAGGGTCAATTAAAAGGTTTCGAGATCAGTCCTCGATCGAGTATGAACATCCAAATCATCTTAATTAGCATTATTACAATTTTGATGTACCTAAAGGTACTAAACCATAACCTCCTATCTAGCTTTAACGGGAATATATATATATATATATGCCTTAAGGCACGCCGCACACTTCCTATGTAGCTTCTGAAAAGGGTGCTTTATCCTAACTTTCATGGCAATCATATGTAGGGGACTTCTAAAATTTTATGTAGATCAACTTACTAACACTCAATTCTAAGAGGATAATACAAAGGTAAGAGACTCTCATCTCACGTTCGGGAGTTCGAATTTCTTTGAAATTATCTCCATGAAATTTTTTCGATTGAAAAAAAAAAAAAAAAACTTACCACAAGCAATCTAGTTATACTTTATTGCCTCCTAACATGAAACGTGCAAGTGCATGTTCAATAATTCTGGTAGAGGTAAGCGAGTGTGAGTTTTTTACTAGAAAAAAAAAAATACTAATGATTGACTTTATTATAGATTTAACATTATTATTTATATATATAAGGGTAAAATGCAAAAACATTACTGAACTATCTCTAAATTTGCAAATAACTCTCCTGAACTATATTTTGTACACAAAAGCTCATAAATTATCACATTTTGTTACAAAATACCCCAATGCCTAGGGGTGACTATGGATCGGATCATATTAGACATAATATTAATCCAATTTGCAGTTTAAGAATAGGTGAATATGTAATTCGATCCGATCCGTGAAAAAGATTCAATCCGATCCCATTCGATCCATAAAATAACGGATTGGATTGGATCGAATTGACGGATCGAACTTAATCTAAATAACCCAATATAATAATTATTTTTTAACTGAGGCCCAATAACAATTTTTAGACTAAAAGATATAAGATATTATTATATATATATAATAAATATTATAAATTCTAACGGATTGTCACGGATCGGATCGGATCAGATTGAATTTCTAACCCCTGAATCTGTAATACGATCCGTGGCATACAGATTTTTATTTTCTAAATCTGTAACCAATCCGTTAGTCATCCAATCCAATCTGATTTGCATAGATTGGATCAGATTGACGGATTTTTTGTCCACCCCTACCCATATGTGTGTCATGTGATGGACTACTTTTCATTAAATGATCGACCATAATGACATTTCTTATTAAATTACACTTAACCCCTTTTTCTTATTAAAAAATTTTTTTTTAAAAAAAATCACACTATTTTGATGACATACTCTCCATTAAATTTGTATAAATTTACCTTTAATTATTGAAATTAACTGTTTTAATAAAAGAACTTAAGTAAAAAATTTTAAAACAATTTAAGTATTTTTTAAAATTTTCATGAACATGTTGCTTGAAAAAGAAGGTTTTTTTTTATTATTATTCAAGTCATTTCTTAATTTTTCATGAATATATTGTATGAAAAAAAGTTTAAACTGGATATAATAAGTTTTATTATAAATAACAAAGTTTTAATAATAAGTCAATAACTATATCCTTAATTACAACAAATCATTCGTTCAAGGAAACAATTTATAATTTTGAAAAATAATTTACAAAAAGTAATAGTTGAGGGTTTTTTTTGGCACTTTACCTTATATCTAATGACTCAATTTTGAAAGTTTTATAATTACGTACTTTCTAATTTAAGTTTATATGATTATACCAAGCAAAACAATATTTCTTGTTTAAAGTTCCAAAAATTTAAGTGACTCAGTAGGATTAGAGAAACATGTGAGGACCGTATGTGAACCTCACAAGAATTAATGTACGTAGTTATTGGACTCGCATATGGGTTACTCATAGCAAAATACTATATGCTAGAGGGACTAATTTGTCTTATATCGGATCCGGATGAAAAAGATTTGGACATATAAGAATGATTATGCAGCACTACCTAATAACTTAGGTTTTTGAATATAAGACAAGTGTCCAACCCGTTACATTTGGTATTAGAATCAAATCCAGTCTTTAGTCCGGTGTCGCATTAAGCGTCTGGTTTAGAAGTATCCACGTGTTCCGACTGCAACGAAAGCGCTGCAATTTTAGGTGAAAGAGAATGTTAGAGGGGTTAATTTGTCTTGTATCAAATTCGGATGGAGAGAGACTTGAATATGTAAAAATGAATGTATAGTATTATCTAACATCGTAGACTTTTAAATAAAAGGCAAACTCGATTTTGGAGATTAAAGAACCAAATTAAATCGCGCTGTGAATAATGCATGTATGACGAGGTTGATGCTCTGACAAAGTTGTATTGCTAAGACTTTTATAGCATATTTATTAAGTATCAAATAAATTTTGTCCTTTTGAAATTAACAAATGCAACCATATGAGCATTGCATGTGGCCAGTCTGTGCCAAATACACAATTCTATCAAATTATTATTATAAACCATCCAAGGTTAGTGTCAGTGATAAGTACTATCAGACCCTCCTTGAAATTTGATTTCGTGGATCATAAGCGATTTGGCTCTCCTCATAATTTAGCGTCCCCACTCAGAGAGTAATGATCCTCTCCCCACTTTAAAAGGGGTGGGCCGTTGGTTTAAGTTTAGGGTTATAAAAAATATTATATGATATTTATATACATTTATATTATAACCGAACAGATTGAATTCACATATGAGATTGGATTTTTGAGACTATAATTCATGAACCAATATGATTTCTATGAATTTTTATTTTATGAATCTATCATTGAATTGATGAGCTAAAAAATTAATTCAATCTAGACGAAATAAATAAAATTGAATCGAATTCACAAATCAAATGAACACTCCTACTTGACTGTATAACACCTATTACCTAATTATCATGATTTAGTATTGACTTTTCTTTTTTTTCCCCTCTCTTTTTTTTTTTTTTTTTCCTTCTTCTTTTCTTTTTAATACTGGCAAAAAACACAATAAGAACTAAACTCCTACAGAATCATTATAAAAACAATAGCAAACAACTAAACTTAGCTCATAATCTTGACAATAATAGTCCAATTGTTGCTTCTTTTTTTTTTTTTTTTTTTAAATCTAATCACAAATTCTTTAACAGAACTGTCTCTATGGATGTAGGTATTCTTATTTTTTTTCAGAAAAAAGGCACACGGTATCTATTATTAAGATTATGATTTAATGAAAAATGATAATCATTCTGACTGACTAGTTCAGGTGAGTTAGTCAATTCAGTGTAAAAAGAGTTGTTATATGTTTTGTATTGGAGAAAAAAATCAGATTGAACAACACTGATCTAACTATATAATCGTTAATTAGACTAGTATTTATGGATCAATTGACATCAAAAGAAATGACAAGCGGAGTCAAAATTGATGCCGGATTAGGACTTGTCCATCTCATATTGGCCATCTCATATTGGCTTGGATTTCAAACGAATTAAAGATTTTATTTTATTTTATTTTTTTGACAACAGTGGTGTCAGATTTTTTAAAACACTTCATAAATCAACACGCGTACGGACACATGCTATGGAAAATTTTTCATTCACAGACTTGTAAAGCACTTGAGAAAAGCTCACCTACCATGTAACAAAAAAGTAATGTGTTATTGATATTTGTCATTTGGACTGATGCCACTAAAATGACAATCATCACCTACCACCACCAATTGTGGACCAGAATTGAATAGAAAACTTTGGAGAGAAGAGAATGAGGGGACCATAAATCAAGTCCTTCCATGTGATCAAATCTTGAAAATGATTTTTAAGCCAACTTGAGAATATGGAATATGCTCCTAGTTTTTTTGTCACAGGTTCTTTGGAATGGTCTGATTTGAAACGAAGATTAGTGTAAGAAGGGTTAATAGTTTTCTAGTCCTTCCTTGTGATGACGAGGAGGAGATTAAGTTAGGTGATTAAAATAACGTCATAAAATTCAGAATCTGTTCGGTTCAATTTTCAAAAATTTTCAATTTTTATTTTGTTTGACAACATAAAATAGCTCGAACATTCGTTGTTAATAGTTAATTTTTTGAAAACTATTATATGAAACCTGAACTCAAAAAATTGTCATTTTAGATTATTGGTTTTTGCAACTCTTAGCAGGGGTGCAATTTGGGTTGGACAATTCGAATCTAACCCGAATTCATTCCGATTTTTTACGAGTTTGTGCAATTATTTTTACAATTAGGGTTGAGTTTGGATTGAAAAAGTTCAACTCGAACTTAATTAAGATTGGGCTTGGATTGAGGTGTCAACAACCCGAACCCACACCGAATCCGAATTGTAATATTATTTATATGTATATATTTTTATTTTAAATATATGATATATAATATTCAAATTATGATAACCTTTTTCTTTTCAACTTTCTTTATTTAAATCTTAATTTCTTGTATGTTATTTTAGAAATTTGCATTAAGTTCTTAATTTTTTGTGTGTTTAGAAGTAATCTAAAGTAAAACTTATTAAACATCACTTTAAAATTTCAACATAGACATTGGTGATATAGATAATCAAATTAATCCAACTTTTTAATCCAAAATCACAACCCGAGTTTAAAATTTTAAGAATGGGTTGGGCTAGGGTAGAATAGTTAGGGTTAGAAGTACGGGTAAGGTTGAACATTTTATATGTAGGGTTGAACCCGAATTATACCTCTAACCCGCCCAACCTGCCCGAGGGCATCCCTAACCATGAGTCTGACAATGCAAGCCCAAAATAGCCCTCCAATGGCTCATTGGAGGCGAGCCATGGGCTGCTTAGCCTAATGAATCGTTTAACTAAGCGATCCATTCCCCTATCCCTGTAGCAAGTGGACTCGTGTCAATGCAAACTTATTTTTTTTTATAAAAAAAATGACTTATCAAAACGACGTTGTTTTGGTAAGTAAATTTTTTTAAAAAAAGTGATGGGCCGCGTGTAGGCAACATTCATATGACCGTTGGTTGTTCCAAACAGGCCAAAGGATGCCTAGAACCCGAAATTTTGAGTTTTGGGGCTTTTATGGTTTTTTTTAATAAAAAATAAAAAGATTTGCTGGGACTGCCATAGAGTCATTAGGCACTAATTGGCACAATGCCTAACGGCTCTACTGGTGGAAAATTAAAAAAAAAAGTCATTTTTTTTCTTCTTTTTTTTTTTCATATTTTTTCACTTCTATAAATACACCAACCCCTACATTCATTCATCTCACAATCAAATATTCATAAATTCTCTTACTAGAATCATTTATTTTCTCAATCTTAACTATTTTTTTTGTTACAAAATCCAATTGCATGGATCCTACACTACCACATTTCAATTACAACCTTTTATTAAACGATGATTTTTTTGTCATACGACCAATCTTATAAATATTATGTTGGCGATTCTCAATTTCAATAAGCTCAATTTTATTTGCTTGAATTGCCACAATCTAGTAACGCTAGACCTTTCCGAAAGCAACCAGTTCCCTGAAATCCCAATTAGTCCATCGTCGAAGATGAGACTCTATGTCATGCGTGGTTGGAAGTTAGCAATGATGCGGTGATCGGTGCATACCAACAGAAGACAACGTTACGGAAAAAAATTCTTGTCGAATTTCAAATACAACTTGGTGCTCCAACTGCCTGAAATTCTTGTGGTTTGTTAAATTGTTGGTCCACCATCCAAAGAAAAATTAGCAAATGGTCTAGATGCTTAAATACAATTGAAATAAATTAGACCAGTGGCTTCAACAATGATGATAAGGTAATTTAATTATTTTAATTAAATTCTTTATTGTATTAAATTTAATTCATAATTATTTTAAATAATTTGATTCTAATTATTGTGCAATTATTTAATTTAGATTACATCACCTAAACATCTGTATCGTGCCACTATGAAAGAGGAGTTTGATAGTTGTTGGAACATTTTGAAATACAGTTCAAAATAACATGCATATTGTCTCAAACAAGGGAGAAACAAATCTAAAAGTACGCGTGCGAAGAATATGAGTATTGGAATCAACATCAACTAACCTGTTGCTAACTCAACCCCATCAAATAATGCAGCGCAGTGAAGAAGATGAGTATTAGAATCAACATCAACCAGCCTGTTGCTAGCTCAACCCCATCAATAATGCAGTGCACAATTCTAGTCCTTGCGAATGATAGACACAATTCGGCATGTCAGAAGATTTACTCGATATTGCTAAATCTCAACCATGACAATGACCACAAAGACGCAAAGCGGCGAAGTTGACCCGAAATAAGAGAAAACAACAAAATTTCGACAACATGGAATCTTCATTCTGTGATAGTTTTCAGCAACCAACATCCAAACTTGACTCTAGAATAGGATCTATTATGGAGGCAAATGTACTATCAAAGACACGTCATTTGAAAGAGATTGAAAGATAACGGGAGTTACTAAGACACGAAACAATTATACAAGAAGAGGAGCTAATGCTAAAAGATTCAAATTCAGTGCCAACAAAAGCAAGGAGAGCATAACTTATCGAACAACAGGAGATACTGATGGAGATACGTGCACGTGCTGCCAGAGCAAGCAATCCATAAGACTTGTGCAATTGTTAAGAAATTGTATCGTTTTAACTTATGTTATGTTTTGTTTAATTCATAATAGATATTGTATTATTTTAACTTATGTTGTATTGGGTGAATGATTTTTTCATGCAAAATAGCCGTTAGGAATATAGTTAATGAGAAATAATTAAAAAAAATTAAATTTTAATTAAAAAATTAAACTATTATTATTTTTGATTAGCAGAAATCTAAAAATGTTGTTGTGAAGTCAAAATCTGAAGATGCTGACACACTGACGTGGATCTCCAGATTCAAAATTTGAAAATCCAAATCTAGCGATGCTATTGTGAATGCCCTAAATATGAAAAGTTGTGCTTTGTTTTCATAATTTTGAAATTGCTTTTGGAGAACTAAATCAAATACACCCGAATAATTTCTCTATTTTCTATTTTAATCGCTTCAGAAAAAAAAAATATGTAATACATAATTTTAGTTAAATGATTTAAGCGCGAGAAGATGGTATACGATATGAACGCAAGTGAGTTTGTATAAAATAATCTAATAAGAAAAAAAATAAATGTATCATTGTATGAAAAGATCAAATTATATTATAAACATATACTATTATTATTTTTTCATTAAGTAAAATTTGTATTAAAAAACTGAAAAGTAACCGTACAGGAAATAAGGGATACAGGGGCTTATGAAAGCCACAAAGGGCCATTTTAACCCAACAAAGGAATAGGCTACAATAGGCCCAGTTTTGACCCAACAACAAGGTAAAGAACCACTCTAATAGGTTAGTAGAGATAAAAAAATAAAAATTTCTTGGATAAATCAAAAATATATTCAAAAAGCTTATATAGATTTTCTTACCCAAAAAAGAAAAAAACTTTTTCCACGCTACATTGACTTTATATTGGTTGTTAAAAAATAAAAGAGGAATACTACCATACAGTGAAAGTTATTATAGAATAAAAATCAAATTACTTCTTTATATATCGGATAGTGTATATGAAATTTAAATAATTATTTCACTTTACTTTCATAAGATATTTGGTTATGTATTCGGTGATAACTTTCACTATTCTAGTTATTTTTCAAAATAAAAATAAAAAAATAAATTCACCTTTCTTTCTAAAGTATCTCCACTAAATAAATTTCCTAACAGGCATGAATATTACTTCAGCTTGCAAAATATGTCCAATTTTTTGTACAACCTCAGTTGGTCAAGCTTTATGGTAAGTGACAAGAATGAAGTGGTTGCTTATTTATTTATTATTATTATTATTATTATGTTTGTGGGAAATTATTGCATGGTTGGTGATTTGGTGGATGTCAATTTCATGGGACAAAGAATGATGGGGGGTCACCTTCTATGGAATTGCTCAAACAGGAAAATCTTAATTGTCACTGCTTCTTCTTCTTTTCTATTTATTTTCTGTAATGGAAATAAAGCATCCCTCGATAGGTAAATGAGATATCACTAGTAGTTGTAAATTGTTCACTTTAAATCATTAAGTAAAAAAGGAAAAAGAAAAAGAAAAAGAAAAAGGTTGATTCCAGAAACCAAACAGCTTTTAGAGAACACAAGATAAACATAAAATAAACTAGTTTTTTAGGTAATATCTAAGTACCACCATGAACGAACTAGTTTTCATGCAACCTTTTAATCTCAACTAACTACCCATTGTGCTAATCATCAATTTATCATACCAAGTTGAATTTCCATCACAAGAATTTTTGACTTGTAAACCTCAAGATTTTACAATGATAACGTGGGACTTAGTAATTGTTGATGAAATCACTTTTAAAAGTGCACATGTTACGAATTTTTACGGTTCTTGGTCGAATCGGAACTATTCCAAATGATTCCTTAATTTTGAAATTGAAACCGGAACCATTCAGTTCGGTACCAGTTCTTTGAAGTTTTGACTTCGGTTTTTTAACGGTTCTTTGTTAACTACTTTTTATTTTTATTTTTTAAACACTGGTAAGATATACACTCATACATGTGTACTCCTAGTTATAACAATAAATTAGAAGCTACTGGTATTTATTTATATATCTTATATTATATAAATATATAGATTATTATAACTTAGAATCTAAATGTATTTATAGATATATATTATATACTTTATATATAAATAGAATACTAGAATTTAGAAAATATTAGTATTTATTTATATATTATATATTTTATACTTTAGAACTTAGAAACTATAATTATTCCTTTATATATTTTTTATTTTATATATATATATTTCTAACGGTTCCGGTTCCTTTACTTGAAATCGGAAACGGAACCGTAGTGAAAGGTTCTTAAAATTTAAAATCTGAACCGAAATTTTAGTGAACAATTCGGTTCGATTCAGCTACGGTTCCACCGATTCTTTGTGCATTTCTAGTCACTTTGAGCGGAGAATAGATGGAAAAGAGATTATTCATCAGGTGATTTTGGAAAACTTTGGATTGGATATATATATATATGTTCCTAATTAATTAATGTTGACACCAAGAATTTAGTTCTGACTGTTCCATGCACATATCCTTGAAATAAAATAATGCACGTTGTGTTGATTGGAGTGTTTGAACTCCTATTTATCTTAAAGCATATATGATATATAGCTGGATGTTATTGAAGAGTGAAAAAGCTACAAATCAAAGAAAATTGAAGAAAAGAAAGAACAAGCATTGAATATATTGAAGGAAGCAGTGCAAGAGTTAGTATGAAGGCAGGTTGAATGTTTGAAATCTCCAAGTTTAAGTAGGAGAAGAACTCAATTTATTTGTTGCAAAAATGAAAATCAGTTCTTATGGATTGAATTTTGGATTCAAAATTATGATGGAGATGAAAAGGAAGAAAATTTTAGTAGTGAATTTTTTTTTTTTTTTTTAATAAACGAGAATTTGTTGAAAAATATGAAGAAATGGAACAAGAAAAAACTTCAAATTAAAGTGTGGTTTGAGAGAAGAAGGAATTAGTGAAAGAGTTGATATGTTAGTAAAGCAATAAATTCAGAAAAACAAAAGATGATGAAGAAATTAGCCAGATTGAGATCAAACATGAAGGAATTTTCAATTTTGGAAGAAAGGGGAAAAATGCTGCATTAAAAATATTTAATTGCATGATCACATAGTTCAAGAAAATTTCAAGCATTTATACATTGAAGAATTTTCAGGTGATACAGAATAGGTGAAGTTGGAAGAATTTCTTGGTTCAAAAGAATAAGCAATCCAAAATCAATCAAGAATTAATCTGTTTCGGCGTAAAAAAAATTTTTCCTGTAAAATATTTTGTTGTAGAAAACATTTTACTTGTAAAATAAGTTTATATCTTTCATTTCTTTGTTTGTCAATATTCTTATGCTGCGTTTGGCACGCAACAATGGAATAGAATAAATATTTCATTAAAGTGAGAATGAAATGAGAATGAGAATAGAATGAAATGATCATTTTCATTCTATTGTTTAGTTTCAAACATGAAATGATACAAGAATGAATTTTTTAATGTTTATTAAGAATGTAATGACCATTATATATGTTGAGCAGTGAAATAAAATTTTCTAATTGAATAACGCGAAATGGTTACTTTAGTATTTCTTATCAAACAAATAAATGAATCAAACATTAATATTTCATTCTCAACATGTAACAGTGCATAATCTCTCTTAGCTCATTTCTCTCTCCACGGTTAACCATCTCACTTTCTCCTCCTCAGTACTTTCTCTCCCCTGCGAGAAGAGTCTCTCTCCTGATTAGTGCTTTCTCTCTCCTATCACCCTCCGTGAAACCCAACTCTCTCTTGCTCATCAAATCAGGATCTCTCTCTCCTCAATACTCTCTCTCTCTCACTATCCGCGAAAATCACGCTCTCTCTCCCTCTCGTGCTCAGTTTTGTGTCGTGAGACCCTGTCGTGTGGGTGCTCTGTTATGTCAATACGGTGAAAAAAAAACTTACGGAATTTATATTGGTAAATTGTTTTCAGCCATTTTGACGTAAAAGATTTTTCAATTTTGAGATAATGTAAATTAAATATTTGTCAAATTACTTTAGTTAAATTTTACTATTTCCTCCCTTGATGATCAAATGAGAAAAGAAAACATTGTTTACAATTTCCAACCAAATGGAGCTTCATAAACAATTGCTTCAGAAAGAAACTCTTCTTTCAGTGAGCCTTTGGCGTAGGTTGATGGTTTACTTATATACAGTATTTGTGATTAGTTATTGACTTGACTTGAGCCTTACTGAGCACTTTTAGGTTATGTCCACAAAGAAAGAAAAGTGCATATATGCATCATATGTGGTGTGGGTCCAAATATGCAAGCCATCCCTTTCCCTTCTTGAGATTGAAAGAGAAATTAAGAAAGGAAAGGAAAAGAAAAGAAGGAACTGCTGGTCATCTAGTCATATATACTTGACACATTGGATCTGAATTAATGTGGTCAGAAATTCAATCCCTTTCTTTCCAATTAGAATGTCATACAACTCATGATCTCATCTGTTTGGCTCAGTTCATTGTCATCTATATAAAGCTTTCTCATGAACTCAATCAGGTATCCAATTGGCAAAGCAAATGTACAACTACATATATATGGAGGAATTCGGTACAACTGCTTTGATAATACTAGTTGTTTTTACATAATCTTCAATCTTAAGCCTTCTTCATGGTAAAGGTGAATTGTGATAATGATAAAAGCATACATACACATATATATATATATATATATATATATACACACACACACACACTAATCACAAGGAAGTGTATAGATAGGCTTGGTGTTGGAGATTTAAGCTGCACAATTAAATGAATGTAAAATGATCAGTTGTAGCAAGATTTAATTGTTTAGTAGTTAAGAATAGGTGAACAAGATCAGTTAGGTTACCTAAACCTTTACTCAGAAGATTGATAGACAGAAAAGACACAAGTAGTTACCAATCATATCATATCAACACAAAATATATATTAAAGAGGATCATAGCTGTGTAATTGATTGGTTGAGCCTTAAGTATCAAATCACAACTGTGGATGAACATGATGGAGGAGCTAGTTAGACGTGAACAAATTTGGGTAAAAACAAGTAATTACACACGTGTCAGCGAAAGTATGTAATCATGTTAAAATTTTCTTATGCATGTCTAATGATTCCTGCATTCTTCGGCGGTGAAGAAAAAGAAAAAGAAATTTTCTATGCCATCTTCTGTTGCATAGATTGATCTCCAAAAACAACTATTACATAAAAATGTGACTTGCTCACAAATTTGTTTCATTCCTTATAGTTTTGTAATCTCATTGACGAGACACAATCAATTGTGACCTTATGATCACTTGATCTGCAATACAGATAAGATTTTACATTAATTTGAGTTGGTTATATCTATGATCTATCATCCATTTATGGAAATATATATATATATATATATGGTTCCCTAGTAAACAGTGTATCCATTGATTATGTTAGTCTTAGACTTGAAGCTAACAAAAAGGGGAACAATGACCTGGAGGATGGAAATTTCTTTTAAAGTCATCAATAAAATTTCTTAAAAGTCAAGCTTGCTTTAGGACAATTTAATCATAAAATAACACACTAACAAATCCTTATATAAAGAGATTGGATAATATGCTAACCTCCATACTCAGAGCATTCATTTATTTAGTTGCTGCATATATTCTATCTATAGCACGTACTACTACTTAGTACGTAGTACTAATGGGAAGTAAAATTTTGATGTCAGTTCTCTTCCTCTTCTTCCTCCTTTCCGAATCATCTGGCTCTCCCATGGGCAGCAGGAAAATCAGGAGTCATCGGCCTTGCAAGAGGCTGGTCTTTTACTTCCACGACGTTATATACAATGGCAAGAACTCCAAGAATGCCACAGCAACCATAATAGGGGCACCAGCTTGGGGCAACAAGACCATATTGGCAGGGCAGAACCATTTTGGGGACTTGGTTGTGTTCGATGACCCCATTACACTAGACAACAATCTACACTCAACCCCTGTAGGGCGTGCACAAGGCTTCTATATCTATGACAAGAAAGACATTTTCACTGCGTGGCTTGGATTTTCCTTTGTGTTCAACTCTACGGAGCACAAGGGCAGTATCAATTTTGCTGGAGCCGATCCGTTGATGAACAAATCTAGGGACATTTCTGTGGTTGGTGGTACTGGTGACTTCTTCATGACTAGAGGGGTGGCCACTTTGATGACTGATGCATTTGAGGGGGAAGTCTATTTCCGGCTTCGCGTCGATATTAAGTTGTATGAGTGCTGGTAACCAGCTTATTTTGTGCCACCATATTCTACTTGCTGTCATCTTCTATGGTTTCCTTTCAAAATTATTTCTTGTCATAAAAAAAGAAAAGAAAAGAGTTTTAATAGCTCTTATTTATTCATTGAAGGTGTTAGATATAACTGTTGCGGATTAGTTCATGAAGGCCCCCTTTCTTGAGCTTTTTAAAATTTGAATCTAGTTACTGCAACTTTAAAGGAGTCTCATCTCTATGTACATAACATGACTGTTCCATCTGAGGAAATTAAATGGACTCTCAAAACTATAGCCCTCTGGTACTCAAATGCAGGGGAATCCAAGACTATATATATATATATATATATATATATATATATATTTATATATATCATGAAGAGCAGTAGCATTGTTATTAATTTGGAGATCATGCAAACACTGTTTTCAATTTTCAATTGTTTTAGAAGCATTGCAATAATGGTTCAGGTAATGAATGATATTTATTAGATCCAAGCAGAGGAACGAAATGGATAATCTGAAAATTTTGGGATCAATGATGGAAATTGGAAATGTATATATATGTCAAAGTTGTAACATACTTGCTCTGCTTCTATAATCTGGATATAACTCACATCACAACAAAAAATATATATTAAAATATACTTAATTGAGTTTTTTTTTTTATCCAATATAAGAATTAGTTTTCTAAATTTTCTAACGTTGATCTCTCATATTGGATTGTTCATTGATAAATTAATTGAATAGTGAATATATTTTTTTTAAAAATAATTATAATTAACTGAAACAAAAAGTAGAGACAGATGGGAGAATTTAAGCGGAAACAGAGATTAGGGGTCTGCCGTGTATGTATTTTTTTAATTTTTATAAAGCAGCAAAAAAGTTAAAAGTTTTGAAGTAAAACGGTGAAAAGAGTAGCAGACTCTCTCTTCAGATTGCTTATCTATAAGCGCTATCGTTCCAAAGCGGGAGCCCAGAACCAATCAACCAGAGGTAGAGAGAGAAAGAGCAAGAGAGAGAGAGAGAGAATGCGGAGCATAACGCTCTCCTCAGAGAGCGTGTTACTAAGGACGCATTCACTGCCTTCATCGTCCTCTCCTAAGCCTCCCAAATCACGACACATTTGTTTCAATTCTTGCTTCAACAATCGGAATTCGAAGCTCTCTCGCTGTACTCCAATTCTCCTCTCCAGGTAACTTCCCATTTTTCTCTTTCTCAATTCCCTTTTCTTCAAGTTTCTGATTGAATTCAGAATTAATAACATAAGAGTTGTTTTTTTTTCCTTACTTTTGTCGTTTCTTTTTTCAATTTTTTTTGTAAAATGAATTAAATGTCTACTATAACTTTGCACATGCACCTATATAAAACTCATCGTTATTGAATTTGTAACTGTAAACCTGGAACTCAAAATTCTTGTTTTGGCTTTCTTAACGGGAATATTGTTTATAATGAAATCACTTTGTATAACCTTCTTTTTCCTTGATAAAGTAGATAACAAAATATATTAAGTGGGAAATTAGCAACTTTCACGGTTACTTTTCGCAATTTCAGGTATTCCAGACAGCAATGTGTGAGCATATATAATAGGCGGTTCGGGCACTTTTTACTGACTGATTCGCATGGAATTGTAACTTTTCTTCATATCCGTGTCTCTTTTCCTCTCATATTAATGTCTCACCACTAAAACGTTGTGTTGTACATGTTACTATGTTAGAGCAGTTGACAGTTTCATTATATCATTTTTGGGGTATGATGTGAGGCAACATTTGCTATAACTTACATTTTACTTTGCAGTAGCCAATTGATCCTTAAATAATTTAGACTTGGTTCTCAAAAAGGAAAATTTTGATATATAACAAGTTTACATTCACTAGCTTAGCAAATCATAGACGATGAAAGTACTGAAACTACATCAGACAGTTGCAGATAGCAACTAGCACTGCAGCCTCCTGATATACTCTTCTCTTTGAATGAAACGGATGACACAGGGTGCTTGATTCCTCTATACTAAAGGAATGGGAGGGTTGGTTTTTTTTTCATATTATGTTTAAAGCTGATCGATTAATTCCTACATACTAAACCTAAGTTGTTTATAAGTTTCAGCATTGCTTTCTGTGTCTTCATGCTGAAATTTTAAGTTTTGAGGCAGGAGTTGAGGTTCATTAATTACAATAAGCGCGAAGCTACAAAATCAATGCAAAATGTTGATGACTGCAGTGTCCTTGACAAATCACCTTCAAAGAGCAAAAAGAGAAGGAAATACCAGATACCTGTGGATGTCCCGGTTGTTAATACAACATTCCGTAATTATTTAATATTTGTCATGCTCTTTGGGTTGTTCGCGTTTGAAGACACTCAACAGGCACTTGCTGGTTCAGATTTTGCAAGTGGATTGCAGTCACTTTCAGTTTTAGGGGACCTCGGCGATATTAGCACAGGTTTTGCTTCAGTTAGGAAAATCTCCCTGTAACTTCTTTGATTGGCATTTTTTGTTGTTGTAACTTGTAAAGCGGAAATTGTTACTGTTGCATTTTCTTGATTAAGAAATAAGTTGGAACTTAAAGTGACTATTCCATTTTAAAAGCTTGGAACTCAGTTATGATATATTGCCCGTCAAACTTGTGTTGTTTATATTAGATACTTGCATTATCTTCTTCTGTGGATTTCATGCATGGTAGTTTATCTTTTTTTTTTCCTCAAAATCAGAGGTAGTTGTAATCATAGCATTATAACAAATTTAAATTACTATTATTATTTGTTGGGGGATGGGGGGACCAGTCTGGGCTTGGATTCCCAGACACATCAGCCAAAAAGAAGAGAAATGAACTCTTGAGGAGGAGAGTTATGATAAACCACACCACAGTCATGGGAGAACCCATATGTGGTTGCTGGAGGAAGTTGGATCTGTAATATTACGTTGCCCTTCCAAATTTTACCTATCTCTATGGGACCTTATTGATCAGAAATTTAGGACGTGGAGTCCAAAAGGGTTTAGATTGCTGGATATATATTGTTGTTGGTGTGCTCGCTCTGCTTTCCCATGTGAAAAATATTTTCTTACTTCCTTGATATTCATAGAACCTTTGTATACCATGGTCTGTTTTTTTTTTTTTTTTTTGTCGAACTAGAAGTGAAATTTGTTGAGTTCAAGATTGTAGGATCATTATCATGATTCTTTATTCTTTAATATTCATAATTGGACATCTTTCTTAAAGTCCGCACCCGTAGACAAATCACTAATATGATAAATCATGGAAGAATGTTCAGAGCATATTGGTTAATGCAAATGTATTATCTTGTTCCATGGAGTTATCATCCTGGAGATTGCATTTTACTTTCGTATATGTGACTGATATCACAAATCACAAGACAGTCTGAAAATTTTAAGCGCTCTTTCAGCAAAAGCTGCAGAATCCATCTTGGGAGAAGAAGTATTAACTTGTAGGGATCTCTATGTTTATAATTTTGATAATTTATAGTTGACATGAATTGGCATAGAACTGGAAGATAGCACAAGAGGACTCCACAAGAAAATCAAGCGTGCTTAATGTGATTATCTAGTTCTTAAGCTGACCAAACAAACCAAACAACATAGGACAATAGCGAGCTTTCACCATCCTACATGAGCTCTTTGGGAGGCATAATTCTTAGTTTTCAGTGGTCAAAGTTGTACAGCTTTTTTGCACCCCGGCTGAGGAATTCCATTTCGATATTATATACTTGCAGCATTAGTTATTTGCTTATGCAAATCCATGCATAGAAAACACCATTTATTGCCTTTTTACCTGAATTACATTATTTCATATAAGCATCTTAACTTCCACTGACTAACATCATGTATGTGTTTATGTTGCAGGCATTCTTGCTGATTTTTTTCTCTGAGCTGGGTGATAAAACCTTTTTTATTGCAGTAAGAGAACCCATCAACAGTTTCTGGGACTATCTTTTCACAAGTTTTCAAATAAATATTTTCTGAGTTGATTGAGTGAATGTACATATGCATGTGCGAATGTCTTGGTAAATTTGTTTTTAGAACATCGGATGCAATACTAAATCAGACATATGAACTAACTTTTCAAATAATGGTTCTTAGCTTACTTTCTGTCCTTTCTGCTTTTCAAACATGTTCCCTTTTTTTTTCCTGCTGAAATAACTCAAATATTGGATGTTTCATGTCTTGACCAGGCACTTTTAGCAGCTAGGAATTCTTCTGCCATTGTTTTCCTTGGGACTTTTGGTGCACTTGCGTACGTTATTTTTTTTCCACAAGATGATCTAGATTTCATTTGTGTTTGAAGCCTTGTCTTAGTATTCAATTGGTATCTTACATGCATGCCTTCTTAACTGTTAAATCACTTTGTAGATTTTAGACAATTGTAATGACAATGGAGGAGGTTTTGGGAAGCAGTCTCCTATACCTTGAGAAATAGCACATAAATATTAGGTGTAAATTACCCTCACCTCCCTTGAGGTTTGCAATTTGCACCCACAGATCAAACATTATTTAATTATCTCATGAATTTCTCTAGTTGGAACGATGATCATTGCTCTCTATTGCTTCATGCCATTGATCTGGGTCTTAATTTGGATGAGGTGGTGGTGATGAAGAGATGGAGAGGAGAGAGTGTGCTTTGGAGGTGGGGAGAAAGTGTGCCGAGGGGTGGTGGCGATGGGAGGAGGTGGTTGGGTTGTTTACCCCTTAATGATTGTGCTGTAATTATATATTTACATATATTTATGTTGTATAATATACGTATATTGAAACTATAGAAGCAGAGAGAAAGGAAGAGGATTGGTGGGTGGCGGCGGCCTGAAGGAAGTTACCAGATTATGGAGGCCAAAGAGGAGAGATAGGACATAGGGTTAGTTCTGTTATTTCACACTGTTACATGACATCAGCAAGTCAGATACTGTTTGTTATAGTACTTAGGGATGACAATTTTGTCTTTCACATCTTCTGTTTGCAAGCTGTGAAGTCATTAATTTGGATAGGGCTGCGAGAGTGATTTCTGTGATAGTTTAATCTGAGGGTGAAAATTGCAAACCTCAGGAGAGTTCAAGGTAAGTAACCCTAAATATTTAAAACTTGTTACTTCAATGTCAACATGGTTCTCCTTATGGCTTGCTAATATGCCTTTCAAACTGTTAATAATTCATAACAGCCCCAATTTACTAAATGGAAGATCATTCAACATTTCTTTCACTAAGAGTACATTCTTTGTTTTCTGATGAATTCATCATTATATTAAAATAACAAATCTACTTATAAAAAAAAATTAACAAATCAACAACTCTGATTTCATAATTATTGTGCATTTGTTGAAGAAATATATTTAATGCAGTACTTTTGAAGTAGTAAAAATACATATGGAATATTTATTTCCTTGAACTCATCAATTTGTTGCCTTATCATGGCAGGGTAATGACAATCATATCTGTTGTCCTTGGGCGAACTTTTCATTATGTTGATGATATCCTTCCATTCAGGTACTTTCCTTAAGATTCTGATTTTGTAATTCAGGAACTTTGTTATGAGATTGGAGAATCTTTTTATGGGACTTGGTTGAGGATGTTCAATTAATGGCATTCTACCTAACTCAGTAGACATGCATATAGATATGGGTCATTTAATTAGTCTTGCCCAGAATATCTTTTTCTTTTCAGTAGGTAAGGATGAGCATTATTACCATGGAAAATATACAAGGCTCAGGACATACAACCAACACCCTGGATATCTCTTAACATAATATCTAAATAATTGAATTATTGTATGCATCCATCCGGCGAATTTTTTTAGCACCAGTGATTGCATCACTCTGCATCTTCCTGAAAAGAATTGGTTTTGGTCTCAAAGTTATGCATGATTGAACTCATCATTGTGTGGCAGGCAACTGCCTAGATGTGACCCATAGAGTGATGTGTCCCATCACCCTGTGTGTGCAGTGCATGTACAGGTATTGCATCAGTAAACCATCCTTGAGATCTCGACATATCCCTAGATTTTCAATTTAGCAGTAGGTATTGGAGGGTGTCTTTCCTCCCCATTCTAACAAGAAGATTATCAGTCAGATCATCGAGTGTTATCCTAATATAGTTTTCTGAATGACAGATTTGGTGACACCGATTTGCCTATTGATGATATTTCTGCAGTTTGCCTTCTGGTATTTAATGGCTTCCAATTTTTAGCTAAATGACAGTAACTATAACTCTATTTTTAAAAGGAAATTAGAATCACAAGTCCAATAATGTCATTATTGCAGGTATATTTTGGGGTTTCAAGCTTGCTTGAAGCCACCTCCAATGATGGCCTAAAGGCAGAAGAAGAACAGAAGGAGGTGAATTTTCTTCCATAATGTATGATCTATTTAGACATTAAGCAGCATAAAAATCCTGATGTAAATTTTTTCCCTTCAAATGAATTTCGTAAAATGGTTAAAGGGGCCTTTCACTGAAGAACAATTTCATATGCAATAAGAATTCTCTATACTTTGCAGGACCCTTATCTCAAAGATAATTGGTGTGTCAACTTTTCGACCTTATACCTGTGTCCGATACTGGTTGGGACACTAAGTACACCTTTATATGATTCCAGTTATTTGCTCAAGAATCAGCATATTACGCCACTTAGTCAAAATTATAATTTTCTTCATTATTTTACAACTGAAAATTTGTGAAGTAGTATATTCAGCTAAAAGAAAATCAAATTAACTTGTTAAATTATGATATTTTCTTGTTCTGCTATTTACTTTTTCTTTTCCTTTCTTCTTCTTCTTCTTTCCTTTTTCTCTCTTTTCATCACACTGCTAGATTTTACCATATTGAGATTAGCAGTATCCTAGCAGACAGTTTTAGATGCATTTCATGTTTGCATTCTGAACCAGGCAGAGCTGGCAGTTTCAGAATTTTCAGGGAATGGTGCTGGGATTTTGGCTGCTGCTAATACAGTCATTAGCACTTTCCTGCTAGTTTTTGTTGCTGAATGGGGTGATAAATCATTTTTCTCCACAATAGGTGAGTGATAAAGTTGGAAAACTTAAATTTAATTTGATTGCAGATTGATACCACTTCAAGGAAATTGCTTACCATGATGTCTGAAATTCAAGCTTTTATCCCGCACTGTATGCATGGAATGTTCAAGTCAATTGCACCACTACATAATGACCACACTTCAGATATAAATTGTTTGTATGCTATTATTTAATACATGTGTGTGTATTAATTCATCACTATCAAGCCAAGTAGGTACAAGTACTATGATTCGATGGTTGTGTCGGGATAAGTTGATTGGGGTTTTGTTTCTTTGGGCCCCAATTATAGAAAAAATTATAATTATTTATCTTTCCCAATTTTTGTAGCAACCGTGAGTTCCCATGCAGGACCTCCAACACATGATTTATGGATCCCAATCTCCTTATCCTCATATGTCATGTTCTCCGTATCCTCTACTAACACAATACTCTTCTTATTCAGCACTTGCTGCTGCTTCTTCACCTCTTGGAGTTATTGGAGGAGCACTAGCTGGTCATGGAGTTGCAACTTTGGTAATTTGTTAACAATTTTAACTGCTTATTGCAGCCTCCAGTTAGGAGCTATTATATCAGCAAAAAGTGCAAGTTCATTTCAGATTTAAAGGCAACTTGAGGAATTTTGGCTGAAAAGCTAAACAATTTGCATAATCACTTAAATTTTGCAACTTGCTTTTAATTCTGTAAGGTACTGTAATTTGACTTCAAGTACAAATTACAAGTTGCTCTTTTTTAGATATAGAAAAGAAATGGTTTCCTTTGGAGGACTTTGATTGGCAATTTTTAATGGATTGTCTTTATAGAAAGTTCATAATCTTACAAATTTCTCTCTTCCCCTGATAATTTGATTGGTTTCTTTTCTTTCTTTTTGGTAACATGCTGCTGTACAGGTTGATAGAGTTAATCCCTTACTAATTTTTTTGTGCAGCTGGCTGTTCTGGGAGGTTCTTTACTAGGGACATTCTTATCTGAGAAGGTTAGATTACTATATCCTCATCAATCAACCAGAAGCAATCCTTGCAATATATAATACAATTGCTTGATTCCTTGAAGACATCTCCTGTTCTTTGTTGCAAGGGATTTGCAAGTCTGGATGGATGGTAAAAACTGGCTTCTGCTGCATGCATGAAGAAACCAGATTAACAAACTCTGACATTCTACATTGTTAAACTTAACCTGATTTTGGGTTTAACTTAATAATTTAAATATTTTTTAACTTCTTCAGAATAACTAATATTGTTGGAAAAATAAAAATTATTGTACTTTTGAAGTAAGAAATCAATAATTGTTAACTATTTCCAAGTGTCAATGTTCGACATAAAATTCAGAATAGTCCAGACCTACCCTCAGATTTTTCATACATTATTCCCATATTCTGGTGAAATCTTCTATTACTGTTTGCTTCTGAATTTAATGACATTAGGCCATATATTCAAGACACAAATACGTTTAAGATCACCGCTTAAATAGTTTATGTTGGGAATGCGTGGAAGCTATTTACCTGCTATATAAATATAGCCAATAGATTCGTCATTGATAGATAAATGTTTAGCGCATTGAATATTACTATCCAACTTATACGGGAAGAGCATGAGTTAGCAGCATTACAATAATTTCATGAAACATCTGTCTTTTTTTACCCTTTTCCTTTTTCTTTGGACGTGGTCGTTGGATGACTTGTCACATAAGAAACTCTAATTTTTATCCTCAGAAATATATTATATTGATGAAAATTATAGTTTCCTTTTGTTTATTGTCCAGGTTATTGCCTACATTGGAGGTTCTCTGTTCCTTGTCTTTGCAGTAGTAACATTGATTGAGATAGTGAGTTAGAACTGCCACGTTTCCCTTCTCTCTCAGATAGTTGAATTTGTAGGATTATGTAAATTCATTAGAACAGCATTTGCTTCCACGGCTTTGTAAACTTGGATGCTTTCATGAAATAATACATTCTACTATTCTAGCCCATAGTTGAGGCAGTGTGTGTGTATGTGTCATAGGTAAGCAGCACACATACCACACTGCCTCGTGTGCAGCTACTTCAGATTGGCTGATGCTTACTTTGTTATCTGTGTTTCTTCAGATTTTAGCTTGGTAAATTTCATGTGGTCCCTTTGTGGTGAATCTTACCAGCTACTCGTAATTATTTTTGCAGTGCAAGTTATTTTCCTCTTCACCTTTCGCCTGTGCATTGCAAAAAGGTTATGAGAGATAAAACTCCTTACCTTTTTATTTCACCAAGGTCTCTTGCTGGCTAGAAAACACGAAAATTTCTATAAGAGTAACTTATCCCTCATATTGTGTTTGTATCCGATACCGATACTTCTCAAATATTTCCGGATACTTGTTTGATACTTCCTAAAAGTATTCGTAATTTTAAAATATATATTTTTATTTCTAACACTTAAATACTTTAAAACACATTTTTAACAAGTTTTGAATATGAAAATATAGTTTTTTCAACAATAATATCATATTATAATTGTTAAGAAAAGTTTAAAATTCATTTAAAACAAAAGTGTTGAGATACATATCATGTTTAGTACAAAATTTATTCATGCTAATTATACAATGTCTCTTAACTTTTATTTTGTTTGCTAATAATAATATTTTATAAAGAAATGTTAATAACTTATTTTTTGCATATATAAAAATATAATTTATTATCTTTATATTGTCGTATCTGTACTTATATTCTGTCTTTTTGAGATTTGTCGTACCCGTATCGTGTTATACCCGTATTTCGTATTCGTATTCATGTTTTCTAACTTGGCAACTACCATTGATTATTGAACCAAGAGTCCAGTGATTTTTTTTAAATTTACCAACATTTTTATGCTTTTCTCCTTTTGATTAATTGATGTGTAAAGGGTTTGAAGCTACGGGAAAGAAATAGTGACGTGTTAGTTTGAGTGAAGAGGTAAACAAAAAAAAAAAAAGTTGGAGAAACTCGCACACACTATTTTGCCCATGCCGGGGCTTGGACCCCTCCATCTCTCTTATCTTCTTTAAGGATGGAGAGGTTATATCATTGGATTACAACCCTTTTGAGTGTCTTTAATTTTTTCTATTGCATGTCATTCCACTTGCTATGTTTAACTTTTTTTAAAATTATTTTTAATAATTTTATCACATGTTATTTAAGTTGTGCTCTTTGTTTTTTTTTTTTTTTTAAATGATAATTAGTCTTCCTCATTTTATGGACTCTTGTAGATTTCGTATGTATGTATTCAAACCATGTATATGTCTTGTTTTACGGCTTGCATTTACGTGTTCTCCTCATATCCACAATGTTAAATGGCCAACATGCTATTTGGCGTTATCAAGGATCGTGAGTAGTTATTTGGATACTCTAAAAGTACGGTGTACGTAAGAATTTTATCAAATAGTAAAACTCTATTTTTTATGATGAGTAATTAATTATTTTCTCAGGAATCGCATTTCTCTGAAGTTATTTTTACCCGCTGATGGCTACTTGTCAAAACTCACAAGCCAAATAAAAAACCCTTAAAAAGGCTATGAAATATCAAATCAAAATAAAAAAATCATGAAATAAGGTTCTAGGTAAAACTCTTGCTTTTTTTTTTGGGACAAATAAAGAGAGAGTTGTGATAATAAATATTACCGCTTGACAACTAAATATGGTTGATTACTAGAATACAAAATGGGACAATAATTATTATGGGAGGGGATATTTGTAGTGTCATTTTTTATGTTTGCACTTTCATTTTAGGAGAAATGTCACTTCTAACATTTATTTCACATTTGAATTATTAATTTTTTTGAAAATATTAAACTACTCTTTCAGACATTTTATTTGTCTCTTATCTTTAATGTTTTTGATCTCTTTTGATCGAATCCAAAAAAATAATTCAAAAAAAAAATCTCTCTTTTTACGAGACTCAAAAAAAGTTATCTATGTTAATAAATTATTTCTTTTGACAAGACCAAAATATATATAGATATATATCTGTTGAAGAAATTATATCTTTTATCGTGAGATAAAAAAAAAATATTTCTGTTAAATAAATTATTTCTGTTGGTAGGAATTAAAAATTAAAAAGTATCCAAAAAATAGTTATCCATGCTAAATAAATTCTCTTTTGACATGACCAAAAAAAAAAGTATATAAAAAATGTTATTCTTGATGAATAAACTATCTTCATTGAGAGTACCCAAAAAAATAAGTTATCGTTATTGAATAAATTATATCTTTTGATGAGTTTAAAAAAAGAAAGTATCTTTATTGAATAAATTATCTCTATTGGAAGAAACACAAAAAAAAAAAAAAAACTATGAATAAGTTATCTCTTTTGACAAGATTAAAAAAAATATAGTAAAGAAAGTAAAAAAGATAAAAAAAAAAAATATCTCTCTTGATAAGACCAAAAAAAAAAAAAAATGGTAAAGAAACTAAAAAGGTAAAAAAGAGTTTAATTTTATAGTATAAAGGATAGTTGTGGTATTATAAAATAAGGGATGATGTATTAATTAGTTTTGGGACCTTCTGGTCATTTTCTTTTAAAAAAAAAAAATAAGTGGAGTGCAATTGTAAAAAAAAGGAGTGTGAATATCGCCTCCCAATTATTATATTTATTAGTAAGTAATGTAGACAATAATTATTCTTTGTTTCCATCTTCGAGTTTTTATAAAGATTATTTTGCACTCGAAAATTGTGCATATATCGTCCTAGCTCTTTGCGTGCACATTTTGTGCAATTGAATATATAAAGTTTCATTTTCTCATGAGACACGATATTTGGATTTTTCTTTGAGAAGTGCTAGGGGCAGTCACTTAAGTGAGTTTCCTTATGTAGTCGCTCCACTGAATAATAAAAATCAACTAAAAAAATTAAATTCTTTTCTGTAATAAATGTCATACTTTTTCATCAATCAATATGTCCTTCTACTTTTAAAGTAATTACATTGGTGCTATCAACAAACAAATAAAACTATTTATAAAAGAAAAATATGATAAGTATATAAAAGAAAAATATGTTCTTTAATATAATTAACCATAATTACAAAATTTTAAAAATTATATTGGAAATGATTATAATAAGTATATAGATTATTAAAAATATTTAAAAGTAGGAAAATATAAAAAAAATATTTAATACTTTAAAAATATGTTCTTTAATTCAATTAACCATAATAAACTTATATAGGAAATGATTATAATAAGTATATAGATTAAAAATATTTAAAAGCAGGAAAATATAAAAAAAATATTAATAAAAATATTTTAATACTTTAAAAATATGTTCTTTAATTCAATTAACTATAATTCCAAAATTTTAAAAATTATATCGGAAATGATTATAATAAGTATATAGATTATTAAAAATATTTAAAAGTAGGACAATATAAAAAAATATTAATAAAAATATTTTAATACTGTATGTTTATAATTTTATTTGTTTGTTGATGACATTAGTGTAAATGCTTTAGAATTAGAAGGGTATATTGATTGATGAAAAAGTAAACATTTAATTTTTGAGATTGATTTTCACCCATCCCTATAACAATTGTGCAATGGACAATCGCTGAAGCGACTATTCCTAACACTCTTCTTTTTCTTTTCTACTATTGAACTCTCGTCTTAAAAGAAATTACATTTTTAACTTCAATAATTTTTTTTCAAATTACAAAATGTATATCGATTGGAGACATCAGTGTTATTTTTGAATTAGTCATAATTATTTCGCTTATTTATATATAAGATACGGCAGTTTAATTTTCTCTTTATTTATTTATTAACACTATAATCCACCACAGGAGGGTGAATCATTGTGGGCCATACAAAAGAACGATGACGAGCCGCTACCGCCTTTTTGGAAAATGGAAATCATCTACGTCAGGCTGACGTGTTGGAGAGACAACGTTTTGAAGTTTCAATTTATTATATATATATATATATATATCAATTTGGAAGTTTCAATGTCGTATCGCCACAGTAACTGATCTTTCAGCAGTTGGAGCAGCCGCGGAAACCCCAATCTATGACCGACACGGACCGTTCTTTTGGTTATCTTTTCATTGTGCGATCGAACCCTCTGGCATGAAAATATCGGGTGCTATTTGGACCACTGTACATACTTTTATCATATCACCAAGGAATATAGAACACGTTAAGTCTTGTGGTGCTACAAAAAGCTATTTAAAAACTTACTGCAGATCTTTTGTTTTGTGTAAGAGGTCCTCAATCACACATGAAAGTTGCATCTGCCTATATATATATATATATATATATATATGTAATAATAAATTAATAAATAGAATTTCATTCAAAAATTATTTAAACCAATAATAAAAAGAAGATTCTTTGGAATAATAAATAAATTAAATATTTTAGTATTCGATTAGAATATCAAACATAATAACTAAAAATTCACTTAATATTACTAAAACAACAAATTTTCAGTCAAAAATCTCATTGATTTCAAAAATTAGTTACAAAGCTTTTATTATAGCCAAAGATAAAAAAAAAAAGGACAAATTTTCACTCGAAAAACCCATTGATTGTAAAAAATTATTATAGCCAAAAATAAAAAAAGAAATTTATCCTAAGATTTTACGAATATAAATCCTAAAATTAGTAATAAAAATTTATTATCCTAAAATTAGTAATAAAAATTTATTGGTCAGTTTGAGCACACGTTACACTGTTGAGAAACAGTGAAGCATGGCTTAACGTACGCTTCTTTGTCCTCTTCTGTTGATTTCCACCCGCAATTATCTTCTCTCTTTATACACACACACTCTCTCTCTCTCTATCTCTACACACACGTGTATATATATGCTCTTCGTCATTTTCTCTCTCTTGCTGCCGGCGTCTGAAAAGCCCTAGCTTTATCTCTTCCTCTTGCTAATGTGCTAATTGACTCTTGAAGGTAATTTCTTTGATAGTTAGTCTTGAGTTCGAACCTCTCGCGCTGGCGTCATTATTTGAATTTGTATCAGATTCGAAACGCTGATTTATGAATCCTTTAATTGCTCGATGTATTATGCTACTTCAATTTAATTTCAAATTTTAATTATCCATTTTATTATCAGTAAATCTTCGTTGTTGATATCCTCTATCTAGCCCCTTTTTATGGATTTGTCAAATTCGTGTCTGATATGATGCGGTTGAACTTTTAGAGTACTGATGTTTATTAATTTGTTAATTTTGATTTGAATAGTTATTTGTTGACCTTTTTATTCCGCTTGCTTCATGATATTGCTTTATTTGATTCTATCGTGATATTTTTGCGTAATTTGGCTTTAATTCACTTTTTTCCCTGTGTGTGTGTGTCTAATCCTTGCCCTGTTTGGTTGTTGGGAAACCAAAAATGGAGGAAAACTGAAAACTTGTATTTTCTTTTCTTTTTGGTTACTAGAAAGTTGAGTAATTCGTTTTCTTAGTAATTAGAGAACAGAAATGTAAAACTAAATGGCTTTCACTTAGTATTATATTTTTGTTCTTTTATGGGAATTGGTACAGATGTATTACTTGTTGTTCTTTGCTTTGGTTGAGTTTCAGCTGTCATACTATCATAATAATGTTTTATTACATTGTTGTCCATGCTCTTTGTTTTGTTTTCCATTTTATATAATCATGTTGATCTCACTTATCTTTCAACTCCACATTCATTGTTAATTATATGGTGTGTTCACTTCAGACTTCTTTTGCCGCATATCAAGATCAAAATAAATTTTCTACTTTTAGTTTTTCAATAAATATTGGATTGTGCCTAGCTTGTCTTTTTCCGAATCCATATTTGTTTCCGTAGAATTCATTCTAAATGTATTTACAGGTTCTGTTACCCATAGATATTGTTTTCTTAAGGGGATTATGTTCTTGAATTTGTTTGCTTGTGATTTCTTCAAATTTTTGGTGGTTTTTAATCAGATTTATACTTGTATAGCTCTGATTGATTCAGCTTGGAGAGTACATGCTTCTTGTAGAAAATGCCAAAGGTTAGGTTTGTATTTAGTCAGTCTGCCTCAGCATTATCGACTAGTATTGTAAACATTCGTCACCAAACAAACAATTAACTACATTCATCACGCATGTTACAGAAAGTTGCTGCTGTCAAACTCAAAAACCCTTCCTCATGCTTGTCATCCCTAGCTTTTCTTATTGCTGATTGCACTGGCAATATACCCTCAATTTATTTATTATTTTTTCCATTTCGTATTAGACATTGCCCCCTATTACTTTTGATTTTTATGTTTACGAAGATGCCACTTATCATTTCCATGTTTCTTTTTCTTTCTGGTAAAAATATCAGTATTATGTTTGCTTTTGATTTATGGTATTTGATTTACCTGCTTGTTTTACATTTTGTTCTTCCTTTAAGCTTCATTTTGTTGCTGATGATCAGTGGAAAAGGGAAAGGAAAGTTTAAAACTCAATATTATCCAATGTTTTGGTTCCAGGAAACAAAAATATCAACTCACAAGGCACTATAATGTTTTGGTCAAGTTGATTCCCTCCACCCTTTATGGCTTAAGGTCAGAAATGTAAAACTTAAAAAATTTATTTTCCTTTTCTCCAGTTTCTTGGCAATGAAACAGTGGGTCATCTTCTTGTGCTTGTAGGGTGGCTAATTTGGCTTGGAATCGCTCATTTCTTGCTGAAATTTTTACCTTTTAGTTGTCTTACCTACTCCCATGTTTTCTGAAAATTTCATTCCTTATTTTACACATTCATTAAATTTCTCAACTAGTACTCTGCAAGTAATTTTTATTTTTCATTATATCACTATATTATGTTTTTCTTCTTACTTTTCACCCAGAATCTATGAGTCCTATCTGCTTCTCAGGGAATCAATTTTCTTCATGTTCCTTGGGTTTAGAAATAGAGGATTTTTGCTCCCCACTTTCTGATTTTCTCCCCTCAAGAAATTATAATGCAAATAACTATTGTACTGTTTGTGCAACACCCATCATTTTTTTTTTTTTGCAGTTAGCCACTTAGGTTTTTGATGTGCCAAAAAGCATATGATGAATGCCAAAAAAAACATATTTCTTGGATTTAATTGATGATATGGCTTTACAGAGAGCCTTTTGGAGATGATTGGTCCACTAGCTACCCTGAACTTGTTGAGTTGTAGCCATTGCTTTCACTTTCTTTTCTATTTCTTCTCTCTCTCTCTCTCTCTCTCTCTCTCTCTCTTAATTAATTCCTGTAAGAGCTCTTTGAATATATGGTTTAAAGAATCTCAACAAAAAAAATCAAGAAAATGTTATGCACTTGTGTGTGACCTATATGTTCCTCAATCATGCCATTTAGATGGTGGAAACTTATTATTATGGTACACATTGTTTTAATTATCAAAAAATATATGTAATTTTTATTTTTTTCTCATTTTTTCTTTTTTCTGGTTGTATATGGACAAATTCAAGAAA
Source organism: Cornus controversa (assembly GCA_026545225.1). Classification (NCBI taxonomy): domain Eukaryota; kingdom Viridiplantae; phylum Streptophyta; class Magnoliopsida; order Cornales; family Cornaceae; genus Cornus; species Cornus controversa. The sequence continues at coordinate 66,105,131 of CM048847.1, forward strand.
GCACAAGGCATGGCCTATATGCCCCTCAATTTTTATTGTACCATTCGGATGGTGGAGATTTACTTTTATAGTACAACTTGTTTTAATCATCAGAAATATGTAATTTTTTTTCCGCTGGTTAAATTGTCATATGGTTTTTCTTTGGTGTTGAATTTTATTTTATTTTTTTATGTAAAATAGTGATCATTTTTTTATCTCTTCCATTATGGCCAGTCCCCACTCCCAGAGCTGATCAACTGTTAATGCTGTAATTGTTGTTGTTGTTGCTGTCACTGCCGTCGTTCCTCCAACCCAGTTATCATTTTGTTAAATAAGCATAAGAAGTTTCATCTTCTCTCTCTCTCTCTCTCTCTGTGTGTGTCTGTTTTTGTGACATCTGTAAAACATAGATAATTCATGTGTAATTAATCCCCATTTAACTCTTCCTTTCTTGTCTTTTGTAGTCCCTAGTAACTTTAATGCTTTAGTTTTTGTTGTTATCATCACCATCACTGTCATTGTTCCTCCAGTCCAATTATCATGTGATCATTTAAGCAAATGAAGTTTTCGTGTGTTAATTTTTAAGAAAGGAATTTTAAGGTAATCACCAGTGGTGGACCAAGGGTGGCCATGGCCCCCCAAATTTTTTGAAAAACTTTAATATATATGCATATAAAAAATTAAATCTTAAAGATAATATAAAGAAAACATGACATTTGGCCCCCTCAATTTTTTTGAAAACCTTAATACCCATGCATATAAAAAATTAATTTTAAAAATATATAAAGAAAACATAACATTTGCCCCCAAAAATTCATGAAGAATTTCAATAGCAACTTGTTGAGACCTTATTTTGGGACTTCTTCATGTTGTTACAGTGTAGGTCTTGTTAGCCAAGTGAGATAAATTTTATCTACACCACTCTTATCTTTTGACAAACCGGAATTCCAATTAATGGATCAGGCAACCCTATAAATTTGTTGGGATATCAATTTTATACTATTTTTTTTTGTTGCATTGGTTGTCATATAGATGTTTAATTGATTAAAATTTACTTATAATTAGTTTAATATTTCATTGATTAAGTTTGATTGATTTACTAAAGCTTAAAAAAAAACGGTTGTGGTAACTAATTTCAAATATACTTATAATCAATTTAATACAATTACATTATCGTTACGTTACCAGATTCCATAACTTAAAAATATATTTACTTTATCATTTTAACCTTGATTTTCTAATTACTTTTACATATTTATGGCATTCATTTGCACTTAATGGTTATGCAATATTTTTCATTGATCGGTAGATCTTATTTTAGATTTTATTTTTGGGTATTATGAATCTATATCAAGACTCATAGTGTAAATAAAAATATATTATATTATAATTTTTTTTATTTGAATTTTTTTTTCATATAATTAATTTGGCCCCCCTAAATCAAACTTCTTGGTTCCGCCCCAGGGAATCACACCCTATGTTACATGGACTCTTCAAAGTAGGTGAAGTACTCGTGTCGGACACATAATACTTGAACATGGGTATGGAATATGTGTCCGACACTTTTGGTTAGACATGCACCTAAAAGACATATCCAATTATTCTATTTGGTCCTTGTGTAGTTTTTGTGGGATGCGCTCCCCGTTTGAGCATGTGTTTCTATGAAACTTTACTAATAAAAAAAAAAGAAAAGTGAATGTCTGTATTGAACACTATGTTACATAACAGAGATTATTTTACTCTAGAAAATAAAATAAAATTTTTAAATGAAATGAATATTTAGCTGTGTCCATGTGTCCTATTTGGGGATCTAACTTGTGGATACATACCTGTATCCAACTCACATACCAGAGTTCATGTAACATAGATCACATCACATACTTGTGATCACTTGCCACTTAATTTCTAGTACATCTTATTCATATCCATAATTGTAAAAATCAACTGTAGTAGCACTTGAAGAATGCTCAAAAAGTTGACTTAATTTGTTTGCTAATAGGCCATTTATAGGATTATTTATGAGCTCTATCAGGATGGTTGCACTATTGAAAGCTAGATTTTGATGTTTCTCCCACACATATTCTATTTGGTGATCCATGATATTTTTTCCAGTCAGAAACTAACCTTCAGTTCCCTGCAACATTGGGTTATCTACTGACAGTTGAATTGATGGTAAATATTTGTTCCGTTAACATGCATCTTATGTTTGTGCAACTGAAAAAAACTGTTTGTAAAAGATTAAAAGAGCGGAACATTTGAGATTGAAAGATTGTAGATTGTTGTCCTGAGAACTGACTGGTCTCTGATCGCTCATATGTCCTTGATTATACGTCATGCATAAACTCCTTAAATTTCAATTTTCTTGTGCAATCTATACCTGTTGGAAAATATTTGGTTCTGTTGTGTCTTACAAAAAGTGACATTTTGTTTCTTTATGTTGTGATATTTACCACCTTAATCCTGGTAATGGTTACTTTGAAACAACAATAGTCTTTTTCTCTAATCATTTTGTTGTGATTCTTGTGAAACAGGATGATTGGCTGTCATGATGTTATTATGAAGGATTCTTTGTATAGATTTTTCTTCAGTTACTAATTGGCTCAACTTCAGATTAAACTCTTATAGCAAATGGATCGGCGTGATACTTCAGGATTCGTGAGTGGGGGTGGGATGTACTCTTTTAGAGACGTCTAACCCTAGTTTTGTCACTAATTTTATTTAGCCCGGAAGTCAGGCAGACTGTTCTTTTGCGGTTGACACTTGAGAGTTGGTTTGAATAAGATTGCCGGTTCTTTGGCAGTTGAGAGTTGATTTGTTGCATCTTTCACTATTGGTTCATGGATATTGGGTTCCAGGATCTGTGTTTTCTCATGAGCCCCTCCTCAAACGCATTTAAGAATTTGGGTACTTCTCAAGTTGGAGGAGCTGGAGATGGAGCTGATTGTTGCACGGACACAATTTTACGACTTGATTCCCCTGGGTCTTCGATTCCTTTCTTGTCTGCCTCAAAAGGAATTAAAAGGAAGTGGAGTTTAATTGATGGATCTGTGGGCCAGCAATTTGGGTCCTCATTGCTTCTTGGGCTACGCCATTCATCAAGTTCCTCAGACAGTAAGGGGAGTTCAGCAACTACATGCACTACGATGTCTTCAGCCAAAGAAAACGAAGAGGAGTCCTCTACGGATCTTGCATTGGACTTCACTCTGCATCTTGGCAACGAGAAATTGAAATCCGCCACCTCTAATTTGATAACACTGGATGTGCAGCCCAAGGTTGACCTGGAATTGAGTCTATCAACTGGGACGAATGAATCTGATATCACTGGTGTTCATCTAAACTCCACTTCACTTCGAAATGTCATAGAGATGCCACAGTCTGTTGATGGAGCCTTTCTGACAGATGAAGGATCAACATCGTTTGGTTGGAAAACAGGAAAATCTTTCCACTCGTTGCATACTTTGCCGAACACAAAGAATAGTTTCTTCCTCAACCAGGCTTTAAGAGAAATCAATCCAGCTTCTATCGTTCCAGGCCTCTCATCAAGTGTAGTAACCGCACCAAAAAGCTCAGTCACCTGTACTTCCGGGATAACACAACAGCAACAGCAACGCAGTAGTACTAAGATATGCCAGTTTCAGGGATGTGAAAAGGGTGCAAGAGGTGCTTCTGGCCTTTGCATTGCACACGGTGGTGGCCAGAGGTGTCAGAAAACTGGCTGCCATAAAGGAGCCGAGGGCCGAACTGCGTACTGCAAGGCCCATGGGGGTGGTCGACGATGCGATTTCCTAGGGTGTACTAAGAGTGCTGAAGGACGTACAGATTTTTGCATCGCACATGGTGGTGGCCGGAGATGCAGTCACAAGGGTTGCACTCGAGCTGCCAGAGGGAGATCTGGGTTGTGCATTCGACATGGTGGGGGCAAGAGATGCCAGAAAGAGAACTGCACAAAGAGTGCAGAAGGCCTCTCTGGTCTCTGCATTTCACATGGAGGTGGCCGTCGATGCCAATATCTAGCTTGTACAAAAGGGGCTCAAGGAAGCACAATGTTTTGCAAGGCGCATGGTGGTGGAAAAAGATGCACATTTGAAGGGTGCACCAAAGGTGCAGAAGGAAGCACACCTTTCTGCAAGGGCCATGGTGGAGGGAAAAGGTGCTCATTTGAAGGTGGTGGGGTTTGCCCAAAGAGTGTACATGGAGGGACCCTTTACTGTGTGGCTCATGGGGGTGGTAAGAGGTGTGCTGTGTCTGAATGCACAAAAAGCGCGAGGGGGCGTACTGACTTTTGTGTCCGACATGGTGGGGGCAAGAGATGCAAATTTGAGGGGTGTGGCAAGAGTGCCCAAGGCAGCACTGATTTTTGCAAGGCACACGGGGGAGGAAATAGATGCTCCTGGGGCCACACTGATTCTTTATTCGGCAGAGGCGATGGTCCTTGTAACTCATTTGCTAGGGGGAAGACTGGACTCTGTACATCCCATGGTGCCCTGGTACAGGACAAGCGGGTTCATGGAGCTGCCACTTTGGAAGCTGTGATCCAGGATCCAATACCTAGCAAAGCTGAGAAAATAAAAGAGGTTGCCAATGTGGACAATGTGAATGTTGATATCATTAAGGCAGAGAGCAATGCTGCAACTTCGGCTGGCTGCACTGGGTTGAAGGGGAAACAGTTTGGGCTCCAGCAAGCTTGTTTGTCAGTTAGGGAAGGAGGGCCAGCGTTAATTCCAGTTCTGGTTCCTGAAGGAAGAGTGCACGGGGGGAGTCTATTGGTAATGCTATCAGGCACTTCTGGTCTTTTGGCTTAAGTGGCAGCAAAAATGTGACTGTTGCTCCATCCAAACCAGGGAAATCCCACATGACGCCTCACAACAGGATGTAAGGCAGTTTCAGCATTTTCATTTTGGTCTTGCTAGTTGCAGAGATTTTTCTGCTTGTGTCCTCTTTTATAGTTTGTTTAGTAGTTTTGGTGATGAGAAGCTGTTCTCATTCATTTATTTAGATGTTGGAAACTTTCGAAGTATTTTCTTCGACTAGGGGAAATCAGTTGGGCAATGTAGTTGGCCTTTGGAGTCTGGGTTAATGGTGTTTTCTGCCGTAAATATTTGTGCTTTTGTAGGGGTATTCTTAAGAACACGTGATACCATGTGGATAGTCCTTCAGTCAGCTATTCTAGTTACAATAAGTCTTCTGCTACAATCAGATCCCTATTGCAATGCTTCTTTCTTAAGTTATTTGAATTTGATTATTGATTTGGAACCTTTTAATGGCAATTCACTTCTTCTAGTGGCTATGAACCTTGACCCAATCCAGCAGTTTCCTTGGTACTACAAATGATCCTAATAATTCGTAGGATGACATTTTGGTTTTAATACTACTTCATGGCGAACATCATTGGACATCTCCAGAGCTAAATACTGATTATGCTAGATCTTGGTTATGCCTGTTCAGTAAGATCATGATTGGGCTGTTTGACTTTGTGTTTGTCTACAAATTAGCAGAAGTATGACATAAAGTATGTTATGTTGCACATTTCTTTTTTCAAGAATTAATTATTTATTTCTGCTTGATGCATGAAAGTAATTTTCAGAAAGGACAAGCCTCTTTACATTTGTCCCCTTTTAGCTTCTTCCAATTCACAAGAGTTTCAAACATCACTGGTATATGAAACTTGGAATTTGCAGTTCCCTCCTCTTATAGAACCTCACGCTTGAACTTGGCCATCTTAGAGAGCTCATCAACTGCTTCCACCAAGTGATCGAGCCGAGCAACAAATTCAATAAGCAATGAAGTAAAAGTGGCAAGCGACAATGCTGCAGTGCTCTCAAACGCCTGCATTCTGGGAATAAAGTCTGCATTAAACCCTCCTCCTTCAAAATCATCCACTTCTCGGGATGGCCAGGAATATTGCCTTCTTGATTGTTTTCTTATTTTCTCATGGTAAGACTCTGCCTGTGGTGGTGGTGGGAGAGTCCCAGAGCTAGGTGTGTTTTGAGTTGGTGGATTCGAGTTCTGATCAAGCTGGGTGGTGGTGTTGTCAAGCCCTGCCAATTGGTTGGAGAGGTCATAAAGAGTGGACGAGAGGGTGTGAGAGAGCTTAGGAAGTGGCTTGGATGATGAGTTATCAGGAGGAGGGTCATAGTTATTGGATGTTAGGAGATATGAATGCAAGTCTATGGCACGTTGGAGTCTCTCGGTTGAGCTGTGAACCCTTTTCAGCAGACAGGTTTTCAGGCTTCGCTTCATGTTACTCACGTCTTTGCCCAAACATCTAACCAGTTCTGCAGCCTGGCTTGTAGCCTCTCGAATCTCGTTCTGGAATGTGATTCTTAGATTGTAGGGGGCCTAAAAACATATATATTACAATAGTATTGTCAATTATAATAATGTACAGTACAAAATAATTCATCAACAAATATATATATATATATATATATATAGAGAGAGAGAGAGAGAGAGAGAGAGAGAGAGAGAGAGAGTACCTGAATTTCAGAGTGAAGAACACCATGAAGTGCCATAACCTCATATGCACAATATCGTAGAACAGTACCAACTTTAACATATTCTGACCATGGATAGGAGAAGTGTCCAAACCTGCCATGCGGTGGCTCCCATTTAGCAGAAACAGCCTTGAAATAACACCAAGTCAGCAGTATATATAACACAAATCTTGCATTTACATATAATTAAAAAGAAAGAATATCTATATATATATATTTATAATCAACATGAATATATATAATAGTATTATTAGTACCAAGGACTCAAGTTTTGCTGAGGAATTCAATGTGGATTGGCATTTTCTGTAGGCAGGCTCATCTGGAAACTCATCCATGACAGTCTTGGAGAAGTCAGGATGATCCGACCCGTCATCTTCTAAGTACTTCTTAACACACTCTGAAATTAATTGCCCATACATATGAGAATTCTTAACAACAATATAGAATAATATAGAAACCAATATCTAAATTAATATATTAATTTTAATTTTGTTTTTATTCACACACACACACACACACATATATATATCAATATATGTATACTAATTGTTGTATGGAAGAATTAAGAAATGGTTGAGGCTAGCCTTTTTTCATGCATATTGGTTTACCTTCAAGTGAGTCAGCCACTGAATCAAAGCTGCTGACTAGCTCTTTATGTAATTGTTCACCAGCCCATATAGGAAAAATGAGCACATTCACTAAAACTGACACAACTGCTCCAATGGCAATCGAATAAAGCCGATTCATGGCAGTTGTAATCGGATTCCCAATCCGATAGCCAGAAATTATGATCAAACAGTAGGTGAAAAGTATGACCCTGAACCCATACTCGTATTGCACAAGGGATGGCCATAATTTCATAAACGATGTCACAGCCCCTGTAATTATATTAATTAAGATGTTAAGTAAGTTTGAAAAAATATACATCATGGAGGTGGTTCTTTCTTTGGCACAATAATAGACAAAAATAAATAAAAATAAACCAAAGATATCAAATGACTAACTAATTACATTTTAACATAAGAATTCATGTGTTGATTGAATAAAAATAAAATAAAAATAAAAATCAAGTACTTGAAGTCAAATTTAATTATTTAAGAGAGTGAATGTTTTGAATTTACTAAGTATTTCAGTCATTGATAGTAGGCTTAAATAAATATAGCTTCTTATACTGCCTGAGGATATAATAGTATAAGCCTGAGATGGGGATATTAATTATTGTCCTGTAAATTACATCTATCTATACAGAATATTTGGCAAATTTAAGTAACGACTTACCAGTAAGGAAGATGCTGATACCAATTATAATAGGCTCTGTAACTCGACCACTGCTTAAGGCTAACTGAGCAATAGCAATGGCAAAGATTCCAGCAAGCAAGCTTCCAAGTGCTCGATTAAATCCTCGGTTAAATGTTGCACCTTAGAAATTGAATGTCAGATATATATGCATGTAAGCTATAATTCACCAATATAAGCTAAATGTATGCACTTGTTTTTGAATGTAAATAAATGTTTGCTATGCATATATGGTCTAGGTTTTGTGAATGTGTATTTGTGTGTAATATCTCTAAATTGAATGTATATATGATCAGTAATGGGGTGTGTGTGTATGTGTGTGTATATATATATACATATACATACATACCGACGGTATATTCAAACATCATGGCAACAGTGAGAATGGACCAGATGATGTTGGTGCCAAATACTTGATAAGGTGCTTGTAGCAGTATGAGCAAAGACACAAGGAGAACAGCAAGGCCCACTTTCAGAGAGAAAATTACTCTGTTGCTATCTTCTTTGCAGAACTCCCAAACACTCCATATCCAACCTTTGAAGGAGAAATCTGCCTTGCCGGACACTTTCCGAGTTTCCGGCAGTTTAACTTTGGTAATGGAAGGAATGTTGATTTCAAAACTACCCTTCTTGCCATTCATTCTCCAATAAAGTAATATATATATATGCTCTTTTAGACCTATATATATATGTAATGAGCTAGGCCTCTTGAAGGAGGAAGAAAAAGAGCAGTAGTGAGATCAACTGTTGATTACTGAGATGACCAGAGAAATGGTAGAAGAAGAAAGTGATATAAATAAGAGGTGTGGTCGACTAGTTGTTATTGCAACTAGGAGAAGAAAGGCATGTGTAGTCAGGATATGATAAATGGAGAAAAGGAATAGTATGACAATAATAGAAGAAAAGATGGAGTTAAAAAGACATGCATGGATAAGAATTATGCTTAAGCTCAATAATGTTGCAAGGATGGAGAATTAGAATCAAATTAACAAGGCAAGACTACGCGTACGTACGTGCATGATTTTCAATTGTTCTTCTTTTTTCCATCTCGATCAAGGCAGTGGTAATGGTACGGTGGATATTAGTTGTAGTAATTACTACAATAATAATATGAAAATTCTAGTGTACACTTGAGGGTTGATGCTAAGAATAGCAAATTAATATATATACATTGTGTATTAATTATTTTAAATACATAATATAGGTGTTGTTTGGTAAACAATTTTTTTTTTTTTTGGTTTTGTTTTCATTTATGCATGATTGCAGACATCTATACGTAATATTTAAATTTCCTTTTAGATATGCAATTCAATTCATCATATTATTCAATTTATGATTGTCTGTTCGGATACGTTATGCCTTGAACTGGAGGATTCCACTAAATTACCCAGAAATAGAAAAAAGTTGAATTAAAAAGGTTAAAGAATATTACTAGTATTTAAAATAAGAAATTGGAATAGCTTCTATTGAATATATTATAGATGGAGTGGAGAATATTTAGACTAAAAACTTGCATGGAATAGCTCATATGAAGCCTCCTCGATCACTTTCTTCTTCATGTTGGAATATTACCTTGCCTAAGACTGATCTGATAGGCCTAAATTATATATATATATATATATATATATATATATATATATATATATATATATATATATATATATATATATATATATAGTTCGATCATGTGATAAAAGCACGTACAAGTTGTTGAAATCATCACATTGAGAATATGCCTCACTCCTTAATATTCAAACGCTCTCCTTACCTCAGTGTTCTAAGCATTTTATATACACGGTTTTTCCTCGTCTTCAACATTAAAATTATTAGGTATACGATCTCCTTTTCAGTTTTTTTAGCATATATATATATATATTGTTGAGGTATGTGAGATTAGTCTATAGATGACAAAAGTCTCTCTTCAGTCACTTCAGTGTTTAAGATAACTGCAGGAAATCTAAATTAAACTTAGCTAGTTGGCAATTAGCGAATCTGAACTCACTGATGTAACCAGTCCCTGGCAATGATATATGTATGTGTCTGTGTATATAATGTTATCTCTGCACCAAGTTGTGCTTTGGTGCATCTTAATAGCACATATTCTACCAAGTTCTTTCCCCTTACCTGCAATCCCCAAAAAAATTATGGGATTGCCTGAATGTTAATTCAGAAATTACAAGTATTGACTGAGAAGGCTAAGGACGAAAAAAAATCCAATTATATATATATATATATATATATATATATATATATATATATGCCACCAAATTCTGGTGGTGTTTGCCTCACTAATTGCATCCATATAGCTAGCAATACATATATGTAGCATATACTTGTGTCCACAAATGTTGTCATTTGCTATCAAACTCAAATCATCATAGTATATTCACAAGAAAAAAAACACTCAAATCGTCATTCTATATCTTGTGACACTCAAACGAAAACACAAGGGTCCAATCGCACACGCGCACCGGCTTGACCATTTGGTCTTTTTGGTACAATCCGTTTCCTTGCTTTCTCAACGACCAAGTAGGCAACAAACATATGGTATTATGAATACATTAGTCTCATATGCGCATAAATTTAAATTCTTCTTATAGTGAACCATGAAGGCCTATGGGCCAATTAGGAGTCATTGTATAAAAAGAAGATACCATATATAGGAACCCAGGGTTGTTAAGAGAAATGCTAAATGTCATGAAATTATTTCATGAATTTTATCATGAATGATGTGGTAGATAACGTGGAGAGTTAGTATTGGTGGAATTCGGTGACTTTTTGTATGAGCGGAATCCCACCAATATTAACTCTCCACGTTACTTGCCACATCATTCATGATATAAATTTATGAAATAATTTCATGACGTGTAGCATTGCTCGGTTGTTAATAGATCAGATCTGATTGTTAATACCAAAATTTGAGTTTGAATTCGATAATGAATTCAAATATCTAGAAAATGCATAGGCTATGTTTGGCCGCTTGGAATTAGAATTGGTGATCATAAAATCTAAATCAATTTAATTTATGATAGATGATGAAACTTTTTACATTATTCTTTAAAAATATTATAAACTCTACGTCCTGTTTGAATTGGCTTTTGAAAAGCGATTTTCGACTTTTCAAGTTCAAAAATTGTTTTAGAGAGTGTTTGGATTGGTAAGACCGAAGAGTTTTAGAGTTCAAAAAGAGTGCTCAAAGAAAACTGGTGAGTATCAACTTTCTCATTTAATTTTTGCTTCTCTTTTTCTTCAAGTAAAAACTTGGTTTGATTACAATCAAATATAGTACTTCGAATTGTGTTCAAATATCAAAATGAATTACAATAGGATCATGATCCGACCCTTTAACAGAAATCAACTTTAATGAGATTTCTGAGGTGTGAGAAACAAAACATATTGACGAAGTGGAAAGAATTTAATATCAATTTACTGACTGTTTCAAGTCTTGTATTTCCTATTCAAGCATGAATTCATTTACAAAGTCATTAAAGTTTATTAGTCATAATTGTTGCCAGGACGGGACAAACTAAATTTAAGTCTCTTTAAATACAATATAAGGTCATACACATTATTTAATCACACATAATAAAAGTAATATTGGAATAGGTCGATGCAAAACTCTACGTTTATTTTCAAGGTTGAGAACTCATTTGGATTATCTATTTGCTTTCGTTAATATGCATAGTATTTCCATTTTATTTGTCAATGAGATTGATCTATTTATGCAAAAAAAAAAATAGAAGGAAAACCATTATAAGTGTTTGATTACATGGAACATAGCAGTGAAAAGTTAACCTCAAGGGTTGGCTTAATTGGTAAAGTCCCTTGGCTCTAGTGTCTCAAGAAGCATCAGGTTTAACGTTCAACTCGTCTTGAATGCAAATAATTCTTTGGAGTCAACTTTCACAAAAAATTCCGTGACTTACCCAGCCTGGGGTGGAGAGACGCTCTTCCTGAATCCTAGAGATTAGTAGAGGCAAAGCCTTGAAAATCCTGATTAATCTAAAAAAAGCATAGCAGTGAAAAGTTGAAAATAAATCTTGACTTTCACATTATCTTAGTTAAATGATACACTCCCCACTTTTCCCCATTTTAATTTTTAATAATTAAAATAACAAAACTATCCTCAAAAGCGGAGTACATAAATGGTTTTTGAAATCAAATAATGTGAAATGATATTTACACTCAGTTTTTCCCACTTAATTCTTTTAATAAATTAAACAGCAAAGTTACCCATAAATGTAAGATAAGTGGTTTTTGGACTAAGCATGGTAAGATTGTGATTGTATTTTTGGAGGACAATTATATCATTTTCTTTTTAAAAAAAAAGAAGGCAAGTTAAGAATGAGATATTGTGAATATAGTTTCATATTATTGTCATCCTCTTTATCATTATCATTCTCGTCTTATTCTTATGTAAATTTGGTCGGTCACATCAATTCTTTTTTCCATTCTATTCTATTACAAGTTATTTTTTCTATTAGATTTAATTTTTTAAAACTATTACTCATAACTTTATTTCATTTTAGTTTTAGTCCACCTCTCATTCTCTTGCTTTATATACAAATTAATCTTTCTTATGTCACTGCATATATTTATGTCATTTCATATCATATTATACTCAAATTAGTATTCTACCCTTACTATTTCAATTTTTGTCATAAAATCCATTTATGTATTTAAGGAGAAAATTATTGAGTATCTTAAGATATGGATAAAAATAAAATATAGAGCGTTATTTAAGGAGAAATTATAGAGCACTATCTAGGATTCCCAGCGATTATTGGAAGATCGACAGAGCATTCAAGTTTTTGGAGAAAAAAGGGTTCTTAAAATCCAAGGGTGGAAGAGCAGTTTTTTTTGTCATTTGGAAGGCGTGAAGTCCATAGGGATGGCAATAGTGCATCCCATGTCGTAGCTCAGTATGCTAATGGGCTTATGAGATCTAGTCTCTTGCCTTGAAAATAAGAAAGAAAAAGATATCAATAATATAGGTTGCACTCTATTATTACATACTCCAGTATCTATATAATTTATATATATTTATTTATCTAAGACTAAAATTTTATGCATATCCTATTGGGGTGTGGGGTCCGAGAATCTCAAAAACATGATTTTGATTTAAGATTTTTAAGCCCCAAAGTCCTATAAATAATCAACTGCAACTTATATATGGAAGTATATTTATTCCAAACAAATTAAATCCTTGGACTTCGTTTGGATTGATGGAATTGAAAGAAAATGAATAATGATTTTTACATTTTGTTTGTTATTAATGAAAAAAAAGAAAAGATAATGAAAGATTTGGGGGCATAACTTCACCATCCAAATATCTTTTTTCTGTTCTTCCGAATGTCCCACATTTGAAGAGAAAGAATAACACTCAAATGAAATTTTCATAATGTCAAAAATAACTTTAGCAAAATAGAAGAAAATTTAATAGACATTTGATTTAAAGAGTATAATAATAAATTAATTAAAATAGTTTATTTTCTTTTGTCACATAACTAATGTGTTTTTTCCTCCTATTTATCCAAATGAAACCTTGGATATTCAAAAGATATTAAACTTTTTATTAAATAAATATTAAATGTATGATTAGTGAATCATATGAACCTACTAGGACCCACAAATTATATTTCAAAAGATCTTGACCCACATTTCAATCCCCTCAACTATTATATAAAAGAGTAAATAACACCGATCTTATTTGAGATTTCATCAATATATACTTAATCTTGACTTTTATTATAACTCTAGATGTATTTCGTTAATTATTTTTTTGTAATTACAATTCTATCCTTATTATATATATTATATTTTATTAAAATAAATATGGTATATGTCTTTGACCATTAACGACTATTACCATAAAGAAATACCGTGTAACAAATATACAAACCAATATAATTTGACCAAATATATATATATATATTTTTGACACAAATAAAAAATTAGTGTAATTTATCCTGTATAAAATAGACCACGGCCTCTAATACTCATCATGTGCACAGTAACCCCACCAACTTCAAGGGCTTTTGCGTTATTTAAAAATCACCCTCGTTTTCAGACACCCAGACCGAACCGTCACATGATATGTACTACCATATATTGTCCTCCACAATTTCCTACATTTTGACTTTGTTTGAGACCGAAGACTCAAAATCCATGGGTAACTGTAATGGCTTACCCTCCGCCCAAAACCAACTCGGCCCTGACGCCGCCGGCGGAGCTGATGGTTCCACCTCCTCACCACCTCCACCATCCAACGGCCTCAACATCCACCCCTCCCAACCATCGCCATCACCATCACATCAAAAACCTTCATCTTCCGCCGCCGTCCCGCCCCCGCCCTCCAGCGTCGGACGCGTCCTCGGCCGGCCAATGGAGGACGTCCGCTCCACCTACATTTTCGGCCGCGAGCTCGGCCGCGGCCAATTCGGCGTGACCTACCTCTTGACTCACAAACTGACCAAAGAGCAATTCGCCTGTAAGTCCATCGCCACTCGCAAGCTCATCAATAGAGACGATATCGAGGACGTCCGGCGAGAGGTCCAGATCATGCACCACCTCACCGGCCACCGCAACATCGTCGAGTTAAAAGGCGCGTACGAGGACCGCCACTCGGTCAATTTGGTGATGGAGCTTTGTGCCGGCGGTGAGCTCTTTGATCGGATCATCACAAAGGGACACTACTCCGAACGTGCCGCGGCTGATCTGTGCCGCCAGGTCGTAACTGTTGTGCACAACTGCCATTCCATGGGAGTGATGCATAGGGATTTGAAGCCCGAGAATTTCTTGTTCTTGAGCACCGATGAGAAATCACCGTTAAAGGCCACTGATTTTGGTCTGTCAGTGTTCTTCAAACCAGGTATTAGTTCTAATCTATTGATGCCAAATATATATGTATGTGTGTATCATTTTGATCTCCTAGTCTATGTTTATATCATCCGTATAAAGCTCTGATTGAACTTCGAACTAGTGTTTTGTGAAGATTGAATTGATAAGATGAAACGCGATAGGGTTGTGTTTGTCTATTTAATTGTGTTTTGTTGTGGTTTTCGAGTGATTTGGTATGACTTTTATTTGCTGATATAGTGATCGTTGTTTCTTTTTGCTAGCTGATATTGTCCACATTTATTCGGGCATTGATAATCTAACGAAAACACTTCAAAACCAAAAGATTACTCAAAACAATCATTTTCACTACCTAGGATAGATAATCCAATATGATAGAGAGATAGACGTTGATATAATTAGTAGAATTGCCCAAAACCAAAAGATTACTCAAAATAATCATTTTCACTGCCTAGGATCGATAATCCAAAATGATAGAGAGATAAATAGTGATATAACTAGTAGAATTGGAGTGGGTTGGGCAAAATAGAGACAAGCTAGTGGGATATTATGTGATAAAAGAATCACATAGGCTAAAAGAAAATTTAATAAAGCCGTTATTAGACCAACTATGTTGTACGGAGCATAGTGTTTGGCCCTAAAAAAGAAACAAGAACAAGTCTTGAGCGGAGATGAGGATGTTAAGATGGATGTGTGGAGTGACTAGAAGAGATATGATCAATGAAAGTGTGAGAGAATTATTAGGTGTAACATTCATTGGTGAGAAAATTAGAGAGAGTAGGATTAGGTGATTTGGACATATACATCGGAGACCTAGAGACACCGGTCAAATGGGAGAGACTAGTTGTAATAGAAGCTAAGAAATGGAGAGGGCGACCAAAGATAACATGGGATAGTGTTATTAAAAATGACTTTAAAAAGTTAAATATAGTAGGTGAAATGGAATGTAGTAGAAAATATTAGAGCGAGAGAATTCATGTGGCCAACCCCATTCATGTGGGATTAAGGCAAGGATAATGATGATGATGTCTACATTTTTTTTCTTCTGGTAAATAATGTTTACTACATTTAAGACTGAGAGATCTATATAATTTTCTTCTATCCATGAATTAAGTACGTATTCGTAATGAAATGGAAATTATGTAATATTCTTTTAATAATACTTGGGAAGAGTAAAAGGAAAATTATTTACCGAAAAAAAGAGTAAAAAGGAAAATTCTTGGAAAAATAAAAGAAAAGGAATGTCAATTTAACTTTGAAAACAAACAAATTATTGCATGTCTGAGGGGAGTGCTCCATTCTATTGTTAAAAATTAATGTGAAACCTCCTAAAGCTGACGGAGAGGAAGTTATGAACATTCGCGCACGAACAAGATAACAACTTTGAATCCACAAAGTTAAAAGAAAATTGTAAAGCAATTGATATATTATTCATAGATTGATTGATTTATACCCTATGGCAATTCATATATTTATAATAGAGAAATTTTAATCTAGGAAACCTAAAAATAAAAGGAAACTTGTAGAAATCCTGATCCAAATAGGAAAAGTAAATCTATTTTCAAAAGAAAACGAAGATAAAAGAAAATTAGCACCAAAATTAAACTTTTTCTAAAAAAAATATTACAATCTACTAAAATGAAACCTACTAAAATTGTCCTACATCAATCTCTCCCACTTCAAAAGAACTCGTCCTCGAGTTCGGCTACGGATACTCATCATATACGAGTATGAATAATATTTCAATCCATTGAGGAATTAACCTTGATACTTTGTAAACTTCTTCGGTCATGATAAGGAAAATCCACACAGTGAAATAACATGTTCTGTTCTCGATGTGCTTCACCAACAAGATCATCCAAATTAATAGACACAGAATGACTCAAGAGGTCTATCTCATTATAAACTTGAATGGCCAATTTTTTTGACAAAGGTAAGGAAAGCACCTTTTCACCACAACTAGGAGATGGTTGTGTTAAGATAACAAGTCCGTGAATTGTACCTGGAAGTTGGCAATTCACTAGCACCATATTAATGAAGCAAGAGGGTACAACTGCCTTAGGTCTGCAAAGGGAGCAGTACAAACTAAAACAGATATCACAAATAATGGTCAAAGATCCAAAAGCTGTAAGATCTTCAATTTTTGTCTTTTTGCGTTGCACACCTTTAATGGGCCCTTTTTCTTTAAGCAAAGATGTGTTTATATCTTGCTCCAATTGAACATTGGGAAGGCATGCCAACAAAACGTCTTGCCAGTAGCTTCACCATCAAGTTCTAGTTTAATCAGATTTCCAATGCAAATCAAATTATCCCTCTCACCTTCAAGCTCTTCCAAGTTGTTCTCATCCTTATCCTTTAAATATGGGTTTAAGTGATTATTGACGTTTGCCTTGTTGGGAAATTCGTAACCTACCGTGATCAAAGTGAGACCGTCTTGGACAAACTTTTCTTGCCACTTAGATTCATGGATCGAGCCTCCACTGTACAACTTCTCATCAATGCTAGATATACCCACCTTATTCCCACGTATATGTGGTGATAAGTTTATTATGACACTCTCATCATCTTTCCTTCTATTTTGATCAACTGGACCTGAAATGAATTTTTGATTCTTTTTCACGATAGAATTTTGGATGCTCAACCTTGTAATATTGTCACCTTTATTCCTACAATCTGGAACAACGTTAGTAGACCCAGTAGGAATATTATATTGGGGTGCTTGAAAGTTGACCGTAGCATCACGTTTAGTGGTAATAGCATTGTCAATAAGACCACTCAATGAGTCATTGGCAGCATATATGGTTGATGAAACAGAATTTTCACAATTAGATGTGGCTATGTTATCATAACTAAGAGTTTTCTCCATATATTTATGATTCTCTTGCCGGCAATTCTGATATTTGTCATATATTATTTGCTCATGATTTGGTGGTAGAAATTTAGCTTTTATTAACCTTTGCATCTTGTACCACGATCGCACACGTTGTTTTCCTTGCCTCATCTGGTTAGTTTGTGTCTGATCCCACCAAGCTGAAGCACATCCTTTAAATTTGAAGGCTACAAGCGGAACTTGCTTGTATCAAAATACTCAAAAAATTCTTCAACTTCTTCAAGCCAAGTCAAGACTTCCTCAATAATAAAACTTCCACGAAAAATGAGTAGATCAAGTTTTCTTTGAAACTCATGATTGTCTAGATATCTAGAGACTCTGTCACGTCTACCTCGATCACGTCGATCAGCTGTAACTCCTCTGAATCCAAACTCTTCATCATTGAAATAATCCTCACAGGCTGGAGGCCTACGCGGATATATAGGAACATAACTCATGTTCGGTTGGCCATGAGGAACATTGTCGGCGCGAACCCGAACTGGTTCACGAGCCTGGTTGCCACCAATCCCAACATACGTTCCATCCGTCCAAACTGATGTTCCTGAGCTTGCATGGTTGCCTAAGGGGCCTTCACTCTGCAATCATCGTCAACAAAGTGGGTGCTACCAAAACAACTAATTGCCATTAGACCAGGGTAAATCAAGGCTCTGATACCAACTGACGGAGCGGAAGTTATGAACGTTCGCGCACGAATAAGATAACAACTTTGAATCCACAAAGTTAAAAGAAAATTACAAAACAATTGATATATTATTCATAAATTGATTGATTGATTTATGCCCTATGGCAGTACATATATTTATAATAGAGAAATCATAATCCTAACAGTACTAGGAAATTTAAAAATAAAAGGAAACTTGTAGAAATCCTAATCCAAATAGGAAAAAGAAATCTATCTCCAAAAGGAAACTAAAATAAAAGAAAATTGGTACTCAAAATTAAACTTTCTCTAAAAAACAATATTAAATATATATATAGATATATATAATATGAAACCTACTAAAACTGTCCTACATCAAAAGCATTGACACTAACTTGTTAACATATGAGCATTTTTCTTTACATCTTTATAAAATGTGTTTTGGTAATTGATACTTTTAAAGTTGCTAATACCACATGCATATTGCTGTGGTGAATCTGTTCATGCATCCTAATAATGCAGTTATTATAAAAATAACTAAAAAGATGAATCATCTGGTAGAATCAGGAGTCCTCTCAAACAAGCCTTGCAAATTTTAAATACTCTTTTTTGAGTAAATATTGCACTAACGAAAATATTTAAGCATTTTGTATCCGGTAAAAATTGAGTGCATAAATAAATTATTTGGCAATGGAATTTATTGCATGGCTTCTATTTTACCCCATTTTACATTAGGGGTGACCACGGTTCGGATTAGGCACTAAACCTAATCCGAACCGTGGTTCACGGATTGATTAAATTCCAATCCGAACCGAACCATGGTCAAACCTAATCCGAACCGAACCGTTAGAAAACGGATTGGTTCGGTTCGGATTGACGGATTGAACTTACTCAATATTCAATAATAAATACAATTTCAATAATTTGATTAATGTGCAAAACTATAATAAAAACTTAAAAGAATAATATATTTAAATTTAAAACTAGTGTATAACTGTATTCTATATATATTTATATATCATTATATCATATAAATTATAAAATATATTTATAAATATTCGGATTAGCCATGGTTTGGCCACGGTTCGGATCGGATTTTTCAGGCACCAATCCGTGAACCGAACCGTTGCCAACGGATTTGCAGTTTTAAATCCACAACTGAACCATTAATAACGGATTAGCCATGGTTCGGATTCACGGATTTTTTGAACACCCCTATTTTACATGGACTACTCCTAAATACATGAAGCGCCCACGTGGGATACACGACAGTCACACGTGGATATGAGATATGGGTCCTACATCATTAGCTTGGACATGCACCTAAAAACCATATCTAATAATACAATTTTATTAAGTTATTTCTAGAAATAAATGAAGGGCCTATTTTGAACACTGGGACTTAAAATATTATATTAATTATTAACTTTTGAAAATAAAATAAAATTATTAAATAACATGGTGTGAAGGACCTATTTTGAATACCGACACTTAATAATATTATATTCACTCTAAAAAATAAAATAAAAATATTCAATAACATGAATAATTAGCCATCTCTATGTGTCCTTTTTGGAGATTTTATACATCCAACACTTGGACATATTTCTGCACGTACTCAAATTCATGTATCAAGTACATGTAACATAGATTTCACGTAATGATATATATTAACAACTTTGGTTTGTTTAAGAGTTTTTTTAAGATTAGATCATAATTCTCTGATAGGTAAGGTTTGGAAAAATTAAATGTAGCATGGGTGGAAAAAATCATCTCTAAGAAAAGAAAACTGTCTTTCTATCCCCTTGCTTGGTTGAATATGAAGGAAAGGAATGAGGAAGTGAAAGTGTGTTCCTTGTTTTTATTATTATAAATAAGGAAGTGTATTTTTTTAAGCCCAAAATCATAAGGAGGCTGTTTCCTTTTTTCCTCTTGTTCATGTTTGGACAACAAGAATATGTTGCACTAGGAGGGAGAATGCTTTCTTTTTTCCATTCCCTCCTACTAAATTGCGGAAGCTTTATTTATCTTCTTTTTCCTTCACCCCTTTCTGTGTCCTCACTCTTCCGTATTTCCAAAAATAAATCCATAAAATAATTTTATATATATCATCTATTTGTGATCATCAACATAAATATCATGGTGAAACAAAATCTTTACTTTGAGTTTTTTTTAATGCTTTATGGCATTTGAGATTTACCCTTCACTGCACAGTATGTGTGTGTATTGTTTGAGTTGCTTAAATCACTGCTTCTAATAACTCCTTGTTCTCCTATGGAACCCCACCTCAGAGATTTACCCTTCACCACACAGTATGTGTGTATTGTTTGAGTTGCTTAAATCACCCCTTGTAATAACTCCTTGTTCTCCTCTAGAACCCCACCTCATCCCTTCCGCTCTTTATTGGTAATCATGTGCCATACTCTCTTCCTCATTCTCACTAAGATCTTTATCATACAATTCACAAGTAATTATGAAGGCCAAAATTTTGATGTTCACTCTGCTGAAAAAATCTTCAAGTTAGTCCTTGCCTTCAAATCTATTTGGTTGTCAAAGCATCCTCATTACAATTGAAGTTTCATCTACATTGGGGCTTAGTTGTAAATGGTAATGTTTTTAATGTTATTTGTGGGTGCAGGAGATGTATTTAAAGACCTTGTTGGAAGCGCATATTATGTAGCTCCTGAAGTACTCCGTCGGAATTATGGTGCTGAGGCTGATATTTGGAGTGCTGGGGTGATCTTATATATATTGCTCAGTGGGGTCCCACCTTTCTGGGGAGGTTTGTATCTTATTTCTTGATGAGGAGATCATATCTAAGAGAACTTTTATTTATTTATTATTATTTCCTTTTTTCCTTTTCCTTGCCAATAAACCCAGCTCGTGTAATACATGTACTTGGTTCCACTGCTTTCTAGGTGGTAAGCCCGAACTTGTTAACAGTTGGAAAATCTGTCTACAGCTAGACTTCAATGTCTGACTACAAAATGGTTGCTAACAAGGAAATAAGCTTTATACAAATGGGATATTAGAAGTTCTGCATAATGTTTTTCTTTTATTTTATGCTCTGATGGAAATACCTTGCGATATATTGGTCTGGATAATAATCCTGTTTGCAGCATGGAGAGAGAGATTAAGCGGATATGGCCAAACCACCGCCTAAAACTGGTTAATTATAGCCTAACAGTTGCAATCTTGTTTTTTTGCCTTTTCTTTCTCATGCAGAGAATGAGCAGGGTATCTTCAATGCTGTTTTACGGGGACATCTTGATTTTTCATCCGATCCTTGGCCATCTATTTCTGGTAGTGCCAAAGACCTCGTTAAGAAAATGCTAAGGGCTGATCCCAAAGAAAGGCTTTCTGCACTGGAAGTATTAAGTAAGTTTCACCCTGGAAAAATTGTGACACACAAGTAAACAATGGCCTCTCGGTGTCTATAGAATCAAAATGGACTAATTATTCATCTCTATTGCACTAATATTGTAATGATTTTGCCAAACATATCGAAATATATTCTCTTTTCAACTGATAAACATGCTAGGGAAGATGAGCATTCCATTAAACTCCAGTAGGTTCTAAACAAGTTGTTTAGAATGTCAGGGAACATATTGTGTAACATTTAATGTGTATCCTATGGGGAAATGTGTAACAGCTTTCCTATCATTCTGTTGATTAGAGAATGAAGCTCACCTACTTAATATAACGCAGATCATCCATGGATGAGAGAAGATGGGGATGCATCTGATAAGCCTATTGATATTGCTGTCTTGTCTAGAATGAAGCAGTTCCGGGCAATGAACAAACTAAAAAAAGTAGCTCTAAAGGTGAGGGGAGCTTCTACTACTTTTGTTGTTTCTATATCCCCTCCTGAATCTTTATTGATTTTATCTTTCTTTTCTGGTTTTGATATACTCTTGAAATAACTAGGGTTCCTTTATTGTGCTTGTAGGTAATTGCAGAAAATCTTTCCGAAGAAGAAATCATTGGCTTGAAGGAGATGTTCAAATCCATGGACACAGATAACAGTGGAACAATTACTTTTGAAGAGTTGAAAGCTGGTCTTCCAAAACTGGGTACCAAGCTCTCCGAGTCAGAAGTGAGGCAGTTGATGGAAGCGGTATTATCTCCAGCTTTCCTTTCTTCTTATTTTATCTCCAAGGCTTCTGGGTAATTCCGGTTTATTACTCTTTTGGCCCTGCTTATATATGCAGAATGCTGCAAGAGGCTCATCATCCTCTTGGAGCCAGTCATGATCAGTTAGCCTTATGTCTAAACTATTCAACATGTTGATCACCCAAGTGGATGACAATCATGACATATAGCTAAAGCACCTCATGGGTCTAAAACTGTCAAGCCACCATTTGCACAAAATATTTAAGACGTTAAGGAAAGGCCTTACATTGTATATATCAAGCTCTAACACAATTCCTCACATGCGGCCCTATCTCGCATGGGCATTGTCAAGCAATGTACATACTTGCACACCAAACAAAGAAATATAATGGGTAGAAAATGCAGAAGTGGAGTCTTGAAACCCAGAAGGTTCAGATATCATGTTAAAGAATTGTGTTAAAAGCTTAACATGTTAAGGAATGGGTCCAACATTGTATATCAAGCGCGAACAAACCATCTAATCTGGATATATATTGGAAGTTAATGGGTTAACAATTAAATTTATGATAGCTATTGATAACATGCAAATTGAAACAGTTCACAAATTTTAGCAGTTGATCTGAATATGCAGTAAGATCAACTAGTCATCCCAATTACTTGGGATGCGCTGCATGGATTCTATTTTGCAATCTAATTTTATCTCGGACCACACTGGATAATGATATTTAATTTTTTCTTGGACCATATTTTCTGCCAGAATCCAAGGAGTCCAAGCCATCGAGTATAGTCTTTGTTCATGTTCTTTTTGCCTTATTTTCCTTCTTCTTGTAGCACCTTCAATTTGAACCAAATTTCCACCTTCTGGTACAATGACATTATCGGTCACTCCTTACAATTATTTTGTCACCTTGTTCTTAATAATTGGTGCTAACTCTAGTTTCTTACTGATTCACGGGACATTGCTTGATTTACTTAGCATTTAATGTTATATAATTTGTCTGTTCACATACTTCCCTTTAGCTCAAAAGGTATCTATAAGTCGCTTAATTCTCCTTAAGTACTTCTCCACTTCATCTCTTAATTATAGAATGTGATGGTATTATGGCATGGCAACATGAGCTGTCAGCTCTGGATTTATTTTTTATGTAGCTGCATTCTCCTCTGCAGCTGCCTTTGGATAAACTATATTGGGTGTACACCTAAGCATTTTCATGATCTATTCCAAAGTTCAACTAAATTATCTAAATGGGCTGCTTTTCAGGCGGATGTGGATGGAGATGGAACAATTGATTACATTGAATTTATAACAGCAACTATGCACATGAATCGAATGGAAAGAGAAGACCACTTATACACCGCCTTTGAATATTTTGACAAGGACAAGAGTGGGTCAGCTTCTTCTCGAACGTGTTCTTATCATATTTTGTTGCATAATTACAACAGTTCCTATTTCCTAGTTTGATGTAAATATAATTATGGCACCGATTGTTAAGTATCTTATGCTTCACCTGTCTTGGCTTTTCAGGTACATCACAATGGAAGAATTGGAGCAAGCCCTTAAGAAGTATAATATGGGTGATGAGAAAACCATAAAAGAGATCATTGCAGAAGTTGACACAGACAATGTATGCTTTCTTTCTATTTTATAGTACTAGTATAAAAATGCTTATCTACCTTTTCCTATTCTTTTCGAATATGATTATAAATCGGAAAATATTGAATACTTTGGAAAGTCTTCGTGTTGCACCCCTTTGGAAATACTACATGCTAATGATAGGAAATATTGCCATTGGAGGGTTCGGGATGTGGCCCATGCTTTAATTTTGATGATGCTCTTGCTGATCTTGTGAACCATATGGTCCATGTGATTCTTCAATGACAAGCACATTGACACAGCATAAAGTTGAAATTTACTAATATAAGGCCTTCAATGCTTGTGTGTTACACCCAAAGCCTGTGACCTAGTGGTATCACCTCTCCTTTCAAAGTGAAAGGTAGAGGGTTTGAGTCTTCCAAGAGTATTGTGAGAGTTTCTTTGCCAGGAAAAAAAAATGCTTGTCAATGAAGGGCCTGTTTGGTTCAGTTTTCAAAGACTGAAAATGTAAAACCGTTTTTAGGGTCAGAAAATGTCACAGAACAAATTTTCATCTTTTTTTTTTTTTGTTTTTCAACTCTTTGAAAACACAAAACAATTGTTAAAAAGGGTGAACCAAGCAAGTGGTCTCTGATTGAGCACAGCGCATTTTATGAAGTTAACAATATAATGTGAAATATACCCTTGTTGAATGTCACTGCTTTTCTGAAAGAGTTGATTTTCTGAAATCGATTGCCAACAGTTGTTAATGTGAACTCATGTGAGAGCTCCCTCATATAGTTTTTATCTTCCAAAAATAATTCACTATACATGCCAACTCAAACATGTTTTATTTTAGTGCAACAACTAGGGCTGCAAATGAACCGAGCTGTTCATGAACAGCTTGTGCTCGGCTTGATTAGAGCTCGGTCAAACTCATTTGCTTAGCAAATGATCCGAGCTTGAGCTTTGTTTTTTTGAGCTCGTTGAATAAATGAGATGAGTCTGAACAACTTATTGCTCAGCTAGTTAGATTCGTGAACATATTTACGAACAAATGTTCTTGAACATGCTTGTTAAAGCTTGTGACTAGGACTCTTTTATTAGGGATTGTTTGGATTTGTAATTAATTTTTGTCCTTATCAATCTAAGTCTCAAGCTCAAGTTTGAGCTTGAAATTGGTTAAATGAGCCGAACTTGAGCACAATGAGTAATGTTCAAGCCGAGCTTTAACACTAATAATATATGAAATGGACTCGAGGTCGAGTTTGATTGTAAAGCGGGAGCTTGAACAGGTCAAAGCTCAGCTCGGCTTGTTTGGAACCCAGGAAATAACAATACCATTATTTCCCTGTTTGACATTATGTAATCCAACAACTCTGATACACTCTGTATCCTGATTTATGTACTGTTCTAAAACATGCCCATATTTCATGATATATTTGGTTCTTCACAAATAAGGTATTCCTCAATTCTTTTGCAGGATGGAAGAATCAACTACGAAGAGTTTGTAGCCATGATGAGGAAAGGCAACCCAGAGTTGGTCACAAATAGACGTCGCAAGTAGTATCCAACATGATTCCCATATTTTGCTGGGTCAAGCTCATGATTTGTTTTAACTCGGGATCATTTTGTGATTGAGTTCACAATCAGTTCACCCACCTTGAATCACCTAATAGTTCTGCTTTCTGGAATGGTTTGTGTTTTTGCGTAAATTTACGCTTTACACAAAAAATGGCTGGATTACCCAAGGTTGGTGGATTTTTTAGGTCCTTGCTCCTTTTCTTTCCCCCCCCCCTTTTTACTGGTCAGATCCTGAAATGTTTTGAGTGGTTATAAGTATATAACCATATATAAATTAGGCTACGTTGAAGGTTATGCAAGTGAAACAGCCATTTTGCCAACTTGTCCATCAGTGAGAAGCAAGCAATAGAAAAATCAACAATGGATTTGCACTATTTTTAAGTGCATGTTACATTTTGATATTGTATTACAGTTGAATGGAAGCTCCTTTTTCTTTAACCAGATCTGTGTGATCATATTTTGACTGGCAATGGTTTGTGGTTTTTAATTAAATTTTGACCGGAAGCTTTAGGATCTCAACATTCGACTGAAAAAACAGGGATGGCCATTCTCACCATTAAGATTGTAAAGAGCTAGATCACCCTATGAGTGGAGCTTTAGATCAAGAAATGAAGAACACATGGCGCGTGCTTGAGAACATAAGAACAAGTTTCGGACAGGCAATTGAACCGTGCTTTGAAGAAATTTCAGAGGACTTAACAGTGGCCGTTGGGCCAATTTATTATGTGCATTTAGATAACCTAACAGTTGTATGTTGGGCCGATTTATTATCAGCATATAGAAGAGGACATCGAGTGGCCTTCATCCAGTACACCACCAGAGAGAAGCTTGGTATTGGTGTTTTCAGTGTCTCCACCTGATCAGCAACCACCGCCACCACTAGTAACACAACCTCCTCCGCCACCTCAGCTAGAATTCTAACAAATTAAACTCATTTGAGTACACAAAGTGGATGACTGTTTAGTTTATCCATTAAATTTCAAGTATACATCAAGTGGTAGAGAGTTTAGAGGCTTGTGATAATAAAATTGATTGGAGTTTAGTCCAATATTTCTTATTTCAATCAGCTCAATCTATCGATGAATGAATATCACGGGGGTGATTGATTAGCTTGGATACTTTCAATAAAATTCAAGTATAAATCAAGGGTGATGAGACACTTGTAATAATAAAATTGATTGGAGTTTAGTCCAATATTTCTTATTTTAATCAGCTCCATCCATGCGATGGAACAATATCAGGAGTAATTGGACTATCGAGAACTGTTCTATTCAACAACTAAGGTGACAACTGTCATGATGAGAGTGCCTTATTATGCAGTTTTCTTTAAAAAATTCATCAGTGATTGGTACTTTTTTTTCATAAAAACTAATTATAGTGTAGATTTAACAAATATATCATAAATACCTCCCATATTTTATATTATTTTATAAAGTGAAATCTCTTCGTAAATAAGTTTCAATTTTAACCTCTCAATTTCACAACTGAAATTCTATTGTTTATATAGGCTGTTAAAAAGTGAAATTAAAAATAGTTTTCCTTTCTCAGTATAAAAATATAAAAAAAAATAGACGAATTTAGTTGCTCTTTATAATAAATACCCTTGGAAACGAATTTCTATCCACTCGACAAGAATCCAAAACAATTCTCTTTTCAACTTTACGTGTAGTTGGTGTTTTACGGATCACCTCTCAAATGGGGGAGGGAGGGAGTCTGTTAGTAGTGCTGGAAAGTAGTGTATCTAATACTCCCTCCGTCCCATAATTTTTGGGATATTTGAGGATTTCAACTTTTTATGGTGGAACTCACTTTTTAGTGTAATAATACATAAATTTACATATTAGTCCTTGTTTAAAAGTTAGTATTATTATTATAGGGTAATGCTATTTAGATAGAATTCGTAGGCAGAATTCATAGACAGAAAGTTTTACATTAATTGGATGCATGTAGTGAGTGTTTATGGTGGAGCCTACCACATGCATCCAATAGATATAAAACATTCTGTCTATAAATTCTGCCTGAATAGCATTACCCATTATTATATGGTGGACTCAACTTTTAGAATAGTAGAGTTTGGAAAGGGTAGTTTATGAATTATATAATCTATTTTAAAAAATGAACATGTATTTTGGGACATCCCAAAAAAAAATAGTGAACTAAAATTATGAGACGGAGGGAGTACTTTCTATTATCAGGTCGTGTTCATCATTTTTACCTTAATTACCAATGAATATGAATAGGTTGGTCGACTTTCTATTATCAAGTGTTTCGATTAATGATAATTGTTATTTCCTAAAAATAGAAAGTTTTCTGTAGTTAGGTACGGGGTACGGTGTTCCGGGTTGTTGGATATTTTTACGGGTTTCTCACTCTAAAATTTCTTCGTATAAAGCAAACTGAACTGTTCACTAACTGTTGTATGTCACACTTCTCTAATGCATAAACTCGGTGCTTTTCTTCATCAACAGGCTCCGACCAATCCATGTTGAGCCTCATGTTGAGCTCTTGCTCTCACTCTCACTCTCTTGTTCAACGCCCCACCCTTCTACCCTCCTCCTCTCCAATTAGGGTGTCAAACCCTCGTCGTACTTCACTGCCACGCCAACGCAGCTTTCGGGTCTCTCAATCTCCTTCCCAGTCTTCAACGAACGTAAGCAATTATAAAACTAAAATCTATGTGTTTCAACTATTAGCTATCCGTTTATGTTGGTTTTGCGTTGTTGTTTGGAATTAAAATTGCTATATCTTACGTATTAGTTTGAAACTGATTAAAGAAACTGATTAGATTTAGCTAACGTGGCGTTTGGAAGCATGGAATTGATGCCTTCCAATTGAAATTGGGGGAAAATTGGCTTAAATTTTGAGTTATTTTTCATCCAATTACAATTCCAAAGCACCCACTCCATGCTACTAAACATGGCTCGAGTTTGTTCTGCTTAGTAGCGAATTGATACATATGCATACACACACGCGCGCACATCTATATGTAAATATATACTACAATTTTATGTGTATATTTGAGATCTACTTTTATTTGTTTGTATTGCAGAAATGGAAAATATCGTGCTTTAGGCAGGAAGAATTTTCTTCTGGAGCCCCAAAGCCTGACTTTCTTGGAGATGCTTCAGAAGAAAATTTACTGAAGCAAGAAATCGATAAACCAGGTGTTACAGAAAGGGACTGGCTTTCAAGTGTTCGAGAGGTAAATATATGTTTTTTAAACTTATTTAATTTTGGTTCATGGTCCTGTTATATTAATTGGTTGGTCCTGTTAATAGACTAGAAGGGTTGCAGCTTCTTTATCAGAATTGTTCATTTACTGCCAATTTCCTGTGTGGCCTTAAATGGGTGCAGAAGAATACGTTTACAATGCAATCAAAATGGAGATGTATATAGTTGATGCATGCACTGGCAAGCTTAAGTTTGCATTAAGATAATCAATACTTCTATGGTTATACCATGCTATCAGCACGTCTCGACAGTTCCAATATCTCTACATATTATGACTCTTTAATATTGAAATTTAGCTTATTTATGATAGCACAACGGGTACAAATATTACTTGTACTGGAAATCAGTTTTCTACACAATCACTTGATATTCTGCTTACTTGAGGACTGAGGTTAGTGGGAATTGTGAAGCATAGGAGATCTTTACTTTGGGTCATAGTTAGATTTTTTAATACATTTTCCACTTTATCTTTAGAAAAAATAGTTTATTTCGGATCCCTTTAGTATATTTCAGATTCCCATATGATGATAATCTTTGCTTCATAGGTAAAATTAAGCATACAGTTGAATAAAGAATGGGAGTGGGCATGTTCAACATAAAACAATTAGGAGAATAGCTTGGACAAGTAAAATATATATTTCGTACAGAATTTTTGAATTTGCTTTGTTTAGTTGCCAAGAAAATGAAGCACATAATTAAAAACAAAATTAGATCTCTAACTTTATTTGTCATTAAATACTTGAGAATTCCATTTATTTTCTTTTTTTCCTTCTTTTCCTCTGCCGTCATATTAAATGGAGTATTCTGTTGTCTTTCAGAGAGATGGCTGAGTGGTTGATAGTTATTGGAAATGATATCACTTGTGACAAGAAGGAATTTATAACTATTACTATGACCCAACTGTTTATGGTGTTACTGTGAAATAAACTATTAGCATATCATGGAACTAGTTGGATTTTTCAAGGTGTTCGCTAATGAGCTTTATGTTGTTTCAGGCTTTAGATGCATTGTTTAAAGCAACTGGAAAACCATGGGCTGTGCCATGGACAGCTGAGACTATACTGCAGGTCAATGTTTTCCTCATTAATCCTTTTAAACAATAGATTCAGGAGAATGCTGGTATATTAGTTACTATCAAGGTTAAGGTGTCATTAAAAAAAGAAACGAGCTTCCTGAGAATCGGGAGATATAACACTTGTGAGTTTATCATACATGGTTGTTGAAGAAGGATTTATTTTACTTCTTGAAATATCATGGGCACTCTATTCAACTCAAGATACCTTTTGGCCTTTTAGCTTGACTAAGGACCATGTATACCCTAAAAATCAAAGGCACCACATCTTTTCTCACCGACTCAACCCACAATGTTTTTGCTTTCCTCTTGTACTTGTAACGTTTTTATCTCAATCGAATAGCTGTTCCTTAATGGCGTGTTTATTGGTTAAATAATTCTCTCTTACATTGTCCTCCATCAATGCTACCTTGACACTCTCAAGTACATACTTTTCGTTCCCTCTTTTCTCAGTGGTACTTTTTTTATTATATTCTTAGCTTGTTTCTCTGTGTGATAGCAGTTGTACACTTGTGATGCTAGATGTCACCAAACTCCCCACAGCATAATGGTTCTTGAAGGATCGTTGCCCTCTGATACATTAAAGTGTGCTATGCCCTAAAACAGATCTAGAAGAGGGTGAATAGATCTTGTTTAATTTTTAGCTAAGAATAATTGATTTTAAAATTTTTGCAATTATATTTTAAATGCAGCAATATAAATCTATTCAAAGTCTAGAAAGTAAAAATAAATAACCAAGGGCTCGTTCACTAACAGAAACATTTTTTGTTTTTCTGTTTCTATCCCCTAAAAAAGTAAAAACAAAAACAAAAAATTTTGTTTAGTAAGATGTTTCTGTTCACTATAATGAAAAACGTTTCTCATTTTTGTGAAAGGAGGAAACAAAAAAAAAGGATGTTTCTTCTGTTTCTTCACTGTAGCAGGGAAATATTCTCTTCAGTGTAACAGGACCCAATTAATTAAATAATATATAATATTAAACATAACTTTCACTATTCATGATTTTTTACACAATTATTTTCTTATTTACATATTATAATCTTTTTCTTATTTACTTAGCTAAATAATATATAATAAATTAATATAATAATATATACTGTACATAAATTATCTATATTAAAATAAAAAAACACTTTGAAAATGCTCTTACTTTCATCTTCTTTAAAAAAAAATCACTTATAAATAACAATTCTTTATGTTATACATGTTATACTAGCATCATTTTTTTTAATTTAATTTTCACATATATATGATATCAATTTTAATTTAATTTAATTTTTACATATATATGATATCAATTTTAATTTAATTTAATTTTCACATATATATGATATCATACTTATGGAAGACTAGTTCTGCTAAAAAGTTCTTTTGTATTGTCTAATAATTACATGTTCAAATATGAAAGAAAAAAAATGTGTAACAAATATATTACTAAACACATTTTTTTGCTTTTTGTTCTCAAAAATGTAGAAACAACAAGTTTAATGAACGTTATTTCTGCTTTCTGTTTTCACTCATAAAAAACAAGAATATATTTCTATTTTGTCCGAGTACAAAAACAAAAAACGTTTTCGTTAGTGAACGCACCCCAAGCAACCATTCAATCACACAATTTTTACATGGAAAATCCCAACGGGGAAAAAGGGCAGGACTTAGTCCAGGGTATTGAAATCCCTTGTTAGAAGAAAGACAATACAACCTAGGTTAACAATCTAAACACAAGAATTCCCAAGTTACCTCTAACCCAGATTCACACCAAACGTTCTCCTCGAACTCTGCTAACCCAGATTCACACAAGACATTCTCCTCAAACTCTGCTGTTGCTAGTAAACAAATCCACTTCTCATGCGATCCGATCTTCTATCTGTGATCAAACTCTTAATTTTGTTGTCCAACCTTCAAGTTCATTGTGTGATTTGGTGTTGATGACAATTGAGGCTCCGCAAGTCGATGATCAACAGTCTGAATTATAAATAATTAACCATATAGTGTAAATGATCAAAAATACACACACACACTCCATATGCCTATATAGTCTCTATAATTTCTTTAGATATGTATGTCTTCTCTCTATATAAGTTTGAGAAGCTAAGGGTGTTTATATAGTCTTTTAGTCCAAAATAATTAGGTTTTAAAGAAACGATTCCCGCATCGTTCAATCAATCGAGACTCAAGTTCGATAGATCAAGTGCAGTGAGGTATGAATGGTCGAACTCCATCCACCGTATAAACTTAGGTTCTTATATTTAAAAACACTTTTATGCATTCATAACATCTTTGTAATGGATCAAAACATATATTCAATGAGCCTAATATGAGTAATGATATAAATGCATGAAATAAAAACCTTAATTTGTGTGTGATTGTTCAAGAGATGAGTTTACTTTTTTACTCTTTTGATCTTCGAATACTTTGTAGTCCATGGATCCGAGGTAAATTCTAACCTTAAACAACTAAACCAACTTTTGAAAATAATTAAATAAAATTAAAAATTAGACTCCACATTCTTCTATGAAATTTGCCAATATTCAATTCTTATTTCAGTTATTGATTCAAAATTTTGGAACTTAAAACTAATTAATTCGAACATACAACCAGAATCAGTTTTTCTTTTTTTAAAAAAAAGTTCACCTAAATTTCAGAATGTTTTTGTTCTCTCCTTGATATTCTCGTATGGATTTTGTTTACTGGAGTAAAAACTCCATGACGTGCGCTAAAATTTAATAGTCAAACTGAACTTTGAGCTACTATGACTGCTTAATTACTGTAGATTTAAATCAATTATAAAAGACAGAGTAATGAAAAATAATTATTTTGGTGCAGGTCATGTTCCTTTGGATTGCCTCATTCTGGTTTCTGGGATCTTGGGTGATTCCACTTGGAGCCCACGTGGTGGGTTTCAGCAAGGAATCTCTAACCTACAGAGGGCAGGCCTTATACAGCCTTCTGACTGATGTAATTGAAGGCCTTGCTGGTATTGCAATTCTTCATCGTTGCCTTTCTCGGTTTCGTCCCCTTCCACCTGGTTGGTTTAGATTTAGACTGAGAGGGAACTGGCTGTTTGATGTTGCTCTTGGGTGCCTTATGTTTCCATTGGTCAACCGGCTGTCACAGTTCAACCTCGACCTATTGCCTCTTTTGCCTTCTAGCCCTGTCACTCTATCGAGTGTCGAGCAGTCAATTGCAGTGCGGGATCCGGTGGCAATGGCATTGTATGCACTGGTAGTTTCAGTGTGCGCTCCTGTGTGGGAGGAAATTGTCTTTAGGGGTTTCCTTCTTCCCTCCTTAACCAAGTACATGCCTGTATGGTGCTCAATCCTTGTTAGTGCAGTTGCCTTTGCTCTAGCACATTTCAATATACAAAGGATGCTACCCCTAATTTTTCTAGGGATAGTGATGGGTGTAATTTTTGCACGATCGAGGAACCTATTGCCCTCGATACTCTTGCACAGTCTCTGGAATGGCTTCGTTTTTCTGGATTTGATGAAATAGAATTTATTGCTTTGTACTTCACATACAAATCACTTGTGTTGATCCTCCATCTCCTTAGGGTCTACACACAGCATGTAGACAGGCAGACAGGCGATTCTCTCAGTCCTACAGTTCCAAGAAATTAATCTAATCATTCATTTTTCCTTTGGAATTTACTGGAGGAATGGCAAAGAGAGAACATTGACATGGTGGCACAAAGGAGACATTGATATTGCATGTCAATATTGTGAATACTGTCTTCTGTAGTTTGTTTGTTGAATAGGTAAGGTGTTCTACAAACACACCATCTACTTCATTTTAAAACTGTTAATAATTTAACTTCTATTTAAAATGCAGGGCTGATATATTAGCTGAATACAGTGGTACCTATACACTATTAAATATTTTTCCCTTACATTTGCTCTGGTATTGTTGTCATTAGATTTTTTAAGCAATAGATTTTTTTTTTTTCCCCACTGTTTTTCATGTTAATACTTTCAAAATAAAAATAAAAAGGGTGGCTTCTGAAATACCAGGTTGAGATTAATCCTGCATCTTATCCTAGGAATAAGGATAGAATTGAAAATAAAATTGAAATGCTGGTACCAAATTCATGTCAGTAACCAAGCTTTTCAGTGATCATCAATATGGTCACCTTAGCACTCTGCAAAGATTAATTCTGAAGTGGACAACATGGTAATAGAACCAATACACAGCTCATGAGGGTAAATAGCCGAACTGGCCCGTTTGCCACAGTTGAAAACTTGGGTTCAAAAATTATTATTCTTTCTATTGTCATCCTTTTCCGTGTTGAATCAGGGTGGACATGATGGTATAAAAGAACATTACTCCTTTACGGTTTTAACACTGTGGGCTTTCAGGGAGAGAGAACTTTAAGACATATTTCTCAAGGGGATTGTTTTGAAACTCAAATTTACATCAATCACTGATGCTCAAAAATTAAATAATTGAATCAAGCAAATTTCTTCATAGCTAATAAACATGTTATTATGAGTAGTCATAGAAAAGTCGAATTCAACTCTTCTGATTTCACTGCTTCACTCACAAAATTTTTATTTTCTCATTCGCTCGAAATAAAAAATAATTATTCTATTATGAGAATGTCATTTGAAGATTATTGTAATGTAATTTTATACAAGATAGTACTGTATTTCTAGAATGGCGGAATAACGTGGTAGGTTAGAGATGAAAGATTACAATTTCTTTTTTACTTCATTTTATTGAAACACAAATTCTGGGATCAAGCCTACCATATTTTAATTTACTTCAAAGATTTGATGGTCTTAAAATGAAATAAAGACCGAGTGACCTAAGTAATTGGACAGATTAGAACTTGAGCGAGTCCGAACTAATTATCAGTCAAGGATAAGGGGTAAATACGTCATTCAACGGAAAGAAACATGTGTCCCTATCTAAAGTGGTGAAAGATTATTGGATAACCAGTTCGGTGCATCCGGCGACAGTTATATTAATTAATTTGTAGTAATGTATTAGCGCCATCTCAATCTTGGAAAAGCAACAAAACAAGATCTCTAACATGTAGCGGTCGCCAGATAAATCTTACTTCATCAGAAATTGGAGATATTTGACACGTAGGAGCCTCAATAAGTATGACCCACACATCACTCTCTGTTTTTCTTTTTTTGGGAAGTTACTACCACATTCTCGCGCTATTTAAAATGTCAAAAACCGAAGGACTGAGGCCTGAATTAGCGGGAACCGACTCTTACCACCGCCAAGACCACCACCGCTTAGACATCGCACTTCTGCGTAAGCCAGTCGTTCGCCGCTTCTTGCCGCCTTACCGTACCTCCGTCACCGCTTTCACGGTGAGTTTTGAAAGCTGCGAGAGATCCATTTTTGTCGGTTGCTAATTTGCTATTAATAAATAGGTCGAAAGAGCGATCAACCAGAAAAAAAGGAGAAAATTTGAGAGGCAGAGAGAGTGAGAAAGTGAGTAGTAAGAGTCAACACAAATTTTAGAGAGAGAGGAGAAAATTGTATGACGAAAATTTGTTGTGTGAGAAAGAAGCAGAAACTTATATATATAAATAGAGAGAGAGAGAGAAGCGTCGTACGGATCTTTGATTTGGTGTAAGAAACAAAGAAACTTAACGTCTGGCTTAATCTTTCCTTGTATTTCCTGCAAATTTGTTAACTTCTGGCACATTTTGTCTATCTTCATACTACTAATGGCGTGAAAGTCTGGTTATGTATTCACAGGTTCTCTATAACGTTCGAATCAGTCGCTGAGCGGAGAGATTCTAAGATCCCTTTGAAGGTTATTTTTGGTGCATAAACAAGGGAAAAATTTAAATTGCTGCTTCTCAGTGTTGAGCGAAAAACAGAGGAAGAGGAGATTGTTCTGTATTTTGCAATTGTGTGTTATTGGCTTTCTTAGGTTCAGTTTTCATAGATTTGGGTATTCAGGAGTGTAAAAGCGATGGAGCAGAAACATATTATGATGTCGGCTTTGGGCGTGGGGATAGGAGTCGGAATGGGTCTCGGATTGGCTTCAGGACCGACAGTAAGCAAATGGACGGGTTCTGATTCCTCTGCAAATGCCATCACCGCAGAGAGGATGGAGCAAGAGATGATGAATCTGATTGTTGATGGCAGAGAGAGCAAAGTTACATTTGACGAATTTCCGTATTACCTCAGGTGACAGGAAAATTCCCTCCGCCTTTGCACACTTTATGATTTGATCCATATGATTAATTTAGCCATGTGATATTGGGGCTTCTTTTAGAGTGCTAATATCTTTTCCCTTAATTTATTGATTATTTTACTTGCATTTGAGTGTCACAAGATCTCGAGACTGAAAGTGTGCTTTTCTGTGTCATGTGAAGAGCATACCATCCCTGAAACTTCCTTTTTTTCCAAATAATTTCTGGGATCAATTGCTGAGTCTGGATTTTAACTAAGCATGAAATTTAATGAGTTAAAAGTGAAACCATAATGAGTGATGTCTTTGCTTTATAGTTGGAACCTAAGAAGCATGGACATGGACATTATATGACACGGATACGTCGATAGGTCAAACTCTAAAAAAATAAGAGATGGACACAGCATGAACATGGCAAATATAAATATAAATTTTCATTTATATAATCTATTGTGTAAGACAATAATGGAACATTAATTAATTTATAATTTATATGCTTAAGCTACATAAGTTAGAAATTGAAGCTATTCTAATATGAAGAAGAATATATTGTACTATATATGATACTAATATCCTATCTTATCATTATAGTTATGCTTTTTTTCATTACATATTTTCACACGTGTCAGTTTCTTAAGGAAAAGAAGGTTGGACACTTTGATGTATGTGCATAATGTTGTTTCTAAGACTGACAAGTGTTTGTTTTATAAAGACAAATGGTGTGGGACGTGTTGGTCAGGTGTTGAAGTGTTTGATATGTGTCGGGTAAGTGTCCAAGATGTGTTGGTTAAGTGTCTGAAATAATTAAAATTATTTTTAAATTATGAACCCGGCTATAAAGTATCGGAGACGTGTTTAGAAGTGTCCATGAAGTGTCGGTGTCCGACACGGACACAACACGTCATAGAAGTGTTTGTGCTGTTAAGTTGGAACAAAGTTTCTATGAATTCGCAGGTGAGGTCCTTTTGTTGTTGTTACAAGTTTTACTTCTCATCCCCCTTTCTTGTTTTGGCCTGTGTGTTCCGTTTTGTTTGTACTATTATACCACAGAGCCCTTTTGATATGAGATGTATATGTTGTTTTGAATTTATCATTTTTTGATGTTCTCTAAGTTGATCACTGATAAATGGTCTTGTTCTCTTACAAAAAGTCAAGCCTTTTTTGTCATTGTTAGAACTCGGCATCGTAGTCTCTTTTTGTTCCATTCATACAAATTGCATGAAGTTTCATATCTATAGTTTTAGAATCTCCTTAAACAAGTACCTTCTTGGAATGAGTGCATCTTTTCTTATGATTTGTCTATATTTGGACATTATATTTAACACATATTCTATACCGTACATAATTAGATATATATGATAATGGCCAAAAAGGGAAACAATAATGACTTCCTTCTATATA
This sequence comes from Cornus controversa, assembly GCA_026545225.1. Classification (NCBI taxonomy): domain Eukaryota; kingdom Viridiplantae; phylum Streptophyta; class Magnoliopsida; order Cornales; family Cornaceae; genus Cornus; species Cornus controversa. Next base: position 66,142,422 of record CM048847.1, read on the forward strand.
TTATTCGAGTAGTTACAATATGAACCTTTATTATGTTATCTACTGCATGAAGTACGAAATTTTAATTGAAACTGTAAGTTCTTGATATGCTATGCAGGAAGAGGGTGACAATAGTATTAGTTAATTATTATATATATGTCTCTCTTGCAGCATTAAACATAATGTGGTCAATTTAAATTATTCATTTAATTTAGTATTCGAACTCAGTTTGTTTGTATCAGCTTTCATACATGTTGCTCTTTTAAATTCAAACTATACGCATAAAAAGTAGATATACAACTTTTAGGCTATAAAAGTGATAACAAATATTAGTGATTTATTCATTTGTCTTTTGCATATGCTCTTTTGGTTAGTCATTTGTTGACTAAATCCAGGCTGGCTGGACAGAAATGATGATTGAAATTACTTTTTTATAAATCTTGTGTGGAGGTAACATTGGTTTGTGGTCATTAATAATGTAAGTCTTGTAAGAGCCTTGAAAATGTTACCAGTCTTTGAATTGTAGAAAGAGCTGCAATTTTTGGCATATTTGTACAATTGTATAGATGTAGTGATAATATCTTGATGCTTTAACTATCACTTCATGCTGATGTTTTTTTTTTTGTTTTGTTAAATTACAATGACAGTGAGCAGACAAGAGTCTTATTAACAAGTGCTGCTTTTGTCCATTTAGAGAAAGCTGATTTTTCTAAGCATACGAGGAACCTTGCTCCTGCAAGTCGAACTATTTTGCTCTCAGGACCTGCTGGTTGGTCATTTGATATATGTTGTTATCTGGATTCAATTTATTTAATATGCATCTACTTTCTTCACCAACTTAGTTGCGCGATTCACATTTTGAAGAACTGTACCAGCAAATGCTTGTTAAGGCTTTAGCTCATTACTTTGAAGCCAAGTTGCTGTTATTAGATGCAACTGACTTTTCATTGAAGGTGAGCTCATCAGTTTGCTATATTCTTTGGTTTCTCATTCATTAATGTTCATGATGGTGGTTTTTCTACAGGTCCAAAGCAAATATGGAAGTGTCAACAAAGAATCTGTAAGTTTCCCAAATTTACCTGAGCATGTTTTTTTTTTCATGTTCTGCGTATGATGTAGTTTTTTAAGCATGCTAATATTTGGGTCTTTGATCCCAAGAGTTGGAGAAAGCTGTCAATCCAAATTTCTGTCCTCTTAACATTTGGAATCTGGGTGTTATGCACTCTGCATGGTTACTGTATGGTCTGTTATGGCACTTATGCATATTCTATCACACAAAGGACCATTGGCAAGATTTGTTCAACCAGTGAACTTCCTGCTGTTTGTTTCTTTTGCTAACTTTTAATCTTTTTTTTGCAGTCTGTCAAAAGGTCCATTTCAGAGACAACATTGGGGCGAATGTCTGGTTTATTTGGATCATTTTCAACTCGTCAACCAAAGGAGGAAACCATAGGTATGATAGAAGAAGATTTGTTTATTCATGTGAAGTAGGATTTTTTTTCCATGGCTAGAAATCACATTTTATTTTTTATTTTATACACCAACGGCTTTGAGCATGCAATACGCATTTTCTTCTTATCTCATTTTTTCTCTATATTCACACACTATCTCATCATGTGATACTCTTTTCTCACCCATAAGATATATATGAAGTCTGATCCCTCTTCCCAATAATTGTAAGGGGAGGATTCATCCTTAGTTCAGTTACATACCCTATTTTTTTCATCTGTGGTGTTATGCATCTAGAGGTTTCTTAGGAAAGAAGGTGAAAGTGTTCTGTTGGCACCAATGGAGTAGGAGTCTAATAATGCTTGCCCTGTGAGGTCATCTTGCATTGCGACAAAAGTTGATCAGCCTATGTGAAACATCTTTTTTTGTAAATTTGTACTCCCTTCAACGTGCTTTAAATGGTTAAACTGATGACGTGCCTTCCTCTTCGCAGCCACCTTTAGTTCACTGCAATGACTTTGTTTCATTTTATTAAAGCTTCTTTGAAGGGTCACTTAGGCACTAATGTAATTGATGACTAAACTCGTAGATTATATCTCTCAGTTTATGGTTTTTCTCTTATAGTCTTTTATCTTTTATTTCTGTGATCCTATTTGCAAATCATTTCTCTGCCTATTTTTATGGCTTTGAGATATTCAGTTCTAGATAGTAAAAATGATTAGCAATTTAGCATACATGACTGCCAAGTGCTTCATGGTTGCCTTTTTATATGCTTCTTTTACCTGGGATTCCTATTGAGGTTGGATCTATTTGAATTTGAATTATGTTCTGTTTCTTAGAATGATCTAATTTAAAATAAGATTTTGCAGATGTTCTTTTTTATCCTTTATTTTTACGATCCCATTTGCAAAATCATTTATCCACTAAGCTTTTTTTGTGGTTTTGAGATGTTGAGTTCTAGATTGTAAAAATGAGTAGCATACATGATTGCTAAATGGTTCATGGTTATGGTTTTATATGCTTCAATAACTTGGGTTCTTATCAAGGTTGGATCTGTTTGAATTTGAATTTGAATTATGCAATTTCTTAGAATCTAGGAAGCGCAAATACTTCTACAAGAGTGTCGTACCCATATTGTATCCGTATCGGATACTGAAGCTCCTCGGATACTCATGGATACGTGTCTAATACCTTCTAAATGTATCCATAATTTTAAAATATTTTTTTTTATTTTTAACACATATCCGATGCTTCTCAAATATTTCGACCATGTATCATATGCTTCTCAAATACTTCAGAACACATTTTAAACAAGTTTTGAACATTAAAATGTAGTTTTTTCAAGAGTAATATCATAATATAATTGTTTAGAAAAGTTTAAAATTTGTTTTAAAAAAAAATCTGAGATATATATCAAAATTTAGTACATAATTTATCCATGCAAACTATGCAATATGACTCTTAACTCCTATTTTGTTGTTAATCATAATATTTTATAAAGAAATGTTAATAACAATATACTAATAACATAAAATCAATTTTTTGTATATATAAAAATATAATTTATTATTTTAATCTCACCTAAAACCAATTAGTATTAAGGAGGGCAAACTTTTAATCTTTTATGAGCTAACACGCATCCTGTTAAGAGTGTCACGTGAACCAATAACAAACATGAGAATGGTATCTGACAATACTCCCCTGCACGATGGCACTCACGCGAGTCAAACCCATGACCTCTAGCTCTAATACCACTTGTTGGATCTTAAGCTGTCATCTCACCTAAAACCAATTGGTGTTAAGGAGAGCAAACTTTTAATCTTTTATGTCTAATACGCATTCTGTTAAAAGTGCCACGTGAACATTAGAACATGAGAGTAGTATCCAACATCAGGACACAACTGGGTAGTTTTGTAATTATTTTTCTTAGAAGAATGAGATTCTAATGCCATCTTAAAATATATATTATGGGTTAATTAAAAAAGTAGTATAAAGTTTTAAAAACAAAATCAACACTCATATAACTCTAAGCTCCAAATTAGTGGTTTCATTCATGTTAATGTGGATAAAGTGAGCACAATTTATTATTTTGTATACATAATAATATATTATTATTATTCTCCTTCATTATGAATAATTGAACCTAAATAAAGAAAAATGTTACACTTTTTTGTACCTCTTGATTCTCAAAGAAATACAAAGGAGGATGTAGTGAGGATTGATAATCAAAAGTATAAAAAATAGAATATTTTCGTTATTTAGGTTCAATTATTAATAATAAAGGAAAAACTGGATATGACGTTAATCATAGAATCAATACAAGATGAGTTAAATGGAGGAGTGCATCTAGTATATTATGTGACATATCTCCTTAAGATTGAAAGGGAAGTTCTATCGAACAACTATTAGGCCAACCATACTTTATGGCATAGAATGTTTGGGCAGTTAGGAAACAACATATGCATAAAGTTAGTGTGGCGGAAATGTGAATATTGAGATGGATGAGCGTTAAAACTAGAAAGGATATAATTAGAAATAATCACATTCATGAGATAGTTGAAGTAGCACAAATTGGAGATAAAATGAGAGAAAATCAGTTAAGATGGTTGGACATGTGCAAAGAAGACCTTTAAATGCGCGAGTTAGGAAGAGTGATATAATCTACATTAAGGGTAATACTAGGGGAAGGTGAAGACCAAAGTTAAAGTGGGTAGAGTTAGTAAAGAAGGATATGATAGCATGAGGTTTGACTAAGGCTATGGCCTTAGAGAGAGCGGAATGGAAATAAGGATTCATGTAGCCGACCCCAAGTAGTAAGGAAAAAAACATGGTTGTTATTGTTGTTTGATGTATCCCTGCCATATTTGTGTCCTATATTTTTTAGATCTGCCTTATCACTGTATTCATATTGTGTACCCATGTCGCGTGTCGCTTCCTAGGTAGCCATTACCTAGTGTGTTTCTCATTAGTTGAGAGTGCGAGGAGAGGCTGTGTATGTTGCAACCTAAACTTCCCATTATCTGCACTAACTTGCTTTCCTTAGAGTCGAAGCCACTTTTTCATGCTTGGCAGCCCAGTTTTTAGCAATGCACTAAGTAATATCCCCACTAGGTGCTAGGATGTATTACTTGAAATGTTGTAGCTGCTGAAATATATCTCTATGCAGTCATCTTGCGTTGCTCCTATCTACAGTGTGAAATCTGATAATGGTGTTAGGATGTACGACTTTAAAGGTTTACCCAAAATTTGATTTTCTTTTTGTTCCTTGTACTTCAGTGTGCGTAGTCTCATATTGCACTTAACAATTTTGAACTTAGATTGACTATTTTGATTGGATTTCTCTTTGCCGTATTTTTGTATCTCTAAGAAGTGTTTGTTGCAGGCACATTACATAGACAAAGCAGCAGTGTGGATTTTGGATCAAGGTATAGCATGATAAATGGTTCTGGATTGAAAACAATGTAAATGTGAGGCTACCTTTTTGGTTGTTTAATATCCCTTTTGTTCTGTCATTTGCCTTTATTTTCAGGGGGATAGAAGGTTATTCTCATCCTCCGAAGCTTCGTAGAAATGCATCTGCTTCGGCTAATATGGATAACCTCGTTTTGCAATGCACTTCTGCAAATCCAGGTTTTGATGAAGAATTTTATTACATAGAAGAACATTTTATTGATAGATGTTCTATTTACCAGATAAATATGCAGGAATCTATCTACTACTTTATTTTTGTTTTGTGATGACTGTCTTAATATGATATTGCAAAGTTTCCACCCCATCAAAGCAGCAGTGCTACTGAATTAAATGGGGGTGAAAGAGGAAAGTGGTAAAATAATCTAAAAGTTCAACAAAACACTTGTAGGATTATGAAATGGTGTGTTGTGTTGGTTTACAATATATTTTATTGAGATTACGGTTCAAACGGAATATAAATGTTTGAATAACTAGTTTTTTTTTTATAAAAAATAATATATTTCTGCAACAAATTGCTAGGTATTCCCTTGATGTCCAACAAACAAGGAAAAAAAATTTCCCGTCTCTGTGGGCTTGATAAGGGCTTGTTAAATAGCCAAGTAGGTTTGTTTTTGGAGTTTAGTGAAATTTAAATCTGCTAAATGATTTTTTAACCAATTCTTGAATAATAATTGTATGTGCTAAATAATTTGTGGAAGGAGCCTATTGGTAGTAACATGTGATGAGGAAACCCTTTAACAGGAGAATTTTAAAGCCTGTTATTATAAGCAAATCTCTACCTATGAATGTTTGGGATCAGCTATAATTTAGCGTTATATTTTCTTTTTGATTCTTTTCGATAAGTTTCAGACTCTGTGTTAGGTTGAAGGAGTTGTACTGCATTCGAGCAAAGCTTTAGATCATTAATTTGGACTAATGAACCAATGGTTGCTGCTTGTGGGAGATGATTTTACTTACAAATTTTAAACATAAACTGCTCTGCTCTGTTGTAATTTTCACTTATGATTATTTCTAATTTTTAGCTCCTCTTAAGTGCACAAGCAGTTGGGCTTTTGATGAGAAGCTTTTCATACAGGCACTTTATAAGGTATAATCTCTTGAACTAATTTGTGCATTCTGTTGTTTTTGTCTCGTTATTGTTTTTGGCATGTATATTTTATTGATAACTTTTCCATTAAATGTAGATATTTAGTTAAGTGTGTAGCTTCCAGGACTTTCTGAAGATGTTGATTGGCAGTAACAATTTTGATTTCACCTGTAGGTTCTGGTTTCTGTATCAAAAACCGATCCTATTGTTCTGTATCTTAGGGATATTGAGAAGCTCTTATTTAGATCACAGAGGACATGCATCTTGTTTCAGAAACTGTTGAAGAGGTTGTCCGGATCAGTGCTGATCCTTGGTTCACGAGTTTTAGATCCTGGTAATGACTACAGAGAGGTAGATGAGAGGCTCACTTCGCTATTCCCTTACAATATTGAAGTCCGGCCACCCAAAGATGAAACCCGTCTTGTTAGTTGGAAGTCTCAACTGGAGGAGGATATGAAGATGATCCAGTATCAGGATAACAAAAACCACATACTTGAAGTACTTGCCGCCAATGACCTTGACTCTGATGATCTGGATTCAATCTGCTTGGCAGATACGATGGGTCTTAGTAAATACATAGAAGAAATTGTGGTATCAGCAATTTCTTATCATTTAACGAATAAAAAGTATCCTGAATACAGAAATGGAAAACTCGTTATTTCATCCGCAAGGTTAGATTATCATATTATTTAATGGTTTCCTTACTATTGAACTTACGTTGACTTGCTGTTTTGGACATGAAACAGTTTGTCCCATGGATTGAGGGTATTCCAGGGTGGTAAGTCTGGTGGAAAGGACGCTATAAAACTGGAAGCACAAACTGAACCTTCGAAGGTTGTCACACTTGCGTGTATTCAACAATCTGATCGTAATGTAATGAGTATTATATGATTTGCTTATGCTGTCTATGTTTGTCATAGGATACACCTGGAGTAGAGGCTATTGGTGTGAAGCCGGAAATAAATGCTGAAACCACAGTCCCTGAAAACAAAAGTGAAGCAGTGGTGTCAGCTTCAATGGTGAAGGATGGGCATAATCCAGTTCCAGCATCAAAAAATCCGGTTAGTCTAATATACAAGATGATATGCCTTAGATTTGTTCATTCCAACTTATTTATTCTGTGTCACTTCACAACTATGAACTATTATTTTAACCAAACTTCTTCTTTTAGTGTGACCATTGTATCCTTCTACATTTACCCATGGAGCATCCTCTTGAACTATTGCAAGATTTTCATTGTGTACAATCCAAACAAACTACCTGCCACATCAGAACCTCCTGCACAATTTATTGTTATTAATAGCCGCCCATGTTTATCAGATGATAACCAATTCCTGTGTAATTTTTGGACAAAGTGATGGGAAGGTTTCAGGTTATGGTAAAGGATTATATATATAAGGAGTATGCATGAGATTCACTAAGAACTGTATCACCAAGCTCTTGGTGAATATTTGTTCAATCTTTAACTTTGTTTTCTTTTTATTTTCCCTTTTGTTAGTTTCTTTTTGAGTACCTGAGCATGTTCACTTGATTCTGAAAGCTATCCCATGTAAAAATTTACACTTAACATGTTAATGGATGCCATGGATTTCTGCAGTCCCTTTCTTAAAAGGTTGATGTTTATCCTGTTTTAGGAAGGTTCTCCTGACAATGAATTTGAGAAGCGCATAAGGCCAGAGGTCATACCAGCAAACGAGATTGGGGTGACATTTGCTGATATTGGTGCCATGGATGAGATTAAAGAATCTCTTCAGGAACTAGTGATGCTACCTCTTCGGAGACCAGACCTTTTTAAAGGAGGCCTTTTAAAACCATGCAGAGGAATATTGCTATTTGGGCCCCCTGGTACTGGGAAGACTATGCTGGCCAAGGCCATTGCCAGGGAGGCTGGAGCAAGCTTCATCAATGTGTCAATGTCTACCATTACTTCAAAATGGTTTGGTGAAGATGAGAAGAATGTCCGAGCACTGTTTACTCTTGCAGGCAAGGTCTCCCCAACTATTATATTCGTGGATGAAGTCGATAGCATGCTTGGGCAGCGGACGAGAGCTGGGGAGCATGAAGCCATGCGGAAGATAAAGAATGAGTTCATGACTCATTGGGATGGACTCATGACAAATCCCGGTGAAAGGATTCTTGTTCTTGCTGCGACCAATAGGCCATTTGATCTCGATGAAGCAATTATAAGACGTTTCGAGAGGAGGTACCTTTTCATTTTTATGCAGTATGACAATATGATTTCTTAACACTTGACAGGATCGCTTCATATTCATATTTGTTAGTTCATGGAATGACGGTATACTAAAATTTTACGGGGGCAAGGAGAGAAAAAAAAATTTTTGAACAGAACTATAGCTTTTTTATTATAACTTTTCACACGAAAACTAAATTTAATTAAATCGTAGCTTTGTTAATGCTCACTTAAATTAACTCCAATGTAGTTCAATTCTGTTGCATGTTAGATATCTGTTACTTCTCCCCAGGTGGTGTACATGGTATATATTGCTTTCATCATATTATAGAGTATGTAACCAAGTAAATACCTCATTTTATGTTAAATGGTTGGGATGATGTCTGGCATTATTTGCATGAAGTTTTCATTAAATAAAGAGCAACCGGCAATACTAATATATTAGAATATTAATCTTCCACCTGATCAACAGAATCATGGTTGGCTTACCATCTGTGGAGAACCGGGAAATGATTCTGAAAACTCTCTTGGCAAAAGAAAAAGTTGATGAAGGACTAGACTTTAAGGAGCTTGCAACTATGACAGAAGGATATAGTGGAAGTGATCTGAAGGTTGTGCTTTTTTATTCTTTGGCATTGGAAATGGTGCATATTCTGATTTTGACTCTTGACCCAATTATTGAAAGCAGATCTTTTGCACGACAGCTGCTTACAGGCCAGTTAGGGAGTTGATACGACAAGAGAGGCTGAAGGATCTCGTAAGTACATAATTGGTTATAAGCAGTTCATTTTGTGTACCATTTCTGATACTTTGCTTCACCGATTTTGTAGTGACGGAGAAGAAAATATAATGGAAATCCCTTTTTCTTGTTTGATTACCATAGAAAAATAGAGAGGACATGAATTATAAGGGAAGTTTGGGAAAAGCATTTGTTTTACATGTCATTTTGCTTTTCTTTTTCATTATTTACAACCAATTTTATTAATTTAATATCTAATATGATTTAATAATTAGGGGAAATAAACAAGGAAAAATGTTTTCCTTTGCTTCCCTTTCTTCTTTTATTTTCCTTTTGTTTTTCCTTTGCCTCACTTAATCTACATACCAGACTGCATTAATTGCTTGGAGGTTCGTGTTTCCCATTTGATATTAATGACATTCGACTTTCCAGGGAAAAAAGCAGAGAGCTGCTGAAAGACAAAACTCTGGAGACGCTTTAGATTCAGAAGAGACTGAAGAGGAAAGAATAATAACTATAAGGCCGTTGAACATGGAGGATTTGAAGGCAGCAAAGAATCAAGTAAAACCTCTCTTTCTGTCTCTCTCTCTCTCTCAGCAATATTATAGGATGTATTGTGAGTTTTTTCTGACAATCTCAAAGTTCTCCCGCACAAGGAATTGCTTACTTTCTATTAAGCATTTGAAGAAAACTAAAGCATAAAAAATCGCAACCTATTGCAACAGTCATTATGGAGGTGTGGAAGAAGGTAAACCTATGTGGGCTTTACTGGATTCCACCTTGCTTTCCATGTTTGTTTTACCTTTGATGCCCCTTTGCTTTGTAGATTGGGAAAATTACACTCACACCCCTTGAAATTTGTTCTAATTACACATAGTGGTTGAAAATGACCTTAATTATCCTGAGCTCTTTGATGTGTGTGCTCAAAGACCCCTTCCGTCAACTAGCCGTTAAAACCGTCAAGAAATATTTATATAGTGGCAAAACTACCCTTGTATAAAAAGACATTAGTAGCCTTATAGGTTACTTCAGATTGTGGTATTGTTCTCACAATTTTTGTCTATGGTTCTAGCGATGAGTGGATACTTGATTTAGGTTGCTGTATCACATTTGTCCTAACAGGGACTGGTTTACCTCTTATCGTTCCATTGCTGGAGGGGAAGTTTTGATGTGGAATAATGTGTCGTGCAAGATTGTACGTATCGGTACAGTTCGAATCAAGATGTTTGACGGTATAGTGAGAACATTGACTAATGTTAGGCATGTTCTAGAACTGAAGAAGAATTTTATTTCCCTGCGTACAGTAGATTCCATAGGCTGTAGTTATAAGGCTGAAGGTGAAATCATTAAGGTTCCAAAGGGTGCTCTTGTGGTGATGAAGGGCAGCATGATTTGTATGCTCTACAGGGTAGCACAGTTACAGGTTCTGCTGCAGTATCGTCCTTGATCCGAATTTAGATAATACCAAGTTGTGGCATATGTAGTTGGGGCATATGAGTGAGAGAGGGATGGATGTTCTAAGTAAACAGGGTCTGTTTGGTGGTCAGAAAATCGAAAAGCTAGAATTTTGTGAGCGTTGTGTCTTCGGGAAACAGTGCAGAGTGAAGTTTAGTACGGGAATTCATAGGACCAAGGGCACAGTGAATTATATCCATTCTGATCTTTGGGGTCCTTCTCAGGTTAATTCCCATGGTGGTGGTAGATATATGATGATGTTGATTGATGATTTTTCTCGAAAAGTTTGGGTTTACATTCTAAAACACAAGAACGAGGCATTTGTCACGTTCAAGCAATGAAAGACCTTGATTGAAAAACAGACTGGAAAACAGGTTAAACACTTGTGGACAGATAACGGTTTGGAGTTCTGTGATGAAAAATTTTAATGAGTTCTGCAAGACTCACAGGATTGTGAGACACCGCACAGTGAGGAAAACTCCACAATAGAATGGAGTTGTAGAACAGAACACTATTAGAGAGAGCACAGTGTATGTTGTCCAATGTTGGGTTAGACAAAGTGTTTTGGGCTGAAGCTATTTCCACAACTTATTTCTTGGTGAACCGGTCTTCATCGACTGCTATCCACTGTAAGACTCCGGAGGAGGTATGGTTTAGTTCTCCTGGTAGTTACAGTAATATGAGAATATTTGGGTGTCCTGCGTATGTTTATGTAAATGAGGGTAAGCTTGAACCGAGGGCTAAAAATTACTTATTTCTTGGTTATGAGCCCAGGGTCAAAGGATATAGATTGAAGTGCCCAGAAGCTCCGGGAAATAAATAACTTGTTAACAGAGATGTGACTTTTCATGAGTCTGTGACACTTACCCCGCAGAATGAAGTAGTTGATTCAGCTAGAGCTCAGGATGTCAGTTAGCAAGTGGAGCTATTAGAGGTTCAGTAGAGAGTGTTCTTGATCAGTCGAATGATGAGCAGGTGCAATTTCATATTGAGGAAGAATATAAACAGTTACACTAGTACAACATAGCTAGAGACAGACCGAGGAGGGAGATTAAGCCACCTCAAAAGTATAGCTTTTCACATGCTGATTCAGTTGCTTATGCACTTAGTGCGGCAATGAGTATTGATGAGCAGGTACTGTGTACTTATTACGAGGCCATCACGGGTGGAGAGTCAGCACAGTGGTCTGTTGCCATGAGTGAGGAGATTGAGTCTCTTCATAAGAACCAAACTTGAAAGCTAGTCAAGAAGCCTAAAGGCCAAAAGATTGTGGGCTGTAAATGGGTCTTCAAGAAGAAGGAAGGAACTCTAAGAGTGGAAGATGCGAGGTTCAAGACACGTTTGGTGGCGAAAGGCTATACACAGAGGGAAGGGGTGGACTTTCATGAATTTCTCTCCTATTGTGAAACATAGCTCAATTCGAGTGTTACTTGCTATGGTTCCTCTGTATAACTTGGAGCTTAAGCAACTTGATGTTAATACTGTGTTTTTGCATAGAGAGTTGGAAGAGCAAATTTATATGCATAAGCTTGAGGGGTTTGAGATTCTGGGAAAGGAAGACCATGTTTGCCTACAAAGAAATCCTTTTATGGGCTGAAACAGTCTCTTAGACAGTAGTATAAGCGATTCGACACCTTTATGGTTAGGAGTGGCTACTGTAGGAGTGAGTTTGACAATTATATGTATCACAGGAGGCTCTCAAATGGTTCATATTTGTACTTGTTGCTTTATGTTGATAGCTTGCAAAAACATGTCAGAAATCAACATGTTGAAGGCTCAACTTAGTGGTGAATTTGAGATGAAGGATCTAGGTGCCGCGAAGAGGATTTTGGGTATGGAGATTTATAGGGACAAAGGAGCGGGCAGATTGTATTTGTTACAGAAGAAATACATTAAGAAGGTGCTGGAACGCTTCGATATGCAAGCATCAAAGCTTGTGAGTACTCCATTGGCAACTCACTTCAGACTTTTGGCAGAATTGTCACCACAGACCGAGGAGGAGGTGGAGCACGTCTCGTGTTCCTTATGCTAGTGCAGTGGGTAGAATCATGTATGTTATGGTGTGCACTAAGTCAGACATTTCACATGCAGTTAGTCTAGTGAGTAGATACATGGATAGACTTAGGAAAGTCTATTGGCAGACTATGAAATGGATATTACGGTACTTGCGAGGAACTGTAGATGTTGGATTAGTCTAAGATAGAGGCAGCAACATGTCTGGGAGTGTTGTTGGATATGTTGATTCGGATTATACTGGATATCTTGATAGGAGGAGGTCTTTGACCAAATATGTCTTTATTCTTTGTGAGAGTGTGATTAGTTGTTGGAAGGCAACTTTGTAGTCTACAGTTGCATTGTCTACTACAGAGGCTAAGTACATGGCAGTCATAGAGGCAGTGAAGGAAGCTATATGGTTTAAAAGCTTGGTTAGTGATCTAGGATTGCAACAGAATGATTAACGTCCCTGGGAAAAATTTTATGACCCGTTTTTCGCTTGCAGGTTTTGGATCCGGATTAGGGAATTTAAGGGTTTGGAGTGAGTAACGAGAGAGCACTAAAGACACAGAAAAAGAGCGAGAGATATGGTTTGGGGTTAAAACTAATCTCCTGATTTTCGCATAGTGAAATCTTTTGTCGAATCTTCGCCATGAACGTAGGCACATTGTCTAACCACGTTAATTTTTGTGTTTTGTGTGTTGTACTTGTTTCGTTTTGTGCCGTGTCGTGTTTTTTTATTATGGTTCTTTCGCAGCTGTTTTCCACAATAAGAACAGTCATGAATTTTAGTTGATCTATGAAAATGTCATTTGCATAGTTATGTGATTTTGTGGCGCCACTTGACGCTTTGTGGGTTTTCATGGTTTAGATTATTCAGCTGTAGAGAAATAATCCGTTGCACAGAGAGAAAGGGTGGGCGATGGTAGATGGGTGGAGAGAGAGGAGAGAAAAAGAGAGGGGGGAGGGAGGAGGTGAGAGAGAGGGTGTGTTTGTGAATTAATATTATGATAGTGGCGTTTTAGTAATGTTATTTGTAAGTTTTTTTTTGGTTAGATATGCACTTTAAAATATACGTTTTTTAATGGGATAAAATGCACTGACCTCTCCTGAGGTTTGGGCCAATTACATACTGCAGTCATATTTGTCGTTTATTACACTATGTACCCCTGAAGTTCAGCACATGTGCACAACGACCCCCTTCCCTTTATCTTATCGTCAGATCCATCAACAACATTTTACAAAAAGACTCAAATATCCTTTAGTTGCTTAATTAGACCATAATACCCTTACATTACGGTGTGAGATGACAAAAAAAGGCATAACATATTGACAAAAATGCCCTTAAATGGTTGTGATGCAAATGAAATACACAGTTCCATTTTTTTTTAAGACAAATGCTCTTGGGTATGTCCAAAATTCATTACTTATAATTCATTACGTTTGACGGTGGGAGTAAGTGGTTGGGTAGTGGAATGATGAGTCTTAGGAGAAGAGACGGTGGTGGTGAGGAGAAAGAGAGGAGGAATGTGAAGAGGGTAAAAATGTAAATTATTTTTTTGTTAATGATGTTAGCATACATCAGCATTTTGGAAGAATTTAGTAAGGGTAATATGGTCATTTAACAAGTGGTTAATTTTTTATAGGGGATGTGAGACATTTTGCAAAAACTTTCATCCGAGAAATAATAAGCCTAACCTCTGGGGAAGTCAGAGTGTTGTAAAGATATTGGAGAGACTAAACATTGAAGAGTTTAAGTGGGGTGGGAAGTACAAACTCCAAAAGTGTGAATGAGAAGTATAATTCAGCGCGTAGGTTTGTACGAGTATAATTCGCTTACAGTTGGCAAATTTATAAACTCCAGAAGTGGGAGTGATAAGTATAATTCAGCCCGTACATTTGCACGAGTATAATTCGCTTCCAGTTGGCGAATTTATTAACTACGATTAGGACAAAGCTCAAGGGTATGAGTGTAATTTACCACACAAAGCTCAATAATTTTACCCAGGTAGATTTTGTTGTTTTATTTTATTAGTATTATTTTGATTATCAAACATGAGTTGGGTTTACAACATGAAAGGACATAACTTTTCATATTTCACAAAATAGTTGTTCAAAGACTTGAAATTGTGTCACACCAATGCTCAAGAGTCTCGTATTTACAACATGAATTTCAAGTAGTGGTGTTGAGAGTTGGTAGGATTTTGATATTTTTTGTTGATGCATATTTTATTCTTTTGATGATGTTTACAACATGAAAGGGCATAACTAAGTTTTATTGCTGCCGTGGCGAGGCCGTTGGGATGACTCAATGTAGATTTTTCTTTTCATATTTCACAAAATAGTTGTTCCAAGGCTCGAAATTGTGTCAATGACACCGATGCTCAAGAGCCTCGTATTTACAACATGAATTTCGAGAAGTAGTGTTGAGAGTTGGTAGGATTTTGATATTTTTGCTGATGCATATTTTATTGTTTTGATGATGTTGCAGGTTGCGGCCAGCTTTGCAGCTGAGGGATCAGTTATGAGTGAGTTGAAGCAATGGAATGATTTGTATGGAGAAGGAGGTTCAAGGAAAAAGGAGCAGTTATCATATTTTTTATAAAAGCCACGAGACTGACAAAAAAAAAAAGAAAGGAAAACATGCCATCACCATTTTCTATCAACAAAAAACAAAAATAAACTGAGGTATATCAAGTTGCATGAGAAAGAAAAGTGAAAATTGAGGTTACATAGAAAATGGTTGAGCTTGTATCATGATACTTGTATTACATATTAGGTGTGCTGTATTGTAACCTAGAATAAGTTTTGTAATGCTAGTTCTCTAGTATGTGCAGAGTGTGGGTGCTGTTTTACTGTTATGCGATTTCTGGACCAATAACTTCCCTATTTAGGTTGTTACAATTAGAAAATCCTATTTAGGGTGTTATATTCTGGAAATGGAGATGATGTTACACTAGCATTGACCGCTTGCTGTATTGTAATGGTTTGTGGCCCGAATGCTTGTAAAAAAACATTATGAAATAGAACTCAATTTGGTTATGGCTTCAACAAGTTAAGCATCTAATTTTTACACTACTTTTAACATCATCAAATAAAAGTAATGTCCGGGCACTTTTTCATGATAAAATTATTTGATAAATCTAATAGTTTGCTATAGAAATTAAAACTAAAAATGGACAGACCATTGTGATGCAATTCATATAAACACAACCCAGGAGGAATGAAGATAGAGAGTAGTTACCTGAGATGCCATCCAAGCCAGGGAAGTCATTCTTAAGGAAATCCAAAACGTTCTGTACACCTTTGGACACCTTGTTCTTGTTCATGTTCATGTCCATTGCATCACCACTAAGCAAAAAAATTCCATTATTCTCGGTTAACTTAAGCTTTCCTTTCTGGGATTCTAATTCCTTAAATTTCCCAATTCCCATAAACCAAATAAAGTAATTTTTTATATAATATTAAAAAAAAACTTAAAAAGTGGGAAAATTATATAAAAAGCACCTAACACAATCTCTCAACCCCAATTAATGCATGTTTCCTATTCTAATGGAACATTAAAAATATAAATTTTTAAGACAATTGTTTTTTAACCCTTTCTCCCCTCTACTCAGTAGACCTACACTCTATATAAACACAGATATTTTCCTTTCTTTCTTCTTTTTTGTTTGTTTTCTTTTTCCATTCTCAAATGATCCATATGTGTATGTATAACGTATATATATAAACTCCTTTATTTTTCTTTCTTTTTATTCAATTGTTTTTTCTTTCCTTTTTTCTTTCATGAGCGATGTCCCGACATACATATATAGCGCTATGGTACAGGAATATATATATATATATATATATATATATAAACAGCTAAAAAACAATTGAAAGAAAAGTATTTGTTTATAATATATACTCCTATATATCTATTATATATACACACACACACACAAAAGAAGAGTAGAGAAAACAAAGTAGCATACATGTAAAGGCCTTCAAAGTTAAGGGAGAAGAAAGGGTTTTAATATGGGGACTCACTCAATTTTTTTCACACATCAAAGCCTCAAACCCTTCCCCAAGAGATAGGTTATACCATTGAGTTACAAGCGCCTTTCGTAAATTCTATATATTTTAATACATACACAAACTATATATCGTCTTTCAATTTCTAACCAAATTTCAAATTTCTTGTTATCTGATCTAATAAACACCAACCCCACAAAAATCTCCCCAACCACCAACTATCATCATTCAACTCCAAATTAAAAACAAACACAAACCCGTCTTTTTTTCTCCCGCACTATACATATTTTGACTCATCTTTTGCTTTAATACTCGGTTTTGAATCAAACCTCTCAAATCAATCCATAGAATGGTTGTGAAAATGATGAAGTGGCCTCCATGGCTATCAATCTTGTCCAAGAAATTTGAAACAAAGATTTTCATTCAAGGATTCGAAGGTCAATATGTATCGTCACAGGTTGTGGCAGAGAATTAAGAGGGTGATTTTTGAGGAGTTTTCGAGGCTGAATGTGGAGATCAAGTGGAAGGGTTCTAAGGGCAATGCTATGAACTCTTTGAGACAAACTTTGAAGAGGAATATTACACAGGAGACGGGTGTTATCGATTGGAACGAAGAGTTTTCAAGAGTTGGCAAGCGGGTGATTTTAGGTTGTCTAATAATACAATGGACATTTTGTAATTCTTAATTTTTTTTATATCAGAATTCAATTAAATAATATGGGCAATCCAGATATTTTACTTGTTTTTTAAATTAAAAAGTTGACTGAGGATGTTTTTCCAAAATTTTAGGTATCGTTAAGATAAATCTTAAATTTTCGTCCAGTTATATTTAAGTACAGGATAATGCTACTCAAACATAATTCGTAGGCAGACATTTACATTCATTGGATGCATGTGGTGAGTGTATGTGGTGGGGCCTACCACATACATCCAATGGATGTAAATGTTTCTGCCTACGAATTCTGTCTTGAGTAGCATTACCCTTAAATATAGTAAGACAAATCTCAGCGCAAGTACAATTCACCGTTATTACCGATAAAAGATATTATATAGATCAAAAGTTTGCAACTATGGACCGCAGTACATTTGGATACAGTGGTTTTTAGTCTAATATTAAGGCATGAACTTGAACACAATCAAATTCAGTTAAAAAAAACAAAAAATCATTTTAATGTTCCCTTTGTTACAAGTGGGTCTATCAAGTGGGTTCATGCCCACATTAATGCATATTTATCTAAGCTAAATATCTCCCCCACTTTTGCCTATATATAAGGCATGTGTGTGTTATAAATTGTGATATAGTTTTTTTTTTGGAGAAAAGCAACAGCACAGGCTCTCTCTCTCTCTCTCTCGCGTGCAAATAGTTCTTCTCTTACTACTATATATAAATATATAATATATTTATAATACTACTATTTTACAACACGTTATCAGCACGAGGTTCTGACCACCCGAGAAGACAAGTAAAAGTACGAGGTTCTGACCAACGAAGAAGACAAGTAAAAGGTACGAAAATTATTTTATGTCATTTCAATAGATAAATATATCTATACATATATCTATATATATATATAGATAAATATATAATATCTCTATAAATATATCTATAAATATATCTATATATACATATAAATATATAATATATATGTATATATAAAGTCTTTCCCGATTGCGAATTGACATATTCATATTTATATTATTTTATTATGTCAATATAAAGTCCTTCCCAATTGTGAAGTGACATGTTCATATTTATATTATTTTATTATGTCAATATACTTACATATAAAATTCTAACAATATTTCTCTTCCAATATAGTATACTGATAATGTCAAATCTTGCAAAGCTCGACTTTACTGCCTTTGATATTTCGGGCAGAAATTATCTATCGTGGATTCTCGATACTGAGATCCATTTAGATGCTAAAAATTTAGGAGAAACGATCAAAGAAGGAAATAAAATATCAATGCAAAAGCGGGTAATGGCAATGATTTTCATTCACCACCATATACATGAGGATTTAAAATCCGAGTATCTTACAATCAAAGACCCGTCCGTACTCTGAAAAATTTTGAAGGATAGGTTCGAACACCAAAGAACAATAATCTTTTCAAGAGCTCGAGACAACTGGTCAAAATTGAAGTTGTTTGATTATAAATCGGTAATAGAATATAATTCAGCTCTATTCCAAATTAGCTCCCAAATGAATTTATGTGGAGAGCCTAAGAATGATGTGGATATGTTAGAAAAAATATTTACCACATTTCATCCCTCGAACTTACTCCTCCAGCAGTAGTATCGAGAGAGACATTTTACAAGATATTCTAAGTTGATATCTTATTTATTAGTAATTGAACAAAATAATGAGCTCTTATTAGAAAATTACATATCCCGCTCGATCGGATCAGCTTCATTAACTGAAGCATATTCAGCATCTTTTAATGGTCGCGGTCGTGGTCATGGATTTGGTCATGGTCGTGGTCGTGGCCACGGCAGAAATAATAATTATGGTGGTTATCCTTCATTTGAGTTTCCGAGCAGGAACTACACACCATAATATCATGAAGGAAATGCAAGTGGGGCCAAGCAAGAAAAGCTGAAAGGTGTGCCGAATGCACCCTCCAAGCAATATGAAAATGCTTATTTTCGTTGTGGAATGAAAGGGCATTGGTCACAGACCCGCCGAGCGCCCAAACACTTCGTTGAGCTATATCAAGCTTCAATCAAAGAAAAAGGGAAGGAAAAAGAGATTGAAACAAATACTATCAAAAATTATGAATCGTTAGCCATTAATCATCTTGATACTTCAGATTTCTATGAAGACCTCCCTGAAATAAATAATCAGTGGACTGATGATGGAAATGTCCACATCAATTAAATATCATTTCTTTTGATTTTTATAAGTGTGTTATTTCCAGTTTTGTTTGTAATTACACTTTTATTAATGTAATGAAGTTTGTTTCTTTTTAGAAAATGGATTTGATCAATGCATTACCCACATCCAAGATAAATGATGAAGATATATGTTTGGTAAACAGTGTCATGACACATACTATCCTGAGAGATAGAAAATATTTTTTCCATATAACATTTGCTGAAGCTAATGTTAATATCATATCAGGTTCCATAGACCTGGTTGATGGTTCTGGAAGGGCTAATATTGTGTTACCATATGGAACACAATTGCATATTGATGATGCTCTCTACTCAATCAGATTTAAGAGAAATCTGTTGAGTTTTAAAGATATACGTCATAACGGATATCATATTGAAACAATAAATCAAGGGAGTATGGAATATTTATGCATTACGTCAACTATTTCATGCCGGAAGCATGTTTTAGAAAAACTCCCTACTTTTTCTTTTGGGTTATATTTTATGAAGATAAGAGCAATTGAATCACATATAGTGATGCACCAGAATTGCTCTGACTCAAAGAATTTTATATTATGACATAATCGCCTTGGTCATCCTGGGTCAACAATGATACGCCGAATTATTGAAAATTTAAATGGGCATCCTTTAAAGAATCAGAAAATTCTTTTAACAAGTGATTTTACATGCACTGCATACTCACAAGGAAAGTTAATTGTGAGGCCATCTCCTTCAAAAGTTGTCGTTGAATCCCCTGATTTCTAACAAAGGATCCACTGAGATATATGTGGGCCTATCACCCATCATGTGGACCATTTCGTTATTTTATGATTTTAATTGATGCCTCAACTAGATGGTCGCATGTCTGTTACTTTCTACTCGAAATGTAGCATTAGCTAGACTTTTGGCCCAAATAATTCGTTTAAGAGCACTATTTTTGGATTATCCAATCAAGGCAATTCGTCTTGATAATGTCAGAGAAATTACATTTAAAATATTCAATGACTATTGCATGTCGATTGGCACTGATGTTGAACACCCTGTTGCACACACTCATACTCAAAATGGTCTAGCAGAATCTTTTATAAAACGTCTTCAATTGATTGTCAGACCATTACTTATGAAAACAAAACTCTCTAGGTCAGCCCGGGGACATGCTATATTGCATGCAACATCATTAGTTCGTATTAGACCAACTGCTTACCATAGTTTTTCACCTCTACAACTTATAGTTGGTCAACAACCAAATATCTCTCATTTACGAGTTTTTGGTTTTTATGTCTTTGTGCCTATTGCACCACCACAACGAACAAAAATGGGCCCTCAGCGTAGACTTAGAATTTATGTAGGTTTTGACTCTCCATCTATCATTAGATATCTTGAACTTATGATAGGAGATTTGTTTAAAGCAAGATTTGCTGATTGTCATTTTGATGAGGTGGTGTTCCCACCATTAGGGGGAGAAATGACACAGCCTGAACAACAGCAGGAAATCACTTGGAATGCTACAGCATTATCACATTTTGATCCCCCTACAAGTCAAAGAGAACTTGAAGCTAAAAGAATCATTCATTTGCAAAGTATTGCAAATCAATTGCCAGATGCATTTTCTGATACAAATAAAGTGATACAATCTCATATCCCTACTGCCAACTTCCCAGCACGAATAGATGTCCCTGTTGGACAATCTATAAGTATTGCAGCAGATGCATCTAAAACACGCCTAAAGCGTGGGAGACCCATTGGTGCAAAAGATACTGTTCCTCGAAAGAGGAAAGTGCAAGAGAAAGTAGATAAAGAAGATGACACTCCTGAGGAGGCCATACTTACAAAGGGAGCAATAATAGCCCCTGAAGAAATGATAGCTCTTGATAAGGCACAAAAAGAGATAATCATACAGGAAAATGATGAGATCTCAATAAATTATGCAAAGAGATGGAATAGAAATGATGTTCTTGTTGACAACATATTCTCTTTTGCAGTTGCTCTTGATATTGCAAGAGATAATGAGGATCCAGAACCTCAATACGTTGACGAATGTCGACGCAGAAATGATTGGCCAAAATGGAAAGAGGCAATACAGGCAGAATTAACTTCACTGACAAAACGTGAAGTATTTGGACCAATAATCCAGACACCTGAAGGTGTCAAGCCTGTGGGGTACAAATGGGTATTTGTACGGAAAAGAAATAAAAAAAATAAAATTATGAGATACAAAGTCCGCTTAGTGGTACAAGGTTACTCACAAAGGCCTGGTCTTGACTATGAGGAGACATACTCTCCAGTAATGGATGCAATTATATTCCGATTCTTGATTAATTTGGCAGTCACAGAAAAGCTGAATATGTATCTAATGGACGTGGTTACAACATATTTATATGAATCACTTGATAGTGATATTTATATGAAAATCCCTGAAGGATTTCAAATGCCTGAAGCAATAGCTTCAAAACCATGGTCTATGTACTCAATCAAGTTACAACGATCGTTGTACAGATTAAAGCAGTATGGATGCATATGGTACAATCGCCTTAGCAAGTACTTAATCAAAGAAGGATATGTAAATAATCCAATCTGTTTATGCGTTTTCATTAAAAAATTAGGATCTGGATATGCAATTATAGCAGTATATGGTAATGATTTAAACCTCGTGGGAACTCCTGATGAACTCACCGCGACTGCTGATTATTTAAAGAAAGAATTCGAAATGAAAGAACTTGGAAAAATGAGATTTTGTCTCGGATTACAAATTAAGCATTTACCAAGCGGAATTCTTATCCATCAATCAACATATATAGAAAAAGTTCTAAAGCGATTTTATATGGATAAAGCTCATCCATTAAGTTCTCCAATGGTCGTCCGATCACTTAATGTGAAGAAAGATCCATTTTGTCATCGAGAAGATAATGAAGAATTGTTTGGTCCTGAAATTCCATATCTGAGTGCTATTGGTGCAATGATGTACCTTACAAATTACACAAGACCGAACATAGCTTTTCCAAGCGACTTATTGGTACGGTACAGTTCTGCACCAACTCGCAGACATTGGAATGGTGTCAAGCATATAATGAGATATCTTTGTGGGACCACTGATATGGGATTGTTTTATTCAAATAAATCAAAATTCTAATTAGTTGGATATGCAGATGCAGGTTATCTTTCTGATCCACATAAAACTCGATCACAAACAGGATATGTATTTACTTGTGGTGACACTGCTATATCATGGAGATCCATGAAACAGACAATGATAACAACCTCTTCAAATCATTATATGAAGATAATGATGCATGTCTTGTGCAAATCAAAGGAGGCTATATCAAAGGAGACAGAACCAAGCACATCTCACGAAAATTCTTTTATACTCACGAGCTTCAAAAAAATGGTGATATTGATGTCCAACAAATTTGTTCGTGTGATAATTTGGCAGACCTGTTCACTAAAGCTCTGCTTACCACGCCATTTAAGAACTTGTTTCACAATATTGGGATGCGGCAGCTTAAAGATTTTCCATGCTAATGAGGGGGAGAATTTGTTTGAAAAGGTATTAGCATACTGCACTCTTTTTCCTTCGATCAGGTTTTGTCCCACTGGATTTTCCTGACAAGGTTTTAATGAGGCAATTCTTGTATATGCAATACCATTTTCAGGTTCACAAGAATCTTGTTCTCTTTCTAGTGTCATGAACCCAAAGGGGGAGTGTTACAAGTGGGTTTGTCAAGTGAGTTCATGCCCACATTAATGCATATCTATCTAAGCTAAATATCTCCCCACTTTTGCCTATATATAAGGCATGTGTATGTTATAAATTGTGATATAGTTTTTTTTGGAGAAAAACAACAGCACAGGCTCTTTCTCTCTCTCTCTCGCGTGCAAACTGTTCCTCTCTTACTGCTATATATAAATATATAATATATTTATATACTACTATTTTACAACATTCTTATATTCTTTTTCAAGTTGGCATTGAAATTGGGATTTATGGCAGGAGTTGGGGTCCTCTGGAAAAGCAAAAATGTTGTTTGAAGAGATGCAATGTCAACCATCATTTGTAAATGTGGACCCCCCAAACTCAACACAGTGCTAGCCCAATATCACCCACTCGAATTGGGCTAGCACAAAACAAGCCCAAACACCATATCATAAAGCCCAGTTCGACACACCAGGACAGAATGATGTGGGCCATCATGGAATGAGATAGAAACAACTCCGACAAACTCAATTTCACTACTCGTCTGACCATCATTACTGCAGCCCACCTCCTGCTTCAAAGGATAAAACCATCTACACGACCTATGAAAGCCTATCCAAAAGAGAGATAGAGGAGGACAAGCCCAAGTGGAAGATAAGGACAAAAGATATGAAGGCCTATATAAAAGGGAAGAGAGGAAGAGAAAGAAGGGGTTACTGATTTTTTGATTTTGAACTATTGAGAGAAGAGTAGTGATAGGGAAACGAAAGTAATCCCCAAATGAGCTACTGAACATGACGTGGCTTAAACAAGTCGATTTTAAAATCACAGCCGCGTGTGGTTGAGGATCTTTCATACGACGGAGGAGGTGGAGGGCATAAGACGTCGCCTTCCAGGGAGTTTCGCGAAGGAGGTGGAGGGCATAAGACGTCGCCTCCAAGGAGTTTCGCAGTGCCAAAGCCAACACTAATTTCCCCTTCGCGTGTCATTAAGGATCTTTCATACGATGTACGATTTTTCATACGACGGAGGAGGTGGAGGGCATAGGACACCGCCTCCAAGGAGTTTCGTGGTGACAAAGCCAACACTAATTTCCCTTTCGAGAGCACAATATAAAAAATATGACTAATTTTCTTGCAAGAGTGAGAAAAAAAATCGGGTAGCTTCTATATAGAGACGTATGCCTCGCTCCCACAATGGAGTTTTGCAACATTCACAACATATGTATATTTTAGATGGCAATATATACAATTTTTTGGTCTGTAAATCTTTTTTTTTCATAAATTCATCAATTTTCATTCGTCAATTTTTTTTTTTCATATTTGTTGTACACATGTTAATTCCTTAATTATGTTTGTATATGTATACATATTTGTTGTACATTGATTCACTCAGCATCTCTGCTTCATTACCATCACAAATCACAAAGATTACAACAAGATTGATGTTGTAGTGAGCATCTTCACACATTCTTGCCACGATATTCAAGTATTTTTTTTCATTTTATCACGTGACGGAGAGAGAGGATGTTTTATTCTCTCACGTTTATTTAAAGAATCTGACATGGCATGGGCACGTCAGGTTCGGTGATAATTTTGGATATAAAATCTCCTATCATTATTCTTGAGGGAATGATATAGCAAACTTCTGTATTTACAAAATTCAATATACTAAAATTCGGTTATTGTCCATTGTTGAGTGCAGTAGTTTGGAATTTCATAATTATCATATTTTAATCCTCTACGGTAAACAAAACCATCGGATTGTTATTTTGTTTTACTAGCCTCTACCTTGCTTTCATCTTCTCACCCATGGTGGTAAGTGGTAACCTAGAGATAACAATCCATTATACGACTGTCTCTGTTTTGTGTAGTTAGTCATGGGTAGTCATGGGAAACTCAAGGTTCATCAGCTTTGAAGCTTATTTATTTAGTTAGAGGATGAACCCGTTTATAAGATTATGGGTTCAAGAGCTTCTGGTCAATGAAAGAAATCTAAATAATAAAAATTTTTTTGTCAAAAGTTTATACAAGCCTATAGTCAAAAGCTTAATACGAGTTGCTGAGCCAAGGAATTTTAATCTTTTATTTTTTTATTTATTTTTGGGTAAGTCAAGGAATATTAATCTTGGTTCATGATTTTGTTGGTTTATTCAACTGATAAAGAAAGGATTTATGAAATGATAACGCAATTATTTATTTTTATTAAATATATTCTTTCTATGGTGGGAGAAACTCTAAAAGAAAGGGCACCCTTCTTTTGAATGGTGATTTGGTTGATCTAAATGGATCTGCTTAATTATATTGTAGGAGGCAGAGGGATGCTTTAGATCGGTTTGTTATTTGGTGGTGAATTCGCGACACTTTCGTTCAAATTCGCAGTCGCTCTTCGTTATAGTGCCTATCTGTCTATCCTAACAGCGGGAGACTCGAATCATTCTTTGTTACAGTACTTACCTGTCTATCTTAACAACGGGAGACCCAAGCCGCCCTCCGTTACAGTACTACCTGTCTATCCTAAAAACAGGAGACCCGACTCGAATATTCGACTCAAAAATTTAAGTTATTAAATGGTACTAGGACTACCTTTATATGTTCGAGGTTCTCCCATATAAAATAAGAATCCATGACATGTTGCTAGAGGAGGGAATGCCAAATCTATTTGTGTTTGCATGGATGAGCTCTTTTTGGAAGGGTTGGCAGGCAGGTTCAGAAAAACGTGAAGATGGACATGATAATTGTGAGTTTGTTTCGCACTGATTCCCATTTCGGGGACTATTCAACGGAAAAAAGTTGCCCAAGTGTTAGTGATGTTGAACAAAGTTAAATAGATGTTGAAGTCTTTTTTATATTTTTCCTATCTTACTGATTTTGTTTTTATATATAAACAAAAAAATCAAACTCTTGAGTTTGCAAGTAGTGCAACATCTTCTCCCTGGCCTATAGGAGTGGTGGCTGGTTTGAGCCCTTCGTTTTATTTTCAAACCAGTCACCATCTTAAGTGAGTCCAAATTGAACATTTTTATTGTTTAACATGCTAATTTCTACTACTCGATACAAATAAAAGGTGAGAAGCATGAAAATGATGGAATTGATGCAACTGAAGAGGCCCTCGTTTGCATTACACTCTGGTTTGGTAGTTAGCTTCATTTATTTATATATTATATATCATACCCGCGCGACCCCATCTAAATAGTTCGTCATAACACAAACATCACCAGCTCTCCAAAAGCATTGTTGCAATCAAACTATCATTTGAACATTAGAGAGTGGGTCTCTACCATTATCTTGTGATGTGAAATATGAAAGCATGCAATACTTATATATATATATATATATATATATATATATACTCTCTTTACCTCTCATGTGCTAACCTTTTGTTTGTTTTTTTCTGTGGAAAACATCTCCCCAAGCCCTCAAAAGAATGGCTAGGATTAACCAATCCCTTTGAAGTGCAAACCTCAAAGTCAAAAAACCTTGTGGACCCACTCAATTAATATTTTTGTCTCATACCAGCACGTCGCAATGTGAATTTCAATGCTAAAATTAGCCAATTAGGTTCACTCACAAACAGCAATATAGCTTTTTATCCTGCAGGAAAGTAAAGTGGGCTAGCCCAAGGGTCCTGACCTGACCTGGACCAGAACTCCAACTCCAACTCCAACTCCAACTCCACCTCTCTTTGCTGCTTTCACTCCTCCTTTCTGTGGGTTGGTGGACAGACTCACTTACACCTCTGTCACTTTGAATGTACCAACAAAATTATAAATAGAAAATACTTTCTCAAATTAAATAAATGAAATCATTAACAGAAATCATATAAGGCTCAATTTTTCAAATATATCTATTAATAAATTTTGTTTTTTTCTTTAGTTTATTTAGTGTTACGTTCCTATTTTAATAGCATTACTTGTTATATATCAATTACTATTATCATTAATTGTTTATATATAACGAAGACTCGGTTATAACAAAACTTCCTTTAGATTGGTGACTAAAATATGAACTTGAAATATTCACATTTACTCGTGAATCACACATTTAAGGCTTGACATGAAATATGAGAACATATATTTGAACAACCCACGTGAGTTCATTATTATTATTATTAATTGCTCAGAGCCTCAGAAGACGGACCAAGAATGAATTGCATTAACCAATTTCATACATAACAATGAGACACCAACTAATCCTTCATTTTTTTCAATTATCAATATACCTGTAATTCTCAGTTGTATTGCATGAGTGCATTATAGCAGTAGCACGGACGGTTGTGATTGAAATATGCACGCACTACTATGTGTTTAATCACAACCTTTCACATTCATGTCTTACACGCGTCTGACATCAATGTGTTCCATGAATGCGTGGAACACGATCATATTAAGCCTAGAAACGTGTTGCTATTTAAATATTTTTTATTTGATGAATACCATTAAGACTGGAGTATAACTTGGGTTGAATAACCTGGACTCAATCGGAGTTCACTCTAATTTTTTACGAACTCGAATAATTATTTTTATAATTATGGTTGAGTTTGGGTTAAAAATTTTTAACTCCAACTTAATTAGTGTTGAGCTTAAGTTGAGACGTCAACAATCCAAGTCCAACCTCAACCCGAATTGTAATATTATTTTTATACATATTTTTTATTTTAAATATATATTATGGCAGGCGATAGTCGCACTCCTCTTTTCTATAATTGCACTCCATTTACCTTTTTCTTTTAAAGAAAATGACAAGAAGGTCCATAAACTAATTAATACATCATCCCTTATTTTATAATACCACAACTCACCTTTATACTATAAAGTTAAACTCTTTTTTACTTTCTTTAGTTTCTTTATTATATTTTTTTTTTGGGTGTTATCAAAAGAAATAAATTACTTTACTTTTCTTACTTTCTTTACTACTTTTTTTTTTTTTTAAATCTTGTCAAAGGAGATAACTTGTTCATAATATTTTTTTTTTGTTTTCTCAAAATGGATAATTTGTTCAACAAAAATAAATTTTTTTTTTGTTTCTTCCAATAGAGATAATTTATTCAATAGAGATAGTTTCTTTTTTTGAACCTATCAAAAGAGATATAATTTATTCAATAACGGTAAAAAAAAATTTTGGTACTCTCAATGTAGATAGTTTATTCAACAAGAATAAAATGTTTTATATACTTTTTTTTGGGTCGTGTCAAGAGATAATTTATTTAACATGGATAACTATTTTTTTGGTACTTTTTAATTTTTAATTACTACCAAAAGAAATAATTTATTTAACAAAGATATTTTTTTTATCTCACCACAAAAGATATAATTTCTTCAACAAATATATATCTATATATATTTTGGTCTTGTCAAAAGAAAATAATTTATTAACATAAAAAGAAAATTTTGGGTCTCATAAAAAGAGAGAATTTTTTTTTGAATTATTTTTTTTAAAGTATTTTTTTTGGATCCGATCAAAAGAGACCAAAAACATTAAAGATAAGAGACAAAGAGGATGTCTGAAAGGGTAATTTAGTATTTTAAAAAAGTTAATCATTCACATGTAAAGTAAATGTTAGAAGTGACATTTCTCATAAGATGTGATTACAAACGTAGAAAATGGGAGTGCGAATATCGCATCCCTATATTATATATAATATTTAAATTGTGATAACTTTTTTCTTTTCAACTTCCTTTATTTAAATCTCAATTTATTGTATGTTAACACTTTGGATAATTAATTTCTTAAAAATTTGTTTGTAATTTTTTAAAAATTTACATTACGTTCTCAAATTTTTTTTTTGTGTTTAGGAGTAATCTAATGTAAAACTTATTAAAGATCAGTTTAAATTTTTAACGTGAAAATTGGTGATATAAATAACTAAAATTAACCCGACTTTCTAACCTGAAATCTCAATCTGAGTTACAAACCCGAGTTTAAAAATTTAAGGATGGGTTGGGCTATGGTTGAGTAGTTAAGGTTAGAAGTCGGGTTAGGGTTAGACATTTCAACTGTAGGTTTGAATCTAAATTGAACTTCTAACCCGTTCAACCTGCCTGAGTTATAGCCTTAATTAAGACACGGTATAGAATTCATGAATACGTCAAAGACACTATTAGGATGTCGAATATTTTTGCAATTTTAAGAAAAATATATTTTAGGGTAAATATCACTGACACCCCCTGAGGTTTATTTCGTATATCACAAACACCCCCTCCTACAGAAAGTACATTGTGTTAGACCACTTTTTTCATGATAAAATGATCTTATTGTCCTTTGACTTCTGACATAATCCTTTTGAATACTAAATTTACCCATTTACCCTTGTGTAATGGATCGTAATACCCCTTTAAACAACCCTATATATATACTATAATATATATCACATAAAGCTCACAATTTCGGACAAAAAACCAACAATAAAAGTTGCCACATCATTTAAAATTGGACATATGTGTAATTTCAAAATCCTACCCTCTCTATCTTCTCTCTCTATCATCTAACGTTCTCTCTCTCTTGCTCAATGAAATTACATATGTTTGTCGCAGGCTAAAACTATGTCATCATTGGCCACCACAAAACCCACCACCCAAACCAATGACACCACCCACACTCCCACCCCACACTTGGCAGCGCCACCATAACCACAATCAACACCACCACCATAATCCCAACCCACATTGGCAACATAAAATCCATCATCCAAACCAGCGGTGCCATCACAACCACAACCAACACCACCACCACAATCCCAACTCACTCTATCAATGTAAAACCCATCACCCAAACCAGCGGCATTACCACCACCCTAACCATCCCAACCCCACACTTGGCGACGCCACCACAATCCAACCCACATCGACAACATCCGTGGGCGATCAATTAGGGAAATGGATAAATCCTCGAAGACCTTTGTCGCAAGATTCCATAATAGAATTATCGACCTAAGAGTTAGAATATTGAGAAAAACCAACCCATTACAAGAATCCGAAACCCTAAACGATTTCAAAAATCTCAGAAAGGATATGTCCAGATTTTTGGACATATCAAAGGCCACGTTGTTGTTGGAGACGAACAAGAACAATTGATTGGTGTTGTTTGGTGGCGTTTGAGTGGTTGAGAGGGGTATAGACAAAATAACTGTTGTCAGTGTCGGTGGTGTGAGAAGTGGATGATTGATTGAAGTATTTGGTGATGAAATTAGGGTTTTTGATAAGAGAGTACCATAATTTGTAAAGAATGAGAGCTAATTTTTTTGTGATTAGGGATGGTAGTTGTGGTTGGTAGTGGTGATTGTTGTTCGTGACAGTGGTTGGAGGAGAATATGAGAGGGAAATAATAGGGCACTCATGAGAGGTAGTTTTGTCAATTTTCAATTATGATATTTTTGTATTAAAATTCATTTAAATAATCAAGAATAGTCGTGACATTTCACTTATTAAAAAATTAAAAATTCTAATAGAGTGTTGGTGAAGAAATTACACGTATGTAACCGAATAACAATAAATCAAACCTGAAGAAATGTCAGTGATATTTATCCTATATTTTATACAAGTAAATTAATTAGAAAAAAATTTAAAAAACAAAAACATCAATTTTTTGTGATTAGTAAACTAGTGATGATAAAATTAACAAAACATATTTTTAATTTATATAATAATACATTTATATTATTATTTGTTTTTGACATTTTTTTCCCGGAAATTTTGTGCGACAATATCTATTCATTTTTTACTGCGGGTTTCTCACCCTATACATATAAGGTATGTATGAAAAATATATACTATGTGAATTTCTGACAGGCAGACTGCTCTCACATGACTATTCTGCAACCACGTAGTAGTAGTATACGAAAGTAGACAAATAAAAGCGAATCGTCCCCTCACACTCTTTCCCCCTCACCATTTTCTGCTAAAAGCTGACCTCTCTGCTCTCTTGTACGCTTTCTTTCACTCCCATTTCACTTACTCACCTCCTACTACTCTGTTTCGCCATTAAACAAACAAACCAACCCCTCAAACCCTAGCATCCCTTTCCTCTTTTCACTTTCAATCTCTCTCTCTAAAGAGACCACAGAATCAATCAATTAGTACTACTTTAAGTTTAAGCTACAAAAAAAAAAAAAAAAATCACTTACTTTACTAGCTTGTATTCTGGCTCTCCCAACAATGGAAGCTTTTAGCTTGCTCAAATACTGGAGAGGTGGTGGAGGCGGAGGTTCTGTCACACTAGACGGCGGCTCTAGTGCTCGCACCACCACCGCCACCGCTACTACAACCATTGTAACTGCCGTAAGTCAAAACACAGCGGAGAGCGACGAAGACGACAACGACAATGACGACGGACCGTTCTTCGACTTGGAGTTCACCGTACCGGAAGATGATGAACAAGTGAAACAAGAAGATGATGGTAACAACAACTCTGCGTACAGCGTTGATGAAGACGGAGACGGTGACAATATTGATTCTGAGGTAACTGAGGACGAGGATGAGAATGAGAGAGAATTCAAGTTCACCCTATCGTCTGGTTCGAGTGGTGACCGGACGGATCCAAACGTCTCGCTCTCACCGTCCGACGATCTGTTCTTCAAAGGACGGCTCGTTCCGATGGAGCAATCGTCGACCGTATTAAACTGTTCTGAACCGAACTCCAAGTCGCAGTTTCCTGTGTCTCTGTTGAAATCTGCTACCAAGTTTCGAGTCTTGATGTTGAAGTTCAAGAAATTGAAGTCCAATACTACTGAGAAGACAGAGAATGATTGCTCTGCTTCGGCGACTCTAAAGCAACAGGATCAACAGCCCGAGTCTCAACAACAACCACAGCAGCAGCAAAATCAACCGCAGAACAAGTTTTTTACAGTTAAATTCAAGGTTGAAGAAGTACCAATCGTGTCTCTATTCACAAGAGACAGCAGTTCTCGAGTTTGTAACAAGGTTGAGAAGCAGAGCTCAGACGAGACCATTTCCGATGAGAAGCGATTCTCCAAGGACGTGATGCAAAGGTACTTGAAAATGGTTAAGCCTCTTTACATTCGTGTTTCGAGACGCTATGGTGAGAAGCTAAAGCTTTCGGGACAGTTGAGCCTCGGATCATCTGGAGGAACGAAGGCTGTACCGTTGCCGCCGCCGTCCACGGCGCCTCAGAAATCACCTCCGGTCAAATTAACGGCGGCAAAGACTGAGCCACAACCTCCGGAAGTACAAGTTTCCGAAGCGCTGCCACCTAGCTATTTGAAGAGTCAGAAACAGGTGAATTTACCCGCCGGACTTCGTGTTGTGTGCAAGCATTTAGGGAAAAGCCGATCGGCGTCGTCGCCGGCGGTGGCTTCTGCACCTACTCAGTCTAAACGTCGCGACGATTCGCTGTTGCAGCAACAAGATGGCATTCAAAGCGCCATTTTACACTGCAAGAGATCGTTTAATGCATCCAGAGGTATTTTAAGTGTAAATCAATCTCAGTTTAAAATTTTCCATTTCATCTGAAGAATTTTATCAAACATTAATTAGTTGAATACACAACACACACGAACATATATATATATATATATATATATAGCTGAGTTAATCTTTTCGTTTTGGTCTATTAGATTTGGAGTCGTCGAGTTTATCGCGGTCAGTGAGCGATCCGTCGCATGAGAAATCTGTGAATGTGGCAAAAGATTCTTCTGCGGAGGAAGGCGCGTTGAGACTTGCATGCGTTTGAAGGGTTCAGAGCTTGAGTACTTTTATGAAAGCTGGAAAAGGAAGCGTTCAAGTAAAAAAATGAAACCTACTGTTATGATCTTTTATCAGTTTTCTTAATTCTGATAACTACGCCAATCAGCAAAAAAAATGAGTTGTAGCTTCCAGCTTTTTTCTCTGTAAAAATCTTCAGGATAAAAATATATATATATATATATATATTATATTATATATATATATTAGCAGTAAGAAGGTAGTGACCATAACCTGTGAGTGGTAGTGGGACCTTACTATTGGTATGGGGTCTGTAAAGGTTATCTTTCTGTGAAAATGAAAGAACATTATTACATATATTTGTATCTATATGGTCAGTGGTGGTAATGCACTCAAATATATATATATATATATATATATATATATATATATATATATATATCTATTTTGATGAATCAAAAGTCATATATTATATATATATTATGTATATATGCGTAATTTTTTTTCTTGTCATCTACTCGACTACTCCGTAGTGTTCCAAGTACAACAACTCGATCACATATTTTTTTTCTGGCAAAATATTTGCATCTAACCTCATAATGAATTGGATTTCCCTTATATTTATTGGATATGCTATTTTGGCCGATCCCGACTCAGCGTACCTTCTCACGAGTCTACTCAGGTGAGTCGGGGATTGGCAAAAATATATATTTTTATTTATTTATTGATGTTATATAATTGCATCATGTGAAAATAAGTTCGTTGATTAGGGATAATTTTATCTAAAAGAAAATGGAATAACCGAATAATCCCTTATTATATTTTTGTCCCTTTTTTCTTTCTTTTATCCTTTTGACATTAAAAGGACACGCACTGAAAAATTTTCTTTACAATGAGTTTGATTTGTAAGATTAGATAAAACAAAGAAATAAGAAAAAAAAGAGTTTATCTTAAATTTGATTTAAAAGGAATCATGGTTAGTCCCTTTAAAGTCGATATCTCTATCTTTCTACTTACTAGAAAAGAAAAAAAAAAGAAGGTTTTTTTGTTTTTTTTTAGTTTTGATAGGCTTTTTATTTCTTATATCCTTTTCCTAACTTTATTTAATGTTGTGGTCAATGAAAGGATAAAGTCTGCCGACAAAGACTTAAATAGTACTGACTTGCTTGGCTATTAGGAAAATTTTATTTGGAGCATAAAACTGAATAGAGTAAAGAATAAAGGGGTGAGAAAAAGAGGAATGGAGAGGGCTAAAATCACGCTCCTCACACACACTTTCTCCATGTTATATATATATATATATATATATATATCCACTCTCTATGGTCTAATCATCTGGGAAATCGTGAAGTCATTGATGTTGGAGCTCTCAAATTAATAAATCGTCGGAGATTCATTTTGTCTCCTTGTGGGAGGATTGGGGCTAAAAAGGTACTACTCTACTTCTATGCCATTTCCTTTCCCCTACCCCCAAGAATCGAGTCAGTGACAAAGCTTTGTCGTGTTGGCTATTTATATGATTCGTTTTACCATTCTTCACTTCAAGGACATCGGATCGACATTATAACGATAGTGCTAACATCATAGATTTAAATAATAACATTAATTCATATATTTTGATAAATATTTTTATGTTAATTTTAATTTTATGTTTTATAATTTGTAATTATATATTTTTATAATTTATTGAATGTTAATATTTATTTTTAATTTTTTCTAGTGAAATTTTATTTATCCTATAATATTGTAATATATTATTTTTTTATTTGCAAAAAAAACATTGAATAACTTCATAAAAGATAATTATATTCAATGTTTTTTCAAAATAGTAGAGGATAAAAAAATTACAATATCAAAATCTTCATGTTGTGTGAAATCTGGCAAAGTTTATCCTGAGAGCGCATTCATGATTCTTGTTTCGAACCCTCTTTCCTATTAGATAAGATCAGTAGATCAAACAGACCGTGATATGATTAGATTCAGCAAAACTTGATCAAAGAAAACAGAGGGTAATGAATGTTTGACTATTGAAGAGTTGGTTTTTCATTTGAGTAATGGTAGAAAGTTGAGAAGGGAATCACTCTCATTTGAAGTGAGACTCATATATAATTTTTACTCTATAAATCATTATATTTTTTATTTTGATTTTGAATGGTATACTATCAGCTCTTATATAGACAATTCAAAAAAAATTAAAATAATAATAATAATAATAATAAATGAAATTATGGAATTGAATCGGACCAAATCGGTTTCTCACGGTCCGGTCCAATC
The DNA here is from genome assembly GCA_026545225.1 of Cornus controversa. NCBI lineage: Eukaryota > Viridiplantae > Streptophyta > Magnoliopsida > Cornales > Cornaceae > Cornus > Cornus controversa. The sequence continues at coordinate 66,177,300 of CM048847.1, forward strand.
TAATCCAATTTCATTGATCGAACGACCCAACCTAATTCCGGATTTTCTGAACTAGTTAAGAATGATTTACTACCAAAGAGTAAAAAAACTCTCAACTCGGTGTAAAACAGTGACAGGAGACAGGTAATAGGTAATTGCTTTTGCAAGTACGCATTCAAGTTTATCAGTACTACACGTTGTTTCCCCAAATTTTTGGGTACTACAACCATTTTGTGTGAATAATCAATCTACTACTGTTGAAACCATGTTTCTCAGTTAATTTAACATCAATACCAACTTTTTAAAAATTGGAATTCTTTTTTTTTTCTGCCAAAGTTATATAACATAGTGATTAATTGCTAAAATGTCATCAGAAGAGTATGGGTGATATATCTGACCTTCAATTTTTACCGAGAAAATTTATATAAAAAAAATAAAAGTTCCTTTGATTCTAATTTTTTGTCAAAATTATTAACTTAATTTCTTTAATTTCATTGAGAGGTAAATTCAATCATTATCACAAGATATAATTATATAATGTCAAGGTAACAAATTTGAGGAAAAAATAATAATGTTAAGGCAACAAATTTGAGAAAGAAAAAAAAAAGGGCACAACCCTTTAGTTACCACAGGAAAAATAAATAGAGCAAAAAGGATGATCAATCAGAGCAAACCTACATTAGTTAGAGAAAAAAAAGTGTATTTTGATACGTGTTTGGGTGCATATATACATGCATGTCCATTTTGAACTTCCAAAAATAAGCATGCACAAACAATCCCTAGATTCGACTCTTTCGGAGTTGAGTTTTCTAAAGGCATGCAAGCAAGTGCAAGAACCGACACTTTAACCTTAAACCTAATAATTGACATTTTTGTCATTTTTTTTCTTCTTCTTGTACACACATCCATCTCCAAAGAATTTTTGCAAGCACAAACACTTTAACCTTCAACTTAATGATTGACAGGATTGGCTGTGTCATATTTCTTCTATTATTTTTCTTCACACATTTATAAATGGATCAAAAAAGAGAGCTCTGATCACGAATGCTAATGTAGTGAGAGTAGGGCTATAAACGAGTCGAGTTGAATAGAGTATTGACTTGTTCAAGCTTGACTCGGCATGTTTAGATGGTGTTTGAACTTGGCTCGATACTCGATCGAGCCTAACTTCTGTACAATCAAGCTCGACTTGTATTGTTTGAACAAAATTCGAGCTCGACTCGTGAGATCGATTACATAAAGGTAGGGGCGGCTCAATAAAATTTGAAGCCTTGAGCGAAAAATAGAAAAGTGACATTATGTTTAAAATATTAATATAAAATAATAGTTAATAATTTTTATTTAAAAATCATTCTTCTTATTTTTTGAGATGCAAAGTTAATAATTAGATGACTTCTTTGTTTAGTTTTTACCTTTTTTTTTTAGTTAAATATTGATTATTAGTTATAATAAATTTATCAAGAGTTCTTTTTTAAGATTGCATTATTTTATCTATTTTACTCCTTTTTTTAAGTTTTTAATATCGTGATTCATATTTTCTATTGAAAATAATCAATAATATAAATAAAAATGGGCACAAACTATATATACAATTTCTATGATAAAAAATAATAATAAAAGTACAAAATAAATTAAGTTAAAGATCAATAAAACCTGATGTTATAAAAATCTTATCCAATACTCCAATAAATTCTTCATAGTTATACTACTACTTTGTCCAAATAGAAAATTAATATTTTCTTGTTGGTAAGGAAACAAATATAAGAGAGTCTAAAAATAACCAAATATATAAGAGACTAAAATATATAATATATATAGAAGATGAAGTGAGACAACTAGATTAATGGAGAGATTCTACTAATTTTAATACACTCTTATTGGCTGAAAAGAGGAGTGGAGAAAAAAAATGTCTTACAAAGATAAAAGGAAGGAAAATCTAAGAGATAATAATAAAAAATTAAAAATAGAAGTTTAATAGAAAAAATATAATAGTAGATGGAAAGTTTTGATGGTTTCAATACCAATAAATAACATAAATTAAATTATAGAAGCCTAGTTTAACTGATTGAGGCCTCAAGAAATTAAAATTTTTAGGGGCCTAAAAACTAAATCCTACCTAAGTCGTCTAGGCCCTGCACAGAGGCAGTGAAATATATATACAATCGTCTCCCAAATAAACTAATCCTCCCAGTAACACAACTGCATAATATATTATACAGATTCATATAAATAAAAACACATGATTTGCAAAATTAATATATATATATATATTGATTGAGAAAATCACGTCATCTTCATTCAAACTCCCATCGATCTCCATCGCGATGTCTTTAATTTTCGGATGATATTTCGTTCTTCAATCCTCAATAAAGGTTAAGACAACCCAGAGCTAGAGAGAAGCAAGACTGGTTTAGAGAGAGAGGCCTGAGAGCTAGAGAGAAGCAAGACTGGTTTAGAGAGAGAGGCATGAGTCGGCACACTGCTATGAGTAACAGAGCTAGAGAGAAAAAGAGGACTGGTTTAGAAAGAGAGGCATGAGTCGGCACATGAGTAACGAAGACGGCAACATGGAAACAAAATTAAGGTTGTTGTTACAACATATTGTTTGGGCTAGGCTAATATTTGGATGTTGTATGGGCCGAAGTAGAGTTTAAGACAGTACAACATATTGTTTGGGCTAGGCTAATATTTGGATGTTGTATGGGCCGAAGTAGAGTTTAAGACAGTACAACATATTGTTTGGGCTAGGCTAATATTTGGATGTTGTATGGGCCGAAGTAGAGTTTAAGACAGTACAACATATTGTTTGGGCTAGCTAATATTTGGATGTTGTTTGGGCCGAAGTAGAGTTTAAGACAATACAACATATTGTTTGGGCTAGGCTAATATTTGGATGTTGTTTGGGCCAAAGTAGAGTTTAAGACAGTACAACATATTGTTTGGGCTAGGCTAATATTTGGATGTTGTTTGGGCCAAAGTTGAGTTTTAACACTTGCAACATATTAATTGGGATAGAGTTAAGTCTAATTAAACAGGGTTTCTATATAATTTAAATGCATGATATGTTTTAACACACACACACACACACACACATATATATATATATATGTATTCACGTTCATGAGCTTTGTTCAGGAACAGATTCATGAATTAACAAGCGCAGCCAAGGGGCACAGATTCATGAACTAACAAGCCGAGCCAAGGGACTATTTGAGATTGGCTCATTTAATAATTGAGCTTCGATCTTGGTTTGTTTACTAACCTGACAAACACGAACCGAGTCTTGTTAAGCCAAGCTTGAGTCGTTCGTCGAAAGCTTGATTCATTTACAATCCTAAGTGAGAGTATGGAAGAATTTATACCCAATTAAGCTCATACATATATATACCACACACACACACACATCCATACCACTTAAAATGCACATACAATGTACATATGTAAATTTCAAATTCAGAGTCATCAGTGAAAATTAAACTCATAAAAAATTAAGCAAGCTTTAAGGATCAAAATAGGATGCAAGAATACCACTAAAGTCAAACTAGCCCATATAATCAAGTTACAGCAAGAGACAAAGACATACTTAACAAAGTATTGATGCGAAAGATACTAGCAAAATATATTACTCCACATCTGTACCTTGTCACTCCTTTGCTCTTCCAGTTGCTTAAAGCACCAGTTTGAACCCCTTTGACAGGAAGTCATCTCTTAAGAGGAACAAAAGGCAACATCATGCAAGGCATTGCCTAATTTCCACGAACACAAAAATGTGCATTACAATTTGTCACCTAATGCCAAACAAAAGTCTACAATGATAGTGCTCTCATTTGAAGGATCAAAATGCATGCGCGCGCACATATATATATATAAACAATAAAGAAATTAGGCAAGAACAATAAGAGCACAATGAATCACCTCTTCTTTCTATTATTTTGCTTCATTTTCTTCTTTTTTTGCTTGCTGCTTCTTACCATCCCTTCCACCATCACCATGAATCGGAACAAGGCTAGCGACACAAATATTAGCTTTCATTAAATGCTCTAAACCACGACTCCAAACATTTTTGCCACGAATTTGATTTGAGATTGTAAACTTAACTTCAGAATCAAATGAATCATCATCTTTGCCAACAAACTGTACCATCCTCACCAACTTGTAATCATCATTGACAAAATCATACCCAAAACAATAAACTCGATAAAGCGGAAACTGAACCGGTGTGACCGGTAGCTTCCGGTGTTTTCGGGTCGAATGGTTTCTCCATAGGGTGATATCTATGAAGTAAGCGGTTGCACAAGCAGAACAAGTCATCACAAGGAAACACCGTTTGAGATGCTTCATGGTGCTTCAAGTGATTGTGAAGCTCTACGGTGTGATCTAGAGAATCCAAGTCTATGGAGTAGAGCTCGCCATCTCTAAAGTTGATGCTGTGATTAGTGTTGTTATCGATCGATTTAGATGCGATTTGACTTGATGAAATTGCCAAAATACTATCAAGATTACCGGGCACGCCTTCGACACACACCTGAAGTGTAAAAGGGGTTTCATCCATAATCTTATAATAGTATGTCCGCGATTACATCCGTCGCAAAGTCTGACATTTTTTGCTTCTTCTCGACACCAAGAGGGTTTTGGATTATAAGTTAGCAATGGAGTTCAGTTGCTTTCTCCCCAGACATAACACACACGGTGAATATTGTAACATATATAAATTTGTAATTGACAAATTTCGGTGTTCAAAACTGATTGATCAAGTTTTAATTTTTTCATTTATTTTCTATTTCGATCATCAACATCTTCAAGCTAATACACAAGTGCATAGAAACAGTTAAGTCGGTGAAAACATCATATAGTACAGGTAAGTATGGTGAGGACACGTTACACTTTATTTTTTCGAGCCAATTTTGAAAAACTAGGGTTTCTGAAAAAAATTAGAGTTTTTCAAAATAGGACCGGTCCCCATTTTTCAGGACTGGTTCAACTTTGTTCAGTATTTTTGTTTCTGCAATAAATTTCAAAAGTTTCATTGGTCCTTGTTTTTGAGCACCGGTCCTACTTAGCTTGTTCCAAATAGGAAATTAATTTTGACGAAAATTGTGATTTCCATTGGGTTTGAAACTTTTAGGAGAGTTTTATATTGGTTTTTAACTTATTTTTCAAGTAGGATTACGACTTTATTGCCTATATATGTATCTATATTTTCTCTACAAATAGGCTTTGAGAATTAATATTTTTAGAGGGAGAAAACTTATATAGTATAATTAGAGCAGGATATTTTTCTATATTTTGAGAGCACGAATCAATAATTCACGAGTGATATTTAGGATGATATTATTCTACTAATCAAAGCATTGGATTTGTGGTTCTTCTATTACTTGCTAAAGAACAAAGATAAACCATATCGCACTACAAAGGGAACGGAATACTTGTTGAGTATTTTTGTTCTTCCAGCAACCTTTTTGTGAGGATCGTGACGTTTGCCTGGAGTTTCCAATAGTTGGACTTGAAATCGCAATTATAAGGCTGAGGTGTTCCACATCATATTCTTGATAGAGTGAAGAGGGATGTGAGTCTGAGACAGAGTTTGTTGTACTTTGCTTTGTTACAATGAATTAGTTTCGTGAGGCTTTCTGCCTCCCCTATGATTTTTTTTCGATTTCGATTTTTCACATATATCTGGTGTTTCTTTACTTTATTTACACTTTATTTTACTTTACTTGCTTTATGTGTTTGATTAATTTTTAATTGGACGTAAAATCAAATTAATTTAAAAAATAAAGCAAACGAGCAAGTGAACCTATTCACCCCCTTTAGATTTTAAATTACTTTCGCAACCACTTCTACATTCCGTAACTCACAATTGGTATCGGAGTTGTGTTCTCTAATTTGTGAGTAGTTTCTTGCGAAGTATTTTTAAAATCAAAATTTATTTTTGTTTTCAAAAATCATCATGGAATCTAGTATGAAAAAGGATGGACCAGTTCAACAAATTCCTTTGTTTGATGGTTCAAATTATACTTTTTAGAAGTCTCGCTTAAAAGCATTTCAAAAATCTCAAGAAGAGAGAGTATGGATGGCTGTTGAGAATATATATATAATTCCTACCACTACCACTCGTACTAGTGAGGCAACTGTGACTCTAGCTAAGGATAAAACAACATGGTCTAATGTTGAGTATGATGATGCTAACCATAACAACAAGGGTTTATATGCTATATTTAATTATGTTATTCCTTTCAAATTTTCTAGAATCTCTGCATCATTCACGTCGAAAGAAGCATGAAATATTTTAGAGGTAACTCATGAGGGTACCACTAAGGTAAGGAAATCAAGGTTACAAATGCTAGCAACTAAATTTAAAACAATTAGAATGGATGAAGATGAAATATTTTCTTATTTTTATTCTAGGCTTAATAATATTGTTCAAAATAATGCTAACCTTGGTGAGAGAATTCCATCATTTCAGATTATTAAAAAAATCATGAGATCCCTACCTGAAAGGTTTCAAGCTAAGTAGGAAGCTTTAGATGAAAGCAGAGATATTGATTCAATAAAGGTGGCATAATTAGTTGGATCAATTCAAAATTTTGAGATGAAATATCCAAAATTTCATAAAATAAAAAATTTGGTTTTAAAAATCTCAAAGAGTTCAAAGTCTTCAAGTTTGTCAAATGTTTTAAATTCTTCAAAATCTGAAGTTGAAAATTTTGAATATGATTCAGATAATGATATTTCACTCCTTGCTAAAAAATTTAGGAAAATCCTTAAATATAAAAAAATATAAAAATCTTAAGAGATGAAATCCTTCTAAATTCCAAAATTAAGGCTTATCATCCAAAGGTAAAGAGAGGAAATAGAAATAAGTTGATGATTCTAAGGATTTTGAGATCACTTGTTAGACATGTGGTGGTAAAGGTCACACATGTCACACCCTAATTTTTGGAGTTTTCAAAAATTCGAGGGTGAACAGTCGTCTTAAACCTCAATCTTGTCATAAACTATTCTATTGTGGAAGCTTTATATATGCACACCGTTATGGTGGTACACACTCATCAACACCCCTCACAATGGGTTCCACATTTGGTTCCACACATAAAACTACCAATTTATGGAAATCAATCATTTTTAACTAGAATTTGGTTTTTAAATCTACACCATTGGATGGAGAATCTAAAAATACTCAATTTAAAAAAAAATCACACTCAATTCCGATTTGAAACGAAGAAATTATATCAAATCGAAGTTTGGACAAGTGTTGTGAATAGTAATCTCGATTGTGCAAGAATGAGATCTCGATTGTGCGAAACTGGCATCTCGATTGTGCGAAATTTTTTTGATTGTGTAAGAATTTCACCCTTTCTGGACCCTGAACCTGCAATATCTCACACGATTGAAATGGGGGTTTCGATTGTGCGAGATTGCCCCTGTCTGCACCTTAAAAACCACTATATTTCGCAACCACTTCGCACAATCGAAAAATGGGTTTCGATTGTGCGAAAAGATCATTTTACACGATCGAAATGCCTTGAACAAGGCCTCCAACAACCTTAAGCAAATACCATTTTGAACCCAAATCTCAATCAAACAACTTTAGATCCTTCATTCAACATAAAAATCAACTATAAATGATACACCATCATAGACATACTCTAACTTAAACATTTGAAACCTCACAACCATAATACAAATGTAATCCACAGAACCAAGCATTTAAATCCAAGATTTATACACAATGAACTTGAAACCAAAGTTCTTCCATTTAAACCCCGCAAGTCACACATGGTCCGCACGATTATTACATTTGAAACTAGAGTATGTCAACATAATTCAAATGCAAAAATAACATTAATAACATAGTCCACATGCCACAAATCGGCATGGACATCTATCTACATCTCCCAAGGGTCAAAAGTCCAAAAGGAACCTAACAAGGTCCATTGAGCTAATCATGCTTCCTTATCCACTGGCGCTTTATTTGAAAAAATTTGTATAAATGGGGGGTGAGCACCACTGTGGCTCAGTAGAAATGATCCACCCATCTTCACTCCAACCCGTAAGCCATGCATCAATGCACATGAAAATCACTACACGTCTTCATGACAAGTGTACATATTTTTTACCCATAAAAAATCACGTTTTTCAAAATATGAGTGATGCTCCACATCTCAATGCATATACATATTTTTCTATATATATATAAATCCATTAATTTGACAAGTCACAATTCGTATATATATACATATATATAACTCACGGCACAAATTTTTGGAAATCAATTCAATGGGGAGTAACTTATCAAACCACCTCATAGTAAGGGTCTCTTCGACACCCAAACTCTGCTTACGCTTCTCGGTTTACTAGTTCGATGAATGCGCCATCCGATTGGCCAAGTCTCGGGTCTTCCACCCTAGGGGTCATCCCTTATCTTAATTTTCAATATTGTCACACCCCAAAAATCTCACTTTTCACATGGTGCACATAATCACATCAATGCATTTAATCAACACAATGCAATGCATTTTATCAAATCAATGCATTTTTCTTCCACTTCAAGATTGTCACAATGTCATCACACTCACATCATGAAAATCATCATGTTTATGCATTTTTAAAGAAAGTCATATCTACAAACACATTTTCATGTTTTCACCAAATGAATACATTTTTCACCAAAATTATTCACAGTCACATTTGTACATACACAACATATATAAGTCCTAACTAATATGTTAGACATTTTTACATGCATAAATCACAATGGTATACATATATACACATATACATAATTCTATGTTCAAGAAATCAAATCTATCTTTCATGTCACATAAAAGTGACCTATAAGATCAAAGTAAGAATGAGTCTAGTACCCCTACCTCAATTCCCAAGCTTTGAATCCCTCTTTTGAAAATAACAGTCATCCCAAAATGTCCCCTACACACTTCCCTTCTTCGGGAATGTCCAAATCACGCTTTAAGGCCCTCAAACTCTAGAGAGAAGGGAGAGAGATGAAGTGGGAGCCTCAGACAGAGAGAAATCTGTAAAAGTGAAAATCTATGACTTCTCAGATATTTATGTCACCCCTAGGGGCGCGAAAAGACCATTTTGCCCTTGGGCCACTTAACGTACCCTCTCGACCTCCGAATTAATTCTCGAAAATTCCGTTGGACTCAAAATCACTTTCATGACATTTTAAACATTTTGTTTAGTCTATAATCAAAAATAAAATTTCTCAAAATTTTTCAAAAATTTTTGGACTCATTTAACCTCATCCCGGGGCCCCCGTTGACCAAAATTTAAACTTTTTAAAAAAATTTCAAAACTTTCCAAAACCATATTCCAACCTTCTAAACATGTTTCCCACATTCAAAGCATGTTAAATATCATTTAAAATGTGCTTAAAACAATAAATGATAAAAATTTTAAAAAAAATTGACCAAAATTGGGCACGGTCTCTACAACACATCCACTCAATGTCCAAGTCCTAATAAACGTAGCTTTAGAGCAAAGAAAATTTGAAAGGTTAAAAAGAAAGACATGAAAGCTATTATTTCTGAGTTTGAGTCTTCTAACTCTGATAGTGATTCTTTTATTGAGAATGATGATACTGCTTATGATTCTTCTTCTGATGTAGGTGAAACAGAGAATTTTATAACTCTAAGCCAAGTTGGGTCTGATGATTCTGAAGATGAAGGATAAGAAGAACCAACCAAGAAAGAATTGTCCAAAACTTTTGAGTAATTGTTTACAAAAACTGTTAAAGTCAAAAGATCCTACAAAAAATAAACTAAGCAATTGGAGATGGTAAAAAGTGAAAAGAAATCTCTGATGGAAGAATATGAGAAGATCCAGAAGAAGATTGAAGAAAATAAAACAGAAATTTTGAATCTTCAAAGCAAACTCAAGTTTTCCGAAAGCGAGGTAAGTCAAGTTTCTTGACAGCATGATTAGTGTTGGTAAGCCTGTAAGAGATAAGACTGGATTAGGTTTTGTTGTGTCATCATCTAAGGGAGAAACTGTTTTTGTTAAACCCAAGAGCTTGAACGTGTCTGCATCCAAACCTTAGCCTCAAGTTGAGTCTTTGTATGTTAATGTTATATCCAATGTGCTTCATTGTACTTTTGTAGTAAGAATAGACATATTCAACAATATTGCTATAAGAAGAGAAAACATTTTAATTCTGATTTTCATGTGCATAATTCTTTTGCTAAAAATAAGGTTCATGTTAAAAAGACACATTATTAGAACAAACTCAAAAATTCTCAAGATAAAAAGAATTCAAATAAGAAAAAGAATGTTTTTATTTCTACACAATATTTTTCTAATAGGTTGCATGTTAAAATAATTTGGATGAAAAAGGAGGATTTGGATAAATTTGTGTCTGTTGATACTATGTGATTTATTCCTAATAGGTCTTTGGGTACAAAATCCCTTAACTGGGGTCATTAAGAATTTTATGGTCATGGACTGAGCTTATGTTCATTATATGTTTTTCATTGGACCATATCTTTTAGATTATGTTAGGTTCTATTTATTTTTAGTAATAACCATATAAGATTATGAGAATCATGTTTTTCTGATAAATGATATGAATTATTTATATTTCTTTTTAATTTAACTTTGATTTATGAATGCATGATTGAGACACTTAGTTTATCAATGGATGAAGCACTTAATTTTATGATCTAAGCATTGATGACAAATGTGCTGTATTTATATTTTTTTAGTGATGAATCTTTTGAGTCTATACAATTTGTACACTAGTTCAACTCTGAGAGAATTGATTGAAAACTAATGTGAAGTTGACTGGGGTATATTGTATGAGTAGCATTGAAAGTTTAAAATATCAATGAAATAAAATAGAAAGAAAAGACTTTGTGTTTATACAACAAAAAAATATATATTTTTTTTGCTAAAAATCTAAGACAAAAGGAAAAGGTTACTTTCAGAATTTATTAGAAGCTACCATTACGACATAAATCTCCAATGAGATATCATTAAAAAGAAGTTGTTTTAAGGAATTAACTGGCTGCTTAGAAGCGTGAAAACCACCGTCTTAGAAATAAATAAAAAAATGGTGAAATTCAATTAAAAAAATAAGTTGATCATATGTAGTGTTATTTGCTTATCATCCAATACGTTTTAGAAGATGAATCAAAAGAATTTGACTAATTTTTGATGATGTTGGATTGCACACACATATGAATTTGTTAGATAAATTTTAAAATTTTTATAAATATTTATGTATTGGAAGTTGTGTTATGATTTTCAGAAATTCTAGGACTCATTTTATTCTTTGAAAAATCTGTTCTGATTGTCCTCATGAGATTATTATTACTATTTTTTTGTGTTTTCAGAAAAACAAAAATCCAAAAATATATTTTTTGTTTATTTGTTTTTTTTATGTGTTATTTTGGTGATTTTTATTGCTAAAATAGGTTGAGATGAGGTGTTTTGGTGAATCAAGGTCCAAAGTAAAAATTTCAAAATTCACAAAGTGGGACCGGTCCCAAATATTAGGATCGGTCATACTTTTGCAGGTCCAAACATATCAAAATAAGTTGGACCAGTCCTCATATATGAGCACCAGTCGCACTTAGCAGATGCCCAAAAATGAGTATCTCCGTGCGTGCGTTTTGGCTTAAAGCACACATGCACTCACTCATTCTCACACTTTCACTCTCACTCCACTCTTAAGCTCTCTATACACACTTAAGCATACACAAACTCAAACTCTCACACACTCTTCTTCTTCTCTATTTTTCTTGTGATTGTTGTTACTTTGGAGGTTGGGATTGACACATTGAAGTTTGTATTGGTTGAGTGCTTGAGTTGGAGGATATTGTTCAAACCTAGCTCATTGAACTTTGAAGATTTTAGAGAAGCCCACTAGGTGTTTGACAAAAATACCCAATGGAGCATTTGACATTTTTTTTAGCTCATTTCATCGTCGTGTTGATGGCACACAAACGGGGACACACAAAGGCATCAACAAGTACGAAAAATCGCATTGTGTTTACCTGGGACATGTTTGAAGATCACTTCAACTTCAACAATCCTCTAAATATCATTAGTTGTCGGGCTATAAGGTATAATGGATAACATGTATTATAACATAAGCACTTCACATTTTTATCATGTAAGCACATTTCACACGCACATAAGTTTTCATATCAACTATGTCATGTTTATACTCGTTTTTAGATTTTTGACTCAAAGGTTCTAACCAATCATGAAACTACACATGATACAACCCTCTTCATTCCTAGGTATCCAACCTAGTTAAGCTTTAACAACAAGCTATGTTTTAATACTAATATGTCACGCCTCAAAATTCGAACAACCGGGACTCCCCCAATCTGAGCCCGAACCCCGATTTATGAGGTGTCATGATCACCCGATCATCATCCCACAACTCGATAACCATGACAAGTTACCAACATTTACCATCTAACATCACTACCAATACCAAGCTGTCACGCCTCAAGTATCGGGTCATGACTCATCACGGAAGCTTTTACATATATCGTCACATTTATCCATTATAGGATAAGCACAATAATCAACTAACTAGAATTATGATCTCAAAATCAACAGAAGGATTCATAATACCATTAACATCATGCTCACATGCTTACATAATTAATACAAGTCTACTATGGGCACCCCTTAATGACATCATGCATGTACAAGTACTTTTCTATTACTCAGTTCCTGTAATATTTTGCATAATCGAAACCACCACTTCGCATAATCGAAATGTTTCACACAATCGAAATGAATGTTTCGATTGATCGAAACATCTCGCATAATCAAAATGGTATCGAAGTACTATCGAAGGTTTTCAACATTCGAAAAAAATTAGGGTATGGTGAAGACATGTTGCACTTTATTTTTCTGAACCTATTTTGGATAACTAGAATTTCTTAGAAAAATTAGGGTTTTACCAATCCTCATTTTTCAAGACCGGTCCAACTTAGTTCAGTATTTTTGTTTCTGCAAAAAATTTCAAAAGTCCCATTAGTGCTTGTTTTTGAGCACCAGTCCTACTTAGCATGTTTTATATAGGAAATTAATTTTGACGAAAATTCTGATTCCTATTGGGTTTGAAACTTCTAGGAGAGTTCTATATTGATTTTCAACTTGTTTTCCAAGTAAGATTATGACTCCTTAGCCTATATATATGTATCTATGTTTTCTCTACAAATAGGCCTTGAGAATTAATATTTTTAGAGAGAAAAAACTTATACAATATAATTATAGTATAATATTTTTCTATATTTTGAGTGTACACAACTATACTTCACGAGTGACATTTAGGATGGTGTTCTTTTACTGATTAGCTATTCAGAGACTGCATCAAATTTATTCGTTGATCAGAGCATTGGATTTGTGGTTCTTTTATTACTTGCTGAAGAAGAAAGGTGAATCATATCGCATTACGAAAGGAACGAGATACTTGCTGAGTATTTTTGTTCTTCCAGTAGTCTTTTTGTGAAGATCGTGATGTTCGTCGGAAGTTTGTAGTAGTTGGACCTGAAGTCGTAATTTTAAGCCTGAGGTGTTCCGCATCAGATTCTTAACAGAGTAAAGAGGGGTGTGAGTCTGAGATAGAGTTTGATGTACTTTACTTCATTATAATGAATTGGTTTCCTAAGACTTTCTGCCTCCCCTATGATTTTTTTTCGAGTAAAATTTTTCATGTATATTTGGTGCCTTCTTTACTTTACTTAATTTATGTGTTTGATTAATTTTTAATTGAACTTAAAATCGAATTAATTTTAAAAATTAAACAAACGAGAAAGTGAATTTATTCACCCTTTTAAGTTTTAAATTATTTTCAAAATCACTATTGCACCGCGTAACTCACAAATATATAAGTAATGCTATTTTTCTTAAGAAGCACCGCGTAACTCACAAATATATAAGTAATGCTATTTTTCTTAAGAAATTGAAAGCAAAACACAAAAAATTGTGTTTAATAAAAATTGTGTTTTTGCCTTTGTTTCTTGAATTGGGAAACGATATTGAAAACTTGTAAGTTGTCCAAGTATGTAACTTAGGGTAAATTTTCAGTTTCCGAATAGAGTTCGCTGGCAACAAATTATATCACATAGTTGTTGTGATTGAATAATTCACTAGGCATTGTCTGCTCTCTAAGGGAACACCATAAGTTATGATTAGAATGAAAAAGGAATCTCAAAAGGTAAAATAGCATATAATTTTGCTTGAGCTCCTCCCATCCATTTATAGGCATTAGCTTCACTATAAGGGAAGACCATGGAAGTCATCATTAGACAGAAAAAGGAAGCTCAATCAGGTTGGATGTCAAGTCAAGCCATAATAAAATCCTACCGTTTTTAGAAAATTGAAAGCAAAACACAGAAAGCTTGCTAGCGTAGGTGTTAATAAAAATTATTGAATAATTAACTTAGACATGCATTGTCCTCTCTCTTCAGTGGAGCAACGTACAGATTAATTACACAGGTTAATTATTTGTTAAAATATAAATGCCAATTCAACTGGGCCACAACTCACATGATATACCTATATAAAGGGTACACCATATACCTATAATAACCACATGGGAATGGGAAGACCATAAGGTACCATTAGAATGAAAAAGGAATCTCAACATTTGCTAACCAGAAGAAGAATAGTCATTTAACAGAAATTGATTGCTATCACGAAACCAATTCAATGAAGCTAAAACCAATAATTAATATTTGAAGATGTCAAATTTGTAAAATGCAATCAAATATAATCAAGTATTTCAAGGCTTAAATCATGCACAGATACACGCTACAAGGTCATTGATCTTTTGGATTTCAACTACTCAACTTTACGAGATACTTGCAAATATATTAAGAAATCAAATAAAGTGAAAAAAATAAAATAAGGATGAGAGAGAAAAAAATTTAGATCTGAGAAGAGAAAATTTACCGAAGTTGCAGTCATCGTCCATTGACTGATTGTCTATGCTGTCATCGATCAATTGTTGTTGGGTCACCAATATGTGGATGGTCTGTCGTCATGAGATATTGAGAGAGGGTATTGGAGAAATTATTGAATATCCCATGGGCATCGTATCGTATTTTTAACACATTTAATGGATAAAAACTTTTCATTTTCTTTAATTATATGGTACCGAGAGAATTCAATACTTTCGGCTTGAGAGGATCTGCATTATAAACGAGACTTCTATAGACTTAATTTTTAAGTCGAGTCTTCCGCTGCAGTACTAGCAGGAAGTGATTCCTTGCTGCCGTAGAGAAAACATAGTCTCACTTTCCCTTTTCTTCGTTAAATATGAATATACTTTTAGTACAAAGTAAAATTATTTTATTAAATGTGATTTTAGGTTTTGATTTTTTTTTTTTAAGGACTCGCACCAAGAATTAATTCCTATCATTCGTCCATCTGAATTGATCCATATCTGAACTGATCCATACCAATTGGTTCGATTTTTTAGCCCACAATTATGTTACGAATTTATAAAGTGAAAATTCGTGAAGATGAATTCAATTAACAGATTAGGGTCTGAAAAAATCAATCTAATCCGTTATATATATATATATATATATATATATATATATTTGTTATTGAAACACCAACCGATTAGTATATCTAAAGTTTTGAAATAATGTATAGATGGGTAAAGTGTCGAATACTCCTTCCCTGTATATAATAAAATCCTTCATGTTATAAATATGTTCAAATAAGCATCTATTCATTTTAAAACACTAAAATAACCTTATAGTATTACAAAAAAAGTAATACTAAAAAATTGAGTGGAGGTGAAATGACGGTTTAGAACTAAAATGACCCTAAAAATTTATTGTTCATTCTCTGGCGCAAAAAAAAAAAGACGTTCTTTCTAAAGCATTACCACTAAATAATTTTCCTAAAGGTTATAACTTCAACTTGCAAACTATGTGGAATTTTGTATGCAATCTAGAAGTTGGTCAAGCTTTATGGTAGGTGAAGAGAATGAAGTAGTTGCTTGTTCTAGCTTTTTTTATTATTATTTTGATGTTTGTGGGAAATTATTGAATGGTTGGTGATTTGGTGGATGTCAATTTCATGAGACAAATAATAATGGGTCACCGTCTATGGAATTAGTCAAAAGAGGATAATCTTGATTTAAAAAGACTGGACTCATTCATTCAAAGTTATTGAACTATTTAGAAAAGTCAAAATATTTTACATATTATTTGATCTTTGAATGACTGCACGTTTTTTTACTGCTCTACATATAAAAAAGTGTTTGTATAAGTTACAGTAATGTCAAACAAGCCCTGACTAACAAGTTCAACTTTTGCAGTGTTGTTTTGAAAAAGTAATAATATCACTTTGTCCTTGCAGGGGCGGTATTTATGAATTATTCAAATGCATTGTTAGAGCTTCTCAAAACAAAACAAAAAAAAAAATTGTATTGAACCATAAATAATGTGTTGATTGCAGAGGATCCGAATCCATCAATGAAAATCCAACGAGGGCCCAAGTAGAACTTTTAGATGAAATTGGACGACTCTTCTCTTCCTATTATTGTTCTTTACTAGTTTGATCAAGAATTTTCAACCAGACCTCAAATTTTTACCAGGTACTATGAGTTGGTTACAATGAAAACATTATGGTATTTATAATGAAAAATAAATTAAGAAGATAGGGATGATCCAGCCGGGCTGATTGCAGGCAGATTCGAGAAGCAATGACACTTGTAACATAATGAATATTATTATTGACCACATTTATTTATTTATTTATATACATTTAATTAAAACTCGAATCATCATATGGAAAGTGTCATACATGAACCCTGCGTGGCTCTCCTATTATTGTCATACATGAACCCTGCATTTTCTTCTTTAAATATATTCAGATTAACATATACTCTATGTATGTATGTATGTATGTATGATCTGTAACATATGTACTATTGTAATGATTTTCAACAAATATATGCTTTAATTATTCCACCAAGAGAACCATAAACAACATATTAGGCGTAGTTGGAACAACAAACACAAAACCACAGATGACATAATAAACATAGTATCAGTAATGATCAAATGGAAAGAGCTTTGATTGGGTTCAAACCCACAAAGGGGTCGGTTTACATTCCTTTCTCAGGAAACCCAGACATTCACAATTTAGTAGTATTGGTGTCTTCTTAAAACTGAAGTACACCGACACTTACAATAGAGAAAGGTGTCTTCTTAAAACTGAAGTACACCGACACTCACAATAGAGAAAAATACATTACCTCCCTCCCTCCCTCCCTTACACAAATAATACAACATTAATTTATTTAACAAAAAAGAAAAAGAGAGAGAATCAAAATGATGAAAAAAATAAATCCAAACGAAAATATTGGAAATTCAAGAAACTCAGAAACATTTACATGTCTATTCTGGTGGCTGCTTGCTTCTCCAGTCGTAGAGTCGTCGTCGTCGTCGTCGTCGTCTTCGTCTTCGTCTTCGTCTTCGTCTTCGTCTTCGTCCTCCTCCTCCTCCTCCTCCTCCTCCTCCTCCTTGGTGCACCGATCACCATCGAAGCGGAACAAGGCTTCCGAAACAAATATCAGTTTCCATCATAAAGTCTACCCCATGAATCTCAATATTTTTCATTGTTTTCAATTTTAAATCATACCAAAGAAGCTTTTCAAAATCCTGTACCAGTAGCACTTCCCCACCGCTCTTTGAAAAAGCCAAAGGCCTCACATAAGTGAAGGACCTAATTGTGCTGGTTGGTTGTGCAACAGAAAATAATTTAGTCCAAGATTCCTTAACTCCATACTCCTTCATCACCCATATATCAACACACAAATCAACAGCCACCCTGCAATCTTCGCATAGTACACAAAGGCTTCCTCCTAGAACCACCGCAGCATTCATCGCAAAATTATTGTTATTCTTACCCGACGACGAGGAGGAATTATAATCAGGCTGTGGCACCAACCGAAACTCCTCATCACCAAGATCGAAAGCAACAATCGACTTTTCAGTATCCGACCCGGGGCTTCGGGTCACCACCCAGTGCAGAGCCCCACTAACAAGCATAGCATTCCCTCCCCTGTACCACAGATGATAAGGGAAATCTTGAATTCTTCGCCACGAATTCGACTTCAGACTGTAAACCTTAACTTCAGACTCATATGAATCATCACCTTTGCGAGAATACCCTGTTATTCTCACCAACTTGTAGTCATCACCGACACAATCATACCCAAACCCGTATACGATGTTCACACCTTCGTATGGGAACGCCATCGGTGTTTCTGGCAACTTGTGGTGTTTTCTGGTCGAAGAATTCCACAAGGCAATGTCTTTGTGTGACTTGAACAAACAGAGCAAGCCATCACAAGAACCAATCACTTCTGCCTCTTTCTTGCCATTCTTCAGTGGGTGCTCAAGCTCTACCGCCTCATCATCAGCCTCTTTCTTGTCATTCTTCAGTGGGTGCTCAAGCTCTACCGCCTCCGCCTCCTCCGCCTCACCATCACCATCACCATCATCCAGAGAGTCCAAGTCTATGGAGCACAGCAGCTCCATATCTCTGAAAATGACGCTGCGATTGGTGTTGGTTTCGATGGATCGATTTAGATGCGATCTGATGAAATATCGGCTGTCGATCAGAGCACACCAAGACTTCGAAACGCATCTAAATCGTAAAAGGGGTTTCACTGGTAATCTTGACAGTAGGCCGGCGATTATATCCAAGGGAAGTTGCGGCATTTTTGGCTTCTCTTTATGGCTTATATGTATCGAATTGGGACTTCTAGGGTTTTATGTTTAGGAGCAAGGATCGGAGCACAAATAGATATATATCTTGTTTTTCTATTCACAAGTTAAGGATAGGAAAACCATAAATATATATTGCCTTTTTATATTCAAAAAGTAAAAGTAAGGATAAGACCATAATAGATATATATTGTGTGGCACCGGCCGGCAACCGACAAGATGGAAAGGACATAAAGGAGCGGTTCTTAGATATAGAGATATAGATATAGATATATCTTGTTTTTATATTCACAAGTAAGGATAAGACCAATAGATATATAAGTAAGGATAAGACCAATAGATATATATCGTGTTTTTATATTGACAATGATAGGAGACCAATAGATATATACCGTGTTTTTATATTGACAAGTAAGGATAGGTGCACAACAAATGTATATCTATCGAATGAGTTGTATTTTTTCGAATCTTTCTCCTCTCCACGTTCATTGAAAGGGTCGTGTCAACCCTGCCTGCCCTACTTCTGGGTCAATGGGCTCCTCGTTTTCTCATCTAGGACAAGGGCTTATTGGTTACTCTTAGTCTTATATATTAATCTACTCTTGTATTGCCAGGGAAAAAAAAAATTAACACTTTCAAATATTCAATCTTTACATCTCCATCTAAATAATCTAAAGCGTAAAATGCAAAAAAAAGGACAAAAAAAACTCCTGAACCTAGATACACAGAACAAAAGACAATTATACCATTTTTTATTAAATTTATTCTTTATTATTAAATTATATTTATTATCTTTTTTCTTATATAAATATTAATTATATCATTTACCTAATTTTATTGTTGTTATGAATTTATCATAATAATGAAAAAAATACATGAACTTGAAATTATCATCAAATTTAGTTATTTTCTAAAATGATTAACATATTATTAAAATTTTACTATTTATAATAAAATTTATTATACTCAGTTTAATAATAAAACTTATTATACTCAGCTTTCAAGTAAAGTCCAAGATTTAATGCATTAAATTGCATTTACTTTCAATGGCATTTAGTGCTTTCTACCCATCCAAGTAGTCCTTACCCTAAACTCAAGTAATTTTTCTAGTATTCTCTTTTAAGTTTTACCTAAATCCAAGTAGTTTCTTTAACATTCTATGCAAAGAAACTTATAGACACACACTTAGTCCCTCGTAGACACACACTTATACATCAATTTTAACTTCGCAAATCACCTGCCAGATGAAAGCCACCACCTTATAAAACAATGTTTTAATCCTCATTTATAGCATAAAATATCCTAGATCAACCCAAGCCAAGTGGAACAAACTCGGCTAAAAATACAAGCACATGCATATGCCTTCAATAATGGTATCTAAAAGTCTTCAGAAACATATATTAAGCATTGCTCAAAAGACATCATTCAGAATATGATATTGGTGTCTGAAGTCGTCTTAACTAGTCATTATAACTTAATGAATTATATAAGAACGCCACTCCCTTTCACCAATAACAAGTTAGAATGGAACAGATAGAATATTAATTTACAATATTGGAACTGACCGGTGGCCTCCGGTCAGTTGGCATCTACCTAATAAAATATTAATTTACAATTAAATTTTCAAGCAAGATAAAAAAAAATCCAAACAAAACTATTAGAAATTCAAGAAAGTCAAAAACTTAGAATGGAAGAAATGAACTAAAATATTGACAAATGTTGTTTGCAGATGTGATAGAATTTCAATAGAATTTAACAAGAAATTTTATAATTAATTGAAAGTTAAATTAAGTATTAATTACTCATTCTTTTCTCCAATTTGAAGGGATGCTCCATCCCTCTTCTCTCTCTCTCTCTTCTTTCTTCTAACCAAACGTGAAAATGCTCATCAATCCTTAGTCCCTTCCATCATTCCTCAATTCATCACTCCAACTAAACATAACATTAAGTTACCACCTCTCAAAACCATAGGAACTATACACAAGTAAAATGAAAATCCTTGTGACTTTTGACTAATGAATTCAAAAAAAAAGAGTACATAGGATATAATAATAACAATAGTAATAAAAAAAATATTGGTTAATCTTCTTTCTATAACTCTATCCTCAAACTTCCTAACATTCCTACCCTAACCCATTATCAAATTCTAAGAGAAATTTTAATATTAGATAGTTGAGGAATGTAACTAATTGGGTGGGTGAAGTGTAGTAAATCTAGTTCTGTACGGAAGACAGGAATGCATTCGATTGCAAGATGTTAGGACAGGGCCACTAAAGTTCTCTTTAGGTTTATATGTATCTAATAAGGAATTCTAAGGGTTATACTCACAAGTAGAAGAAGATGTATAATATATTGGGTGAATTTAGACTTTGCGTGTTGTACACACACAGTCCAGATTCATCAAATATATTTACACCGAGTATATTATAAACGTACTCTACAAATAGAGACCATTGAAATCTTAGAGCGAGTCTAGCCCAACTTTGGGACAATCCGTCTTTATTCATAATCAATCTTAGGTGGTGCACATACTCCAACTATTGGGCCGTCTGGGCTTAAAGCTCAATTCACCTCTCAATGAAATTAGGCTACTAATTCTGAAAAAAAATAAAATAAAAATAAACTTTTATTTTTATTATAATTTTTTTTTCTGGGTAAAAATTGAACCTCAGACTTCACCCATACTCTTCTGTGACATTTTAGCAATTAATCACTATGCTATATTACTTTGGCGAAAAAAAAAAACTAAATTTAAAAAAGTTAGCTTTCAAAATTCTTGGGATAATCGATAGTACTTTAATTAACATAGGAAATATTTAACCATGGGTTGTATGAGAGGATTGATAAGTGTCTCGATTTGTATATACATGTTCTTCGTTTCCACTTCAATGTTGTACTCTGTTTTATTCGATGTGAATGCTTGTCTATAGATGTGCAGACGAGATCACTTCTGAAACAGAGGGTTGTATATATATATATTTGTTGGACTTTATTTAAGGAAAATACTTTTCAAAGTGAAAAACTAACAGCAAAGGAAAATGAGTTTGAGATGTTAATGAGATAAGATGATGTGAATTATGAGAATCACATGAATGTGCCCTTTTGGTCACTTTGCTCAGCGATGGGCTTGATCAACATAACTGCCCATTCTTTGCTTCTCTCTTGCTTTTGAAACAATTAAGTAGCTAGTGAAGTTGATTGGAATATTAGAGGTGGAAAGTAGTTGGTTGGACAATAATCAATATATATGATCCAAGTTAATTAAACCCATGCATCAATTGTCTTTGCTTTACTGTTTCCATAATTATATGGAAATTAGTACGTACGTCCTGATATTTGATTGAAATGGCTCAACAAACAGGAAAGTCGATCGAGAGGCTTACACAGGTTAGTATGCTATTACTACTTTTCTGTAATCCACAAGATTATGACGGGGATATATATATATATATATATATATGTCCAAAACTCATTTAGAGTACGTCGAGATTGATTGCTGTAGATATATGAGTCCCAAAAACTACGTGAATAGGATAAATCCTATAAGAACCGCGTATACACATACAGACACATGTACATGTACTTGTTGTGCCAATTCCTGATTAAGTATTATTCTTACTTGAAGAAATTGTAAAGCACAATATTGTAGTACAAGGCTGTCTTCCAGCAATTGCTCCTTAATTTCCTCAACGCTCACATTCTTCTTCTTTTTTTTTTTTTTAATCAAAAGCTTCTCCACGATGTAACACGCAACATGATTTTTCAATTTAAACAACATATTCACTGCATCGCCGGCCAGCTATTTTATATATATACTTCAAATGAAAGGTAAAATGTTCAAGTCCATCTCCTCATTAGTTCTTTGTTATTAAAAAATAAAAGAAAAAGTACATGTCCATTAATTCCAAGCACAAATAAATTACAATGAAAAACCCTTTTGAGAAAGAGATAAAGGAAAGAAAAAAAAACCACTACTGAAGTAACCTCCACTTCATCAAATGAATTATGTATTATGGGATGGGATATACATGTAGAAGCTATTAGGACTTGAGAGTGATATATTGATTAGAAGTACTTTTAGGTGTGAACATTCTTGAACTTCAATGGTCTCAATAATTCAAGCAAAATATAATACAGTTGAATAATAATCTAGCTTGATGGCGCAATGGGAGAAAAAAAAATACTAAGAATATATGTTTATATGTATATGATCATATTGCATATAAAAGTTCTCTACAAGAAATGAAAATTATACTAGAGTAGTAATTAACTTAAATAATCTCACTATTTCATACAAAACTCAATATTACAAACAAGTCGATCACTACTAAATGAATCTTAAAAGCCAAAGAAACAAAGAATATATCAAGAATCAAGATAGACAGAGGAATGAAAATCACATGCATCGCAAATCCTCAATTGCTCTGCTCGTCAAATTAAGACTCATACTGCAATTCATTTCCACTGTTCTACGCTTCTTGATCATATTCATCACATGCACTTCACCTCTCAAATGGGCATAGCTGCTCAACTTCAGCAACCCTGAATTGATATCACTGCTAAAATTCTCATCACCCAACAACCCATCATTAGACCTCACTTGCAGAGTAACATTCACACCCTCGGTCTCTCTAGCTCCGACTCGTCCCCCACCAATTTTGATGTCACCTACAGTCATATTCCCATACAAGACCGTGACCCTACTGATGTTCTCATATTTGAAGCCACCAAAATTGTTATTCTTAACTGCCATCACTGCAGTCATTGTAGCGTTGAAAGAAGGTGATTGTCCGGTGACATATTTTAGGTTTCTGATTGAAACTGAGCTCAGTTTAACTTGGGGGGAACTGACTCGCAATACGACTAATGAGAAAACCAATATTGCTATGCTGAGCAAGACAATAGCGAGCAGGACATACACGAAACACTTGCTGCTTCTTTGCTGGTGGTGGACATCATTATATTTTGACGGGCCAACTCCTCTGATGGATTCGGGCTGGTGCCAATGGGTAAACCTGACTCTCTTCCGCCATTGTTTTTTTGTTGTTTTTGCTGATGAATATATATATATAGAGAGGGAGAGAGAGAGTTGAAGGGTGTCTGTCACAACGGTGTCTTGAGAGTTTTCTTCTTGGTTTCTTGTGAATATATATATGTATACTAATTATAAATATATGGATAGGTAGGGAGGGGGAGAGCTGAATGAAGGAATAAACCCTCCAATTGTCTATAATCTATATATATATAGAAGGTGAGACAATGGAAAGGGTGTGTATTAAATATTTATGGGTGTATTTAATATTTACGTGTTGAATTTGTAAGAGCTCAGTGGACTTGGCCCACTTGTGCGGTCCTGGTACGCGTCAGCTTTGGCGGTTGTTTTCTAGGAAGTTAAGATGCACATGCATTGTAGTTTGGATTTTGGACAGTGAAAGATGACAGCTTAAGCAAATAAAGGGAAATGCTAAACGTCATAAAATTTTATCATGAATTGTCATCATGAATGATGTGGCAAATGATAATACTATTGAAATTTCATACATGGAGAGAATTCTATCAATACTAACTCACCATTTAATTGCCACATCATTCAAGATAAAAATTCATGAAATATTTTCATGACGCTTAATTATCAATATTCAGATTTGTTTAATCAGTATTTGGATAAAATATTACCATATCCCACTAATAATGAATTGGGTTATTTACTATTATCAACCAAAATGGAGAGTTTTCATTAGCTCTACCCCAGCCCATGCATGTACGGTGAGTTTTTTTTTCTTAATTTATTTATTTTTTGAAGTTCAGATTTTGAGATATGGTTGGTACTTTATCTTATTTGAAGTAAATTAAATGAGAGGAGCCAATTCCATTTATTTCTTTTTAAGCACTTTCTTGGAAGGTTAAAAGTAATTGAATGGTCAAGTTAGATAGTAACCATCTATATCAGATCAGAATAGGTCAGTTATAACTTTGTCAGATAATGAATTATGATTATATTTTGGAAAATTTCAAAACAGAGTGGATCATGAGCCCGGTCCTATTCCTATACCAATGGTCAAAAAAGGTGTTTAATAACCTTGTCTTGCTTAAAGTAATGGTTTTTCAAACACATGCACTTGAATTATATTATATTGCATAATTTTGAATATTATTGTTCAGAATCAGTGTTTGGATCCGGAAATGGCTCGCTCAATTTTAAACTGATTTGTCCAGCTTTAAGTTTTGCTTCTTATCCATTCAAGTAGCCAATATATGGCTATATTTTAGAGTCTTCGTATTATCTTGTTATTCTTCGATCTTCTTCCTTTTCAATTATGAAGGGACATACATTATAATTACTACTTTTAAGGATAACCCAAACCTTGACATCAAACAGAGTTTTCTGCTTTGATGTTTCATCTACCTGTAACTGGACAAATTAATTTGCTTTATTTGTCACTAGACTAACTCATAGTGAGTGGCATATATAACTACCACCCAAACAATAGTTTAGGAATTCGGTGATATATTGTGCATGACAATAGATTATTTAATCCATATATATATATATATATATATATATATATATATACACACAGTATGTATAAAGAATCTCAATTTATATTAAAAAAATCACATATTTTGTCGAGGAAAAATTGAAAGCAGATGACTGCAAAATGGGGAAAAAAAACAGATGACAGAATAATAAATTCAAGCCCTGAAAAACATAAGAAATAACCAAAGCTTAAACATTGTCACTTGCACTTGAAACCCACAGACCGAGTGGCCAAATTGATTGCTATAGTGCAGCTCATTTCACCAGACTTCTTCTTCTTGATCACCTTCATCAAATGCACCTTTCCGCTCAACTTGGACTGGTTCGTCAGCGTCAGAACCCCGGAATTGATGTCATTGGCCAGGTTGGTATTGCCCCAAAGCTGGTCAGAAGTGACGTCCAGTGCAATAAGTGGTGAAGGTGAAAGAAAGGTGTGAATATTGAAGGTAATCAGTCCTTCACAAATATATGTATATATAATAATAATAATAATAATAATAATAATAATAATAGGAGTAATAAAATAAGGTGAAAGAAAGGTGTGAGCGTGTTAGTTTTGACCTAGGTCAGGTGTTGAATTTTTATAATAGCTCACTGACTTGAATCTGTCGTGGTCAGTTTAAACTTCAAAGCTGTAGGAGTACAAACGCATGGTACATATTTTAACAATTGTAATCAGATATAAACGGTGCCACCAATTAGGGACGGAGTCAGAGTTTCATTCAAAGGGCACAGTATACTTATACAAAAAAATCAACAAACATAACAAATAATATAGATTGTTTATATGTAATCTCTCTCTCTCTCTCACACACACACACACATATATATATATATATAATCTCAAATAAAAAACTCAAGAAAATTTGACAGGTTCAAATATCAATTAATAATATTTTTATAATACAATTACAATTATCCTCGATGCGTTTTTATATTTTGAAAATAATGCATGATTGCCTCATTATTTATTATTTATGTCCCTAATAAATATATCTCTTTCTATATAGACAATCAAGCTATCATTCATATGGAGGCATAGAGTTTTGTACCTCTCAAAAGTGAAAAAGTCATACATTGGTGTATAATTTCGTTAAAAAAATTATGCACCAATCCCAACTGTGATGACACGTATATTTTGGTTATTTTGTTTTTGGATAATGATTTTTCTTTTGAATATAACTATTTTTTTAATGTAAGTTTTATGAATGGAGTGATGTGCACAAAACACACATTTAAAAATAGTCAAAATGGAAGTTTGTATTGTTACTCTACGCTTCAAGGTAATAGTAAAAATGGACGTTTGAATTATTACTCTACGCTTCAAGGTTCGTCGGTCCGGTGAACAAGTATGAAGTTTGTAATGAATTTAAGAGAAGACATTGGTGCATCATTTTAAAGTTTTATTGGAGAAACAAAACGCATGCACAGTTTGGGATATACATATATATATATGTTTTATATCAAGTTGGTCTCAGTACGTAACTTGTGCAACGACAAATGAAACTGGGTAAATATGTAAAGTTTGCTACGCAAACTTCTCGTGGAAAGGAAAAGAAGACAAGTAGTATTAAAACAAATTTCGCCGTTAAATACAAGTAGTGTCAATTTGGTGGTAACTGATTAGGATTTCTTAGATGTTGTTGTATTTTTTCTATTTCTTTTTCTTTTTTCCCATTTTGTTTTGTGGAAACCAAATGTAACATTCATTTCCTCTTGTAGGAATCCTCGAGCACTTTTCTTAGAAAGTTTTAGGGACTCAAAGAAGACGGACACAATAAGTATTACCAAAACTGGACACTCTCAATCTAAATTCAAAAATCAAACACACTACAAAGAATAGATATATCTCAGGACTAGCTAATATTACAACCTTCAGGCTAGGCCATATTGTTGTTCTGAAAAGAAAAAGAAAAAGAAAAAAAAAAACCAGAAATACAAAATAACTATAAATCCAACCCCTGAATCTTAAATATGTTACTTGCACTTGAAACCCACAGCCTTTGTGGATAAATTGATTGCTATAGTGCAGCTCATTTCACCAGACTTCTTCTTCTTGATCACCTTCATCAAATGAACCTTTCCGCTCAACTTGGACCGGCTCGTCAGGTTCAGAAAACCGGAATTGATGTCATTGCCAAGGTTGTTAGTATTGGCCGAAAGCTTGTCAGAAGTGATGTCCAATGAAATGTCGAACTTCTTGGTTTGCCTAGCCCTTGTACGGCCCTTGGCAATGAAAGCCTCACCAACGGGGATGCCACCGTATAAGACAGTGACCGTGCTGTTGTCGTATTTGAAGTGACCGAAGTTTGTGTTCTTCACGGTGAATTGGGTATTCAATTTCATGCTGAAAGAAGGTGAATTGGAGTTGGTTGAGTTGAGATTCTCAACCGTGACAGAGCCGAACCGGACTTTAGGACTCTTGATTTTCATAACGGTAAGGGCAAAAACCAAAATGACCGCGGTCTGGAACACAATGAATATGCCAACGTATGCCAAACATTTCTTGGTACTTCGTTTCCCCTCAGTCATGGCTAAATCGGTTCGGTGGGTGTTTAAGAATGAAGTTTGTGTTTTCCCTTATCCTTTCCCTTTTACTTTCTCTATTGAATGGTACAAGTTGTTGATGGGTTTTGTGTTTTCGGAGGCAAAGTATTGATGTATATATAATATCAGCCACAAGCACACCATTATTGTAGATGTAGATAGATAGATAGATAGATATAACAAGTGGTGAAGAAACCATAGTTGACGTTGACATGGTGTAGACGTTGAAAGCTTTGTTGCTAATCTTATTTTTCTTCCGGATTCGAAAAATGTGTTAGTTGGACTTTGACTAAGTAACAGAACCTTCCGTTATGTGGTCACCATAAAACCACCCACTGGGTTTGGGAGGGTTCAATATTCAGCTAGCTAGGTTCACTCAACCTGGTGAGATCTGATCTTTACTTTATTATAAAATAAAAATTAAATTGAATAAAATCCTGCTAATTTTTTCTTTTGTTGAATTTTTCAATCAATTTGATCTAACCAATATAGGTTTTATTTTATTTTAGCCTTATAGACTCGAAAGGGAAACAAAAATAGAAAAAAAAAGTTTCAATTGATTTGATCTTTTCAAACAATCTGGCTCATAACTCACCTTCCGAGAAAAGAAAAACAAAAACTCTTAACTCGGTGAGTTAACTCGTTCACAATTTGAAATTCCCATTCGGGCAATCTAACATTGGAGTCAAAGGAAGCTTTAAATTTATCAAGTGGGGTGGGGTATCTTTGATTGAATCGTCTTCTAGATGATATATAGATATAGATATATATATATATAAAAGAGTACAAAAAAAAAAAAGGGAAAATAAAAGAAAAGGGTTAGATATGGTATGACTTTCACGCGTAGTGTATGAAATGAGAAATATCTTAATATTAAGAATGGAGGAGAAGCAAGCAACCAAGAAATATCTAGGAAGGGAGGACATTCACAATTAATCAAGGCCGCCATCACGGACTTCCGAGACAGCTGGTGTTCATCACAGGCACACCTAATGTGGGCTCCACTTTAACAGCTACTACTACTACCTCAAAGGAAGTGGATCCCTTCAATTGTGCCGTGGACATCTTTCCCACTTCTTGTGCCCGAAAAGATGCCATGAAACGTCGCTGTTTCGCACAAAGCTGAGGGAAGGAATTCTAGAAGTATAACTAATTCTTGAAATTTATTATATGCTCCATTTGAATCCCCCAAAAGTCAAACTGACACACTTAAAATGAATTTTGAATATTTTCGAAATTTCTGTTAGAAATCTGAGTTACTATATTTTTTTATATTTTGTAATTTTTACTTGTTAAATTTTTTAGAGAGAGTTTTGTTTTGGATTTATTTTTAACTTTTCTTATGTTATTATATATGTACAACAGAAAATCGAATTGATTCATTAATTATTAATATTTTTAGAGTTTGCTTTACAAATGTTTGTAGATTCAAACTTGTTTATTGTTTATTCATAAATATAAATTCCCATAGCTCCCCTTCGTTAATATTGCTTTATTTATATTATATTCTATACTGTATTATCAATCACAAGAAGAAAAAAAAAATAGACATGACTAGCTGCTTATAGATATTAATTTATTTTGGAGGTAAGTTACCGAGTTATATCTATATATTAATTTGGCTTAGCTATTTACATCTCACATTTTGGCATACAATTGACCTATAAGCCAACAGTGACCACGAAGCTCAAAATGCTAGAAGACAAAGACGAAATAGGTAGGGTGGCAATTTCTTCTGCCCGATCAGTTTTTGTTGGGCTCCGCCTTTAATAGGAGTAAGAGCGGGTATAATTTTTTTAAAAAAATTCGCCTAATACTCGACCTATATATAATGACATAATTGTATAAAATGTGTCATTTCTTTTATTATTATATTAGTTATATAAATATAATAGTGTACTAGATATATGGCAGCCACTAAAGTTACCTTGTTCTGCTCTATTCCTCTCTTTATCTTATGACTAAAAGAGAAGTTTCTCTATCTTATGTACATAATGGATATATAATAAAAAAAATTCTTGAAGACCAAAACCGTTTCTATCTTTATCTACATATGTATGTATGCTTGTGTTTGGTCCTGGTCTAGGCCTAGGTCTCATGAACCCAGCACTCCGGGCTTTGGGCTAACTTGAGTATGACATTTAGGGATGGTAATTTTGTCCACCCCGCTGAATATTCGCTCCGCCCCGTCCCGTATAGGACGGGTATGGGAGTTATTTTTTTCCGTAGGGACGAGTTTGGGAAAGGAAACCAAAATCAGTCGTGGGTACGGGGCGGGTTTGGGACTCTATAATAACCCGCCCCGTACCCATCCCACCTATATATTTCATTACTACTAAAAATCAAATAGGTAAAAGAAATCAGAGTGCTTACGGCTTCCTATTACTAAATGATTTTTTTTTATTGAAAATTTTCTTTTGTTTCTTTATAATTTCTTTAAGAATATGTAAGGGTTTTAATATTAATTATATTTATTAAAATATACAATAATTCTGATATTTCTATAAAAATGTGTAATTGTTTAACATTAATTATAATTTGCACATACATATATAATGTGTTGTATCATTTGCATGTGCAATATTGAAAATTGTCTCTAAATCAAGTTTTGGGTATTTATAATGAGAGCAATCTAAGTTGTAATGAGTTTTTCCCTATTATCCTACCCAAGTTTGCTACTCTTCGAATCTCTGTTGATAGTTAGACCTCTGGATTATTATTACTTTTTAAATTTGTCCACTCTATCATTGGAGGTAAAAGCGAAAAATGTCAAGTGAAGGGAGTCCGTCCTGCTTATCCAGACTGAAAGCAAACAACCGCAATAAAAGGATAAAAATAAAAATCATATTTTTTTGTTTCAGTTAATGAAGAAATAAGGGTACAAATTACTTAATGAAATACATTTAAAAAAAAAATAGTGTTGAAGGCAACGGAATGGGGAGAGGCGGGGACAGGGTGGGGTTTCTCCCAACGGGGCGAGGATGTGTTTTGAAATTTCATCTCATTCCAAACTCGCAGCGAATTTGAAAATAGTGTTGAAGGTAACGGGGTGGAGATGAATTTAGGCAAATCCGTGTCGTATTCGCCGTTGCCATCCCTAATGACACTTGAGCCAACTCAACAAGCCTCATTTATACCACATGGGAAACGGGCCAGGGCAGGGCCTGGTCCTGGGCATGGGCATGGGCTTTGGAAATTCAAAAAAAGAATTCCATAAAAGCTCATATATTTCGATTCTTGACATTGAACCCTAATTACTTCTACAATATCACATTAATCCCAATATATTTTTACTTTTTCATTATATGACAAACTTTGTACTCCACCTCTCAAACCGAACAGACGTCACAAGTTTGGGCTCCAAGTTTACTTTGGAGGTGGATTGCAGAAGTTACACCTTCTGGGATTCTAATTATTTGGGCTGGGTTAGTTAGGTCTTCATCATAACTGGACTGGCTTACAAATATCTTCTTTTTTTTTTTTTTGTGGGATGGGCATTTACGAAACCACCCAAAACAGGTTGACGTTCTTGTACCATTAAAAGATAATGGGATTATAGTAATATTGTACCCAATAACAATATATATCAATGGGCTTCTTTTATGATTTTTCAAGGCACATGCTTCTTCTATTCACGATTTTACACAGAAAATAGATTACGTAACTCACGTGGTGTTTCAATGAATAAGGAATTTTCTGGGAGAAGTTGCTAAAGACACTTCGATTTAAATGACATATGTGGTCTAAGTTCTTGTTTTGGTCACAATTTCATGTTTTGATTCCCAGGAAATTTCTAATTAAACTTACATTTTTTTTCATCTTTATTGGGAGAAAATCATATGAATCACTCCATGAGCATCAAACGGATTAGCTACATTTATCTGTTTGGTGGGACGTACAGAAAAAAAACTTATCCCCTTACAAATCATAAAAACTATTCAAGATATATGTATATGAATACAAAAATTAAAGTTGACACCATGCGTGGTGACTCTAGTGAATTTTCTATAAATGTAGGATTGCACCAAGGATAAGTGTTAAACTCATATTTATTCACAATAATATTAAATGAAATAACAAAAGATTTTCAAAACAAAATTTCATGATGCACGGTAAAATGAAAAAAACTAGTTGTAATGGAAGGTAAAAGACGGAGAAAACGACCAAAATTGACATGAGACAAAGTTATTAAAATTTTAAATATGGGATGTGAAATGGCATGTAATAAAAAAGCTTGGAGAAAGAGAATTCATGTGACTGATTACATTCATATCGAACTAAGGTAAAGATGATGATAATGATTATCTACAAGTATAATACTCAAAATGGTATGGGTTAGAGATTCAATTATTTAAATTGATTCTTTTTTTTGAAATTGAATCTAGTCGTTTAAATTAATCATTATTTAAAATTAATGCATTAAGCCTTAAGTTTTGTTCAAGAAAGAGGTGTGTCTTCATTGGTTTATTCAACACCTCATCCCCATTATTGTTTTGGCGGTGACATGGTGTCATCTCTATTATATATCAAGAATAAACTTAGGTGTAAAAATGATGTATAACCGACTATTGACTTGTCTAATTAATTTGCATAATAACAGCCTAAATCACATGTCTCAATCATTGTTTCTCTCGACATGTATTAGGTTTATTAGAAAAATCAAACCTTACTAAATACCAGTCTTATGCATGAATCTACTTTACGTAGTTCATTTACCATCAACTTTATATTCTTAAATTATATATATATATATATATATATAGGTTTATTAGAAAAATCAAACCCTACTAAATACCAGTCTTATGCATGAATCTACCTTACGTAGTACATTTACCATCAACTAAATACCAGTCTTATGCATGAATCTACTTTACGTAGTGTATATATATATATTCTTGGGGGAGCCCCTACCAACGACCACTACTGAGATTGCTAAGCCAAAGATTAATGGAATAAGTTGAAGCTAACTTGTTGACATGAAAATGGCAATTAACATTTGATTAAGCATGTGACACCAATAATTTGTTTACTTTTTTTTTGTCTTAGGTAAATGAGCAACGACAATGCCACATTTACAATAAACTAATGTAATTAATTAAGGACCGCCCATTGATTTAGGTGTTCCATCATCTCAATAATTAAACATATCATTGGAAAAACCATTCCATCATGAATAAGCTTTTACTTCTTTTTGTCTTTATTCCTTCTTTTATATATGATAGGAAACTAGTTTTTGAAAACTAAGTATTGATCAAGTAACTTATTTTAAGAAAACAATTATTGGAATACCCATTCAATCATGAATAAGCTTTTAGTTTTTTTTTCTTCTTTATTTCTTCTTTTATAATGTTTTGGAAATTAGGTTTGAAACCTGGTATTCATCAAGTAACTTTGGGTCAAAATTAAAATGGTAAATGCTAAGCTTTTGAGGTACTAGGTCATGTTAAAATGAATTCCTCTCCAAGACTAGATAAGTGCAGTATATTTAATTATTCAAAATTATTTTCAAGTGAATGAGAAATTGAATTCAAAGTAAAGCCTTCTATTATAGTTTCAAAAGGTGAAAATGAGTTTGGGGAGAAATTGAATTCAAAGTAAAGCTTTTTATTATAATCTATAATAGGAAATATATAATCTAACAGTTTCAAAACTGTATTAGGAAAAGATATATAATCTATAATAGGAAATATATAATCTAACAGTTTCAAAAGGTGAAAATGAGTTTGTACCCATACAAAATTTAAAAAAAAAAAACTTGGTGTGTGTGTGTGTGTATATATATGTCAAGCTTATCCAAACACATACTAGTGCCGCCCGCCTATTCTAGCTAAGGTCGGTTAGGGCCTGGGCAGGTGAGAACATAATTTGTAATATTATATTTTGTCATTAGCCTAATTTTTCATATACTTATTTTTTGCTGGGATGAAAAAATAAATAAAAAATTCATGTCAAATGTCTGAAAAATGAAAAATGTATAGCTAAAGAAAGGTGTTACAGCTAGGTTGTCCTCAAAGTTGAATCCGATAATTATCTCCTTCTAGAACCGTATCAATGATTTATTATAATGAAAACCCAGTTGAATTGAGCCCTGGCATGGATGCCCACACTAAAATTGGACACCAATGCGCGTTCTTGAAGGCTTGATATTAAAAGATGGAAATTATCAGAAAAATAAATAAAGCCTGACAGTTTTAATTTTATTACACCACCCATGGAAAAATAATATTTATACAAATGCCCTTAATATATCCCCGTTTAATTGTGGTAACTTACAGAAATAATTTTACTTGTATATATTAGAACATTAAGTTACAATTTTGTTATAATTTAGATTCAAAAATATAGAAATTTTTAAAAATATAGACCTGCGATAATAACTAGCATGAATGAAAAAACACTTTTAAGTTAAAGAATAACCATGTATAAAAACGTGTTTGCTTCTATTCTTAGGTACGTGAGATCATCTTGATGTGGGCCATGTAAAGGTCCAAGTTAGGCCCAAGTTAACCAGCACTAACTTCCAATGTCTCTCAAATAAATCAAGCACGTGGTGACATGCATCGCCGGAGATCATTTTTTCTTCTTCACCGGTGTCTGGAGAAGAGCATCATTCTTGTGACAAGATTCACCATACACTCAGTATCAATAGATCGACTGATTAATTACGTACGATAAGTTTTATTGTACTGTACGTGTTTTAAATACATGACAAAATTTATTCACCTCCACCGAGTTCTCATTATTATTGTTTTGGCAAGTAACAGAAAATATTATTAAAAGAAACTGTCACAATTCTATATTTAGTTGATAAATGGCCCATTATTTGCCGAGAAATGCTAAACGTCATGAAATTATTTCATGAATTTGTATCATGAATGATGTGGTAGGTAACGTGGAGAGTTAGTATTGGTGGGATTCAGTGATAATATCATGGGACTCTGTGTATGGGGGAAATTCCACCAATACTAACTCTCCATGTTACTTGTCACATCTTCATAATACAAATTCATGAAATAATTTCATGACGTGTAGCATTGCTCTTATTTGCCCCTGTTTTTGTCCGGGCTTCCTCCCAATTTTATTACACCCCTTTCAAACTAAGGGTCTATTAATCAAAGTAACATCCACTTTACAATTACAAAGATACCCTAATCTTATAATGCTTCAAAAATACCCACAACATGATATACATGTATGTATTTCCTCTACCACCACAACCGTTGCCGTCACAAAGCGGTGTCGCCCATACCACCATGATGTAGGAGATGGTGCTGAGTTGTCAGATGATACGTTGATGGCGCTGAAATACCTTAAGTTGGCAGATCAGCGCAAAAATGGCAAGAAGTCGTAATTTTTTTCCCTAATTGGGGCAGTTTTGGGTGTGTTTCGGTATTTTGGCCATGACTTTGACTACGGGTATCAGAATTGCTCATGTGACCCCAATTCGAAAAGCTCTCGTCGGCGTGCACGTCGTGGGCACCAAGCTATGCTGGGTGCATATTTTTTTGAAGTCAAAATCCGTTATTTTCTCTTCCGAATCCCTATTTTTAGTTTTTCTTTCCATTTATAATAATATTTCTTTTGTCGTTTAAGCAATGATTCTAAACTCGATCTGGGACAGATTTTTGGCAGCTTATTTCTTTTATTACGTATTTCATTTTGGCATGATTATTGGTATTTTACTATTTTTGGTAAAATTCCGATATTGACAATTTTCAGCTATATAACCCGGCTTGTGGGCTGATTTTAAAACACTTTGGATTTTCATAATATTGAATTGAATATCAGAAAATTTTCTCTGTATTTTGGGCGATTCTCTTGTGTTCTTCCATGTGAATTAACTGTTGACTCTAGCCTACAGAATAATCACTATTCTGTCCGGCGTCACACTACCACCACTTTTCACTATCTTCTCTTCCTCTCTTTCCACCCCACACCATTGCTAGATCCCTTTCCACCATCACGCCTCTATCTCTCCACCACCCTCAGATTATTTCCACTTCAATTCCTCTATCCATCATTCCCTGGGAGCTAAAACTATGAATCGGTGAACAAAATATTAAAGAAGACAATATACCTTCAATTATCACCACTGAATGAAAAGGGTTTATTAATTGTTATTTAGGATGTTCTTCTAATGATAACAATAGCAAGAATGAGACCTAGATAAATAAAATTAAGAAACGAAGCAAGCATACATAAAGCAGAGAAGAGTGCTCTTTTTCTATATTTCTACTTATGCTTCCCAAAATGTTGCCTGTATTGTATAGATGTTTCAAAAAGTTTTGGAAATTTCAAGAAATAAATAGTAATTCCGTGAATCTAAAACACAAATAAATCACTAGAAGACTAAAATATATCCGAAAACAAAACAGAATAGGCGTACAAGGAGAGTGATAGTTCTAGTTTTCTAAAACAAAATTTCCACAAACAAAATAAGACCCATCAAAGAAAATGATATAATTCAAAAACCTAGGAGCAAAAATAGGAAAAATAACATGAAATATCCATACACCGAATCCCATCAATGACGCCAGCCATTCTCAAACCAAATACACTACAACTAACTGCAAGGTTCTTAATTCCCCAAAAACACATGAAAATTTTGGAACTTAGCTGATCAATTTGCCTATGATCGAATGTTGGAAGTGACCTGATCGATTTCTGTTTGGGTAGTGTTGCAACTGCTCATGTTGGTGAGAGAAAGAAGATAAAAAAGAAAAAGAGTACATTTAAGGGCCTGTTTGGATAATTAGGAGAGAAAAGAAAAGAAATGATAACTTAAGTTATGAAAGAAAAGAAAAGAAAAGAAATAAGAGGATAACATGTATTTGTGTTTAGATAAATTATGAAAGAAAAGAAAAGAAAGAATAACATTGTTATTTGAATAAGCTAAAGGGGAGAGAAGAAAAGAAACTATTCTAACCAGTTTACTGTTATACCCTTTTCGTATTTATATTACAAAATAAAACACAAGTTTCTCCCAATTATGTATTTTCTTATTAATTTGAACTCATGCAGTTGAGACAAGAGAGAGACCACAAGGCAAGTGTGTTCTAGTTGGTTGTGGACTTCATGCTTTATGTCACTCATGGTTTGCTTCAACTCTCAAGCTGGATTTGTTGCATATGGCATTTCTCTTTTCAATATAGTTTAAGGATTTTGTTTCTGTTCTTTTTCAGCATATAAGTTCGACACCAGTGCTCATGACAATACATGGTAGCTTTATATACAAAAATCTCAGCTGAGAAAAAGTTAGAATAAAATAGGAAACTCCTCCCACTCATCATCACATTTACAAGCTAACAGAAAATCAAACTAAAAGTATCATAAATTATTCAGACAACACACAAAGCCGAGTGGTGGACAACCACAAGAAGAGGCAAGCTTTTATATCTCGAGTGAAGTGAACTTGATTAAATTGAACCTCATGGTATCTCTAGGGGATCGAATAAGGAAGCCAGAGCATGACGGTTTCGAACAACAAATTCTAATCAAACTATGATCAGCATAGGAATCACAAGCTTTACAACATTGAAGATTGGATTGACAAGGAAGAAGAGAGAGATGCGCTGAGAGTGTTGTTGGAGAAGAGAGCTCGTTCTTGTCGTGTTGTTGCAATGGATATTGTGAAATGAATGATGATATGCCCTAATATCTTAAAATAGGATTCAGATGTCATAAAAAAGTTTTGTTCTAAAATGTTGTGGGCAATTTCGGTATTATGAAAGTATCACTTACTAGCTATCATTTCTCTCCAAATCTTCTCATTTTTGGAAGAATAAGAAATGAGAGATTTGGAGGGATAAACTATCCCTCCAAGTCTCTCCCAATTCTTTCTTTTCTCTCCACATTAGTTATCCAAACACAAAAATCATTATCCTTTCTTTTCTTTTCTCTCCTAATCCTTCAAAATCCATTAATCCAAACGAAGCCTAAAGGTCGTGACAGTGTTGTTGGTGGTGTGGAGTGGAGAGAAAGAGAAGTGGGGGGAGGTTGGCTATGGTGGATGGTAGGGGTTGCGTTGGCGGTGATGGAGGACATGGAAACATTTGCGATAGTGGAGGACGGTGGCAGCATCAGCGACGTGGAAGGAAAAAACGAGAAGAGTGGCGAGGTTGGTGGGGCGGGGGCCCTATATGATTTTATGTAATTAGGGTTTCAATATTTGCCAGCAATTGTATTTTTGGTGTGCTTTGAGGGATTTTTGTTGTACAGAAGGATAGTTTCGGTATTTTATTTTTTTATTTTAACTAGTGTTAATTGATTTATAGCAGGAGGGATTGTCCGGTAAAAGTCAATCAAATTTTCAGAAAAGTTAAATTAATTAAGTCAAACTTAGAATAACTTACTATAACAAAATAATAATAAATATGCGAAGACAGTAACAAATATACTATTAGACATAAAAAAAGTGCTTGATAACCATTCCACATCCAATATAAAACATAATATATGCTTAACATTTTACTAAGAAATTACCAATAGTCTTACATGTATGACTAAAATTGAAGTGAAAAAGAAAAAGAACAATATGAATTTCATTTACATAGGAGTGGTAAAAATGGTGGATTCTAGAAGGGATTCTCTAGGCCCGCTTCAAGAAGAGTCATCAAACAAGTTGTCGTGTCTACTCCACCTGCAGAGGCCACTAAGACCTATCTCATGTTCTAAGTTCTGACCCCACTTGTGATGATTGTCTTCGAATCATCATGCATGACCTCACCATTACCAATTATTAATCAGGTCAACGTCTTTTAGCTGTAACACACTTGGGTCCACTGATACTTCTTCTTTACGCCTCCAGTGGTGCCACGTGCCTCTCATGACCAAGCCATCTCACCAACCAGAACCAATTCTTTGGTTGTACTTGGTATGGAAAACCTCATAGACTGGAAGAAAAATATAGTATTTGTATACATACACTTTACCCTTTTCTTTTTCCTATTTAGAACTGTACAATGCTACCTTTTCTTTTCTTTTTTATTCCCTTGAAGAAAATAAATGTTTGCTGCGTTATCATAATTCTGATTTTTGTACCAAAATGAACGTGTTGGGGATGAGTATGACTCAATGGTTTGGTGGAGTAAAAGACATATATATAGAGTAGGTATATATCTGCATCTCTGAGTACTTTAAAAATGCTCCTTGTGGAATTCGAACTTGGTGGAACCTTTTTGATTAAACTCATAGCAGAGCTTGCTGAGTTCTTTTGCCAAAACTGGTGCCCCGCAGTAAAAAACTCCTGCTCCAAAATATCAAAACCAAAATAGTAAATATCAGCAGAAAGCATAATTTCATCACTTAATGGTTTCTGATGGAGATTGATGACTAACCTATCCTTGCATTAGCGTGCTTCGTACACGTTTTAGAGAAAACCTTCTTCCAATTCGGCCTAGCAAAATGCGTTCGCACCTAGCAATAGAAATCAAAGATAATATAAACATGTTTAGTTAGTCTCTGAAAAGACGATCCACCGTCGTTAAGTTCCGAAATCTTTCTAGACCATTCATATACAACATTATATTGGAGCCACTAACGGTATAAAAGGCATTTGTAGAATAAAGGATGTTGTTTGGCAGGTTCTACATGAACCTCACACGGCCTTAAGATTGAGGTGGTGTTTAACGAGACAATGAAAAGAAAGAGAGAGAAATCAATCATACCCTAGTGCCAGACACAATATCAACCCCGTTCTTGGCATGGTTTAGTGCTTGGACCATGGTGATGAGGGCCGACCTGGCATCCCCTTCTTCGTACACACTGGTCAAATAGTTGTGCATCTCAATAACACCCTGTTTCCACAATGACGAATTAGCTAATAATGAAACAACAGAGCCTTAAAAGAGGATGGTAACGGTTTTACATTACCCTTTGATCAAGTTCAGCAATTTCATTCATAACCCCTTTGAACCAATCAAAAGAGCCTTGTTCCCTAGTTACCCAATAGAAGTATGCATTGGTGGTCTTCAGTGTTTTCTTTCGTGGAGAGATCTTGTTGGCAGAGGGTGAATCAGTAGCCCCCGCATTCTGCTCTGACTGCCTGCTTAAATCTGATTGTGAATCCTGAAAAGTAAGAAACAACATTGTTATTAATTGTGCTCTCTCTAGTTATTATCATTAAAGATTTCATTGGAAGATCAAATGAACAATTAAAGAAAAAAGAAAAAGAAAAAAAAAAGGATATAATGGACTCTCAAGGATTTTTCATTGTTACAGGATGGGTAAATGATGTAATCTACTATTCTAGTGGCTCATATATGGTTACTTACAGCCAGCTCCTCCATTTTGAGGATGTTGTTGAGCAAATCTTTCAGTATACTGATAAAAGGAGTTGCTCCAATCCCAAGACCAACAAGTAGCAGGACATCATATTTTCGGTAATCTTGTGCTGGAGCTCCATAAGGCCCATCTATTAAGAGCTTTGGCAAACTGATATCCAGGTAAGAGTCTCAGATAACAATTCCCATAAGATGTGAATGATCAAGACAAAAAGCTAAATATGACCAAAATACACTCATGCAATGTATGTAATATACCTCTTTTTGGTTGTTTCATCAGCCCTTAGAAGCCCACTTTTCCCAGCAACTGGAGGTTCACAGGCCTCTGAGAATACCCTCTTAAGCTCTTGTGTCCAGTCGCCTAGCTGCCGGATGTGAATGCTAAGGTAGTCATCGCCAGGGGCTGAGGTAATGGAAAATGGGTGCCTGAGGTATAATTCATCAAAAACCAGCATTAACCAACCAAAAAATAAAAAAAGAAAAGAAGAGGAAAACGAAAAAGAACCGTTGCAACTCTTGTACAATTAACCTGATCAATTTGGTTGGGATGAACATTATAGCTACTCTTGACCTTACAAGACTATTGCAAGACCAGTTCAATAATTTAAAATTGAGATCAACCATTACAACCTTTTGTCTTCTGTAAATAAATTGAAGTGCAGAAGAAATCCATTTGATTTTTCAAAAGGGAAATCTAAGTGGTTTGAGTTCATCAACATCCTTACAAATCTTACCCAATGGTACCAACAATAAATTGGATTGCCAGAGTTAAGTTGGAAACCAGTAATTATTATGATAGCTGTTACACTGACGCAACTGAATGTTTCTCCACAAGTAAAATTTATTTTGACTTGGGGGACGTTAACTGAGATTTACCATTCAAATGGAGAAACAGCAGGGCACTGGACAAACATATACTGCCCACTCTTGTACCGGAACTTGGTAGGCTTCGACATTTGCAGTGTGAGAACATTTCCCGGATATATAGCAACCTGAGAATAGTAGTTAAGGAATATAACTTGCAGAAGTCAATAAAACAGTATCTGTGAAATCTTGTAACGACTCTTTACCGAAAAAAGAAAAAAAGAAATCTTGTAACAACTCAATCTTCAATTATTCCAAATATAACTTGACAACGATCTCAGATGTTGGAACTCTGATGTCTTCATTTGATGCACATTAGTAACCAGAACATGAATTCAACCAGTGGCTGCATTCCCAAGTATTTATATGGCAGGGATGGTACAGTACATTACGCTCACCTTTACAAGCCGGACAGTGTAGAGGCCCGACCGGAAAAATCTCAGGGTTCTCTCCCCTGCATATAGGAGAACAGGAACAGCAAGAAACATCCACGTCTGCAAGCACAAACTTCATACTCAAGACCAAATGAAAATAACATCACTTGAAAGTAGAGAAATTTCTACGAAGGAAGGTAAAAAGGTTTCAAAATTATACCGTCTTCAAGTACCATTTGTGCACGAGATAGAGATACATTCCATGGATGATGAGCAAGACATAGACAATAACAAATAAGTGGTGTGAATACCAGAAGGCATTGAAGCCGGTAAGCCTATCAAGGGGCTTGGGCAGCTTAATAAGGCTCCTTCTGAACCATCTTGTTGCAAGTGTGAAAGCAACTGCCATAAAAATCACCATTAAAATTCCAGTCACACCTTCAACCCCTTGAACCAGGTCTATGTACTTGGGTTTATGATCGCCAAAATCATCAACAAAATATCTCTTATAGTCTCCATCAGACTCGTTTATAAGCCTTGGAAAATCACACGCGAGGTGGTTACCAGCATGGAGTATGACACCAATTACTATGGCAGCAGCAATTGTCTACAAAGTTGCATTAACAAAAGAGAGAAGATGAAACTAATTAGATATGTCACACAACTAACTGACATCATTAACATGATTTTACAGAGTTAAAAGCCTTTTCAATGGCCGGACAATATACAAAAAGGTATCAGGACCTTTATCAATCATATAATCATTTGTGTCAAGCTATCATTCTTGCAATTGCTGATCTGCCTGTAATCATGATACTTGGGGAGTAAAGAACCAATTGTTTGAATAGATTGGAGAAACAAAAGTTACTAAGGAATTATATGCTTTGTCCAATACAGTAATTGCTTATATTTTCTTCTTCT
This sequence comes from Cornus controversa, assembly GCA_026545225.1. NCBI lineage: Eukaryota > Viridiplantae > Streptophyta > Magnoliopsida > Cornales > Cornaceae > Cornus > Cornus controversa. The sequence goes on from CM048847.1 coordinate 66,219,544, forward strand.
TTTGGGCCAGGAAGTTATTAAAGAATTATATGCTTTGTCCAATACAGAAATTGCTTATATTTTCTTCTTCTTTTGAGCCAGGTACTCATTTGGTTAAGTCTACATCACAATGTCTAGACTATTTAGCGATCTAAACAAAATTAGAAACCTCTTACCACACTACCGCAAATAATGTTCAAATTTAAAGATAACAGAAAAGAGAACCACATGATCACAGTCGGACTGATTAATGTGATTGGCAAGATTAATATCAATAGATAAGATCAAACAGCCGAACAGCAAACAACGTAGAAAAGATAGTATTTTCAGCTGTGAAATAAAGGAAAGACTAGTACTATATTACCAAAACAAAACAGCCGAATAGCGAGGCCAAAAGTCTTCCAGTCATCCAATGTATCAAAGTGGGACTTAATGTTATGATAAACACCCGTGAAACCAAGAACACAATCATAAAATTGACAAAAAAATAAATCACACACCATACAAGACACAAAACTTTATATAGTTTGACATATATCTTACGTCCACCGTGAAAAATGGTGAAAGATTTCACTGTGACAATCAAATCCCCAACTCTTTGTCCCTCTCCCACTTTTTATTTCAATTTTCAGTATTATCTCGTACCCATGCCACAAATCCTAAAACCTGACACAGACTAAAACCCAAATTCACGCCACAAAACAAAATGGGTAAAAAAAATTCGGATAATAACCCTGTCGCAACAGAGACAAAGTTAGGGTCATAACTTCACACCATGTGGGTCCTATTTTTATGCATTGGATGGCTGAAAAACAAGAAAAATAAGTAAAAATGAAAAGAGAAGATGTTTCAGAAACTAAGGTGCACCAATTGGTAGCTGGTAGATGAAGTCATAAATTGTAACTAGGAGGGCAATTTGTCAACTATGGAAGCATTAACGAACCTTAACGTCCACATCAAAGGAAGAGGGCGTGACTCGGTGGGTGAGATAATAGAATCTTCAGTTGGGACACAGAAAATGTATGAATTGCCTGCAATAGTAATGGTATTGATGATATCTCTATTGTGATGTTGTAGTTTTAACTTTTCAGAAAGTTTCTAATTTTAGCTTTTCTTTTTGGTTGATGCATTTCTTTATATTTCAGCTTGTCTTCTTACCCACACAAACAAAAGTGCTAAAATGATTGAACGCCAGCTATTGCCTTCCCTTGTATATATAGTCAAGAATTATTGGTACTGACTGACACTTACGTTTCTTTTTTAGTGAAAGTAAAAAGATCATCCAAATAAGGTCACAGCGTTCCTAACTATCTAATTAACGAAGGAAAAAAAAAATCATCCAATAATATTCTTATATATATAATATATATTGATGTGGCATGTAGCCAACTCATATGTGAACGCATGCACTAAACTGGAAAATATGTCCACTCAAAAGTCTTAAATTAGCCTAAGTATGCCAGGCCATGCACACAGGCCTTTACACAACTAAGGTCCTAATAAGAGGTGGAGATAAAAAGCTAATCAAAATTTTTGAGTGGTAGATGAAATCCAACGTATTAGGGTTGACTTTGTAATAAAATGTCAGATATATGGACCCAAGAGGTAGAGCATAAAGACAAGGCAGCTGGTGGGCTCCGCGCCTAGTGTGGGCCCATCAGTAGTCCTTCACTCCACTTCGATTTTGGTGTTATTATCCTTGCATTAATATAAGAAGGAAGAGGAGGTGTACCTTGTGAAAGTTGATGTTGTCATCAAAGGGCACAAAATAACCCAACTTGGTGGACCTCAGCCAGGTAATGGTGTTCCTGCAAACAGGCAATAAGATGAGAGCCATGTTGAATTTCAGAGTCTCAGCTGCGCCCTTAGCCGTTAGGAGGCAATAACCCATGACTTGGAAAGCATTCTTTTGTTTATACTGAAAGAACTTCCACGTGAACAACCCAACCATTGTCATAATCCACAAGCAGAGAATCCAAAGTCTCCTCCAGTTCTCTTCTAGGTAGTACATGACTTGTGTGCTCATCCTTCGTATTGAGCTTCTCCTTCTTAGCCCATGTAGGTTTTGGCTCAAGGCTTGGCTCGTGTAGCTCAGCGCTTGACTGTAGTTTAGGTAGGTGTCTTTCTGTAGCAGTAGTGTCTCTAGCTGCCATAGCTGCATTATCGTCATCACCATTGCAACAAAATGATGAGAAGTTAGTCGTATACTCAATCACCGACCACTGGTGTGTGTGTGTGTATTATACACTCGTTACAACACTGCTGGCCACTGTCGGGACTTCTTGTGTACTGAATACGCGCATTAGAGTTACAAACAGAAGTCAACATGGGAACCCAACAGTGCATGTCAGGAGTCAGGACCGCTACTTGGCATGAGTGCTGAATACGCGTATTCAATTATTTTATATAAAAGTTATAATCCATGCCTAACAAGCACAGAAGTTAATTATTTGGTGAACTTTGAACTAGCTTGAGCAAGGTGGAATTTCTTTTATCAAAAAAACATACAAAATGAATTAGTTTTAAAAGTGGAATATATATGACTATATAATTATATACCTTAGTGAAAGCTAAAAATAAAATTGTGATGCGACAATACTTGAAGGAATTCCTCAATTAGATGACACGGTCAATATATATATATTCTATATGGATCAGAAGGAAGCTTACCGGATCAAGACTCCAACAATTTTCATATGTTTTCTAAGAATTGAACACCGTACAATTGAAATTCATTGATAAACTAATTTTGAAATCAGATGAGATTAACTGGAAAACTAATTTGCGAGATCCACTCTGAGTCCACATTATTCGCCTGATAAAATGATGTCAGATAATTGTATTGCAAGCTTCTATGAGATTCCTAACATTGATAATGTATTTAATTCGAGCAGTAAATGCTTATTGCCTCCCAAATTTGCCAAAACTGGCCATGCATCCTCCTGTCAGCCAGGTGATAAACCATGGCCATATTCATTTTATAATTCTTCAGTTGAGCTCTTTATTTTTTTCGTGTACAGTTGAACAACGCGGTAACCCATGGTCAATTATTGTAGGAAGATTGACAGTGACTAATTGGTGTCTGAACAAACTGATTCCTAAAGAAACGTCTAACTCAACAACCTTTAAGAACTTCTAAATAATTCTCTATGGCGTAAAGTTATAATATAAATTAGAATTAAAATAAAATACAAATAACAAAAAAATATTGTTAAATAAATATATAGCACCAATGTAGGCCCCAACAAAGAAAGGTGTTAGAAAGAGCCAAAGAGGGCTCACCTCAATGTAACCAAGCCTTTCGGGATCTAACTCTTCCATGATCAGTGCTGCGTATTCCTCCGCCTGTTCCTTCAATCTTGACAACTTATTGGCAGTAGCACTTAGCATTATGATCTACGCATTCACAAGGATAAAAAAAATCATTATTTTTCATATGCATTATTAAATAGAAAGAAGACACAGTCATGCCACCGAAACGAATTAATGTAAGTGACAATATAATGGTGAATGAAAAAAGTAACAATTATTCATGTACAAGTGAAACAGCTACTATGCATGTGGAATAAAAGAACTACATTTGTTCGGTTTTGGGATGCTTTCAAAGATCCAATACCACGGCCGTTCCAAAAAAAAAAAAAAATGACAATAGAAGTATTCATATTGGTCTCCCATGAATTTATTTGCTATTTGTCAAATTCCTAAATCCTAAATTTCAGTAAAATCGCTTACATAGAAATATAAGGGTATTTATGTAAATAACGGGTATATTGTAGCAGTCAACTGAGTAATTATGTACAATATTTTTTAAAAAGATAGAACGTGTTTTATGCAGAGAAGAGGTTATATTGCACAATATAGAATTTGGAGAGGTGTGTGTATGTGTTGTTTTTTTTTTTTTTTTTTGGCAATGAACACCACCTAGATAAGGCGTTACAGAACACCGGAAACGTCAGACATTGAGCAAACTCAAATCACATCTTATATATATATATATCTATATTGGAGTCGTTGGTTTTGGAATTTTTCTGATTTAAGGTCACCGAATCACGCCTACCGTTGATTATTTTAACCTAATCCATACCCCGTAAGCTATAATCACTAGGATGAAAAATAAACAAATAAAAACTGTAACCACTAGACGGTATACAAGTGTTTGCATATACAAATCATACATGTGCATACAGAAATTATACATGTGTATACAGTATATATATATATATATATATATATATATACATGCACAAGTCACTTTGTTTGTACCGGAAAAAGGTCAGCGCGCCATTTTTAATACACCGGAATCTTACAGACTGTTCGCTTCCTCATGCTAATTAGTTCAGATTTTAAATTAAGCAAACTTATTACACTAAATTAATTTTAAAATAGGAGAGAGATGATCATTTCAATTAAACAACATATACCTCTTTAACTTCCTCTTCAGTAATTCTGCCATCCTCATTCTTGTCAACCCTGTTAAGAAGATAAAAAAAACTAAGCTGTAAACATGGTTTTCAGAAACCTTGCTACTAAAAATTAATTAATTAAAGCATACATGTCAAAGAAGATCTGGAGTCGAGAATCGAAGCTCTGATCGGTGATTTGAGACCAAAACTCATAAAGTTCATCTCTACTGATCTTGTCAGCATTCAATCTCCGTTGTCTGCTCAGAGCATCAAACAATTCCAACGCAAATTCTTTCGAATCTCTCATTCCTAAAATTAAACAAATTTCAATCACATCTTAACAACAAATAATCATAAAATTAATTAATAACTGTAACTATTGTAATTGAAGTTAATTAGCAAAACCTATGCATTGTGCGAAATCCGAACGATAGAGAAAGCAGTCTTTGGCAAGCTTGTTGAAATTGTTCTGAATTTCGTTCCACGCATCGACACTGTTCGTTTTAGTATTGCTAATGAATCTGAGGCCTTGAAGAGCTTTCTGAGCACCTGAACGAGTGCGATCGAGTTGAGCTTGCCGTTGACGGAGAGCTCGAGCGGCCAAAGCAGAGTCCAAACCACCACTCCCTCGGACAACAGCATTCTGAAACGAAAATGGCGAAGACGACGGCGTACGCGACGCATGTCCGTGACTCCACGAAAACCTCTTCAGCTCAGCCTTCAACTCTTGAGAGAAATGCTTCGCTTTCGCCACCGCCTCTGCTTTCAGTTCGTGAGAGAACTGAAGGAGACGATTCGACGAACTCCGGCGCATCGTCGGCGACCGCGACACCGACATCGACGCCGAACCTGGAGTTTCCGTCCCTCCGGCAGTGACTTCGTGATCAACGTTGATGATAGTCGCCGGTTCAACACTTCGTAGCACGATTGTGTCATCGTCTTGAAGATCAAGAGTGACTTCGACGAACTCCTCCGCCGCCGATCCGGGGTCAGTTCCCGGCGATGATCCGCCGCTCATCTGTTTGCCGGAAACGGTGTCTGACGCCCACCGGCGTTCATGCCTCACAAATCCCCTCATTGATTCCAAAACTGAAATTCAAATTGATGATACTTTGGCAATGTGAGGAATCGATGATGATGAGGAAAGAGAAGCTCGAGAAAGAGCGCTCTGTTTCCAAGAGTTTTTGAAGGAGTGAAGTTGTTGTACGCGTCCGGAATCTATGTGAAAAGACATACACGCGGTGGCTGCTTTAGACAGAGAGAGAGAATGTAGAGAGAGAAAAGGAAGAAAGAGACAAGTTTATTGCAGAGAGTCACTGGACATAGATTGAGAGGGGACCGAAGAAGACCCAAAGTTTTATCTAATTCTTATATACATTTTTTATGATGTTCCGATATTTTCACAATGATCAAATAGGAATATAGTGAGAGAGATCCTACACTAACACGACCCAAAAAAGGCACAGTGTCGTTATATATATATATATATATATATATATATATATATATCGATGGTTTATTCCGGTGACGCGTAATGTATAACAGTCGCGAGAGGAGAGACAAAAAAGAAAGGAACGGAATTCGAAGTAACGACAACGAAGTTGGGAATCAGGGAGAGAAATGGAAATCGTGGGATTTATTTGTGTTAGGAGAGCAGTGGGACCTTGGTGTACTGGGGTTCTCCCAGTTTACGGCAGGGATCGTCCGAGTCAACTCTCATCGTTTTTAATGGTAGTCGCCTTCGAAAAGTTGGAAGTAAAAATAAATAAATAAATAAAGATTTGCTTAATTTTCTATACTCCATAGTTTTTTTTTCTTTTCCCGTATGTTCTCAATCAGAAATGAAAATTAAACAAACTTTTTTCAATACCCTTTAAGAGTTAATGGTAACCCAGCATATAAATTTGATCGGTAATCATAAATTTCCCAAGCTATTGTGCCTTAAAGAAAAAAAAAAGAGAAATAAAAATATTTAGTTATGTTTTTAATGCGATCAAATACATGTGATGATTTGCATTAAAAAAATGATATTATATTTTTTTCTTTTTATTAATTGTCCTTTAGAAAAACTTTTACCCTTCACAGTTATATCTCAAGAACTACTAGTATCAATCTTTGAAATGAATTTTATTATGTTCTTTTTTTAACAAAAAAAAAAAAATCAAGTGAAATGTCAATATATATCATATCCATTTGATTAACACAAATTATTTGTGCCATTTTGCTCGAAAAATAGACAAGACTAATGATTTTGCAGTAATGATTTTAGTAAAAGAAGTCCATTAAAGTCCTACATGGAATAAAAGGACTAGTGAGTGGTGTGAATATGCACTTTATTCATGTTACATTCATATTGAACACTTTCGAATTAATGGATTGAGTCTACATTTAGTATTTGGAGCCCATTCATGAAGGATTTGGGAGAAGAGAAGCCATGTTAATGGATCATCAATACCATCTGACCCGACATGGCCCTTGCCTGAAAGGAACTTGCACTGTTGCTAGTCAGTCATAGTTATTGGCTGGTTTAAGATAATATTAAAATTCTCTCATAAAACAAATATATTCCGTTTTTAAAATTTTACAATAATGTCATTGAATATTTAAATTATAACTTTCTCTATAAAAAAAAATACCCTTATATTTTTTAATATTACACTATGACATTAAAAATTGTACCATACTCATGTATGCATATTATATTATAACAAAAATAAAAGTTTATTGCATTAAGTTGATTAGAAATAAACTGATTTATTCCAATTACACATATCAAATATATATTATATTACAAAAAAAATAACAAAATTAATATAATACAATTATTTTTGTATTATTACAGCATATCATACTTAATTGTATTACTACATCATACCATACTTGTGTATATGCTTAAGATATGTATACAATTATTTTTGTTATTTTTTTGTTATAATATAATATGCATACATGAGTATGGTATTTTGTAACGGCAGTTGGTGTAATATTAAAAAATATAAGGACATTTTTTAGAAAAAAAACTATAAATTAAATGTTCAATGGTATTATTGTAATTTTTTGAAAAAAAAATAATGTATTTGTTTTGTGCTATAATTTTACAGTAAAGAGAGGAAAGAGAACCCTATTTTAAAATAATATTTAAGACTGATTAAAATATTTAATGATATTCCAAAGTAGTCAACGAGAACTGTGACATGGACTAGCAACAATCGCCGGTGCGACTGTTGCTAGTATACCTCTTCAACCACACCCTCTTGCAGGGCAATTTTAAAAATGTGCAAGAAACTCTCATATGCTATATTTTGACTCATATTACACCTCCACATTTGCAAAAGTGAGCAAAGTACCCTTTTTTGCACATATTATTCTTTTCTATGACTATTTTACAATTTTCATTATTATTAAAACTAAAGAAAAATAGAGACTAGTGGGGTATTTTTATATTAAGTTTTTTTTACCTTAATAAAAAAAAAAGATGAGTTTTTTTGGGGGAAAAAATTTCTGGAAAAAAAGTAAAAATGGACAATTACATAATAAAAAAGTTTGAATTATTTTTTTCTTTTCTAGAAATTGTTTTTGAAAAATTTTTCATTAGAAAGAGAGGGGTTTTTTAAATTAAGTTTTTCTTTACCTTAATAAATAAAAAGAGGAGTTTTTTTTTCTGAAAAAAAAAATTTCAGAAATTATTTTCTGGGAAAAAAATTAAATATGCACAATTATAATAATTTCCATTTTTTTTTGTTTTTTCTAAAATTGTTTTATTTTCATAAATTCTCTCTTTCTAATGCAAAAAGTTCTGAAAACAATTTTCGGAAAACAAAAAAAAATCAAAAAATTTTATTAAGTAATTGTGCATATTTAGTTTTTTTTTCCCATAAATTATTTCCAGAATTTTTTTTCCAGAAAAAAACTCCTATATTTTTTTATTAAGGTAAAAAAAAAAACTTGATATAAAAACCCCTCTTTCTAATGAAATTTTTTTTGGAAAACAAAAAAAAAATTGAAAATTTTTATTATGCAATTGTGCATTTTTGTTTTTTTTCCTAGAAAATAAATCATCTTTTTTTTTATTATGGAAAAAAAAAATCTCTTTTCTCTATTGTTCTTTATTTTTTTATAATAGGCAAAAGGGCCCAAAACCCCCTGTTGGTTTTAAAAAGGTGCTATATTTTTTACCATATCACACTTTCACCTTTGCAAAAGTGAGCAAAATACTCCTTTTTGTACATTATTATCCTTTTGAATGATTTTTGTGTACACGTTGACCATACTACCTCTTAATAGTTATTAAAAAATGGGAACACGGTATTATAAAAATACAAACCTTGAGGGAGATCAATTTAATTTTGCAAACAACAGGGGAGGTCAGTGTTACAAAAATATAAACCTCAAAGGAGGTCAATGTAATTTTGCAAACAAAAGAGGAGGTAAGTGTAGATTGACGAAACCTCAAGGAAAATTAGTATAATTTACTTTTTTTTTATTAAGGTAAAAAAAACTTAACATAAAAAAAATTCTTCTCTCTATTGTTCTTTATTTTGTATAATAATAGAAAGGGTAAAATTGTCATAGAAAAAGAGAATGTATGCAAAAGGGGGTACTTTACTCCCTTTTGTAAAGATGAGAGTGCGATATGATCCAAAATATAGTATAGGAAAATTTATTACACATTTTAAAAACTACAAGAGTGTTTTGGACGATTTTGCTTATATAATAATGAAAAGGATAAAATGATAATAGAAAATGAGAATCTATGCAAAAGATGATAATTTTTTTTATTTTTGTAAAGGTGGTAGTGTGATATAATCCAAAATATAACATAGAAAAAAAATTTACATCTTTTTAAAATCGAAGGAAGTTTGGCTCTTTTGCCTTAAAGTAATTACTAATAATAGAAAGATTTCTATGCTGCATCGAATATTGATCTGAAGTGGTTAACTTTACCCATTAATGCATACTAACATAGCTTTCTCTGCTTGTTTCGATCTTTTTCCAATTTGTTAATAACCTCGTATTGTCACGCAAAGTGGATTTTGGCATGCATGTTTAGACAAAACAATGAATTAGTCAAAGTTATCATGTTGTTGTGTATGGAATGAGTAATGAGCCATAGACTCTAAAAAAGAAAAAGAAAAAGAAAAATAGTCATTGACCCGTAAATGTGGTACACATATAATTACGAGAGACCATAGTTCATAGTCATGACCACAAGGTCCACAAGTCTATGATTAGCATAATATATCTTCTAAGAATACATTGGCCTTTCTGTGACTTTGATTATTATTTCATTACAAATATTATCTATTTTGGAACCGAACTCAACCGTTCCGGTTCCAAAATTAAGGAATCGTTGGGAACGGTTCCGGTTCCAGTTCCGATTCCACCAAAAACTGTAAAGAATCATACCGTGTGCACCCCTAGATATTATTATCACAAAACATAATTGGAAACATTTGCACGGTAAAGCTCATTATATATATATACACACACACACTTTTATTCCCTTTTCAAAAACTACTTTCTCCCTATTTTAAGTTTCAAAATTAATGTTACCAATTTCTTAGCTTTAGTAAAAAAGAGGTAAATTACTAAAAAAAAACATTGAATTTTTTAAATATTTGTTCCTACAACCTCAAAACTTTACTTCTGGAGGTTTCTAGTTCAGCTAATCATACATTCAAATATTTAATACTTGAAATTTTTTTGATGCATCTTCTTCTATATATATATCTATATATATATTTTTTTTTCTTCGTCCTTACTGTATCTATATACTCTACAATCAATTGTTTCCTAAGATTTATAAAACATTTATTTTAAAGAACAACCCATTTAGAGAACTACTTGGAAAAACATTAGAAACTTTTCAAAATTGGATGTTATATTAAGTTGAATTTTTTTTTTTTTTCACATTACAATTATACTTTAACATAGTATCCGGATACATCTGGCTCATATTATTAGGAAAATCTGTTAGAATAAGAAAAAAACTATCATGAGAATATTCATTAATATAAATATCTTATATATCATAGGAAGTAATATATATATATATAAATATACACACGAGTATATAGAAGAGAATACATAAAAAAAAATCATGTATTAAGTATTTTAGTGTATGACTAACTGAACTACAAACCTCCAAAAAGGAAGTTTGAGGGTGGTAGTGACAAAGGTTTGAAGAATGTTTTTGAATAATTAACATTTTTCCAATAGACAAGAAATTGATAACATTATTAATTTTGAAGATTTAATCTAACGGTCATGATATAATGTGTGGATAAAACTTTTTATTCACCAATAAGAAAGAGATCACTATTCTAATTTCTATATGTGTGTGTAAAATAGTGAGATGGGACAATTGGAGATATATTTAACTTTTATAATTATTTTTCATAAAATAATTGGTCCGAGACAGACTCGATTTAGACATAACTATATCACTACATTTCTCACTCCTAACTTTTATGACATCTACTTTGACCTTTTGAAGTTGTAATTAATAATTTTTCTATAGAAATAAGCAATTAATGGGTAGCTTCTTGCCACTTCTTAATTTATATTCTGATATCACTTTGAAATATTGGTCTACTGGTTTGGACTAATGGTGGCTTTCACAACGAAATTAAATTTATGTTTAATAACAGTTAACAAAGGGTTAGTCACTTCTAATAATGAACAAATTAATGGAGAGGGAAAGAAAATGACAAGCGAATTAATTAGTGCACTGAAAATGGATCTATCAATTGAAAAAACACAATAATATTTGAAATGAATGGAAATTAGAACCTAACCGAAATAAGGAAACGAAAAAGAATGTAAATCACATGCACAAATAAGAAAAAGCAAACACACACACACACACACATATATATATATATATATTTAACAATTCATAACAATAGCTGAATTTATACAAGTAGGTTCCGACATGGTTGTGATCAAATTTTCTAAGTGGGTGGATGACACATGGGGCTTATGAGATTTTTCTTTAACTTGATAAGACATTTTTTCAAACCAAATCAAATAACTTCTAGCATAAGATAACTCTATGGCAAAACAAATCCTTTACTCCTCTTGAAGAAATATATATATATATATATGTCATACTTGACTAACATCATCCACCAACCACTTTACTAACTAAAAAAGTCCACCGTTTTTGTGAAACAATTGACACAATAAGCTTATGACCGAACTTACTTCACCGAATTAATGTATGTGTGTGTATATATATATATATATGTATATGAATATGAACGTTAATTAGGACGTAAATTGTTCAGCTACTTTGCACATGTGATCCACCTTCGGACATGAAAAATGAGACTGAAAAACTATATGCACCAATTAAACGTAAAGAAAACAAAATTAAATTCAGTTTTAAGATGGAGATGATCTCTTTGTACTTGAACCATCATTCTTAAAGACTAAAACTCTATTATGTACTTGTAGAATCATCTCTTTGTACTACAACCAACAATATTCATACTCTGTTATGTACTAGGAGATTGATCTCTTTGTACTAGTACTCCATTCTGCATTTGTGCTTTTTAACAAATATTATAGAATTAATGTCTTTCTAATTTTATTTTTTTAAAAACTTTTTTGCAATATCATGCGTCTATTTTGGGTTCTAGAAAATAAAGAAAGCTTTCAAAGTCTTTTGAAATTATCTGAAAGGAAACTTAGTTTGTGGGTGTTGTTCCTTGTGAAAGTCCTTTTCTTTATCAGCACGAGGATTGAATGGAAGTAAAAGTTAAATTGTACGAACTTATCTTGTGCTGAGTCAATTAAGACTAATGACACAAATACAATAGCTTAATTGTTTAACCATTAAATTTTATTAATTCTGAAATTGTTTAAAGAACTTAAAAATATACAAGTAATGCTTCGTTTGGTAGGAAAAAAAATTTTTGAATGGCAGAGAGAAAAAGGAAAAGAAAAATCACTATATCTTCCTTCTTTTTATTTGGTTGAATTGAAAAAAAAAAAATTTAACATCTTACTTTGTTATTAAAAGTCATTTATGTGAGTGGGTTGGTGAACCCCACCACATGATGTCCATGCCTCACTCACAAAACATACATTCGAAAACGGACTAATGATAAAGAAAAATCATTATCCTTGTTCGTTAGGACTTAGGAGAGACGAGAAGAGAGATTGTTAACATTGATTAAACTTATTTAATAATTATGAAGGATAGTATTGTAATTTAAAGGGATAAAATTTGTAAAGCGAAAAAGATGACTCATTGACCCTCTTTTCTCTTTCTTTCTTTGTCTCCTCCCTTCGTTGTCAAACGAAAGAAATTTCTTTCTTTCTTCCTATCTTTCATTTACAACTATTTCTTTCTTTCTACCAAACAGATTAAATAAAAAGGAAAAGAAACAAAGGAAAAAGATGTAACTAGAATCCTGATAGATCAAATATTGAAATGTCTGAATGAAACGATGTTTGTGCTCGTGCAACACTACTTTTGAAAACTTATTTTACAAGTTCGATTAAAAACAGAACAATACCATTTAATTAAAGGAAGCCTTTTTAATATATACTTAAACTCATTAGTAATTTTCAATTTTTTATTGTATTCACTGCACTGCCCATAAACATGATTTAGCAACAAAACCACGCTGATGTGTTGGATTTTATTTAATTTCAATTATAAATCAAGGTTATGAAATCATTTATGATTGCCTAAATGTATGCGTTGATTTAGAAAAGATTAAAAAAGTTAATCATCATTCAATTATCACAACATAAATTATGTGTGGGCGCGCGCACACGTGTGTGTGTGTATATATATATATATACATATACATACACGTACGCAGACATATAACAACTTTAAAGATGTGCTTAAGGGCATTAGCGAAACAAGCGGTGCTAGGCGATTGCTTCAAGAAAGGAAATTAAAGGATAAAGGATGAGTCTGTGAGAGAGAGCATGCACCTGTGAAATGTGCTTGAGAAATATTGCGAACATTAGGCATAACAAGACAAAACATGCAAACCCCTTTCACATCGTTATGGATTTTAGAGTGAGAAGTGGGTCGTGAGTAGGTGGGCTTCTAGAATATCTTTATATACAGAGCCCACAGATGCCGTGGGCCCACCATACATCTTCTAAGTCAAACGCTCACCAACTCCTATATTTGAATGGACAATACTCGTACCCTCGATTTGCATCATTTAATTTGCAATTTACTTAACATTCAACTAAGATTTGCATCATTTTGTATTCATCCATTAAAATTAAAAATAAAAAGATAAAATAAATTCGTCACACACACACACACATATATATATATATCGTGATTTTATATTTTCTTAAATTATAAATATATGATTTTAGACGGTGTCTACTATTTACTTAAATGGATCCATTGAATTTTTATATATATATATTTTACATTGATAGGCTATATATAAATCGTAAATGGGTTTATTCTATTTCAGAGGACAGCAAAACAGGCCCCCTAAAATTGTGTCTTTTATTTCAGGAGGCGATATTTTTTACTTTTATAGTTATAGCTACAGATGCACATATATATATATACATACACACACACACAGCTATAATAAAAGAGATTTTAGGATTTCGATTAACATATAAAGTCTCTTTCACAATGTGATACAGCTCCATCGAAGCATTAGCCTTTCAAAAAAATTTCCACAAAAGGTAAATATATTGACACAGACATGATTGTTCCCACTGAAACTTAAATCTTCAAGTCAAGATTTTGGTGGGTAGTCTCAACTTGTGCTCAAGGATAATGAATGACATTTTGTTTTTTTAGTTTGCCTTTGCAAGCAAACAAGACTTAATTATGTTAATTTCGAATAAACTCTGTCCAATGGATATAGACACAGAATCACACTTGGTTGTAGTAATTAGAATTGTTGCTGCTTTTTTATTTTTATTTTTCTTTCTTTTTTGCTCTTTTGGGTAAGTATTTATTTGTCCTTATTTGAATACCTTAATTTGTTTATTAGTTCTCATTTGAACCAGTTTTTGCAAATTTTGGTACTCATAAAAGTCTACACCATCCGGGATTTGAATGAAGATAGTATAAATCAAGCCAAGAAATCAGTGTTATTGACTTCCCTTATCTTTTTTATTTTATTTTATTTTGTTAAAATTGGGGTTGATAAAAGAGTACTTTTGCATAATAATTATTGGTTTTTTTTTGGAACCATTTTTTTCTCAGGCCTTGTGTAACACGTTCGTTTCTTGTTACACGAGTGAAGAAAAAAAAATGTTCATTTTTTTTGTCATTATTGGGCTTCAGATAGCTAAAGTGTTTATAATATTCATTTTTATCTAATTCATATTCAATCCGTTTTTGACTTGATTCATATTTAACTAATTCAGATTTGATCTACCAAAATCAATCGGCCATTTTACCACGCTTGCATTTGAATATGTTGAGTAGAGTTACTTTGAATTGACTTGAGCAAATATTTCATATATATTAATCCTGTCCAATCCCGACTCCCTTATTAATGTCATGATGGCTAAAATTATATCAACACAAATCAAGGGGAAATGCTACTCAGGCAGAATTCATAGACAGAAAGTTTTCTATCCATTGAATGCATATGGTGAGTATGCATCCAATGGATAGAAAACTTTATGTCTATAAATTCTGCCTGAGTAGCATTACCAAAAGTACAAAATTACTTGCTAAATTATATCAACACAAACCAAACCTATATGTTGTGTCAATTAAGTTATTATTTAAAGCTATAATCTAAAAGTAGGAAATTATTCTACTAAATTACTTCCTATACACATTTAAATCATGGTATATAATATTGTAATAGTGGTATTATGCCATAAAACTCTTCAAAGTAGTAGATTAAGTCCAAATAAATAGTTAATAGTTAATATATATATTAAAAAAATTTATTAATAAAAGATAGAAAGTCCAAGAGGACTGCCCAAATTGACAATTTATAATTAAGTTTAACGAGTGCAATCATATTTAACCCATTTAAATAAATTAAAAATCTCCACCAAAATTCTTAGATTTGATAGATTTGTGTCCAATAAAAATTGTTATTTTTACGCTAGAATACAAGGAGGGAGTTCTTTTTCTCTCTTGTAGATGATGGTAGTGTCATTTTTCTTAAAGTGTTTCATAATTCACCACCAAACACATGTAGTCTCTCTGTGACAAGTATGGAGAATTTTTTTTGAGAATTCGAACTTCCGATCTCCAAGATACGTTTAGAAAGGATAGGTATAATGTACGGAGGCTAAGTCAAGAAAAATACGTCCTTACTTTTCTTTTGTAATAATCTTAATAACTAAAAGTAGTTTGAAACCTTAAGATCAAAAGTGATTTTTTTAGACATTCAGCTCATTTGTCTTGAGTCTAAGTCAAATTCAGATTACTTTTTTGATTCAAAACTTTTAGTCCGAATGATGGCGAGATCAATTTTATTATATACGAAATTATGACAAAGATGTGCTATCTCTTTTTTGTTTAGTTGAGTGAAAGAGAAAGAAAGAGGTACTCAAACAGCAAAAGTACGTTTCTCTTATTGTCCATCTCCTCTTTTCAATATCCAAATCCTTGATATAAATCAAATATATATTTTGAAAAGATGGAAAATGATTTGGAAAGATCATTTTAAAATTTTTAGTCTGTGATTTCAACGTATAAACGTTTATTTCGCGATTTGGTGACATCTACATCAATAGCCTCCCAACTTATGCATCAGGATAGTAGCGTTTTGTTAGTTTGCGTTTCACAGAATTACTTTGACACGCAAAAGGACTTCACTAAGCAAAATATAATTATTAATTAATATTTTACTGCTTAACCTACTTTAATTGTTTTGACTGAACTTTTTGCAAGAAGAAAAAATAATTAAGGAAATGTCATTCTCATCCATTTTATTTCCCTTTTTTTTTCTTTTTCTTTTTCTTTTTTTTTTTCACAGGAAAGATGGGCAACTTATTTTGGTAAAATATATGTGTATGTATATATATATATATATATAGAGAGAGAGAGAGAGAGAGAGATTATTTCTTGATTGCAAAAATCACACTTGGAATTGCATTAATATTGAAACCAATTTTCAGATAAAAGTTGTTTACATGTATATGTTTGTTTATGAACAATACTTGCTTCAAACATATATATATATATATATATATGTATGTATATATATGCAAGGAAAATCACTTTCCTTACCGTTGATGTGCTTTATTTATCTCTCTTTCAATTTCTTTCTATTCTTAATTATTAATTAAGGGGTACGTGTTGATCAAAAGGAAGAAAAATATGAGGCTAGCCAGTTGGATATATTGTTGAAGACTTAGTTAAACGACGATCGATCACATCTATATATATATATATATATATATATATATCTTACACAAGAATGAAATAATGAAAAGCAGTACTAATGGTTCGTGCAATAGAGCTATTGTCATTGTCTCACCAGTTACAGCACTCTTTTTTCTCTTCGGGGGTTGGTAGAGTTAACCTGTGATTGACTCCAAGATGCTTACGTACGTTGATGGGTGCCGAGTCGTCGTCAAATTCCCAAAAAGACCACATTCTAACCCCCTTGTACAACTCACACCTTTTTTTTTGCAGCTACATAAAATTCTTAGTAGGTATGGACTTTGAAAAACAACAGTGCATGAAAGCCACCTGCTTAACTTGCTCCATCAGTTCATGAACTATGCTCCATATTTCATATAGTGTGTCATTTCTAAATTAAGAGATTTCAATTGATGTATCATATATTCGAATGATTCCATTGAATTTTCAAGGCTTCATTTGAATTCATTTTAAATGAATTCATTCAAGTTCAACTGTCTAACTACTTTATAGATAGATTATGTAATTTAGATTAGGTTATATATAAATGTGCACGAAACACCAGCAGTTTAGTATTATGTCCATATAATCTCTAAATATTTGAAAATTTTAAGCAAATACTTCTTTTCGTCAATTCTTACAAAAAAAAAAGCTGAAAATACCAAAACGTCCTTATTAAATCACTAGAATGCCCCTCACAGCCTTTAACACCTATATGCCACGTTTGGATCTATATTTCATATTTTTTTATTAATTTAAAAATATTTTATTATTTTTGATGGGTTGAAAATGGACCCACTAGTTGGGCTCGGCCAATGGGGCCAGAGAGACCTTTTAAGAAATGTCATTTTGGGACATTTTGAATTTTCATTGTTTTTTTATTACAAGGGCATTTTAGACATTTCAATCAGTATATTGACAAAATGCCGTTGTTTGTACGATTTAAAAAATGTAAAGAGTTAATTAAACGTGAAGGAAGTATTCTTACATTTTTATAAAGCAGGCATTTTTTTACACTTTAGCCTTTGTATTATATGGATTGATTTGAAATGATTATATATATATATACACACACGTGTGTGCAAATTTTAAGTAAAAAGGTTGCAGATGCTACACAATAATTTAGATAGATTATATCGATCTCTTGATGAGTTTATATATCGATGGCGTCTATACCCTTCTAGCTTGCATGATGTGCCCCCTGTGTGTTGTAGTAGTAACTAGAAAGAGCACGAATTACTTTCTGATAGAGCTAGCTAATTAAGATCTATCGATAATTTACATGAATTGTAATTAACATCTAATAGTGCAATGAGAAATTAGATTGTGATAGAGCTACGTTATATTGATAATTTACTCACTAAGCTAGCTATAAGAAATAATAGGTATAAAATTTTATTGTTATTTTTATTAATTGTTGAGGAAATTATATCCATATTTACAAAATTAATTATTATCGAACTCCACTTTTTTTTCCATTTGAAAAGAAAAAAACAAAGAAGAAAAGAAGAAAGCTACACAATTATCTCTCAAAAATATTCTCACACCTCACGATTATTCAAAAAATAAATAAATACAGTCGCACTCTAATTTTAAGGGTATTTGTTTCATAGTATTTTTTTACTTAAAAAAAAGTGGACCAAAAATTACTATTATGGAGTATGAATGTCACGTCGCTTATTAGTTATCATTATCAATCATTATATATACTGTTATGTTCATTTATTTAAAAAATATTAGTTTATATTGACCTATATATAAAATTTTCAAAAATTGAAGATATATATCGACAATTAAATTAGATTCTCTTCTATTTTATTAGTATATATTTCTTTACTTAAATAGGTACAGAAATCGATAAAACGGAAGTATCCTTGTAAGTTGTAACTAAAAATAAAAAAAAATGTATACCATTTTGTTTCTAGCATGTAACTCTGTTTTTTTAATGGTTTCATATCACACAATCAATAGGAACGTTTTCATTGATAAAGTCATCTCCCACTATATATATATATATATATATATATATATATATCTTATGTGAATATCTTTGTTTTCATTGACAAAGTCATGTATAGGGCTGTAATGTTGCTTGTTTTCTTCTCTTTCCTTTGTATTCTGTTGGCTTGTTAGGCTTTGTTTTTTCTTCTAATAAAATACTTAATGGGCAGTGATTAGCAACTATGGTTTATTTTATCTAGACAATCTAATTTTATTTTATTTCTTATTTGGCCATTTACGTAGTAATACTTTCATAGTAGCACATGTTATATAGTAATAACATTGTTGTAAGATATTTATATATATATATATATATATATATATATATATATATATGTATATATATATGTATATATATAGTTATATGGTATCAATCATTGAAGGAGAAATGTCATCTTACCAAAAGGATATTAAATTTAAAGCCCATTAATGGGTAAATCCCACTACACATATTTTATAGAGGAAGCACCCTTTCATTTTTAAAAGTATGGAAGAATAGGGAATGGGTATGCAAGTAAAGATTAAAAATGCTGGACTAGTTGAATGACCTGTTCTGCATATTATTATATTTAAAATTTTGGTCATAATTCTTTTGTTTTTCAGTAAATTAATATTTTTTTCATATTTAAAAGATTTACCTTTGACGGAGTTCTTTTATTCTCGTACTCATGAATTGACAGAGAGAGTATTGAATTAATTGAATTAATATAGACTTTAATGATTACATTACATGTTAACCACCATTATAATGAGTTATTACATGTGGGAAATTCTATCTAATATTTTAATAATGACTCATTCGGGATCTATCAATTCAAAGGAAATAACATATTAATATGCCTTGTAATTTTTTTTTTTTAAAAAAACAACAACTAATACATCCTTCTCTCTCTCTCTCTCTCTCTCTCTCTCTATATATATATATATATATATATTCGAATTCTGTTTGTAATTTATACTACATTTTCCTCATTGTGCAATCCTGGAACGAAACCATAACAATTAACAACAAAAGCCCGTTCAAAAGCAACCAAAAATGCTAGTGTCTCAAAATAGGCCCAAAAGTGACCAGTAATTGAATCATCATAATATACCTATCAGCTGCTTTTTAGCTCATGAAAAGGCCCGTAGTTTTTTTGTAGGGCTTGCCCAAGCTAGGATCAATTTAATTACTAGCTTCTCGTAGGAACTTAATGGACTCAACGACGTGAACACCAAATTCAATTTTCGTTACAAAGCAAGCCCACATAATATGAGAATAACGGGCTGAAACAGGAGAGATCTACAATACACCTGATGTACATCGAGTGAATCTGAATCGTGCATATTAAACACGCGTAATAAAACTATTGTGCGTGTTGTAAATATATAATTTAAATTCACTTAATATATTTACACCGAATGTACATTCTTGATTCCACTACTCTCAAGCCCAATAATTTGTTTGTTTAGCTCTTCAAAGCTCAACTAACAAAATATCAATGTTTTTAAACATTTCCGGTTTCCTGCTCATATTTACACTATGTTACACTCATTTTATTTTTTTTGAATATTCAAGATATTTATTTATTTACATAGTTCAACTTCAGCGTATCACGAAAATATTTTGAGAAATTGTAAAATTACAGTTATGCAACGTCACTCGTAGAATGAAATGAATCTCATCTGGCCTTTACTTTAACATTCATATAATTCGTTAAATGAGATTCAACAACCACGACTTTAATTATTGATGTATTAAACAACAATAATCCTGCTTGACTAGATTAAGACCAGCACAAGTGCATATCTATATATATATATATATAGTTTAAAGCACGTGCGATGCACATAAATAAAAAATAAATTAAAATTTTCTTATAACACTCAAAACATTCAAAACTATTATAACACATCCAAACACATTAATTAAAACACTCAAAATTATTTTCATTATGTAACATTAGTAATATAAACTCACTTGTTAAAAAAAATAAAACTATAAATTAACTATTATTTACGTGCAAGGAATTAAGTATAAACTATAAAAAATCAAAATTTATAATCCTAGCCATTCTTAAACAATCTATTACTATTCTTTTGAAAATTCTCAACACTTTATCCTTTTTATATTTCTGAGTTCTTGTTCAAATAAATCATTCTCAAAGGGAAACTTTTTTGATAGCTGCTACCACAAAATTATTTTTGACTACGTCATTTTTACTGTTGTCTATCTTAATCATAAAAAAAATGATTTTCCTTTACAACTTGTCACTTTGTCTTAAATTTTATTCATTTTCTTGTCCTACAAAAAGAACAAGTTTAATTTAGAAGTATTGATACATTTCAAAAGAATTGTTTTATTCATAAATTTTATGAGTGAAAAAAAAAGGTATTACCTGACTTTTTTACTGTATTAGCTCATCTAGTAAACAATTTATTAATGATTGAGAATCGTAAAATATTGTTAGATATACATTATTAGTTATATCTTTGACTCGAAATTACATTATAAATCTACATAAATGAGTATACTTTATTGATACATACTAATAAAGAATGACATATTTGCCATATTGTAATTTTTTTTAAAAAAATAGAATGTTTAAATATATAATAATACATTTGAAAGTATTTAATGTCTTTTGTTTTGCAATTAGTACAACTAAGTCCGATCATTTTGTGCTTCAACTTTCTTCTTGCATTGCTTACATGCATTGTACTGTGGTTCGGATGCATTTTTAATCTCTATAATTATTGTTTCAAAAAAGTAATATATTTTTTGCAAGTTGAGTTATAAAATATATATTTTTAACAGAAATTAATTACAATAATGTGATATGATAAAGAAAAATTAAATTAATATATAAATAATAATAATAATTTAATACCCTAAATGCCATTGCGAATTTTTCAATTATGTCTTCAAGTGGAAGTTTCTCAGCCTTTTCGAATAATTGATATTTTGAACTTTAAATGAGAACATCTGTGTCTTTGTCATTTATGTTTTCTTCAAACATGTCAAAGCACAATAAATTATTGATATGTACAAATATACAGACACACAATCATTAATTAGATCTTATTATGAGTTTCATAAACAAAGAAGTTATAATTTTTGTTTATTTTCTGTTTGATTTTTTAACTATTGAGAGTAGATTAGCTTCCACCAACTATGTCATACCAGTCATGATATTTTTTAAGTAAAATAAATAATTAAAACCTAATGTAAGTAAGAAGAAATAAATAACCAACCAATATTGTAATGTTTTGACTCTTTGAATTTCAATGTTAAATTGTAATTTAGATCTCGGTTGTGTTTGAAGACCCAAACCTGAAATATAATATTATTTTTTATTTTATGTTCATTTAGATATAATAAAAAATATGAAGTGAATAATCTCAATGTTGTGTGATAAGTTACCTGTGAAATGTGTTGATTGACAAATGTGTAATTGTGATAATAAGTCTTTCGTTTATTAGCTTCATTATTAAATTTTCTTCACTCTCAGCAAGATCGTCTCACAATGGCAAAGTACTTGAACTGTTATAAAAAATAATTAGCTCAATAATTTATAATGGTAATTATGAGCATTTATATAGTGTTGAAATGATGTATTTCATATCTATTATAATGATATATTGCAATATAGATGTCCCTCAATTGTTATTCTTAGCTATGTCGAATGCAGAATATGTTTCAATAACATTTCTCGAAGCTATGGGTGGCAGAATTAGACACGACACGAATTAAGCGGGGTTTGAATTTGAGGTCAGCCGGCATACTTAATAAATGGGTCGACACGAACATGACATGCAAAAATTGGGTTAAGTTTGGGTTTAAACTGTCTAACCCGTGACACAATTACGACATAAGTTATTCATATATTATAATTTTATACAAACTTATATATACATAGTTATATATATTGCAATTGTTTGTAATCTATTTGTTTGTTTACAGAACTGATGTAGCCATAAAATGTAAGGATGAGATTATTATGATATCTTTTCAGTTCTTAAATCACACATTAGTAAGTTTTTGAGTTTATATATATATACAAAATTTATAATATAGTTTAATTTTACGATTTATGTATTGATATGTACATTATTTTTTATATGATATTTAGAGAGATTTTTTGGGGTGGAGAAACTCATATGATATAAGTTATTATAGGACATGTTTATTAAACGGATTACATTGGTCGACACAAGTAACATGTTTAATAAACGGGTTGGGTTAGTGTTAAGGGTCTTTGATGTGATTATTAAATGGGTCGAGTTAGAGTTGAGTTGTTAGTAGAATACTCATAAATCGACATGACACGAAAACATGAATCGCCACCCCTACTCAAAGCATCTATCGAGAGTAAAAATTAAACTTATAGATTTATATATAAGAGAAAGCATATATAAGGAGAGTAAAAAATTAAAAGAAAACAAACCTTTTTTTTTTTCATCAATGTACTTGTTCAAGTCCTTGAAATCCACAAAATTATATTTTATTTTTTCTAAACTTACAACTTCAAGCTCCTCTCATATGAATTTTATTTTAGATAATAATTCTATAAGTTTTACCGTATAACTTTAATTTTATATTAGGGAAATTATTTCACCATCAAAATAATAAAAGATCAAAGATACACACACACACACACACATGCACTATTACTAAAAGTACAAAGAAGTTCAAAAGGTTCAGTAAATTTTTTATTTTTATAATGCATTTTTATTTTTTATTATAATATATTTATTCTAATAAATACATAGAAACATAATGTTTCCATAAATCTTAAACACCAAGTATTTTTTTCTAATTCTATTTATTATTTGCCTCACACATTATCCCTAACAAAAACTATTCCTATTTCAAAGAAAATAAAAATAACATTATAATTCATACTTTTATAAATTTTTTAATTCTATTTATTCTTTCTCTTACACTTCAATCCTAACACAAAATATTCCAATTTTTTAAATTTAAATAATTTGATTAGAAAAAATAATTTACGGAGTTTCAAATCATTTAATTTAATTAGAAATTTTTTTTAAAAAAAATGTCTAAAGAAATTCAAATTCATTTAGAGTGGCTTAATTAGGTTACAATTCCAATTTAGTTCGCACTTCATCCCTAACACAAATTATTCCTATTTCAAAAAAAATAAAAATAAAAATAAAATTTTTATTTTTATAACTTTTCTAATTCTATTTATTATTTCTCTCACACTTCATTCCTAACACACTATCTTTTTATTTTTAAAATTAAAAAAAATAAAATATATATATTATAATTATTATATATTGATATTTTTTCTAATTTTATTTATTCTCTCACTAACTTCATTCCTAACACATACTCCTAAAATATAATATTATTTATATAAGTATTTTTTTTTCTAATTCAAGTTTTTCACTCTCTAACTTCATTCCTAACACAAACTCCTAAAATATAATATTATTTATTACACAGTCATAATCAATTATATATTTCTAAGTGCATTATGCATATAAAATCCAATCATGTTATGTTAGAATTAATATTTCGAGCTAGGCATAAAAATCTACACCAAATATAATTATATTTGTAGAGACCCGAATTTTTTTTTCTTTTTCTTTATTTATTTATTTTTATTATTTATTATTTATTTATTTTATTTTACTATGTGAAATTATGAAATTCATTTTAAGGTTTGGTGTGCACAACTATGATATATAAATATTGTGTGCATTTTCTTCGAGTATATGGACTCGGGACGGGTGGGTTGACCCGAGAAAATAATTTCACGGACTTTTTAATTAGGAGTGATGATAGTTGTAATTTTGGAGGGATAGAAATGAAAGATTTTAAGAAGGAAAATGGGGGATTGCAAATTTGGAAGAAAGTTGGGTCAAGTTGTGAATATAGACTTTTGGGAGAGTTAAATGAGCTAAACTAAAGAAAATAATCTGATGGCAGCTCTCTCTCTCTCTCTCTATACGTATAAACCTTAGGCCCATTTAGATCTACTCTCTCTCTCTAAAAATTGAGCCTCTTAGAGTGAGATTTGGAAGAAACCACAAGAGGCAAATACGTTCTCCTCGTCTTCCTTGTCGTTTTGATCGGTTCATCTCTCCGATTTGGTGACTTTAGTTGGGTATAAATTTGGGGCTTTTTGCTGGATTTAAGGTATGTGTAATTATTCTTCAATAGCTTTGGTTGTGTGGGGATATCAAGTGATTTTTCAGGTTTATAAATTGGTTGCAAGATTAGGAAGTGAATATTCTGCCCTCAATTGATTTTTTTTGTAAGAAGCTTGGTTGAATTGATTTGATATTAGGAAAATATGGTCTTTTAGCTTCCATTTGAAATTTGTTTCATGCAATTTGGCTTTGAGATGAAGGAGATATGAATTTTTGAAATGGGAAGCTTGCTGCTGGAAATTTCGTTTTTTGAAAACAGAGTTGGTCTGCCTTCTTTATCAAAACTGATTTGATCCACAATGGATCTCATGAAACAAAAATTACAGCATGAAAGTTCAGCCTTTTGGCTTCATTTTGGGCTTTGGTTTCATGTCATTTCATTTAGTATTCTATTTTTGGCGAAATTTTGAAGATAACCTGTTCTTGCTGGAAAACTGGTTTCGAAAACAGAATTTTGCTACTGTTTTGTTCAAAAACGGACCTGAATTAATTTTCTCTTTATGAAAGTGAATAGATGGTATGAAAATATTGTCTCTTAGCTTTCAATGGACTTTGGTTTCATGCAATTTCGTTTTTAAATGATTTTTCTATGAATTTTTGAAGTTGGTAGCTTCAGGCTGGAAATTCTTTTCTGGGCAGAATGTTTATGGTTCCTTTTTGTCTTAGAACTGATTTAGATGGTGAGGAATTTTGAGAAGGTGAATTGATAGTTTCAAAGTTTAGCCTTTAAACTTTCAATTGCAATTGGATTCATGCAATTTGCTTGAGAAATGAAATTTTTATGAATTTTTGAAGTTGGAGGTGACAAGCTGGAAATTCTGTTTTTGGACAAAAATTAGGAGCATTCCCACAAAGGTAGTTCGTCAATAGTTGTGCTTACATAATTGGAAAATTTGGAGTTTTCACTCCAAATTGAGGTAGGGGTGTGTTATGCTTTTAACCTATGAATTCTTTGAGTTTTATAGTCATGGTGTGTGTTATACATGCATAGTGTAAGTGTGTGTGTGGCTTGGACTTATGGATAGTGATTGTGATGGTTATGTGAATTGTTTTTGATGAATCTATATTCTAATAATCATGTTTAAATGATGCAATGATGTTTGTTGAGTTGATGCATTTTTAATGTTATTGTAATGTCTTCATGATGTAAATTGATCAATCTATGATTTTTATAATGCCATAATTGTGAGCATGTCATGATAGTGTTTTGGACTATAGGACATGAGTTGTGTGGTTAACATGTGTTATGTGCGCGTGTGACGTGCTAAATATGATTATTAAACTATGTGTACCCCTTCGTGAATTGGTTGATGATTTTGGGAGATACTCGGTTTCTGTTACTATTGAGCGAGGGTATAGCCTTCGGGGTGAAAATCCCCATTTATAGTGGCCACTAGGTTTGTTCCCTACGGGTTAGTAGCCCGAAAATAACATTTACCGGTGCATGCAGTAGGTATGTCCGGGGATTTGTTGATCTATACCGAGTTATCCCATTTGTTGATTTCGAATCTTGATTGACAAGTTGGCATCCATGTGTAGTTGCAACTTACGATTTATGATATTTCATTATATTACCTATGTTTAATTATGTAGTATAGTTGCATCTTGCTGGTTCTAGGATGATTCCTTTAGGAGTTCCCTTGGACTAGACGTTAGGAAGCATGTCCCTTGTATTGTATGGCATATGCCATGGTTATGAGGCCCAAAGGAACATAGTTTAACTGCATACCATATTCCTACTGAGCATTGTAAGCTCACTCCTCGTTGATATTTTTTTTTTTTCAGGAACGAGCGTTGCTATGGAGGACTCTCCTCACCCTTAGCTTGGCTGTGACCATAATGATATTTTTGCACTTCTTGACGATAGATTAGCATGCCATATGTATTTTTTTTTTGTTATCTTGGACATGCTTTTATACAATGTATTTAGAGGATATGCTTTTGGGACAATGTATATTTCAGGACATATATGTTTGGGGTTGGTTTGTACCAACTTGTGTTGTTTTGGGCTATAGATGAAAATCTTTTGGGTTTTTGTGGCAAAGTGTATAGTTTACTATTGTTATTATTATTATTTTCTCATGCACCGGGTCTTTAAGATTCGGGGCGTGACAAATGGTATCAGAGTCTGACCTAGCCGGAAGTGTGCCGACGGGGACGTCGGGCCTCCTAGGGGGGTGGATTATGGTGACCCTTGTGGGCAGGTGTGATGTGGGCGGGTGCGAGACACTGGGCGAGCTACCACACTGGCAGGCTACAGGGTGCTCAATCCCACATCGCCTGGGTGTGGAATGGGAAAGTATTATATGTATGATTATCACCCTTCTATGACACAACGCGTTTTAAAGCCGTGATGGTTGTGAACCCACCAGAACTCCACAGTTAAGCGTGCTTAGCTGGGAGTAGTACCAGGATGGGTGACCCCCTGGGAAGTCTCTGGTCCGGGGAAACCAAAAGCGGACAATATTGTGTCGGGACAGGGTGGGGCGTTACAATATTATTGGCTGATAATTTGCAAACAATGAGTAAAAAAAATAAGAAGCCAAAGAAAAGATCTCACGTGTAAGTCGAGACGAAACTGAATCGAATAGCTGTTGATGAGATTCGAGAGGAAGCTGATAGTCGTGTTGATAAGAGCTGAGAGGAATATGAGAGCGATAATTCTTATATATTGATATTTTTTCTAATCTTATTTATTCTCTCATTAAATTCATTCCTAACACATACTCCTAAAATATAATATTATTTAAATAAGTATTTTTTTTTTCTAATTCTATTTCTTCAAAATCTAACTTCATCCCTAACACAAACTCCTAAAATAGAATATTATTTATTACTCAACCATTATCAATTATATATCTCTGAGTGCATTATGCATATAAAATCCAATCATGTTTTGTTATAATTAATATTCCGAGCTAAACACGAAAAATATACACCAAATATGATTATATTATAGGCTGATTATATATGATTAAATTTGTGTCTGATTTATTAATTAGATATTCAATTCGATAACATGACTCATTACAGACGTAATTTTTTATTGAAAATTTTTGATTTGAAAAGCTCATAGCAAACAATGAGTAGGAAAAAAAAAGCCAAAGAAAATAACTCATATGTAAGTTGAGACGAAATCGAATCAAATGGTTGTTGATGAGATTCAAAAGGAAGCTGAGAGTCGCATTGATGAGAGCCGAGAGGAAGATGAGAGCGAAGAGGAAGAATGAAGAGCCGTAGCCAAGAGAAAGAGTGATTTTAGGTGTTTAGGATTTTGCGGGTTATAATTCTATTTTTTAAAATTTAGAAATAAAAAGAAAGGGTTTTGTTTGGGAAAGGGTTTTGCTTGGGTAATTCTATTTTTTTAATTTAAAATAAAAAATGAAAAGGATTTTCTTTTTTAAATTTAGAAATTAGAAATGAAAAGAAATGTTTTGCTTGGGAAAGAGTTTTACTTGGGTAATTTTATTTTTTTAATTTTAAAATAAAAAAGGAAAGGATTTTGCTTGAGTAATTCTATTTTTTTAATTTAAAAATAAAAAAATAGTGTAATGAAATTAAAAATCCCTTTCTACTTTTAATAGTAAGTATAGATTTTTAATTTCAAAATAAAAAAGGAAAGGGTTTTGCTTGGGTAATTCTATTTTTTTTTAATTTCAAAATAAAAAGGAAAATATTTTGCTTGAGTAATTCTATTTTTTTAATTTAAAAATAAAAAATGAAAGGGTTTTGCTTTTTTAAATTTAGAAATTAGAAATAAAAAGAAAGGGTTTTACTTGGGTAATTTTATTTTTTTAATTTCAAAATAAAAAAGGAAAGGTCTTTGCTTAGGTAATTATATTTTTTTAATTTCAAAATAAAAAAGGAAAAGAGTTTTGGCTTGAGTAATTCTATTTTTTTAATTTACAAATAAAAAAATAGTATACTGAAATTAAAAAAACCCCTTTGTACTTTTAATAGTAGTATAAATAAATAGTGTACTGAAACTAAAAAACTACTTTGTACTTTTAATAGTAGTATAGATATAGATTTTTAATTTCAAAAATAAAAAAGGAAAGGGTTTTGCTTGGGTAATTCTATTTTTTTAATTTCAAAATAAAAAAGGAAAGGATTTTGCTTGAGTAATTCTATTTTTTTAATTTAAAAATAAAAAATGAAAGGGTTTTGCTTTTTTAAATTTAGAAATTAGAAATAAAAAGAAAGGGTTTTGATTGAGAAAAAGTTTTACTTGGGTAATTATATTTTTTTAATTTTAAAATAAAAAAGGAAAGGGTTTTGCTTGGGTAATTATATTATTTTAATTTCAAAATAAGAAAGGAAAGGATTTTGTTTGAGTAATTCTATTTTTTTAATTTAAAAATAAAAAAATAGTGTACTGAAATTAAAAAACTTCTTTGTATTTTTAATAGTGTAAGTATAGATTTTTAATTTCAAAATAAAAAAGGAAAGGGTTTTGTTTGGGTAATTCTATTTTTTATTTCAAAATAAAAGTGGAAAGGATTTTACTTGAGTAATTCTATTTTTTTAATTTAAAAATAAAAAGCGAAAGAGTTTTGCTTTTTTAAATTTAGAAATTAGAAATAAATAGAAAGGGTTTTGCTTAGGAAAGAGTTTTACTTGGATAATTTTATTTTTTTAATTTCAAAATAAAAAAGGAAAGAGCTTTCTTTAGGTAATTATATTTTTTTAATTTCAAAATAAAAAAGAAAAGAATTTTGTTGGAGTAATTCTATTTTTTTATTTTCATATTTTTTTAATTTAAAAATAAAAAAATAGTATACTGTGAAACTAAAAAATTATTTGAAATTTTAATAGTAGTGTGTGTGTGTGTGTATATATATATATATATATATATATGGTATTCTACCTTTACAAGCTAAACCCCATAGCCGCCGGGACAAGTAAAAGTGCACGTGTTTGACAATTAGCCTTTCGGTGTATCCTTTTTCCTAAATAATATCCTAAGGGGACCACTATAGCTATATGGTTGTAATGAAGCCAGGCCGCGTGTCCATGCATCATTCATTTATATATTGTTAACCAAAACAAAACCAAAGTGTTTTATATATATAGGAAGTCTTGATTGCCTAAATATAGGAAGATCTTGATAGGAATCTACCCATTTCGAGAGAAAAGATTTTTGGTCCTTTTTCAGAAAGACTTCCTAAAACAATAATGTGAAGTCCCAAAGTCCCCACATCACACAGCCTTATTAATTTATACCATAAACTCTAACAGCCAATAGAAATGCATTGGATATTTCTCATTTTCAAGTATTTTGTCACTGCAATTTATTGACCACAGAACAGTATGATCATAGATCATCAAGATAATAACATCTAAACTAATTCTTGGTCGGTGCTCTTACCAGCAAAAGTGTGGCACCAAACAACAAAGTGCCCAAGTAAGTTTTGACTAAGGTTGTTCCATATATATATATATATAGAGAGAGAGAGAGAGAGAGAGAGAGACGTGTTTGATGAGTATATGACTTAGTGATGGCATGGGACATCAAGGTCTTGCTGTTGATTGAGAAATTCATTCCAGTTTGGGGGCATTCCTTACCGATACATATGTATATATTGGTGAATTATCTTCTAGCAGTAGTAATCGTATTTAATAAGAATTGACCATAGAGTGAACTTTTGAGAGCTGAAAAAGAAGAGAGAAAATTTGAACAGGAACACAGCAGTCCCCATCAACTTGTATCCTTCATTGTAGCGTATTACAATACTTTGAGCATATATTTAATTTAATTTATATATATGGTAGAAACTTGTATATATATCTTCATTATTAATTCATATTATATTGTTATTTAACTGGAATGTCACATGAAATTCAAAATCACACAATTGCGTATTACATTTTGTTTCATTTCATAGCATATGAATGAGTCCAAATTTTGGTACTCATTAATTACACGGTGGATTTTGA
This sequence comes from Cornus controversa, assembly GCA_026545225.1. Classification (NCBI taxonomy): domain Eukaryota; kingdom Viridiplantae; phylum Streptophyta; class Magnoliopsida; order Cornales; family Cornaceae; genus Cornus; species Cornus controversa. Next base: position 66,250,369 of record CM048847.1, read on the forward strand.
TCATGTTTGCTTCAATTTAAAATTCGCAAGGAACTTGGACAGGGACTACATTTTATGTTTTGTTTTAAGTATTGAACTACGATGGACTCAATACAGACTAACTTACTTGTCTTGGACTTTTAATATTCCTTTCCAGAATTTATGGTTCTGATCCTTTCTTTATTGTAATTTTCGTGAATCTTTTTCCAATGAGAACACTAACCCAAATACCTAATTGATTCTCTTTCTCGAGGAGGAGAACACAGGAAAACAAAAAATGGGATCTTGGAGACCATCTATGTAAGTATGTACTTACGTGTCTCATGGCTATATTATGTATGTATATGAATATCATATATTAGAAATTAACTATGTGATTATCTTCATTGATAACCCTAATTTTTGTCGCTAGAATACGAGACAGGTCCAGTTAGGTAAGGTTGTCTATTTTAGAATTTATATAGACACTGTAGTACAAAAATTCTTAACCCCATGTGTCACATCTACGTAACACGTGTCACACCGTCTTAATGAAATTCACATAAGCTTTAATTTCTCATCCAAACTTCCAAGAGATTTCCAACATCATTCATAGCTTATAAATATCCACTCTTTCGATAAGTTGCATTTACATGCTTGCTAAAAACATTCTAGAGAGAGAGAGAGAGAGAAGGTTGATATATAGGTGAGATCGAGAAAGATATGATTTTCTTCTTCAAATCTACATCAAGAAGAGTCCATGAACACCACCATGAGCAGGAGCATAAACCTGAAGGCACTTGCACATCACTAACAGTTTGGAGAAAATCACTTCTTGTTAGTTGCAACGGGTTCACGGTGATCGACTCCAATGGTAACTTAGCCTTTAGGGTTGACAATTACACTGGACATCCACAGGAAGTCATTCTTATGGATGGCTCAGGGAAGCCCATCCTCACCATGTGTCGTCACAAGGTATATATATATATATATATATCATAACTATATCATTTTATGTTATATGCTTCTATATAATATGATAATGAGTGATCTTTGATTAGCAGAGGCTGGGACTAGTAGATAATTGGCGTGTCTATGAAGGGGAAGCTGGTGATAAGTCAACAAAGAAGCCGATTTTCTGCGTGAGGAAACACAAAAACATATTACAATCCAATTTGAATGTACTTGCACATGTATATGATCATGGGAGGTCTGGTAAGAGATATGCGTACGTGATTGAAGGCTCGTATGCGCAGCGATTGTGCCGGGTGTTGGATGAGTCAAGGAGAGTGGTGGCAGAGATCAAGAGGAAGGAGGCTATGGTTGTAGGGGTTTCTTTTGGGTTAGAGGTTTTTCATCTCATCGTACGGCCGCAATTCGATCCCGGATTTGCAATGGCTATTGTTTTGCTCCTAGATCAAATGTTTTCCTAATTTTTCTTCGTCTTATTCTTCTTCTCCTTTGATTTAATTAATATGTTCATGTATGTATTATCTACCTACATATATATGTTGGTGAGCTCTGATGAGTTAAATTAAGCAACTTTGTTAGCAAAAAGTTGGGAGAAGAACCCAATGAGAGTGCAAATGAAAGAGAAACTGAGAAGGGCAAAATTTTCGGTAAAAAGGGCATCTAAATGGAGATGCGGGGTATCGATCCCCGTACCTCTCGCATGCTAAGCGAGCGCTCTACCATCTGAGCTACATCCCCATGACATTAAAGCTGTTCAAAATCTATATAATCAATAATGTTAAACATTATAAATGTTGCCACATTCTGGCCAGTAGGCCTAGTACATGTTTAATTAAAGTGATGCCAGTTGATTATTTTGGTTGGGTGGGTATTTTGAGAGATGGCAACCGTGGGATGGGTCGAGTTGGTTTGATTGATGGGTCATTTGGGTCAAGTAAACGGGTACCATAGTTAAAAATATTAGACTCAACTCTCAAGGACATTATCTAACTAACTTTTAATAATAAAAATCGATTTATTTAAAAATGATAATTACCGGTGCATGAGATCAAAGTATACAAATTTATCTTCAATTAATTTATTAACAGTGACCAAACCATGAGAGAATGAGATTGAACTTGGAGAAAATTTTCACCTTCCAACATTTCTTTTAGAAATTACATTGGTTCACTAACGAAATTGTTTTATGTTTTTACGTTCGAAAAAAATAGAAATATATTTTTACTATATTTTTTTTGACTGGAAAGAAAAATCAAAAATAATATTCGTTAAAACTTCTTGTTTCTACATTTTAAAAACAAAAAAAAAAAAGCAGTGTTTAGTAACATATTTGTTACACAAATTTATTTTTAATTCATTTATTAAAAATTAACATTCAATCACATTAAAAGATATAATTTGCAACTTGTCCATTTGACATTTTTCAAATAAAAAATAAAAAAATTACTCAACTTAACTATCAACCACATCTATCTGAAGCACATCCATTGGAGCTTTCATTGATCAAACCACCAAGTTGTTAAATTGTAAATTTTTAAGATTCAACTAAGAACCAATACCATGACAAACAATATTAAAGTCACAAATTCTAACAATACATGGTAATAAAATGCAACATCTAATTTAAGTCACAAATCTTACCAATACATAAACAATACTCAAAAAAAGCAAACACCAACAACAAACATGAAACTTACATCATAAAATAGTGCATTTTATAGTTTGGTTTAATAAACTTGAGGCTGCCTGACAAGAGGTTAACAAAAACTAAATATGTTCGGGATACTAGCACCAACTGTTCATCTTTAATAGTTATGAACAAAGATGTTTCTTAATACTGAACAATGTACTACTAATTACAATTTTAATAAACATTTTTGACTCTACAGTGGTAAAGAAAAAGAAAATCAACATGTATATGTAAGAAAATACATGATCATGAGAGAGTCAACTGTGAAGAGAGAGACCAAATGTGGTGTGAATATGAATACTAAAAGAGAAAATGAATTTTTTGGGTCCCGCTATGGTAAACAAATATTTTCTCTATTACATTAACGAAACAAGAGAAACATATATATATTTTTGTTTCTTTTCATTATAGAGAATTGAAACATTTATTAAACATATTTTTTGTTTTTATTTTTGCCCTTTTAAAGGATAAAAACAGAAAAAAGAAAAAAAATTATGGCCCTAAGTGGCAAGAGACTGATATAAAAATGTGCTCTTGTCTCTCTACTTCTCTATTTTCACTTCTTTGCTTTTGCTTTAATTTTAGCATTGGTTTTTTTTTTTTTTTTGCTTATTCCTGAAAGTTAATCAAACTTTCATTCCTTATTTCAAAAACTTGGTACAATATTCTTGTTCACTTCATCAAACACTAACCTAAGGAGAGTAGTACATAAACTGGATGATACTAATCCTTGTAATACATTAGTATGCGTAGTACTCTTTAGCAGTAATTAGTAAAAAATTAGTGAAACCAAACCAAATGATATAGTAGTATTGAAATTACTTTATAAAAGAAGAGTGATAACTTGTATGGAACACGTTGTTTCTTTCTAAAACTCGTCTTAATTACAAATAGGAGGGAAAAACTTTTACATAGATTTTCTTTTCACTACCAATATTAGTAAATTTTTTGTTGTAGATTTGCCGAAAAAAAATTATAATTCAGTAGTTCATGTTCTACCAAGTTTGTTATATATATATATATATATATATATATATAGAATCTACCAAGTTCTAAAAGGAACCACCAAAAATTTCGTTTAAGTGGAATTTAATTCTTTTTATTAAATAAAAAATTGAAGGTTTATATATTATAATAGGACAAATGGGGTGTACGTGATTTACCTAGCACAAAAGAAAATAAATATTCGGCATTTTTTTTATATATCTTTTGGAGTATTTAAAGTGGAAATAAACTTGGTTGGTATAATTAGGGGTGCATACGGTATGGTTCCTTACGATCTTTGGTGGAATCGAAATCGTTCTCAACGGTTTCCTAATTTTGGAACCGGAACAGAAACTGTTAATTTCGATTCGATTCCGGTTTCTTAACGGTTCTTTGCCAATTTTGTTTTTTAAATATTGGCAAGACACACATTCATACTTGTGCACCCCTAGTTATAATAATATATTAGAAATTATTAGTATTTATTTATATATCTTATATTATATAAATATATAGAACATTAGAACTTAGAAATTAAATGTATTTATCTATATATTATATATTTTATACTTTATATATAAAAAGAACACTTGAATTTAGAAGGTATCAGTATTTATTTATATATTATATATTTTATACTTTATATATTATATATTTATATAAAACACTAGATTTTAAAAGCTATTATTATTCATTTATATATTATATATATATATTTTTTAACGGTTCTGGTTCCGGTTCTTTGACTTGGAACCAAAATCGGAATTGTAATGAGCGGTTTTTCAAATTTGAAATCTGAACTGGAATCGTAGTGAACGATTCGGTTTGGTTCAGGTACGATTCTGGTTCCGGTTCTACCGGTTCTTTGTGCACCCTAAGTATAATATGATGTGACTAAGTAAACCAGACCCGGATTAATTGAAATCTGTTTTGCCCGCCCGACCGCCCATATATCCTGGTCCGAATTCCAAGTTTTAACGAATCACAACTGCGTGGGTTGTTCGTTCAGAAAATCTAACCAATACACACTCGTCGTTCGGTTTCGAATTGTAACGCGAATGATTTCCCATCTCTCTCTCGATCACCGTCGTCCAAGTCGAACTCTGTTTCCCTCTCTAGATTGACGCACTTGAACCACCATCGATCTCTGGTCTCAACTTGACTTACACTGGTTCGTCGATGAAGTGTCAATCCGTGGCCTGTATATGGTCAGGCTCTCCACCTGCTCACCGAATCACCGCCACCGCCGTCCTCAATCAGCCTCCCACTCTCTACACCGGCGGATCCGATGGCTCCATCGTCTCCTGGAACCTCTCCACCAATGGCTCCACTCAGGTAATTCACCTCCATACTCTTTGTTAACTCATCAGCCATTGCTTTCTCTCTGTTTGTTAATTTTCTTAAACCACAAATGTCATCTCTATATTTATTTGTATGTGTTTATAATCCCATTAATACGTGTTAGTGATCAAGTTTTGTTTTTCACTTTATAAATGAGTGAGTGTGTTTGTGCTTTACTGTGTGTATTAGGTTATTGACATTTTCTTTTTATATTGTTCATTACATGTCCGATGAAAAAATTGTCCTGAACAAGAAGCTGTAACTTCATTTAGGTTATTGTTACTTTCACAATGTCTTTCACTTCTTTTTTCCTTGTGTATTCTGCTTGGATGTTGAGAAAATAGAGTAAAAGCGAAGAAAGTAGGTTTTGAATTGTGTTGTTATTTTAATATGTGGCTAACGAAGCTATGATGCCACTTGTAGTCTTATTGGGCACTATAAGCCACATCTGCATCGAGATCTAGGCAAAAATAGGTATGAACCGTATGGTACACTAATGAACACAATACTTAATACGTTTGGCAAACCTTGCCTTTATTTACATATGAGAGAGAATAATCTACCATAACCATAGAGAAATTAAATATGGTAGAGAATAAGCAATACCTAAAATTGACACTAAGCATTCCGGTGTTTTTCCCTCTATCCCTCACATCTGTACAAATCTTAAGAAAGCTTCGATTAATAATTCTCTAAAATTACTGAGTTATATTGATATTTATTCAGCTTATTGTTTATTTTAAAATGTTTACCCCTTTATCCTGATGTTGCTTGGTTGCAAAGAATTAAGGGTAAAGAAAACAGAACTCTGAGTCAAAAGTTTTATTTTGTTTCGCCTGTGTAAAAGAGAGATGATATTCACACTCCACTTGATTTTTTAATTAATAAAAATATAAGATTACCCCTTAAAACTACAGTTTATGAGTACTTTTTGAAAAAACTGTGGATTCAGCGAGTGCGTTTTTGAAGGGATTTTTTTTTTTTATATTTAGAAAAAAGCAAGTGGAGTGCAAACTGAAAATGGAGTGTGAATAACAGTTTCTTTAGAAATGAGAAATGAAATGAGTTTATATATTGTTATGATATGTGACTTATGTCTATTTGAGGGGAGTCTTTCTCTCTCTCTTTCTCTTCCCCTGTCCCCCTCTGCGGTCAGATGTTGTCAAGTTTAAGATTCAAAATAAAATTTATTTCATTAGTTCTTTCTGCAATAAAACAAATGCTATATGAATCTAAATGGTTGTTTCTCAATTTTGTGTCAGTCTAATGATTCATAATATGCCAGGAAATTATACCAATTGCTATGTTGTGTGGGCATGCTGCACCCATAGTGGACCTCAGCATTTGTTTTCCTGTCGTAATTTCTAGAGATGGAGAGGGAGAAAACTCAAGTAATGTGGCGCTGAACTCTAAGTCATCTGATTATGGTGCTCTAATAAGTGCATGTACTGATGGTGTGTTGTGCATTTGGAGCAGAGGCACTGGACATTGCAGACGAAGAAGGAAAATGCCACCTTGGGTGGGAAGTCCATCCATGATACGGCCACTACCTGAAAACCCTAGACATGTTTGCATTGCCTGTTGTTTCATTGATGCCGTTCATTTATTTGACAATCAGTCACTTGATTCCACAGAAGGGAGTGAGGCTTCAACTAATAGAGACTCACAATATAGAAAACCATCTAATTACTCGATTGTAATTGTTGATTCATATACCCTTACTATCCTCCAAACTGTTTTTCATGGGAATTTATCCATTGGGCCACTTAAATTTATGGCTGTGGTTCCATCTGTTGAGGATATTGAAAAGCAATTGGTACTTATGGTTGATTCGTTTGGTAAGCTACAGTGTTTTCCCATATTGAAGGACTCCAACCCGGATGGGAAAAATGAAACATCCTTGCAAAAAGATTCTTCTTGTTTGGAAAGGACTGATTGGGAAGATGGGTTAGGTGAGAGGGGGCAGGTCGTGACATTTGCAATCTGCAGGCAGATTTTAGTTCTTATATATAAAACCTACTGTATATTTAGGCTAGTGACTAGTGGTACTACAATTGGAGAGATATCTTTCATTGATAAACACCTTGGTCTTGAAGGTTATGTCACTCAATCACAGATTATAGGGGGCATGTTTCTTGATAATGATAATGATAATGTTAGGAAGACACTGAATACCTGGGACTCCCCAGATACATTTGCAGAAGATTTTGCTGTGTGGAATAATAGTGGTTCTGCGACTGTGTACAGAATATCATATTCAGACAACATATTCAATGTTGAGCCTCTGTGTGTGATACCTACCGTTGCTCATCCAGTTGATATGAGGTTATCCATTTGTTTTATTCAATTGAAATCTTATCTTCTTCGTATTGAATCAATTTGCTTTCAAGTTGAAGAACCTTTGCTGTGGAAACCTCATGTCACAATCTGGTTAGTGCCTCAGCTATATGATAACAACACTAATTCCTGTCAAGAATGCAAAATGCTTGGGGAAGGCAGTTTTTTAGTTGACTGGATTGCGAGCTCAACTTCTCGTAGAATTGAGGAGCCCAACCACAATCATGACATAGAACCAACTGGCATAACTACTGAGATAACTTCCCTGCAGAGTTATGTTCCATGTCAAAAAGTGGATAATCCATATGCAGACAATGCGAAATATGGTTCTCCTCAAAAGGAACGGCTTGTATCTACTTCAATGGTTATTTCTAGAAACTATGATATTCCTTATGCTGTTGTATATGGCTACTATACTGGTGAAATAGAAGTTGTACAGTTCGATATCTTATTCGGCAGACTGGATTCTCATAGTGGAAGTACACATCACAAAGTGGATTCAAATGTATCCAAACAAATTTTTTCTGGCCACATGGGTGCTGTATTATGTTTGGCAGCACATCAGATGTTGGGCACAGCTAAAGGATGGAGTTTTAAACATGTTTTAGTGTCAGGGAGCACGGACTGCACAGTCCGTATGTGGGATCTTGAATCCGGAAATCTCATTGCAGTGATGCACCAACATGTAGCTCCAGTCCGCCAAATAATTCTTCCCCCACCTCAAACTGACCGTCCATGGAGCGATTGCTTTCTATCCGTTGGGGAGGACTTCTGTGTCGCTCTTACCTCTCTTGAGACTTTGCGGGTAGAGAGAATGTTTCCTGGTCAACCATACTATCCTGCAAAAGTTGTATGGGATGGAACAAGGGGCTATGTAGCATGTCTCTGCCAGAACCATTCAAGAGCATCTGATGCACTTGATGTTTTATGCATTTGGGACATAAAGACAGGTGCTCGTGAGCGGATTCTCCGTGGGACAGCTTCTCATTCAATGTTTGATCATTTTTGTAAAGCCATCAATATAAATTCCCTTTCTGGCAATATATTGAATGGAAATACTTCTGCTTCCTCATTACTTCTTCCAATGACTGAAGATACAAATCTCTCAAAAATTCATTTAAAAAATTCAGGGAAGGGGGTCTCTTCGTCAAATATATCCCCAAGTATAACTAAAATGACTGAGCCAAATGTTTCTCAAGTTCATGCTAGTAAACAAACATCTGTAACATTCCTTCAAAGCAACAAACATCCTATCAAATGCTCTTGCCCATTCACTGGGATTGCAACGCTGAGTTTTGATCTTGCATCACTGATGTCTCCTCGTCAGAAGCATGAGATCTTCAAAGACGCTGGTAATAAGCAAGAGAACGCCCACATGAGACAGGGAGCTGAGACACCCAAGGCTGTTGCTGGTAAGATAGTGAACAACATTTTTAAAAACAACATTTTTAAGGAACAGGGAGCTGTGACGTCAACATCCCACCACTTTACTGCAGATATGACCTTAGTTGATGGTTCTGATTTACATGGGACCTTAAATGATACTGCAGTAGATGATGACCAGGATCAGTCACTTGAGAGATGCTTACTTCAATTCAGCTTGTCCTTTCTGCACATGTGGAATGTGGACTATGAGCTCGATAAATTGTTAATCACTGACATGAAGCTGAAGATGCCGGAACATTTCATTGTAGCTTCTGGTTTGCAAGGAGACCGAGGATCTCTGACATTGACATTTCCTAGTTTGAGTGCTACTGTTGAGGTAGTCTATATATTAATTGTATAAAACGTTAGAACCTGTTCTCTTGGCTTCTTTCATTATATCCTGAGACATTAAAGTTAATATTTCAGCTTTGGAAATCGTCATCAGAATTCTGTGCATTGAGATCCTTAACAATGATTTCACTTGCCCAGCGCATGATTAGCTTAACTCATTCCTGTTCAGCTGCCAGCAGGTAACTAAAAGATTTTGCCCTAAAGAGTTCTGTATGAAATCACTTTATTTTCATTGTGGTGTCCTTTTACTTACTTGGTGCAGTGGTAGAAGTTCCACCTACCAAATGTGCGAATGTGGCTTTGAGAAATTGAGTTCCTATATTGACATCAGTTTTGGGAAAAATATTTCTCCAACTATTTGAATTTGGTTCATGGCTCCTCATTAAGATAAATTAAATTCAGAAATTTTGGATGAGTTTTGTCTAGGAAATGTTTTCATTTCTTCAATATTTCAAAGTGGTTAACAATCAAACGAAAATAATCAAAACATTTCATCTCAAAAGTTTTACCAGAATGTTGATCACTTGTCCTGATTTCTAATGAGTGAGAGTGAGCACATGTACATGATTTGTTCTATTTTTCTTTAATGCTATATTCTATATCGTGTGTGTAGTGCAGTCATTTTGTTGACAACACAAATTTTATTTTTATCTCTGTAAAACTTATTGAAATAGATACTGACTACTGTTCCATGGCACACATGCAAGGATGCTGAGCTCTTCAGCTTGATCCGCTCCTACCAGACACCTACTATATATGTTATTTCAAATTCTTCTACATAATATGTTAATTATAGGACCTTTTTATGAAATTTGATCTGGTCAAGAAGATTTTATAGGTGAGACTGATTGAATGATGAGTATTTCACATTTTCACCTGTTTCTTTTTTTTAGTTACTCGGGTCTTTCATCTGTTGCATATGTGGTTTCCTATGGCACCAGTGTAGATATTTTCCTTCTATTTAATTTTTTATCTTTCATTTTTAAAAGCCATCTGCATTTTTTATACATTAACTCTGCACCTTTTTACGTGATGTATGTGCCCTTTTGCAGTGCTTTAGCAGCATTCTACACTCGCAATTTTGCAGAGAAAATTCCTGATATCAAGCCACCTTCGCTTCAGGTAACATATTATTTTAGTTGTTTGGTAGTCTGAATCTCTGTTGTTAATTTTTTTAATTGGGTGTAATTGGTTGGGTTTCATTTTATGAAATAATATTCTGTTTTCAAAGAATTAAAAAAAGAAGAAGAAAAAGAAAAAGAAAAAGAAAACAATTTTGAGTTCATGTGCTTAACAATTTTATGAAATTTTTTATTTTAAAATAGAGTTAAAAAAGACCCAATTTCAGATACAGGGAACTTGTGGAGCTGAAGAAAAATGATACATTTGTTGCACATCACCTTGATGTGTTAGATTTGTTTTGGTAATTGTACACTTATCAGTGCTACTCCAACCGTCTCCCGAATGTGTTCATTTCTAATTCTATCCTTTCTAGTCTTACTGCACATCCATCTCAACATTTGCATTTCTGCAACACTCACATTAAACATAAAATAAAATTATTAGCTTCATTTGATTTTGAGATCTTAGTAATATACAGTATATATGCTCATCTGATGTCACTGTACTGCCTGCATTGTGTTCCACAAAAGGGTAGAAAACAGGCAATATCTTTGAAGCATTCTTAGGTATAAAAATTTATAAAGAAAATTTTCATATGGAGTGGGTAAAAAGTTACTTTTCTGGCCCAAAGCTGCCAGTAATGAAAATGTGTGGGTTTACGTATTCCACTGGCACTATTTAGATGTTGCTTGTTGCTCTTTATTAAGAATTGAAATTATGTCCCCGATTTTTTCGTTAAATTCCTTATTTGTTATGTCCTTGGCAACCGACATGGAGTGACAAGATAACATGCTTACCTAAAACCATAAGATGTAAAGTATTCTTAAACTAAGTACCTTATCGATCAAAATATAAGTTCTTAAGGAATACATGCAGTGTGCGGGTATGTTGTTTGAAGACTTGTATCATAATTTTCCCTTTTATCAATAAGCATTCTGACCTTTAAAAATGAGGGTGATTAGAGATGTTAAAGGGAGGATCATTTTTTCTAATTTTGTTTTTCATCTTTCGGGTTGTCAAGTGTATGGCCTTTTGGCCCTTTTCTTTTCGGGTACAAACATGAGTTCTGGATCAGAAAATCAAGGTCTCCCTTTTCTCATAATCTTACAAGTGCCACAAATTTATTTGTTGTTTGAAAATGTACTTAGTTTTATGAGGAATCTTATTTGTTAACCATTTGTTTTCTGATTAATTTTATGCGTTTATTTGTCTGGTTTTTCTGTTTTGCAGCTACTAGTAAGTCTTTGGCAAGATGAAAGTGAACATGTACGAATGGCTGCACGCTCATTATTCCACTGTGCTGCTTCACGGGCTATTCCACTTCCCTTGTGCAATCATAAACCAAATGACCATGCAAAACTTCTGAACTCTTCAAATGGAATGGGAGAAAATGAACTTGAAAATTCAAACATAGAAGAAACATCCACAAACAAGTTGAAGTCTGACAAAAGGCTAGAAGAACTAGGAATTTCTCAGGCCGAGGAATCTGAAATACTTGCATGGCTACAGTCATTTGAAATGCAGTACTGGATTTCTTGTGTTGGAGGAACAAGTCAAGATGCAATGACATCTCATATTATTGTTGCTGCAGCACTAGCCATTTGGTACCCTAGCCTTGTGAAACCAAGTCTTGCAATGTTGGCTGTTCATCCATTAATGAAGTTGGTTATGGCCATGAATGAAAAATATAGTTCCACTGCAGCAGAACTTCTAGCAGAAGGTATGGAGACTACATGGAAGGCATGTATTGGTTCTGAAATTCCTCGTCTCATTGGAGATATATTCTTCCAAATAGAGTGTGTTAGTGGTGCATCTGCTAAATCAGCAGCGCAAAGTCCAGCTGTACCTCTTAACATCCTGGAAACTTTGGTTGGGATTCTTCTTCCAAGTTTAGCAGTGGCTGATATTCTGGGGTTTCTAAATGTAATTGAAAGTCAAATTTGGTCTACTGCATCTGATTCCCCTGTTCATGTAGTTGCCCTGATGACTCTCATCCGGGTCGTACGTGGTTCTCCACGAAACTTAGCTCAATACCTTGATAAGGTTTGTAGAGCCAATCTTTTTATAGGCAAGGAGTACTCCATCTTCATTTTAAAGAATTTAAAGTAATAGCACTTGCATCTAAAATTCCCATGCTGTGAACTGTGGGGCCACATGGTTTTGACCATTCAATTATTATTTTATCAAATTCATTAAGAATGAATGATAGAAACTGGCACCTCCTTGGGAGTACTATCGATAGTTTGATACCTTGCTATATCAAATGGGAATTTTCTGTTTGTGTATGCATTACAGATGTAGGATGATAGTAACATTTAGATTAGCATAAATAGCCTCATGAATTATAAAACATGTTACGTGAGAAATGGCTCTCGATAGAGCTGTCTGGAGAAGAAAAATCTTTAGTTGAGTTGAGTTAATTTTTTATACCATATATATCATAATCTTTGTTATTATCACGGTATGTGAATTTAAATAAATTTAAAAATTTATTATACATTATTTTTTCATTGTTGGATTCAGATACATATACAAGAATTCTGGTTTCCAGATTATCATTACTCTCAAAATGCTTTATATCTACCATACTTAAAACTCAAAACAAAGTTTTCCTTTAAAATGTTGGGTCTTATTTTCCAACAATTGAAGTGAGTGAATAGTCTGAAAACAATAAGAGTGGAAATTGGAGAAATTGGACTTAAGATGGAATGTGACATTTTAAGTAATCAACCTTTTCCATCCTTGGTTTGAAAATTTTCTTATAGACACAGATGGGTCCTGACTGACTTAAATATTCATTATATAAAATGTTTAATGTATTTGCACTTTTTTTTTTGTCACTCTTTTTAGTTAGGTGATCATTCTCATTTAGATTTTGTGTGTGTGTGGCCATTCACCCCTTTATACGGGAGTGATATAACATTCTTTTCAATCATTAAGAAACTGATATATATATATATATATATATATATATATATATATATATATATTCTTTAATCATTTTCTTCTTTGATTATTCATCTTTTTACGGTTACTTGCTGTTTTCACTGGCCATCTAGGTTTTGTTCTGGCTCACCAATTTTGACCTTTCCTACTTGTTTATATTCTTAATGAACAATTTTCTGTTAGTAACAGTTAATTATGGTGCTGAATATATCTGTATATATTTTCTAAATGCATTCTATTGCTAAGAATTGAAGTGTCTGGGCACTTGACTGTTAATGTTTAACATTTGGACAGATTTGCAGGTAGTTAACTTCATTTTACAGACCATGGACCCTGGCAACTCAGTCATGCGCAAAACATGCCTTCAGAGTTCAATGACAGCATTGAAGGAAGTTGAACGTGCATTTCCTATGGTAGCCCTAAATGACATGTCAACCCGATTAGCTGTTGGGGATGCCATGGGAGAGATTAATAATGCTAGTATTCGGGTGTATGACATGCAAAGGTAATAAAAGATGTTGAGGCTGCTTTTATTTGTAGGAATGAGAGTGCGCATGTCTTATGTTACTTTGGCTAAGCAAATAAATGTGCAAGTATTATTGATCTTGTGGATTGCCTTTTTCTTTTTGAATATATTCTCAAAAAGACATGAATCCCACTTTGCCATATCACTCTTTCTAGAGAGATAATTTGATACAATTTTTTGTTGTATTTACATATAATTATGTAATATTTATGTAGTAGCACATTAAGTGAATGTTTACATAACATACGTATAGGTTAGGGTCTCTAATATCTAAAACTCAAGGTATATGCATATTCTATTAATTATTAGACTATATGAATTATACTTAACTATGATTTTCATTTGGCAAAGTATCCTGCCATATTAGGTATACATGTTCCTTTAATTGTATAAAGAACCATAAGATTGAAACCCTACAAACTCTTCCACATTCTATACACACATTGTATTAAATTTGGCTATACCAAATTTCATCAAATTACCAAGCTAAAAGTTGCTGAAGTCAAGGCTCTTTATCCCAAACCAATTCCAGGACCACCTATTGTTATCTAAAGAAAGGGAGACAAACTTAATGGATATCCCATTGTAATGCTCATACGTCCATGCATTTCTGTTGCTTGAAAACAACTGAAAGAGTTCTAACTGCTTCTAACTCTTTGTATGTGTTTTTGCTTTCCAATGTAGTGCGATGAAAATAAAGGTTTTGGATGCAAGTGGACCTCCAGGACTTCCAAGTTTGCTAGGAGGAGATCTGGAAATGGTGGTAACTACTGCGATTTCAGCTCTAAGCTTTTCACCAGATGGAGAGGTACCTCTCTCAATCAATAAATCTCATGAGGCATGAACCCAATTTCCATATTCCTGGTATTTGATGCAATAGCGTCCATTTTCTCCGTGAAAATCATTGGATGTGACATGCATTTGGAAAGGCCTTTTCTCAGTGCAGTCTCCCCCTGTTAATCAAGGATGCCGAAAGGGGTGGACTGGATACATACTTAACTTTTGATATTATTTGCACAAAGTGAATGCCCATAGACTCTACATAGATTTTCGTTGTTGACAGATGAACTTTTACCACTGCACGGCAATGGTCCTTTAGAGGTTGGCAGATAATTAGGGTATAGGATTCTTAGAGCTTGCAAAGTGTGACCCAAACCTGTGAATCTATCCATTCTCATTGGCATGAATTTGATCGTGGACCCGATTGTCCTGCATCCAACTCAATTATATTTTTGACGATTTCTTTGTTCCTGAAAAACTGTTATTTTTAGTTTTTCATAGATATTAATGTTAGAATTTTAGGTATTAGATTTGAAATATAACTAGGTTCTGGGTTCAGTTCTGTTGAGTGGTTTTTGACCTGACAAATTTAACCCTTTAGCAAATTCCATTTAGCATGCACATATATCAGTCAACTGGGCAATATTATCTAGACTGATGAGAGTAGTAATTCAAGGGGGTCTAGCATGCATGCAGTAGGACATTGGATCCAACAAGGTCTCTTATGCATACTTCGTTTTTATTTTTCAAAGAAGGTAAAATAGTCCTAATATATTGTTATTTCAGCTTTCACCATGATATTTATATCAACTGCATTTTGTGTAACCTATACCATTTCAGGAAAAAATCTGTTTCTCAGCACTTATTTTCTTCAATTACAAGTCACTCTTTTACTGTATTTCCACTTAAAATGAAACCTTGGGCTTTTGAGCTTACCACAAAGTATTTTTTTGGTTTTTATTTTTTAGTTGAATCACACTAGATTTTCTGTTATGTCTTTATTCAAATTATATTCTGAAAAATTAAACTCTTGTACTGTGTTTTTTCTGCCATGATGAATGAGTTGAACCTAATCTAGTAAAGTTTATTACATGTCTTTTAAATTTCAGGGTCTAGTTGCTTTTTCTGAGCATGGGTTGATGATCAGATGGTGGTCACTGGAATCGGTGTGGTGGGAGAAACTCAGTCGAAACCTTGCTCCAGTCCAGTGCACCAAACTGATCTTTGTTCCCCCATGGGAGGGATTATCACCTAATTCTACAAGGTTAAGCATAATGGCAAGCATAACGGGACATGATCGACAGGCCAATTCACAGGTAAATTTCTTCTATTGTCTGTCTTTAAATTCATAGGTATAGTTTCTTATTTATTAGCCTCCGCCTTTTTTTTCAGAAGCCCCCTCTTTGAGCAATTAGAAGATAATGATAAAAATAAACTTAATATGCTGATATAATATTGCTGCAAGGAGTTGGAATGGCATATACCCATTGTTGTAACAAATTGTTTAGATGCTGTTTAATCAAATATATGATGATAGATGGTACACAGACCAGATGGCATGTTTTTTTATTTTATTATTTCAATAGATAACTCTAAGCCAACCTCCTTATACATGCCAGAACATTTTGCCACCATGCTCTGACAATTTTGGCCTGTTGGACTTTTCCTTTTGGTCTCAATGACTAATATGTGAATCATCATATGGAAATGGGTTAAAACTACTTTTTCCTCTTTGTGCTTTTGATTTGGATATCCCTTAAATTTGACTAGTGAAAATCCTAATTTTCTTTTGGTAATTAAACATGTACAGTGGGTAGCTGGTGTTAGAAGATCTGTTGAAATGAATTTGCAATCAATATTCAAGAAGTCGCATGTTGCAGATGTTCATCGACTGGACAGTATTAATAGATGAGCCGATTGTCAGTGGGTAAATTGAGTTAGAACTACGTAATTCTTTAGAACGAAAAGGTTTAAGAATTAACTGGATTGTAAATTTACAGAATATATTAAGCTTTCTTTCTTAATAAGAAGTGAGTTTGTGAATGAAGAAATGTATGGAAAGAATGATAATCAAAAGATAAATCAAATTAGGGGAGGAAAGTCAAGAGAAGATCCAATAAAGCGAACCAGAAAGAATGACAGTAGAAAAATGAAAATTAAAATAAATGTATAAACAAAAAGTGCTTGTAGAGGTAAGTTCCCTAAATAAAACAATACATAGTCACACACCTTTTGACTAACAATGAGTATTGTCTTCCTCCATATCCAATCAACAGAATTCACCAGGAAAAAAAAAAAAAGACTAGGTTCTCTTTGTATTCACAGTCTCTGTCTTGGAGAATTTGTAAAATTATCTAATCACATGGACACTAATATATTTCAGATGGTGGCTTGGCCCCTGATCTTGCTTGGGTCCATATCCATTGGCTTGTGTTTCCATTCTCTGTTCTTTGTGTCATTACATAATGGGTGTATGGCCTTTAAGCTTCATACTCGAACCCCCATTCATAAATGATCTTGTTGGATGTCTCTTTAAGTTCATTTATCTGGTTTGTTTGACAACAAGAGCTTTAGAGCCTCTGTTTAGTTCACTTTTTTTAGAATTGTTTTTTGTTTCAGAGAACTGAAAAACAGTAAACAGTATGAAAGTTGGTTTGGTTGATTTCTGAAAACTGAGTTGAAAAATATTTGTTTTTAGAGAACCGTCTTTTATAGTTCTTTGAAAACTGTTCTCTGGTTTTGAGTTCTTGAAAACATTTTCAGAATATTAAACCAAACAGGCCCTTAATCTTTTAGCTTTTATTAACAGCTCTCTCTCCTTTCTGTGTAGGAGAATGCAAAAGATCAGAATGACATGGACAGGTCAAAACTCTTGACTCATAATCTTGATCTCTCTTATCGGCTAGAATGGGTAGGTGATAGAAAAGTGCTACTTACAAGGCATGGTCACGAGTCGGGCACATTCCAGTTATAAGCGTATTGTCATGCAGATTCTGATCCAGGAGATTCTTGAGGAGATTCTTCTTGAGAACCTAGTTGAGAAGTTTCCCAATCATTGCACAATTTCTCTTGCACATTGTCTCGATAAGAAGATTTAAATTCCTAAATAGATGATATCCTTTCCATTGTACACTATGTTAGGTGAATGATTTTTTACTCCTTGGCTTCTTCTCATAGTTTCAAGCTTTTATTCTGCAATCCTCATTTCTTCTTGTATACTATATTAGGTGAATGATTTTTTACTCCTTGGCTTCTCATAGTTTCAAGCTTTTATTCTGCAATCCTCATTTCTTCTGAAAGATGAAGATGGTTCAAGAGCAGTGGTAACAACTAAGAACTCCTTGTTAATTGTTTGCTTGAAGAATGTGTAAATGTGAGCAGTGATTTTTTTAATTGATTTTTTTTAATGGAATAAGAAATAGGGTGTGATTGAAATTCTGAGAATAGAGCACAACTCTTTTTATCTATTTGTTTTTTCTTTTTCTTTTTTTCTTGGTGAGTAGTGAAATGCCTTGCAACAGCCTTTGTAGTTTTTATTTTGCCACCAACCCAGGAAAGTTGACAATAAAAAATAAAAAAAGGATTCTGTTTTGTTAAAAGGAATTAATCAATTAGAAGTTGTTAGACTGCTGATTTAATTCAACTCCTGAGAAATTACTAAGCATCTTTTGTAGAGGTTTAAGAAGCTTCTGATAATTTGTTCATCTTTATACTTATTATATTTTTATCTTTATTATCCAATTGATTCTTTCATCTTTTTCTCTCTATAATCTTGAAGCTGGTGAAAGAGCGCATTCTATAATATTGCATTTGTGCACGAGCAAAAGATAATAGAAAACTGAGAATGAATTAGAAAGAAAAGAAGTAAAACATGTTTGATGTGAACATTCAGAACTCATTAAAAAAATTGTAGGTGCTTGAATTCGTAGTTACCTTCTTTTTCATTCTCAAGATTTTTGCTATATGTAATGCCAAGGAGTGTATATACATTGAGACAGAGATATGTACATTATGCACATTCCATCTTTTTTTACACTAAAGATATATGCTTTTCTTTTCTATATTCTTTGTTGCATTCCTATACAGCATTAGAGATGTAAAACAGGAAACGGCAGGGCCATGAACATCGGACTTTTGTCCTATGATATGCTGATTTGTTTTAGAATCTGGAGAGAAACTGAAGTTGCTTCAACAGAGGGCTTAAGGTCTCCATAAGTTTCTCACAAGGATGGTTGTGGATGCCTTCATATGTTGTCACGACGACGCTTGTATCTTTTGAGAGCCGTTGGATCTGTTTCTTCACATTGCATGTATGATGCGTGCAGCGATAGTAGCTCCTTTGTTGGTGTCAGACATGGCACAAAAGAAGTGTGAGGTTATTATTTGCGACAAAGAAGAAAAATCAAGGTAAAGTTAAATGGATGAGACCTATTGTATATAATGTGTGTATGTGGAATATGCTTTCCACATGGGATTTGCAATATAGTCCTTTGTGATGCGAGTTTCGTGAAAGAACAGTGATGCCTAAACTGAACTGATCAGCTGACTAGGCAAATTGAATCATTATAAGTTGTTAGATGCAATAATGTGTGCTGATGGCTGACTATGATTCGGTTTGCCTAGTTGTGTGATTTGTTCACTTTGAAATCATTTTCCTTCATGAAATATTGATCATAATGCTGAGAGTGTATGATAAGACATATTGACTGAAAGTGAGGAAGGATGATAATGTGTACGTACCTAGGATGGATGTTGTTCTTCACAGCTTTCTGCCCATATTTGCGCCACCTGTAACCATCATCAAGAATATCCTCAGGACTCCTTGTATGAAAGGCAATCCTTGGTGGAATGGCTTTCTTGGTCCTACCGGCTTTTCTTCTGTTTCTGCTACCATTCTCTCCTTCAACTACATTCCTAGATGTTATTGATGACACACTCGGTGACAGCGGCTTTTGGTCACCGTTTGCGATGGAAGCTGAGAGGAGGCTAACCCAGTCGATGTCCGAAGCAATTTGAGAGCTTTGTGTGGATTGGTGTAGAAGTGGAGGAGGGTGCAATGCGGTTGATGGAAGTGAAGGTGTGAAGATATGGAGATTGTTTGCTATTGGAGGTGGTGGGGCTTCCCTTTCCATGAGACTTCACTAGGAATAGAACTGTGAGAATGAGATTGTACTTGAGAATTTATGTGTGAAGCTCAAAGGTATATGGTGGTAGGTGAGAAGAGGTTGGACAGTCCCATGCAGTCATGCACACACAAACACACACACAGAGGCTTCCTTCTAAATGTAGGGAGACCCTAGCTTGCACACATGATAAAGCCAACTACAATTCACCTACTTCTGTTCAACTGCCCTGTTAAAAGAGCTAAACTTGCCCAAAATGTTACATGTATCGTTACCATCAATCAACAAGGATGTAATGACTAAGGAATTCTCTCTCTCTCTCTCTCTCTCTCTCTCTCTCTCTCTCTCGTAGAGAGCTTTAATTAATCCCATGATGATAACACGTTGAATCATGTTATGCTCACGCACGATGATTGGTTCGAATGGAGGAAAAGTACATGGTTTAGAAATTGTTAAGAGACAAGTAAAGTATGTGGAGATATAGACCAGTCAAGTGCTGTTGTGGTTGTTTAGAAAAAGAGAGCCCAAACCATGTCAACTGCCATAATCATATGGTTGATCATTCTGGTTGCAATTTATTTATATAATGCACCATATTTGTGAATATTTATGTGTGTATACGTATATATGTATTGCTACAGCATATACGGATTGGCAAAATGAATGGGCAATGCATCCTATCAATGCTGTCTTATAAACGCCTCAATGATCGCAAAAAAACAAGAGCAAAGAATAAATAATAATAATTCCATACTGCATTCATACTCTTCTTAGAAGACAAGAAAATTTTTAGGACATACAAGTTGTTTAAGATACTACCAAGTTCAAACCACATGGACATTACTTTTTCTGGGACACAATCTCCATGCATTATATATCATTATTTTTCGGGTTTTTTTGGAATTTGGCACAGGCAAAAAATTGTCCCAATAATTGGATGTCCCATATATGTTCATTCCATGTGTAGCTAGACAATGCAAGTTGATTTTAGTACCCTTTTCATCAAGTAGTTTGAATCATGCATATATATATATTAGCCTTGCAAAGTTGTTTTGTGTAATATATTATTAGAAAAGGTTACAAGCACGTAATCTTTTTTACTCAATCAACCGAAATCTCCTGTTTAATTTGAGTTGGCTGCATAAAATCTGTTTTATGTTGAGACTTGGCCATCTAAACAATATCACATGTAAATCAAAATTTGTTTTAGGTTCTTTTCATGACATTCCAAAAAATTACTTGGAATCTTCACCTTCAATTCCGTTGCTTAACCAAAATGGCTTTCACATAAAGATTCAGGACAATGCAGAAAGTCCAAGAGCATGTGAGATTGCTTCTGCTTAATGCCTTGATCACAAGGCATGAATGTTGACATCTCTTGGCAATGTCTGCAACTAATGACGTCTGAGGAGTGGGTTTTCACATCTCACTCCATGGCTTTGTATGATCTTTGTGATCTAACTAACGACTTCCCAACACTTATCCAACCCTCACGCCATGTCCATCCTGCGAATTCATCATCATTCACATCTCATGGTTTTTTTTTTCCCATAAACACCCATGCAGTACTTGGTTTTAAATTGAAAATTTCGAATCATTTTGGGAAAATTTTAAAAACTCAAATGAAGAAAAATCAAGGGCATTTCTAGAAAACGAGCACTATAAATATCAACCGACTGAACACACCCTAGCAACTTATGAGTCCAACCATGGTCTATGGTGGAAAGCTCTGGGCTCTGGTATTGTGCTGCATCTTGGCTGGTCCGAGTGCACAAGCCTTGGAGGATGATAAACTCTGTTCTGCAGTTTATGACTATAAAGATGTACTCAGCAAAGCAATCGTGTTCTTTGAAGGACAACGCTCTGGAAAATTGCCCGCAGGCCAACAAGTGAAGTGGAGAGGAGACTCTGCACTCTCTGATGGCAAGCCTGATAATGTATATAACCCATGGAAAAAAAATTGAATCTCAGTCTATATATATATATGTATGTATGTATGTAGTATGTATTTTTTGGATTGTCAGTGCCCTTAATTCCACCCTCTCTATTTTAGATTATTTAAACCTTTTAACACATTCAAGTATGTATGGAAATGGAAAAGGAAAAGGTCACACTGATATGCACTTATATGGTTGGCTAGTCAAAACCTTGTTAGGTATCCTGAGCTTAAGGGCCAATGAGACTACACTACACGCCCACTGATTCAAGGTAGTTGGATGAGTTTTACTAATGACTGTGCATTCTTTATAAACATTGCTAGTGTAAAGGTTTTATGACTTTTAGGAAGTACTAAAGCAGATAGGCAACTTATGCATCAAGAATAGCATACTGCATAGAGCATCCCAGGCCAGTTTAAAGTGACTCGATGTGAACTTGTTTATGGTGTGAATTTGGCAGGTGAACTTAATTGGAGGATACTATGATGCCGGTGACAATGTCAAGTTTGGGTGGCCGATGGCATTTACTGTTAGCTTGTTGAGTTGGGCTGCTGTTGAGTACCAGGAAGACATATCTTCCATCAACCAGCTTGGCTACCTCCACCTAGCAATCCGCTGGGGTGCCAATTTCATTTTGCGAGCTCACACTTCACCTACCACACTCTATACTCAGGTCCTCCTCCTTCCTTTATATTTGCTAATGGTTCAACTTCCTAGATTACAATTTATTCTGATTTTATTAGGATAATTCTCTCAGAGTTTGCATTCAGTATATATAAAAGGATGAATTGCATATGAAGGTGAATATCTTGAATCAATTTGACAACAGTAAATTAAATTTGATATATAGAATAGTATAAACATATAATCGCTTTTGCTTTATATATATATATATATATATATTTATCTCGGTTTTTTAGGTAGGAGATGGGAACAATGATCATCAGTGCTGGGAGCGCCCTGAGGACATGGACACCCTTAGAACACTATACAAAATTACATCTACTTCACCAGGCACCGAGGCAGCAGCTGAGGCTGCTGCTGCTCTTTCTGCTGCTTCAATTGTCTTTAAAGAGGTTGATCCTCACTACTCTGCAAGGTTATTAAGACAATCAAAATCGGTGAGAAGTTTCATTTTTTTAAGTCGATTTCTGCCCAAATAAGCTCTTATTGCATTGTTCATCTTACTAGCTCAAAATGGTACTTTAGTTGTTTGAATTTGCAGACAAGTGTAGAGGATCTTACCAGGGTTCTTGCCCTTTCTACTGCTCTTACTCAGGCTATCAGGTAAAAGTCGAGCAGCATAGAATTGTTCTACCAAGAATCATCCTCGCTCTAACCCATCATGGGCTTGTGCTTTGTAATTTTTTTAATAGGATGAGCTGCTATGGGCTGGGGCTTGGCTATACAAGGCAAGTGGAGATACCAGATTCTTAAACTATGTCTTGAGCAACGAATGGTGGAGTCAGGCAGTGTCAGAGTTCAGTTGGGATAACAAATTTGTTGGAGCTCAGACACTGCTGGCAAAGGTATGAGACTACTGATTGGTGATTCACATTCAACTTGTTCAGAGAAACAAAAAAATGAATTTACTAATGAGATTGTTTTTTAGGAATTCTTTGGTGGAGAGACAAAATTGGGGAAATTTAAGAGCGACGCTGACTCATTTTTATGTGCATTAATGCCGGGAAGTAGCTCTTCACAGATTCATACAACTCCTGGTAAAAATCCTAATTATAAGTCCAACAAGTACTAGTAGGATGATCAAATAATTGACTTATTTTTTTCTTCCTAATACACAGTTTGAGTTATGCTTGTCTTTGCAGGCGGCCTTCTGTTTTTTAGAGACAGTAGTAATTTACAGTATGTCACCAGCGCTTCCATGGTGCTCTTGATCTACTCCAAGATCCTAAATGGAGCTCATATCGCGGGTGTCCAATGTGGCTCTGTGCATTTCTCCACCTCTCAAGTCAGCGCCTTTGCCAAATCGCAGGTTGGTAACACCGGAAGAATCAAGGCTAAAAGGAATTTGTAAAAGATTCAGATCATATAATGACCATATGAGCACATTTGTAAAAGAATCATATGGCTGAACTCTCCAATATTAGGCCATTTAAGCTATAGGGTGGAGAACAAATTGGATTCATAATTTTTCTCCATGTATGACTTTCAGGTGGACTACATACTAGGAAGCAACCCTATGAAGATGTCATACATGGTGGGCTTTGGCAGCAAATACCCAATGCAGTTACACCACAGAGGCGCATCCATCCCCTCGATGCAAACTTTCCCAACCAAGGTGGGTTGCAATGATGGCTATTCAACCTGGTACTCTTCTGGCAAACCAAATCCCAATACTCATGTGGGTGCAATCGTTGGAGGTCCCAATTCAAACGATCAGTTCAGTGATCAGAGATCAGACTATTCTCACTCAGAACCTACAACTTACATGAATGCAGCTATGGTTGGTGCTGTGGCTGCTTTGCTTGGTGAAAGCAAAGCAGACTGTCTGCAACTGCTTGACATTAATAGAACCACAAGTTCGGTTGATGATATTTGATATACTAAAGGTGGATGTAACAAGTTAGCATCAACAATACCCATGAAATCAACAATAACCAATTCATGGCATTATGTAATATAGAATTATCTATATGATGTGTAATAATATACCAGAAGTGAATGTGACGATTTCGCTTTAAGCAATAAAAAGCTGTTAATTCTGAAAAAAAATTCTCTGTTAAAAAAGAAGATAAATCACATTGCACAATTTCCATATATTCCTTGTGTCCAAATGAATCAACTGCCCAGGAAAAAAGCTTAACTTATGAATGATATGAGAGGGTAGAAAGCTTATTTGCTTAGCAACTATTTTCAAGTGAATTCTATTTTAAGTTCTCCGATTTTCGGTGTTAAAGTGGTTGGATGCAAGGCACGTGTCACACGAATTGATTTGTTTTGACAAAAATATGTAGCAAATATTTTCAACTTTTCATTTGTAAATCAATTATAAAAGATAAAATGGGTATGCGTGAGGTATTTATGTCACAAAACAATCAATGTGTCACCCGCCTTGCACCCACCTGTTTTAACATAAAAAAATTCAATTTTTGAATGTTAGAGAGGGTAATTTGTAACTTTTAGTAGTTCAGGGTGTTTGTTCAGTTTGATGACATAAAAAATAGGCAAAAATGCAAATAGAAAAAACCAATGAACTTTCCTCCCAGTGCAAAGACACCCCCCTTAAATTATTTTTTTGAAGTAAATCAGTTTCTCATCTTACAAGAGTGGGTAGCCTGACCGTGACAAAATTATAATGACATATATACCATTTACTATGACCATTATAGAGAGTTTTCAAAAAATAAAAAATAGTTCACAATATTCGCACTGCACTTTTGTAGGTTTACACTCTACTTATCTTTTTTCTTTTAAATGAAATGACGAGATGGTTCATAAATTCATTAATGCATCATCTCTTATTTTATAATACCATAACTACCCTTTAAATTATAAACTTAAACTATTTTTACCTTTTTTACATATTACTTTTTTTTTGGGTCATTATTTTTTTGATACTTTTTTTTTATCTTGTCAGGAGAAATATTTTATTCATCAGACATAACTTTTTTTTTTGTCTTGTCAAAAGAGATAATTTAATCAACAAAGATATATATATATATATATATATATATATATATATATATATATATATATATTGGTACTGTAAAAAAAGATACTTTATTCAACAGAGATAATTTTTTTGGGTACATGTTTTTTGGTCCTGTCAAAAGAGATAATTTATTTATCAAGTTAATATTTTTTGGGTCCCTCCTTTTTTTTTTTTTCTTACCATACTTTTTTTATGATCATATCAAATGAGATATTTTATTCAACAGAGATAGGTTTTTTTCTTGTCCTATCAAAAGAGATAATTATTTTTTTTTTGTGTAGTATTTTTTTTTGTTCATGTCAAAAGAGATAATTTATTTAACAAATATAACTTTTTTTTGGTCCTGTAAAAAGAGATAATTTATTCGATCAACCGAAATAACTCTTTTTTTGGGTCTTGTCAAAAGAAATAATTTATTCAACATCAGTATCTCTTTTTTTTTTGGGTCCCATCAAAAAAGATAACTTTTTTGGATTTCCATTTTGGTATTTTTTTTTTATCCTATCAAAAGAGATCAAAAACTTTAAAGATTGGAGGGAGAGACAGATATCTAAAATGGTAGTTGTGTAACTTGAAAAATATAATCATTCACTTGTACAGGTAAGGTTAGAAGTGTCATTTCTTTTAATATATGAGTACAAACATAAAAAAGAGGAGTGCAAATATCGTCTCCCAAAAATAAAAGGCTAGTAGAACTTTATTTAAGTTTTTTAAAAATAAAAATATAACTAACATATACTCCGTATATTCTTTTCTTTACTAGTATAGTCAATACTATTTTCTAAATAAAAATTTTAAAAATAAAAGAGTTTAATAAAATTATCATTGAAATTATTTTTTTCTTTAATTTGCTAACTATAGTAGGAAGCATTAAAAAGTAAAAGACCAGTAGAATTAAATTTCAAAATTTTATCACATTATTGTTCTTTTATTTTTAAAATTTTTATTTAGAAAACACTATACTAATTAAAAAAAAAAGGTGATACTCAGTGCACAAAACTCCCTCTTGAGTGAGGTTTAAGAGAGGTGGATGTCAGTAAGTCTTACTCTCATTTTTTGAGAGGGTGATCCTAAGCCTCGAACCTGCGACACATTACTTTGGCCGATGACACTTTTATTTAAAAAAACTTAAATAAAGTTCTATTAATCTTTTATTTTATTTTTTATATTTCTAAACTTAATATTTGAAAATCTTATTTAGTTATTTTTTATTTTTTGAAATTTTAGAAAACACTATAATTATAGAGAGAATGGAATAATGATCATAGTAAATGATATATATGTTATTATAATTTTGTTAAGGATCAAGTTGTGCGGTTATGTGAGATGATGAATTGATTTGGTTTAAAAAATAATTTAGAGAGTATTTTTGCGCAATTGAAAAAGGTTTTTTTTTATTTTCACTTTCGTGCGGAAAAAAAAAATAATAATAATAATAGAGTAGAATATTTTGCAACTTTTCGATAGCATGGACAAGTGCAATTTGGCCCGCATTTGAACGTTTGAATCAACTGGACCTTCTATACCTATAAAGGAGAGGTAGTGTTTTGATTCTTTAAATGACTCGCTATCGCGCGCTAGTGATCTGTTCGCTGCACAGTAACAAGAAATAAAATGGGAGATCTCTGCAAATCCTCTATGATGTTCTTCTCAGATCAGCATCTCTGCTATGCCGATATCCTTCCTCCATCAGAGGTACATCTCATGCATATACATACTTACATTACATATATATACATATGCACGTGTATTGTTATGTCTCAAGTTGAAGTTTTGTGTTAGGTCCGGGCAAGAATTGAAGTAGCAGTGCTTAATTTCCTCAAGATCTTGAGTTCTCCCACTCCTGCAATCTCAGATCTCTCTCTGGTTTGAAATTCTCACTTTCGCGCCCTTCTCATTCGCATTTGATTGCTTCGATTTCTCACCAAAAGTGCATAATTTGAATTCTGAAGTTGTTGATGTCAATTCTTATTCGCATTTGATTGCTCTAAATTGTTCTAAAAAATACATAATATGATTACTGTTTACGAATTCTGAAGTTCTTTCGCATTTGATTGTTTCAAATTCTTCTCAGAAGTGCATAACTTGATTACTGCTTACGAATTTTGAAGTTTTTGATGCCTGAATCGACATTCTCATTTGATTGTTCCAATTCTTCCCAAAAGTGCATAACTTGATTAATTTTGACAAATTCTGAAGTTGTAATGATAATTATTAAGCTTTGAAGCGAAACGAACTCTTCGTTCAAGTCGTTTTAGGTATCTGAATCGGGCGATTTGAATGAAACAGATTAGTAGAAGCTCGAGTAATAGCCGAGTAAGTCGAGGATTGTTGACTGATGTTTCGTGGATTTTTCTCTCCCATTCGTTTTGCACGAGGTCTTTGATGAGAGAAAACACTGCTAGAGCCTTCATTAGAGGTAGATGATCATGCTCATTTTGCTTCCTGTTCTTCAAAATATTCAGCACAAAAGCATCCATATATACATATAAATGTGTGTTTGTTAGTAATATTATGGCCTCTCCTTTACCGAGTCCATGGACTTCTTTCTTCTCTCTCTTCCTTAATATAGTGTGGAAGGTGATGGAGATGTGCTACCAGATTCTGGTTCAGGAAAAGAGAGTCACTCAGAGAGAGATATTCTACCAGTTGCTTTGTAAATCACCAGACTATTTCACATCTCAGTTGCAGGTCAATAGGACAATTCAAGGTCACATTCCCTCCTTGTTTCTTTGCCATTTCCATTAAGACTATTTTTTATCATCTGTGTAACACTAACATGTGGCTATATACTAGATATATATGTATTGGTTACTAAAGTTTGAACGCCAAACAGATGTGGTGGCGTTGCTTCGATGCAGCCGTTACAGTCTTGGAATTATGGCATCTAGTAGAGGGGCTGTTGCCGGTCGCCTTTTGTTGCAGGTATACATCTTTACCCTTAAGTTTAACACATTCCATTGCTTCCTCCAACTTGTGCAGTTGTGTTTCAATACTTACATGTCATAATTAATCACTAGAAAACTTGATTCGGGGTTAACTCGTTTACCTAACGCCTTTGGATGGACCAAATTGATCTATTTGAACCAGTATGCGATACGTATCCTGTATTAGGTTCGCGAGTAGTATTCTTAATCAACTCATTTTGCAGTTCTGACTCCAAATCAGAAAGGTAAGGCCTAAGCCATGTGCTTTCTCCATCAAATTGGAGGCAATGCTCTTCAATTCTTATGATATTTTTATTTTATTTTTCGGTAAACTGGGTGGTCGGTCTCTTAAAGACAAGAAGCCATTTGGGCAAACAAGAAAAACTAGCAATATACAAAATATTAAGTGACCAACAATCCAAAGTAAAACCCAACATTAAAATGAAATAAACCCCGAGTGGTCCCAGGGATTCCTGAATAACACCTGCAGCAGCAACCTGTCAGAGCTACAAATCGATGAAGATATAGCCAGCATCAAATTGCAGCAGGCATCCATGTAACAGCAGCAATGGCATATTCGCAATCCATCTAAAACAGCAGCAACAACAAAAGAAGCCTCAAGGCTTCCTGATCAATGTAGTAGGAACAATAAGGAAATAACATTCCTTCAAAATGATGAAGTTGCAGGCATCCATGTAACAGCAGAGATGGCATATTCGCAACAAGTTCCCTTATCATTTTTCTTTTTTGATTGAGACAGACGATTCATGATAGTTTAATGTTCAAGTTTTCTGAATCTGAAACCTTGTTTGTGGAAAGAGGGTACCTAGTCGATGAAATTTGCATTTTGGATTTCTAAAGCCCAGATTTTCTTAGCTGCTTTCTTGTACCTTATCTATCATTTACTAGCACCCTTTTTTTCAGTGAAACATTGATACTGTTGCTTATGCCTTTTTCTTTTACTTCCATAATTATGAAAAAAACAAAAAGGAGCCAAACCAAGAGGTTGTGGACTGTTCTTCATGTGGATCATCGGGGTATGCTATTTCCGGTGACCTGAATTTGTTAGAGAAATTGGTCATGAAGACAGATGCCCGGTATATTATCATGGTGGAGAAGGTAGTTTGGATGCTTGAGTTCCTTAATATCAACCTATGAAGGCTTTGCCAGTGTTGTTGCAACATATTATTAAAACACCCGTTTTTTTTAGCATGCTATATTCCAGCGACTGGCAGAGGATCGTGTATTCAATCAAATTCCATGCATTCTTATCACGGCCAAGGGATATCCAGATGTTGCCACAAGGTAAACAGGTCACAATTCTATAACTAACTACTTTTTTACCGAATCAAAGCCTCATAGGTTTACTTCTTCTATCTTCCCTGGCTCTCCAGTCATGTTAATTTTTGATTCAAAATGCCAAAACAGGTTTCTTCTTCATCGAATGAGCCGAGCTTTTCCTGAATTGCCAATTCTGGGTTTGGTTGACTGGTATGTATGACCTTTCTTTTCGTCACTGGATCAGATATACAGTTAGTTCTCACCGGCCACTTCCAAATCTAAAATTCTTCAAGGAATCCAGCCGGATTAGCCATACTATGCACCTTCAAGTTTGGAAGCATAGGGATGGGCCTGGAAGCATACAGATATGGTGCTTTCTCTTTTGTCACATTGAAAAAAAAAGCTTTATCCTTTATTAGTGTGTCAACTGGAACTCATCAATTCCCATTAACTTCCCTCTGTCATACAGCTTGCAATGTGAAATGGCTGGGACTGCGCAGAGATGATCAACAACTTATACCTGAAGAGTCTTTTGTCCCATTGAAGCCACGGGATCTTCAAATAGCAAAAAGCTTGATATCCTCAGAAATCTTGCAGGTAGATTTTACCAAATACCATAGGAATCCTCAATCATGCTCCCTAAAAACTTCGATTGTAAAAGATTTATGTTCTTTCCTATCCTTTTCTTGCTAAACAAAGATCATAATCTAAATGAGGTGGTGCGTTTGACAGGATAGTTACAAGGAAGAATTGGCAGCAATGGTTCAGAGTGGTCACAGAGCAGAAATAGAGGCTCTCTACTTTCACGGGTACGATTTCTTAGGAAAGTACATTGCAAAGAAAATTGTACAAGTCAATTATATCTAATAACATTACCTACCATGAAACCTTTGTGTGAAGTGTCATGCTACCATAAGCAACATGAGTACTAACAACCTCTCCAAAAAATCCAAGGACTGCATTATAAGTAGAGCTGCTCTTAATCTAGTCTCGGCCATGATGTACAGATTGTTACAAGAATCTCAACTTTATTCATTCAAAACAAATGAGCCCTATGTAAAATTAGAACATACAACCTGTTCAAAAAAAATCAAACAAAACAATCCAACCAATCCACTATCTGAACTATTTATAGCAGCACGTCTGCTATTCCTGGTTGTCTCATATAGGTGATTCAAGTTTCTGACCAGTGAATACAAAAGTTCCTCAATCCTATCTGTTCATGGATTTCATGATCAAGAGATCACACAAGCATTTGGGTTCTCCTCTATGCTGCGGACATGATAGTACTGTGTCATGTAAGGATCGTAAGCTCGGAAGGCCTCGACAAAGTCTAGAATATTTTTATCATCATCTTTCTTGGCTTCATCTTTTTTTGGCTCCTCCTTCTTCTTCTCGGGTTCTTTTGGCGGCCCAACTGTTAATAACTCCGTGTGTGAAAATTTTCGCAGTTTACTAACCACTGCAACTGGATCAACATCGCCAATTACTGTTATTTTCTGCTCCTTCATATCCACAGCGACGGATTCAATTCCTATATAAATTAGGCAACCAAAACATATTAATAAATTGTACAATATAATATATGTAGATACATACACATAAATTATAATTATGGTAAACCATTTCAAGACCTGGAAGGCAGGAAACTGCTTTCATGGCCTTTTTCTTTGCTTTGTTATCATGTATTCCCAATTTCACTACAACTTTCTGCAACAAAAGCCAACAGTATTGATATGTTTAAAAAGCAGAAAAATTGTAATTGACCGTCAGACTAGACAATAAACAGAAAACAGTAATAGACCACAATCCCATCAAAATTCAAACTTCGTGACTGTTGTAAAAGATAGAGGATCAGAAATTCAGAATAGATTCTGAGTTATTCAGATGACATCATAGGGGAAAAAGAAAAACTAGTCCCACATAACAAAATGATGAAAGAAAATCCTACTAATATGACAATCGAATTGTGACATGCCCATCCTTCAAAGATTATGATTTAAAGCTCCATCAGAAAAAAATATAAACATCCATTTTTTTTAAAAGGAAAAAAATACAGAGCAAGGCACAAGATCATGCTCTTTCCTAGAAAATGCTGACAATTTAGTCTGAAGTTAAAAAAGCAAAACCCAATAAGAATTGGACTTAAAATTGTCAGAGAAGTTGAGGAAAATCCAAAATATGAATGATTTGAAGAACATATATAGGGATCTTATAAGGGCATGAAGCAATATAAACAATCCAAAATCCAATCAAATTGACAATCTAAAGGTGAAATTGAATGAAACAACAAAAGCCGACGAGAGATGCATGACTTGTGTGTGTGTGTGTGTGTGTGCGCGCGCTCTAAAAAACAGAGCTTTTGCTTGAGGGAAATTTCACCTTCATTTCCAGACTTCTAACCAGAACTTGAAGAGACTTGAAAATCAAAAGATAAGTACCAGTTAGAAAGGATGATGGAACGTGTATTTGTAATATATGAAGAGAAGAAGGTGATAATGATGTTGAAGTTTAAGGTCAACAATAACTTGTTGAACAAGGAGGAACCAATGGACACTCTAAATAATTGCTGCCTATATAAAGTCAATTGTACAGACTAGAGAGGGAGACGAACCAACCAACGTTTCTCATATTGAGAATCTACTTCTCGAACCCGACCAAGTCTTCCTTGAAAGGTCTTCACTCTTGTTCTCAAGAGTCCTTTTGTTTACCATTTCTCAAGGGTCGTTTCGTTCATACCTTCTCTTGAATTTGTTGTATATGAAATAGAATAATCATTTGGGAACCAAAAGTAAGAAAAATCAGACTGAGTTCTGTGAGCGAGGGTGGGACCTTTTGTTTACCATTTCTCAAGGGTCGTTTCGTTCATACCTTCTCTTGAATTTGTTGTATATGAAATAGAATAATCATTTGGGAACCAAAAGTAAGATAAATCAGACTGAATTCTGTGAGCGAGGATGGGACATCAACATGATGTCAGTGTTGTGTTGAAATCATGTCGATGTCACATTCTATTCACAAAAAATTAATTAAATTAGTCTGATTTTGATCTATGTATTACCGTTGGAGAAAAGTATTATACTACCATTTCTCTTGTTATTTAAAGACTGGGTTAATAAGCACTCGTTGATTTTAAATAAATCAACTCGGATTGGGACTAGGTCATTTTTTATCTGCTGTTCTATTTACATTTCTCAGATTTCAAGCAATTACGTCAGCATACTTATTAAAGTTTAAAAGCTTTATTAAATTTTCAATATCATTTGATTGGTTGCAAGTTACTATCTGTTAATGACGCCCAAGAACGTGACTGACAAGGAAGTGGTACTTTATTAAATTTAATTTCACAAGTTGTAATGTGGGTGGACCCATAATCACTCCTAGCCTTAAGTTATTTGGTTTTTAATTAGTAAAAATAAAACTCTAACTCTTATGAAAATTAGCTTGTCATTTGATCTTATTTTCTCTATATTTTTTTTTCGCCCAAAATGGTGTACAATACTTTTTTTTTGATGTAACAAACACTCTCCAACTTACAAATATGTGCAATTTGCTCCTATTTGGTACTATTTGAATTAAAAATTGACTTAAAATTACAAAAATACTCTCACAAATAAATAAATATATATATATAACTGATTAATTTATTGAAAAATACCAAAAAAAGAACTTCAATTTGTCTAAAAAATTTATCTAAAAAAGCGAAGGCCAAAGTGCAATAAACCTCCCACTGATTTCAAAATGGTGACTTTTTTTGGGTGCAACAAATACCTTCCAACTTACAAATCGGTGCAATTGGCCCCTATTTGGCATAAAAATTGACTTAAAATGACAAAAATACCCTCACAAAAATAAAAAGGTGATTAATTTATTGAAAAATAACAAAAAATTTACTAGAAAAAATAACTTTAATTTGTTGAAAAAATTTACTCAAAAAAAGAACTTTAATTCACCAATTTTTTTGTAATTTTTTTTCTTTATTTTTCAACAAATTAAAATATTGAAAAAATTACAAAAAAGTTCTTTCAAAAAATACCAAAAAATGAACTTTAATTTGTTGCAAAATACCAAAATAACTCTACTGAAAAATTTTTGATGAATTAAAGTTCCTTTTTTTGGGAAATTTTTTTTGACAAATTAAAGTTCTTTTTTTTTTTGGTATTTTTCAGTAAATTAATCAGTTTTTTATTTTTATTTGTGATGGTATTTTTGTCATTTTAAGTCAATTTTTAATTCAAATAGGGGCAAATTGCACCAATTTGTAAGTTGGAGGATATTTGTTGCATTCAAAAAAAGAAGAGGGTGGTATTGTGCACCATTTTAAAACTAGAGGGGGGTTTATTGCACTTTGGCCAAAAAAGAACTTTAATTCACCATTTTTTTTTTGGTAAATTTATTTGGGTATTTTTTGACAAATTAAAGTTTTTTTTTTTTGTATTGTGAAAAGAATTTTTTTGGTATTTTAATTTGTTGAAAAATACCAAAATAAATTTACCAAAAAAAAAACTGGTGAATTAAAGTTCTGTTTTTTGGATTAACTTTTTCGACAAATTAAAGTTTTTTTTTTCGGTAATTTTTTTTGATATTTTTTAATAAATTTATCAGTTTTTTATTTTTATTTTTTTTATTTGTGAGGATATTTTTATTATTTTTAATCCAAATAGTGCTAAATAGGAAAACGTAGATATAAGAGAAACATTTACATAGAAACATAGTTAGTTGACATGTCAAGTCCATAATTTTCAAAACAATTAATCTGTTTGTCATTCATCCATGTATTAACACATTTCATAAACACATAATCAATCATATATTTGTTTTGAAAAAAATTACAAATTAGTGATTACATGTTTGGTGACTTTCTAATTAATTAGTGAAATTGATACTGCAATTTGAGTCGCTTGAAAAAATTAAGTGGATAAGGTGCGCCAATGAGAATAATGTTTAATGTTTTTATTGAACTGAATAGTTTACCAATCAAAAATTACAAATCTAGTAGTTAAAATTCTTCAAGATTTTTCACTTCTTGAAGTAAAAATACCTAAACCTGATAGGAAGTGGGGAGCTGGTAGTACTGCATTTGCAAATCATCTGCATATTTTTGGAATATTTTGATATTTTCATACTTATTATGTAGCTCTAATTTTATAACAATATAGTGGGAGACAGTTAATTATTTTCAACGCTTTGTAATTCATTTTTTTTTCATCATAATGAAATCTCTGCGACTCTATGACGTAACCCTAATTTTAGTTAAATTAGGGTATGAGTGTTTTAATTGTATTTTTTTTGTTTGTTTCTTTCTTTTTGTGTTATTGTTTTCCAACAATACCAACTGTTGTACTAATAGGTTGAAGAACAAATCCAACATAAATGTGAGATTAATTAGAGGCTTTAGAGCTCATCCACTTTTTGGATAAGAATGATGATGAGGCATCTACTAACAAATACTGCATTTAAAAATCCACTTTGTCAAAGTCCACCGGAGCATGAAAACTCAGCAACATTCCCTTAAAATTAGAAAAAACAGACATTGGGGAACATGTTTAATTTTTTAAAGTTCTGTTTTGTCATATATGTTTTGGCACTGGAATATTAGGTGACCATATTTCTCTTTTAAATGCAACACTGCATGTATATCATTAAAAAGAAAATAGCAAAAATTACCTATTAATCCTACTTAAAAGATTTTTAATTAAATTCATAATTTCACTTACATTATTTTTCTTCCAATATTGTCATTCTTTTATAAAAATATCATTCATGTCATTTTCTTATATAAAAAATATTTAAAGAAAAATTTATACTATCTTGACAAGCTTTTTTTTTTTACATATAAGTAACGTAGTCTTAAATTACATAAAGCTGCCTTTAATTCTTGAAATTATATATTTATAAAACATTATAAATAGAAAAAAGTGAAAAGAATTTAAATGATTCATCAATTGTACATGAATACACCTCATTGAAAAAATTTGTTGGAATTTTTGGGCTTGTTTTAATATATATTTTTATTACAATTAGTTGAATTTAAATAACTTGTTGAATATTTTAAAAAATCACTAATTTTGGTGGCAATTAAAACCATGTGTTTTTTCATTAGTATTGTAAATTGATAGTACTAATTAAAAAAATTAGAGGTAAAGGGTATAGTTAGTATTTTAATAAGAAAATAATATTTAAGGCATTTATAAGAAAGGGCAATGTTGAAAAAAAAATATTAATAATAGAATTTTGAACTTAGTTGAAAATATTTGTTAAAAATAGGATTTTATAGTTTTCATAAGAAAATTGAAGACTTATTTGCCTTTGAAACCAAAAGTAGGGACTAACTAATAATTTTCTCTTAAAAATGGTCTGTACTTGGATGGTTACCTTAATCTCATAGCAAATAGGAGAAAGTATACAATACCACAGGGGTATTGATGATGTGGCATCCCCGGTAGTTGTAAGCCCTCCATATCTTTTAAAAGCTATTAATTTTACTATAATTAAGTAGAAATGGAGGGCTTATACTTTCCGGGAATACCACATCATCAATATTCCAGTGATATTGAGCCCAGAATAGATGTTTCTTACTTTTTAAAATTTCAAGCAATAAACAGAGATATTTAGAGCTGTTGGAGGGTCTGCACGATTTAATTGTAACAAAAAGGTATGAGATATGATAGAATCACATATCTATGAAAACTTTTGCAAACTATGGTATTTCTTTTTAGCATAGACATCACTATATTGACGTGATCTACTGAATAAATAATATACAATACTTGTTTAAATATTAATAATGTCTTTACTTAAATCTCTTACAATTAATCACAAAATTTTCAAACTTCCTTTTGGTGCAGCATTGTGGAGTGAACCAAAAATAATTTCCAGATTTGATAAATTGAAGTCTTAGGAATATAACTAGTACTATATATATATATATATATATATACCTAACATAGGAATAACTTGACTTGTCCAATAGCCCCTTCCACGGTCAATGTTGTGAATCCTTTTCAAATTTAGAATAACTTGTCCAATAGTCCTTTCCACTCTCAATGTTTTGAATCCTTTTCAAAATTTGATCACTTTCTCGCGTCTGACAATCAATCTTAATTTCATTGGGATGTGGTAGTTCCCGTGTCTCACAGACTTGTATGTGATATCATTGTTAACTGAAGAACATAGTAATTAATTATTATTATTATTTTTTCAATTCGTAGAGATGGATGAGTGGACTAGAGCTTCCAACGGATTGCTAATTCGTTGTACGTGTTATTCATACCTACCCACAATTCAAATCCCTCTCTTTCCATTGATGACATGGAAATCAACAAGACTGAAGGAAAACGCGATGCGTGGCAACATAACTAAAGCAATAATAGATTAAGCCCATTAGTGAAGTAAGAGACTGGATTTGCAAACCAGTTTGTCATTGTAAAGTGTGAGCCATCCGGTTAGTTAGGCCCAACCCACCGTAATTATTAGCTTGAGGAGGAAGTAAAAAAAAAAAAAAAAAAAAGTATAAGAAAATGAGAGATATGTATCAGGACTGGAATTTCTGTCCTATAAATATAGACAAGAGCTCACTACGAAGGAGAGAGATACGTGTCGGGACTGGAATTTCTCTCCTATAAATATACGCAATCTTGCTCACTACAAAGCAGGCGTGGTTGCCACATTTTCCATGATGTAAATGAAAAAGACCAAATTTAAATTTGAATTCATAAAGTTGAGATAAATGACACGAATTCTGATATTTTTTTGAAATAGCACAAGTGCACACACAAATTCATTCAATATATTGTATTTCTATTTCAATAAAATATCAGAAAAAATGTCTTGCATTGCATTCAATAGATATGAATTTGTTTTGTTCTTGAATTTTACTCCAAAATACTTCATACTATGTCGATCTTTAAGCCTAGATATATAGTGCATTCCCTTTTCACACCCAGGCAATGTGGGATCGTGAGCCTCTTAGCCCCTAATGTAGTAGCTCGACTATGGTTCTTCCACCCGCCCACCTACATGCCCACAACTAAGGTCTTCATAATTCACCCCCTTGGAGGCTTAACGTCCTCATTGGCACACTTTCGGTTGAGTTAAAATTCTCAAAATTTGTCAAAAATAGAAAATGCAATATTAGAATCCTAGATGAATGAATTTGGCCAAAAAACATCGTAACTACTGATTTGTGCAAGTTGGGTCATTTCTAATCAAACACAAGTCTTTCCGAGTCAAAACAGAATTGCCAAAAATGGATCGAAAAACTGTATCAGCCTACCTATTTGGCCTTCTGGTGATCCAAACGGGCCATATAGGCTTCGGTAATCAATTCTACATCAAAGCTTCAACCATTGAGTTAAAATAGGAAAAATATTTTATTTTAGGAAATATTATCACAAAATCATTATAATTGATTATTACACCAAGCAGTTAGTGTGGGTTGATGGTATCAGAGGATTTACCTAAGTGAGAGCGTCATGAGACGGCAGCTTTGAGAATTGGGTTATTCCCGAGAGCTCTGATGAGAAACGAGATACGAGCCCATGGCCATTATGTGACGTATATTTTTGTAATTGGCAATATTCGGTATCAAAACTAAGCATGATTGAGTTGTAATCTTTTATATATATTCTTAGCATTGATCATGTAATTGAAGTCTCAGAATGAGTATGAAGTTCTACACCAACCATGCAAGTGTTCTTAAAAGAATGAAGCTTGAATCTTCAGAAGAAGCCATCGATTGTCTGAACAAGAATTTGATCGATTGAAGTTTTAAGATGGTTTCAATTGCATGAGGACATCATTGATTACGTATGAGTGTCACGTAGTCCAGGCACATATATTTCAAATCGAGAGGTTCTGACCTTGAATAAGGAGACTTTTTAGCAAACTAATGAAATATTCAAGGTTGAATCGGTCTAGATCAAACCCTATATCAGTCCAAGAGGTCTCATGATCCCAATCTTTGCAGACAAAAGGCTGAACTGGTCCAAGGAATAGGCTGGACTAATCTAAGCTTCCAGTTGGTGGAAATTGGCTCTGTAATGTCCTATTTTGACCCGGATTTTATTTTGAAATTTCCTTAAACTTTTGGACTTTTTCCTATTGATTTTTAACTTATTTTTCAAAGAAAATTAGGATTTTTAACATCTATAAAAACCTTATATGATTTCTCTCTTAGCATGCTTTTCAGTGACGTTTTCAATATACAAGAAATTCATATTCTAGAGAAAGAAAATATTGAGATATTTTTTTTAGCAAAAATTTTTTCTCTCAAATTATTTGTTTATATTTTTGAGAGCATACACATATTTACTAAGTGATTTAGGGTGTTTCTCTTTGCTTGATCAACTGTTCGAAAACTACTTCAAAGATTTCTTCTTGATCAAGTTACTGGATTGATTTTTTCTGCAACTGTTTGTTGGTGAGGAAGGAGAAGAAGATCGTGCTACGAAGGAGACAGAATACTTGTTGAGTGTTCGCGTTCTTCCAGTTACCCTTCTGCAAAGATATTGACGTTAGCTTGGAATTTAGAGCAATTGGACGAGGTAGTCGCAATAGTAAGCATGAGATGTTCCACATCAAGTTCTTGTTAGAGTGGAGTGGGTGTAAGTCTGGGACAGAGTCTGTTGTACTTTACTTCGATGGTATTGGATTTGGTTCTTTGGGGGCTACAAAGTCTCACCTGTGATTTTTTTTCGATCTGGGTTTTTCATATATATTTGGTGCATTCGTTTACTTTATTGCACTTTATTTTATTTACTTACTTTGTGGGATTGCTTAGATTTTAATTGGAGTTAAAATTGGATAATCTGAAAGATTAAGCAAAAAACGTGTAAACCTAATTACCTATCTCTAGGTTTTAAATCTAACTTTCACAGCCACGTTCGCACCGTGCAACTCACACATTAATAGTGTATTGGATTGAAGACATAATTCACCTATATTTCGAGTTTGAAGGCACCTACACCCATTGCATGGTATTAAGTTGTCGATTATATATTTTTGTTTTTATTAAAATAGGTGGGGACTATTATGATTATTTTAATAAAAAAACGTATATCATATTAAATTATATTTAATATAATGATTTTAATTTATTTAAATACTATATTAAAAAAGCTAAAATTGTTACTTGTGTAGTGTCTATGTAAAAGAGACATGGCATATAGAGATTTATTGATCAAGTTATCTTCTTTACATATTTTGGCTAGTATTATTAGTTGTGATTATGGCCCATATAAATAAATACTAATAACTTCTAATATATTGTTATAACTAAGGGTGCACAAGTATGAATGTGTATCTTGCCATTGTTTAAAAATAAATAAAAAAATGTTGACAGAACCGTTGAGGAATCGAAAACGAAACCGCAAAGAACCGGAACCTAACCAAACTCAACGGTTTCAGTTCTGGTTCCAAATTAAGGAATCGCTGGGAACGATTTCGGTTCAGATTCCGGTTCTACCAAGAACCGTAAGAAACCGTACCGTGTGCATCCCTATTTATGTGTAACGACATGTGAAATAATTATCTAGTCTTCCTTTGAACGTGTCTTGAGGAGACACCACAAGTACATGGATAGAACGTATCAACTTTTGAAGACTGACTAGCATATCTTTCAATTTTAAATGATAATTTTGTTTACTTCTCGCACCAAGGTGTGATGACAAGTGCCTTCGCTCAAAAGCAATACATCTCGGGTTGGAGACTTGAAAGTAGCCTATCCAAAAATTAGGGTAAGACTAACAGACATCTACTTCTCCGAGACCTCGCTCAAGCAAGAGTCTTGTGCACTTTTACGACCTTTTTTTTCTATCAAATCTAACTTTACTTTTATTTATATAATTTTATAATCAAATTGGTTATTATGTTTAGGATCAAATTTATTTGTTCTTTATCAATTTTATGTTTTGAAATTGAGCGTATAATATTCATTGCAATTGTTTCATTCATTATGGGGAAAAAAAATTGTTTATTTTACTTCTTCATTTTGTTGTATTATTTACTTTATTATAAAGTATTATACTTTTGTTAATGTTGTTATCTTTTTACATCATATTGAAGATATGTATTTTTTGAACAAGTCAATTTGTAGAATGAAAAAAATCTTGAATATATACTAGGGGTGGCAAATTGGGCGGGTTGGGCGGGTTTGGACCGGGTCAAATATGGGCGGGTTGAATATGAGTTGTGACCCATATTCAACCCGTTTGTTGCGGGTCAAAATATGGGCGGGTTGAATATGGGTCGGGTCAACCCATATTTGACCCGACTAGACACGACAGTAGGTAGGCGTCAAACACAAAAATGGAATGCACAAGGTCTATAATCAAATAAAAAAACTATAATTTGCTAATCATACTGATATTATTTATATGGTTTGTTTATTTTTGGGTGTTAGCAATTTTTTTTTATTTTTTTTATCCAAGAGTTGATTGCGTAAAAGAATATAAGAATTTAATTGCAATCTAGTGTTTAATTACATTTATGAATCTATAGTAAAAGAGAAAAAAGAGTATAGAGTCTCGAGTAACTTAGTCAGCATAAATTTTCTTTAAAAAAATCAAAACATAAGCAAACAATTATAATAAGTATTTCAATTGAAAAATGTATTCAACACTAACTCAATTATATCTTCATAATTGGGCAATTTTAAAAATGACCTACCAAATCACAGAAACACATGGAATATAATTAAAATTAAAACATTGAGAAAGGTACTCAAACACAAAAATGGACTCTGTAGATAGAGAAAGGTGACTTTTGAAAATTCAATTATTCTTGTTTTTTAATACAAAATGAACTCTGTGCATAGGGGGAGAGAATGTGACTTTTGGATGAGTCTGGGTCTTTTGGAACTAATCAATAAAAATAAAAATACCGTTGAAAAAATAAAATATGTGACCT
Source organism: Cornus controversa (assembly GCA_026545225.1). Lineage (NCBI taxonomy): Eukaryota > Viridiplantae > Streptophyta > Magnoliopsida > Cornales > Cornaceae > Cornus > Cornus controversa. The sequence continues at coordinate 66,291,649 of CM048847.1, forward strand.
TTCGATGAGTCATTTTTTTTTTGGAATTAATAAAAAAAAATCTAAAGAATGATGAATATATATATATATATATATATATATATATATAGAATGCTCCAATGAAAATTGTTGTTGCACTATAAAGTTTGTGTCTAAATTATATATTCTTCTTATTTTTAATTAAGAAATTACAATGGTAAAATCCGACAATAATTACTAAAAAGAAAAAATATTATTTTTTAAAAAATTGAATTCTTACTAAAATACTTTTTTAAAAAATATATATATATTGTCCAAGTATAGAGAGAGAAAGGGGAAGAGAGAGAGAGGTGGGATCGAAGAGAGAGAAAGGAAAGAGAGAGAGAGAAGTGAGATCAAAGAGAGAGAGAGGTTGGATAGAAGAGAGAAACTTTAATTCACATTTTGTTTTATGGGTGAAAGATGGGTTAAATTTGGGCACCCATATTCAACCCATATTCAACCCATCTAACCCACTAATTAATTGGTTTATATTTATCCAACCCGTTTATGACCCGTATAAGAAAATAAGTCACCCATATCCATTTTTAATTGGGCGGATATGGACGGGTTGGCGGGTTGACACCCAATTTGCCACCCCTAATATATACATTGTGTATGAATAAAATATACAAAATTTCCCAACAATATATTCACCAGAAAATAAATGTAGATAGTAGTAGAGCGGTCCTGTAGTTAAAGTCGTAAATGGATGGCTGACAATTGAACCAAAATATGGAACACTTCTGTCAAGACGTGTCAAGTTATAATGTAACAGCAACTAGTCTATTGCTCGTAACAAATGAAAAAAAATACGCATTTAAAAGGATTTAGATTATTATTATTATTATTTATCGAAAGCAAATGTTACAAGACTAAAGTGTTGTTTAATAATTCAATTCAGCGTAAATTAAGCGTTTATGTAATTGAGTGCGTTTAATAATGCAATTTATTCTAAGTGGCATGGATATCAGTTATGCTGAAAATTCAAAAAAATATATCAAAAAATATTTATTTTTGAATTACCAATAAGAAGTTCGACACTTAAAATTCAGGTCCAAACAACGCCTAAGAACACAAAAACAAAGAATGACCAAACTAAGCATGACTGACTAATACTAAACGAGCTCAAAAGCCCAGCAGAAGCAGATGCTCTGGATAGAAGAGCCCAATGAGCAATCTCGTGAGCCACACCGTTGCAAGACCGAGGCATTAATTGCAAAGAGGCTTGCCAGAAGGAATCATTCAGAAACTTAACATCTTCCACCACCATGGTTGGTAAGTAGGAACGAGGATGAAGGAGAATGACAGATTTGCAATCACTTTCGGTATTACAGTCCTTATACACGGAACTGACACGATACGACACGGCACGACAAAAAAAAATGAGTCAAGATGAAGAAGATTCAAAAGTACATTACCCTCTGAATGTGGAACAAGCACATCACCACCACAATGATGTTGACACTGAGAAAAAGGCTGCATGCACATTAAGCTTGACAACAGCCTCTGGAGGAGGCTTCCAAAGGTGGAAGGACCCAAACTTGGAGGCTTCCTGAAATTCAAAAATAGCTAACAACAGCTTTTCTGGCGAGGGGACCACTGTCCCAGTCATCCAAAAGATATTGCCATTGATGAAGCCAAGATTGTCTGGAAGAAGAGGCTCAATATTAAATACTGAGTGTAGAGATTATCCATAGTATACGAATCCGAGAGCATCCAAACAGAGCTTGATACAACTTTTCAACTTCAAGCTCGCAAACAAATTCAATGCCACAAGGATAAGATCATAGAAGAAGTATCGCCAAAGAAAAAAGTGAAGCTTGTGACCATTTTCTATATATATATATAGCATGAACAAAATGAATTGATCCCTTAAACTGCATAAAAATACAGCATTTACTTAACTACTAGTTTTGTTTCCCAATCAGTCTCACTTTCATGTTGGTTTCTAAACAAATTACACCAAGTCAAATTCTTTTGGCCAGCCACAGCTTTAAATAAACAAAACAAATTGACACTATCCAATATTGATCTGTAAACAGCTAACATCTTTACAACAACCTTCTGTGGTGTCTATGTGAAACAGCAATGACAAATATTCTTGCTCAATCTGACTTGAAACAAATGGCATACAGAAGTGGATTTGCACATTGTCCCTTCAATCCAGAAAAAAATCAAGTGATCCATAACCAACCAAGAAAAGAGATCGAACAGAAACCTTTACTTTATCACATCTTTACACACACACACACACACATATATATATAAACAAAGTTTTCCTATAATACAAGAATGTCTTCATCATTTGGGTGAGAGAGACTAGTCTCATAGGCAAATGTTTATGTCCGACGGGCGGCAATCCATACCATGACCTCCCTTTATGAGGATTGAGGGAGATGCTTAATCACTCATTCTACGCTATTGGAGTTAAAAATATATATATATATACATTATCACAATATCTACCCACTTTTCATTCTCTACATTTTGAATACAAATTGCAAACCAAATTTGTCAGATACATACATTTCTTTTGAAAGAAAACTTCTGCTCATTTGGCAGAATACAATAGATAACAAAAACAAAAAGGGAGTACATTATCACATAAAGCAATGAATGCTTCACCATTACCTTAGTGGCCTATAACCAAAAAAACCCTTCAAAAAATGACTCACATGGTGTATATGCAAATGCAAGTATATACACCATGCCTATATGACCCATAAAAATATTAAACCTAAAATCATAACATCATCCCCAAAACTTGAAAATTTTAGAAGGAAAAAAAAAAAAAAAAAGACAAAAAACCCGTGACTTTTAGAAAAATGTACAACCAATTAGACATTGATTTTCAATTTTGCTGTGGCTTAGATCAATATGGAACCGGTGCAGACAATTTACCAGATTGATCAAGTACATCAAGTACCTCTGTCCTGCTCCTCACCAACCTATGAAACACTTCCCTGACTTGTTGCTGTAATGGAACCAAACCATCCTCCATCTTCTGGCAAAGCTCCCCCAGCTCCGCCACCTGCGCTGCCACCTCCTCCGCCTTCTCCTCCTCCACCGGGAACTGAAAATTCTCGGCGAATTCCATCAACGATTGTGCCACCTTCTCCATCCTCTGTACCTCCTCCAACAATCCACCACTCCCCTTTTTCTCCTTCTTCTTCCACTCCTCCCCAATCTTATCTTGCAGCCCAATAATCGACTGAGCCCAGACCAATTGCCTCGGCAGCGGAAAATGGGTCACCAACCCAGCCCGTTCCTGACACGGTATCGCAGCCACCAAAGCCCACATCACAAACACCAAAACCGTGCTCATTATATATACCGGAAGAGCCAGTCCGGTGGACTCCCCTCCACGTGGCGCCACCAGATTGGACGACATCGCGTGGATCTGCTTCGCCGCCGACCACGACTTCGCAACGCTCCACGACAGCGGCCGGAAGTTCCCGGCAGTCCTGTCCTTGGCGGTGGCGCCGCCGCCGCCCCTCCGCCCGAAAGACCACGTACGCTCCGTCGATTTCCCGTGGTTTCCCTCCTTATCATCGAAGGCCATCGAGGTGAGCAGAGTGTTCAGAGCCTTCTTGGCGCGTCGGACTTGTCCCTCTCCGATGGGTCGGTGTTCAAGGGCGGAGACGGCGATCTGAGCAAGCTTCTGCCAGTTACGCGCCAATTCGAGGCCGTGGGTGATGGCATTGCAGACGTCAAGGGCTTTGACGGCACGATCGAGGAATTCGGGGATGAGGCGGTCGAGGGGTGGTTTGGTGAATTGGGAGGCGTCGCGGCCCATGACGAGGACGGCCTTGAATTCGGCCTCGCAGCAGATGAATGCGTCGAGGAGTTTTCGGAACCAGGAAATGGAGAGGAGGGCATCGACGGATGAAGGGGTATCGGGGACGGTGGAGGAATCGGGGGTGGTGGAGGAGGAGGGTTGTGGAGGGAGGAGATCGGAGAAGCGATCGGCGACGTGTTTCTGGAAGAGTTCAAGATCTTCGAGCTCTTGTTCGTGGTTGCCCTCCATTGAGACCACCTGGTTCCTGCGAATGCTGATTCGATTCAGGAACGAACCCTGGTTTTCTGTTGCCCACATGTTAGAGTTGTAGAGAGAGAAGTTTTAAAGAGAGAAGGAAGAAGAAGAAGTCAGAGAAAGAGGGGTTTGGAAGGAAGGGTTGGTTTGGCAGTTATATACGTCCTTATTGGATGGTCATGGCTTATCATTACTGAGACTTTTTCTTCTTTCTTTTAGCCAGACCAGGCAGTTTTTTTAATTGTTGTTCCCAGAATACCCTTCATTTCTTCTAACAATTACGAGTCACACTTTCTAAATTTGTTTCTTCATATCTAGTGCCAAAAATTATACAATAGCTGAGGATAATATCATTTTATTTTGAGGGCCCATCTCCCAAACGGAGCCAAAAAAAAAAAGGTAAATACCATTTATACCTTATCTAGTTTCAATATTTTTAATCACACCCCCTAAATTTTAGATTTATGTTTCAATTTCTTCCTTTCGTTAGTGTCATGTTAACAAATAAACAGAATTTGCTGACTTCAGTAAGAGAGAAAACTTGACGGACGTTATTAGCAGGGAGTGTAGTTAGAAATATTGAAACTAGAGAGAGTCTGATCGAAATATTGCCTAATATGAGGGGGTGTAAGTAATATTTACTCCCAAAAAAAACTCTAGAAGAAGCGATCTTTAACAACTATGTGGGACATACTTATATATTAGTGTTTTTAAAATTTTAGTGGGGACATACTTAATACTTTTTAAATTTTAGTAAGGGCATTTATATAATTTTACAAAATTATGGGTATAATATACAAATAAAAATTTTCAGTGGGGGCATCTGCCCCACTCGACCCTTCTTGGCTCCGTGCGTGTTCCCAAACAAATTTTTTTTAACCATGTCAAGTAATTCACATTTCCATTGTATGGAGATGACAAGACTGTCCTGCAAATGCTTTGCTTGTATGAGGCTTGGTTGGAGTCATTCGTAAAACAAACAAGTCAAACTTGTTGAAGGATTTAAATATTTAGGTTACACTCTCTCTAACAGCTTAAGTTTTTAAAGTATATAATGGTTAACATGGTATCGGAGCAGGCAAGATCTTGTGCACATGTTGGACCAAAAGGAAGGTCACACGTGATAGGCGTGTTGAAGAATTTAAATATTTAAGTTATACACTCTCTAATAGCTTAAACTTTTGTAAATGAGTCGATCCTAAATAATACTGAGCTCGACTTGTGAATATGAGTTCATGTGGACTCGTATATAAAATGAGTCAATCGTAAATAGTATTAAGCTCGACTTGTGAATATGAGATCATGTAGACACGTATATATTCATGAACATAACTCGTCTAGAGCTTGTATAAACTCGTGAACATATTCGCAAACATAAGCTTGTATAAATTAATGAACAAGTCAAAGTTATCTTGACCACGAGTTTAAATCGAACCTAAATAATTTTTATTTTTAAATGAGTTCATCCTAAATTGAGTCGCAACTTTTAAAAATAATGACGAATCGAGTCTAAGCTCGTTTTTTTTGAATTGTGCCGGTCGCGATCCCCAAACTGGAGCATCCACTTTTTGAGTACTTGTTGAAATAATTAAAATGTGAAAGTACTTCTCAAAGATTGACTGTATCATTTCATTAAAAAAAAAACTGAGGGAAGTGTGGGTGTACAAAAGTGTAACAGTAAATATCATTTATATTATGACTATTTGTTTTTATTTTTGTTCGCTTAGCTTTAGAAAAAAAGTTTTTAAATGGAATAAAGTTATGGATGTAGTTGTAATTTCATACCGTGTGAAAAAATTGATAAAAATGAAAAAAAAAATTCTCTCTTCTTCCGTTGATTAATCTCTCTCTCTCTCTCTCTCTCCAAGTTTCATCATTTTTTTTTTCTCTCTGCATGAACTAATAAACTTGCGTGCATTAGAAGCATTCTTCGAATAGAAGACAACCTAGTTGGTAGTTTCATAGATCTTTCAATGAGTTTTTAACTTATCTTTTAGTGATAAATAGGTAGCTTTATACCGGAATCAATGCTTAGTTAGCCCACCTTTGGTTTAATATTCTCAACCAACGTTCTAGGTGGCAATTTTTCTGCACACAACTAATTATGACAAATTTAGCGACAATCTGAAACCACTAACCTCACTGGGCCAGTGGTTATCTCTCGTACCTCGTAAATCGGAATGAATTTCTTTTTTTTTATGTCGAGTATCCTAGATCATCCTATAATCTATTACTCGATAATTATAAAAAAAAATTCACTACCAAGTAAAAATCTTAAATAAAAAGTTTCCATTCGCTATTCCTAACCGTAGAAAGGAATGGAATAAGAGTTGATTGATCCCCATTTGACACTCAATAAATTCAAATGTGAAAATAGTAAAATATCATTTCGGTGCTTGAAATTGCTAAATCCTAAAAGTAACCATCGTGAGTTTTGAGATTTGGTAAGCCACATGTTCAAATGTAAAGGTGTCCCCAAGAAAATTATTAGTAAATTATTAGAAAAAATTCCTAAAAGTGTCCCAAGAAAATTTGAATCTCCTTGGAGACAAATCGGTGTGTATTTGCATTTTTTTTTTGGGAATAAATTTCAGTTCAACTTTTTGGTAAATTATGTGACTAACTGTTTCTCAAAAGCAAGAAGTTATTTATTACTTCAAAAATTCCTTACATACAGAAATTCCACTGATACCATTTTCAATTTTTTTTTTTATCATAATAGAAAAAAGTAAAATATAGAGAGATAATATTAGTGAGATTCTTTTAACGAAGGAATACTCGAATACTATATAATTTTTCTTCAAAAGCGCTTATACATTCAGCTTTTCTGGAGGACAATAATACCCATTTCATTTTTCATGGAAAAAATAAGTGATGTGAAAGAATACTTTTGAATACTATAATTAATATTTCCCATGTAAAAGCCTGAAAAACTTACACCAATTCTTTTATTTTAAAAATTTATAGATGCATTTTCTGTGCATGAATTCTTGTAACATATTCTTCTCCCACGATTGCATTGTCATACATACGATGAAATTATTGTCGGTGGGAGTTGTTTGACAAAACTGAAAATTTTTAAGTGCTAAAATTTTTAAATGATAATTAAAATTTGAGATTTTTTTATATCTTTTTTGAGTTTTAATTGTTCAGCAATTAGTGATCAGTGAGTTTACTGTCACTTAAAATGTTATCTCATTTTAAATAGCATCGCGACGCGTTCCTCTTTAAGTGATATTCAAACTATGTTATCAAACACACTTAATTGAATAAACATTTAATTCTGAATTGTTTTCAGCACTTTTGACTCATTTTAAATGGCGTCGCGACATGTTCCTTTTTAAGTGATATTCAAACTATGTTATCAAATACACTTAATTGAATAAACACTTAATTTTGAATTGTTTTATTAAACATCACTTTTGACTAATTATTTTAAGACAAAAGTGAAAATTTTGTAATATTCACAAATCTAAAAATTAAAAATTATGGTCAAAGATATGAATACTCTTGTACACTTAAGGATGCCAATTTGTCCCGCCCTGTCCCATTTAGAATCTGTTTACCCCATTTGACACTCAGTAAATCTAAATGTGAAAATAGTGAAATAACATTTTGGTGCTTGAGATCGTTAAATCCTAAAAGTAACCGTAGTGTGTTTTGAGATTTGGTAAGCCAGATGTTCAAATGTAAAGGTGGCCCCAAGAAAAATTGAATCTCCATGGAGACAAATTGGTATGTAATTGCATTTGAAAGTTTTTCTCTTTCTGACAATGGCAGTGTCTGGCCTCTTAGAACACCCCCATAATCTACCACCAGGCAATTATTAGAAAAAATTCCTAAAAGTGATCCCAAGAAAACTTGAATCTCCTTGGAGACAAATCCGTGTGTAATTGCATTTTTTTTTTTTGGAATAAATTTTAATTCAACTTTTTGGTAAATTATGTGAGTAAGTGCTTCTCAAAAGGGAGAAGTTATTTACCACTACAAGAATTCCTTACATATAGAAATTCCACTAATAGCATTTTCAATTTTTTTTTATCATAATAGGAAAAAGTAAAATACAAAGAGATAATATTGGTAGGATTCTTTTAATCAAGGAATACTCGAATACTATATAATTTTTTCTCAAAAGCACTTATACATTCACTTGTACAATTAGTAAATTTTTTAAAGTTTTCTAAGGACAATATGAGGCAATTGCCTAATACAATCCTAAAATGAGTGTCAAGAGTTGCTTTAGACAAGATCTAGATCGACAATACACTCCCACGAAGCACCGTCGCCTACCACCGATCGTCACTTTCCACCGATCAGTTCTCTCTCTCTTCCTCGTCATCTTTGCTCTAGTCTTCTACTACTTTTTTTTTTCTTTCTTATTCTTCTTCATAATTGTTTCAATGATTTAACTTGAATATCATCAAAAACCAAGTGTTTTTAAAGCCTTTTGTTTCAGTCATTTATAGGTTCAGAGCGATAATTTTTGTACTTCATTTCGAATATAGTGGTGTCATTTTGTCTCGCTAAAAGTTGAGAAAAAGGAGGCAATTTATCAGTTTATGTCTCTTTAATAAAGGAATGTTTTTATTCTAAATTGTTGCAGCTTGGTGAGCATTGGGTGGATTCTTGCTGCAGGAACATTTATTTTGTGTGACATATTTCTTCTTCTTCATAAGTAAGTTTCACTACTGTATTACATTCACATATGCTATGAGTCATGGTATTGTGGATTAGGAATGTAATAGAAAAATTTGCATTAAAAAAAAAAAGTATCAACGAGGTGAGGCGGGGCAGAACGAAAAAAATTAAACGATTTTAAAGATAAGTAAGTTTCACTACTGTATTACATTCACATATGCTATGAGTCATGGTATTGTGGATTAGGAATGTAATAGAAAAATTTGCATTAAAAAAAAAAAGTATCAACGAGGTGAGGCGAGGCAGAACGAAAAAAATTAAACGATTTTGAAGATAAAATTTGAGAATAATTTTATAAACAATTGCGGAACAAAAAAAATTAAACAATTACGGTAACAGAAAAGGCAAAACCCGCCGGCCCACTGTTAGTACTCCCTCCGTTCCATAATTCTTGGGATGTTTGAAGATTCCAACTTTTTATGGTGGAATCCACTTTTTAGTATAATAATGCATGAATTTACATATTAGTCCTTGTTTAAAAGTTAGTATTATTATTATATGGTGGGTCCAACTTTTAAGATAGTAGAGTTTGAAAAAAATAATTTAGAAATTATATAATCTATTTTAAGAAATGAACATATATCTTGAAACATCAAAAAAAAAAATAGTGGGAAGGAGGGAGTATTTATTAACCAGTACAACAAGCCTGCCACTACATGCAAACAGAATGGCATTATGGTGATTCTTGAAGAAACCATGGGCCATGAGTTAGTTAGTTAGTAGTTAGTTCCGAAATCATGGTCGCCGAATCAGCAAAAGTCACCAATGCTAAGGCGTTCAACGCGTTGTGCCCTGACACGTAGACAGTACTTTGGTGTGTCAGACTCAGTAGTAGTGGCTAAGAGAAATGGAAAAAGAAATACATACAATGAATTGTATACTTGTATCACACTATATATCTGCTGTTGACGGAGTCGTGGACCTCTCGATTCCCTACAACGCCTCTATACGATTCACGATGACTCACCCGCTCGTTTTACCACATCTTTTAGACTTTTGAGGCTGACCACCAAAACCTTATTGCCGGCCGTCCATCTCATGGTGATGATGATCGCATGGTGAAGATGGTGATCTCATGGTGGGCCATTATCCATTTGTCTGGCAACCGGAACATAGTGGACTTTATCTAAATTCTAGATTTGGTCTTGAGGCCTGAGGGATTCCCATATCCAATTAGTCATGGGTCAAATTTAAGCATCTTGGGTGCATAAATGAATTTTTCTCATATATATCTATGTCTATATAGTACATAAATTTGGAATATTAAAAACAAAAAATTTAATCTAACAATCAAAAGTATTAAAAAAACAATCATGAGATGTAAAATGTTTTTACTTTTTACAGTATAAAATTACTCCATTTAACAGTCACAATTACGAATACATTATAATAACATATACAAGGATATACATTAGTGTGTATATATATATATATATATATATAATATGTGATTGAACTAAGAATTTATTATTTTTGAAATGGATTAAGTAAATTCACTTCTATTTAGATTAATAACATAATTAGATGGACTTCTCTTTTCACTGTTGAATAAAAATTACACTTAACCTCTTATAAAGTTTATAAATAGCGAATTTCCTTATATTAATAAAAACTAAAACGCAAATTATCATCCTTGTCTTTTTTTACATTAAGCCAAAATAATATAACAATCATTGAGGACAGATGGGTAATTAACACTCCATTATTAGTTCGGTGGTATTCTTTCTTGAAGATCATGAAATCAGTTAATTATTTTTACATAATTAGTTCATATTATTCAAAATAGTTAAATTTACATATTAGGACTTTTGAAGTGTATGAATAAAATTCCCTTTATTTTCTAAACTATATATAATGTATTAATTATAATCTGAATTAATATGACCGATTGCCTAATTATAGAAGTCAAAATATTTTTAGACAAAGTCCTTGTTCCGGTGGAATTTTATAGGCTTATCATACTTGGAAAGCTTGAGAAAATTATTAATTGTTTAACTGGATAAGACAATGCCGGCCTCATTTAATGGAAGATAGTGAGACAGCTCTTGCTTTTCTTGGGTCTCTGTCACACTCGACCTCTGGAGGTTTGTAGCATTACTTGTATTATTAATATGTGGTTGAATATCCTTCTTTTTTCTTTAATGTATTGTTGTATATCATTTTAACCTCTTAAAATAAAGATGAGATTGTTATCTTTTTGCTATAAATGTTGTAGCAATTAGTTTATTAAGGAGTTGTTCGGGTATGAGATTGATTAATTCCTATTTATTTAAAAGAAACTAATTATTAAAAGACGAGCTTTGTCGTTATGTTGATATTGGTTCGTTATGATTTAGATGTTACAAATTTAAAATATAAAAATAATCTCACCGCATCATAGATAATCTAGTCACATCGTTCTTGTTGTGCAATCAATTTGTTTGTATTACATATTTAAACTCATCTCATGCAATTTTTTTATATTTTTATTCTCCAATAGATTTTTTTAAGGAAGTATTCTTGTGTTTGGTATGCGCGAATTAACTATTATTTGATTACAAATATGAAATGAAATAAATTTTAAATTAAATTGTCTAAAATATTCTTTTAATAACAAATAAATTAAACTAACAAATGTGTGATGGTGAAAGAAGGTAACGATGTGGAGGTGGTGGGGGATGGCGGTGGAGGTGGTGGTAATGAAGGTGACGATGTGAAGATGGTGGACGTGGTAGTGAAGGAAGGTGACGATGTGGAGGTGGTGGTGTGATAGTGGAAGTGGTAGGGGTGGTGGTGATAAAGGCAATGACGGTTGTGGTGGTGGTAGAGTTGGTGTGATGGTAGAGGAGATAAATGATTTTTTTGGTAATATAATTTTTTTAAAATTTTATTAGAAATAAAATGTCGAACCAGTATAAAATGAATTTTCGAGACTCGGTCTTAAAATTTATACCAAACCAAAGAACGGATGAAATATATACTTTTGCTGCCCAAAAGTCCAAAACGGTACGGTTGAGTCATTTAAAGTAAAGGCTAAGCAATTGGATAATCGTCGGCCCACATTAGTGGAGTCACATGACTGATAAGTGATAGTTCTGTTCTCTCTCTATAATACATTTGGCATACAAACTTATAATAAAATAACTAATAGAAAGAGTGTGGAATGTGGATATAGAATTCTTCTTGCTTCAACCTAGTCACAATTAACACTGACTAAGTCTGCAAAAACTAAGTCAACCCTCCTAAACTCATCTTTGATTTGAATCTTAGAATTGTCATTTTGTGTAAAATATTACCAAAAGAGTTCGCCTGTGCTCGGTTGTATGAAATTGAAGTCTTTGAAATTAGAATTCATGAAATTGAAAAAAAAATTATTAATAAAATTCTGTTAATCATTAACAAAATTTTTTCTAATTTCTTCAATTTCAATTACAATTCCAATGTTCTAATTTCACGCAGCCAAAACACACTCTAAATTTGTTCCCAATCTTTTACTTCTAATATCCCATATAAACCGGGCATACATCCGATAATACCTTTTATTACATGCATTTCTCAAATGAGTTAGATTCTTATGCTAAAGCAATTCGTATTGATGATAATAACATTGCTCATATATTCATTTTAAAGTTATTATATAAACATTAGATTACAGATATGGGCTAGACTTTAGAGTCCCAAAGAGAGCAATTAAATGAATTAAATGTGGTTGCTTGGAATTTAACCCAATGGGTCACTTACCGTAATTTTACAAAGCCCAATAAGCTGAAAAGAAGACCACGTAGGACGGACTTGTTGAACCTGGGTATTGGATAAATGAGCCTATACCTCGTTGCTTTCAAAGCTAAATCAAATGATGGGGGTCCAAAAATTAGGACGAAGATAGTGGATCGGCTTTAAATTCTGATCTTATAGCCCATGGTCTTGGCATAGCTGATAAAGGTTTAGTTTTGGATATGCCAATCACAAATTAGGGAAGGCAATTTATCCCCCATCTAGTTGAGAAAGTATTGGATTTGGATATTAGATGAATATCCACTATTTAGTATTTCTGACTAATATAAAATAATTATTATTATTATCAAGAAAAATAATGAGTATTCATCGGCTGTTTTGTCCACTTTATGAAACTTCAAACGAGATCAAGAATCAAAATAGACATAAGTTACATAATTCTTCTAAATCAGGTTCGCTTTTGCGCTCCGCCACCTTCTTGGTATGACATGAAATTTGTTACTCTGACATTTACTCCCGCTTTGAGTGACTTAGGAAGAGACCCGTCCCATACCACTCCATCTTCATGAAATCTAACTAGATTTGTCCTAATGAAAAAAAAATAAAAATTGGAGCAAATATAAAAGGGGGTAAAGTGCCATAAAATCCCTTAGTATATGAAAAATGTGCAAGAAACACTCTTGCTATTTGATATGTGCATATAAATCTCTATAATTTTAAAATTCAGAACAAATTGTTCATGATGTCAGACTTTTTTTAAAAATTTAGAAGTTTCATTTTTATCATTTGACATTTTTCATTATTATTTATTTATAAAATAAGGATAGTTTAGTCGTTCCAGTAGTTAAAGACACGTGAAGAACATTTGAGGCATGGAGAGTAAATATTAAGCTTCTAGCGAAGGAAATAAATTATATACAAAAGAGATTATACATCTAATGAAGGAAAAGTGCTCCAGTACTTAGTTGAGGAATTAATTGTGATAAGACAGAAGTGTTGAATAATGTGTGTCACAAGAAAAAAAATACTACTAGCAGTACAAGTAGAAAGAAAGCATGAGGGAGGATATCATTAGGACCACATTTAGGTAAAATGATAATGGTACAAACATTGGATTGATCCATGACTTAGTAACTTAACCAAACCATGATTTTGGAAGGCGATATCTCAATAATTTTCTATCACTAACTAATCAGTTTTCTTAAATATTATCTTATATGGTAGGCCCAAATCCCAATCCTTTGCGCCCTCTTAAAGTGAAGTATAATCATTCTCACTTTTCGAAATCTCCTAAAGGTCTTCTTTTTAAATGATTTGTATTATAATTATATATTACTTTTGAAGTTACCTAGCCATCCATCCAAGCAAAAGTGACTAATCTTCACATCAATATGGTGAATCATTTGCATCAATCAATAGATACAGAAGTACTACTCGTTGTCTCTCTCAACGCCTCTCTCCCTCTATCTCTGTCTCTCTACGTGTGTGTGTGTATATATATATATATATATATAACACTTTAAATTTCAAACTACAGTACTAATGATACCCTATTTCATATAGTATAATACAAACAATCATCTTATTGAACCTTACCAATAATAAAAAAAATTTATCTAACTGAGAGATGAACTTGTTTGATTAAAAGCTTATAGAGATTTTATTTGCTAGAAAATTCCTAGTATTTGTCTATTGTCCAAAAATAGACCCAACAACACATATCAAGTCCTAATACCCTCCTCTGCATGCAGCCCATCTTGCACGAAGTGAGACAAACTGAGCAAATCATGATTAGAATAAGTGCAAACTTGCATAGTAAAGTACTAGAAACAAATACAGAGATGGAGAGACTTGAACCCAAGAAATTTCAAAATTAATTGCACATTTTGTAGAACAGTTTTGATACGAAATGTCGGCTCATTCTCAATCATAATAGGGCTACCGATCAATACACACTAGATATATTTGTGACATACCTTGTTTTTTTTGGCCAAATTCTATCGGTTAGGCTTGAAACCATGTTTTCAATCCTATAAGAAAATTGTTGAATATTTTAAAATTTTTGTTAGTGACAAAGTGGACACCCATTGATGTGATTATTTTTAGTAATATTGGGTTGTTTTTAGTTAGTAGGTTTAATTCCCTATATTTTTCATAAATTTTAGAGATAGTTCAATTTTAAACTTATTTTTAGGTTTCTTTCAGGCATGTACTACAAAAAAATTCGTTTTCTTGTGAACATTCATACCTTCCGTTTGTCAATAAAAGTTCAGTTTTCTTTGAATTGTGTGAATTCAAATTTTTTATTGTTCCTTTGTGAACGTTTCCTTTTGTCAATATATATATATATATCAATTGAATGATCATGCAAGATAAAATTACAGAAAATTACTTTCAGCAATGTGAAAAATATATATAGTAGTACTCTTGATAATTAATAGAAAGCGACTAGAGAGCAATTCTCTTTCTTTGGGGAGCTCATATAATGCATTTTAAAGGATGTCTAAGGAGTGGGGATCCCCTTTGGGACTATAGTTACAAATATATGATTTGTACTTATATATAATTAATGACATGTCCACATGCAGTGGGAAGTTGGGAACTTACTGAGTTGAGTGGATTCACGTATGAGTCATGACTCAGAGAAAACTAATGATCAAACATAGAATTATTTAGTAAGAATCAAAATGAAAACTATTTGTAATTAATTTAATGAGTTTTTGGTGACAAATTAAGATAATAATATTAACAATAAACCTACAGGACTAACTACGTAGTACAACAGTGAGGGACAGTTGATTAAAGAAAACTATATAATGAAATCACATGGAGTCGATGTTGAATTCCCATTTCAATTAACTTGTTTGAGTTCTCAAACAGTTGTCATGTATTAACGTGGTGTAAATATATAGTAAATATAGAAAGGCCAAAATTAATTAAATTATGAAAAATGTGAGTTTATAATTAGATTAATCTAAGGGATATATATAAAGCTAGCTTGTTTAATTAATTAAGTTGTAAAATAAATTAATTGATATGGGTCAGGGTCTTATCATGAAGATGTTAAAGGATCAACAACCGATTGGATTGAATGACGGTTACATGTGGATTCTCTGTGTCCACGACAACAGGCTTTACCATAAAGCAAAAAACATAATTTAGCAGAAAGAGGGCCTGAAATGATATTTTGTCTTTCGGTTTGTATAGTTCGATTTGGCAACCAAGAGGGCATGAAATGAATTGAAGTTTATTTTAACCAATTTAGAGTTTGGTTTTGCTCAGTATTCAAGTTTTCATCTGATTTTCATGACGTTTTCATATATATATATATATATATATATATATATATATATATATATATATATATATCTTCCCAGCCAAACTAAATATGATTAATTAGAATCGTTCCTAGCTTGGTTTGAAAACTTGCCAGTGCATATATAGTTGTGTTCTTCATATATATATATATATAGCTTGTTAATTAATGACCTTATAACACGGGCCTAACTTTATGCAAATTAAGAATATACTATATATGATACAATGAACCATTACATCTCACGACTTTATTCTTCTCAAGAACTTAACTTATTTGGATTTTAATTACATGCATGTATGTCACCGGTACTGGTGTACTCCAACATAACTTTTTTAGTTGGCATTTGATTAATGACTTGGAAGATTACTACTATAATCATATGTATATATATACCATCTCTATATATAGTATGGTATGGTAGAAGAGAAAAACTACACTTAAAATTTGTATGTGGACATTATTCTACGAGATGGTAGAAGAGAAAAACTACACTTGAAATTATTATTTTTTCTTGAATTAAAACCAATTTTCACACACACACACACACATATATATATATATATTACATAAAATGATTAAAGCTCTCAAGAATCTGCTGACGTGGTATTAAATATACCATGACCTTGGTACGTGAAGTTGGTTATATATGTAATACAAGTCTACGTAGAAAGTGAAGACTTTCGATATTATAGCCGATGCAATGTCATTTTAGGATTAGGTGTAAAGATGGGCCCACTCATGTCGGCTCCAAGTACACGAAAGCGTTTGAAGGGTGGAGAGAAGCTAGGAGGCCAGTGATCTTGCTAAATATATGCTAATTAGCCATTCCATTACATATATATATATAGCGAGAGAGACACACACAGAGACAGGATCACGAGAAATATATACAAGAGATCGAAAGAGAGTAGCAGAAGGGAAATGGGTCACCACACTTGCTGCAATCAACAGAAAGTTAAGAGAGGGCTTTGGTCACCTGAGGAAGATGAAAAGCTTATTAGATACATCACCACTCATGGCTATGGCTGTTGGAGTGAGGTCCCTGAGAGAGCTGGTATCTCTCTTTTTCTCCTTGTATATATGCACTAATGCAATATCCCTATATATATATATATATATATATTAATGCGCTCATGTGTGCATGTTTTGTTTTTCTTTGGTGGATTTTAGGACTTCAAAGATGCGGTAAGAGTTGTCGCTTGAGATGGATCAATTACTTGAGACCTGACATAAGAAGAGGAAGATTCACTCCTGAGGAAGAGAAGTTGATCATCAGCCTTCATGGAGCCGTTGGCAACAGGTTTGTTAATTAAACTGACTCTATCTCCTCTCTTCCATTCCTTACTAATTAAATTATTACACCCAAATTAGTTTTTTTGGTAATGAGATACTAATATATAGGAGTATCAGTGTATATATGTTGCATACAAGTCATGTGTACGTGGTGGTGTAAAATTGAAGGAAACTAATTCCTTTTAGGCAGACTAGTTCGTAAACCATTCATCATATCACTAGTAATAACTGCACTTAATTATGACTTTTCAGTTGTTAAAATAGCAGTTTTCAGTTGAAAATATTGGTCTGCCTAAGCAGTTTATTGTCACAGTACACCTACATTAATCCTTTATTATATATACACTACTCTATGATACCGAAAAGCTAGAGTACATTAGTACATTTTCAATTGAACTTTGGTTTATAAACTATTTTCTTTGGAATTGCATGCTTCCAAGAACACTCTTTGAGTACTGTAACTAATTAGTAAATTTTTAAGAGCTGAGCTAGCTCAATATATATATATATATATATATATATATATATATATATATATATATATATATGTGTGTGTGTGTGTGTGTGTGTGTTTGTGTGTGTGTGGTTATATCTTGATCTTTTAATACTGTTCTAAGGTCTAACGAGAACAAGGAAATTAAATTGTAGATGGGCTCACATAGCCAGCCATTTGCCTGGGAGAACAGACAATGAAATAAAGAACTACTGGAATTCATGGATCAAAAAGAAGATACGAAAGCCTTCACCACCATCAACTACTACTACTACTACTACTTCTACTACACCTAGTAATTATAACGATCATAATCAGCAGCATTCCCCATTTGGTACTAGTGGTACTTATGGTACTGATCAGAATC
The DNA here is from genome assembly GCA_026545225.1 of Cornus controversa. Classification (NCBI taxonomy): domain Eukaryota; kingdom Viridiplantae; phylum Streptophyta; class Magnoliopsida; order Cornales; family Cornaceae; genus Cornus; species Cornus controversa. The sequence goes on from CM048847.1 coordinate 66,309,566, forward strand.
AACCAATTTTTTTGAGTCAAGATCATCTGGCAATCACTAACCAAGTAACAGTTCAAGATACCCTATTTTCTTCTCCTAATCCCTTATTCATGTTTGAAACCGGTTCACTTGACCGGATTGATGGAGACGGTGATCATAGAAGAACCGAGCTTTTCCATGAACCGGCTGCAGGGTTGAACTCCGGAGCTAATAATTGGCATCTAAACCAGCAAGAAGTTCAAGCACTTGCCCCTCCAGCCTCTAATTTTACAACCGGTATGAACACGAATTATATGCCGCCATTTTGTAGCATCAATGAGGAAGTAGAGATTGCTATGGAGTGCTTTCAGAGACAGGAATCAAATGAATGGGTTGATCAAGAATCCCAACACTGCCCAAGTTTTCTATTTTGGGACCAGAGTGAAGGACCAGTACTGAGTGGGGAAGAAATGGCACCAACTTCATCAAACATTGGAGCTATGCTCTCTTCTTATCCTTCATCTTTATAATTTTATATATATATATATATGATGGTTACTGAAAATTAGCAATTTGTGGACTTTCATTTGATTTCTTTTTTGTTCTAATGTTTGCACTGGTGAGATTTTGAAGTGAGAGGAAATGTAGCATATATGAGCATGCATGCAATGTTTGTCTTGGTGTTCAATAATATATGGCTTTTTTTTTTTCCCTCTTTTGCAATGTCAAACTTTATTGAGATTCCCATTTACGTTTCACAGGCATGCATAGATAGGGAAAGAAGATATATATAAACCTGAAAAAATAAAATAAAAAGGGAAATGACCCCATCATGGTCCCACCACAATGGTGAACCGTATTATTGTCGAACCAGATAACGATCCTCTTATGGTAATCAAGTAAAAATATCACAATTAATCTTTAATGTCACAGTCAGAGTCGAAAAAAATGGAGCAACAACAAAAACATGGCAAGTTGATGAAGCAAAGATCACAATTCACACCATTATGGTGTCTCGTCGAGTGAAAATCAGCTTTATTAGCTGATTCTAGGAATTATTTTAAATCAGATCTATCATAATTCCTAGAGAAGTTTTGGATCATTTTGGAATGATAATCTTGAGTAGAAGAGAAAAGAAAAAGTGATTATATAGGCCAAATGGTTAAAATTTGTTAAAATATTTGAAACATTAAGTAAGATGATGCGATGGTAATAGTGGTGGTAGTAATAATAATAATAATAATAATAATAATAATAATAATAGCATAATATTTGGGTCCTATCCTATGAGGACCAACTCCATCCTCACTCAAAGCTGATTGTGTTCCAATAAAAGAAGAATAATTATAGGGAAGTGAAGTAAAATTTTTGAATGAACTATTGAATCTGACGTGGCTAAGCCACGTCAAGTTCTTTAAATCATGAAAGTTTTTTTGCTCCACGTCGTAAGAAGAAAAAAAATACCGTCTCCTCCAAACAATCTCTTGATTACTCGAGAAACTAAAGAGTCTTCCAAATTGAAGAGAGAGCTCCCACGTAGTTTTGCTGAAGAGAAGAAAAATTCTGTAATCATCTTGTTTGTTGAAAAAAAAAATTTCCTATAATGAAAAAAGTATGATTTACATTTAAGAAAAATTCTTTGCTCCCACGTAATTTTGCTGAAGGAGAAAAAAAATTATGTAATCATCTTGTTTATTGAAAGAGAAAAAAAATCCTACAATGAAAAAAGTATGATTTACATTTTGTGTGGTGTCTGCAGAAAGAGAGGGCTTTGAAAAGAATAGAGGTCATTTGTTGAAATCGTTACATCGAGTTTGTGTGGTGTATGCTGAAGATGGAGTTCGTGAATCGTGATCTTCAAGAGATGTGAAACAATTTTTTTTTTCCTTTTTCTCTTCCACGTGAGGTGAGAGAATGTTTATTCTAACATATTTTAAGAACATGACGTGGTTTGACCATGTCAGATTCGGTGGCTCATTCAGGGATTACCTTCAGTTCCCTATCACTACTCATAAAAGAACGACGCTTCTATTAGAATAAAAAATTGATCCAATCTGTTTTTAACAAGTTAACTGGTCTCAATCTCTCTTCCCATTTGAACTGTTGGAAAATAATAGAAACAAAACACGATGGATAGAGAAAATAAACAATTTATGTGGTTCAGCAAAAAATTTTGCTTATGTCCACGGAGCACATCAAAAATTTCACTATCAATAATAATGGATGTTTTACAACAAAGAGCTCTTTCTCAGAACACTCACAAGAGCGACTGCCTCTCTCACACACATGACAAACTCTTGATGCCTTTATATATATATAGAGGGTATAAAAGAATTCTGAAGTTGGATCCAAAAGCCCACAGAAAATCGCATTTTTATTTTTGACGATTGAAGTTCCGCACATTGCAATCGATCAATACTGCGATCATTGCTCATTTAAGTCTCTGCGATTGATATTGATGAAGGTTACGATTGACCAATACTTCAATTGTTGCGATCGAAGCTTGACACTGCTGCGATTGATCACACTTAATTCAATTGAACTTCATTTGGGCCACAAAAATTTTCAAAAAAAAATTTCTTTCTTGGAGCACTGCCTTTGGACCCCGTAAGCCGACTGGGACTCAAAAAGTGATAACATAAATTAAGCTTGTGATTCAGACTCCACAACCTCAACATGAACTAGTTCCAAAATTCTCATAACCCCAATTCAATCATTGTCGTCCTCTATCATTCGATCACCTTAACCAAATCAATGAAAATGCAGTGGGAGAGAGAGGATGGTAGCGGAGGCCAAAAGACAAACGACAATAGCCAAGGTAAGCATCAATGGCGGCAAGGTGAGGGATGACTGTGATAACCAATTATGTTATATTACACCAATACATGCCCGATTCCATTACATTGCGACTACAAACTATAGATGAATAGTCAAGAAAACCTGCATGCTTCAAGAAAACATGCATGATATACAGTAAACATTGTTAACAGAATTTCATTGAAGGACATAAATGTATGTCTCAGTCTGTTACTCCATAGTGTGAAGTTCTTACAGATGCCAAAACGTCCAGTTTAGATTTTGTTGCGAAGAAGTCCAAGTAATAAAATAACAATCTTAATAGAATTTCATTAAAGGACATAAATGTATGTCTCGGTCTGTTATTCCATAGTGTGAAGTTCTTGCATAGATGCCACAATCATATTTGGTCCAAAAAGAAGATGTTAAAAACGAGTATCACATGTTTCTTAAATGCGGTATAGCACAGACTTGCCTTTCAAAATGGTCCCAGGAGTTAGGCAACCAATGTTCAAAAACTTGCCCATGAAAAGATTTGTTCTTTCAAGTGTTCATTACAATATAACATAAGTTGATTAATTACTAATCTGATTGGTGGGCCACTTGATCTTGACTCCTCATTAGCCCAAACTTTCCCATTAGTGCACCAAGCAATGCCTTCTATTTGTTGTTCATAACGCAAAAATTAATAATTCAATAATCTGACACATGGTGTCCTAGTGTTCCAACAGTAGATTTTTGTAATTAGTGTTAATTAGACCACAGATGGGATAATGGAAATCAATTGATCACACATGGCTTGATTGTCCTAATTAGAGGATCATGGTTTTCCTGGGGCCACCAAGATTTCATCCCATAATTGTCAAAATCTTTCTCAATATTTTTGTTTCCTTTTTCTTAGTTTTTCTGGAGTGGATTCCTATTCTTGGTCAAAGCAAAATATTTAGAAGCAAGTCATAGGACCACTTGCTTTTCCCATCAGGTGTCACTACTAAAACGTACAGGTCTCTGGAATAAATTTGTCGCTCATTATTACAAAGAGCTACATAAAGATTAGTGACCACCAAATCAGTATGGCCATTCATATATATATATATATATACACACACACACATATGTATGTATATCTGTGAGTGTGTGTTGTCTAGTGATGCTCATACATTGCAGCAAGGGGTTGGGTTTTTCTTTTATTTCTAATATAAAGAAACTGCAATACATATATGAGTGATTACAATTATGATTGTGAGATATAATTTGTAATTGACATATTTAGGTGATCAAAACATGATTGATCGAGTTATACTTTTTGATTTATTTTTTTATCTGTATCGATTATCAACGTCTTCGAACTGATACTCAAGTGCATGGAAACAGTGCAGTTAGTAAGGACACCATTTAGTACATATAAGTATGATGAGGACACGTAACACTTTATATTTTTGAGCTTATTTTGAAAAATTGAAGTTTTTGGAAAATATTTAGAGTTTTTCAAAATAGGACCGGTCTCTAATTTTTAGGATCGGTCCAATTTTATTCGGTATTTTTGATTTTGCAAGAAATTTTCAAAGTCCCACCGGTCCTAGTATTTGGGCACCAGTCCCACTTATCTTGTTCCAAATAGGAAATAATTTTAATAAAAATTCTGATTTCTATTGGATTTGAAATTTTTAGGAGAGTTCTATATTGGTCTAAAAATTATTTTTCAAGTAGGATTATGACTCACTTGCCTATATATATGTATGTATCTATATTTTCTCTACAGAATAAGCCTGAAAAATAAATATTTTTAGAGAGAGAGCTTTTACAGTATAATTAGGGCAAACTATCTTTCTATATTTTGAGAGCATACATCTATATTTCACGAATGATATTTAGGATGGTGTTCTACTACTGATCAGTTATTCACGGACTGCTTCAAATTATCTGCTGATCAGAGTATTGGATTTGTAGTTCTTCTCTTACTTGCTAAGGAAGAAAGGTGAACCATATCGCACTACGAAAGGAACGGAATACTTGCTAAGCATTTTTGTTCTTCGAGCAACTTTTTTGTGAGGATCGTGACGTTTGCCGAAAATCTGCATCAGTTGGACCTAAAATCGCAATTGTAAGCCTGAGACGTTCCACATCATTGCACAAAAGATTCTAAAACTAAATTTTAGTATATAAAACATTAAAAAAAAATTCTCAAGAAAATAATTTCTCGAAAGAATTGATATACAATAACGTAAAGAAACATACACTAGAAAGAAGTTGATTACGATTATGAATATATAAAAGATCATGATAGAATTCTTGTTTGGAGGCCTTGGGTTGCCGGCACCTCTACCCGAGGTCAAAGCCCAAATTAAGTTTGGCTTCAGTTTTCACTCCAGCGTAATTGGAAAATTGATTGTTCAATAAGCTATTCACAGGTTGTGTTATTTAAGTGATGTGTAGATACATGTTTTATTTCTAAATAGTCATGAATACACATGTGAAACTTTATTGGATCAACTCTTTAATCAGCTCTCTATTTTATATGTATTTTTGGACAAAATTATAATATAATTTTTTCAATAGATTAAGTTATGATTATCTAGGTGGTTTTGTCACGAAATTGTCAAATGGGGAGATTGTGAGATATAATTTTGTAATTGACATATTTCGGTGATCAAAACTTGATTGATCGAGTTGTACTTTTCGATTTATTTTTTTGTCTCTATCAATCATCAACATATTTGAGTTGATACTCAAGTGTATAAAAACAGTCCAGTCAGTAAGAATACCATTTAGTACAGGTAAGTATGGTGATGACATGTAACACTTTATATTTTCGAGCCTATTTTGGAAAATTAGGATTTCTGAAAAAATTTAGAAAATTTTAAAATAGGACCGGTCCCCAATTTTTAAGATTGGTCCAACTTTGTTCTATATTTTTGTTTCTGCAAGAAATTTTCAAAGTCCTACTGGTCCTAGTATTTTGATATCGGTCTCACTTATCCTGTTCCAAATAGGAAATAATTTTGATGAAACTTCTGATTCCTATTGGGTTTGAAACTTCTAGGAGAGTTCTATATAGGTCTAAAAATTATTTTCCAAGTAGAATTAGGACTCCCTTGCCTATATATATGTATCTATGTTTTCTTTACAAAATAAGTTTGGAGAATAAATATTTTTAGAGAGAGAAAACTTTTACAGTATAATTAGGGCAAACTATCTTTCTATATTTTGAGAGCATACATCTATATTTCACAGGTGATATTTAGGATAGTGTTCAACTACTAATCAACCGTTCAAAGATTGCTTCAAATTATTTGTTGATCAGAGAATTGAATTTGTGGTATTCTCTTACTTGTTGAGGTAGAAATGTGAACCATATCGCACTACGAAGGGAACATAATACTTGCTGAGTATTTTTTTTCTTCCAGCAACCTTTCTGTGAAGATCATGATGTTAGCCGAAAGTCTGCAATAGTTGGACCTAAAGTCACAATTGTAAATCTGAGGTGTTCCGCATCAAATTCTTGACAGAGTGAAGAGAAGTGTGAGTCTGAGACAGAGTCTGCTATACTTTACTTCATTATAGTGGATTAGTTTCCTGAGACTTTCTGCGTCCCTTGTGATTTTTTTTCGATTTGAATTTTTCACGTATATCGGGTGCATTCTTTACTTTACTTGCATTTTAAGTTATTTACTTGATTTATGAGTTTGGTTAATTGGTAATTGGACTTAAAATCAAATCAATTTGAAAAATTAAGCAAACGAGCAAGTTAAACCTATTCAACCCCCCTATCGGTTTTAAATAACTTTCACAATCACTTTCGCACCGCGCAACTCACGATGATAACATAATACCAAATTAGTATTAGTACATATAATAAAGATACTTTATTTCATATCCAATATAAGATACATTGGACTAGTTTATGATTCTTGGTAACAACAAATTAATATGAGAATTGCCTCCCCATCATTGCTAAACACAGAGGTTTGCATAAACAAAATATGTAATCAGCTAGGCTTCATGTACAAAGTAATAAGAGAGTCCACATTTATAATGCTAAACATAGAGGTTTGCATCTATGAAGAATCTGCCAAATTATTCATTAAAATCTAAAATTAAATTCCCTTGCGGAGAAAACCTACATCTGATGTGGAAAACTCTTCACTTCTTCTGAGTGCATGTATATATATTATATACTCTCTCTAACAAGTCTTCAAAGGCTAAAGCATCCAAACAAGTATCAAAGATATTCCCCACTAACAAGTATCCAAAATAAGTATCAAATATATAAATGGTCATTCAAAGGCTAAAGCATCCAAAACAAGAATAGATAATAAGTAATGGATGATTATATATTTTATCTTAATAATCCCATATATAATTAAATAAATAAGTTCAACTTAAATAATTCAAACAAGTATCAAAGATATTCCCCCACTTACAATTAGCTTAAATTCAGCTCTTTTAAATTTTCAATGCTTTTAAGAGGAAAATCCCATGGGTTTTGGACAACAAAACAACCTCACCCATTAAATCTTGATCCCCACACTACTTTCCTGCAAGTTTTTGTCAATGCCATTTAGTTATAATATTGAAATCCAATTAATTTTGATCTTCCTTTTGCCAATAATATTGGCCAAACATGCCTCAACAGAACCAAGCATTTGGTTTGAATCCTTGCAGGTTTTGTAGACTCCAGCTAATTCTCTCTTTCCTCAGTGCCCAGAGATAACATATATTGGACAGAGTAGCGAAAACATTTCTTTCTGTATGTTTTCAGTATATTTGTTTTGCTTGTACCATGTTATTTGTGTTCCAGTTCTTCTATCTAAAGCTGTTAGGTTCACCTGATGATGCCAGCCTTCGAAATATTTTAAGCAAATGCGCGAAGATTATTAGACAACCTCCTCGGTACCCAAATCAACTTTTCTCAGCAAGAATTTTCAATAAGAAATATTTGGATTTTGATTTGCTTGAGAAAATGCTGGTTTTTTCTCGCAACAAGCGCATTATGTGTAAAAAGAGTTTTTAACATTTTACTTGAAGAGTCCATTTCTTCACTTTTGGACTGTTTTACTACTAATTTCTGGATCTTCTCAATCACAGTTAATAAATTTCTTTGTCCAGGCCTTTCACTTTTGAATTTGAGCAGCCATTGTTCACCTAAAGAGAATCATAAGGGAGGGAATCAGCAAAGTTTAATCCGGAACCAATTTATTAGGAGACTTGATCATAATATGGTTTGCATATGCTGTAGAAATATGTAGGGATCTGCAGAGTACTTGTGATATTGTCACTCATACAGATTTAGAACTGGATGTGATGAATATTCCTAAATAGTTAGCTTAAACTAGGAAAGGCAATCATACTTTAAAAACTATTCATATATAAATGTCATTATTGCTTCTCAAGGAAACAAACTTGAAAGTGATGTTAATGAGTACATGATACATCTAGTTCTGCCTCATAAGTATTTTCCAAAAGAACACATTTGAACTTCAAGATGATCAATTGGCAGGCTATCTGTTGGAAAATTACATGCTGCAATCTTCTCTGGTCCCTGGTCTGGCAACAGGTCACATGGCTGAGGAACCACGCCACTCGAAATCCCTGCAATATCAGTGCAAGTCCAAGGAACTTTCTTCGCCTTCTTTGCCAATTCAATTGTGACATTAGACATGCAAATCCCAGTGAATGGATCCCCGGAAATTCCCTCCAACCTAGCTGCCATTGTCACATTCTTAGCAACCACGTCGCGGTAATTGATATTCTGGATCACTGGAATTGCATTTGGATCATAGTTATTATCAGCATGGGAGCCATAATTTCCTGTCATCCAAAAAGCCCATTTCATGGTTTGCATTGTCATCCCTCTCAAGTAAACATCTTTCACATACCCTCCTCTTCCTACTGCTGTTTTGATCCTAACCCCTGATTCTGTATTGATGGCTACAATGTCCTCAGCCCTAACATCTTGGATCCCACCAGACATTTCACTGCCAAGAGCAATCACTGCACTGAATGGAGAAATGCACGTCAGCCGTCTAATTACAAGCTGTTTGGTTGGCATCCCAAAAGCAATACCATATTCATCCCAACCACTTTTAACAGCTACACAATCATCTCCAGACACAATGTAACAGTCCTCAATCCGAGTATTCGTGCAAGAGTCTGAACATCATACATAACATAAAAGTAAATAGTTAGCACAATGCTTCTAGCTGAGTTCGTCTGTGCTTAAATAATCATATAGGATTGTGAGAGAATTTAAATTCCAATACGGTTAATTACCTGGATTAATCCCATCGGTGTTTGGAGATGTGACTGGTGCTAGAATTGTAAGGCCTTGAACAACAACATTGCTGCAATTTGTAAAAAGAATCAAATTGTGTCTATCAGTGTAGCTTGTAACATGAGGAAGTATATAAATAGTACAAATGTTTTAAGTATAATTAGTATCAAACACAAACAAGTGATGCAGCTTTTAACATGAGAGACAAAGAGGGAGACCTGCTGTAAACAGGATGCACATTCCATGATGGAGAATTAACCAATGTGAGATTAGATATCTGTATAGTTTCAGAGAACATGATTTCTATCAGGTAAGGACGGGTGTATTTTAGCTGTCCCCTGTGGAATTTTCCCCACCAGGAAGCTCCCTGACCATCAATGGTGCCATTTTCCCCTGAAAATCAAATACAATCCGCGTATATACATATATATATATAAATACTTGTACTTGATCAGAACATGCTAAGCTTCTTTTTTATAAATATCAATAGCTCAACTACAAATGTTTATGCCTGGTACCTGTTATTACAACATCAGTGAGATTGGTTCCGAAGATAAGACTGATATACCGTCCACCAGCTGTATCCCTTCCATGGCCATAGGATGGCAGGGGTTCAATCACCGCCCAGTCATTCACATCCTAAACCAACTTGCAGAAAATGATAAGCACACATGATTACAAATGCTTAACTCAATCTACACAGTAATCATCATCAAACCGAAAAGAATCTACACATGTTTACAAATGCTTCAAAGTTCTTAACAAATGCTAACAAATACTGTTGAACCACAGGAACCATCAGCCACCAGTTTTTGAATAATATGAGATAATATAACAAGTTTATGTCAAAGTTCTTCAATTTTAGGAATTTTAAAGCTGACTTTTTATGTATTAATCATGGGCCTACATATTGTCAGGTGAATGTAACCCTTTTTCAGTACATACCTCTACAACTATAATGCATCAGTGTTAGCAGATGAAGATAGGAGTAGTATAATTGGAAGCCATGAAAATTGGTACTGAAGACAGTTGAGTTTGTCATATTTTTACACAAACAAATTGAAAGATATGGAAATTATAATGCAAAACACTCACAATTAAAAATATGGATGTTGGGCATGTAATTGGACAAACATATTGGCCAATGCATATAAATATGTGTACATATGGTAACAGAGTGACAGTTAAAAAGTGATTGAGCATCAAACCTGAGAAGCAAGAAGAACAGCATCTTTATCGAGATAAAGTGTGAAATGGCTGGTGAGATTGAAGCTCCCTGTCAACCATCTTCCGGCGGGGACAAAGAGCTGCGAGCCACCATCTGATTCAAACTGGCTGAGATGATTTATTGCCGCCTTAAAGGCCTCTGTGTTTGATGTTACTCCATCACCAACTCCTCCAAAATCAGTCAGCGACGCGCTGTGAGCTCTGCAACTTATAGCCATGTACTCAAAGTTTTCTAGAATGCGAGCTTTCCGGCCATCAACACTACTAATGCTCAGTAAAATCAGCATAACTAATGCTGAAACCATCTCAATGACCTGTAATATTTGAAAAGTAAATGATAAAGATATGTACCCATGAATGGAAACTCTGAATTGTATGTGCCTATGTATGTGTATAATTCAATGTTTGAAAAGAAGGAACAAAAGAGAAGGCCTTAGAAATGCATCAACCAAAAGCTAAGAACAAACAATGGTACCAGACAAGTCTTCCACTAACAGAGAAGTAGTATAATTCCAAGAAAAAGGATTCTAAATGCAAGAGTAGGGCTTTACTTGAGTTCTTCTGGGATTTCTTGACAACTCCATCGTAGGTAAACCAGTTGGGCTTTGTTTTGTTGCATACACAAAATGGAGTATATGCATATTTATATATAGCTAGGCTGCAGAACTATGACAAACTACAACCAGGAGTTTGTATATACATATATTTTTAAGTGGTTTTTGTTTGCTGACATTAGTGGATTAAAGAAATAAAAAATAAAAAAATTACAGTCTGAATTCCACATTGTGTTTTAAAAGTGAAAGCCACAAAGAGAATTTACCTCACTCTTGGGTTTTAAGTTTTAACTATTGATGTTGATCAAAACCTTGCCCAAAGACTATCATCACTTGTGCACCTATAAACTAGATTAGAAATTGCTATAATTTGTGAGGTAGGAGAGAAAATTGTCATTTTATAAAAAAAATAATGTCAAAAGGTTATGAGTGACTGTCTCCTATTACCTCCCATTATCAGACATGGATACTGGACGGACGCTACATAACAAGGCAAGCTTTAAAGCTAAATCAAAAATTTATTTAATCAAATGAAAGTTGGAGCCATATTACATATGTCCTATTCAGCCTTCCTTTTCAACCTTATTTATTTATTTACTTTCACAATAAGCAGAACATATAGTAGTAATATTCCTTATCAAATGTTTGTGGCAACTGATGGATGCCTTATCTTTTAGTCAGTCCAATTAAGGTCTCTCTCTCTCTCTACAATTTTTTTTTTCTTGTTAAACCTCCTCAGTCCTTAGTTTGTTCTTCAGAAATGGAAATGCAAGAACATTAATTATTGCCCTAGTAACGCACTTCCATTATTTTTCATGTATATCTGCAACGTGAAGATATGGTTCCAATACACTGCGCACCATAGAACTTCCATTACCCAATGCTCCTTTGTTGCTTTCCGACTCCAGCCTCTCTCTCTCTCTCTCCCTCTCTCTCTCTCTCTCTATATATATATATATAACATTAAATACCTTTTAGTATTTCTTGGCTGATAATGCAGTGTAATGTAGTTGGTGGGTCCAAGGTCACGGTACCTTTATCAGAGATTGCAAGCCATTCTAAGTTTCTAACATCCCGTGACTCTCTCTCTCTCACACACATGCACACTTAGTGCCTTGCATTCACGGGTGTCGAATAAGTGGAGCGTGAATGCGTGATGGCCTATATACGTTACTATCACAAAACAAGATGCTAAAATACCAACTATTCTTTGTTAACTTTTTTATTATTATTATTATTATTATTTATAATTCCACTTTGTTGTGTAGTTGTGCGGTGGCATCTAAATGCACATCATTAGGTATCCCATAAAAGAAATGAAAATGAATAGTTTGTGTGTGTCTGTAGTAGGTTCCGTGAATCACAGAGAAAGAGAAGCACAATCCAAGAAGCATTCACGAGACAGTGTATTCTTAGAAGAGCAATCAATTATCGATGATTGACTTAAACTATTATTGTTTTCTTATAGTTGAGGCAGAGTACTGCTAACTTTTGGAAGAATAGAGGACACCCACACACACATATATACACACACACAAACACAGTACACTTGTATGTATGCAATTGTTGGAGAAATTGTGGGTTGCTGTACTTGTAAGATATGAAGAATCTCAGAGTGGGCAAGCACTATGCCCTTGGGCGGTTTTGTTATTGATTCTTTTTCTTCTTTTTAGTTGCATTTTGGGGAAAAATTGCATTTGTTCATTCAATTTCATGATAAACTTTATGGTTCTATGTTCTGCTTAGTAATTCCAATCAATTTCACCTTATAACACTATGCTTTGAAACATGGAAATTTTTTTTATCTTAGAATTAGGATAAAAAGAAAACTAGTTTAAAGTTCAATTCACAGTGCAAAGCACAGATAAATGCAGCATTGTAATATGAATCCTATAATTCCTTCGAGTTTCTTACTAGAAGGTCAAAGAGAACATTGTGCTTGCATTTAAATGGAAATACGAAATTGTTGTGGTCATTATTAAATGATCTTCCATGAACTTGCTTTCGACCCTTTGTAGAACTGCATTGTTACATTTTTTCCAGTATCGAAAGGGCGTTAAATTTAAAATTAGGATTTTTCATTTTTCCATGTAAGGTTGTTGAATTATGAGTTAAATTTCAACTTCCTTTTTTTATTTTACTTAATTAGACCATGTATTCGATGTTTCTCATCTTTAACAAAATTTGAACATTAAAACGTAACTTTTTCAAAAATAATATTATAGTACAATTATTAAGAAAATTTTAAAATTTGTTTAAAAAAGAAGTGTTGAGATATATAATGATTTATTACAAAATTTATCCATACAAATTATGCAATATGTATGACTCTTAACTCTTATTTTGTTTGTTAATCATACATAATATTTTATAAATAAATGTTAATAACTCAATTTTTTGTATGTATAAAAATATAATTTATTAATTTTATATTGTCATATCATGCCATATTCATATTTTATTTTTTTTGAAATTTTTCGTATCGCTGGATCGGTGTCTCGTATATTTGAAATAAATCTATCATACAGAAGGAACATGGGGTAATAGTGTCAACTATTTGTTTCCTCATTTATGTCTCTAGTTTTGGGAGGAAAAATATTAGAGAGGTCTAATTTTTGGTATTATTTGCTCACCTAAGATTCAAACTCGCGTCCTTGCAGTTTTCAGTTCAAGTTTTTATCATTGCTTTGGCAATGACCCATAGAACTAGGAGAAACCAGGAGTAGTACACTTTGCCCCCCCCCCCCCCCCCCCCCCCCCCCCCCCCCCCAATGAAGCAATCAAATTAACAATGATGTAAGACGGTAGGAGAAACCAGGAGTAGTACACTTTGGCCCCCCCCAATGAAGCAATCAAATTAACAATGATGTAAGACGGTAGTTGTAGATGATGTTTGCCAAATTTCTAAACACTTTGTATAAACGATTGAACTTGTATTGAATTTTGAACAGTTACAGACTTTCGATATTTTCTCTCTTCTTATTTCATTCACTAGAAATAAAAAATCAGTCCCTTCTTTCTATTCCTCTTCCCCTTTTTATAGCTCTTCCTTCTTTTAGTCTTGTCCTCTTTCATATTTCAGAGGTCATCTCCTTCTTCATTATTGTGTCTCTTAGAACATTTTTTAGGTCTTATTTGGGTGGAGTTGATATCTACTCTTCGAAGTAGGAGATGGGTTGTGATAATGATGGCCCGGCAAGTGATGACTATGAGCTTGTCGGGATTGATTCTATCTCGTTTTATGACGGCTCATGTCATTCTGACCTGGTACGCTTTGATTGGGTTTGAAAGTATAGTGTTTGGACTTGTGCTGTGCTGGTCCAATTTGGATGGATTGGGCTGGCTCTATGGGGCTTGTATTTTGGGAGGTCCACAGTAGTGAATAACGATTCCCACATGTTCTTGGACCATTTAAGCATTCTTTCAAATAATGATGTAGCATCCCAGAAGTTTGATTGAAAATGGCCCCAAAATTATATTGTAGATCTTTAGAAACAGTAGTAGCATAACATGAGGACTCTTTAGGGACCCTGCAGAAGCTATACATGTCAAATAATATTATTGGTATGATGATGTCTCAAGAACAAAGTGAGGTTTTGCAATTTTGGAATGTTCAGATCACGGGCATGGATCCTCTCCTTTAGAATCTCTCTACCCAGGTGGGGCACATATTTAGTAAAAGAATGATGTGGCAAAATATGGACCGCATGATTGACCCCTACAGAAATTGGTAGAGAGATTTTAAAGGAGAGGATCCATGCCCTCAGATCACATAGACCATAATGATTGAGAGGAGGTCTATCAGAGGAGGATCTCATCAATTTTCATTTGATTTCACAATGCACTTGAATTTCAATGGTTAGAGTTGAAATTCATTGATAAAGAAGCCAAGTTTATAGGACTTAATGGGATGTGCAGAGTCTCAACCCATTCAAATTTTGAAGCCTTCCATTCTTAGGAAGAGAACTAACCTTTTTTTTCCTTGGAATGAATGATGTATAGGGAATAAGCAATCACAAAAGGAACAATTGTTGGAGATGAGCATGTTCAATTGCTTCAATTTCTTCTCATTGATGCTGGTAGAGAATTGCTTGATTGTTTTGAATGGAGAAAATGGACTAAATCTACTACCCAAATTGATCATTGATGACATGATCAGATATGATCCGCGGTCTCTGTATGGCTTAACCTTTGCCTTCCTTTTTCACCAATGGCTTTCGTTATCTCAGGTGGACATGTTCTTTTTCAAAGGCAAGGAACCAACAGTAGGCTTGCTGCTGAATTTAGATCATATGTTCTACTTTGAGGCTTGGTCTGATTAAGACATTGCTTATGCGTATTTACAACACATCCATACAAAGATGGTATTGGGAGTTATATGTTCTGAAGATCTGTATAGAAATTGTGGTGATGTAACACAACAGAGAGAGTCATATAGGTCGTTTGGTGCCTGACATGAAAAACTAGGAATCACTCTGATTTTTAGATTGTTCAAGAAATCGGATATTGTGTGTCTTGACATTCAATCGAGAAATCTCTCTTTCGTACCTGATGCACAAAGTTTGAAGGCTTGATCACTTTTTATTTATTTATTATTATTTTTTTTGGAAACTGATTAATTAAATATGCAGTAAACAATATACTAATATGCATGGACAGGCTTTTACTCCTCAGCGTGTGCGCGCGCGCAAGAGAGAGAAAGAGAGAGAGGAATACCAGTGGAGAAAAATGGTACACAATTTGTAATCGCTAGAAAAAGACATCAAGTCTCTCAAACCACCAATGGTCAGCAAGGCTTAAAAGCCTTAAATCAGGGGCAAGCAAGCTACACAAATTTCAGTTAAGGGAGATATCATTTTGAGACACGTTTTACAAACCAGTTGGCAGCTTACACGAAAGGAGGATGAAGAATATATAATAACAGTTATTATAATCATCCTTTCTTTCGTCGGCATCTCTCTGTCTATCTTACTGTTAAAAGTTCAAAGGAATTTTTTATTTTTATTACACTATTTTTTTATTTTTAAATTAAAAAAATAAAATTATAATCTAAACAAGACCTTTTTTTAATTTTTCTATATTATTTATTTATTTATTTATTAATAAAAAAATAAATTTATAGAAAGAAGAACGTCCAAGCAACCCTGCTTTGTTACTCTCCTCAAGTCTTGAAGAAAGAAGAATGTGGTCTGAGATTAGTTATCAACACAATTAAAGTTTTAAATCAGTCCACCAATAGAGTTTTTTTTTTTTTTTTTTTTTTATCGTTTATCTTATGTTTCTTTCTGTTTTATCTCAATTTTGCAAGTTTCTCAAGTTTGTTAGTTATTTGAAACTTCAGTTCGCATTCCGAATTAGGCTTTTTTAATCATTCATATTGTTAATAATTGATTATTGGAAAACAAATTATGATTTCCTACAATTTTCTTTTATTCTATAATTTTATAAAGATGTAAATTTTGAATATTTTATCTAATGTTTGTTGTCTTAATTTTTCAGTTTTTTCTTTCAATGAAAATTCTTATAAGGTTTATCTACAATTAGATATAACCTCTTTTTGTTTTATCAATTTTCTAGTATTTCTTTTCGTTTTATCTCAATTTTGCAGGATTCTTGGTATTCAATTTGCATCCCGAATTAGAATTTTTCAATCTTTCATATTGTTAATAGTTGAGTATCGTAAAATAAAATATATTTTTTTGCAATTTTCTTTGATTCTATAATTTTATAAAGACACAAATTTTGAATCTTTTATCTAATGTTTGGTTCTTTAATTTTTCTGTTTTTCCTTTCAATAAAAATTCTTGCCTTTTCATCAACAAAAAAAAGGGTAAAGTCTCTCTTATTGATATTTAAGAGCATTAGAGATGGATTCATTGGGTGTATAGTAGGGAAAACTTTTAGCGGATTGAGTTTTTTATTTCCAATTTTTCCTCTGTGCAGTGTATTTACAAGGAATATCTACAGATGCAAATTTTGAATCTTTTATTTAATGTTTGTTGCCTCAATTTCTCTGTTTTTTCTTTCAATGTTTTCCTTTCTGCAGTGTATTTTTTTCTGTTTTTCCTCATTTAGAGGAGTGCTAGTAGCAATCGCTTAAACGAGTGTCTTTGCACAGTCGCTCCATTGATTGGTGAAAATCAATTCCAAAATTAAATGCTTTCCTGCAATAAATGTCCTACTTTTTCATCAATCAATATACCCTTCTAGTTCTAAAGTATTTACAGTGGTGCCATCAACAAATAAATAAAATTATAAACATAAAATATTAAAAAACTTTTATTAATATTTTTTTTATATTGCCCTACTTTTAAATATTTTTAATAATTTATATATTTATTATAATCATTTCCTATATAATTTTTAAAAATTTGTAATTATGGTTAATTGAATAAGTATATAGATTATTAAAAATATTTAAAAGCAAGAAAATATAAAAAAATATATTCATAAAAATATTTTAATACTTTAAAAATATGTTCTTTTATTAAAATTTTGTAATTATGGTTAATTGAATTAAAGAACATATTTTTAAAGTATTAAAATATTTTTATGAATATTTTTTTTATATACTTATTCAATTAATTAAAATAATCTATATACTTATTCAATTCATCTATATACTTTATGTTTATAATTTTATTTTTATTAATATTTTTAATAATCTATATACTTATTCAATTAATCTATATACTTTATGTTTATAATTTTATTTTTATTAATATTTTTAATAATCTATATACTTATTCAATTAATCTATATACTTTATGTTTATAATTTTATTTTTATTAATATTTTAATTTTTTATGTTTATAATTTTATTTGTTTGTTGATGGCACCACTGTAAATACTTTAGAACTGAAAGGGTATATTGATTGATGAAAAAGTAGGACATTTATTGCAGAAAAGCATTTAATTTTGGAGATTGATTTCCACCAATCAATAGAGCGACTGTGCAACGACACTCGCTTAAGCGACTGCCGCTAGCACTCCTCTTTTATTTAATGTTTGTTGGAATATGGCATATGTTTAGAAACGACAAAGTACTCCATCTCTAAATGATCATGACACGCTCTTCTACACAATCATGATATTTTTTTAGATACTACAACGACTATCTAATAGCTACTTAAAATGCATTGCTGGTAACTATGAATGTTTATCCACATTTTTATCAGAAAAACTTTTATTGCTTCCAAAGAAACTAAGGAACATTAGCAATCAAGTGCTATAAATTTCCTATAGTATGAAAAGTTAAGAGTTAAAATAAATAATACTATATTGGGGCAGTAACAATAGAAGGAATAAGAAAAAAATACACCTCATTAACTTTACTAACTTACTCCAATTGTTAAGAATAGTAAGGACAGAGTGTTAGCAAGTCACATACATTTAAACCAAATATTAAGCTAAAGAATATATCAAAATAATGAAATTCGATAAACCCAATAGTAATGAGATTAATAAAGGGCTAGCCCAATGCATGAAACTCCAAGTGTAAACATGTCATCTATTAAGGATTAAAATAGTAAAATCAATTATTATTTTTACTACAATTTTGAATCTAATGCCTTAGCAAAGCTAAGTTTTTGTATTGTTAGGTTAGGTTGGATTTGGTTATCATTTCTCATGCTTCATATGATGACCGTTAACTTTTCAGTTTTTTCTAAAGTTTATCCATGTTATAACTTTGATTTATAATTTTTTTCTATATTTTAATAGGTTCTCTTTGGAATTGGAAGAGGAATCTTAAATTCCAAGTTGAACATTTTTTTTTTTTTGGATTGAGAGAGTAGGTAAATCAAATTGATTTTATCGTGGAAAGAGTAAGCATAGAAGCCATCTATTTACTTAATTAACGAGACTAATTGAAAATTCTCCAAATTAGAATTGGTTAGAAAAAAATTAAAAAACTTTGTTACAAATTAGATTTCACTCACATGCAACCCACGTTAACTTTACTATATATATATATATATATATATATATATATATATATATATATATGTGCGTGTGTATAAGATTATCCTCATGATCTCATCCTGGGATAAAGCCATGGAACCTGTGTGCTGCTGCATCAGATAAGCATATTTTAAGGTGGCCTGGCATGTGGATAATAACATAACAATTTGGCATTTCCAATGAGGTCTCCCTGAAAACATGGTTAGCCATTCTATAAAGCATACATGGATAATATGTACAGTTGCTCCCTAAAACCTGCTCCATATGCTTTTAAACTACCGAATTTAGCCGCCAAAATAAACAAAGCATGAATAAAATCTTATCAATAGATAAAATCAATATCCACCATGGTCTTCATCCACTTAATTTACAACAAAAACCCAGAAACAAACCCCAACATCCACAGGAGAGCTTCAATATATGCACATTAAAGTACGGATTATCCATTTTATCAATCAGTCACCAAATTATCTCTTGAATTCAATGTGTCTCAAGTTGGCCTGCAAAGAACCTTGTACAACAATACAATTTTGCTGGCATCTTTCCCCAGCTCCTGCTATAACAACAAGTCATTGTTGTGCTATATAAACTCCCATGAGGCCCAAATCAAAGCAACTGAGTCCCGTATTCACTTTTTCCCTTATCAACATCTTCGCACAACCACTCTGAAAAAGAAGGTAATTTCGCTTTGCTTGAACATGAACAACAAAATCGACGATGTCCCTGAAGCGGCAGTTGGTGAAAAGTTCAGGAGCAGAAAGCCTCAGCCAAAGAGAGGGCAGATAAAGTCGAGGATAGTAACACATGCTTTTCATTCTATCATATCTGTGCTCTCAAAAGCCTCTTCGCAACACCAACAATCCAGTAGGAAAAGCTATTTGAGGGAGACAGAGAACATTGGAAATCATTAGTATGTTATCACACTCTGTGATAATTGCATTTTTAGTTCTTCTTCTTCATCATCTTGTAATTTCAGCTTGAAACTATAGATTCTAGTCAGCAAGAATTTTGTACAGCAGAACTTTAGAAAAGCTTAAAACTTCCATAACTAAAAGTAGTATGGCAATGCAAGTGCATAATTTCCAAGATAGATGCCAGTGATGCCACCAAAATTCACTCCAAAAGGATCTATGACCAACTTCCATTGAATACTATCTCACCTTCTATCTGCTACAAGGGAACACAAACCAATGCCAGAAAAAGAGAACAGAAGATAAATAAAAAGAACTAAGGGCCTACCAGAGCATGCAAAGCAAGTTTATTGCAAGACAAACATGAAACTAATTCAAATACACAAAGGACTGAATTTGAGATGGACTTTAAATAAAAGTTTTCTAAACATCATTATGTCATGCTGTTATTGCAAGACAAACAGAATTTTTTTCATTTCACGTGTTACATTTTTTCCCTCCTGCTTCCAGGACATTTCCAGCATAGCCAGAGCTGTGAACGCAAGCTGTGAAAAAGAAAAAAACATGAAGGAATGCTCCACAGAATGCTTGCAACTATATGATTTTACTCTAAAATTAGACAATAAAGGATCAGGTCAATGGAAAAAAACCAAATTAATAATAACACACTATAGATTAAATATTATTGAACCACGTCTAAATTGTTATCTGGATTCAATTTATAATTTTTTTCTCTAAATTTCTCTCATAACTTATTGTCCAGAATTTAAGTTTCTGCTAATTTATTTAATAAACTGAAAGAAAATAAAACGGAGTAAATCTTTGAATTGTTTATACATCTGAAATGTTTATATCAAGCTATAAATTTTATACTCATCACACCATAACTAGAACAATTTATTGAACCACAAACTCTAAATACTATAAAAGAGTGAGCACAAAAATTTCCAAAATATATTCCTTTCTACATTGAACTGTCTAAATTGTGTTTGTTGCTAATAAACCGAAGGACAATAAAATAACGGAATAAAAGCCTTCAAAAAAAAACCTCACCTTAATGAAAAATGTAACTTGTACATTCAATCTCTATCCCATCTTTAAAGCAAAAACTCACGAAACTCTGAAAGATCAACCTCATGTCGTTTCAATGTTTCAGACATTCTTTCTCATCCATCGACCTACTTGTTTCTTTAACTTTAGTTCTTCTTTCTAACTCATCTGTGACCAAGAGCAAATGGGTCGCTTTTTATAATGACTCGGATGAACTCACCGATTTAACAGAGAGACCACAGTTACACCTATTAGAGTATTATATGATATGACAAAATGGGTCCAAAAAACCAACTTCATTTAAAGAAGATGTACCCTTAATGGATCTCAAGAGTGCAATCCAAGGAATTGTCATTCTGCCCACCCACTTTCCCTGCACGCCTCAGTGGTTCTTGGTTGCAAGAAATATGCACGTGTATTCAATGCTCGGTAAGTTAATAGATCAACTGAAAAAATGTCATCCAGATCTGAGTCAGGCAGTGGAACTATTTGCTTCTTCAAACACTGTAGCTTTATATAAACTTCTTCACTTTCAGGATGTGACCTGTCACTAGCGAAAAAGTAGTGGACAGATCCTCTGACTTGAATCCAACTACAAGCAGGCTCCTTGCAAACTATTTTTTCTTTCATTTCCCTTCTCAATTTTCCAACAGCATTCCACATACCAGCAGAAGCATAGAGATTTGAGAGAAGAATATAAGCAGAGTCATTTTCAGGCTGCAATTCAAGAAGCTTTCTTGCTGCAATTTTTCCCAGCTCAACATTTCCATGGATATTGCA
Organism: Cornus controversa; assembly: GCA_026545225.1. NCBI lineage: Eukaryota > Viridiplantae > Streptophyta > Magnoliopsida > Cornales > Cornaceae > Cornus > Cornus controversa. The sequence continues at coordinate 66,331,078 of CM048847.1, forward strand.
AGCTGACAAAAGAATTTGCCATATTTGAGCATCAGGGCAAATAGGCATATGATCAATGGTCCTCTTTGCATCTTCTAGAAGTCCAACCCTACCAAGCATGTCAACTATGCAGGCATAGTGTTCTAAACAGGGGATCACCCCGTGACGTTCAAACATTGAGTGTAGGTGGTATTGTGCTTCATCCACTAACCCTGCATGGCAACATGAACTAAGAACTCCAAGATAAGTTATCTCATCATGTTTTATTCCCAATTCAGACATCTTCTCAAATAGATTGAGAACTTCATAATAGCAACCGCGTTGAGCATATCCCATCATCATGGCATTCCAAGCAGCCAAGTTGTCTTTTGATATATTCCTAAAAGCCTTCTCTGCATCATCTAAGCTTCCACACTTACAGTAAGCATCAATAATAGCACTCTCAACAAAGTTATCCTCATCAATTCCAGTTTTTAGAGCCAAAGAATGAATTATTCTTCCTTGCTCCAGATCTGTTAAAGCACCACAAGCTTTAAGAACCATACTAAAAGTTATGCCGTCAAGTTCAAGGGACAAGCTCCACGCGGTTTGGAACAATTTCAGGGCACCAAAATGGTAACCAGCACGGACAAATGTAGCTGCCATGGCATTAAGATGTACCATATTCACGTCATCAATCTCCACAAACAACTTTTTTGATTTATCAATCCTGTTGCATTTTCCATAGGCTGTTATTAAACAACACAGCATGGAATTATCTACAGTGAATCCGAGTTTAATAATTAGTGAATGTATTTGCATGGCCTGTATTGAAGAATTTGAGTTTGATACACCATCAAGAATGCTAGCAAGAGTATATTCATTAGGTTGTAGCAAGAAATCACGCATCTGAGATAACATCACAATTGCTTCACTAACAAGCCCATTCTCCAAATAACCAGCAATCAGAGAATTCCAAGAAACAGAATCCTGACAAATCAGCTCATCAAACACACGCCTGGCAGCACCCATCTGCCCGCACTTACCATACATGGAAATCAAGGCATTGCTAACAGAGACCACAAACAAATACCCAGCCTTGTAACTAACTGCATGAATTTGTTTCCCAGCATTCAACAACTCTGGTCCTCCAATGGTAGACAAAACATTAGTCAATGTATATTCGTTAATTTTTACGCCTCTTGAGCAGCAAATTTTAAACATTTCCAGAGCTTCCACACCATCACAGGCCGCGCCAATCCTCACCGTCCAAGATACAACATCTGGGTCAGAAATTTCATCAAATACTTTATTAGCATCAGCATTACTTCCACACCTATAATACATATTCATAACTGCATTAGTCAAATGAGTTGAGCAACCACATAAAAAACCCATTTTTACGCTAAACCCGTGAATCTGTTCACCTTCTTTGATCTCAAGCAATGCACCAAGCACACTAGTCAAGCTAAATTCATTCAATTCCAAACCCGAACCCCTCATTTCCATAAAAACCTCCCTACCTTTCTCAAGCTCTCCATTCAAACCATACCCATTAATCATAGCCGTCCAAACCACAGAATCCAAAACCAAACATCCCTCAAAGCACTTCTCAGCACTATCAACAAGACCCGATTTTGAATAGTTTTCAATGAGCCCACTGACCAAAAACACACCCGAATCAAACCCCATTTTAATGGAAACTCCATGGGCAATCTCATTTTGCTCCAAACTATCACAAGCTTTAATCAAAGAACTCAGTGTGTACACATCGGGCTTGAGACCCACTTGCCTCAACCCGTTGAAGAGAGCGAAAACGGGCTTGGATTGTCCAAAACGAGCGTACCCAGAAACGAGAGAGTTAAAAACGACGGTGTCTGGATGGTGGGTGTCTCTGAGAAGTTGGGTGGCGCGTGAAAAGTCGCCGGAGAGTGAGAATTGGGTGATGAGAGACGTGGCCAGAAATGGGTCGAGCACGAAACCTGATTTGATGAAGAGGGCATAGATTGTATCTGTGAGGTAGGGGCTGTGAAGAGACGTTGAAACTCTGAGAGCTTGTGGGAAGAGGTTCTGGAGTATTAGGGCTTTGAGGGAGTTGAATGTGTGGAGGGAGAGGGAGTTGGTGAGTCTCTTCATACATGATGCTTGGGTTTACAGTTTACATGAAAATCTTGAAATTGAGATTGGGTTACATCAGTTTCAGTGATAGATTTAGAGTCACAAATGCATTAATATTGTATATTTTCCTATAATTTTCATTTTTTTTGGTTTTTTTTTCTTTTTTCGTTTAACCATCAGAAGCATTGGATTATATTTTCCAATATAAATTTTCCTGTAATGGTTGGAGTTTGGATTTCAAAATAATTTTCATATATATTTGTGTTATTGAATTCTGAATTTATGTTTGGTAAAAGAGAAGGGAAGAAAGAAACGAGGAATAATGCAACCAACCTTTCACTATTTTTTACATTAAAAAATGTTAGAAATATAAACGAAAATGATAGAATTGATGACAATCCAAGTGAGATACCAACTGACGTGAAAAACAAATGTGACAGGACACGGAGGCTTTGCTTGTTTTATAAGTCGCAAAATTATTTTCAAAAATAATTTTCAAAGAATGAAAACAAAAAATAATTTATAATTTTTTCAGTTTAAAAATTTGTTTGGTACAAAAAAATTTAAAATAATTTTTAGAAAACAAAAATTCAAAAATCTGCTTGGTTGTATTTATTGAAAATAATTTTGTTAAACTAAGAAAATAAATAACATTACACATCATTCTTATATTTATTTATTTTTAAGATGTTAACTACTAATGCAATAAATTTTATTTTTCCTAAGTTTACTGATGCAATAGGTGTTCGAGGTGTGTTGTGTGTTATTTGTTGGCTAATATTCTTAACTTAATAAATATTACACAAATACAATATCACAAGTATAAATAAAACATGAGAAATACATGACTTAATTTAATTTAAATAGAATTATTTCAAGTGTCATACGCACTTTTAGTTCTACAATCATTAAATTTAATTATACATATCAAAATAAAATATTAAATAATTAAAGAGACAAAGTTTCATCTATCATTGCTTGCGAATGATGCTCACATGGAATTCATTATGTGATTTCTATAGGTTGCCACCTATATCGCACCATCATCAGATAAGCTGAGACGATTCAATATACCATATTCACTACTGTTACCATTCCGCCTGAGCGATATTAACATAAAAAATATATCATCTAATGCATTTTGACGAATGAAATTGTATTACTATAAGTCGTTGTCTAATCAACTTATAAGAAGGCATAAGCTTTAAAATAAGAAAACGAACTTTTAGAACTCCAAAGTAACATTCAATGACATTACGAAGTGATGAACACCGAGATAGTTAAACAACTTCTTTGCACCACGTGGCACATCTATCAATGATTGGAAACAAACAAGAAGGAACAAGCAAGAAGAGCACCAACCAATTCCTAAATCAGACCAAGAAAAAGTCAACAACAATGCATAGATGAAGGATGAATCTTTTGTCTAAGAAAAATGCATAAAATAAATATTAACACTAAACTACAAGACTTCATTTATTACGAAACTTCAAATTTCATGTCACTTAAATTTTAATATTTAATTTTATTTCTTCTGGGTAAACATTTTCAATGTTTAAAAACACAATTGAAAGAGAGTGAGAGTCCATATGTCATATAATCTTTCTAACATGACTTCACTGTTGATCAGGTATATCAAAATCAACTTCTTTTCAGTGATTGAAATTGCTAGCTAGCCTAGACGAAAAGGTATTTAGGTATTGGTGCTCATAACCCTAATTTCATCTATATATGTAACAGGGTTATAGACAAGGAGAGGGTGTTGGTTCTCTCTTATTTAGTAGCTCAGCCATTAAAGAAAGTTAATGAAAAATGACGAATAGCAATGAAGCTAGTCCATGTGGGAAGGATCAAGCTAGTTCAGTGCAATTCACGAAGCAATCATGCTTGCTTACTCATTCAGTCAATTAATGGATATGGTGGTCTCTTCAAATAACAACATTAATAGTAACAAATAAAAGCACAGAGACATCATGCAAAAGAAAGTGCAGAAGTGATTCTTGCAAGGCATGTGATTTGTCAAAATTCAATTGAACAAGAAACATCTTTTTCTTTTGAAGCTATAGAAAATCAAATTTCATACTAACTACTAGAAGATATGAGCTTAAGTTTATTGTACAACCCCCAATAAGCCAACTATTAAAGCTGTCAAGCATCTCCTATCATTCCATAGTGTTTTAAAGCTTCAAAGCAAGTCGGGAATGTAAAAATAAAATAAAATTTTCACGCTCTCTTTGACAGATTAAAATATAAAGTATATCAAATTTTATAATTATGGGCTTCCATTATTATAAAATCTTCATTTTGCAAAAACAAAACAATATAGAACACAAGTGGCATGATTTTATTTTCTTTTATTATTATCTGTTTTCTCACTAATCAAATAGAGGCTAAAAAATTTCAATCACAAGCTAAAATAAATTAGAAAAGAATAGTGACAGTCCTATATTTTAAGTGAAGAAAAGAAGCTGGTAAAACCCACAAACATCAACCCAATTCTCATTAAACTTACGATCATCGGCTAATCAAACCACCATTTAAGCAATAAAATTAAATTAAGAAAATTTTCTATCACACAAGTTCAATGTGACTAAAAGTTATGCACAATCTCCAACACTCCGATAAACCCATTTCGCCAAAAACATAAACAAGAAATAAATAAACAAGAAATTTCAAAAAAAAAAATAGTTCATATTTGTGAGAGAAACATGATGAAGACCAACCAAATCAAACCCAATCAACCCACAACTCAAATCGAAAGTTTGAATATAAGAGAGAATTTACCTGAAGAGAGAAGGGCCTTCAAGATACGTAGATCAGTGAGAGAGACTTCACAGAGAGAGCTTCAAGAAGAAGAGAGAGTCGTTGGAGAGAACTTGAAGACAGACCAGTGAGAGAGACTTCGCAGAGAGAGCTTGAAGAAGAAGAGAGAGCCATTGGAGAGAACTTGAAGAGAGAGAGTGGTTTGTGCGACGACGTTATAAACTATAGGGTTCCGTATTTTAAATTGTTCTTAGAAAACATTACCAAGCAATGCAAAAATTTGTTTTGTGTGTTTTTGTCACCCCCAAAATAGTAAAACTGTTTTGGGAGTGACAAACCAAATAAGGTCGTAATCTCTCAGCTCTCGTTTGCCTTCTCGTCTGCCTTCGTTCTCTCACTAGTTCACTCTCACATTCCATTCCCAATTTTTTTTTTGCACAGATTTGGAGCCCTACTTTGTTCAATCTCACACTCCATTCCCAATTTTCTCACATAAAGTTGTAGCCCTGACTTCAATCTCTCACTCTATCCCCCATTTCTCTCTTACATAGGACCGAACATTCACGAACGGAAGCAATTAGGGCTGAAAAATCACGATTTGAAGGGAATGGAAACAAACAAGAGCAGATCCATTTTGTTTCACATATCAAACAAAAACAAAAAACAAAATCCATTAAAAAAAACCATAAAATATACAATTCATACATGAGAATTCAGTTCTTTCTTTGAGTTTCTTACATTCGTTTTCTTGAAGCCTTGGTTCTTCAAAGCAAGAGGCAAAGGAACAGACGTTTATTTTTGTTTGTGGTATTTCCTTGGTTTGTTGTTTCGGAACCCTGTTACATGGTGTAATGGTGCTCCTCCTTTTGCTTTGTTTTTCTGGTTTGTTTGAATGGAAGTTCAATTTTTTTCAAAAAATAAAAAATAGGAACTGGTTGTCAAAGTTGGAATATTTTGGTTTTTAAATGGGTTCCACTATCATTGGACACGTAGGAATCGGTAATAATCGGTTCTTTTAATGTCGGGTCTAATAGCACTGCTCATACATTTTGTTTCACAATTTCTCTCAACGTTATGTTTGGTAAAAGATGAGGGAAGAAAGAAAGAAAGAAAGAAAGAAAGAAGGAAGGAATAGAGCAACCAACCTTTCACTATTTTTTACATTAAAACATGAGAGAAATATAGAAGAAAAAAATAAATATTTATTAAATATTTAGTAAAAAGGAAAAAGAAACTGATGAAGAGAGGTTGGACATCATCTACCAAAATTCCAACCTCAGCCAGTGTTGCAATGTTGCCAGACAGTCTTGTATATACTACAATGGGTCTATTTTAATGTCAATATTTTTAACAACTAGACCCGAGAAGGTGTGTATACATATGGACATCTATTTCAACTCCCAAAAAGACAAATACATGTACGAGTGTACATTTTTTACAATGTACTTGACTTCTCACCACATTTCAAACTCCTGTAAAGTATTCCCTATCTGTATTTTCTTTTCTAACTTGTTTAGCCTCCAAAAATCAGGTTAAGACATACCAGATCAATTTGGATGATGACCACCTTGAGAAAGTCGAACAAACGCATCACGGACCATATCAACCAGCCGTTCATCTAGTTCATCAAGTACTCCAGTGTCGCGCAGACGAGGATAAGAAGGAGCTAAGTGGTTTGCTGCAACTTTTACTAACTTCCATTGAGAGAAAGTATCAGCAATTTGGATTACTTTAATAGATAACTGTCTGTCAGAATCCAAGCAAGATATAATCACATTTGAGCAGTCTTCACGAATGTCTTCCAGAAGCCAGTAGTCAGCAAGCCAACAAAGTTCTACATAAGGTTGCAGTTCATGTAGCTTTTCTTCATAATCCAAATTATTCCATAAACAGCCAGATATGGGCTTTGGCAATTCACCAGAATAAAACCAGTTACACAGTGTGACCAGTGCTTCCCAACTAACAGGTACCTTGATGGTTTTTGAATGGCTGTAAGCATATAGAATATTTCAGTGAATTAAATAATAATAATTAAGAAAAAAATACAAAGCGCAGCTCAATTCAATAACGCCTTAATTAATCCCAAGTAATTGAGAACAACAATATGAATTGCAAACAAAAAAAAAAAGGAATGAAATATAACATCAGTGAATCAGCAAAATTTACTGCATGGAAAAAAAAATCCCTTAAATTGCAAGATAAAAATAAGAATAACTAAAAATTAATAGGCATTTCGAGTGCGGATGAAGTCAAATATCATCAACCCAAGAAAGGTTGTGCAAGCATTAGTAAGATTCGTCTCTATCATACATGAGGTTCATGTTAAACAACAGGGTATCCTACATTGATTACCTGATCAGACATGGTGTAAGAAAAATGTATGTAAGAATTAGTAAACGCTACACAGAGCCTCAATTGAATTTGTAAATTTTTTTAATAACATCACTAAAATTTCCAGAGGGTTGATTGATAACTGCAAGATACGCTTTACCCCAATTTCTTATCTTTAACAAAAAAAAATACATTAAGGAGCAAAGCAAGTCGTTAGAACAAAGAAGGGAAAAAGAGCATTTTTTAGAACATTTTCTTGGAATTATCGAATATTTAATAAAACATGTGTCCTGGCATATGTAACCACCCCAACAGTGATATGTAATGCAATCACTCGAGCCATAAAAATGAATGTATAAATATTGAATTATTATTCTCAATTCCTTTGCATGCAAATTCATTACTCAATAAGAAAATGCATAGCACCTTTCTTGCATTCCCGACTGTAACAAGGCACGCAAATAATCACAACTTGACCACAATATCACTTTGTGAGCATGAATGTGTGGCAACGTGAGAGAGCAAACACTGCATGTCCAATGCATCACTTCAGTTGCTTTAGCTTCCAAGATGATATCCCTGAAATTGGAAGAAACAATGAACTGAAATCTTAACTATCCAGAACAGAAAATTCGTATGTGAATCCTTGCTCTTAATTTTCACAATCACTCAGTCAAGAATCTAAGGAATCAAGATCCCAATTATTGGGTCACCCCTACAACTAGAGATACAATTGGATTTTCCAAGTTGGATGATCCAAGACATCAAAAATCTTCTAACAGTCAAAATGGCAAGAAAATTTTCAAATGAATAAGTTACCTAACTATTCTACTATTTCCAAAGTGCAGTTCCAATTACCAGCCAATGTAAGAGATGTCACTTAAGACTGCCAGCCCAAGAGACAGCAATTTCATTGAACAACGGGAAGGCATACAAAATCTTATATGCTTTCCCTATCATGGCTCACCATGAAGCCTCTTTGTCAAATGTAAAATCAAGGTCAGAAAAGGAAAAGAGAAGACAATGCAGGCCAGTTAAAATATTGAGATGCTGGTAAATGAATTATCAGGAGAAAAATCATACGAAAAGTTATGCCCAGCCGGCCCAAGAGCATAGGTAAGATCAAAGCTCGGGATAGGAGTGCCCCATTTTGGACCTCTTCTAGAAAGCATTTGTAATAGAAATTGCAAATTACAATGTTTAGCGAAAGTTTTCAGCTTCTTCACAAAGTCCATTCCAGCTTGCAAATATCCCAAGTAAATAAATTCCAAGACCTTTGACAATGCTTGGTGATCCACACGAGCAGAGAGACGAACTTCTTTCCTTAACCTTTCGGACTTCTCTGTTTCATGTCTTTCAAAGGAACCATATGATGCTTTCTCACTGTAGGGTAATTCTTCTGGAGGCAGCAATGATGGACATCGAACCTTTAAAATGACACCATGAACGCTTAGAGACTCTTCATTTTTAAGAATGAGTTCCAAATCAGCATATTCCTTCTCATCAAGTGCTTTTCCAATCCTCTTTCCAAGTTTACATGGAAATCCATAAAATCCAAAATAACTAAGAATGTATGCAGCATACCATCTTGCTCCAGGAGTAGCAATGTCGATATAAATCTCCTGGAGTTCACTAATTAACTGGGTTTTGTTAAGATCCATCTGACCAGCAAATATGTCAGGGTGACTTTTTACACAACCAGAATGGTGTATCAATTCAGCCAGTCCCCACAAACCAAATAGCAAAAGCATGTCTTCATCTTCCCAATATTCTGCATAAGCCTGGCAACAAGTCCTCTCATGAAAAGTATTAAGCAGATGAGGGCCCATGATCGATCTCCTTACATGAACGTGATTGTGTAAGCACCACCTTATAAAGGCCAACAGTGTCTTTATCCCTTGACCTTTGATAACATGCTTTCGGTATTGTGGTAGACCTGAATAACAAGCCAAATTCATCAAGTTTATGACAGTTTGACGTTTATCAGGCAATCCAAACTTGTTTCCAGAAGATATTACATTTAGATTATCCAATAAGTATTTTAGATACTCCTTGCCCTTAACTTTATGCCTCAATACATCATCCAGTATGGATCTGATTTGGGACGCAATGTACTTGCAGGGAGAATAGATCATCATAAGAACTGACCTAGATGCTGGTTCACTCTTAAACAGATCGGCAATATCATTTTGATGTAAGTGACGTGTCTTATGCATTGAGTCCACAAAGGCCCAGCTGTGAAAAAGCATAACAGCAGCACAAATGCAACAGCACTCAGAAGATCGATATAAAGACCAAGTGCAACACAGCAGAATAAAACAACTAATTTCACTCAAAAAACATAAGAGTAAAGAAAAACAAGATAAAAGGTAGAGTGAACAAGCAGAGTATATGAGATGAGAATGGATGGGACTATTACCATGCACATGTCATAAGGATGTTAATGCAAAGTTCATTTCCGTACATCTCAGGGTTGAAATCTTCATTACAGTGTGCTGCAAGCCAACCAAGAATATCCCATATAAATGGTCTTAGGGAAAGAAAATTTGCATTGAACCCCTCCTGTGCTATGAAGATTGACAAGAAATCTTCAGATTGATTGAATTTGTGAAAATTATTCAGTAGAAGATTTACTAGGACATTGTCAACTCCTAGCCTCCAAAAGTAATCGTGATGCTCCCCAGGCCAACGAGTGATTAGAGCCAAGCGACACGCTTCCATTAATAAAGACAACTGATCTTTTGCAGCCTTTCCAGAATGAGAACTCAAACTGCTCATTACGCAGATTAGGGCTTTTATGATGGGCTCACAACACATTTTCATCATTTGTAAACATCCTTGTTCATTTATCTGAGCAATTGGTAATACACAAAATTTATATGTAGGAAAAGTACAAGTATCTAAACAAGACAGTGAAAGGTACAATTTTTTACCGATAAACATTGAGCTAGCTTAAATCCCTCAATCTGAACAGAATGAGAATTTGAGCTGTCCATGCAGTGCACCATCATATTTATAAGTACTTCCCCATTTTCAAGAAGCTTCCGGGCCCCATTACCACATAAAGCTGGTATTCAAAATTCATAAATTTTTTAATCCACAAGTTCAAGAATACAAGCTAATAAACTTAACTTTGAAAAAATTCATCATCATCCTTGCCTTTATCCCATACAAACGGGGTCGGCCACATGGATTCTCTTTTTCCACTCTTTTCTATTATAGGTCATATCTTCTACTAGATTTAACTTTGAAAAAAATAAATAAGTAAATAAAAAACCATAAAACAGGAATACCTATAGCAGAATACAACTGCAAAACTGCAACTTTCAGTGGACAATCGGGCTTGAGACTGATGCCCTCCAAGACTTCGATCAACTTATCATCATTCCAAACACACAACCTGGAAGGTGGCCACCGCCACAATATTTTACTCAAAAGTGAAGCCATCTCTTGGAAATACTGAATTGGCTTGTTCCCACTAGAAAAATCTCGTATATTACTGACAAGATGAACAACTGTGCTTGTCTCATCCAAGGTTTTCCACACTTCATTCTCGTTTTTTATACTTAGATTTGAGAGTATCAAATTCAAAGCAGCACCACATGAAACAGAGACTTGGACTTGATGGGAAGATAATAATGATGACAAAGGACGAACAAGATCTAACACATGAGATGGCAGTTTAAGTAAATTTATAACCATCTTTGGGGCCACCCTTGATGCCAAGCTCAATACAGCTTCATTTTTGAATTGAAGAATACTTCCCAGTGCCTCAACCATATCTGCAACTGAATTCTGTAAAAGGAAGGGTAACAACACCAGTAAAAATTACAAGAACTACTCCATAATTGGCCCCGAAAAAAGGAACGCAAGAAGTACGGAATCAATATAATTTTACGATACATATCATATGATGCTTATAAAAACGGGTAACAGTCTACTTAAGTGTAATCCCAACAAAAGAAAAAAAATAATTGAGATGCAAGGCCAATGCCTATCAAGTAGTTGAAATCCCCAACTATTGTAATATCACGTTATACACCTACAAGAAGTAATTAGGCTTATTCTCCAAAAAGCTCTACATTTGAAAATGTTTCTTTCATGAGTACTAATGTTATCTTTTTAGGTTTTGTTGTTTCATCAAAGGCTGTAAAATCTGTTCGTAAAGGGTGAAAGCAACCTGGAAATGGCCTACCTAAAACTGGTATGAAGTTCCTAGTTCCTAGCATATTAATTGCATCAACAACACTGAGATACACAACATTCAGAATTTCAGATACAAGTATGATATGTGACCAACACACCTGGTTAGATGCGCACCTAACAAGTATATCCGATAATTCAAGTTTATTATATAATTGTACATCAAAAACTGTTATTATGTTCTTTCTGTTACCTAGTTGCTTCAAAAAAAGTTAAAAATACTATGTTGAACATTCAATGTTATGCAAGATAAAAGAAAATATGAAACAATATGAATATTTAGTCATATCCCAGTGTCTTTTGAATTGGGGAATAAATAAATCCGACAACTGATTCCATGTAATATAGCCCCCAGTCAATGCCACCAACAGATCGAGTAGACAAAGCTTATTAATGGATGCTTTCACCAACATTCAGATTTCCAAAATCCCATGGGGAGCACAGCCAGTGATACAACCCAAGCTTCAGCTAGTCAGTAACAACTAATAATTATTAACAATACAACACTTCAGAAATTATACAGAGTAGAACAAAGCACAAACTAGAGCCTACCCGTCCACAGGTAGAATGGTTCAAGAATTTAAAATAACAAGCCAGTAAATGACATAACAATAAGACAGAAATGAAAAAGAAAAAGAAAGAAAAGAAAATGTTATGGACATTCTTAAAAGCTTCCTTGTAATACAATAGCAAGGTAACATGGCTGACCAAGCTCCTTTTTATAATGATTGAAAAAAGAAACCGGCCGGTGTTCTCCCCAACTGCTCCAAAAAACATGCATATACCCCATCCCGTCTGGCATCATTTATTAAAAAGTGCTAGCATTGACAAGAGATGAGCTAAATAGGTGGCCAAGCAGTTGACCAGACCCTACCACATTCAGACAGCAAGCAAGAGAATTGGAACATTATAAAACAGAAGATGAGGGTGATACAATTGGACTTAGAAGACATATTAGTTACTAATGCCAACCTATACAAATAATTATTTTACAAAGAATCATTTTGATAATTTGTTTCGAAGACTTATAAATAATATTGTTAAATACCTCTACAGTGGGTGTTGTGATGTCTCAATAGAAATACAATCAAGAAATGCATTGATTGATCAGACTACAGCTCTCTGTATCTCAAAATCTGTACAGTGCATTTCCTTCCTATGTCATCATTGCATCTGGTAATGCACAGGAAAATTTAGGGACTACAGATAACATAACCGACATTTATCCTTCATAAACTATAACTTCACAGGATATGCAAATATAAATTAGTAAAAATACCAGTTATGCTCATGTTAGGAAAAAGATAAATCAAAAAATTAGTAAGAATAGAAAATCGTAATGCCATTTCGAGATGTATTCACACCATTACCAGATGTAGTCTATAAACTGTGATAAATTTAATACCCAATTCAAATTCTATACATTTGTAGGTACTAGGTACTGATGTGCAACATCTCGAGTTGCCGTGTATAACAAGACAAAAAAAAAACAGTAATTCTAAGGTAAAAAAAGTGAGCCTGCAAATTCCAGCTCCATTCGGGTAATAATATGGCACATAATGATTTAAACTTCTGGAGGAAATTGAACTTTGTTGTTACCTTCTGAATGGAAGAGTGCTCTGTTGATAGAGAATAGGGACTCTTTGTAAGAATGGATGAAGTAATATTTCTAATTTGTGGAAAGTAGAAACATGGTTAATTGTGCTTCAACAAGATATATATTAATATATGGGGGTTCTGGTGGGGTGGGGGGTGCAAAAATATCCTCAAAAGAACAAATCAAAACTGACAGAAAGAGAGCAAGACAATATCGGAAAGCCTGGGAGCTTAGGATCTTCTTGCTCCCATTTTAGTTTTGTTGATTGTCTATCAGCCTTCAATTTTTTTCTTTTGCGGAAAAAATGGCTTACAGCACAAAAGTCTGAAACCAACTTGGTATTAACTTGTATGGTCCAGCAAGTTGCCAATTCAATCCTTATGGTCAGCATGAAGTACCTCAACTGAAACCTAAAGATAAAGAAAAGGAAGGTAAAGAGCTACAACTCCAAATTGAAACCTAAAGATTAGGAAATCTTTCCCATGCCAAACTGGCATCTATGGTCATGATAGTTCTCCTTTTATTTTTTGTCGGTGCAAATACGCATCCACATGTCAAATTTGTCAAATCCAACAATACAGATACGTGACTAAATATTCAGAGGTCATAATAGTTCTCCTTTTATAATTTAGACTAAAATGATATTTTATATAGGATAGAGTGTTTTACACATGCACTCCACTCTTTTGAAATAATAATGTCAATGAAGGAGCATATTGAGAGAACTTTATTGAAAATATATAATAAAATTATTGAATATGCTTGTCAGGCACACTCCAACTAGACAAGCTGGATACATATCCCATGCTGATGTCCATGTGTCATCTGTCCGACGCATGTACCTCTATATTTTTATGAAGTACATGTAACACAGCAGTCCTTAGTCAATGCCACCGGCAGGAATGGACATCACTTATGCATGGATGCCTCCGGAATTTCCATAATCCATGTGGCGCACAGCAGGTGATAGTATCCAAGCTTCAGTAACACTCAACAATCTTTAAATGAATACAATCTTGAGCATATAACAATCCCACCAACTTCACCTACATCTCGTTTGGCTCAATTTTGGATAAATACATCACATACATAATCAGTCAAGAATAATTGCTTAAGCTAGTCCCAACAATTATAATAAAGCAAATCAGAGCACAACCTAGAGAGCCTACCAATTAGGGCTGCAACTCGGGCAGGTTAGCTTAAGCTAAACCCCAGGTTTGAAATCTTCAATCCTAACCCAATCCAACCCAACCTTCAACCTGAGCTAATCAACCCAGGCCCAACCCGCTCTAAAATCTTTGAACTCAGGTTTGAGATCGGGTTTGTAAATTGGGTTTGAATATCGGACTATAGTGTAATAGAGAGGCAAAATGACGATGGCCAACGGTGATTAGAAGCTCGTTGGAAACCGTCGAAATTTCAGTCTTTGCAATAGTGAGTGCTGTCGCCTGTAGGAATAGTAGAGAGGGGGAGAGAGAGAAATCATATAATATATATGGAGGGAGAGATAAATTGGTACGTAGTGTCTTGAAATGATATGGTGTTTTGCGGAGAATCTATTCTCATGCATGTAACCAACTAGAAATTTAAAATATACTATAAGCATAAAAAATTCTTAAGTTTTTAAAAAATTAAAAACATATTCTTAGAAAATTAATTTTTCAAAGTATTAATATACAATAAATTAAGATTTATACAAAGGAAATTGAAAAGATAAGGGTGATCATAATTTACAATATATATAATATATTTAAAATTAAAAAATATATAAATAAAATAATTAAAATTCGGGTTTGGGTTGGCTCGGTTAGTGACACCTCAAACTAAGTCCAACCCTAATTAGATTCGGGTTAAGATTTTTCAACCCAAGCCCAACCCTAATTCTAAAAATGGTTGCACAAGCCCACGAAAAATCGGACGGAGAACGGATTAGGTTCGGATTGGCCCATCCAAGTCACACCCCTATTGCCAATGCACACTTGGAATGGTTCAACCATTTTAAATAACAAGACAAAAAATCACATAACAGCAAAATAAAAATAATAAAAGATAAAATAAAAACTGTTAAGGCCATTCTTAACAGCTTTACTGTCCAATGGTAATGAATTGGGACATCATAAAACATAAGGCGTGGGTGCTACATTTTGGACTTAAACAACAGATTAATTTCTAATGCTAAAAAATACAAACATGTTTTATAAAATAAATTCATTTTCTTAATTTGGTTGAAAGAATTTTATAATTGAGAGCTTTAAATACCTTCACAAGTGGGTGCTCTAATGTCTCGGTAGTAATACAGTCAAGAAATGCATCAATTGAGCGGACTACATGTTTCTGTGTCTCAATATCTGTAAACTGCCATTTCCTTCCCGTGTCATCATTGCATCTGTTAATGGACAAGTCAATTTAGAGAGTACAGTAAAAAAAACCAACAATTAACAATCATAAATGCTGACTTCACAAGATATGCAAATACAACGATGACTTCACAAGTTCCATTGATTGTCTTAATGATAATTGGCATTGAAATTACAGGGTTGCAAATATCTTCAAATTTTATTATTGCAAACAATAGTCACATTATCCTAAAAATAGCTTCAAAGCACAAGACTTTTGTCAGGCCTATATGAACATGAATCTTAAGAATATTCGAGTAAATACCAAAGTGTTTCGCATAAGTGACGCATTGTATTCGCTGCCGGGAGGTTCAAGAAATGGGAAAGGGGTGTTGTATCAACGCCCCAGTGCAGTGAAAAGTGGGAAGGGTTCCTGTGTTTTTTTTATACAGCCGGTCCCAAGTCCGGATAAAGGAGGAGGGTTGCATCAGGTAGCTTGACAGCCGGCGTAAAACTATGTCATGACCAATATGAACATGAATCCTATGAATATACGAGTAACTACTAGGGCGTTCCCCTTAAGCGATGCGTTGCATCAGCTTCCGGATGATTCAAAAAAATGGGCAAGGGGCGCCGCATCGGCGCCCGGGTGAGGTAAAAAATCGGCAAGGCTTCTCGCGTTTTCCTAAACAAGCGCGGGTAAAGAAGTTAGCCCAGGATATTAGGCTTAGGATAGAGACTTGGAATATAGGAACTTTGACAGGTAAGGGAATGGAGTTAGTAGACACTATGATTAGAAGAAAATTTAATCCTATGTCTACAAGAAATTAAGTGGATAGGTGAAAAAGCTAAAGAAATTGAAGGATATAAATTATACTTTACCAGAAAGACTAGACATAAGAATAGAGTAGGGATAATCATAGAGAAAAATTTAAAAGATGATGTGATAACCGTTACTAGAAAAGAAGATAGGATCATATTAGTAAAACTCGTATTAGGAGGACATATAGTTAATATAATTAGCGCATATGCACCCTAAGTTGGATTAGATGACAATATTAAAGCACTTTTTTTGGGAACATATAGACGAATTGATGCAAGGAATAGCCGAATGAGAAAAAGTGTGTATAAGAGGAGACTTTAATGGCCATATAGGAAAAGAGAGCGGAGGCTATGAAATAGTACATGGTGGGCAAGGATATGGAGATAGAAATCATGCCGAGGAAACTATCTTAGATTTTGCAGTAGCATATAACCTTATAATTAGGAACACATTTTCTATAAAGAGAGATGAACACTTAATAACCTTTAAAAGTGGTTCAAATGTAAGCCAGATTGATTTCTTTTTAACTAGAAAGGTGGATAGACTAGCAAGCAATGATTCTAAGGTTATTCCCGGAGAGAGTGTAACCTCACAACATAAGCTTCTTGTCCTAGATTTATATATAAAAGGGCAACCAAAAAGGAGAAAAAGAACCATAAACCCAAGGACTAGGTAGTGGAATTTAAGACGGGAGAAAATGAATTTGTTTAAAAATAATATGTTAAAAGAAGTATCGTGGAATGTAGAAGATGAAACAAACTTAATGTGGAATAATATGACTACATATATAAAAAGAGTGGAAAAAGAAGTTCTAGGATAATCAAAAGTAACGGGACCGTCATTTAAAGATACTTGGTGGTGGAATGACGAGGTTCAAAAAATCGTAAAAACAAAACGGGAATGTTATAAAATTTGGCAAAAAACTAGGAATAGTGAAACCTTTAACAAATATAAAAAAGCAAATAAAGAAGTTAAGAAAGTTGTAAATGAGGCAAAACATAGAGCATATGACGATTTCTATTCTAAACTAGGTACAAAAGATGGAGAGAAGAATATATATAAACTTGCCAAGCTAAGGGAGAGGAAAACTAGAGATTTTAGCCATATTAAATGTATTAAGAGTGAAGATTCACGAGTTTTAGTAAAGGATGATGAAATTAAAGAAAAATGGAAAAACTATTTTAAGAAATTACTAAATGAAAACCATATAAGAAGTTTAAGCGTGGAGGAAAATGTTAGAGATATTATATTTTTCCGTAGGATCAAGGAGTGGGAAGTTAGGAATGCCTTAAGGAAGATGAAATCGAGGAGGGCTTTAGGACCCGATGGCATTCCTATCGAGGTGTGGAAGTGTCTAAGAGAAGTTGGTTTGCCTTGGTTAACAAAATTGTTTAATAAAATTATAACAACTAAGAGGATGTCAGATGAGTGGCGCCAAAGTTTTCTTGTACTTATATATAAAAATAAAGGAGACGTACAAAGTTGTAATAATTATCGTGGTATTAAATGAATGAGTCATACTATGAAACTCTGGGAGAGAGTGATTAAACAACGCCTAAAACGAGAGACGGAAGTGTCGAAGAATCAATTTGGATTCATGCCAGGTAGATCAACGATGGAAGCTATTCACTTGTTGAGGAGACTAATGGAAAGATATAGAGAGAAGAAGAGAGATCTCCATATTATTTTTATTGATTTGAAGAAACCTATGATAGGGTACCTAGAGACCTAATATAGAGGGTTTTAGAACATAAAGGAGTCACAAAGGAATACATTGACACAATTAAGGACATGTATGATGGGTGTGTAACTATAGTGAGAACACCTGTAGGGGAAACAAGTGAATTTCCAATCACTGTAGGCTTACACCAAGGGTCAGCATTAAATTCATACCTCTTCACTTTAATGATGGCTGAGCTAACAAGACACATCCAAGAAGATATTCCGTGGTGTATGTTGTTTGCTGATGATATTGTTTTAGTTGATGAGACTAGAGAAAGAGTTAATGCCAAATTGGAGGTTTGGAGAGAAACTTTAGAACTAAAAGGATTTAAGATAAGTCGAAATAAAACTGAATACATAGTATGTAACTTCAGTAAATCTAGAGGGACAAATGAGGATGTAGTGAGAATTGAGAATCAAGATGTACAAAAAAGTGGACATTTTTGCTATTTAGGCTCAATTATTCAAAATGAGAGAGAAATTGAAAATGACGTTAATCATAGAATCAAGGCAGGATGAATTAAATGGAGGGGTGCTTCTAGTATATTGTATGATAGGCGTATCCCCTTACAATTACGATTGAAAGGGGAGTTTTATCGAACAGTTATTAGACCAGCCATATTTTATGGTATCGAATGTTGGGCAGCTAGGCAACAACATTTGCATAAAGTGAGTGTCGCAGAAATGCGAATATTGAGATGGATGTGCAAGAAGACTAGAAATGATATAATTAGAAATGATAGAATTAAAAATGAACACATTCAAGAGATGGTTGGTGTAGCACCAATTGGAGATAAAGTGAGGAAAAATAGATTTAAATGGTTTGAACATGTGCAAAGAAAACCTTTGACTGCGCCGGTCAGGAGAAGTGACATAATCCAAATTGAGGGCAATGCTAGGGGAAGAGGAAGACCAAAGCTAACATGGGTAAAGATAGTAGAGAAAGATACGATAACATGTGGATTAACTGAAGAGATGACCTTAAATAGAGCGGAATGGAAACATCGGATTCATATAGCCAAGCCCAAGTAATTGGGAAAAGGCTTAGTTGTTGTTGTATATAATACTAGCACTCAATCTGTTATGCACACCCACAAATGCACAAAACATGCATGCGTCCACCTAATTATCAAACGCCCCTTTCTCCAAAACACCTGCACACACAGACACTGAGACACACATGCACGAGAGAGAGTGCTTCATCATCGTACTACTCCGTCTACTGTTCTTTGCTTTTCAATTTAGTGACAAATCACCAGATTATTGTTCTGTATAACTAAAAGGGTTATAACCCAGCGTAATCCTCTTTAATGGATACGAACCTAATCTTCACATTATTTGCACAAAGTGACAGCTCACAGGATTGAATCTGCATTGTCACCATTGATAACCTGAGCGCTTTACCAATGCACTAAGCAATGTCACCATTCGTATTCTTTTGTTATTATCAAGTATGCAAACCAGAATCTTGATTTCTAATCACTGACCCATCTCAAAAAGACCTGACATTCACTTCATCACTCCCACCAGTTGGGATGCAGTAAAATTTGAGAAACCAGTGCCAATTTCAGATAAGCTATGTAAATTACAATTCAAGAATAACCCATTGTCCCAAATGGAAACAATCGAAGCTAAATTGCACCAAAGAATGTTATACCTGCTGAGACCAAGATTGAAGGCATGGTAGAGGCGTTTATGGAGTGTGAGCATCTGGCCGCTGATGCCACGGTTGTTATCTGCGCGCTGTTTCGACGACGATTTCATCCTTCCGTTTCTTTCAGATTGGATTTTATATGGTTACAGAGTAACAGCAGAGTCGATTGCTGTGAAAAGACTCGCGACTGATCATATGGTTATATTTTTGGCAGGAAATGATCATATGGTTTTGGTTTTGGTTTTGTTACTGTACGTTTTGAGAAGTCCCACTTGCCTCAACCCGTTGGGTGATGAGAGAGGTGGCCAGAAATGGGTCGAGCACGAAACCTGATTTGATGAGGTAGGGGCTGTGAAGAAAGGTTGAAACTCTTAGAGCTTGTGGGTAGAGGTTCTGGAGTTTTAGGGCTTTGAGGCAGTTGGTGAGTCTCTTCATACATGATGCTTGGGTTCACTCTTTACATGAAAATCTTGAAACAGAGATTCGATTACATCAGTTTCACAGACTCGAAGGAGATGGGAAACATTTTGTTTTTACATATGATACGGGTTGATGATAGAGTTTTGTATAGATGCAGAAGTCTCTTGAAAAAAAGAAAGAAAAAAAAAGGGGTAAATTATCCCGACCTGTTTGGTGTAATTACGCGTAAATGTAGTGAAATTGGAATGCACATCCACTATTTTTGGACCCATGCGTAAATGCAGTGAAATGGAATGCACATCCACTGTTTTTGGACCCGTCCCTTTGCTTGGTCGAAAAATTAAGGTTAGAATGAACATTTCAGGTCCACAAAAATCATTTCTGCCCATTTGATTTCTTAACTTATAGAATGTTTATTTTACTTTTAGAAAGACATTTTTTATTATTTTTTTATTTTATAGTGTGGCAGACTGCTATTTTTTTTCTTGTAGAAATCAAAAAGGAAAAAGATTATAGTATAAAATACATATTATTTTTTTCTTTGAAATCGAAACATATACATATATATTTGATAGGAATTATACAGAAAAAAATGATCCTCTCTTTGAGAATTTCTCTCCTTGATCTTGGAGGACTTAATTCTGCGATTAAGATTTAGCCACGTCATCATCTCATTTAACTCTATTATTTTGAATTTCAAATTTAAAAGATATTTCACTTTAGATGATGTGAGACAATAACATGACTGAATCTTGATCACAAAATTAAGCCTTACGAAATCAATGGGAGAAATTCTAAAAAAGATGATCATTTCCCATCATAAGGTGTTGGGATGAGTATATTTTTGTAGATAGACATATATATTGCTATCAATTACCAATCTCATACTATTGGGTTAGTTTTGTTCTATGCTACGAGTCTACATTTTTTACAAAGTACTTAAGAGCTACTCACCACACTTCATACATGTACAAGGTGTACACTTTTTTACAATGTATTTCGATTCATCAAAGCCAAACCAAAGTCACAGCTGAGCACTAATTGGAAACATTTAAAGAGGTTCTTCCTCCCTCTGGTCGCCTCCGTCGCCAAAGTGGAAGGAGCGGAGGGGAGGACAAACTAGTTCAAGCTCAGGCACGAGAGACTATCAAATTACAATTGGATCAGGAGTATTTGGCCCAAGCAAAGAAGTCCCGTGATCTGAAAGAAGTATTTGACTACAATGAAGTACCTGAGGAGGTCTTGCAATGGGTGGTTCAAACTCCTCTGAAGCTAGGCTACGAGGAGGTACCAACTTCTTCTCAAGAAAGTTGAACAAACGCAGCCCGGATCATATCAATTAGGCGTTCATCCAGTTCTTCAAGTGCTCCAGAGTCGCACAGGCGGGGATATGAAGGGGCTAAGTAATTTGCTGCAACTTGAGCCAACTTCCACAGAGAGAAACTATCAGCAATTTGTATGACTTTAATAGACAACTCTCTGGCTGAATCCAAGCAAGACATGACCACCCTTGAGCAGTCTTCACGAAGGTCTTCTACAATCCAATAGTCGGCAATCCAACCAAGTTCTACATATGGTTGCAGTTCATGCAGCTTTTCTTCATATCCCAAATTATTCCATAAACGGCCCGAAATGGGCTTTGGCAATTCACCAGAATAAAACCAGTTACACAGTTTGACTAGTGCTTCCCAACTACTAGGTACCTTGATGGTTTTTGAATGGCTACAAGCATAATATAGAATATTTCAGTGAGTTAAAAAATAATAATTAAGAAAAAAAATACAAAGCACAACTCAATTCAATAAGGCCGTAATTAATCCCGAGTAATTTGGAACAACAATATGAATTGCAAATATATATATATATATATATATATATATATATGAATGTATAAATATTGAATAATTTTTCTCAATAGGCATTAATTACTCGAGAAGAAAATGCATAAGCACCTTTCTTGCATTTCTGACTGTAACAAGGCCTGCAAATAATCACAACTTGACCGCAATATCACTCTGTGAGCATGAATGTGCGGCAACGTGAGAGAGCAAACACCGCATGTCCAATGCATCACTTTAGTTGCTTTAGCTTCCAAGATGATGTCCCTGAAATTGGAAGAAACAATGAATTGAAATCTTAATTATCCAGAACAGAAAATAGGTATGTGCGTCTTTGCTCTTAAAGTTCACATTCATTAAGTCAAGCATCTAAGAAATCAAGATCCCAATTATTGGATTTTCCAGGCTGGGATAATCCAAGGCATCAAAAATATTCTAACACTCAAAATGCCATGAAAATTTTCAAATGAACAAGTTACCGAACAATTCTACTATTTCAAATGTCTTCCAATACTCAAAATCAGGTTTCATATGAAAAATTTTCAAATGAACAATTCTACAATTCTACTATGCTTGTTTCATCAAAGATTTTCCACACTTTTTTTAATTATAGCTTTCTATTCTTAGTTTTGAGAGTATCAAAACCAAAGCATCCACACATGAAATAGAGACTTCCACTTGATGGGAAGATAACAATGATGACAATGGGTGAACAAGATCTGACGCATGAGTATGGATGGCAATTTGCCCCGCCCGTCGAGTACTCGCCCTGTCCCGTCCTGTTTAAAACCCATTTACGGAACCGTTTAACGAAACGGGCCGAGGATGGGGTTAGGAAAAATAGTCATTGTGTTGCATGTACCTAAATGTGTGTTTGGTGTATATGTATCTAAATATCAGATTTATTATTATAAAAAAATTTGCATTAAAATATATATATATATATATAAACGGGGTGGGATGGGACGGAAAAAATTAAACAGTTGCGGGGACGAAGTTTAGAAATGATATTATAAACGGTTGCGGGATGGAGACCAAACGAAAAAAGTTAAACGATTGTGAAAACGAAAAAGTCAAAACCCTCCCGCCTCGCCTCCGTTGCCATCCTTACGCACGAGGTTGCAGTCGAAGTAAATTTATAACCATCTTTGAGGCCAACCTTGATGTCAAACTCAATAAAGCTTCATTTTTTAATTCAAGAATACTTCCCAGTGCCTCCATCATATCTGCAATCGAAACCTGTAAAAGGAAGGTAACACCGCCAATAAAAATTACATGAGCTACTCAATAATTGGCCCTGAAAAAAGGAACTCAATAAGTACGGAATCAATATAACAACATTGAAAAAAGGAGACAGTAAATGACATAGCAACAAGACAGTAAATGATATAGCAACAAGACAAATGAAAAAGAAAAAGAAAGAAAAGAAACTGTAATGAACATTGAAAAAAGAAGAGACCAAGCTCCTTGTAATACAATAGCAAAGGGAACATGGCTGACCAAGCTCCTCTTTATGAACATTGAAAAAAGAGATGAGCTAAAGAGATGACCGAGCAGTTGACCAGGCCCTACCACATACAGACATCGATCAAGAGAATTGAAACATCAGACAACAGAAGACGAGGGTGCTACAGTTGGACTTGGAAGACGAATTAGTTACTAATGCCAACCTATACTGTACTAATAATATTTTTTCAAAGAATCACTTTTGTTAATTTGTTTCGAAGACTTGCATAATATTGTTAAATACCTCTACAGTGGGTGTTGTGATGTCTCAATAGAAATACAATCAAGAAGTGCATTGATGGACATCAATAGAAATACAATCAAGAAATGCATTGATTGAGCAGACTACAGCTCTCTGTATCTGAGTATCTGTACAGTGCATTTTCCCTCCTATGTCACCATAGCATCTGGTGATGCACAGGAAAATTTAGGGACTACAGTTAACAGAACCAACATTTAACATTCATAAACTATAACTTCACAGGATATGCAAATATGAATTAGTCAAAAATATGTACACTCATGTTAGGAAAAAGATAAATAAAAACAATTAGTAAGAATAAAAAACCATAATGCCATTGGCTGCGAAAAGTCGAAAACGCACGAACACGGAGATCCAACGAAAGGAATAAAGCAATCACACACAAACACAAGATCTACTATGATTATGTAAATTTATTATAACAATAGAGAATTCTCAACACCAAATCAAGTACACAAACTCGTGTACTCCACGAAACTCCCTCTTGCCATCCACTCTACGAACCTGTTAACTACCTCTACTCATCAACTCCTTCATTAGGTTACATCTCTCTCAATCTCATATTGTAGAGTCCTAAACTCAATTCCTTGTTGGACAAGAACAATAGTTCTTTAGAATCCAAGACTTGCCTAAAAATAATTTTTCTAACAAAATAAAACTTTAAAATAGAAATATAATTAGACTAATAATTTGAGAGACAATACATAACAAATGTGGAGCCTCGTAATATTGTACACCTTAGCCCAACTTCGCATATCCAACTTGTTATGTAACCCTAGGGTTATGGTATATATTCAAAAATCTCTGTAATTGGTGTCGTTTTTCTCATCATAGTAAAATTTCTGCAACTATGTGGACATTGCCCAGACGTTGGGTGAACTACATAAAATTGTGTGTGTGTTTTTTTCGCTTATGGGTTTGATATGTTTTCTATTAATTTTCACAACACACAATTTACAAATGAAGTCATATAAGCTGTGAGAAAAGTCCATAAGTAGTGACAAATTCCCTATAAAGATTCGCTTTCGCTATGATTCTGGTGGTTCCCTTAACCAATCCACTGCCTATGAGTCGTTGGCTCATTTTTCAACGGGCACGTACATTTGACATAATTCCCACTGTAGTTGGGATACATAGGCAACCCTAGATTCGATCACACAATTCAAACATCTCCAATCCCAATTCACATCTTTTTCGAACTACATTTGACCTGATTCTCACCTTACTTAAGATACGTAGTCAATCTAAGCAACCCTAGATTCGGTCACCCCGCCTTTGAACACGTATATTCGTGGCCTCATATTTAACTCAATTTTCTTCCAATACACACATTGATTCAAACTACAGATAACCTGATTCTCATCTTAGTTGAGATACGTAGGCAATCTAGGCAACCCTAGATTCGGTCATCTCGTCTTCGAACTCGTATGTTCATGGCCCACATTCAACAACAATCATACTTCCAGTTTCACTCACATCTAACTAAACTATGTTTGACCTGATTCCTCCATTGGATACGTTGGAAACCTAAAACTCAGAACCTCGGGCTCCTCCCACTACTTAGGAGCTTATGGGTTTTAATACCTCAGTTTCAAATTATAGTACTTTAGGCAACCTCTTAAGTTGTCATGTATATCAAGATAAAAAAAAATTAATTCTATGGTAAAACAATTAGCCTGCAGATTCCAACTCCATTCCGGTAATAATATGGCACATAATGATTTAAACTTCTGGAGGAAATAGAACTTTGTTGTTACCTTCTAGATGGAAGAACATAGAGAACAGAAACTCTTGGTCAAACCGACACAATAGGCATTGCAATGCGAAGAGCTTTGCTTGGAGAAATAGAAAGAACGTATATCACACACGCAAAATCTAAGAAAATACGACACGAATATTCTACCATAGTAGGTATTCAAGAATCAGTACATGAAATTTTAATGAATTTGAAAGAAATTGTACTGAGAAGTAATCTATATGGAACTTGTGATGTGTCTATTTATATTAAGGGTCCTGGATATGTAACTGATCAAGATATCATTTCACCGCCTTATGTGAAAATTGTTGATAATACCCAATATATAGCTAGCTTGATAGGACCCATTGATTTGTGTATTGGATTACAAATCAAAAGGAATTGCAAATATCGTATAAAACGCCAAATAACTTTCAAGATGGAAATTATTCGAAAGATGTTGTATTCAAGCCTATTCGAAATGCGAATCATAGTATTCATTCTTATGGGAATGGGAATGAAAAACAAGAGATACTTTTTCTTAGAATATAGACAAATGGAAGTTTAACTCCTAAAGAAACACTTCATGAAGTTTCCCAGAATTTGATTGATTTATTTATTCCTTTTTTACATATGGAAGAAGAAAACTTACATTTAGAGGACAATCAACACAAGGTTACTTTACCCACTTTTACCTTTCACGATAAATTGGCTAAACTAAGGGGGAAAAAATAGCATTGAAATATATTTTTATTGACCAATCAGAATTATCTCCCAAGATCTATAATTGCCTCAAAAGGTCCAACATATACACGTTGTTGGACCTTTTGAATAACAATCAAGAACATCTTATGAAAATTTTCACATTGAAGATGTAAAAGAGATACTGGACATTCTACAAAAGTAGTTCACAATTGATTTATTGAAAAATCAATTTTAAATCCATTGGGTTTATTTCTTTTTTTTTTTTAAGATGAAAATGGATTTTGAATCTTTAGCACAATCCATATAAGATATTCGGAATAGATCTAGAATTAAATTGAATGAATGTATATAGGAATAATTCACTTTGAAGTGACTATTCCCTAGATACACACGTCGTGATATTTTATTTCATAATTGTATCAGTTTAAAAAAGACCTAAAGTTAAGGATTTATCAAGGTAATGTTGCACCAATACCCAACCAAAGGGCTAATGCGGTACCAATCAAAAAGACGATTGTCGCTATTGGACGACGAAATAGATTTTGAAATTTATTAACATTCTCTAAAAAAGGTACTGTTAATAATCCCGCAGGTACAGAAACCATTAAAAGAACACCCAATAATTTATTGGGTACCGTACGAACTATTTGAAATGTGGGAAAGAAATATCATTCAGATAATATTTCCAAGGGAGTTGCAAATGGATTTGCTAGCTCACCAATCATTGATGGTTCTAGAACTGCTAAGCTTACACTACATGCAATAGTACATAGAAATTGTGACATATATATTTGTAATTGACATATTTCGGTGATCAAAACCTAGTTTGTCGAGTTGTAATTTTCGTATTATTTTATGTAATCAATCATAACAACTTCGAGTTGATATTCAAGTGCATAGAAGCAGTTTAATTGATATGAACACCAAATAATATAGGTAAGAATGGTGAGGACACACTGCACTCTACATTTTTGAGCTTATTTTGGAAAACTAGGGTTTAAAGAAAAATTTTAGGGTTTTTCAAAATATGATCGGTCCCCAACTTTTAGGACCAATCCAACCTTGTTCGGTACTTTTGGTTTCTGCAGGTTTTCAAAAATCAGTCCTAGTAATTGGGCACCGTTCCCACTTAGCCTGTTCCAAATAGAAAATAATTTTTTACGAAAATTCTGATTCCTATTGGGTTTGAAACTTTTAGGAGAGTTCTATTTTGATAT
Source organism: Cornus controversa (assembly GCA_026545225.1). NCBI lineage: Eukaryota > Viridiplantae > Streptophyta > Magnoliopsida > Cornales > Cornaceae > Cornus > Cornus controversa. Next base: position 66,358,266 of record CM048847.1, read on the forward strand.
TTGACTTATTTTCTAAGTAGAATTAGGTCTCTATTGCCTATATATACATATCTATGTTTTCTTTACTATTATGCCCTGAGAATTATTATTTTTAGAGAGAGAAAGTATATATAGTATAATTAGGACAAAATATATTTTAATATTTTTGAAAGTACACATCTATATTTCACGAGTCATAAGAAGGTAATGGGTTTTTTTTTTGTTTAAAATGTCATGGTTAAAGTGGTCATTTCATATGATTAATAATAAGTTTAATTTTGTCATTTTACAGCATATAAGGGCATTTTGACATTTCAATTTATATATTTAACTAACTTTTAACCTTACTAACAGTCAACTAACCACAAGGGTGGTCAGTAGGGATGGCAATCGGACGGGTATGCCAAAACCCTACCTCGCCCCATCAAGAAAATATTAAATCTATCTCCCGTTAAGAACCCTAACGGGTTTGTGGTAAGCATACCACCACCGCCCCATTTAGAGAAAGAGAGGAATAACAAAATTCTTAAAATTCTTTACTTTATTTGCTTTGAATTCGATGTTTGGGCTAAATGTATCCAAACGATGATACAACACTTCTATAGTCAAAACTCCAATATATAAGATCAAAGAAAATGACACAAACATACATACATATGTAGATGAAGATAGAAACGGTTTTGGTCTTCAAGAATTTTTTTATTTTAGATCTATTATGTACACAAGATAGAGAGAGTTATCTTTTAGCCATAAGATAAAGAGAGGAATAAAGTAGAACAAGGTAACTTAGTAGCTGCCATATATCTAGTATACTATATTTATATAAGTAATATAATAATAAAAGAAATAACACACTTCATAAAATTATGTCACTATATATATATATATATATATATATATATGTATATAATCAGGGCGGAGCTGGTAATAGGTGGGTTTTCTTAAAAAAACTATACCCGCCCCTATTCCTATTAAAGACAGACCAAATCCCCTTTATTAGGGGTGGAGCGGGGCGAAAATCTGTCGCGGCGGAGGAAATTGACACCCCTAGTGGTCAGAGTAAAGTCAACTAAATCTAAGAGGAGGTTGACGAAATTTTTTTTAATACTTTAATCTTATATGAGAGTAATTAAGGCAAATCCAATGAAGGTGGGAGTAATTTATTTAAAAATAATAATAATTACAGTGGACTTCAGGCTAAAGCAGGAAGGTCACAGGCCCAACAAATACAAAACTTGGCCCAATTTAGGCCCAGAAAACATTCACAATTTTTGGCTTAATTTTGCATATGAAAGGATTCTAAACCCTGATAAACAATACCATCCAATTGCAAGACCCCAGAGCTAGGGTTTTAGGTTTTGGAGGGAGGAGAGCATTTCATCGACCTAAAAGCCCGTGTTGAAGTTGCATTGATTCATCTTCTTCCTTTATACACACATACATATACGACATATAATTATAGACACACTCGCGTCTTTTCATAACCTTGATGAGAGAGATGATTCGGGGTGGAAGAAGCTTTGTTTCTTCACCTCCGGCGTTTTCAAACGACGCAAAGAAGCTTCTCGTCTGCACAGGCAACACTGTATCAGTCTTCAGCACCTCTACTGGTTTACAGGTGTCTTCATCTACCTCTCTACATTTTGTATATATAAATATACATAAATTGGATATTTTGTATGTATAAATATACACAAATTGGATTTTTCTTACTGAGATTTTTGTATGAGATTTTGTAGTTAACGGAGTTGGAAGGTCACAAGGCCCTTGTAACATCAATTGTAGTCGTGCCGGCTTCTTCATCTGCGAGTAAAATCTTGTGCTATTGTTGGACCGCGTCGCTCGATGGGACCATTAGATACTGGGATTTTACGGCACCGGAATTGATGAAGACGATTGATATTCGGTTTCCGATTTTTTCCATGGTAATTTGGCAATTTTTAGTCCTTTATTTGGATGCTGTGTGGTGGGTTTGTTTTCTCTTCTGTAATTGATTGAACTTTGGCACTAGAAAAGTGCTTGACTTGACGGATGGCAACGGGGCGGGTTTGCCTAAACCCGTCCCCGGCCCGTTGTCTTTAATAGCATTACCAAACCCGTCGCAGGTTTGGGATGGGGCGGAGCGGAGCGGGTTTCCACAAATTTATTCCACATCAAATATTTTTTTAAATTCAAAATATTATAATCTTGGTACTTTGATCCAACAATTAAATTTCTATTATAGAGATTAGAAGCCCAATAACAAATTTGCTCTAACATTTTTAAATTCAAAAAATTTAAATATTACAAGCTTGTTAGGATGATCCAACAGTTAAATTCAGAATAAATAGCCCATTACAGAGACTACATGTCTACATTCCACAATCAAAAATCCCCAGTAATAATTAAAGAAGGTTTAATACAACCAAATTAAACACAACAAAATTCCATCATATGAAGTTTAATAAAAGCTTACATTCACAATTTTCAAAAACAAAATCAAAATTACTCGAGAATCACACTTTGATTTTCAATCACCATTTTCTTACTGGAGATTTCAATTCAAGAACCAATCAAAACCTGAAAATGAAGAATATAAAAAACTTACATACTTATATTTAAAGGTTGGGAAAGTAGGGATATATAATATAAATTATATAACAAGTGGATTGGCGGGGTGGGTTTCTATCACATACCGAACTTGTCTCGTACCCACAGTGGGTTCACATTTTCATTCTCATACCCGTCCCAAATGGGGCGAGACGGGGCGGAAACCCGGCGGGGCAGGCAAAATTGCCATCCCTACTTGACAATGACAAAGAACTGAATTGGGTACTCTTTTATACTGTGTTTTTTGTTGAGTAAATTCAGGAAAGCAAGTGATAACTTTTAGTTTGAATATCACATTTCTAATAGTGTGGGGCTTTAGAGAAGTAAATTCTTTGACTGTACCTAAATAACTGTGGGGCTACTCTGAGTTGAGTATCGTAGTTCTTTTTGGAACCATTAGAAACACAAGGTTGAGAATTTGATTAACATTGTCTTTTCTGTTGTTGCCCGAAATAAGCAAATGGAGAGTTAGGATATACGGTTGGAAATTCTATGGGTTCCATTTTGTGTGATAGTTAAACAGGATTAGTATACCCAGTTGATGATGCTGAATCAATTTAAAATTCTATTGATGATGGAGTTCTAGAATAAGATAGCTATCAAATAGTAATGGAGGAAAAAAAATTCCGAGATTGTCAAAAGATGCCTTTTCAAAAGACATCTGTACTTTTAGATCTGTACTTTCTATTTTGTCATTCTTCGTCATTTCAAAAAAATAAAAATTTACACTTTTTTCATTTGTCGTTGTGATGTTTAGGTGATTCCAGGTCTGTTAGGCCATCAAGTGGATTGCAATGAAAAACCACCAGATCTTTTCGCTTATGTGTCTACTGAAGATACGAAAGAGCAGGAGAATAAGCCTAAAAATTTAAGCGGCCAACTCCGGAAGTGTAACTTGACACAATGTCGTCTAGTGGGAAGAGTGACTTTGGCAGAGGTGATTCTGATATAATTTGAATGGTTACAATATTATTCATATGTTGGCATATTATCTTTTTGTTATTCTAAATATGCATCTATTAATTTATACATTCTGTATGTATATATGTGTATTAATTTGTATTATTATATGGTACATGTGAACAGTTAATTATTTATTGATAGAATATCATCAATATATGTATTTATATGGCACACGTGGACTCGATTATTATTAATATTAGTATAGAATGAATAATCATTTTAGAGGAATGAAAGGTGTTTCACTGAAGATCATGTAAAGAATTAGTAAACAATTAATCTACTAAAAAAAAGAATCAGTACACGTTTTCTTTTATCGTTGGCAGTATTTTTTTTGATAAGTAAGATTTCATTAGAAAAAGTCAAAGGCGTTTGCACCCAAGAACAAGAACAAAAGCCAACAAAGGCAATCTATAACCTCAAACTATCAACAAAAACCACCAAATTCCCCATTGATGTACAATTACTCCCCTTAACCCAAAAGAATAAAGAACTCATTATGATGTATTTGATAGACCAAATAGGAGTCTCCTCTTCCTCAAAGGACCTCCTATTTCTCTCATGTCACAACCCCCACCATAAACAAAGGGGAGTGGCCCTCCAAGCATCTCTGGCTTGGCTCTCCACTGTGCACCCTCTCCAAGTCTCAATTGTGGAGACACCCAACACATGCCCAACGCTGCCAAAACATAGCTCAAATGTCTCTCGCCACTGGATAGTGCAAAAAGAACGTGATTCACTGATTCCTCAGCCTTTTTACACATGCAACACCAATTCACCACAATCTGCCGCCTTTTTCTCAGATTGTCTAGAGTCAATTGTTGGCAGTATTTAAAAGCATGGATTAATGATTGGCATATTGTAAGAATGATTGGCTGTGAAACATTGCTTTTTATGGAATTATGAAGCATCAGCTGCTCTTGGAAGTCTTTCTTTGATACCTGCTTCACTGTGACCTGAACCTGGTATGCTCAAAGATAGTAATTGGCTGTCATGTATCATAGATTACATTTGGTATCACTTGCTAGTTATACTCCAGCTGATATTGGTACTTAAACCACTGACAACAGGCTTAAATACTTACCAGGAATAAAAAGGACAACAGACATAAATATTTATAATCACAAAGACATATATTAGATGTGATTATGGAAAATGATTAGTTAGCCTGCAGGCAGTCTTTGTGTTAGATTTGCCTGTAAATATTTTGGACTTCATTATCATACGAATATCCTTGAAAATTCTATGAACATTTAGTGTTTCAATACTGAATAACTGTTAAAATACATATTTAAATGCTGATATTTATTAAGCATGTGTTACATGTACAAGGGATGTCCGAATGGTCTAAGATATTTATAACATGTTTAGAGACATAAATAATGTATAAAAGATAAGTCTTGGGGTCTTGTGATGTTGAAAAGCCTATGTCCTATACATTTGCATAACTAAAGAAGTGGTTTGCACAAACTAGAATATGTTATACACTGTATGCTATGCAGTTGTGGTACTCGTACCAACATCCATGAAGATGAACTACTTCTATGAGATTTATGACTAGTATGAAGTTTGATGTGATGAATTCTGTTTTCTTGGGCCTGTATATGGTTAATGTTTATTGGTAGCTGCAATTTGAAGGATGTTTTAGTCTTCTAAGGTAAAAAAAAAATCAAAAGTTGACCAAAATGTGGTGGTGGAATGGTTGGAGAACTGGAGACAACAGTGAATTTCACATGCTCATGTCTTGAATGCTATTGTATGGTCAATATACAAGATATGTAGACCAAAATTTTCTATCCAGCCAGAAAATAATGTGTCTATGGAATTATTTTTGTTTAAGTGACATTATTCGTGTGGAAATATTATATTTGTTAACTGCAGAAAATTTTAATCGATTTAATCCATGTTCTCCATTTTATGTACTCCTCAGAAAAAAAGATATTAATTAAAAATGCCTGTGGAAACAAGATTATTTCATGCGAAACATCAGGAAACAGTGCTCAGAATTTAATACGTTTATTGGTGCTATTGTTTCATTCATATTGTTAACTTGTTTGTGCATATGAATTTTTATATTTGCATATGCCTGATGTAACTAACAATGCATGAAAACAAATTTTCATTATTTCTGCAGACTAAAAAACCAGAATTCATAACCATTTCTTCCTCTGGGAAATACATTGGCATCGGGGATAAGCACAAGCTTCGTATATGGGAAGTCCCAGCAAAAGATTCTGAGCATGTTGTGATTAAGAAAATAAGATTGCATCGTACCAAAAAGTTGACAACTCTTGATTTTCATCCCACCGAGAGAATTGTAGCTGCGGGTGATGTAACAGGGAGGATCTCAATTTGGAGGGGTTTTGGTAATAATACATTTGCCGTTGGTAAAAGATCTGTAAATGGAGGGTTGATTAAGAATGATGATGAAAGACCAGGGGTGAGGGGAGATGATGATGCTGATTCCTGCACCACATGGCATTGGCATTCTGGGGAAGTGAAGGTTCTATTTTTCTCTTCTGACGGAGCTTATCTGTATTCAGGTAGGTAGATGTAACTCTTAATTGTACTAGGCTTTACTTACCTGTTGATATGTGAGTATGCATTCATGTGAAGTACTTGAGAACTTGATTTGAGCGTTCTCTTCAATTACCTTTTTGTTGCTGATTTTGTACTTTTAATGGTTAAAATTATATTTTCTCTATTATCTTATCTCTTTGCTTGCTTCAGGTGGAAAAGAAGGGGTTCTTGTAGTTTGGCAACTAGATACAGGGAAGAAGAAATTTCTACCTCGAATCGGATCTCCACTTTTATATTTTATAAATTCTCCAGATCCTTCTCTTTCCTCTGTAAGATGTCTTTTTTATAATCTTCTTGGACGTAGAATTGTACCAGAATCATGATTTTTTTTCTTCTGAAACTGAAGTAGTTCTTACTGAAGTGAGTTTCTTCAGATATCTTGCGCAGATAATCAAATTCATCTTCTGAAAATGCCTTCAATGGAGATTTTGAAGTCCATTGCTGGGATCAAGGTTTGTTCCCCCCTCAACTTGTTTGTTTTCTTCAGAAAATAAAAGCAAAAAAGTAAAAATAAAGAAAAGAAATAACCCCCCGGTCCTCCCTTGCACTCATGTTTGCATGGAGCGGAATGTATGGGTATGTGAGTAATTTGGCCCTTGCAGGTTATCGACTAATGTGCACTTATGTCAAATAAGAGTGATCTGTTCAAGATGTTTTCTCTGTTTATATACCAGATATTACTTTTTATTTAAAATGCTTGTGCCTATTTATTCAGTATTTAACTATTTTTACTGTTTGTATTCAACTCTAGGCTTTCTTGTGTCATTTTGGAAAACAAATGTCTTCATGCTTTTACACTGTAATTTCAGCTCCCTTGTTCGGTTCCAGAAATTTTTAAAGGTTCGTGTAGTGGGCTTGTATTTGATCAAACTGCTGGGTTGGTTGCCACACGTACGGAGAACTACTGCATCCAATTCTACAGTTTGTTTGATGACCGTGAAATTTCGAAGGTGAGCATGTTAAGTTGTCCATGAGTTTTGATTATTTTCAGTGTCACTAATTTTACTTTCTATAACTAGTTCAAGGAAATTATTTTGTCCTTAATATTTAGGTTGTAAACATGGGAAACATTACATATAATTATTTTACTCGTGCATGTATTTTTGAAGGGACGTAACTTTTTTGGTTTGTGAGGGTCCTGGATGGAGTATATAGGTTGGTCAAGATTGGTAGTTAAATATACTGCTGATCTTAATGTTAGTTATTAGCTTATATATAGTGAAACATTTTCATCATTACCTTTTCCTTTGGATGATTTCTCTATTTTTTCTTCTTTTAGAGTAGGTTTATTGTTGATGTTACAGAATTAAGATTTCTGGGTGTATCCATTCCATATGCATATCACCTACTTTGCAGTAGAAGATTTTGATATTTTCAAACAACTGTTCGTGTTTTTGTACACAACTAGTATTTGGGAATTCATGTCTTTCAATTTTTTATTTTGCAGGTCCAAGTCTGTGAAAGGAACCATCAACCAGGTGATGAAGTCACGGTATTAATATTCTTTTTCAATCTTCAGAGTTTGTGGATTCGGTCCCATATTTCAATGTTTTGTGCGGGTTTTAATGTAAGATAAGAAGGCTCAATGTTTTGGTGTATATGTGATGCATGCTGTCTAACTGCCTGATATTGTGACTATTCCCTTCCATATCCATAACTTCAGGACTTGGTGGGCTAGTTCAATTTCTTAAAGTAGGCGTGATTTATGCCACTATAAGACCAAATCTAAGTTGTCATCTATACCCTTGATTTTGTTTTAGTTTTTTCCCCTTTTCGTTTCTCTTTCTTTAAGTTTTTTCTTCTTGTTTTGCAGCATGGTGCTGAAAACTTGTCTATGGCAGGACCCCTTCTAATTTGTATTTGGAAATATCAACAATCAACGTTTATTATTTTCAGCAAACCTATATATTTCTATGGTTCATCCTAGTATTTTTTAATTTTCTCAGTGATAACAAATATCGATACTGTCCATCCAGACACTGTACTATGAAAATTCTTTCTTTATTTAAGAATTTCATTCATGGTTTGTTCTGACCCTGCATATCATTTTGTTTTTTGGATCTGAAACTAGGTCTGTGAGTTGGATTTTGAGTTTTCCTCTAAGTTCCGGTTTTAAGGATTGCCTTCGAAGTGCCAAAAGTGTGACTTATGTTTTATTTTATCATTTTCTATTCTCATTAGTACAGGGTATGAAATATGAATGTAACAGAAGTATTTAAGAGGATCATGCTTTCAAATCTTTTTTTTTTTATCATTATGTTGTAGATGTTTAAACTTCAATGTATAAGTCATTTTGTAGTTTGTTTATATGTGACAACAGAAAGTTGGTCTTCTTTTTTGTTGGTTAAGTAAGTAGCACCATTTTACCAGGAAAAAAAAAAAGTTAAACCCACACCCGCTATTACCCCGATAGTGACTTGAACCTTTTTTTCCAATGTGGTAGGGGGAGATACCGGTTATGCTAAAACCTTAGTGGTCTTATTTGTTCATTTCTTGTAATACACACACATCTGAGAAAAATAGTTATTAAATAAAGTTTATAAGGTGCGGGGATAAAGGAATATGTATTTACTGGACAAAAGGATTTAGCGCAACACTTCCTGTCAAAATAGTATTAAATATATTAACATCTTTTAATAGCAGCCACTTTGTAAAAATAATGCTAATAGTTGAGTCTGCACCCAGTCCACCCTTCCAGCTCACTCGACTAATCGGGATATGGTAATGACCTTTTATATTTACATCTTCTAATACATAATTGAAAATGTTTCTGCCATTAGTATTAGTTATTAACTCCCAAGTTGGAAAACTCTGGTCTGAGCCTGATGCAACCACTTTGTGTGAGTAAAGCCAGAGACTAGGTCTTAATACAGTCCATCCCTCCCAACACCGCCAAATTGATAAGAACAATGCTATGTAATGGCTTTTCTTAGAGAGTCAACTTCAGCATATAATGTTTTTTTTTTTATATACCTACATGCAATCTATGTGATGATCAAACATATTTTTATACATTCATTGGTTAAATAATATCATCAAGATTTAAGCCTTCATTTTTGTGATGGCAGGTAATAGTGACTTTGGTGGCCTTATCCCTTGATGGCTCCATGATGAGTACTGTTGAAACTAAGCTTCCTGAAGAAGGAATAGGTGGCCTTGTCACTCTTAAGTTTTGGGCACATGGATCGAAGAGTAAAGACTTTCGCTTATCTACCATTATTTATGAACCACACAGGTTTGGCCTTTGCTTTTCCATTAACAAAAAAAAAAATGTAATGGTCCATGATACTATTATTATGAATTTTGACAAATTTCTAGGAGTTAAGCATGAGTGAAGTTTATTTTGCTTGCCAGTACGACCACATTTTCTTTTGAATATATAGAAGCTTAAAATATTGAGTACAATGGGTAACATACTGCAATACAGAAATGTAAATTATACTACTTGCTGAATACTGTATAGGGATGCTGGTGTTTCTTCCATTGCTTTTCATCCTACCCGTGAAATTGCTGTGAGCGTTTCTTATGGTGGTGACTTCAAGGTAATTGGATAAATTGGATTTTATTATTATTAGTAGTAGTAAACTGTTTCCTATGTGACACTTGGAATATTACAGATTTGGGTTCACAACCATGAGATTCGGCAGAAGAATCAAATGGTTCAGAACACTGGCTGGACATGCCATGCTGTGGGTTCATACAAGTATGATCTTGCTTCAGTTTATATGATTTAAGTTTTAGGCTATGACTGTCTTTTCCTTGCAAAAGTTTGGAATTTATAACATTTACTTTAGTAGTTTAACATGTAAAATATTAACAACAGTAAAACAGAAAGTTGGATGTTCTATTAAAAAAGTTACAGAAGAGAACTTCATTTATCTATTCAACAAGCTTTTGTATTTTATACAATGTAGATTTGCTGCTGCATTATTATTTAGTTTTGTGTCTGCTGATTAAGAATTACTTGTTTCTTTTGTTATGTTCCTGTGACTTTAGTGAATAAATTTTTTTTTTTCAGAAACAAACCCATGACAGCAGCTGCGTTTTCTGCCGATGGTTCTGTTCTGGCTGTTGCAGCAGAAACTGTTATTACATTATGGGACCCAGAGAAGAATGTGCTTGTGGCTGTAATAGGAGAGAATCTTGAGGTGATTCTCTGAATAAGCTGAGCATCATTATCTGTAATTGTGCTATCTAAATATAAATTAGAACCTTGTTGCCTCGTGATCTTCATTGCGGGTTTTCAAGAATTATGCGTTTGATTGTCATAAAAGTGAGATTATGGATAGATCATTATTTTTTACCTTGATGAACAAAGTCACAGAATACAAATTATGCTACAAAACATCATATTTAGCAAAAGTTCATTTCTATGAGATTATAGAATTTTTCCTACATCTTATTAATTATTCCATGATTAAAGCTATCTCTCTCTCTCTCTCTCTCATTCATGTACTCATTTAAATTACTTTTCTTGCAGCCAATTGAAACCCTGACATTTGTTGGGAAGTCGGAGTATCTTGTGTCTGCATCCCGAGGTTCAAACCCACAAGTTTCCCTTTGGAGTATGTCAAAGCTGTCTGTATCTTGGTCCTACAAGCTTCACGCAGAAGGTTTGGATACTTGCTTCGCTTTCTCTGTACACAGTTCTTTCAAAAAATCAATCTTGAAATAAAATTATAGAATACTCTTAGTATAAACAAATATAAACGATCATTATCATGAATTTTGTTAACTTTGTAGTTAAAGTATTAAATTATCATGACTTATAAAAAAAAGTATTAAATTATCATGAAAAACAATGAAAAGAAAAAGGCTCTAACTAATAATAGAACATACATTAATATATTAATTTCTAATTGCGGAGAGTTTAGGTTAGGGTTAGTGACTCTCTTCCCAAACCCGCCCTAACTCAATTAGAATGCAACAAAACCTGTTTCATTAGGGGTGAGACCGGTCCCTGCTGTGCAGCTAAAATTGACTTTTAGCTAGTTGTGCATCTGTCTTGTTGCAGAAATAGGAAAAACTCTTAAACTTCGAGAACCTCACTCCCCAAAGATATTCCTTAGTACACCTGTGATTTTCTTAATGTCTAAACTTCTGCATGTATTACATCTGCCACAACAGACATTCACTTCAGCTGTTCGAAAGCTTGAATAATGCTACTGAAACCTTAGTTTGATTGATGCTAGAAGTATTAGGATAAGGTATCTGGAAAACGATATATAACTGGGGTTTATTTACTATTATTCTTCTAATGCGCTTTAATGGATTTTATTTGTCTTTGATTCGAAAAGGGTCTAAAGTACTGGAAGTATTTATACTTAAAATCAACCCATTTCTGGAGAACTTGGCTTATGGCTCTGCCTTGTCTGATGCAGTGCATATAGAGAGACAAATTTGACTTAGTGGAAAGTCATTCATAATATAATGAAAATTTACTTCAACCTTTTCTTTAGGTGGGTTAACCCATTTCTGGAGTACTGTTTGGTTTTGTAGAAAATGACATAGCGTCCATTTGGTTGGGTGTTTTGATATTGTTTTTTGTTTTACCCTAAAACAGAACAGGTGTTATGTTATATTAGTGTTTTGAATATTAATCGAAAACGCGTTTGGTAACATTGTTGTGTTTTCTGATTTACGAAAACAGAAAATGCATAACACGTTTGGTAACGTCAATGCGTTTTAAGAAATTCGAAACCAAAACACTGAAAACACGTTTGGCAACTCCAATTGTTGCCAAAAAATTTTGAAACACAAAATAAAAACATTGTACCAGCCATTCAGACCATCAGGTATTGACATGCCTAGGTGATCATTTGACACTATCTGTGTTATAGTATCACACGTATATTATGGCAATGCCAGTGTTCTTCTCTGCCTCTAGTAGTCCTTGTTTATCACCAAGGAGGCCACTAAAGGCAGTGCCTCACACTTACTTGTGTTGTCATACATGCACTATGAGAGTTGCAAATGCAATCAAACTGTTTTCTATTAAGGGGCTTATATATTCAATGTTTCACAAGTCAAATCCGTGTATCGGTGCAGTGCTTAAGCCACGAATTACTAGTTTTGTAAATTCTAGTACTCATGAATCACCAATTCACCAGAGTTTAAAGTTGAAAAGCTTGTAAATACAATAACCAGAATGATCATGATCATGATCGAACAACCCTGAACTTGGAGCAGACTAGCTAGAATGAGAGTGGTAGATCATTTCTTGCTAAAATCAATCACATCCCTAATTACAATTCTAAATTTATTGCAATGCAGAACTTGAGGGTGCAGAAAGTCACAGAGCCATTCTGTCCCCTAACCTGCAAATATTTACAATGAAACAAACTTTTGTGGGAGACACAATTTCATTTTCCCACATGATCTCTTGACTGCCAAGAGATTTAAGTTAAAAGATACTAAACATGTGAATTCAGACAAATTAATATGAATCCACAAGAACCGAAAAATGAAAAAAAAAGGACTAAATTAAACTGATCAAAAGAACACAATTCCACTATAAATTATCATTCATACAATTAAGAGAAGAAGCTCCCACAAGAGTATCTGAAGAATTTGGTAACTTGCCCTTCTTAGACCGCAGCCAGATCTTGGAAACAGAGAAGCTCTAGCCTTTGGTCCTTCCACTGATCTTATTCCCCTTCACATCCCCATTAAGTGAACAATTCACATTGTCACTTCTCACTTTGGTAATCTTCACAATATCACCATTACTACCATTAACACGAGGCAAATCTAACTACATACTGAAACGAACCCATTGAGTAGCATCTTCTTGCATCCAAATTGCAGCTGCTGGTCTCCTCAATATCTCCACCTTCATTTAAGCTTCTGAATTTACCAAGTCTCACAAGAAGGACCCTCCTTGTTTCGCCAACATTTTCTTGCATAAATGCTGGCTTTTGATCCCGATAAAATTCATATGCATCCTCTCTGTCACTAGAAATTCCATTGAATTGCTCCCTAGTTTCACCAAGACTAGACAATGGAGGATTGTATGTGGGAAGGTTAAAGGTAGTAGTCCTGAGGCCCCCCACTACAAAGAGGGCATGTTGAGTTTGATAGCAGCCATGTATCTATACAATTGATATGAAAAGCATGGCTACACATTGGAAGCAATCTCAACATGTCTTGGTCTGAAAATTCACACAAACAAACAACACAATCAAATGGCTCTTTTGAACCCATGATGATATCATTGTGACAAAACACAGGGTGTCTTTGAAGAGTTTGAGACCCTGATGATGTCTCTGGGTGTCTATTGGATTGAGAGATGGCCTCTTTGTAAGGAATCTAACAAGAAGATGAAGAATACCAGAAATGAAAAAGATGACAAATAGAATTATTATAATCAATAGAATGACTGGGCTGATTCTGCTAACAGAGGGTGCTGATGGAGATGATGAGACTTTCTCAAAGTCAGAACTACCAAGAAGAGGATATGAGAGTGAAGGGAGAGGAGATAGAGGTGGGTGGACCAAAAATTCATCTTTTTGCTCAAGTTGGTATGTGATTCTACACATTTTTGGAGATTCATATGCTCAAAAGAACATATCTCTATTTAACACAGTTAGTTAGGGTATCATCAATAAAAAGAGAGTGGGTGTTGGATCAAAATATCCTCTTTTTTTCTCCAAAATGGAATAAATATCATCTTTGTAATCAATATTCTGCACACCCTCAAAGTGGCATGCTTTCTTGCTTTGAGATTGTTACAACACCAAAGTGATTAACAATCATCAATTTGTTCTTAGACTTTGGCTTTAAATGGTGACATTATGATGAAAACATATTTTTAAGTTTTGGCTTGAAAGATTCAGATGGAAAGTGAGTGATACAATGTGCAAGATATTTAAGAAAAGAAGATGACAAAAAGAGAATATAAAGTTGAGTAGTTAGAGGTGTTGCAGGTTACCTACATCTGTTCTATAGAATCACAGTGGGAAGTGAAACAAAAATATATATGCAAAAACAATTGTATATGGTTGATGATGATTGGGGGGTTCTTGTTTTGAAGTCTAGATTCTGTCCTAAGACAGGTGATTTTTGTTTTTTAATTGTTATTATATATATATATATAGTTACATCACACAAGATGGAAGGGGAAAGATGGGTAAGGCTAAAATTGGTTTTGAAGTTCAAGATGCTAGCGGAGACAAGGCCTCACATGCTTTTATTTCTTCTCATTTCTAACCAACAAATGGAAGGTAATCTCTACAAATTAAATCAATTTGATAAAAGCCTGAAAGAATTCAAGCATATACACGCAAGCGAAACTTGAAACATGTCAATAAATCGCTATATATATGTATGTATGCCTATATCAATATATAAATACAATCACATATATATGGATTATCAAGGATTCAATGAACAAAATCCAACAGATATTTTCAAGAAAATAGATGCCGATCATTCCGGGAAAGTTTAGGATTTCTTCTTGGAAAAAGATCCGGCGATTGGAATTGAGTGGATTTATGATATAGAGAAAATACCTGATTCGAATGGAGATGAGGCACATGAATCGACCTCACAAGGTCTTCGAGAACAAATTTGGTGCTCCAATACCTCATGCCTTCAAATCTCCAGAGAAGTTCGCTAGAGAGGATAGAAAATTTCGGGCCAAATGGATAAGGTGTTTTCAGAATAGATTTTGTATTTGATGCGGTTAGGGCATAAGTGTTTCCTCCGTTATAGTGAAAGTTATGGATTGGGCCAGAAAAATTACAAAACATAACAATATCACCGATCTGGTGATACAGGTGTTGGGCCAAATTGATGCTGTTTTTAAACTTTTAAAACCAAATCAATATTTGCCAAACATGTTTTGGGCCAAAATAATGAAAACATAACACAAAACCAATATCAAAACACTCCAACCAAACAGGCCCTTAGCTACTCAGTTTTTGTTTTTTGTATAAAGTGATTTAGGCCTCCCTTTTGAATACAACATTTAGGCAATTGTTGTGCCCTCTTTTTGGTGCTGCTTCATACTATATAGATATCAAAATAATTTAAAAACCGCTAATCAATAGTACTGTCATTGGATTTAAGTTCTGGTGGATTACATGTAAGAGATCTACACGGTAATTAGTTATGGTATTTAAACAAGGTTGACTGTGTAAAGATTGATGTTACCCATTCGAAAGAGGAATTAACATGAATAATCTCTCTCTCTCCACAACCACCTCCCCCCCGCGGCCAGGGGCCGCGCACAGAACGAGAAAAAAAAAAGAATCTATGTTTGTGTGTGTTTCTGAGAATCCCCAAAATTTAATCAAAGCATCTTCTCTCTCTTTCTCAAGATCTGCTTCAAGGTTGAAGGCTTGAAGCCCTAATTTTCTGAAGTTCCAAATTCTTATTGAAGGCATTCTCTCTTGTTCGTATGAAAATGAGGTTGACGGCATCATCATCAGCCACTGATGGACTCATGGAACTTGTAAAATTACGTATACAAACATGACTCTTGAACCAGCAGAATGTAGAAATACTTTGTGAGGATATCCTTAATAACCTAAGTGATGTTCTGTCAATTGATATTTAACGGGGTTTTTTGAATATTTTTTCCCCTTATTTGTCCTTCAAGGGCATTTAATACTATTACTAAATTGTTAAATACTTAAATGAACTGTTCTTTTAACGGCAAACAGAGGTGACGGGGTCTTTTTTTTTTGTTGGGGCGCAATTTATTTTATAAACAGCCCGTGGAAGTTTCTTGGGAAATTTAAACTTTGCTTCAGAATCAAGCATCATGAGTGCATAAATGCACTTGTAACTCATATGCATTCCCTTTGTCTCGCCACACGTACAGTTTATTATACGCTGTTATAGAACTGAAATCATTCAGTATCTTGTGTGAAGTTATCACATTCTATTATCTCTGCACTAATGACTTCGAAACACTAAATATGAGCACCTGAATCTTATGAAAAAAATCTTACAAACTCTACGCTCTAAATACTCAAATGGCAGTACAAGAACCTTAGTTTTTAATGTTAATATGTCAAGCCTATACATGAGGTCCAACGTTTTAATTCAATATTTGTTGCCCATAATTTTTCTGGCTAGTTCATTATGTAGTTTCCTTCTGTGCAATATCCATTCCATTGTCATCCTTTGATTTTTACACTGTTTTAACACTACTCGAGGTTTTCTTCTTTGTGCAGCTGTAGCTTGTACGGTGGATTCTACCTCCTTTGCTGTTCTTGCTCTTCTCCCTAAATCATCTAATGATATGGAGTCTAATGAAATCACATCACAGTATACAAATGGGGTAATTTTATTATTCAATCTGGAAGATCCGGTTCCTATGGCTACCTGGTCCGTAAGAAAGGTAATTTTATTGTAGAGTATATTTGTCTTACATATGAAATAATCCTTGAACTGATGAACATACAGAGGCCTTGGCACAGAGTTGTGGGATCTTAACTGCCATTATGATTCTTCTCCAACACCTTTAACATATAATATCAAAGGGCCTCTGGCCCAATGATGTATAACTTTCCTACCCTCAAAGAGGAGGGGAGGGGTTCGAGCCCCGGCATGGGCAGTTTGTGTGAGTACTTTACCTGATATATATATAAAATAAAATAATAATAAACACTTTAACATATAATGCAAAACCAATTAGTTGTGTGCAAATTAACTGCCCACCCATGTAGGATGTTCGGAAAGGAAGACTCGCAACAGAACTATTTTTGTCAATATTATTGCATAAAGTGTCTACTTTTAGACTCAATTTACTATTCTCATACTTGTCAGTTCCTATATTTACCATTTACCAAGCAATGGCCCCTTAAACTTTTGATATATGGAATTTAATCTTGTACAGTATCTTTCAAATTTGAGAGATTAGTTGATGCATGGAAAATTTAACTTAATTATATTAATAATTCTGTCTAATTTTTTAATTTATATTATAATTCTTATTCAACACCTTCAAGAGCCTTTTGTGGACAAATAAAGGTCCCTTACAAGTGGTGGTGTCATTCAAAATGTTCAGTTGCTCATAATATTGCTTGTACATTTGAAAAGAATATTGAAGCGATTTGCATTATGTTCCAACCCTCGTATGCTTGTATTGCAGGCAAAGGGAGGGGGACTTGCTTTTCTTCATACAAATGCAGTTTCCTTGGAGGAGAATATTTCGGATGAAAAACCAGCGCCAGTGTTGCTTGCATACATAAATAGTGATCATGAGTATGTTCTCTTTGACCCATATGGAGAACAAACACTTGAGCGGAATGTTACTCACAGGGCTAGCCTCGAGGAAACCGGTAAGTTTCTACTTCTTTCATCATGTTTATACCAATCTTTCTTAACTTTTGTCAAGTGTAGCTGCACATTTTCGTTGTCCCTGTTATTATTCCATTTCCTATCGAGCTATGATACACACAACAATTTGAACTGCTTTGGTGCATCTGGTTTATCACACTGAGGTCTCACTATAAGGCAGCGTCCAAAGATTGGTCTCATTATATCCATTTTAATGTTACCACCTATTTGTCTGACATTGTAATTGGAACAGTATCCATAATGCGACGGAATGGGTGTCGCAAGTGAGCTATAGTGCGCACACACATACATGTATAAATATATAACAGTAATATAAGATTCCTCATGAAAATGAGATGTTCTGTACCTCCTATCTAACCAGTTATACCTTTTTTATTTTATTACTAAAAATATATTTAGATTTTTAGAACTGTTGAGGATTCTTGGGGCAAGATCTTCAAACCATTTAGAAGTTGCAGGACGAATGAATCTTAGTATGTTCTGGAATAAAGGGCAGACGATTTTGTGTGTGATGCTCTATTTAATAATCGCTTGACAATTTTTTTAATGGGTGCATGTGTAACTGTACTGTTGCTTCCTAGCAAATGATTTTCCAATCAAAACTGTTGAGGATGATGGATTGCACAATCTTTCATGTGTGATTTTCTTACTTTTTTTATAGCAGGGCAATTTGGTTATGCCTCTGTTTACGGAGACTTACCAGAGTTCGACCTAAAGAGAAATCAGAGTCCATCAGTCCCATGGGTACCATCTGAAAAACCTTGGGAGACCATCTTCAGTGGATCATCTCATAATCTTCCTCCTCTCACCAAGTTGTGTACAGCATTTTTGGAGTCATTGCTAGAAAAGAGAAGTGCTGAACTGCAGTAACTCTACAATAGAACCAGAGTTAAATTAATTCTTGTCGGTTTAAGCACTTGGAATCTACCGTTTCAGTCCACTTTGGATTTTCCATTTGTGTCTCCTATCAATTCAGTTCGACTTAGATAGGGAGAAGCAACAGCAACCTGTTCGGCGCATATTCAGTTCAAAAGAAGCTGTATTGTTGATATTGAAGTATGTTGCCATGAAATTGGATGCTGCGGGTAGACGATGTAGTTTGGAACTAGTGTGCAAATTGACAGGAACTGAAGAAAACTCTCTTGAAGTCCCAAGCATGGAGGAAAATTATTTGAGGGGCCTCAAGTGGTTGAAGAAGAGAATTTTGTTCTGTCTTAAAGCAAGCCAGGTTGGTGAGCTTCAAAAATTTTGGTATTGTAACCATTCATTGTTTCGAACTTCTAAATTTGTGAGGTTAGGCCATTTGGGAAGTACCTGTTTTAACTGTTTTCGGTAGTCACTAAATTTGTAATACAGATTGGTAAGTTATTTTTGAGTTCCAAGTCAATGATACTTTGACTCAGAGCGGATCTTAATGTTTGTTTTTGTAATCTCTCGTAACGAGGAAACATTCCAACCAGTAAAAAGTTCTCATATCATGGCTTAGCAAAGCTCACAATGTTCCCTCTCTGAAGTTTGATTTTTTCATGTTGTAAGTTGAAAAGAGGAGCATCATGTCCATCCATAAGTTCGGTGCATTAACTTGAAAAGCCCCATCCTAATTTACTCAACTACCTTGAAGAATTATACTGTAATTATATGGATCTCCTGCTCACCTATTAGGAATCCTAGTCAAAGAGAGTGACTGAGGTTTTACGTTTTTGTTCTCGATGGTTATTATATTATTTTAGGAAAATTGATTGTGGGGGGCCAAAAATGAGCAATACCATAACAGTTTAGTTTTGCGTGGACCCCACCATGTGTGGGTGATGGGCTCTGTTTTTATTTTTTTGCTTTTATTTTAGTTAAAAAATAAAGTTAAAAAGTCAAAATACAGGTGAGTAATTTTTATATGATAAGAAAAAGTCTAATTATGCTAAGCCACGAGGTAGGTGTTTGTAGTTTATCCAGTGACATCAGATAATAATCCAAAAACGAATAAAAAATTCCATGTATGCAGTTGATTAATTCTTCTAATGTCATATAACAAGCAAGATGCAATCACCATAAGAGTTTAAATATGAGTCTATGACTTTACGAAGAGAAAAATTATTAATTAGTGAACCATTCTTCATCGCCTGAGGCTCTAACAACAAGTGAGAGCGAGGCAAATCAAAATGAAAATGCAATTAGACTTGATTGCTTATGAGTTGTGATTTAAAATAAGTTTTGTTTCAATTTCTAGCTATGATTTAAAACAACCAGTAGGCGATTTCGATAAATAAATAATAAAATAAAATAAAAAGATCCTACGCGCGTCAATGGCGAGTGAGATTCATCATTCCCTAACATCTGGATAACGAGCGAGCCTGTGGACGGGACTGGACTAGAATTAAGGAGCCTAAAAGTCCCTCTAAAATACTGAACAGATTTATTTTAGAAAACAGGATATTATATATATATATATATATATGAAACCATAATACAGTAGTAGATAGAGAGATTATTGCTTGCTCAAAGACACCAGCTCCCTGCTCTGCTTGAAAGTGAAGAAGAAAATAGTGAAACCCAGTGTATGTTCTTCATCTTCCCTCTCTTTCTCTTTTCAGTTTATTGATTAATTCATTCTCTTTTGAGTGGAAGATTTGTTCATACTAAAATTGAGTGTTATTTTATTTATTTTTTTTGTTTCGAATTATATTATCGCATCTAGTGCTTGTTCAACCAATTTAGTGGAGACCCAGAATCTTGGATTTTGTTTTATCATGTTATGCTAAAGAACATGAGCTCGAAACTCTTGTATCATACAAAACATTCCTATATGTACATATAGTTACTGTACCCTTGTCTATTCAAGTTCCTTGAATTCATGGCTGCCCTACTGAATTCAGTGCCTCCTATAACAAACTCATGTTCAGAAAATGCAAGAAAATCTTGTGGGTTCTTTTCCCACATACCAAATCTTCATTCTTTTTCACTCAACAAGGGTTTTTCTAGAGTTTTGGCATCTACCCAGATGACCATATCTCCAAAGGACACTATATTCACACTACCCAACTGGAGGTCTGCCAAGAATGACCCTAGAACCAAGGATCTCAGACTCAATGATGCATTTCTGTATTTGGAATATATGGTGGGAAAGGGCCATAGGCCTGATGTGTCACATGCAACTCAGCTGTTATATGATCTTTGTAAGCTGAATAAACTCCGGAAAGCGACTAGAGTCATGGAAATGATGGTTAGTTCCGGTAGCATACCTGATGCTGCTTCTTATACTTTCTTGGTGAACCATTTGTGTAAAAGGGGGAATGTTGGGCATGCAATGCAATTGGTTGAGAAAATGGAAGAATTTGGATACCAAACCAATACTGTTACTTATAATTCTCTTGTTAAGGGGCTTTGTATGCGCGGAAACTTGAACCAGAGCTTACAGTTCTTGGAAAGATTGATGCAGAAAGGGCTGGTTCCGAATGTGTTCACCTACTCGTTCTTGCTAGAAGCTGCTTATAAAGAAAGGGGGGTAAATGAAGCGATGAGGCTATTGGATGAGATAATGGCCAAAGGTGGGAAGCCAAATTTGGTTAGCTACAATGTTTTGTTAACCGGATTGTGCAAGGAAGGTAGAATTGATGAGGCCATCCGGTTCTTTAGGAATTTGCCAACAAAAGGGTTTGATCCAAATGTTGTGAGCTATAATATTTTGTTGAGGAGCTTGTGTTATGAAGGACGCTGGGAAGAGGCAAATGAGCTTCTTTCCGAAATGGTAGGTGAAAGTCGTTCTCCATCCATGGTTACCTACAATATATTAATTGGATCACTCGCACATCATGGCCAAACTGATCAAGCATTTGAGGTGCTGGATGAAATGTGGAAGGGAGAGTTCAAGCCCACTGCTGCAACCTACAACCCAATTATTGCTCATCTCTGCAAAGAGAAGAAGGTAGATGCTGTTGTTAAGTGTCTTGACCAAATGATTTACCGGCACTGTCATCCTAACGAGGGAACATATAATGCCATTGCTGTGCTTTGCCAGGAGGGGAAAGTGCAAGAAGCTTTCTCCATAATACAAAGTTTGAGTAATAAACAGAACTCCTCGATGCACGACTTTTACAAAGGCGTGATTTCAAGCTTGTGTAGGAAAGGGAACACATTTCCGGCATTTCAGCTATTATATGAAATGACCAAGTATGGATTTACTCCCGACTCATATACCTATTCTTCTTTGATCAGAGGGTTGTGTATGGAAGGAATGTTGTCTGGGGCCATGAAAATTTTCAGGATAATGGAAGAAAATAACTACAGGCCTGATCTTGATAATTTTAATGCACTTATACTTGGGTTTTGCAAGTCTCGAAGAACAGATTTGTCCTTGGAGGTCTTTGAGATGATGATTGATAAGGGACATGTGCCTAATGAGACAACTTATACCATCATAGTAGAAGGGATTTTCCACCAAGAAGAAAAAGAGCTGGCAGCAGTAGTTTTGAAGGAGTTGCAATCGAAACAAGTCATGAGTCGGAATACAGTGGAAAGGATTGTTATGCAATACGACGTTGAAGGGTTATCAGTATAAAAACTTTTTGAAATAAAAAGAAACACAACTTGAACATAGAGAAACCAAATAGGACCACAGATTGGTGATTCATACGAATTACATCATTGGGAGCATGATTTTGGCTTATGAGATTGAGAGCTTGGTCCAGTTATGATTCTGTGGAGTACAAATGGAGGATTCGGGGATATTCAACATTCTGAAGATGGCAAAAGGACAAGTTCAAATTTTGTGATGTTGGGTAAGTTCTTTTTATGTTGTTCTCAAAAAATGTTACTTTATAGTTTCTAGAATTAAAATTTGTTGGTTGTGTAAAGGACTCATTTTTTGTTTTACATTGGACCAGGTTCATTCTCGTGGTAAAGTGGAATCTTTTTGTTGCTCATGCTCATCTTTGGAATCATTAAACACAAATTACTCTCGGTTTCCTACTTCATGTTGTTTAATTGTATTGTGGTTAGTTTTATTTTATCTTGATGTTACAAGTTTGATCTTTCACTGGAAATTCAAAAAGAAGGTTCAAAGACAGGTTACAGCAGTCTATATTTGGCATCATTTTTGCTAGCACTGGAAGATCATAACTATTCCAGTTGAAGTATTGAAGAGATTAAACAAGAATATGTACTTGTTTGTTTCTCCACATATTTCCTTTTTCTATTTTACCTTTAATGCTTTGAATTTGATCTTCTTTCATTTATAGTGGCTGCTCTTAGAGTGAAACAACTTTTCCTACTTATGGAATAAAAAGCCAAGGTTAAAAAAACAAGGGTTGGCTATTGCTTCATATCTCTAAAATGATGCTTTGAAATCATTCCAGTCACAGGTGAACCCAGAGTGAGCGCTTCCCATATTTGGTCATTGCTCCATAGACCTAACACTATTGCATTTACAATTATATGACTCCAACCATCATAAAATCGTGTGCTCCAAATAGCACAGCTATATTTTCTTGAGTGATCATATTGAAGAAGATCCATGCAATAAGCTGCCGGATTTGCCCTGCTTCTGGCTAGAAAGGTACTTTGGCTGGAGAAATAACGGTCTCAGAACATGCATATCGTGAACATGTTACGGCGATGACAAGAATCAGGTTTGACATTGTACTAAGAAGTACAAAAGAATGAGAATGTCTTAAAGATCAACATGGATTCCATAGAGACGGAAAATTGAAAAAGCTGCTCGGCATAGCGTTCCAAAAACATAAATATAAACAGAACATAAATGTATCACTACATAGCAAAACATAAATAACACCAACAACAGAAACTCTGTAGGATTACAAGTACCCATCAGTTTCTTAAAAACGAGAATTCCTTGCACCGAATCACAGAAAACCAATTCACCAAACCACAAAAAACCTACTAATCAGTTAACAGCTCTACCACTAAGCTTGCTAGTGAGGAACAATGGAACGGGAGATCAATTCCGTGACCAACATAAGCTCAAAGATTGATAACCTAGACAGAATTCAAATCCACTAGGAATGACAAAATCAATATGCAAACATTTCTAGAAGCTAGAGGTTGGATCTTCTTTGCTGCTGTTAATTCTAAATGCTTCTATTATTCATAGACAAACACGCCAACCGAATAACCGGAACCTACCACACCAGTACTTCACTCAAAAGCTAGACCAGATAAAAGTAGAGAAAATATAACATGTTACATCACAATGCTTCTGTAAGATGACTTCCCACTACTTGCAGGCATTTAATGAGATATCTCTCTTGAAGGTCTCTCAACTCCCCCACCCAACCAAACCATGAGATCTTTCTCTTAAAAGTCTTTCAACTCCCACCCAACAAACCCCAACCAAATCATGTTGCAACACCGCACAAAAAAACTGATAGAGCTAACTCTTCCCTTCAGGAGGAAAACTCTCCACGAAATGACAGTAATCAAATACAAATCAATACCCTGCAATAACCTTCTTGACAATGCCATACTCTTTCAAGCCCCTTGGCATTTTAATCTAAGTTTTTCCAGAACCTAAGTATAACCATCTGAGATCTCATAAAAGGTTACCAAAACATAATAGAATATATTTTATCTGGGCCATATTGGGCTTTTCAAATAAAAAAAATAGCAGCAAAAACAATGCACTCAGAAGCAGAAATATATCCATAATGATCAAACCATGCATTAACCAATAGAAAATCCACTCAGTTTTCAAATTAGAGGACATATGTCTAACATGAAATTCAAAGGCCCTTAAGATTCATATAAGAAGAGACAAAAAGCTTAATTGTACTACAATAACCAAAACTATAATTTGTAGACAATCGGTAGACAATATGATTAAAATCCCCCTTCAAGGTTACCACCACTCATCACAACTGCCACAAATCTCATTACAGCAGCTGATTAAGATGAAGGCCTATGAGAGGAAAACATCTTCTTGTCCCCGTGCTTAACCTACTTGGATCTTTGTCTCATCTTTCGGCGCTTCCTCTTGAGCCTCCTCATGCGCTTCTTCTTCCACTGTAGAAAGCATAAAACAACCATTACATTAGAGATAAAAACAACAAATTGAGAAGATTCAATCTTATCTATCGAGATTTGAGAATCTCTCACTCAAACTACAACACTTTGAATATAGTTAACATGTAGAAGAGTTAAACCTCTACACATTTTTTCTTTTTATATATTGGGATATAGGCCACAAACAACAGCAAAACAATTATGCAGTATTTGAATTTAAGGATTTGAAATGAGTAGACATGGATTCAATAATTTATGAAAAATACCTCATATTTAAATTTAACAACTTAGTAGATTTCAACAAAATGCATGAGAGGATTTAAGAGCTTTATGAAATAAAAAGGAGAACCGGTTTGATCATCTTCATCCTTGCCTTTGTCCCGTACAAAGGGGGTCGACCACATGGATTCTCATCTTCCACTCTTTTCTATCATAAACCATATCTCCTACTAAATTTAATTTTTTTAAATCATTTCTGGTTAGCCAACCTCTTTATCTCCTACCTTCTATGTAAATCAATCAACCTCACAAAATGATGATGAAATAAAAAGGCGAACAAAGTGCTTTAAAATGAATCTCAAGAAGAGCTGGTTACAAAAGTAGAATAATAAGATTATATAATCCTACCTCTACTGCACCTCACCCTTAGGTTTCCAAATCATCCCAGCACTAAATCATTCTATATATATTCAGTTATTTGGACCCCAAATCAGTTCATTTCATCAAAATTTAAATGTAAATTATTGCATTTATTCCAGGTAGGAAAAAAATATTATTTTAGGAATTAGATTCCATACAGTTCGATTATAGCTTCGACACACTCACTCGCCATTCAAATGAAGCAATAAATAGTGTACAACAAACCATATCACTGAACCACATACAAATGTGCAAAGACATTACCAAATTTAATCTTCACAATAATGAATAATAAAATCCATAAACAAATTAATTCAAGATGGCAATCCCAAGTCCCAACCAAAGCATAAAACTTAAACTGGCAAGTATCTCTAATCAGTCGTACCAGGTTTTCTGCAACTTTCTTTCGCTACAGTTCATTTTCTTACCATCGTTTCCAAACGATGTATACGAATATATTTTATACATATGATTACAATCAATTAAAAGAAACAGACTAAGAAGAAAAGAAGAACATACCTTAGCTCTCATCTTGGTTCAAGTTCTTTTTTCCTTTTTATGTGACTTTCTGCGTATGAAATCCAACAGACAAACCCAGATCTCTCACTTGGTCGAGGAGGAGAGGTCTTATTGTTTTCTTGTATTTATAGAGATAGGGTTTCGGAACTTGAAAACCCTAATTTGTGTGGGCCTGGGCTTTCTATATTTCGCATCCTTAAGAAATGTACGGATCTGAGTCTTCAAACTTCAGCCGGGCCTCCTTTTGCAATTTTTGATAAAACCCAATCCAAATTTCATTTGAAAAATAAGCAACTTAGGGCGTTTTCTAACCTTTTATGTTTAATGTTTATAAAAAATAAATTTTTAGGAAAAACATGTTTAATAATTTTTGTTTTGTTTATAAATTATCAAAAGCTTTCAAATTCTAAATATCAAAATGATATTTTAGTGTTTATGTTTATTCCAAAAAATAAAAATAAAAAACTTTTTTTTAATATAAAATGGTGATTATATTATTTTAATTAAAAATTGAAACTAAAAAGTTAAAAAATGAAAAGAAATTTTTTTTATAAAAGAATATTGTTTGATGCAACGATAAAAATATTATAATTATCAAGTGTAGACAGAATTAAAGAATATCAATTGCCTGGAGAAAAAAATATATTGAGTACAATATGAATAATTACTAAAATATTTGATAATAATAAATAGTTACTTAGGGGTACTAGTGCTAAAATAAAAAATAAAACCTTATTTGAGGGGGGGAAAAAGAAGTCTCAACTGTCTCCTTGTCAAAGAAACAAAAATGGTATTTTGTACTCATATCATTCATTCATTTTCATTGTTGAAAGAAAATAGAAATCAAAAAAATGAAAAATAAAGTATTAGCAGAAGAAGTTCAAGAGTAAGAGTATGCCCTCCAAATCCCTCTTCTTGCTCCATACAAATTGAAAATTTTTAACTTTTTTATAATTATATATATATTTCTTGTTGGTAAGGGGTGCACACAGAACCAATGAAATCGGAATCGTAAAGAATCGTAACTAAACCGAACCGAACTGTTGGAAACGATTACGGTTCTCCTAAGAATCGTAAGGAACTGAACCATATGCACCCTTACTTATTGGGACCTTCTGCATTGTGGGTCATTCTAGTTTTATAATATAATTTGTAATGTGTAAATATATATGTAACCCAATAGTATTGGTTTCTTTTTTATGTATATTTCTTGCTTTGTTATTGCTATATAAATTTGTTATAGCATGAACTTGAGTTTTTATTGATTTTTTTTATAAAAAAAATAATAATTTAAGGTTAACAAATATGTATTTCTATTTATGATTTTTAAAATAAGCCAAACGTTTTTTCATTATCAAACAATACTCATGTTTATGGATAAACAAAATCAAATAAACAAAATCGTAATATAAACACTGTTTATATAAACACTTAAACAATAAACGCTAGACATAAATGGTTAGCAAATGGACCCTTAAAAATCTAAAAACGAATCAAATGTTATAATAGTAAATGATTACTAAAGCATACACTCACGGGATATAATAGGGGTATGTGGTTGTAATTTAAGAAGGAAGATAGGGTAAGAAAATTGATATATATTATTGTAAACATAATAGTAAGAGAGAGAAAGAGAAAGAGAAAGAGAAGAGAGGGAATTATAATAGTGAGAGAGAGAAGTTGTTGTTTAAAGGATATTTATATATATAATACGTACGGCCACTGTCGTATTTATAGGCAAACATTTGGAGGCAAAACAAGTGGGAGAGAGGCAGTTCCTTTGGATAGAGGAAAATAAATGTGGGGGGACCCCACCATATACTTCTACAGCACCCCCCTTGAGGTCACTATACTTCATAAAGGAAAAGGTATTTGCATATATTATAATTGTCTTGTTAAAACTTTATCATGAAAATTCAGTGGGATAAAACTTGATCGAAGGAAAAAGAGTACAGTATGCTAATACTTTTTCAATCAATTTCTCCCCCTCATCAGTATGAAAAATCTTTTAGTCTACACATTCTAATGTTGTGTACCAACTTCTTAAATGTTGTAGTTGATAGAATCTTGGTAAATAAGTCAACTAAATTATCACATGAACGTATTTGTTAAATATCAATATCATCACTTTTCTGAAACTAGTGAGTATAAAATAACTTTGGTAAGATTTGCTTGATTCTATCTCCTTTAATATAGCTTCCTTTAATTTGTTGGGACATGATCTTCCTATAATATCCGGCATTATCATGATGAAGTGTCTTGATTGGATTATGCTCGTAAACGAATTGTTTGGGTCAAGAGTCTAGCAAATGCAACATTGCGAGTAGAAAGTAAGCATACATGAGACCATCATGTTGAGGCATCAATTAAGACCATAAAATAACAAAAATGGTCCACATGATGGGTGAATTAGCCCACATATATCCTCATGAATTTTTTTGTAAAAAATCAAAGAATTCAACAATGACTTTTGAAAGAGATGACCTCACAATTAATTTTTCTTATGAGCGTGTAGTACATGTATAATCAATTGCCAAAAGAATTTTGATCAGCGTTGAATGTTACGCATTCTAGCATCTTAATTTACATATTTTATTCTCTTAGTGATAGTTTATATGTGATTTTACTCTGTTTTTGTGTTTTCTGTCTTTTTCAGGGCTAATGATTATTTCAGATAAAACCATGATTTTTGACTTTTAAAGATGATATCCAAGAAAGTTATATGAAGCCCACATCTAATGGGTCCATTCAATTCCATATTTCAACTCAAAACAGCCAAATAAAGTGGTCCAAGTGAATTACAACTGCTTAAGGAGGTTACGGGCCTGAAGCCCAAATTTGCACTTAATCCAGTTTTAATCCCGTTTTGGAAATTTGACCTAAAGTCTTATTTTTGAGCATCAATTCGACTTAATTCTAACATAAGTTGAACGAAATTCGATTCTGGACATTTTTATATTTCATAAAAAATTCGTGAATCGGACTTCTACTGGGTCAAAACTTGGGCCGAATGTCAGCAAAAAAATATACTTATTTAGGATTGCGGAAAAACCCTAATTATCTCCTAATTGGATTAGGACTTTATCTCCTAATTGGATTAAGACTTTATGTATTCTCTTCGGGTATAAAGAGGTGAATTGGAGGCTGTTTTGGAGGAGAAAAGAAGTAGAGGCCAGGGCAGAGAAGACAGAGACAATCCGAATTTTATTTATTCATTATGTATTTTATTTTGTTATCTTCTTCTTCTACTATGTGTAACTAAACTCCTTAACTAGGGTTGAGGAGGAAACCTCCATTAATGAAGTGAAGTTCTTTTGTTCATTAATTGATTCCCATGTGTATGATTTAAATTCTTATGATTTTCGCTTCTTGTGATTAATTATTTTATAATTCTTTCGCCATCTATATCATGTATATGTGGTAGTTAGAAAATAGTATAATTAATCTAAGCTTGGGTTTGTATTTCTTAAAAGTGATAATCTTTGATCTTATGTTTTTCATTAAATTGGATACATAGGATGCTTAGAATTTTACACTAATAAAGCGAATGAAAATCTACCTTTTTAATATATTTTTCATAATGCTTTATTATTAAATCTTGAGTAAGCAATAGATTGATTTCTTGATTGCTACTCCAAATTTGAGAATTAATAAATGAATATTAGAAGTTTCATGGATTTAATGGTGGTGGAATCCAACACCTTAGTTATTTTCTCTATTTGATTTCAATTGTGTTATTTTATTTGTTTGTTAGTTTAATCATTCAAATTAATCAACTTTTGTTTAAACTAGATTAGTTTTAAATTGATTTGAATTTATATTAGTTTTTCTTCTCAAAGCATTCCCTTGAGTTCGACCTCGTTCTTGCCGATCTATACTTCAATAGATTCGTACACTTGCGAGTTATTTAACAATTTTAAAACAACATCAAGTTTTATGATTCTTTAATGGATGTCCATTTGAATTTTCAATAATTCGACACATCATTGTTGACTCAAGATGACCATGGCGATTATATCATAATATAATTTTTTTTAGGTCAGAGCACTTCTGGTGCATCACTACATATGATTCGATTGCTCTTATATTCATAAAATATAACTCATAAGAGAAAGTAAAGAGTTTTTCTAAAACATATTTCTAGTATGAAATAATTGATGTAATGCATAGATATTCAACACAACCTTTATTTATGTTTCAATATGATATCCGTTATGACGTATATCTTTAAAACTCAACAGATTTCTTTTGGATCTGGTTGAGTAAAGAGTATCATCAATATGTAATTGTGTTCTACATGGTAGCAAAATGTTAGCATTTCTAGAACCATCAATCAGGTTTATGTAACCTAATATGATATTGACATTAGCTTCTAATAATGTTATATGGAAAAAATATTTTATATCTATAAGGATAATTATGTGTTGTGACATTATCTACCAAACATATATCTTCACCATTTATTTTGGGTGTGTGCGACGTATTGATCAAATCTATTTTCTAAAAAGAAACAAATTTTATTACATTAATAAAATCGTAAATACAAATAAAATTGGTAATAACACACTAAAAGAAAATAACACACTAGTGAAAATAAAAGAAAATAATATTTAATTGATGTGGACATTTTTATCATTATTCTACTGATTATTGTTTTCAGGGAGGTATTCATAGAAATCTGAATTATCAAGGTGATTGATAGTCATTGGCTCATAATTCTCGATATCATTTATTTCAATCTCCTTTTTCCTTTAAGTAAGGCTTGATATTGCTCAACGAAATGCTTGAATGTTCGATAGGTATGTAACTAATGCCCATTCATTACACATAGAAAGCAAGCATTTTCATATTGTTTGGATGGTGCATTTCGCACACCTTTCAATTCTTCTTGTTTGGCCCCACTTGCATTTCTTTCATGATATTATGGTATGTAGTTTCTACTAGAAAACTCAAATGAATGATAACCATCATAATTATTATTTTTACCATGGCCACGACTATGACCACGTCTGTGGTGATCCTTGTGGGCAGGTGCGAGACGTACTGGGCGAACTACCACATTAGCAGGTTACATGGTGCTTAATCCCACATTGCCTTGGTGTGGAGAAGGGAATGTGTTTATATGTAGTGTGTTCTCTCCAAATGGTACGAGGACTTTTGGGGTAAAACCCAAGAGCAAAACCGTGCGAATTAGGCCTAAAGCGGACAATATCATACTGTGTGTTGGAGTGGGTTGTTACAGATTGTATCAGGGCCGGACTTAGCCAGAAGTGTGCCGATGGGGACGTCGGGCCTCTTAGGGGGGTAGATTGTGGTGACCTTTGTGTGCGGGTGCGAGAGACACTGGGCAATCTACTACACTAGTAGTCTATAGGGTGCTCAATCTCACATTGCTTGGGCGTGGAGAAGGAGATGTGCTTATATGTAGTGTGTTATCTCCAAATGGTATGAGCCATTTTGGGGCAAAATTCAAGAGTAAAACCATGCAGGCTGGGCCCAAAGCAGACAATATCTTACCATCAGGTGGAGTGGGCTGTTACAAATAGTATCAGAGTTGGAAGTGTGCTGCGAGGATATTAGGCCTCCTAGGGGGTGGATTGTGGCGACCTTTGTGGGTAGGTGTGATGTGGGCAGGTGCGAGAGACACTGAGCGAGCTACCACCTTGGTATGCTACAAGGTGCTCAATCCCATATCGTCTGTGTGTAGAGAAGGGGATGTGCTTATATGTAGTGTGTTTTCTCTAACTAGTATGAAGTCTTTTGGGGGCAAAACCTAAGAGCAAGATCATGCGGGTTTAGGCCCAAGGTGGATAATATCATACCATCCAGTGGAGAGGGTCGTTAAAAATGGTATCAGAGCCAGACCCAGCTGAAAGTGTGCCGACGGGGACGTTTGGTCTCTTAGAGGGGTAGACTGTGGTGACCTTTATAGGCGGGTGTGATGTGGGCGGGTGTGAGAGACATTGGGCAAGCTACCACATTGGCAGGCTACACGGTGCTCAATCTTACATTACTTAGGTGTGGATAAGGGGATGTACTTATATATAGTGTGCTCTCTCTAAATGGTATGAGGTCTTTTGGGGTAAAACTCAAGAACAAAAATCGTGCGGACTTAGGCCCAAAGCGGACAATATCATACCATCAAGTGGAGCGGTCCGTTACAATGTTCATACCCACGATCATGACCATTAAATGATGTCGCGTGTGTTTTAGTTAATGAAGTTGATCCGGTCGGACGAGATTGGTGGTTTTCCAATAATAGCTCATTATTTTGTTCAACCACTAACAAGTAAGATATTAACTCAAAATATCTTGTAAAGTGTATCTTTCAATACTGTTACTGGAGAAGCAAGTTCGAGAGATGAAATGTGGTAAATGATTTTTCTAACATATCCACATCAGTTTTTGGCTCTTCACATAAGTTTATTTGAGAGTTGATTCGAAATAAGACTAAATTATATTCTATTACAGATTTATAATCAAACAACTTTAGTTTTGACCAGTTGTCTCAAGCTCTTTGAAGGATTATAGTTTTTTTATGTTCGAACCTGTCCTTCAAAATTTTTCATAATCTGAACGAGTCTTTTATTATAAGATATTCAGATTTTAAATCCTCATGTATGTGATGACAAATGAAAATCATTGTTACTAAACGTTCTTGCATAAATGTTTTATTTCCTTCTTTAATTGTCTCTTTCAAATTTTTAGCATTTAAATGGATCTTAGCATTGAGAGTCCATGATAGATAGTTTTTGCCCGAAATATCAAGGGCAATAAAGTTAAGCTTTGTAATATTTGACATTTTCATAATACTATAAATTGAAAGAGAAACATAGTTAGAATTTTATATGCAAGTATAGTATATTGACAAACACATTAAAAACTATATCTATTTCATATTCAATAAAATATAAATTTGAATAGCATAAACATGCCACTTCTCAATCGAGAAGGACTTTATATATATATATATATATATATTAAAATGATATAAGCATAAATCAGGAAAAACTTTGTCATGTTAAGTTAAAATTAATATAGGCATGTCACTTCTCCAATCGAGAAGAACTTTATATATATATATATATATACACACACACACACACACACATACGACAATAGTCGTATTTATAGGCAAACATCTGGAGGCAAGACAAGTGAGAGAGAGGTGATTCCTTTGGATGGAGGAGAATAAAGATGGGGGTAGACCCCACCATCTACTTTTACAGTATTATATATATATATTCAATTTACAATTACTACTTAAAATTTCAACGTTTAAAATTCAATTGAAAATTTTTTTGATACTTAATTTTCAGTTTATCAAACAATACCTTAAAATTTTGTAGTTGGTGAATCAGAAAACAAGATGAATTTAACAAAAGTGATGTTGCAAATCGTTTGGCTGAACCAAACAAGATGGTAAACTAAATATATTGGAATATATGTATAACAATTAATTGTCATATCCGAATTTCCCAAACGTCCCCTAAAACTCACAACCGAACATAACCAACTTTAATTAGCATGTTAGGGGATCCACAACAGCTTGGCCAAAGTAGCTTTTCTAGATTCAAATTATGGCCAGCCACCTCAGCATTTTAGCCAGTCACATCACCATGTGAAGATCTCTAAATTTTAGCTCCACAATAGCTTTTTCAAATTTTCACTATCCACACAATTAAATTAATCTAAATATTATACATAAATATACATATATTAAAGCTTTTTTTTTATACCTTTTTAACATGAAAAATTCATAATTTTTTCGTCTTAAGTCGAAATATAGCCCAAGTGTGGTAATTATACTATAACTCTCAAAATTCTCTTTCTAACATAAATGATTTCATCAAAAAATTCAATTTGTAATCAAAGTTATTAAATTTTAAGGAAATGACACACACACATATATATATATACATGCACAAAGCATGTGGAGACAAAAAAAATAATAATAATAAATTTAAGGCTTTGACTAAACAATTGGCCAAATTCGGCAAAGCATGAGCTCCATACTTTTGACCATGTCATTTGGGAGCCCATTTTGTGATTTGCTTGGCCTATGGCCTTACATGATATATCAGCATAAGGCCTCCCTAACTTCAATACCCTTTTTTTTTCCTTCACCATTAATCTTACCTACCTCTGTCACTCTCTCATAATCCACTCATCTCGACACTCAATTCACACAACCATGGCTTCCTCGAGCAGTTACATTTACATTTTTGTTGTTGCATCTCTCTCCATTGCTAGCCGTGATGTGTGTCAAGGTGCTAGTCATCTGTTGGTGGCCTCGCCAAATTTGCAGCCACTGGCAACAACCCTTGCCACCATGCAGGCTACATCATCTCCGCCTAGCTTCCCATTAGTGCCACGGTTGCCTTCTGGGAACATCCCAATCATTCCTTTCTTACCTTCAAAGAAGTAGACTATTTGGTGGATAAAGCTATCCTTATGGTAGTTGCAGACTTGCAGTACTAGTATTTTTGCTTGAGAACAGTTTGTGCTCTAAATTTCAGGTTGGGTCCTAATTTGGTTGCCAGTAATTTGCTGCTGTTATGCACGTAGGTGTGTTCTATATGTATTATTTTGTGAGGGCCTGATAATATAAAATCATAAAAGCAAATTAACACCGTGGGAGTCATTATGAATTTATGACTCAAACTATCATTTAGCTAGTATATTTTGAAATAACCATTGAAATCTTACATCAAAGTGGCTGTAGTTTAGTGGTTAGAATTCCACGTTGTGGTCGTGGAGACCTGGGCTCGAATCCCAGCAGCCACATTTTAACGTCTTCCTAGTCTCAGCTTTACAATGAGCCCAATTCAAGCCCAATTGACTTTTACAAATTGATTAATGTGTTGGGTCGGGCTCACATCTTAATGTTGGATGAGCTCAACTTAAGCCCAAATCACTTTTACAAATTAATTAATAATTAATGTGTTGGGTCGGAAAAAGCTCAAAAACAACATTATGATAGTTTTTTCTTTTTCAATTTTCCTATAATTTTTTGTTACTACATTTCGAAATAAGCGTGGAGAAGAGTACCTATATTTTTCATCATATTCTGTAACTTCGGATAATGATAGATTACTACTTTACAATTTTGAAAAGTTCTCTTTATTTAGACAATTTAAACCTTAAAGAGAATTAGGTATTCTCTCTTTTTAACAATAACGTGGTGTCAACTATTATATCCGAAAGAGGAACATTTTACCTATTTATTCTTAACAGAGTTATGAGTTTTGACACACATGCAGCCAGTTAAATAAAATTGATTGGCCTATCCAACAATTTCAGCTACACTTCTGCATGTTTGATGGTTTGAGAGAGCGAAAGAAAAAAAAATATGAGAGATGAGTTATGTCTTTTAAAGTATCTTATTCATCAAATTGACTATTTGGAGCATAAATTGAAAAGCCTCTGCAATTTTTTTTTTTCACACTTTTCTAGTATTTCTACAAAGTTCAATATCATGATTAGTGGATGGAAATAAAATTTAGCTTGTGTATAGAATCTCACTTCCAGGTATTTTGCATGTTAGCATATGTATATAAAAACATACATACATACAAATAATATGCATATATACATACATATCTAAAACGTCTATATATATACACATATCTGCTAATAATCGAATTTGTAACACATGTATGTTTGTGCGTTTTCTGTTTTCAAAATCTAAATAACAAATACACATTACTAAATATGTTTTCTTTTTTTAAAATTATTAACTACTTGAACATTACTTATTCTTTCGAACATGGAAGGGGGCTGGTGGGCCACGACACTGTTTGGGGGAGTTACTATGATAATTAATATGAATACAAACAATTCTAACATTTGGGTCGTTGCCAAAGAATTTTTTGAATTAGAACTCTCTATCACGGCTCATTTTCATTGGTTAGGGTCTTAGGGAGAGGTTGGCGAATTTACAGTGGTGGTTAATTTTGTATGGAAATATGTGGTTGGAGAATGAGATGCACCAAGCATAACACACAGAATGGGCCGAATTTTGGAAATTGGATTTGAGCACAATTGGGATTCAATCCATCATTCAATGAGCTTGAGGTTTTTAAGCAAATCTGAGCCCATCCCAGCCAGGTCGATTCACGAAAACGTGAAAAATCCGGTCTCACCCCGAAGCACTGAAATAAAACACATTCAGCAGTGGTCGTCGGTGAGAGAAGATCGTCCATGGCCGGCGAGCGGAAGTACTCGTGCCAGACTGCGAAAGAAACCCTAGAATGGATTCACGCAATCATCGACTTCCTCAGACCTTACACCTCCTTCTTACAAGCTCATGTCGTCAATTTCTTTAAGGCATTCATTTTTCCACCCTCCCTGCCCTACTCTATTTATCTTTCTATATATCTCTTTATATATATATAACTACATATGAATCTTATATATATGTGTGTGTTTGAAGTTTTGGCTAATATTGACAGGATAGACTGTGGGAAGCGGTTGATACGGAATGGCTCGATTGCCTACGCAATGAACCCGTCGAAAATCTTATTCAAATTCCTGCCGGAGTGGTCCAGGTAGATTCTCTTAGTTTCTTTTCGAGTAAAAGTAAAAATTCTAAAAGCTGAATTTTATATGTGCTGAAGTTCAAGTGTTAAATTTATATATGATTTTGAGTTGCTGAATTTATTAAAACTGATTTTATAGCTTTAACATTAGGATCCTGTAATAACTAATAACATTATTTAAGTGATGTCATTTCAAGAATGTTGTCAACATTTACATGATGTATAGAATTTATTTTTGAATTCGTTGCATATGGAATTCTGCATATGTAGTTATTCAAACTTCCCCAAGTTCTTCAATGGTATTCATGTCTCAATTACACCAGAAACCTTAATCATCATCTTGCAAAATTTCACATGTTTCTAGTGTAACAAATGAAACGTGCCTGAAACATTTGTACTCATATCCTTCCCTTCCCCCAATGCTGGTCTTGCCTACGCCCCTAGTGGGAGGGAAAGCTGGAGATATGACTAACCTTTTGGCATTATTTTTGCACAATGTGTCTACTTTCAGGCTTGAACCACTGTTACCTCGATCAATGGCCCCTACTGCCTGGATAGGATAGCTTATGCTGTGGAAAATTTCCTGAATGTCTTGAACAGTGTGAAATATTGATTTTAACCATTAAATTAACTACATGAAAGTTCTATCTGGCATTGCTTTACTTCATCTTATTTGGAGATAAGTTGAGTACTGTGATTTAATGCTTGCAATGATGCTAGCTTCTTTATTTCCTTATTTTATGTCTGATCAGTATTGGAACTAAATTTGGTTGGCCTAATATCTCTTAATCACTCATGATTCTAGGATTACTGGCCTGCTTCACTTAAGGAATTTATTCTTAAGTTAAGTTCTCTTGTGCTTCCTCGGGAACAGGCAGATCTGCAAAGGGTATTTCTTTTTCTCCTGTTACTGATTTTACTATTAGTAGTATATTCATGTAATCTTCTCTCACTCTATAGTGCATCTCAATTGCAATGTGTCAAAATTATTTATTGTGTTGTTTTGCAGCTACAAGGTAAAATCTCAGAAGTTTATATTTACCTAATGCCTGGTTGGTATATTTTAAATATTATGTTAAATAAAAATAATTTAATGTTAAAGAAGTTGAAGTCAATTAATAATAATAATGGGAAATAGCTTTTTTTAGTTGACATAGATTATAAAAATCTCAAACCATCATGTGGCTTTGAGGGACAAGGGTTCCTGGTAAGAAACTCAGAGAACTTTACTACTGGACCTGATCTTTAGCCTTTTCTTTCATTATGTTTTATTTTCCATCTCTACTTTTTTATTTGTATTTCAAGGCAGACACCGAGCACGGGTAACCTTTTTGGTTATTGCAGGTATTACCAGATCTGCGCCTGACTGCAATTAACAATGTTCTTGCCCAAGGCATGAATTGGAAGAAAAAACACGAAGTGGGTCATTGAATTGTTTACTTTCTGAATTGCAATATTTCTTCCCTTTTTCCCATTCTTTTTCCTCTGTGTTTCCTCTAAACAGAATCTTGGTAGCCAATTATTTCAATTCAGGTTGGTACCAGTGGAGCTTGAAAAAAGATAATCTAATTGAGTGATTGTAACGTTTAAGTTCACGGACATTTAGATGTTTAAAGAAAGATGGTTGACAGCCAAGGAGAGAGTTTTGGGATGGATGATCATGGTTATCCAGTTAGATGAGGTTTCTCATAGGCACTGTTTGCTGTAAGGAAATATTGAAGTTATTTACATGGAAAATATTGCTGACCAAAAAAAGAGAGAGAGAGAAAGAGAGAAATTATTTCATGTTCAAAGAGTTGTTCTTCCAAAGCTATATAGAAAGGCTTGATAAAATATTCTGAAGCTTTGAGATAAAATATTAGTATTAAGATAACTGGTATTTTAATTTTTTGTCCTATATAATTTTCAGCAACTATTTTACTTTGATGCATTTGGAACCTTGGGATATCATACAGACAATTTTGATTTATGATAAAATGATTATGAGCTCACGGGCTTTTACAAATTTGATTTCCGATACTACTTTTTGCTTTTTCTGAAATGACTGATCCGAAAGGTTAATTTATCTAATCAGTTATGTAATTATGTTTGAACAGGTAGAAGCTCTTGCTGCTGTTGTTGATTCAATTGCAAGGAGTGTTGGAGCTAATACTATAGTTGATGTTGGTGCCGGTCAGGTGCACCCATTTTTTTCCCTCCTGTCTTTCTGATGCTATCTGTGAGATGCTAATTTGTTAACTGCTCGACTAGTTCTCCATTATTTCCTCCCTTTTTTATTTGAATTTCTCTCTATCCAAGCAAATAGTTGTTGCTTTGTAGGTCATGTTATGCTGTTTCAAGTACCATGCTGTTCTTGGAAACCGAACACATTAATACTCTTATCTGGACTTAAAGTAGTATGGTACTTGGGAAAGTATTAATGGGTCTTGAGAATATCTTAATCTCTGATTTCCTGTTTTGGTTGTCGTTTCTTAATCAATCCCACTCCAGACCATTGTCTCTTTAGACCTAAGC
This sequence comes from Cornus controversa, assembly GCA_026545225.1. Classification (NCBI taxonomy): domain Eukaryota; kingdom Viridiplantae; phylum Streptophyta; class Magnoliopsida; order Cornales; family Cornaceae; genus Cornus; species Cornus controversa. Next base: position 66,396,908 of record CM048847.1, read on the forward strand.
AATATTGGACTTGCCATCTGATTTCTGCATGCCTTCAGATGGTTAGGGTTCTGGAAGTATGTTGCATGCATTTTGTGCAAAAAAGTGGGTGAAGTGGTCTGTGGAATTGATGACTGCCTAGTGCCCATCCAGTCCGTGGTTTATTCAAAGAAGGCTTTTCTTATCAAGCAATGGAATTTTAAAAGATGTTTCAAAGAGAATAACATTTGCTTTCTTTTGTCATGGAAAAATCCATGAACTTATGTTTGTTTATCCCTTTTCCTGGAAAAGAAATGCATTTCTCATTTTCTGCATCACTTTGACGTCTCTATTGATCAAATTGTTCTTTTAGGGATATCTTGCACAAGTTCTTTCCTTTGAGTACCAGCTCTCAGTAATTGCAATAGATGCAAGTTCCCATCATGGAAGGATTACGTGTGCACGTGCGGAGCGAATCAGGAAACACTATGCAGCTAAGATGCGCAAATCTGGGTATGGCAAAGAATGAAGTGAAGATTTTTTTTTTCTCTCTTTCATGAGGAAATTTGAAGTACCTTTTCATGTTACTGACTAAGAGCCCCGGGGGGGCGGGGGGGTGTGGTGGAGGAAGAGGAGAGGAGTATGTTAACTTTTGAGATCACTGGCAGAAAATTTTATGTCTTTCGTGCTGATGGGTTGAACCCATCATTTTGTGGGACCAATATGAAGGAACAGGTATCCTAATCAGTTCAGTCAGTTCACTGTAGGTTTAAAACCCTAACTATTCTAAAGTTAATGGTGGTGAAGACGATGAAGACTGATGTATACTTCTATAACACAGGCCAACAGATTTGCCCCTAGATGGTCATGAGCCATTTGCCTTTTTGTTTCAGATGATATTTTTAATTAAATAATATACTAATATAGAAAGGAGTTTAGTAAAATCAAACCAACCACTAATACTGTAACTACCGTTAAAGGACATCTCTGACAGGGTAGTCAGTGTAATTTTTGAATGCATAGGGAAGATCTCACTCTTTTCACTTAACAGGAAGGGAGGTCAGTGTAATTTACTCTGTGAAATTCATTACTTTGTGTTATCTCATGGTCGTAAGTCGAACAAAAATATTAAAACCTAAATTATGCGTGTCACTGCTATTTGCGGTAGTTACCAACATAAATAAAAGGTATTGGCTCCAATGTCCGCATCCACTACATAATGTCCCTTGCATTCTGCATCCACATTACCATGATCACAACCGCAATTGCAATTTGAAACCTGTCAATTTTGTAAGTTGCATTTATTGCTATTCTATAAATAGACCTCAGTTACTCTATGGCTGAATGGTATCTTCAATTTTCACTATCACAATTGAGATGCATTCTTCATGCCTTACACTTTCTGATGGTATGTATTATTTTGTTAGATCAGAAGACACAAACTTGAACATGCCTAAGACAATCACTTGCCATGTTTTATCCACTGCCACATTGAAATCATTGAGTAAATCCTTGTTACAAAAGGATGATGTTGAGCAGCCCACTCTAATTACACAAGGAATAGTTGGACTTTCTCAAGAAGGGCTCTGTGAAAGGAAATCTTCATGTCATGCAGATAGCAATTCTCCATTAGTTCTTGCTGGGCTTCATGCTTGTGGAGATCTTTCAGTAACAATGCTCAGGTGAGTACCAAAACTGTTTCATGTTTCGCCATTTCAAGAGTTTTACCAGCTACTACTCCCCACGGCATTTTATATTGTTCATGTTGACATTTAGGTCATAAAATGTGTTCAACAGAATGACAGATTGATAGAAAAGTTACTTAAGCTTGCTATGATATGTGAAGTGTAGGGACTTGCATTGTGTCTTGTTTAAGGTTAAGGATTAAAGTTTTGTTGGAAAGGATGAAATTAAACAGAAGTTGGAAGAATCGCCTGCAATATATATATATATTGGTATGTAACCTTCATACATTTTTAGTGGAATCCATGTAGGAGATTTGTGTAAATGGAATTTATAATTGCAGTGAGGTAATTTTTTTAGTATTTTTGAAGAATAAAGTTATTTATTTATCTTTTGCTTTTCCATGATCAGGTCTAAAGTTATAGAAAAATTGGGATTTGTGAATTAAGAAAGGGTTTGAGACCAGGTTGTATTGTCATTGAAGCTGGAAAAGTATGGACAACAGATACTGATTGTAAAAATAAAATTGTAAAGCCAGAATAGATGAATAGAATGAAGGTACAATGGTGTCTGTATAAATTAGAGGGGCTTCCAGAAATAGTAGCAACTACTGTCATCTTGAACTTAGTTACAACATGAAACTATGAGAGACAATGACTTGGTGACTAGTGCTTGAAATGGAGTGGATTCATGTGAATCTGTAAGCAGATCCATATGTTAATTCAGGATCCATATCCGGAGCCAAATTCAAATCAGATCCTATATACATGATCCATATCCGACCCATATAATTTAAACATGATCCTAATAGAGCAAAATATACTCTGACTGGGTCGGATCTCATGTAAAATTCGATCCATTTAAGGACCTACCAGTTCCATATCCGGCTCGAATCAGCGCTGGTGTTTCAAATGAAGATCCATTACCGACCTGTTTTAAATTTGGATTCAAAATTTAAATCCAGACCCGTTAAAAATAGACTTTGGATTGAATTTTGGGTCAAACATGCTCCATTTCAAGTCCTACTGGTGACGGCTAGGATTTTGAAACAAGAATATTGGAAATTCACTTAAGCTTTATGGGAGTTAGAGTGAGCAGTGTAAGCTCTTTTCTCATGATATAATGGTTTAAAATGAGAGAAACCTTCATATAGAAACTCATAACTGACTGTAGCACTTATAGGGAGATAAAATGTATTTTAAAATTGTATGGGGCATCAACTAGAAAAACTGTCACTGAAGAAATGATCGATGCAACTGAAACTTGCATGAGAACAACTAGAAGATAGAATACTAAAGAGACAGATTGCTACAGTGAAGGCTGGGCATTGAATCCCTAATTTTTGCATTATTACCTATGTTACTTGGACTCTTCAAAATGAGTAAAGTACTTGCTTTGGACACATGACATTTGTATATGAGCATGAATATGTGTCTAACATGACTGGTCTGGCATATTATGAAAAGACTCCATTTCACCTAAAAATATAATAATTAAGACTCTGAATATTTAGCCGTGTTCCTGTGTTTAAGAATTTGATAAATCCAACGTTTAGAGTCTTTAGACCCATACCTCAACCGAATCATGTATAGGAGTCCATGTAATATAGACTATGACTGATTGATGAGCTTTAGTGGAAGTATTAAACGTGGGCTTAATTCTATTTTATGTTTCCCTTTTTCGTTAGTGATATGTTTAGTTGTTGTGATTAAACTTGTGAGGGTTTAAGTTGTAATCATGCAAATAATGGAGTAGGACTGTAGAATGCACCTTGAATGAAAGGGTAAATTACTCTGATCTCTCCTGAGGTTTGGCTTAATTACTCTCGGATTAAAGATTTTGCAAAGTTACTTTGACACCCTTATTAGAGTAACAATCTGTTAATGAATCTAACGGATCATGTACATTTACGGAAATGTCATCAACTTTTCAGTGGCTAATTACTGAAATACCCTCACTTTTCTGTTCCATGTTGCTGATGTCAGCAGTATATTTCAATTGTCCAAAGTACTCTTCATTTGACTGCCCTGAAACTCAACCTTATCACTTCACCATTGCAACGATCCATTCTCTCTCTCTCTCTCACTCTGTATCACGAAACCCTAACCGCACCACACTCATCTACCAGAAAATGATGGTTTGAATTGTTCAATCGTGAAGGTGGATGTGAGAAATCTGGTGGACTTCAACAGAAAAAGAGTAAGACTCCCCAGAGTGTTCTGTTTCGAACTAATCGCCACCCAAACAGTGAGTTTTTCTTGATTCATTCCTCATTAGGTAATTACCGAGGCGAAAGCAGCTCTCTCAGAAGTAAGTTTCCCCTACCCCATCTCTGGCGGTGGCAGTGGAACAAGCTATTGGGGTTTGAAGGAGGAAAGAATGGAAATCTCCATTGTCTTTGAGTCATTCTTTGATGAATAATTAGCCCCTAATTCATCTGAAATCTAACCCAATGTAGTTGGAGCTGGAAGGTTTGTGACATTTACTAAAATTTGGGAACTAAATTTTAGAGAGAGATACAGAGGAGAGAGAGAGAGAGAGAGAGAGGAGAGAAATTGTAAATTTTGTGCATTTGGTGTGTGTGTGTGAGAGAGAGAGAGAAGAGACTAACTCAGTTCTTTAGAGAGAGAGACCCAATTCTTCAGCTTACAGAGAAGAGAGGGAGTGTTAAGAGAGAAATATCAACTTTATTTTAGTGATTGAGGGTGGGGGTAGTTTGGTCCAACTAGTAATTATTATAAGAGTGATTTTATTTGCATTACAAGGTTATTTTTGTAATTCTGCTGCATATGAGGGTAATTTTGACATTTAATATATATTTTTTAATTGACTTTAACTGGCCAAACAGTCAACTAACGGCAGGGGTGTCCAGAGTTAAGACAATGAAACCTCAGGGGAGGTTCACCATGGTATTTTAAAAGCTTTAAACCAAGAGTAATTAAGCCAAACTTTAGGGGAGATCGGAGTAATTTACTCCAAATGAAATTAGAAATAGAATTGAAAAAACAAAGAAGATTGATGGCCAGGTGATATCTACTGTGAGTCTGTGACCATTTTGGTTATCTTGTCTTATCATCCGCAAAATTGGGAATTTGAGACGTGGCCAATATTTAAGTAGAGCAATTTAAATGAAGAATTATTTTCGAGCTACTTTTCATTTAAATGTTATTTTAAAAATTAAAGAGAAAATTTATAAGACAGGATTTTAAGAGTAACAAAAATTCAAATGGTCTATTAGAGTGGTCAAAAAACAAATGTGTGGCTGAAATTAGGATCTTAAGATGAACTAGAAGCAAGAAAATAATGAGAAGAGGAAAAAATTAACTGCACTGATATAGGAGTGTTAGTTCAAGTTGATGGAAGTACAACGGCAAAATGAAAGGCCAGGGAAAAAACCTTTAGAGGCTACGAGAGAAGACATGAGGAGCTTTGATGCGAATAAAGGCATGGACCTCTGTGAAGAAATATTTGTGCAGTTACATTGCAGCAGTCAGTTTAGTGTTGAGTTGTTTTGCGTTGTGTATACATCAACAAACCTTCTTACTTGTATTTAAGGTAAAATAAGCTTTCTGCACTATGATTTTGATCTATTTATCAAACCTTTATTTCAATTAAAATGTCTCAATTACCCTGTCTTGAACAGTCAACTTGTAGAAGGTGTTACTGGGTATAGGCACCTAGTTTGTGTAAGGAATTGTTTATGCGAGTTTATGTCTGATAAAAAAGTGTCACTTATCAAGAAAAGAAAAAGTATTGATGAAGTGTAGATACAGCCACAAGAGGACTCTCTCTCTCTCTCTATATATATATGTATATATGCTTTGTGTCTGTGAGAGAGATACACTCTTTGATATAGTTTTAATTATACAATTTTGATTACTGTTGTTAACTCAAGTTGTACTGATCATTTGATTTAAAAAATTCTTCCTTGAATATAAATATTAGTTGATACATCATGTTGTCAATCAATACTTATAAATGATTTGAGTGAAGAGAAAAAATGAATGTGTTCATAAGATGCCCCTATTGTATTTCGATTTATTGTATTGTGGCCATATTATACTGTTGTTTATTCAGTTGTCATGTTCAAGCCTAGTTGTTGTGTTGTAATATTAAGTGTCATGATCTTCCTCTTGGTCTATGAGTGTGTGCAACCTATGTTTGTATGTGAATATTTCATCTTACCATTCTAATTTATTTGACTACCTAACTTGAGGGATTTTTTTTTTCTTCCCAAGGGCATTTTTGGAGTGCAAAGAAGTTAAAGCAGTGGTTAGCATTGGTTGTTGCTATAACATGCTATCTGAGGAAGGAGTTGAACATTCTGATTCTCAGTGTGGTTTTCCAATGAGTAAAGGTGTCAGATCTGCTGGTCTATCACTTGGAAGAAATTTGCGTGATCTTGCTTGTCAGGTATATGCATATCATAATTGCATTTCTAATTATTTTTTCCGTACGTTAATTTGGAAATTTGGAATGTTTGTGTACGTGTAAATAATTCTTAGAACTCTAAGATCTCTTTGTTAATATAACTGTGGCCGTACGTTTTGGTATATTATTGATCACTTCCAGACTAGGAGATCCATGAGATTTTAATTAGGTTATGGAGCTTAATTATTGAACCTAAAGATGGGTTAATAATGGTGGTGCTGTGCCAACGATTGGCGGTGTTTAGTGCTGCATCAGCCATGTGTGGCCTTCTAGTACATGGATGGACTGTTGTTTGGCCATCAAGATAACATCAGTGTGTCTAAGCACAATCTGTATCTTAAGCCATATTATTGGTTGGGAAGTCTTATATGGTTGGGTTTGTGTCGAAGTAGTTCATATGTTTTGGTGTGGGCTCTTATGAGTAATAAAAATGAAACTGTGAAAAAAGGGCTTTCTCTTTTCTTTCTATAGAAGATAAATATTTCCAGATGATAAAATAAGGTAATACTTGAAGGATAGGAAATTATCATGATACACTTAACATATATTTATGAAAATGAGTAAATACTAAATAGTAATGCAGTGTATCACTGGTCTGCCTAACAATTAAAACTTTTTAATCATCCACGAGAAAAGCTAATCACATCTTAAAAACATGCTAACATTAGTAGTTAACTATAACCTTGACTATATCCACCAGGCCATTTTCTTTCCTTTTTTGCTCATTCAATTTTCTTTTAAGTTAGTCCAGATTAGAGAGGGAGCTAGAGATATTTTTAGTTACTCTATGTTTATATTTGGTTATTACATAATGTGTAAAGTAGAGTAATTTGTTGTTGCATGGTCAAGCATGGAAGCTTCTCTCAAATCTATAGCTTATTGTGTTTTGATGCGTACAATTCTAGTGTTTTGATGCATACAAATCTATAGCTTATTGTGTTCAATGTATGAGCTATTTTGGTTACATATTCTGCTGAAATATTAGCGCTCCTTTTGTAATAAATAGTGATTAGTTGGTTTAGGCTAGAGCAGAAGGAATTATTAGCATTCAGTTTGCCACTCTGAACAAGCACTTGTTATGAAGGTGAAAGCATAAGGTGAAGTGAACTTCCAAGGCAAACCTTCAACATTTGTTGTGCATAATAAATATGTTTGAAATAAATTAAACGGCAGTAAGAAAAAGAGAAAAAATGGCACAAGGAAGTAGTGACTATATATATATATATATATATATGTATACACACACACACACAACCAGTTTTAGATCATTTTGGGTTTAATGGCTATGTTCAGTGAGGAAGTGGAATGCTAAGCGCTTGCCTATTAGCATAGTTGAGCAAGGAAATGGTTCCTTCCGCTGGTTATGAAATTGTTAGAAGATATTACATGAAATTTCAAAACAGAAATGAACCAGTTTGACAAAGAAGAAATTTAAATAAAACAAATATATTAAGAACAACATGTTTAAAACTTAATGAAATACAACTTTGGACCAAAAGTATGTGGTTGGTCACTTTTAAGAATAGAGTAAATATCATTGACACCTCTTGAGGTTTGATGTATTGTCATGTGGTTACAACTTTATGAAATTTCGTCACCAACACCCCCTGTGGTTTGTGCCATATATCACGTACACCCCTCCTGCCAAACGTACACCACGTCAGAGCACTTTTTTTTGGTGAAATGACCATACTGTCCTTTGACTTTTGACCTAACCTTTTTGAACACTAAAATTACCCATTTAGCCCTGTATAATGGACCAAAACACCCCCAACTATGCCCTATTATTATATACTCCATCTATGTGAACAACTATCCACTTCACAGTTGTTACATGTGTGTGTGTGTGTATATATATATATATGATCTTCCTAGCAAGTGTTCTAACACGGCAATATATGTATATAGAGAGAGAGGGAGAGGAAACTACCAGATTTGCCGACTACAGATCGGAATCGGCAACGAGAGAGCAGTCAGTGACCCAACATCTTCTTCCTCCCCAAGACCACCGCTACCTCACCACTGCACCCCAAAGATTCTGTCGCCAGGCTCCACTGCTTATCACTGCCAAGACCCATAACTGAAACGACCCAGAAACCCGCTGGAAATCGAACCGACACTGCCCAAATTGTTGGCTGCCATCCCCATGAGATCATGTTCTGGAACAAAATAGCTCTGAATGCTATTACAAACAATACCCACTTTAATACATATAACAATTGATCTCCTGTGCCTTGGCTCGCCACCTGTCAAATGGGTAAATCACTTAGCATTTGAATATGCAAAGCTCTATACCCATATGCACTGTTCTACAGCACCAATTTGTTTTGCTATATCAAGTGGGTTTAGTCATACATATATATCAAGTGGGTTTAATATGTAGTGTATGTAATGTATAGTATGTGTTTGCAAAAGGTCCTCACATATGACAAATTCTTTTAATAGTTTGCAATATTCATGGAATTGTTGCACTTGAAAAAATTGCAGCAAGAAAGATTCTGCAATATCCATGGTTGGTGGTCGTGGTGGACCGGTGGTAGTAGGAGTTGGAGAGGAGAGAGAAGGAACAAAGGGAAGAAGAAATGGGGACCCATAGGCATTTCAGTCATTTTACAACTCTAAAATATCATAAAACAATTAAATAATAAGGGGCAATCGGGACAATTCAAACATTTTTTAACTGGAAAAGCTGACAAGGGGTGTTGGTGACTAAATTTCACGAAGTTGTAGCCGCATAACAATACATCAAACCTCAAGGGGTGTTAGTGATATTTATCCTAAGATTAAAAAGAAGTGTAAGGAAAATAAAGGGGATACATGAAGCATGTGCATTATAATTTTACTTATCAAATTTTTGTTAAATATGCATTTTATAATTTGGGGCATAAAAGGCTGATCAAATTCAACTAAACATTGGCTAGTGAGGCTTATTTCAAGTGTGGGCCTGGATTAGTTTTTAAATCCTTAGGGCATACTAGAATTGGCTTGCCTTGAGGAAAACTTCAAAGCATTTCTGAAGAAGAGCTTTATGTAGCTTTGGTGTGTGTAATCTATGGACCAACTTGAGAAACTTCGAAAATAATTAATTTAAAATCAGTTCATTTTTTTCCATTGATGAAGATTAAGATGTTCTTCGTTTTCTGAGGTGTTTATGTTATGAAATATAATTTATGCTTATTCTATTTAATGTTCAAATGCTTGGCAGTTAGAATCAACAGTTTATGTATGAGGAACCAATTTATCATTCTTTCGATAAAAATAGTACATGTTTAGTGACCTTGCTTTCCTCTACTAGAGTGCAGAAAGATGGAAAGGTTTGGGAAAAGATGCTGGTCTTCATAATTTTGAGCTGCATGCTTTTCGTGCTGCATTCCAGATGGTACATGCTGTTATAAACTTATTTTTCTTTTTTATTACATTATGATATGTGAAATAGTCTAAATTCTGTGATTTTATTTTACAATTATTTATTATTAAGTTCCCTAATCGGTTAATCAGTTTCTTGAAGGTTCTTTTTCGATATTATCCAGAAACTTTGATAACAAGTCCTGCAATAGGGCGCCAAGGGAAGGCCTTGCGTCGCCAACAGTATAGGAGGATCCTGGAGTCTACTCTGCAAGATGAGGATAAACAACATTCCCCCCTATCCTTATCGATGGAGAACTGTAAGAAGAAAGAAAGATGGTCTACCATGAATTCCACTGGAACAGGGTCAGTGAGTAATAAAGGTACACCAGCCTGCAGTTTTTCTAAATCAGTATAAAGATTTTTTTTTTTTATGAGAATCAGGTTTAATAAACACACTTCCCCCTCCCCTCCCTTGCATTTTGGGTCGGGGGGGGAAGAGTAGATCTTCCATGAGTTCTACCAGCTGCGGAGGATAAGACAGTCTCTTTTAAAGGGCTAAGACACATTTTCTGTTGTATTGTGGCTTGAAATAGACCCTGGTGCTATTGAATTAGAACATATTTGACTTATCACAACCAAAAAAAAAAAAAAAAAAATTAACATAATTGTATTGTCGGAATGTTGTTGACTGATTCTCATGGACCACTTGTCAGGGACATATGAAATACTCCTCTCGGATACTTGCAATTCTACTCAGGAATCATGTGGTGCTGCTGATTCTCCAAACTCAGCCTTTGACATAGATGCTTTGTTTTGTGGGGCTCCTTCTAATCAGAGTTCTGAATTTGATTGTGAAGAGATCAAATCTGTTGATAAATATTCGCTTTTTGAGAAATTCAGCTATTCTGGACTTAGGCGCCTTGGTCTCCAAAATTTGCCTGATATTGATCTTGCTGGATCGTGGAAGGAATGTGAACCTTTTTCTGTAAGTTGCTCTTATACCTTTTAATAGTTTTCTTTCATTCTACAAAAGTAACTATTTCACTTATGAAATAGATATATGGCTGTACAGTTTATATTCATCCCAAGTATGTTTTTTTTGGGTCTTCAGAGACCTTTTCATTTTGCTTAATATGATGGTTGATATTAGATTGTATTAAGGGTTCGGATAATTGTTTATTAGGGTTTCACAATTTAATATATATATATATATATATATATAGAGAGAGAGAGAGAGAGAGAGAGGCCCAATGCATCTTTCAACTCTCTAATTCATAAGAACGGAAAGGGGAGGCGCCAAATGCATCTGGCAACTCTCTAGTTCACAAGAGCAGAAAAGGGATGAAGAGAGAGAGAGAGGTCAAGAGCTATTTCCGTGACTCTCAAGTATAAGATATTTGCATTAAGCCTATGCAAATATAGTGCCAAAAGTTGGTGCACAATAGTCTTATTCAAATTGTTCACTGCAATGAGGGCGAGCCTTGGCACAACGGTATGGTTGCTCCATTGTGACCTGGAGTTCGGGTTCGAAACACGGAAGCAACCTCTCCGGATGCTGAGATAAGGCTGCATACATCTGACCCTCCCAGACCCGCTATGGCGGGAGCCTTGTGCATTGGGTTTGCCCTTTTTAATTATGGCAGAAGTATTGTTGTTGCATAATGGACCAAGCAACCAGAGCATTGGCAATATTGAATAAGATATTGCGACAAACATGTTTAAAAATAAATTAGCCAAAATTTGGGACCTCCATTAGAGATTGATCAAATGTCTTAAGGTCCAAGGTAGATCTGGCAATTCGTAGTTAGTTGGCTGACAATTGTAATAAGCTTTTTTTTTTTTTGTGTGGGAATTTTTTTTTCCGCTCGTGTTGAATCTGTAGATTTTACTAGTAATGAGGAGTTTTACTTATAAAAGAAAAACAAAAAGAAATTAGGAGTTTGATTTGTCAAGTTTTACTTGGGTTGTGTTGCGCTAATATGGAAGCAACAGTTCAGTAATTTGACTCAATCATTCAGTTACTCTAGTACTGATAAATACGCTGATTTCATGCAGGAACTTATAGGGCCTTATTGGTCTCTTCGGGCTGCTTTGGGGCCTGTCTTGGAAACTATTCTTCTGCTTGATAGGTTATTGTTCCTACAAGAGCAAGGCAATTCAGTTGAAGTGGTCATGTTACCCATTTTTGATCCTGCATTATCCCCTCGGAATGTGGCCTTAATTGCTATGAAGAAATCTTTATAAGTGAGAAATACACAAGTATCTTGATTTTTAACCAACACTGCAAATCAGGCAGGGACTCGTGGATCCATTGGCACTGGGTTATATGATTCATATCTTGTTGCCAACTCAGTTTGATTGTCTAAATACTAACAGTTCTGATAGGTGTTTCTTTTTTCCTTTTCATTCTTTCTTTTCTCTTCTTTTTTCCCCAGCATGTTCCCATTCAGAGTACGTGGTGTTGGTTCCATTTAAAATATTTAAAAATGCCGTAGAATCAAATTTTTTACACGGCTAATGGATTTGACTGTTCTTGGAATTTGACTGTCTTATATTGAGTGATTCTTGTATTTCTCTTAGTTTTCCATGTTATATAGTTAAGATGATATCTGATTTGACTTTCTCAAACGGTGATTTATATATTATGATCACTCGGTGCAATTGTGTAGTTTTTCATTACAGTAGAAATATAATTGACTAACAATTATCAGTGTCACAACTTACATAGGCAAGGTGATGGCTTGTGAATGTGATGATCATGATGATTGGTCACAACAGTTACTTGTACATCTTTGTTTTGTATAACATCTGATCTTGACTTTCTGTTTGGGCTTTCAGATTAAGAAATCCTTGGCCATCTTACTGGAATAAAAAAATGGCTTATTTCGAAGCCTCCAACTTTGTGTTTTTGTAGTGAAATCCACATGAAAGTAAATCCTAAAACATTATTAAACATGGTTTGGTTTGTCTGAATGCTTGTATATTTTTCTTTTCCAATAGTGTTTTGGAAGGCAAGGCTAATCAAGTGCCATGATTGGTAAGTCTTGGAGTTGCATCACTTGGGATTTATGATGACAAATCATTGCCTTGCACTCAGACCTTCTTCCTATTGGCAACAGTAAGTCTTCTAAATTTTTTTCAAGTCTACCCTAATCAACCATACACATGAATGATGTTTCGTTTTGTTCTTATCTACCAAATGTGAATGTGAATTATGTTATTGTATCCTTGTTATTGGAGTGTGACAACCTCATATTTCAGAGCTTCTCTATACTCCTAGTCCTATATGTCCTCAACATGGATCTGATCACATATTCATTGATTAATTTATCTTTATTAATTATTTAACAAGAATTGTTTTGGCATAGAAGTTTGTGCAACTTGCGTGATGCTAATAGCATTTCATATTAACTGGATTCTTAATTTATTATTATTATTATTTTGGTTAAGTAAGCAACACGTGCACTCATTTTGTCTGATTTGAAACTTGACATACCACCTAGCCAAGTGCCAATGTTGTTGCTCACGTGCAACTTGAAGTTCTTTAATCACCATTGTTGCTGCTGTTTAAATGGGAATGTCAACTTCTCCCAAAATATAAACCAGTATACTTCCAAAGAGCACGCCAATTGTTTGGAGACATCCAATTGGCTTAGGCCTTTTCCTTGTTTTGGAACACCTAGTTTTATCTCTTTTTATATAAGTCATCCGGGCTATGTAGTTAATACTATTGAAGCATATTATTTGGACCGGTAGGGAGTACCATATTATGCGCCTTCAATTTATTATACTGTTAAAGATCACACAACAGTATCTATATTGCATCTATTTTTTTAAATAGGGTTGACCTCGTTTCTGTGGTGCCAAAACTATAACCTTCTATATAAGTTGTGTGTGTGTGTGTGTGTGTGTATTTTTGGACATATGAACAGGCCAATCCATGGCCTGAGCTTTGATTAGTTCAATAGTGGAACTGTGATGTTTCTACATTACTATACCTGCTAGAATAATTTGATGATGTTAGAGCCCCAGTACTGGTTTTTACTAGATATGACTAGCTGGATTATGGCTTGTCTATTGAGTTCTTCATATGTTTATATACATGAAGAGACTTTTTGGAGTATTTTGGGAACTACCATAGGAAAACATTGAGATATGTCTTGTATTGCTTAAGGTCACTTTGCAAAGATAATCCTCTCATAGGTCTTGTTTATATGTATTTGGTAGACATAGAACCAGTTGAAAGCTTCAAAGGACATTTCCATTCGTGCCATCTGTTGCGGCAGTGACTGCCCTACTAAAGTCTTCTCAGGATTGTCTTTGTTACATGCTGGAATAACAAAGACAGGTTTGTCTTTGTTGCTCTTGTCACGTACCCCAGCTTGACCCATTCCTTCAACTCTTGCCTAAAATTCAGGGACTTGAAGAAATAATAAACACATTTAGCTTGGTACTTGTTCAAAATAGTAACTATTAGAATATCAACAAAATTGCAATTTGAGGTGATAAAGATTTCTTCTGTGAATTGTACTTATTTTATAAGTATTCCCAGTGACCTGAGGACAGAACAAGAGAGGTTAGAAGCTCGATTAGGGCATGAAGTGGATTGGATTGGATTGACTGATCTTCATTTTGAAGATTGATTGGGTTAGTCAATTATCTGAGTTTTATTTAATGATTTATTAAAATTATCCACGAATTGCGTGGATTGGATATATATTGCGTAAGTAAGACTTGACCATGATTTGGATTTGGATACAGACCTCCGGTTTATGCCCAGCCTATCGCTCCATTACTTAGAAGTGTATACCGCTTGAAATGGTTGAATTCAAAGATATTGGACGCTTTGGACTGTTGTTATTTCTTGGTATTTACAGTGTCGTTGACATGAATTTTTTTTCAAAAAAGTTAACTGGTTTAGCAAAACAACATGAACATTGCTATCACTAAAAATAGAACTGCCTTGGAATATTCAATGAATATGGAGCAAAATACAAATGACCTCCCCACTTCAGCGACTGAGATGTACTTTGAAGATAGTGTCAACCTAAATTTCTTGTTTGACAGGTAATCTTACTGTTGTTAAAGTGACTTGTACAGTAGCTTGTAAAGTAACTTCGTTTTCATGGTCACAGTGCACGATATTGTCTTATACTGTAGTACTTATCATGTTTGTGAAATTGTGACGAGGACTTGAAGTTCTAAGTAGGGTTATGTATGAATTAGGGGTGATTGTAGTCTTGCCTTGAATGACCTTGTGTGAGATAACCCCAAGGAATGTTCAAAATCAGTATTTCCCTATCATTACATTTTCAAGATTGGTAGCATATAGCTTCTGCTTTATCATTTGATTGATAACTGAAACTTTAAATCCGTTTTTTTTTGTACTTGTTGAGAGCTGTCTGATTAATTGTGATGATTTCTCTCCAGATAGAAAAATGAATCAAATAGTATACCAACTATGGGCTTCGTATTTGAAGAGTAATAGCTAAATTTGGTTATTACTAATCATCTTACTTGTAATTATTCATATTATTAAGTCAATATGATAACTGAAAGATAAAGGATTGAACCCACCAATGCCTGAATTTCATGGGCCTCAACTGAGCCCCGTCGAACAATCCTGGATTAATATTTGGGATCCTAATCTTATCCGCACACAACTTGTATAGATTTTTACATTGCATTAAACCAGAGAGTTTGCGCTCTTAGAATTGATTTGTTTTCGAGCTTTGTTTTTGAGCACCTACAAGCATGTGTTCAAAACTTCAAACAATAATAAATCCATCTAACTTGACTTAGTCGGGAGAAAATATTACATGTTCCGGGTTTACATGATTCCAGACAATCATATAAAGATGTTCAATCAAAAAGTTCATACACATTTAATTATTGCAAAGAAGTAAAGAAAGTCACTTAAAGAAGTAAAGAAAGTCCCTTAAATAAGTGGATATGATTAGCTCTTCTTACAAGCTTGAGAAAATATAGGAAAATAGCAAATAGTTTCATTTTTTAGTGGACAATAAAATATAGCAACTTAAAGTAATTATTGTTTTTTTTATCTAAATAAATTCCTTTTTTTCTCCTTACATATATAAAACTTTTAACTGATTTTTTTACTCCGGAAAGAATTTGGAACTCATTACTTAATAACGATATAATCTACAAGTAAAGGATGTGTGAAAAAAAAAAAAAAAAAGGAAAAGAGAAAGTCCATACTCAGTGTGGACGTCATGACACAGTAGTTTGTGGGTCTACTTCTCCGCTGCCAACTCTAATCTAAATTCTAAAGAATAATAGCTCAATAAATTCCAGAGAGATGGAAAGAGCAGCCGGTAACCAAAAGTACGTCATGACACAGTAGTATGTATGAGCTAAGTACACATCAGCGGTTGGCAGTTATTGGCCACTCCACATCATCAGGACAGGACACGTAGGCCAAGGACCACCTCTCAAATTTCAAACTTCAAACCCACCACTCCCTTCCCTTGCACGGAAATTATTGGTTGACTAATTACCCACTTGTATTTTCTTTTTAATCTAATTTTAATTTTTCTTAAAATATTAATTTGTTTTTGTCAAGAGAATGCTTGCCTCAGTACATATAACCTTCTTAAAAGGGACATGGACCAATAAAAATTAAATAACTATTTAAAACGTCTAAAAATTAAAGATGCATTAGCAAAGTTTCTTTTCTTTGGCTTATTCAAACCCTAGCATAGTTTTCTTTTTTTCCTCATCTAAGACTTTGTATCTTCTCATTTCACAACATTGTGTTTCGAATTTTTGTTTGTTTCCCTCTAAAATTACACGTCTCTCTCTCTTTAAAGCTCTCTTTCCTCGTCTCCATGATCGCACTGATTTTGCATCTCTACCTCCACATCTGAAAATTTTATGACAAATACACACATATAAATATATATATATATATGTATATAATAATAATAATAATAAAATCCAAAACTGTTCTTCTTTGAATAAAGAGGAAGTTGGATGCACTTTTTCTTCAACATATATATATGGTCTCACATTGTTGATAGAAACAATATCCTTCTTTGATGAGTAATCTAAATCTATACATCAAATTAAGATCAAAACTCTTAAGATCCTTATCTAAAATTAGAAAACAAAAAAATCTTAAGATTCTTGTACCAACACTATGTTCTTAGCCAAAATTTGGAATGATCCAGGGATTATCATTGGTTGTACGGTTCTATTGCCAGAGGAGAGAAAAACAAGTTTATGACCCGTATGACTTTTTTTTTTTTTTTTTAAACAGCTGTCATTGTTTTATTGGCACACATAAGTATTTTCCTTTTGTTAATACAGTTCCCCAATTCTCTTTGCTTATATATGCACATATACACAAAAGTATCTTCCTCCTTGTTTGGGATCTCCCTCTCTCTCTCTCTCTCTCTCTCTTCTTCTTCTTCTTCTTCTTCTTTCTCTCTCTATATTTTCTAAAATGAACAATCTGAGCATGGTAGAGGAAAAGTTGCCACCAGGGTTCAGGTTTCATCCTAGGGATGAAGAACTCATATGTGATTACTTGATGAAAAAGGTGACATGCTGTGAGTGCCCTCTAATGATTGAAGTAGACCTCAATAAGTGTGAGCCTTGGGACATTCCCAGTAAGTATATATCTATATAACTTCATGGATCACCACCTACAGTACTACTCTCAACTTCACCACCACCACCCTCCTCATCGATAAATTGCAGTATATATATATGTATACAATTAATAGTATTCATCAATATTGCCTTTTTTTTTAATCTTGACTGTAGTATCGTGTTTAAATTCTGTAATAGAACATATATATTCAATTTGTGGGTGATAACTGATCAAATGAATTTGTTCCTGGCCTGTTTTAGAAAGAGAGAGATTATTTATTTCTTTAGGAAATATGATGAAGATATTTTCATCTTTTATATATGTGTTTATATATATAAGAGGAAAATTAATCATATATATATATATACTTGTGTTGTGTGTTTGTTGAATTTTTTGGTGGACGGGAATTAATGAAAATTGTGAGTATATTGGGAAAAAGTCATTGATCTAAAATATACTATTTTATTTTCATTGGTTAGCCGTAACGACCACGCATGTACTGGAAGGCTGGAAATTTTGCAGATGAATGTTTTGTCACCCACAATATTCCGGTTTTAATTTTATGTAGATTAACAATTCTAGCTCAATATAAGTTATTGTTTTTTCTTTTAAATTATTCTAAAGTATTTGATGTCAGTTCATACTTGAATCTTTCTATGGGCATGTATAATTTCTGATAGAAGTTGTGATTTTCAAGTGACAAACTCTATTCCATGGTTTGAATTAAAACTTTGGTAACTTTTCAGTATTATTAAATGTAACGAAGTATATTTTACAGTCTAGCTATTTGTATTTACTTAATTTGTATCTCATATTCTTACCATATCGGATTCTTTTAGTTTGGAAATATGAGAATTTTTTTAAGAAATGGATTTTTAGTTTTTCTATCAGTCTCCTGTAACAATAAATCAGAACTGTTTGCTCTTTCTTGATAAATCAAGACATCATTCGTTCCTACTTTGTACATACATATATACACAGATAAATATACATGTGGACCATGTTGTACTGTTTGTTTTGTAGATTATTTATCATTCATTCGTTCCTTTAAATTCTCTCTCGTTACTTTTATAAGATATTGACACTCTTGGCATTGTCCCAACAAAAAGATGGTGACACTGATAGAAACAACAATGCAAATTCAAAGTCATACCCAATCTGCGCCTTCCACCTTATGTCAAGTTGTCAACCACACGCGTGTGTACACTTTAAGAGTTCAATTTGGGATGGATTTGATTTTCTCCTTAATTAATTAATTAATTGTTTGTTTCTACTGAAAATATGGTCTGTTGCCATCATCAACTTTCCGAATTTCTTCTATTCTACAGAACATTTCGTTTTCCCATATTTCTTTTCAAAGAACAGTGGGTGTGGTGGAAAACTTCGGCTGCAATATTCAACTTCACATATATATATGTGTGTATATAATTATATATCATGAACACAAACCTATATATCCACATCTGTGGCTGTGACCTTGCAAATTAACTATTATTATTAATGCCAACAATAATTCTCAATTATTATGGAATAGAGAGTGACCCTTCACCCACATGATATTGGGATTTCTGGTTAGCTGTCATGGCCAAATAAGTCCCCAATGATGCCACAACATGCTTGGACACGCCGTTTGTTATCAAGAGTCATGACCATTGATATTGACATAACCACATTTTCTCCCTTAATTATTTTTTACTGATTTATCTTTCATTCCTATACTGAACTTGCACATCTAACAGAAGAATTGGACATATATACTTGGTCATGTACAGATTAAATTTGTAACTCTTTTGATAATAACTCATGAAAGCTTTTTGTGTATGATATGTATTATTTGATAGAAACGGCTTGTGTGGGAGGAAAAGAATGGTACTTCTACAGCCAGCGTGACCGGAAATATGCGACCGGACAGCGAACAAATCGTGCCACGGTATCTGGTTACTGGAAGGCCACAGGGAAGGACAGGCCAATCTTCAACAGGGGTACCCTAGTTGGGATGAGGAAGACCTTGGTTTTCTACCAAGGTAGGGCTCCTAAAGGGAGAAAAACTGACTGGGTTATGCATGAATTTCGGCTTGAAGGACCCCTTGGCCCTCCCAAGATTACTTCTCTCAAGGTTCTTACCCTCCCCCCTTTTTTTTTCTTTTCTTTTTTCTTATGATCGCTACATGATATTATCTCATCAATGTGCATTAGTCATGTTATTTTTTGAATTGGCTGGAAGACTTAGACTTTTAACTTAGTTATATATATATATATATATATATATATATATATCATCTTGAAACAACTTATATTAGTCCAAGTTTGTATAATCTCTGATTTTGATTAAATTTTTTCTCTATATAAATAGAATCCCAGTTGGTCCAATTTTAGGCCCAAGAACAATTTTCACTTAATTTATTGTTTTGTCCTTTTCTGCAAGTGTCCTGAAGTCTTGCCAACATTATTGGCCTAAATTTGATTAAGAATCTTTTTTGCATTAAAAATAAATCTGTCAAAGTTTTTCAAATTCTTTTATCTGTATAGAATCCGGTTTTGTATAAACAATCGAATTAAAAATCATAGTGGTAGCTGACCTATGATGAACAGGATTAATATAATCCTTAAGCCCACCTTATTAATTTATTATTAACTGTTAGTAGGTTTAAAGCACCTTATTAATTTAATACAATATGTACAAAATGAAGAACTTGTGCTGATGTTTCCCAAGTCTAAGCACAACATAATTCCTAATCCTTCTTGCATGACTGGTCATGAGAAAAAAAAAGAAAGCTAACCTACTCCCTTGTCCTTGTATATATCTTTAACAAGCCAAGCCTATGCCACTATTCTCCTTCAGAATATAATTTAAATCTTTCTTTTATAGTCATAAAGATAGACATAAACCAAATTGTCACAAGGACAAGGTCAACATAAACCCTCTCTTTTTATTAACTAGTGGATGGCTTGATTAATTTGCATTACATTCATGTAAAAAGTTAGATATATACCAAAGAGCTTGTAGTATGATGGTATAACCTCCTCATCCTCAGAGAAGAGGGGGAGGGGTTCGAGTTGCGATGTGGACAAAAAAGTGTGTGAGGAAAAAAAAAGTTATATATATATATATACCAAGTCCGTCTATCATTCTCAATTAACGTGGACCATTGAAGATTGAAATCTCATCGCGTTTAACTTCAGATGTTAATTAAAGTGAGGCCAACTTCATGATGGGATGAGAAAAAAGATAAAAGTTGTGAACTTTTGTCATGTGATGGGAGCATATGGAGCTGAAATTTTGCACATGCAGCTAAATAAATTGTGATGTAGTATTTGTAGAATTTATTACCTAAATCTTTCTGATTATCAGTATACTTTCTAATGCTCCTCTGCTAAAGTTTCTTGCTTTTGTATTAACAGGAAGATTGGGTATTATGTAGAGTGTTCTACAAAAACACAGAAGAAGTTGCTGCCAAACAAGGCATGGGAAGTAGCTGCAATGACCCAACAATTAGCTCTTCATCTCTACCACCACTAATGGATTCATACATCACTTTTGACCAAACTCAAACCAACAATATTATAAATGATCAGTATGAGCAAGTGCCCTGCTTCTCCAATATTTTCACCCCAAACCAAACCAATCCAACTTTCTCACAAATCACCACCCATGTGGAGCCAAACATGTCATCCAAAAGTACACCCACCAGCTTTGGAGGTATGCCAGATTTGGGTACATGTTTAGACTCTTTCTCTTGTGACCAAAAGGTGATTAAAGCTGTTTTGAATCATCTCACCAAGATGGAAAGCTATCCTAACAGTAACATGAATGGCTCACCAAGCTTAGGGGAAGGAAGCTCAGAGAGCTTTTTATCTGCTGTGGGCTTGCCCACCATGTGGAACCATTATTGATTTTGAGGGCCTAATTTGAAACCCTGGAAAATTTCTAGCTAGTATTTTTGGCCATTTAAAGATGTAAAAGTATTACACGTGGTTCTATATATATATATATATATATATATATGTATGGTTTCTCCTTATAGTCAGCAATGTACTTGTGTTGTCCTCATTGGAAAAAAGCTTATTAGATGGAACATGTATGTTGTGTATTATTGACTTCAATTATAGATTACCAGTTTTTAAGTATGTGTTCAGATACACCTGAGTGTGTGCGCGCGCAGAGCGGACCTATGTGAGGACAAGGGTGTCCCCTCCAAAATTTTGTAAAATTCCTATCATTTAAGTTCGTTAATTGCAAATTTCTAACTAGATTTAAGCACATCGCCCTCCCCCAAAAATTAATAAAAAAAATTAATTTGTCTTTTAGTCCACATTTAAAGACGTTAAAAGAAATTTCAAATATAGTTCATATTTCTATTATTTTTCGCATTTTATGCACTTGTTGATTTAGACAAAAAAATTTAAAAAAAAATTATTTTCATATTACGAATTTGGTCGGACCAAATTTTTTTTCTAAATCTGCCCGCGTGTGTGTGTGAGATAGAGAGAGAGAGAGAGAGAGAGAGGGATTGCCAACCACAGGTTCACAGAATCACAAGTGCCCCTTCTGTATTTTTATCCAAGCTGCACTATATTGATCTGGAACTTGAAAGTTGAAAAAGCCCTCTGTTTTTTTTTTTAAAACAGTTTTTCTAAGCAATAAAACCAGCAAACAATTTTCAGATAATAAATTTTGGTATTTAGTTTAACTCCGTTCTCATATAACAATCTTTAGAAAATAGTCAAGAAAAATAATTTTGGGAACCATTCTCGACTTTTTTGTGATAATGTAAAATTCTTCTAAGAAAAATATTGTTTGGTTCAGTTTTCTGGAAAAAAAAATTTCTGTTTTCTGAATCGAAAATCAAAAAATTTTACAAAAATTTACAAAAGCTGAGGATCAAACAAAAACTGATGGAATTTGGATCAAAATATTACTCTAATTAGTAAATAATTAAAAACAATAAATGAGGTAATAAATTAGGAAAGTGGAAACCTTGAAGAAGTTATTTTAATTTGCAAAAGCTTAATTGCACCAGAGTGGGCACCACAGGTAACACTTTGAAGTGTTTTTCTGTTTATTAGATAGAATTTGAGTGCCGACTAGTGTAATGCCAAACAGAACATAACAATAAAACGATTAGTCATATTTCAAAAATTATATGACTATCACTTTCAGTTGTTAGACTAATGGGAAAGATCAGTCCAAAAAAATAATATATATATATATATACAAAAAATAACGGAACAGAAGAATTAAAAAATGAAAACACTAAATCCTTATGAGCTCATCATATAGATTTGCTTTGATTTCACAATACAGTGTTTAGCTTTGTTGTTCTTAGTATGAATTGTATTTTCATAGATAAAAATAAATAAATAAATGATTGTTTAGTAAGTTGGAATTTACAAATAAAATATTACGGTTGGAGTCTAAAAACAATATATCACTATATAAAATAATGTTGCGAGAGCATATGTATATATAATATACTTTCAGTTAAAACTTAAAACTAATTAAACAACAGCACTGATATATAATTAATTCCTAATCTCATCACATCACAATATGTTTTTCTTTTTGCTCCCACACGAGTGATGGTGACAAAGATTTTTCAATTTGATTATTTATCTATTTTTTCTAGAAACAGAAGCTCTTTCAATATGTTTTTCCTTTTGCTCCCACACGAGTGATGGTGACAAAGATTTTTCAATCTAACTATTTATATTTTTTAGAAACATAAACTCTTTCAATCACTGCGTTTTAGACTTGTGGCTGCAAACATGGAAGGTAAATTTCGAACATATGCAATCATTCACAAATTCTACACAATACTTAAATTCAAATATTTTTACGTCCGATAAAAATTAAACTCAGGACATTTGGATTTACGATTTGTCTTATAAAACTTTGTATTAATTTACTGATCAATTCGATTATTAGAAGCTTAAGGAAACAAGAGGGACATTAGTATTATTAATTAATACCATTATACTATAATTAAAACCATTAAAATATTAGTACCAATGACACCTATAAAAGTAATACAAGTAGTTAGGTTTGTTTGTGGAGCCAAAAAGTCTAAATAGAATATATAATCACAAGTATATGGTAATATTGAAAGCAACTAATGACCAAACTCCCATGATAATCGGGTCCAAGTCCAACAACAAATTTCTCATCATTCTCACCAAGTTTTGTGATTTTTCAAAGACTGAAGGTTCCATTTAACAATAAAGTAAGTACAAAAAGATGCTTAATCCAAATTCAATGTGTAGGGTCACTATTTTTAAAGCATCAGACTGAAAAATATATAAAAAAATTATTGTTAAAGATGATACCATCCGAATTAAGATTAAATATTGAGTGCATCCGTTGCATATGCACTAGGCATATTTGAACCATCGGTGCATTATATGCGTCTTGAGCTCCATCGCACGTGTAAGTTACGGTCCAGATGTGGCCAGTGCACGGTGCACTAAATACAACGTATACTTCTAAATTAGAGATCGAATGGTGTAATTTAAATTCTTCTTCCATTCATCATAATAATATCTTTTTGTAAGTTAATCAATTGTATTTATATTAACACATTACATTATCTTCATAATAACAAAGCATTACGAGTTCTATATTAAACTTTTTTCTATAATCTAATGATAAACTCTTCTCCAAATTGGTAAAGGATGGAATTTAATTTTCGATAAACGAAAGCTCGGCTTATGAGGCATGGATACGGATATAGAACAAGACAAAGGTACGGTGATACGACAAATCTAAAAAAAAAAAAAAGATACGTGTACGACTGGCAATATAAAAATAAGAAATTATATTTTTATATATACAAAAAAAATGATTTTATGTTATATATTTTGTTGTTAATAAATTTTTTTTAAAAAATATCATGATTAATAAACAAAAGAAGAGCTCAGAATTATATTGTATAATTTGCATGGATAAATCATCAAGTAAACTAAGTTTCATTATGTTTCATATTTTCAAATAATTGAGTAGACTAATCTTCATTACGAAGATATCCTACCTAACCTAGAAATATAAAAAAAGACACTATCTAATTTAAACGACCATCCAAATGAAGGTCAAAGGATCGTGTTTTCAATGGTACAGCAATGGTTTCATCACTTTCATGTATGTGGGTTTATTGCAAATATATATATTATTTTTTGTTAGCTCACCCAAAGCGGAATACATAGCATGGGCTCAGGCTTAGCCCAGATAACATGTGCACATCTTTCTTTGTTAGCCCACTGAAACAAACGTGTTAGTGGGCCGGGTTGAGCCCAGAGTACGGACAGACAAAACGAGTCTCAGAGACTCTCTCTCTCACATGTTGAGCAAGTGTAAATCTTTCCCTCCGTTTGCAGTTCGCTTTGCTTCAACTCTCTCTCTCTCTAAATTACTCCTACAATCGATTGAATATGGATTTAGTGTTTCCTGTAAAGACCCAGATTTTTTCTTCCAAAATTTACCCACCTCTCTTCTCACCTTGTTCTTCACTACAATTTCAAGCCTCTCGTCCCCGTTTGAAGTCACAGTTCGCCATCAAAAAAATCAGGGTTCGCTTCGAGTACGATGGCAAACTCAATGGTGCTCTTTCTGCTGATTCCGACTCTCGTTTTCTTGACCGAGTATGTTATATATATACATACATATATCATATAAATGCACCCATTTGTATACACACTTGTCTGTATGTACAAGATATAAAGCACTATAACTTTAATTCCATTGCTGTTCAATTTTGTTCTTTTTTTATTATATGTGTAGTATTTCATTGACTTCTTGCAACACGAATGATAGCATTAATGACTGGACCGGGGTACTAGGTTTATGGTATGATTGGAAAATTTTCCTTCGTGGGTCAATTTATAAGTGAGGAAACATGTTCACAGTTGCATAGAAACATTTGAGAGTTTGGTTCTGAAACCGTGAATTCATGATTTTTTCTTTCTTTTTTTTACTATGGTTATAAGTTGTAGCTAGAGTTTTTCTTATCTTTTATGAACATTAGCTTCACATTTGCTCAAAGAAGTTTTCTTTTATGAACAACATGGTTGAATTGAATACTGGAGCGACGAGTGCTTCTAGATATAAATTTTAGGATATGCAACTGAAGGCTTATGCTTTTTCTTACGGAAGTCACACCTTGAAATGGCCATCCCGCTGCAGTGGAATTGGAAATTTATAACTGAAGTCACCTTGATCTTGATGGGCCATTTTTGATTTTGAATGAATATGGAGGCTGATGTGCTTTGTCATTCAGGAAGGCTTTTCAAGATTGCCCACTAGTTTGATAGAAGTGCTCCTATATGGTGGAAAATATGCTAGAGAATTATTTGCTGCCTAATAATGCTCTTGCAAGGCTGTTTCTTTATTCTTGTTTAGTAAAGTTCACTAATAGGATGGATTAGCTCTGATTAGAAATATTGTTCTGTTTATATCATCACATATGACCCATTCTGTGGCGAGAAAGCATCATAAATCTTGCACCTACCACCTCAAAAACTCAGATACTTAGAGAGAGAGAGAGAGAGAGAGAGAGAGAGAGTATCTCAGGAGCTAACCAATACAATCTTTTGCTTCCTTGCAATGAAAGGACCAAACATAGAGCGCAGGTGTGCCTAGTGAAAAAGGATGATGAAATGCCTCTGTCACTTTGACACAAGGCACAAATAGGAAGCGGCCTTGTACTTCTTGATAATCGAGAGCTAGCCACGTGTTAACTATTCAAGGAGCCTCAAATTAGTGGGTCTTGACTGTAGGAAGGACTTTGGATGGTGAGTTCAATTTATAAGGGAAGCATGAGGCAGGATTATGGCCCTAATGGAGAAAATTAGGTTAGTGCTTTGTGAGAAAATCTCTTGTAGGATGATAAGGATGTGTTACCATGGGTAATGAATTTTGAATATAGACAACTTGTTTGTTCGCTAAGGACTCTGATATTAGTCTTCTCCATATCTTGGCACCTCATTTTATTTTCTTCATATATTGATATATATAATACTCAATATAGTTGATTGCATCATCATTCCATGACGATTCCATTCTACATCATCTATTCATCACTTATGAAACATCAAGAACCGAATGATGATTACCCGTTACCGTCACTTCCTCAATTGGCTTATATTTGTAATCTAAAATTACTATTTATAGATTGTTAAAAATATAGAAAAGAGAATTTTATTTGATTGAATTGATTTATTATGAACAATACATAAAGTCCTATTTATAGGCACATAATCTTGAACGCTAAGTAAACTTAGAAGACAAGAAATCCTAGTCCTAGATGGTTTAGGAAAGGGTATACGAAATCCTAGGTGATTTAGGATAAAACTAAAATAGTAAGTAAGGAACATAATATTAAATAGATTATCTAACAGTCCCCTTCAAACTCAAGGTGGGTTATATGAAACTAACTTGAGTTTGGAGCAAAATATTGAATACATGCGGTTTGACGGAAGTTAGGAAGCACGGACACACCTAAAAGGTCGAAGAATCCGTGTCGGACACGCTGAAATAGGTGTCCTAATTTTTTTATTCTTGGACACACCACGGACACGACATAGACACGCCATGGACACGTGTCCGACACACGTGTCATATCATTAGGGAGTTTTCAGAAAGTTTTAAAAAGAAAGTTTAAAATATAAATATGATGACTTCTTGATGTCCCCGCCGTGTCCGTATCCTAATTTTTTAGGATCTGCAGTGTCGCTGTGTTCGTGTCGTGTCGTATCCGTGTCCCGTATCCGTATCCGTGTTTCTTAGGACGGAAGCCAAGCGATCTGGATCTTTTCGGTGAAGACGGCAAAGAAAAGATGATAACGACACGGCCCAACCCATGACAAGAATTATTCGATCCAATCTAGAACAAACAACAAAAGAGCAATCGATTCACGATCAATTCACGGTGACAAACGAAGAACTCTTCAAAGAAAAGTGTCATGGCATCACATGCCAAAAAATGGCTAAAAAATCTTCGGAGAGCAAAACTCCTGAAGAACAAATCGACGGACAACAAAAGTCTCGTTGCAAGAAGACAGTTTCTTCGTGGCTCACTGCGGATTGATGATGATGTGTGCGATGTTGGAGACGTAGGTTGTTTTTAGTGCGTTACCATCAACTGGATGGCAACAGATGGAAACAGCATTACCGAAAAGGAGCATTGATAACTCCGCTTTGTTAACTTGCATATGTCACTTGCTGAACTAGTTAGCCGTATATGAGTCCTGCACCCTGAGTTGTGGCCGTAATTTGTGTTCTCGCTGGAAACAATTCCCCCCACCCCTGGGTATAAAATGAGCGAGCCTAAATCTTCAAGATGCTGAATGACATACATAGCTGCTTACAATTGACTCAAAACTGACAATCATTTTTTTGTTTCAGCAAAAAGCATTAGAAACAGCAATGAACGACATAAATAACTCATTTGGAAAAGGAAGTGTTACAAGATTGGGCAGTGCTGGTGGAGCTCTGGTGTATGTTCTTTCATTCCAACATGTTTCTCTCTCTCTCTCTCTCTCTCTCTCTCTATATATATATATATATATAGGTATCTGTCTCTCTATATATATTATTATGTGTGTGTATCCTTCTGGCTTCTCTTCTTTCCATGGGAAGTGTTTAATTTGATTCTTCAAGACATGGAAATGGAAAAAAGAAGTGATTGTACGACCTTAATTTCACTTCCTTGTAATGGGTTCTAATGAGCATGAGGTGTGGCATTGCGACATTCTTCTTCCTTGTAGGTTTATTAAAAATTTGTCTGTTACAGGGAAACTTTTCCAAGTGGCTGTTTGACATTAGACTTTGCCCTGGGTGGCGGCCTCCCCAAAGGGAGAATTGTAGAGGTACTATCATTGTTCATTGTTCTGTGCTGTTCAGTCTAATTTCCTGTGGTGATTATGCATGTTTCATGATAAAATACATTTTAATTCTATTTGGGGTAAATCATGGGAAAACTGATTTACCATACCATGGATAAGATGCTCAGTTAGTAGTTTTAACAGAGTATCAATCATGCAATATTGACTGTTAGATGGAATCTTCTATTCCACTCAAGTACGTCTATCAAGACAACATGATATGGACATGGGTATACGATGTGGGTCTGACAAACATACCCAAATCGGTGACCCCAATTCTCCATATGTGATGATGGAAGAAGAAAAGCTCAAATTTGATAGCAAAGAAGGGCATACTACTTTTTAGATAGCTGAAAACCCATTTTTTACCACTTCCATTTGATTTAGATTATAACCAAGTACATCCTTATAGAATATTAACATCATAAGTTAAACTATGTTATAATGTATTATGTATTCAAATGTGCATAGCACATTCATTTTATCTGTACGTTACTTTTGAATACATTCTAAGCAAAGTTCGAGCATCTAAGATTTGATGACACTTAGACACAAACCACACCTGGTACATATATCTCATTCCATACAATATAGTATGTTGAATATGGTGATGAGACTGATTGTTATCTTACCATAATCATCATCCAGATGTGGCTGCACACGTGCCAGTAACTCCACTGTGGAAACAAATTAAGATGTGTAGTCAAGTGCAAAAAACATGAATAAATTTAGTTCTCATAAATTGACTATAATGGACACCTTTTGAATAGTTCATTTTCTACAAAAATTGTTATTCAACTACTTTGGCATTTTCTACAAAAATTGATGCTCTCAAAAGTTTGAAAATATCAGCACTTTCTTTTCAGATATATGGGCCAGAAAGTAGCGGAAAGACCACCCTGGCACTCCATGCAATTGCAGAAGTGCAGGTGTTATATCTGTTCTTTTATACTTTATATATTTATAGGTCCTCTTTATACAAGGAGGCACTTCTTCATATCTGCTTTGGGGACTAACATGCCATTTTTCTATGTTAAAAAAGCAGAGGGTAGGAGGCAATGCCATGCTTGTTGATGCAGAGCATGCTTTTGATCCAACCTATTCAAAAGCATTGGGAATAGATGTAGAAAATTTGATTGTATGCCAACCTGATAATGGGGAGATGGCACTAGAGAGTAATAAATATTTTCTTGTTTACAAATTTCTATATGAGAAATGATCCAATAGATCTGAATGTGAATTTTTGAGTGAAATGCAATAAAGTTTATGATGACTGTGCTTCATTTATATTTGTTGATCAAATGTTTTGTTGCATCAGTTGCAGATCGTATGTGTAGATCTGGTGCCATTGATCTCATCTGTGTCGATTCCGTCTCAGCTCTCACTCCACGAGCTGAGATTGAAGTAAGTTGCATTCTTATATTTGTGAACATATAAAACTTGACAAGATCATAGTAGTCTGACTTTTCCCTGGTTGGTTCTTTGTACATAGGGGGAAATTGGGATGCAGCAAATAGGTCTGCAAGCACGTCTTATGAGCCAAGCTTTGCGTAAAATGTCAGGAAACGCCTCCAAAGCTGGATGTACTCTGATCTTCCTAAATCAAATAAGATACAAGGTATTTGTGAATGAACAGTCACAAGTCATAACCCACTCCTTGGTGGACAACATTTTTTTTTTTTGGTGGGTGGGTGGGGTTGGAATTTGTATAATATGGAGTGAATGGCCTTCCAGTGAAAGAATTAATGTCCTGAAATAACATGATATAAGTGAAAGGAAAAATGTCTCACTAATATGTTCTGATACCAAGTGAGGGGGTTGAATTGGTCCAATTCAAACTCTCAATTCTTTTTGCTTGATTTCAATTTTAATTACTTAGTTATCCTCAATCAGTCAAATCATCAAGTAAGCAAACCAAGCAATCAATCAATCAACTATGAAGAAATAAAAAAGACACCAAATTTTACGTAGGAGTTCCAGATAAAACCACGGACCTAATATAAAGCAAAATAATTTACTAAGATATCAAAGAAATGCAACCTTACCATGCTAGTCATCCACTCTATATATATATATATTAATATGTGTGTGTATCCTTCTGGAATGATCAATAAAATATCCAACAGAAACTTGAACAACCACACAGTGTTCTAAGGTTCTAACTACATGTGTAAAGGAAACGAAGTCTGTTCTCCCTCGATATAAGTCTATGTGTGAGAGCACAGGTAAGTTGTCTTAGTCTCTTCTATACGTCTTTACTCTTTTGAAACCTTAAGATCCTTTATATAGGTTCAGAAATCCTTTTCCAAGTTTTAAAATGAATAGAAATCAGTTTATAAATTCTGAATGTGTTTTAAATGAACTAGAAACAATTTCAGACTTGGAAACTTCTCATTTTTCACACCTTGCGATCCTAGTACTGGTGCTCAGTATTCGAGTAACCGATTACTTACCTCTCTGGCACTATGAGTGTGCTCGGGTTTTGAGTAACTGGTTACTCACTACATAGATGGCCTGAGTTTTGGGGCTTAGTTGAGAGGGTTAAACAAATTTTAAATTCAGTGAATATTTTATCGCTGGAAAGCTTATTGAGTCTATTTTTTGAATTATACAGATCATCGCAAGATTTCAAGTATGAAATATTTAATAAATCCAGAAAGGCACACTTATCAAATTCTAAAAACATTCAATCCCCAATATGGATATTAACTACCACCAAAGGTTGTAGCCTAGTGGTACTTCCTCACATTCCAAAGTGAAAGGTCGAGGGTACAAGTCCCCATAGGGGCAAGTGGGTGTGTGTTATTTACCATGATAATATATATATGTGTGTGTGTGTGTGTGTGTGTGGGTGGGTGGGTATTAACTCTTAGCACACTTTAACTTGTTCTAAGGTCTTCTAGTCCTAATAAAACACATTTTTACATTTGAAAATACTTCCTTCTTTCCCTTTAACTCTTCCTTCTCCTAATGTGTGTGATCCAAGTTGATTAAGACCATTTATTTCATATCACCTAGTGATCTTTGTGCAATCTTCATGTATCCTTGGGTCAAAGTCTACATTCACAATTCTCAAGCAAATCAGCAGGCAAATCAACATGACTGAAAAATCAAAATTAACCTTAATTAAACTAAAACAACTCAACTAATTATCACATGTTTTGATCATGGAAATTGCCACCAGAATTATTCTTTGTCCTAACAAACATGAATGTTATATTCTTGTCTCATTAAACCACAAGTATTCTTTTTTAATTTTCTGTGTCCAATTGCAATTATTCATCCAGAGACCAATAGTTTTGTGCTTTTGATTTTTTATCAGATTGGTGTATATTATGGAAATCCTGAAGTCACCAGTGGAGGAATTGCTTTGAAGTTTTTTGCATCAGTTCGCCTTGAGATACGTTCTATAGGGAAGATAAAGTCTGTAAGCACATAATCCGCTTAATTGATTATCTGTCTTTTGGCACGCAAGTTCTATTTCTTGATATACGAGAAATCCTTATAACTAATACATGCTTCTTGTTGTAGGTTAAAGGGGATGAAGACATTGGGCTTAGGGTTCGTGTAAGAGTTCAAAAGAGTAAGGTAAATTTAATGAATATGAAAATTTGTTAGGATGTCATGTAATACACATAATAGAAACATGTTGCTTTTGATTTTACCACATTCTTCCATTCCATTTAAAATGATAATATAACATATATAAATCATGAATTTTGTAAGGATTTCCTTTCTTTAAACAAGTAATGAAACTTTTATTGAAAAGGGAAAATAAAAGTCAATAGAAAAAATAAGATAGCAGTCATCTCAAAATCTGCATATAATTCATGATGCAATTAATTCCACCTGCATTAGGTTATTTGCATCATTCCATCTATTATATAACTTTTCAATTTTATTTTTCTCTCAAAGGTAGTGTTAATTTTTAAATGTGCTTAACAGAACTCTTGGTCCATGTGACAAATTTGATGTAATCAGTGATACCATAGCTCTATGGGATATGGTTCTTATGCATAAAATCCATCACACAACTAGTTGAACGTGTCATTAGATGATTTGCATTGTTTCCCTCTATTATTTACGGTTCCTATTTCCTTTTTCATTCCAAAGTTGTTGAAAAGTGCTTAGCAATGCTCTTGGTCCCATGCAACACGTTTGATGTAACCCACGATACCTAACTTATATAACTCGATGGAATATGATTCTTGTAAATAATTAGAAGATGCAACATGAGAGAGAGAGAGAGAGAGAGAGAGAGCGAGAGATTAGAACAAGAAGGAGAAAGAACAAGAATTCTAAGAGGAAGGCCACAAAGTTACCTTACAAGAGATGACATAAAGAGCAAGTAAAGTGGACAAGATAAGAAAAGTGAAGCGCTTCAACAATTCAATTGTGTCCCAGTCCTTAAATGGAGGACCAGATGAATCCAACCCCTACACACAAACTGCACCTGCAAGTGTCTTCATTACATAGATTTGCTCCGATATTACGTTGATGTGTACTTTTGTCATGATATGTACCTATGCTTATAAGAATGCTGGAGATTTAAGATTGAAATTTAGACTTCAGGTTACAGAATACTCCTAAAAGATCTCCTTTAACAAGATGTCATGTGAATTGTCTGGTCGACCTCCAATTTGTGCTACTGACTGCTGGCATCAATGTCTAGGTAATTGCTTTTCTTCTAATGATTTATTGTCATAGGTATCAAGGCCATACAAGCAAGCTGAATTTGAAATTATATTTGGCGAGGGAGTGAGTAAACTGGTCCGTATTGCAGTATAAATCCTCTTCTTTTGCAATGGCTCCCACCACTCTACCTCTGGTCTGATTTTGATCAATGTACAGGGTTGCGTTTTGGATTGTGCTGAAATGATGGATGTTGTGTTAAAGAAAGGCTCTTGGTATAGTTATGGAGATCAAAGGTTTGTCTACGTTACATCCTGTTTATAATATTTCATATTAAGCTGAATTTTGACAGAAATTAATATCCAGACAACAATCAGATGATTCTAACCATTCAAGTGTTTGCATCCTTCTGAAATGTTCATAACTTACATTTTTAGCTTTGCAAAAATAAAGTTTATTTGGTGACTGTTTTGGTTTTTTACTTGACAAGTTATTTTATCTTCTAGGATGTTTTCATGATTAGGAAACCATGCATGTGTGTGTTATCTGAAACCAGTGCTAGCTAACAAGATACTGGCACATTTTTTTTTTTTTTTTAACATGTCATGTCCGATATCTCCTATTATATTACCTTATGTACCTGCAACTATCTGCATCCATTGAATACATTAAACATAGTCACCAATGCGTGTGGATACATTAATATAGACTCATAGAGCATGAACTGGCAATTCAAGAAAAAAGTCTGTCACCAAGCCGGACGAGTCATTCACCTTGTTTCAGCCATTTGTACATAATACCTATGTATTTTCTCCTCATGCCGAACCAGTTTGATCGATTTAATTCTTTTGTGTATTCATCATATGTAAAATATACATCTCATTTAGCTAGATCCACTGAATTGTCAGTTTATTATATATGTCCCTCCTTGTTGAAGCCATAAGATTTCTTAATCACAAGAATAGGAATATTACTGGGTTTTTTTCAATGGCAACAGTCAATTGAAATTCAAATGACTTCCTCGCATTTCTTTCTTGGATAAATTTGTCTTGAATTTTTGTCTAAATTTGTAAAATTCTGTGGCTAATTGTCATTGCATGTTTTTATGTAAAGGTTGGGACAGGGAAGAGACAAGGCACTACAGTACTTGAGAGAGAACCCTCTTCTTTGTGATGAAATTGAGAAGGTTTGGATGCTTATGCCTCACAAATACACATATAGTTGAACTTAATTTTTTCAAAGCTATTATAGATTAATTGCTTAATGGTGGTCATTTGGCCAACTCTTGTGTCTGAGTAGACGATTTAGGCATCCATACTATTTAAAAGTGGCCAGACACTTTTTTGACGCCCTGATATTCTGATCGATTTACATAACTTGATCCGCTGATTACTCACAGTCTGCAGTTGTGAACTTGCAAGGTATCCTGCATTATTAGCCCCAGATATCAAAAGGTTGAAAATTTTAATGTTAACAATCCCCCTCAACCCACATATTTGTCTGTATATGAAGAACTTTTCCCATCATAAGATTATAACATAATAGAAATCTTGCTAATGCAACTCAAACTAAATACAGTTTCTCAAGTATGAACTATGCCATTATGTTAGAGTATTTGTGATGTATATCATATATTAACAATTAAACTAACTTTTATAAATTAGTAATTAATAAATGAAAAAAATAGTTACATTATGCTATAAACCTAATATTATGCTATTCTAAGATGATGCTTAACAGCATCTCCTCAATGTGTGTGTGTGTGTGTGTTTTATATAGGG
This sequence comes from Cornus controversa, assembly GCA_026545225.1. Classification (NCBI taxonomy): domain Eukaryota; kingdom Viridiplantae; phylum Streptophyta; class Magnoliopsida; order Cornales; family Cornaceae; genus Cornus; species Cornus controversa. The sequence goes on from CM048847.1 coordinate 66,431,228, forward strand.
GTGGCAAATTGGGTGTCAACCCGCCCATATCCACCCAGTTAAAAATGGATATGGGTGACTTATTTTCTTATATGGGTCATAAATGGGTTGGATAAATATAAACCAATAAATTAGCGGGTTAGATGGGTTGAATATGGGTTGAATATGAGTACCCATATTCAACCCATCTTCCACCCATAAAACAAAATGTGAATTAAAGTTTCTCTCTTCTATCCAACCTCTCTCTCTCTTTTATCTCACTTCTCTCTCTCTCTTTTCTTTCTCTCTCTTCGATCCCACCTCTCTCTTTCTTCCCTTTCTCCCTCTTCGATCCCACCTTTCTCTCTCTTCCCCTTTCTCTCTCTATACTTGGACAATATTTTTTAAAAAAAATATATATATTTTAGTAAGAATTCAATTTTTTTAAAAATAATATTTTTCCTTTTTAGTAATTATTGTTGGATTTTACCATTGTAATTTCTTAATTAAAAATAAGAAGAATATATAATTTAGACACAAACTTTATAGTGCAACAACAATTTTCATTGGAGCATTATCTATATATATTCATCATTCTTTAGATTTTTTTTATTAATTCCAAAAAAAAAATGACTTATCGAAAGGTCACATATTTTATTTTCTCAACGGTATTTTTATTTTTATTGATTAGTTCCAAAAGACTCAGACTCAGACTCATCCAAAAGTCACATTCTCTCCCCCTATGCACAGAGTTCATTTTGTATTAAAAAACAAGAATAATTGAATTTTCAAAAATCACATTTCTCTATCTACAGAGTCCATTTTTGTGTTTGAGTACCTTTCTCAATGTTTTAATTTTAATTATATTCCATGTGTTTCTGTGATTTGGTAGGTCATTTTTAAAATTGCCCAATTATGAAGATATAATTGAGTTAGTGTTGAAGACCTTTTTCAATTGAAATACTTATTATAATTGTTTGTTTATGTTTTGGTGTTTTTTAAAGAAAATTTATGCCGACTAAGTTACTCGAGACTCTATACTTTTTTTTCTCTTTTGCTATAGATTCATAAATGTAATTAAACACTAGATTGCAATGAAATTCTTTTATTCTTTTACGCAATCAGCTCTTGGATAAAAAAAATAAAAAAAATTTGCTAACACCCAAAAATAAACAAACCATATAAATAATATCAGTATGATTAGCAAATTATAATTTTTTTGTTTGGTTATAGACCTTATGCATTTCATTTTTGTGTTTGACGTCTATCTACTGTCGTGTCTAGTCGGGTCAAATATGGGTTGACGGGTTGCCCCAACCCATATTCAACCCGCCCATATTTGACCCGCAACAAACGGGTTGAATATGGGTCACAACCCATATTCAACCCGTCCATATTTGACCCGGCCCAAACCCGCCCAATTTGCCACCCCTAGTTTTATACATGTATACATATGCATATGCATATACATATATTTAGTAGTCATCTAGGATGGAAAAATAAAATGAAAAAAAAAAGAGAGAAAAAAAATCTCCCTACTCTATAGAATTAGTGGAACTTGCATTTCTCACTTTTTGATGTTGCTTTGGTTTATTTTCTTACTCCGTAAAACAGTTTTCAAGAACTTTGAAAACAATTACAAAATTTTGTTCTCTTAAATCAGGCCTTTTTCCAAACAGTTTTTTTTTTTTTTTTTTTTTTTGGGGGGGGGGGGGGGGGCGGGGGGAAGAACTATTAACCAAAAGAATTTTTGAGTCAGTTTTCAATTATCAGAAAACTAGACCAAGCAGCTCCTTACCCTTCATCTGGGCACTTGTACTTCTATTATATTGAAGTTTTAACCTCTTATCAGACTTCTACTATCACTGGTTTCCCTTTTGTATTTTTGGCTTTCATATTATTTGTAGACTAGTAGAGATACAATTCTTTATGCATTAGTTTATTTGTTGGATTTGTTAAGGGAGCTTCTTACAGAATAGCCATTTATTATATGAGAGAGATACAGAACAGAATAGTGATTTGCATGTGCAGATTGTTCGTTCCATGATGGTAGACGGAATTGGACAAGCAGACACTCCTGGCGTGAAGTCCTTGCCACCACAGCATCAAGATGAAGATATTTTTGAAGATGTACAATAAGATGAAACAACTTCTGCTGCTTCAAAGTTTTGGGCTGTGCGGTTGGAGAATTTAGTCATGGAAGCTCTGTCAGAGACAACGGGATAATCCTCCCTGTATGGGTTGGTTTGATGAGTCGACATTATTCTTCCACTATTCCGTTCTGAGGGAGGAAAATTAACATTTCTTCATTTCTGTACCACAGATGCTGATGGAAATTCAATTCAGCATGCATTTGTTCTCCATTTATAGGAGGAAGAGGGAGGGGGAAGTAATGCTTGGTTAATCATTGTAAGAAACTCAAAGAGTACTGGTAAATTAGTAATATCCCAGTATTTTTTCAGTATACTTTAAAGTCTAAATTCTTTTGAGAACTTCATTTATCCTTCTCTGCTTCAGATCGCATGTTCTCTTTATAATGTTGTCCCATAAGAGTTGGAAGGCTTTCTCCTCTCCGAATCTTTGGCTATATATCTATTGATCTATGGCAATGACTTATCGCCCCACGTCTTTGAGTAATGCTTCATATCTCACAGTTTAGCAATGTAAGATTTGAACTGGTCATGTTTCTGTTCACCAGGGGCTTGTTTGGCAACCCTTTTTGTTTCATGTTACGGGTGTTGTACTGTAACTGTAACCAACTAAAACACATTTGTTGCCGTAAAGAGGCCCAGATAGAAAACAAAAAATTGATGTTTCCTGTAGCAAAAACATTGTAGCGGTAAACAGTAAAGAATAAATAAAAATCTAGGTGGCCGTTTTTAACTAGTCATTTTGTTTCTTAATCTTGCAACACTATTTTACTAAACATATTTTCATGTTTTTGTTTTCAAAAATCTTGCAATAAATTTTACGTAACTAAATATGCTTCCAATCATTATTGAACACACTTCACAACAAAACCTTATTTCTGATTTGGATGAAAACAAGAATGCAAAACAGATTGGTTGCCAACTAGGAAGCACGGATACTTCTATAAGAGTAACATTTTCGTATCATGTCCGTATCTGATATCGATACTTCCGAATACTTGTCTGATACTTTCTAAAAGTATTCATAATTTTAAAATATATATTTTTATTTCTAACACATATCCGATACTTCTTAGATACTTCAAAATACATTTTTAACGAGTTTTGAACATAAAAATGTAGTTTTTTCAATAATAATATCATATTATAATTGTTAAAAAAAGTTTAAAATTTATTTAAAACTGAAATTTTGAGATACATATCATGATTTAGTACAAAATTTATCCATGCTCATTATACAATAACTTTTGACTCTTATTTTGTTTGTCAATAATAATATTTTGTAAAGAAATGTTAATAACTCATTTTTTGCATATATAAAAATATAATTTATTATCTTTATATTGTCGTATCCTGTCCGCACCCGTATCTTATTTTTTTTAAATTTGTCGTATCGCTGTACCAGTATCGTGTCTTACCCATATCTTGTATTCATATTTCTTAGGTCGCCAAACTAGACCCTAAATCAACTATGATAGAAGTCGCATCAAACATATTCCCAATTTTTTTTAACGTGCATCGATGCACATGCTTTTTCAATATTGATTTTAGACAAATGACATATTATTGGGAATTAAATTCCCCTTCAGTACAGCAAAAACATATCATCACATCACAATTATGCAAGTATATATGAAGATAACAATCAAATACATTCACGCACAACACAATATTTTACATGGTTCACCTAACTTTAGAGCTACGTCCATGGAGGAAGATTTTACTATAATTGAGAAGAGAATATACAACACGCGAAAAACATGCCTACCACACACACACTTTACTCACAAACCCCTTATATCTTTCTTCTCTCTCTTTCTTTAATCATACCTTTATTTATAGAGTCTCAAAACTTATTTCTTTTTAAACAATAATTTTCATACCTTATCTAACAAGAAGTTACCAAATCAATGAGAGCTCTAAAACAAATGTATATAACTTTCTTCCCAAATATTCAGTCTTGCTCCGTATGTCTTCATGCTTCCAAAATGAAAAAAAAAAAAAAAAAAAACTGCCACAAGTGAATTTGAGGCACAAACCCTAACACATATATTCATCGGACAGAATTGTAAATAAAATAGAAGTCATATCAAATATATTACAGGCATGAAAACAAATCAATGCCAAAATGATTCATATTACAGACAAGGTTTGAGTACATAAAGTGCTTTGTGAAAGCGATTGTAATTAACAGTAAACAGGGGGAAGCTAAAATAGAAATAGATTACAATAGCAGATATCTCTACTGTGCCAAAGCACTTGTGCTGTAAACAAGAAGCGCACCCCCTCCAAGAAGGCCAGCTAGGGTAACTGCCCAGATCAATAAGCCAGTGGTACCTGCATTTATATATTTAAAACAAATCACAAGATATATATATATATATATATATATATATATATATAACAACAACTATAAATTTGCGATTAAGAACAATATCCAAAGAAGGTGTTCCTTACCACCAACATATGTATCACCACTTGCAGACCATTCATCAGGGGAGTAAATTGGACTGTATCCATCCACGTTGGCACCATATTTGTCAACAAATTGGTAAACACCCTTCCCCTAAATCCAGATTAAAAGGGTTTCATATTTATTGGAAAATATTAGGAAATATATATATAATAAGAACAATGAATCAAAATTTCAAGAATTGTGAAGAACAAACCTTTGGCTTCCTTCCAGATGCATCAAGTCCATTCCTCAAGCTCATGCCACCACCAGTTCCTAATAAAATTCCGAATTCAATACCAACCAAACTCTTGTAATTCCAATTTTTCTTTTCTTTTCCCTCTTCTTTCTTTATTCTTTGTTATATTAAACATGCACACATGTAAATATACTAACGAAAAGAATGTACATAAATGCACAAGTATGAATATACATATATATGTGTGTGTATGTATGTATATGTAGATATTGCTAACCATAAGGGGTGTCAGTCTTGATCTTCTTGACACCACTGGCATGAACCTTTAAAGAAGAAGTTCTTGCAAGTGAGGGGAGGCCTCTCGCTGCTGTTTTCTCAACAGTAAATGGAGAGGGTTTGAGGCTCAGTGAAGAAGCCATTACTGTGGTTGCCATGAACTACTTTCTTCTTTATCTTCTTTAACAGACTTCAATTCTCTGTGGTGTGGCTTCAAGGTCCGAATATAAGAAATACTACAGTAATAATAGTCAGCAAGTTTTGGTGATTGCCAGGATGACACGTGGCAGTCTTTCTGTGGCTGGATTCTGGATACGATACTACGACATTATCTTCATGCATTGCAACACAAATACATGAGAAGAAAATGTGCCAATGTGTCGTGGAATATAATCAAAATATTAAAAAATATTGTGAAATCAATCTTTTAAACTTGGCCAAGATTGCCTCAGCCTTTAATGTAAATAGACTACTAGATGGGCCACACTCAAAGTGGTCAAGGAATTAACTAAAATCATTCTGGCCCCTACTACCCTTCACACTCGGAAACAAGCCCAATAATCGGCCCGAGTGTTACGATCGATTTGACGGAACAACCTTCAATCCTTCGTGTTGGATCTAAAACTAAGTAGTTTTCACCAAAACCAACCTGTTGTTTGGGCCACCTCTAATTAGCCCATCCTTGACTAAAATAATATGACAATTTTCATTTGGAAAAATTACACTCACATCTCCTGTAAATAGGCTAAATACAAAGAGCTCTCTCATATTTTCAAAAATAATACTGACTTATTCTGTACAATTTTTTGACAATTACACCCTTGTACAAATTTTTTTTTTTGGTAAGTAATGTGACATATTTTTATAACTAACAATCTTCGGTGTCAAAACTAAACATGATCGAGTTATAATCTTTTATTTATATTTTTGTAATTAATCATGTAATTGAAGTCTCAGAGTAAGCATGAAATTATACACCAACCATGCAAGTGTTTTTCAAAGGGATGAGACTTGAATATTCGGAAGAATACATCAATAATCTCAACAATAATTTGATTGATTGAAAGTTCTGGATGGTTTTGATTGCATGAGAACGTCGTTGATCAAATATAAAAGTCACATAATTCTAGTAAAGTGGTGAGAACTCATAAATTTCAAACTAGAAGGTTCCGAACTATAAAATTAGGGGTTTTGAGTTATTTTTTCAAAATCTTTTAAGGTTGGACCTGTCCAATTCCAACCTAGACCGGTTCATGAAATATCAGCACTTCACAAAACATGAGGGGCAAGCCCTGGACTGGTCCAAGTGAAGGCTGGATCGGTCCAGGGCTTTTGGTGGTGAATTTTTGTCTTCTAGTGTCTTGTTTTGACTTGAATTCGACTCTCAAATTTTCTTAAACTTTAGGACTTGTTTCCTATTAAATTTTAACTTGTTTTTAAAGAAAAATTATGATTTTCAATCTTTATACAAATCTCATATGATTTCTCTCTCGTTACGCTTTCAATAGACAAGAAATTCATATTTTAGAGAGAAAATATAGAGATATTTTTCAACATAAAACTTGAATTTTTTTGTTTATATTTTTTTGAAAGCATACAAATATTCACTGAGTGATTTAGAATGACTATTTGTTTGATCAATTGTTCAAAAACTATTTCAAAGATTTCTTTTTGATCAAGTTACTGAATTATTCTACAACTGTTCATTGGTGAGGAATGAGAAGAAAATCGCATTATGAAGGGGACAAAATACTTGCTGTGTGTGTGAGTTTGAGACAAAGCCTGTTGTACTTTGTTTCAACATGATAATGAATTTGGTTCTCCGGAGTTACAAAGCCTCACCTGTGATTTTTTTCCGACATAAAATTTTCATCTATATCTGGTGCATTTGTTTACTTTACTGCACTTTATTTTATTTACTTACTTTGTGAGATTGCTTATATTTTAATTGAACTTAAAATTAGATAATTTGAGAGATTAAGCAAAAAATGAGTAAACCTAATCACTCCCCTCTAAGTTTTAAAACAAGCTTTCGCAACCACTTTCGCACCGCGCAACTTACAAGTAAGATTATAATAGATTAAGGAAGTAACGTTGCATGATTACAAGGGGTATACCCCATGTGAAAATCTCAAAAAAATATGATTATGTAAGGCATTTTTAGAATTTTTAGGTGAGTTTTATACATGAAAAGCTGACAAGGGAGGTCCGTATTACAAAAACCTACAAATAGGGGAGGTTGTGTTATTTTTGAAAGTATTGGAGATGTCTCTGTTATTTAATCTATTTACATGAAAAAATAGTATAATTTACCCTTTTAGTTTTAATTAACAATGAATTGTTTTTATTATCATGTTTTTTTAACCAAGTAACTCACACTCACTTTTTGTCTTTAATGAAACTTGAACCTTCAATTTTCTATTAAACTATAGATTTTAGAAATTAGATTATGTTCAAAGGATAATACTACTTAGGCAGAAATTTAGGCACAATTCATAGGCAGAAACTTTTATAACCATTGGATATATGTGATGAGTGTATGTGGTGGGACCTACTACATACATCCAATGGTTCTAAAAATTTCTGCCTATGAATTTTGTCTAAGAATTTTGCCTGAGTAGCATTACTCATGTTCAAATAACTGCATAAATCAACCCATCTAGGCATTTATTTAATTAAATTAACCTACAATGCATTAAAATAGCGTTAAGATGGATGGGCCTTTTTATATAAAATTAACAATAAATATAAATTGGGTCAAACCAATTATCCCAATTTTGACTTCCGGAATTTTTATAAAAACCAACCAATAATTCTTGACTAGACTACTGAACCAAAATGACGTTGATAGGAGGGGAGGAGTATTTGAATTTCTCCAACTTTAAAAGTGATTTGGTTCCAAATTCTTCATTCCTCAACTGAAGCTGACGACTTCACATTTGCACCACTTGCTTCTTCGCCTTTAACATTGTGCACCAGCATCCCATTTCTTTTGTTCATTCCATTCTCTAGTCTATATATATATATATATATAGAGAGAGAGAGAGAGGATAATAAAAGGGGATGGAGAAACAAAGAGGGGAGATGGAAAAAGAGAGAGTTTATGTTGCGTTTGATACACAACAATGGAATAGAATGGACATTTAATTAAAGTGAGAATGAAATGAAAATGTGAATGAAATAAAATGGTCATTCTCATTCTATTATTTGGTTTCAAACATAAAATGATGCTTGAATAGAATGATGATTACATTATTTTTGGTAACTAAATTTTATTTTTTAATGTTTATTGGGAATAAAATGAGCATTTTATAGGTTGAGTAGTGAAATGAATTTTTATTCTTTTTCATTCCAAATAAATGACGTGAAAGGGTCATTCCAACTTTAGGTTTTCTTATCAAACAAATGAATGAATTCAAAAAGGTAATATTAACATTTCATTTTATTTCATTGTTGTGTACCAAACGCAACATTAAAAATAAGAGAGAGAAAAGAAAGAAGTTTAAAAGTTGAGTTTTAAGTGTTGTATTGAGTACTAAGGCCTTGTTTGGATTGACTTTTGAAAGCGGCTTTCGGCTTTTCAAGTTTAAAAGCCATTTTGAAAAGTGTTTGGATTGGTAAGGCGGAAGAGTTTCGGAGTCCAAAAAGAGCGTTTAAAAGAAACTGGGGTACTAGTTTCTTGATTTAACTTTTGCTTCTCTTTTTCTTCTACGTAAAAGTCGAAACAAAAACTCTGTCAAATAAGGCCTAAGTCATAATATCTTTTAAGTGAAACTTATTCTTGTACTTAAATAATGTTATTAACTACACGTAATTTGAATAAGAAGTTAATTTATTCAGAATTAACTGATGAATTAAGTAAATAGATTAAGAACAAAGAAACATGAGCTTTGTGCTCAAGGGATACAAGATACCAAGTATGAACACACATGCCATATATAATCATAGATTTTACAATCATTATTGCGGGGGACCAGAACCACCAAGAATAATACTACAAAAATAAATTTGTCATATCTAGTGTGAACACTACGTAAGCTTACCATAAATAGGTTTTTGTACTATTTACAATGATTCAACATATATAAGAGCAAAAAATGTGAAAGGCATTCCATTCTGCTAAGCATGTGGTTAATATGGAACAATTTTGGTCAATTATGTACAACATTGACCATATATATATATATAAGTATATCTTGCTTAATAAGGTGACAAATTTTCTCAACTTAATGTTTGACGTCTACAGCATGTAAATTTTGCTCAAAATCAAAGATTCAAACCAGATGATATTTACGAGTCAGGTGACTGATCTGTACGGACGCACTTATATATATATATAAATAACGCAGCCACGGCCCACTAGTGCAAGTTTGGGAATAAAGAAGGTTTTGATGAAGAATTTAACATGGCTTAAAACATTGACTTGCAAATGGAGGCTCCTCCGAGTCCACACTACTAAAAAGATAACATAATACTCTTTATACAATGATGATTTTCTCACCTACCGCCACAAGAATGTTATATGTGGACTAATAACAACAGTTATTATCCTTACATGTATACCATAGTTAGGAAAATGTTAAAAATATGAATATCATAGTTAGTAAAATATAATTAAAAAAAATGTTTCTATAAAGTACGGATATAATTTATTTTTTAGCTTAAAAAATGTTTTAAATATTGACATAAGAAAATGAAAATGAAAAAATATGAATACAGATATGTTCGGGTATAATATTTTTTTTTGTTTAAAAATTTCACCGCACATATTATTTTTCTTTTCTTATACGAAAGTATGGAGCGTAGTTGAGACAAAAAAAATTCTAGAACATTGAAAAGTTGGTAGAAATTGATAGATTGGGAAAGATTTTAGAAATTTAAAGAGTTTGTAACTATGTATAGTGTGAGGTGAAGAGTTGTATAAATTAAATTTTAAATTGATTATAATACATTCTCTTAAGAGTGTATGATGTTTATTTATACATTTATAATGAGGAAGAAATCATAGTGGTAACAAGAAGTTACAAATTTGAGGATGTGAAATTTTAGAAAGGAGTGAGTGGCGTGAGTCAAAAACTAAATTTTATAAGAGCAATGTTACACGTAATGAAAATATTTCATGAATTTTTATCTTGAATGATGTGCCAATTAAATGATGAGTTAGTATTGGTGGAGTCTCCCCATACACAGAATGTCAATGGTATTATCACTTGTCACATCATTCATGAAGACAATTCATGATAAAATTTCATGACGTTTAACATTTTTCATTTTATAAATAATGGGCATAATATTGATTGATGGATAAATTTTGTAAATAATTTGATATTGCACGAATAAAGAATTAAGGAGAGAGAAGTCAGAAGGCTGTTGATATCATCACATGTGTACTAATGTGTATATATTTATGTTGGAGATAAAAAATTCAAAACATGTAGGCTCGTCATAGACTTGAGGAAAATATTAATGATTTGATTGTAGACCCACCTAGACTTGCTTATCATGCTCATCCCTATCAATTATATTCCAAAATCGCTCACCTCTCCCCTCTCATACTTTGTGCTTCTTTCTTTCTGAGTTACTCTCATAAGTTTTCAAGTATTTTCCCCACAGCGGAACGCTACCTCCCTCTCAATCTTCTGGTTGTTTCCGGAGTAGTCTCATATGATTTTCAATTATTTTCCCAAGCGGCGTACCGCTACTCTCTAACTCTCATGCGATTTTCAATTATTTTCCCAAGCGGCATACTTTACTTACCTATCTCATCGGCATACTTTCCCTCTCTCATTCTCTAGATGTTTCCTGAGTAACTCTCATACGGATTTTCAATTATTTTTTCAAGCGTGGCAACCTTCCATCTCTTACGTTTTCTGTGATACTTTCTAGTATCTTTTATCTTTCATAAGAGGCGCAACCCTCCCATTGGTACGTTTTTTTGCTTTCTTTAGTACCTCCCATACGTTGTTCTGCTCCTCGTTTCTGAGTAACTGAGGTATTCTTCTCCACTACTCAATTAATTTTAGTCATAAATAGATATTGGGTTAACTATTTTGTTGGTTTTTTTTTTTTTTTTCCCACTCATTTCTTATGATAGATGGTAAGATTGTAACATTAATCTGATACAGATTCATGGGTTATAGTGTTAGTGAATTATTTATGAGCATGTGTTTTGACTCTGCTTGTGAGTTTGTTAAATTAGCATTTCGTTTACATATGAGAGCATAAATGACATTTGCCAATTTACTGAATAACCCTATTGTTTAAAACACAATGCAAAGCGGTATCAGGAAAAGTCATATTATCCAAAACCTTAAACAGCAAATGGCAATAAATACCTGTAACCATGCTGTGCAAATAAATTAAGTGGTTAGGGAAAATAAATAACACAAGGTTTCACCTAAAGTGTGTGGGTGGAAATTTGGCTAGTTCAAAATCGCTTCCAATTATAGAAATTACCATAAGAGAATTCAAGCTCTTACCTTCCTGCAATTGGCTGAAACCACCAAGCCCATAAAAGTTAAGCCAAATAACCAGAACCAAAAAGGAATAAAGAATATTTGTACAGAAAGAATTCACATTCACAGCTGACAGACTTCCCTAAATTAAAATCAAAACTCAACCATATATAAAAGCTTCCATCAATTACTGGGGCATAAAAAGTGTCTATAGCAGATACCTTCTACTCTCTCAAATTTGAAAATGCATGGATTTCTCATAAAGCCCCTCCATGAATCATAAAGAAAAAGAAAAACCTTCCTTCTCTCCCATCTGCTCAGCCAGCTATGGATATCTGCTTTACAGCCAGTGATAAAGCTTCAAGTATCCGTTCCATCTATAAGGTTCCGGGAAGAGGACTATCCATTCCATCTTTTTTAAAAAAAAAAAATTAAAAAAGAAACAAAGATGAGAGGTTGATCCTAGTGTTTAACACAGTCATTATCATAATCATTGCTTTTGATTTTATGCGTTGGTTTCAATTTCCGTAAATTTTTGAGATGTCACTTAAGTTATGAAAGTTTGAAAACTTGTTTGGAATGACATACTCCAATGGTTTAGTTTTGCAGGTTTTGAATTTGGTTTCATCTCACACATTTATCAAAAGAGTGGTATCAGTGCTTTAGACAACACTAGTCATTGGTGTGTCATTCAGTTATGAAGTGTTTTTCTTTCATATCCTGTTGGAAGGGGGCTTCATCGAGAAAACCAGCTGCTGAATTTGATGACGGTTTGCTCCTAAACTATTTGGACATATAATGTTGATTTTTTTTGGAAAATATCGTACTTATGTTGTTTTATCCGATCATTCCTATCTTAAATGGATCGTGACATATATTTGGAAAAGCTATCTATTAATCATTAATCTCTCAATCTATTTCTTATTTTTATTTATAACATCCTGATCAATTGAATCATGAGCAGAGCTGTCGGGCCTCCAAAATGTTGATCTGTACACATACAAGGAGCTTAGAATAGCCACTGATGATTTTAGTCCTGCCAATAAAATTGGGGAGGGTGGTTTTGGCTCTGTCTATAAGGTAATTGAACATACATGTTCTTTTCATATATTATAGGAATGCTTATATCATGATCACGAAAATGTTAAGTTGTTCATCTTTTGAAGACTGACACCTTCTTTGACACCAAAATTTATGGATGGTTAGGGAATGCTTAAAAATGGAAATATTGCTGCTGTAAAGGTTCTTTCAGCTGAATCAAGACAAGGACTGCGGGAGTTCTTGACAGAGATCAGCATAATTTCAGAAATAGAGCATGAGAACTTAGTTAAACTCTATGGCTGCTGTGCGGAAGGAAATCATAGAATTTTGGTGTACAACTACCTTGAGAATAACAGCCTCGCGCTAACACTTATAGGTAATTCCATACAGTTATTCTTGATTTGGAAGTCCTTTTACATTTAAAATTTATTGAGAGCCTTCGCTTTGTACCAAGAGAAGTAATTCTTTTTTGGAAATAACACTTAAAACTTAGCATGTGAAATTTGGCAATTTGTTCAAATAATGAAGGAAAATTGATCTTATTAATTATCAATAGAAAGTACTAACTTTTTATTAGGAGTTGTTTTTGGATTATAGAGTTGCTACAAAATGCATGCCTAGTTATGAATTCTAGCATTTTGTTCAAATTAACTCCAAAACACTTGGTCATAAATATGCACATTTCATCCAACAACAGTGACAGCCTTGTGATTTTAATTTCTGTTGAAGTGAATGGAAGTAATGCTTTTCAGGTGGCCACACTGGAATGCAGTTTAGTTGGCAAACCCGGACTAGAATTTGCATTGGTGTTGCACGTGGGCTTGCCTTTCTTCATGAGGAAGTGCGACCATATATTGTTCACCGAGATATCAAAGCAAGCAATATTCTCCTTGACAAAGACTTGACACCCAAAATTTCAGATTTTGGTCTTGCAAAGCTTATCCCAGACAACATGACTCATATTAGTACGTGTGTGGCCGGAACAATGTAAGTTCTAACAATCCTGTTAGCCTGTTCATATTGAATATGTTCTGAAAATAATTGTCAATACAAAGTTCATTATGATTTGGTCAATGGCTTACTAAAATACCTTGTGGATTTTGGATCAACCAAATCTGCAGTTCTACATATGATGTCTGGTAATGGAGAATAAAAAATCAATCAATCTTTCTTAATCAGTCCAGTTCTGATCTTTCCTAGACCTCCACTATTGTTTTTGAGTCTACTAAGATTATTGGATGGTTATTCTGTTTTTTTGTTGGTGCTGATAAAGATGATTCCTTGAGATGAATCTGTTCCATGATGGTACCTTTGCGCCTGGCAAATGTGGCAACTATCCAGTACCATCATCAGTGCATGCCTATTGTGATTATGTTGAAACGACTTCTTAAAAACCCTGATGAGTTTGTCAGTCAAAATTTTTGCTTCATTCTCCCCGGAAGGTATATCATCTATAGGACAAGGGAACGAGCATAGGATCTGCAAGGTTCCCAGTTCCCACCAAACTAAGTGTGCGTTGTTTTTGATAAAGATACATTCTGATTTTCATATTAATTTATAAAATTTCTAAAACCTCTCTCTATCTCTCTCTGTGTTTTCCTTACTTTTTTCTTACAGAAAAAAAAAAAAAATTTATTATTACATTCATGTTGTTGATATGTTGTTTCAGAGGTTATTTGGCACCAGAATATGCAATAAAAGGGCAATTGACACGGAAAGCAGATATTTACAGTTTTGGTGTTCTTCTTGTGGAGATAATCAGTGGGAGATGCAACAAAAATTCTCGATTACCTGTTGGAGAACAATATCTTATTGAATTGGTATGGAATTTTTAACCCAAAACAAGTGTAGTCAAATCTTTTTGCATGAAATGGTGTCTTCATGTTCAGTGATGCTTGTGGATTACTGATCCGTGATTCCTTGATTCGTGATATTCCATGATTGAAAAAAGTGTGGCATGGTATTTTCTGTTTATCATTTGATGAATTGTTTCCGTTTTGATAATAAACAATAACGTTTTGATCGAGTGATAGATACCTCATAAAACAATACTGTTTTCCCCTTTGTATAGTGTTAAACTACTAGCAGGAGTAGAGTATGTCATGAAGTAGCAAATGTTGTGCCTGTGAACTCACCCCTAAAGCAAAATAGGCATAAGGAAAGAGCAATAGGCCAGACCAATAGTGATCCTCCTATTGGAACTTGTGCTAGTATGAGATGATTGTTTTTCATGTGTAATAATACACCTTGAAATTGGAAAATTGTTGCACATAGTAATCCATATAAACTAACCACTGAAATGATTATTTTAGGGCATGTGTTCCCTTGAAATTAAATCGTTTTGTTTCTGTCAGACTTGGAAGGCGCAAATCTTCTCTTTACAGCTGAATTATCAGAAAAAGGAAAACAGATTAATTTCAAGAATTTGGAGTATGTGCTAATAGTAGTAGTAGTCTGATTTTATTTTTTCTTGTGGGTGTCTGTCAGTGTGTGTGTGTATGTTGGCCAAAGTTGATGATCTCACCATTCACCAATTCAAGAAATTCGATTTTCATATGGTTTGGCTGATTTTCGAATGTGAAGATTGGAATGCTACCTTATATATAAAACTAAAGATAATAAGCAGTAATCTTACAAAAACACTAACAAGAAGCACTTTTTTTGTTCTGTTGAATTAGTAATTGTATAATATCGGACTTAGCACTTGAATCAATTTCTTGGACACCATTTATACAAAGTGTGGATTCTCTTTTTTCAGGCATGGGTACTTCATGAGCGAAGGGAGTTGGTGGGGCTAGTCGACGAAGCATTGAATGGGGATTTTGACGCCGAGGAGGCCTGCAAATTCTTGAAAATTGGTCTCCTCTGCACCCAAGACACTCCAAATCTTCGGCCAGGCATGTCAACTGTGGTGAAGATGCTAACCGGTGAGAAGGAAGTCGATGACAGTAAGATAACAAAGCCAGGCCTAATCTCTGATCTCATGGACCTCAAAGTTAGAAGCAATCCTAAAACTAGGCCTGAGACAAGCAACATTCCTCGCAATAATATTTCTAATAATGCATCTCCTGGCTCTGACAACCAAGACAATTCAACCTTGTCATTAGGAACCTCAACCTGTGCAACCATTACCTTTACTGCTGTTTGTGACCAGACCATTTGAAATGTTTCAAATGGATGAGAGAGAGAGAGAGTAAATATAATTGTATCTATAGCTTTTTGGTTTTGTAAGGCTTGTTAGTTATTTTTGCATATGTTTTTCTCACTTTATAGCTTAGAGTTTAGGCACTTTGTCAAAAGTACTCCCTTGTAAATATGCATAGTTTCAACATGAAAGTAAAGTTGTGTTATGGGTTTGTACTGGATTTTAGGTGGTGTGAACTAATTCAGTTCCAGCCTTTCAGGCCATCAAGTAGTACTGCAATCAGGTAACACCAAGATGGTAAAGCAATGATTTTGACCTCCTTAACAATAATACTTATATTAATTAATAAGACTTCGTATTTCAGTTCCCGAAAGACGCTCAAGTTAATGATCGGATACATAAGAGGAGAGGACAAGTACAGTATTCAATATTGCGTACCTGACCAATTGGCTGGTCTCTCATTTGTGGAGATTCAGTTCTAGTTGACGTGAAATAAGATTATTTTTCTTGTAATATGATGCAGACTGTTATTTATCTTATACGACTATTAGAAGTATTGATCACATTTTCCCTATCATATACTATTAATTTTCTTGTAATGTCATCCAATGCAACATATGTAAATTGTCGGCCCTGCACACATTACTACATGGATGAATGAAGAAATTGGTTGCAATTAGAGACGGAGGGCTAATGAGGCTTGAATTATTCTCACCTCTCTTGAGTGATAGCATTATTACACGTATTTAACTTGTTGATTTAAATATAACATTGATCTTTCTTGTGGGAGATTTCATAGCGTTATATTATTGTATAATATCTTTTTGCCACCTAACCTACAGTTATTATTATATTACTTAACTAAAAAAGAATGTTAAACTAAAAAAAGGCAAACCTTATACTTTATAATTTAATTTTGTTGATGTGAATTGATGTTGACTGTTAAAGACTTAAAGTAGGAGGAAAATGTTTTACAAACTATTAACCTTCCCTGAGGTTAAGGTAATTAACACGAAAGATTCATTTAATTTTGTTATAGAAATATGAATGTGGATATTCATTTAAAATGTTGAGGCTTCAAACCTATGAAAAACAGAGATGAAAAAGATAGTTAACATAGAGGTAAATTTAGAATAAAAAATAAAAAATTAATGAGTTATCATCCCCTCTTACATTTTTTCTCATTTTAAATTTTATATAAAATAAAAGAAGGCGATATTCGCACTCTTCTTTTCTTCAGTTGTAATCTCATTTTAAAAAAAAATTTCACTTCTAATCTTAACTTAACATGTGAATAATTGCCTTCTTTTTAAAAATACTAAACATACCCTTTGATATCCTCTCTCTGTCTTCAATTTTTATTCTTCAGATTCTTTTGACAGAATAAACAAAAAATACCAAAATAAAAATATTCGATAAAAATAACTCAAAAAAAAAAAGTTCTCTTTTAACATGACCCAAAAAAAGTTATATATGTTGAATAAATTATCTTTTGACAAGACCAAAATTTTTTTTTCTTCTATTAAATAAATTATATTTTTTGGCAAGAACAAAAAATTAAAAAGTATTAAAAAAAAAAGTTATCCAGTTGAATAAATTATATCTTTTGACATGACCCAAAAACAAAGTACCTAAAAAAGAATTATTCTTGTTAAATAAATTATCTCTATTGAGAGGATCCAAAAATAAGTTATCTTTATTGAAGAAATTATCTCTTTTGATAGGATTAAAAAAAAAATTATCTCTTTTGGAAGGACCGAAAAAA
Source organism: Cornus controversa (assembly GCA_026545225.1). Taxonomy (NCBI): domain Eukaryota; kingdom Viridiplantae; phylum Streptophyta; class Magnoliopsida; order Cornales; family Cornaceae; genus Cornus; species Cornus controversa. Next base: position 66,448,669 of record CM048847.1, read on the forward strand.
AATTTCAAAAAAAAAAGTAATCTTTGTTGAATACATCATCTCTTTTGACGGGATCAAAAAAAAAAAAAAACAGTAAGAAAAAGTTATATCTTTTGACAAGAGCATAAAAAAAAACACTAAAGAAGGTAAATTTTTTTTTTTTTTTTTGAGGGAAAGCAAAAAAAAGTAATATAGAAAGTAAAGAAATTAAAATAAAAAATTTAAGTTTATATTATAAAAGGTAATTGTGATATTATAACATATGAGATGATGTATTAATTAATTTAAGTACCTTCTTGTCATTTACTTTTAAAATAAATAAAATAAAATACAATCGTAAATATTACCTCTCAAAATAAATAGTAAAAAAATTAAAAAGATAGCCACAATGAGTGGGAGAAAACGAATCTCCGTATATTAAACTAGACAAGATGATGATTGATGACAAACAAAAGGGCCAGTTAGACAAATTTGTTGAGTAGTTAGCTGGACTAAGCTGCCTTGTTGGAGAACTGTAGTGTTGTAACCGCAGAGAGGAAAACAGATATACCGCCAGCTGGACAACCTATTGGGACCCAAGAGGAACAACAAGTCTTTAATTAAGTGAACAAAATGGGTCCCACCGCATCATTATATCCCAACCTTAACCCTAATCCACAAGTAAATGCCTCTCTCTCTCTCTCTCTCTCCCCCCTTTTCTACTCTGTACATTCATTCTCTCTCATAGTCACTGCGCGCTCTCTCTCTCTCTAGCTTTGTGAAACTTTTCAACCTTTCTTTCTTTTTCACGAGCATTCCCTGAAAAAGCTAGGGTTTCACTACACAAAAGGTCAAGATTGAAGATCGATTAAGCTTCTCTGACGGAATCCATTAAAGACACTTCCTTTCTTTGAGTTTTGAGGTCCCAAGACCTGTCGGTACTTCCTTCTAAATCGCCATTCTATAATCCCTCAGGTCTGATCCTATACATACACACATTTATATGTGTATATATATATATATATATATAATATTATTTGTATGTATACCATCCATTTGCTTTGTTTTTCTTCCTGTGAAACATGTGAAGAGACCACACATCATATGCACCGAAATAGCTAGACTGGAAAAAGAAAATGTTAATTGTTGATGTCAAAAAGTGGAATTATACGAGCTACTTTTATGGCAAACGTACATGTGAAGCAATTTAGTGTTTTTCATCATCTCTAACTGTTCAATTCATCGAATGCCAACTTTTTTACTGCGTGAAGATGGAATATTATGGATCTCCTTCTCCTTATTTCTGGATATCTGTTGCTCTGAGAGCCTTTGACTTGAACTTCTCTAATTGCTCTGCGTAAGTGAGACTATTTACAATTTTGGCAGATCAAAAGCTCTCACTATGGGTGCTGTTGAGGTCTTAACATTACAGTTCTGGAGTTATACACAATTCTTGAATCAAATTGATGGGTTTCGATAGCGGGTTCTGTCAAGAGTTGATTAAGCTCAGGATTTCACTATACAGGCTTAAACCGAACTAATTTGTTGGGTTATTCAGCTGTAATTCAATTAGATTGTTCAAGGCGAATCTTAATCTTAAGGTTTTAAGTAATGGAGGATATTGGGTTATTCAAGCAAGGTTGGAAATGGTTACAGTCGAAGAGGCATTGTTACTCGGTTGTGCGGACAGCGACAATCTGTTCCAGGGACAAAATTGGAATTTTTATGGAGCGTCATTGGCCGATGGTTTGCAATGGATGTGCAAGAGTGGGGAGGGTTCTGCTAATGTTGTTGATTTATTGGAGGGATTGTATTGTACGGGGAGCTCGGTCATTTGTTGGGCTGGGTTCGGCGGCTCTGCTTGTTATAATGTGGAGTTGCTTTCTTAGTTTGACTTCAATTTCCTGCCTACTTTATGTGCTTCTTAGTATGGTATGCCACCAAATTCTAGTTCTTACATATTTTGTGTTTGATTTCTGTTGGGGACATTTGGTTCCTTCATTTTTTTTTTGCAATTTTTTTCATCTTAAAATTGCATGATCTGCTTTTTCATCACTAGCTGTTAGATGGACTTGTTTGTTTAGTATAGCACAATGGTGGGTTTAATGCTACAATGAAAGGAGACCATTTAGATTTGATTTAATATGTGGCATCAATCCTATCATCAAGTCTATGATTGGATTTATATGGCAGTTCCTTTCACAATATAAATGCTTATAAAGTCAAAAGTCCACCAAAGACTTACAAATGATGTGATATGTCTAAAAACTTGCTAAGATGAGGGGTTTGATTGCAAGCAATCTTGGTGTCGTTACACCTTACTGGCAGCCTGGGAAAACAAATAACAGTGCATAAATAAGATCCTGTACAAAACAATGATTGTAATATTCAAAGGCTAATGCCATCATTATATAGTAGTTAACCATGATCGATGTGATCATGTATAATCTTATCCTTTTAGCTTGCTTAGATGAAACATAGCTGTGTGCCAATATGTCTCCTGTTGGATTTCTGAGTTCCCTTCAATGTGACATATGTTAAAACCCTTTAGGCAAGTGCCAAAAGGCTCCTAACAGGTCCCCTTTGTAAAACTCAATGACATGTTATCGTTGTCCTTCCATATCTACTTTGTTGTTCCTTTTCAATTCATACATCTTTCTTCAATTTATTAGCCCAACTTAAGTCATATAGGCTGAAAGCAGATTTGTCTACAAAACCTAGGTCACATATTCTTATTCAATTTTCTGGAATCTTTTCAACCTGTAAGTAAGATGGATGCATGTTTTCATGCTTGGGTATGTGCCTAGCGTGATGGCAATATATAATGAATAATTATTGCCTGTGGGCATTAGGTGCTGTGCTTGTAATGTGACTACCTCTACTTGGTTTGAATTCTAAATTTAATTACTTAAATACATAGTCATACTCCTCACTTATAATGGTTTCCTAGTTTCGTGAGTGATAATATGGTGATAGAAAACACAAGATTCATTTGGACTTGTAGCTGGCCATGAACTGAGCACGTATCGATCAAATTAGTCCTTAGAATAATAAATTGTTAGCTTTTGGATTGGCTTTTAAATGATTAGCTTTTAAAGCATTTGGAAACAGAAAATGTAACAAGTTCTTTTCCCGACTGTTAGCATGTAGACAATGCTAGATGAGAATTTGGACTTGCTTTAGTGTTAATTCCTTTTGTATTTATTTTCCTTTCTATACTTCCCCTCCATTTTTTCTCTTTCTTTTTTCTTTCTGAAAAAAATATATATAAGCTGGTCACCCTTTATAGAAATTCTCTTTTGGGTTCCTAATTTTTGTACAGGATCTCTTTCCCTAATAATTGATAGACGTTATCACTTATCATTATAGACTTATGTACAACCTTTTGACATTGACTGTTGTTTTATTAAATGAAAAGATGGAAGAAATAGATGTAAAAGTTCACTGAAAGCAGTAGCTTAGAATGGGTTAAAAGGTGTGGATGAATAAGGTCAGTGTTACAGTCAATGCCATTATATGTTTAGCTACTCTATTTCTCCAACTCGGTACTTATCTTTGTTATGTTTGTTAGAGTTCGCTCTTTGCTATGCTAATAGGAATATTTTACTATTTTCCTTTTAGATTGGATTTCTTTTTGCCAAGTACATTTTTTACTAACAAAATGAGAACTATGGCATTAACAATTGCATCTGTTATTTCAGGGAGCTGCTGGAGCTGCTGTTCAGTACCTAGGTTACACTCCTGGAGTTTTTATTGTAGGGCTGTTTGCTATTTTGATTTTATGGATGTATGCTAACTTTTGGATAACGGGTACATTATTTATAGTCGGAGGTATGTCAGGGTTTCTTTCTCAACTCAAATATAGATATTTTAGAGACATCATTTATTCTTTGTTCCTTTATTTTCACTTTTTTTTCTCGCATAACTTCTTCCCGTGTCCGGAGTAATTCACATAATCCTTTGTTAAGATTGTTTAGAGATACCTATATGTGCATAACCTTATATAGGGTTCAGTTCCTCTACCATATGTTTTAAACTTTTTATTAAAGAGAAGAAAAATTTGAAGATACCCTTTTATTTTGTTTCCTAAAATGAAATTTTTACTTTGCGTAGAGAGTGAGCTTGGGTGAAAGAGGGGATTAGGGTTTCTTAAGTATTGGCTTAGGGTCAAGAAATAGACTGAAAGAAGACTTCTATAATTTCCTCTTTGCATTTTTGCCTTGGAAAAAGATCGAGAGGGTGATAGAGAGAGTTACTAATGGCTAAAGTGGAGGAGATGAATTAGATGTGGGTTGTGGGAAAGTGATGTGCAAACAGTATTTGTGAAGGAGAGAAAAACTGATAAAAGAAAAGGCAGAAGTGGTTAAGACTCAGGGTTTTTCTTTTTTTTTTTTGATATTTTTAAAGTAGGGGTATGTTTACAATTTTAAAAAGTTATCAATACAGAATTAAAATTCAATCAAAAAAATGTTGTGTTGTTCTTATGTGGCTCTGCCACTGTACACTTATACTGGTGCATAATACACGTCAACCAATGCATTTGCTAACTGTCATAAACCACAATTTTTTAAAAACAAATCAAAATCTCTTTCATTTTGCGAAAGCCGCTTCAAAAAGTAGAGCGGATATGGATGTCTTTGATTGTATGGTGACAGATATATAAAGAGTGTGCATTGAATGATATTTATAGGTAGCTAGTCTATTTAACTCAGCCCAAGCAATGTCCCAAGACACCTATGCCTTTCTAGGTTGGACCATCCAAACCGGCAATTTTCGATTAAGTCTTTCTGAATTTTTAGAGTAAAAAGTGGAACTCAAAATTAATTTCATGTAAAAGCCAAGGTTTTTAAACATGTTTGTGTCCTCACAATCACTCACTTGTCCCTAATTGTGTGTTCATTTTATTGAGGCTCAACTTCAATTCTTGAACACAACTTGAACTTAAAATAAAAAACGACAACTTGATATTTTTGGTTTTATAATCGAAATTTGCCAACAAAAAATAAAATAAAATTCTAACAGGAGTTACAGGACCACTCAAAAAACGAGTTTTTCCCAAAGCTTAAGCAAACAAATCAATTAACTGATATTTGGACTTAATAATGGCCATAACAATCTTCTTCCTTATCACTAAATCGTGAACAAAATGACAATACTACCTCTATATGTTTGGTTCGCTCATGGAATAGTAGATTGCGAACAATATTTAGTAGCTTGATTATCTCAAATCATCAGTGTATCATTAGTGACCCATCTCATGCAAAAGTGATTTAACAACCCATCCCATATCTTCTCACATGCTGTGTGAACTATATCTCTCTATTCAACTTTAGCACCTGCTTTTTACTCTTTCATGTAATGAAGTTACAGATACAAGTGTGCAATACCCAGAAATTTATCTTCTATCCATCTGATCACCCGTCCAATCTGCATCAAGAATAACCAACATCATCAACAAAACTCGAAGGCCTTGACTTTGTGCCCTTTATATTATTAACTATATGATTTCAAATGCATTTATGGCCCAAAAATAAATGTCAAGTGCAAAATAGTAAGCTTCAATGTTGATGAAGACTTAAACTATAATTTATAGGCTATTATTGATGTAAAAAAATGCCATAAAATATTATGCAAAATCCATTGAGTGATTAAAAACACACATTTTTACTGGATTTTTTGTTTAAAAGTAGTCTTTTGGTTCGTTTGAAGCAAAGATTTGTAAGGTCGAAAAAAATTTCAGGATTGTGACGGTTGAAACTGTTACATAATTCCTGTTACAACCTGATTCTGCCTTTCAAAACCTTTTACATACCAGAAAAAGAATGATGTGACACTAACTTTGCTTCAGTTTATAAGTTTTAAGGGTGGCCTCGTTCCAGGTGCTCAAAAAAGCGCAGAAAAGAGCATACTCCTTGATTCTTGGACACACTCTTTTGCTCTTTTCTGCTTACAAATATATTTGACAGGAGAGTGTTAGATATTCTGTAAAGGCAGAAGAAACAGGCCAAACCTCAAACAGAATTTAAATTATCAGATTAGTGGCTTAAATGGAGTAATCCTTAAACATTAATAAAGCGGAGAGAAATAGAAATGTAATTAGTTAAGTAGCCGTTAAGCCAATAAATTGAATAACCCTTAAACATAGGAAAATAGATCTACTTAATTTACGAAGCATTGTTGGGTGCAGGACTCTACCTGAGTTTTAGGCTGCCTTTGATGGAAATTTTAAAACTTCTGTCTGATTGTGGCATATGTCTGGAGACACATTCATGAGAATAAATTCATTTTATGCTCCATATAAACAAATTGTACATTTTTTTAGGCAATTAATTGAATTAAGATCCGGAAGTTTATTGTTGAATAGTTTTAGTTCTGGAAGTGCCTTTGTGCTTGTTGTGAGGCTCTTGAAAAACAAAATCCAATGTGCTCAAATATTCTTCGCTGTAATCCTTTTTTGACAATGCAGGCTATTTGTTTTCCTTAAATCATGCTCGATTGGTGGTCTTAATGGCAACAGCATATGCTATCTATTGTGTCAATGTTCGAGTTGGGTGGCATGGAGTTTTTCTCTCGATAAACCTTGCATTCTTATCTAATGACGTTTTCAATTATTTGCTCCAATGGTGTGATAATTTGAACGAAAGCACACGCTTCGAAGAGCACAAAGAATCGGATTCAATCACAGAAGATGACTTCTCTGGAGAGTGTGAATTTACTGTTCCTACTGATGAAGCTGAAAAATTGCACTCATGTAAATCATCTAGCAAAACAGCTTCTACTTCATCTTTTGTCAGAAACCAAAAAGAATCTTCTGCTAAGCAGGTTGTCATAGAAGATGCAAACTCAATCAATGAAATGAAACGGATTTTAAGTTGTATGGATCACTATGAAGCGCTGGGATTTCCTCGGCATAAGAAAATTGATGCTACTTTGTTGAAGAAGGAATACCGGAAAAAGGTACACTAATTTTAGTTGTCTGCATCCATATGATTTTTCCTTATTGTTCGTTTTAACAGGAAGTGTGCGGGATTAGATTATAGTAATTCATTTTTCTCCAATTTTAAATACTGTTCTCACTTGCCTTCCTTGTGGCATATTTAGTGAAAGAGGACAAACAACTTGTTGGACATTCTCAGTGTACATTTTGATTGTTGGATATAGCAATTAGGACTTAGGAGAGCTGCTTTTTCTGGGTTCAGGGAAATTGGTAGTAAGAGAACTGCTTCATTTCCTAAATGAAAGCAATCCATATTTTGGGGCCTTATTGACCTTGTTGTTGACAATAATTTTCTGTCTTGAAAATGGAAAGATGAAAAAAAAATGCAAAAAACATATTCCGGAGTGCTTTCTAAATTGTTTTTGAAAAAAAAAAAAAAAGGTCATACCCAGTGCACGAGGCTCCGGCTTGAGCGGGGTCTGGGAGAGATATATGTCGGCTAGCCTTACCCTCATTTTTGGAGAGGCTGCTTCCAAGTCTTGAACTCGAGACCTATCGCTTTTTGGGCAAAGAGACTTGCCATCGCACCAAGGTGCGACCTCTTTAAATTGTTTCTGAAAATATCTTTCAAAAAAAACAAAAGCCTCTTTTGTGTAAATAATATAAAATAGAATGTTGAACTTTTTAATAGTTAGGGTCCATCAAAAAGTGAAAGTGGCCCCTAAATAGATTTTTTTTTTTACTTGTAAAAAAAAAAGTGGCACCTAAATGGTATTGTTGTCAACATTTTAGTCATATGACTCATATTCAATATTTAAAATACTCGGGAATTAAAACTAAAATAGAAATGACTATCTAAAGGCAATATCAGAGAGGTCCTTGATAACTTTTCGTTCTTATATCAATTTTAGTCTTTAAAAGAATTTTAGTCTTTAAAAGGCCTGCGATTCCTGAAAGACATGGAAAAAGCTTTCTTTTTTTTTTTTTGGTTTTCTTGTAGCAGTTTGTTTGGAGGAAATTCTTAAAAAAGGTTTCCAAAAATTCTGTCACTATTTTTCATGTCCATTTTAGTTCTGTTTTTCTGGAAACAAACAACTAGTGTAATGAGAACAAGGCTGGACACTGACCAGTTAGGCTGGTTAACTGGCCAGTCGACCAGTTCAAATCACAGGTTAAACTGAACTTTTTATTATTACCTTTGAAAAAAAAAAAAAAAAAAAATTGTGAGAGAATTTAACCCTATATTAGAGGATACAAGTGCTAAAGTGCATTTTCTCTCACAACTTAAGTTTTTAAAATAGTTTGTTAATATGGTATCAAAATCGAAAAGTCATGTGTTTGAACTCAAATATGTTACAACTCACAAGCTTCTTGATCTTAAGCTTTTAGAGCAGTTAGTGGTTAACAACCCTCAGGCTCCAAAGGAGCATTAATAAAGTTTAAATAGCGAGGTTGACTAGTCATGGCCTCCCTCTCAGCAGTCCTACTAGTCACATAGCGGGCTGGGAGTAAGGGTGCAGCTGCCTTCCCTCTTTGACAGTGTAACTCCACCTGGCAGATTTTGTTCAAAGTTTGCCATTCTCAAAATGTCCATTCTACCTTTGGCCCCTAAACACTTCAGACTTTCCAAACATGGCACATCACTCTCTTTTTCCAAATTGCCCTTGAATAATCAAATTTGCCCATAAAGTCTTCCTCATTCACAAGTATTCCCTGTTCTCACACTTTCACCCGTCAATCTCTCCCTAGCAATTTTTACATGTTCACTTCTTCCCTTCTTTGAGTTCTTTATTTTTTTGGGTAAACGGGTGAAATTGTATATCGGGTGATGAAGTAGTAGACTTCATTAATAGAGCTTATAGATGGCCGTGCTTGGCTTTTTGTATCTTCTAGGGAGCGCTCCCCTCTTGAGCGCGTTCTAATGAATTATTATTTATCAAAAAAACATGTTCACTTCTTCCCATTTTTCACTTACCAAAATAAGGTTAACCGTTAGCATCAAGAGGAATATGGCCTAGTTCGTTTCCATACCAAGGTAACATTAAATGGGTACAATCAACTACTGTGTGCTTAAATTTTGCAATTTTTCACTTAGTGCAAGGTTAGAATCAAGACTATATGGCTTAGGTCCTATCATTACCAAGGTGACATTAAATGGATACAACTCAATATAAAAAAGATTAGCACGAAGAGTATTATACCTTAGGCCTTACCCTTGCCAAGGTAACATTGATTGAATATTTTATGCATCGTAATCTTTTTCATTGCCAAAAGAGGTGAAATATGGCTTACATCTTGCTTGTAATATTACACCTAAAGGTTCAATCTTTCTCTTCATCTGAAGAGGCTCCATTCCATGTATTAAATTAATTGATGTATATGAGTAGTCTTTGTGACATTAGGAACATTTTTTTTTTATTATTCCAAGCATTCTAAAACAAAGTTCTTTCTTGTTTGTCTTTTTTCATTAGTCTTGGCTATGACGTAAACACAACCCTGAATGTCAAACTTGTCAAGATGTGTATGACGAGATGTATGGGAATGATGAAAAGGAAATTTAGTAACTAATTTACCAACGATTTGGGGCTTAATGCCTTCTTCATGCATAGTCGTGCACACAACTTTGGTGGACTTAAACTATCGAGTCACTACCAAAAAATGTATTTGCAAAGTCACTTTCCAAAATTACAAAGTTTTCCACATTCCCAAACAATGTTCTAAAAAATGTATTCTAAACTCTTATTACATGACCTAAGGCTCCTTAACTCAATGATAGGTGGAGACTCTTAATGAGTGTAGAAAGTTCCAAATCCATATCTAAATCTAATTCCTGTAGCTTAAGCCTCATTCCTTACTTCGCAAAATTCTGGGACACTACACTTACATATCATAGAATGAAATGGCATCTGATTTTGCTCTAGAATCAGAGTTTATCAATGAAGTGATCAAATAGTATGCAGGTGGTTGGAGTTTAAATTTTCATTTATCTGCATTCCTTGTTTATTTTATTTATTTTTTCATATATGTGATCTGTTACTCTTTTCTTTCTTTTTCATTTATGTATTTATTTATTGATATATGCTTAATTTTGACCTTCATTTTTTTTTGTTGGTTAGGCCATGCTTGTGCACCCTGATAAAAATATGGGAAGTCCACTAGCAAGTGAATCATTTAAAAAAATTCAATGTGCATATGAGGTACTTATCCATTCCTTGTAACTGGTGCAATCCCTCCATGGGATTGGCTTACTTATCTTTTGAAACATTTTGTTGCTATTTTATGGATGTCTGAAATGAATCTTATGATTGTGGTACACTCTGCAAATTATAATGGCATAAATCCTCAGGTTCTTTCTGATTCTACAAAGAAGAGAGACTATGATGAGCAACTGAGAAAAGAAGAAGTTAGAAGTGTCTCTCAGAAGTCAAATAATACTTCACGTCAGGTATTGATGTGGTTTTGCTTATAGGCTTAGATGCAGGTTTTACATTCAATCTGATTTCGGGTTTTTGAACTCGTAAAATTATCTGTATTGGTAATAAAACTCAAAATTATTTGAGAATCACAATCTTTCTCTTGATTTTGAAAAAAGATATTGTTGACATCTAAAATTGTTAAACCATAATCTTCCTTTTCTTTTGTTGTTCTTCACTCTACTAGATTTTTGTTTGTTCCAAGTATCTATAAGAAGTATGAGTTTGAAGCAAAACAGGACTTATTCGTGTGTTGTGCTTTAAGATTTCTAATCTTATCAGCAGCTTCAATTAATGAATGAACTAGGGTATTCAGGTTTTGGGTTTTGTTGAGAAACTTATATATTTGAAGCAAGATATGAATGGTGAAGATGTTTTTTCTCATAGAAATCCTCTCCTTAGTATCATCATAAATAGCCTGAACAAATATTTGTCTGATTGACTTCATGAACTAAAATGGACCAAGTCTTTCTTCTTCTTCTTCCCACCAGTAAATTGAAATGGACTAAATATCTGAAGAACTTCAATTTCTCTTGCCTAGTCATGAAATTAATTGCAGTATTGTTTGATTCTACATCTGTATGAAGCAGGATAATCCTGATTATTTGTCTGAAGAGTCGAGGCGTATACAGTGCACGAAATGTGGCAATTCACATATTTGGGTTTGCACCAATAGGACTAAGATGAAGGCAAGATGGTGTCAGGTTGGGCTTCTTTTGAATTTGTTTGTTAGATGTTCTCTCTCTCTCTCTTTCTCTCTCTCTCTAATAGAAACATCATGTCTGAATCTGATTGTTATACATTTATGAAACTTGTGTTTAATTCAGGATTGCTGTCAGTATCATCAAGCCAGTGATGGGGATGGGTGGGTTGAATATAAAGGTTCACTTGTCTTTGATCGGCCTCAAAAGGTTTATTTCTTCCCAGGGATACTTGAATATTTTAAGCTTTTTTACTTATTTACAATTAACATTGGCTCTGGTTTTGGAAACTTGAAAAAATGATAGCCAGATTAACGAAGAAGGGCAGTAGAAAACTTAACATTTCTATTGTTGGCTTGCAGCAAATTAGTATCCATGTTAGATAAATATCTATAGGTTGTTAGAAACCTCTGACTACTAAGACTATCTAGTCCTGCTACAGTGCTACCACATGGAATGATCAAGATATCACAACTTGATCCAAGTCCATAACCAATGAATACTTGACTCTTAAAGCATAATAAGAAATTAATAAGGTCAGTACCAGATTAACATAAAAATTGTTCAAACTAAGACTTCACCCAACCAAAAACTCAATTATATGTCAAAAGCAAGTTCCATGTGAAATTCCAATTTTTTCCCCCATGTTTGCATGTTCTGCATAATTATTGACCACATTAGATCGACCTCAAGTTTTGCAATATTGAAGTATGAAGATTCCCGATCTTCGAATTTCTATCCACTGATTCATATAAAAATTTGTAGCTGATATGTTTTAAATTATCCTTTCAAAAGAAACAATGGCAATAGGAAGGAGTATTGTCTTTTCATCTTACTGTTTACTCTGTCTAGATTGATATATCAGTGGTTGAAATAGCTTGCAAATCAAAAACAGCCTTGTTTAAGATAAAAATCTAAGCTCTCATCCGTTGCATTGGCTTTATCAGAGTTTTTAACTTGCTCTTGAGTCAATCTCAATGAATTTCTTCTTCTGAAGAGCAGTTGTACTAGTCTACAAAGCAGTCTTTAGTGAAGCCAATGATGCTATAGATGCTTTAACAGAATACAGTCATTTATCTGATCCAATATCTTCATGTACTCTTGTAAATTTGAGGTAAGGCTCCACGCTTAAAATCCGGTTCAGTCTTCATCGCCATTCAAATGATTGATGGGGATGAAAAGATAATCGTCAGCTCTGATACCAAAGTGATGTAGGATAACTTCATGGATTTATTACGGTTATTTATATGTTGATATTGTTTCATCATATCATTCTTTGTAAGATAATTTTTAGTTAACTTTTTCTATTTTTGATAATTTTTAATTTACTTTTTCTATTTTCATCTTTGGATTATAGAAAATCATTATTTTACTGTCTTATTTAAAATGTGCTTTGCACGAGTACTTGTACTAGTAAATTTCTAAAAGGTGGGGAAAAGGGTTAAGGTTGATTAGAATTTGGACACCCCCATTATTATATATATATATTTTTGCATATTGAACACTTAGAATTTTGCTAAAATGCTAGTAATGCCCTCACTAAATTTTTGGTAAAGCCCCCTATTATAGTAATATGAATCTTTTTTATCTTATTGTTATTCAAGGTTCCCCCTAAGATAATTTTCTTCGTCACTGCCTGGACCGGTTTCAAGAACGCAATGTCAATTATTCTTGGGTGATGAGTAGTAATCATAATCGGTGAATAGTAACAAAAAAGAAGTGGAAGAATCTAGGTTCTCACCTAGCATTTTTTAGGATTCACCCTCTAAGGTTAGGTTGCATGACAAATAACACTTTGAATTTCTAGTTACAATTTAGAAATAATAAAACTCATGAAATGGTTGAAGCAGTAACAATGGAGGTACAAAAAAAAAAAAGAAATCCAGTTAGGGGTGTTGTGAGGATTAAGAATCAAGAGATGCCAAAGAGCAAAGAATTTTGTTACTTGCACTCAATCATTCCCTTAGAGCTCAGATGATGTTGCTCATTGATTAGAGCAGGTAGGAAAAATGGATGAGGGCTTCTAACATATAATGTAATTAACATATATCAATTAAATCATAAGGTAAATTCTATAAGATGATCAGGAGAGAAGTCATGCTTTGTAGGACAAATTGTTGGGCGGTTATGAAGGAACATGTTCAAATGAACATGATTGAAATGTGGTCATGTGAAAAGACAAGAGATAAAGTTTTGAACAATTACATTTGTGAAATGGTTTGTGTTGGAAACCAGACTTGGCTAGTCTCATTTATAGCTAAGCCAATTACACATATTTTACTTTTTGGTATCAAAGCCTAATTTCTTTCTAAGCTGTGACCAGCCCTAGACCACAATCCTCTCTTCTTGTCTCTCTTTTCTCTTGCTGCGACTGCCTAGGTCTTGTAAAACCCTAGGGCAATCGTCTGGTGTGTGTGACAATGTAGGGAGGATCTACTCTCAGGTTCGGACCCCTATTTTGGGGCTATTCCCTTGGCATCTAAAATGTGCTAAGGGTCTCTAGGTGTATTTGTGACTTGTTTGGGCTGCCGGTGTGTTCGGTAGCATTGTCTCTCGTCTTCGTCTTGTCTCCGGCAGTTTTGTTGGTATGTATTGGGTTGTTGGTGTGTTTGGTAGCATTGTTCTTCACTTTTGCCGTGTCTCCGGCAATTTTATTGGTATGTTGTGAGCTGCCGGTGTGTTCGGTAGCATTGTTCTTCGCCTTCGCCGTGTCTTCAGCAGTTTTTTCTCTTTCCAAGTTTGGACCCCTATTTTGGGGTATCCCCTTAGCATCTGAAATGTGCCAAGGGTCTCTCGGTGCTGTTTGTGACTTGTTTGGGCTGCTGGTGTATTCGGTAGCATTGTTCTTCGCCTTCGCCGTGTCTCCGACAGTATTATTGTATTGTTTTTGGTCGGTTCTTTGATGTGAAGGATTTGGGTTCTCTTCGTTACTTCCTTGGCATTGAGGTTGCTCACTCTCGCCGTGGGATATCTCTTTCTTAGTCGTCTATAGTCAAACTGGACTTGATTGATATCTTCGCTTGAGGGGGAGTGTTGGAAACCAAACTTTATTTTCCTTCCTTTTATTTTTTCTAATGTTAAGGCTTGACTTTATTTCCTTGTATTTTTCCTTATGTTAAGGCTTGACTTTATTTCCTTGTATTTTTCCTTATTTTACTTTTTGGTTGGCCTTATGCAGTGAAGACCTGCACCAGTAAAAAAGAGTGATATGATTTGCATTGCAGGTAGTGTTAGAGGAAGGGGAATGAATAAATATGGGATGAGATGGTATGAAAGTTTTGATAGCATGGGGTTTTACTGAACTTATGGCCTTTGATAAAGTAGAACGGCAAAATGGATTGATGTAGTCAAGTGAAAATTGTTGGGACAAGGCTTTGTTGAGTTATAAGCTGTATGTGATGCTAACTACATATCGTTGATCAGATATTAGCTGCTTCGAAGGATTCAAAAGATTACTAGCTGTTATACTTTCTCGTCCATTGTGGTTGTTCTCCATCATGCTTGTTCTATTGGTTTTTATCGCTGGTTCAACAAGAAAATATTTGCTTATGCAATTGCATTTTAATCATTATTTACTAGTGCATTAATGCTGTGTCCACTCCTGTTCTGTTTGATGGGCTGTGATGAGTGCATTTTACTAATTGTTTGCTGTTTTATGCCTCGGTAGAAATTCCACTTGATCCTTTTGCTCCAACTCTGGCTCAGTGTGAAAGTTCTACTTTGTCACCTGGCATCTTCACTAATAATGTTCTATTCCCTTTTTTGTCCTTTGATATGCTGCTATATGTACACAGTATCTATTTTGCTAAGCGGTTTCTTGTCGTTTAGGTTGAAATACCACGTGCTTTTGTTTGTGCTGAGAGCAAGATCTTTGATGTGTCAGAATGGGCTATTTGTCAGGTCAGTGGTATATATGTTATTAAAGCATGCAACTGTTCTGATTTTCTGTTGAATAGTGAAGGATTATATTCTCAGTTGTGGGGACTTATAATTAGAATACAAAAGGAAAAAAAAAAAAAATCCAAGAAAGGACTTGTATAATTTTTCGGTCAATACAAACCAGGAGAGAAGTTTCTATTTATGTTCTTATATGCGATTCAATTATGAACCAAAGTGCTAGGATGCCTGGACCATTGTGACCCTGGGTGTAAAAAGTGATATGTTTGGCTGTATATCAAAGGTGATGCATGTAAGCACCTGCAGTTGGTGGGTTGCCCTTGCTCCAGTAACTTGCTCTGATATGTGATTGCAGGAACTTTTAATGATTGAATGAACATTAATCCGATTGATAAAAATTTCTTGCACTACGAAATTTAGAATTCCAAGATGATACATCTGATGGAAAATTTGGACCTTTACTAAGCTTAAAACTGGTGACTATTAGCGCCTTGTCAAATACTCAGCTACAATGTGTTCTTATTTTCACATAAATTTGGGTCATAATACTGCAGTTTTTTCCCACCCACCCCAAATTTAGGAGATTTTAGATAGAAGTAGCACCATGGCTTCTTGAACACTGTTAACAGCTGATTTCTCCTTGTGTCATTGTCATACTTTCAATTTCATGTAAAATATTTCAAAATTTTTGCATGCAGGGAATGTCTTGTAGGCCTAATACCCATCGGCCCAGCTTTCATGTAAACATGGTTGGGTTGGAGAAGACAACTCAGAGATCCAACTCAAGCAGATACCCATGGGATTTGGATGCGGAGATGCTGGATGAAGACGAAGAATTTGAGCTGTGGCTTCAGCAAGCTCTTGCCTCTGGCCTCTTCTGTGAAACCTCCAAACGCAGAAAGAGCTGGAGTCCCTTCAAGTTGCATCAGAAGAAGGGGAAGAAACACTTGCGAAGATCTTCGTGACTTGACAACAGAATTGAACAAGTTATTGTAGGAAAATCTCTTCTTCCCCCTAACAAAATCCAACCCAATAGAAAAATAGGAAAAGAAAGTTAGAAAAGTTAATAGGTTGTTATACCTTCATGAGAGATGGAAGTTGTCTGGTGATCTCATCAAAAGTGCGATGAGAAGAGAAAAGAAAGGGTTGATGAGGTGAAACTGAGAGAAGTGAAGCAACTAGTTTTACTTGATCTTCTCTGTGTCTGTAAATAGTTTAGACATTTTCTTGCAGCGTATCCTCTGTTGCATCAGGTTTTTCCTACTCGGGTAGAAATGAATGTTAAGCAAGCGTGAAGATGGCAATGACGAGAGAGAACAAAATTTAAGTTGACGCTGCTGTTGTTCATGTACATTGATGGAACAATTGACCTTTGCTGTACTACAAAGTTGTAATAAAAGTAAATTGGAATTCTCTACTAACCTATTTTAAAGACCTAATCAGCAAACCAAACCAACGGTAGATCTAATTAAACCAAATTGGTTTTGTTGAATTAATTGGGTGCTGGTGACTCGTGAGGTTAGGTTGTTAGAGAGGAACGATCATGAATTAAGCCTTCTTAAATGAATGACTTTTGGTGTTTGGAATTTTAATTATAATTTGCTAAAATATCTACGGAGAAATTTTTTAATTTACTGAAAGAGTTTGGATAATCATTTCTATTGCTGGACCGATAATGTTACACAAATGTTGAAAAAGTGCTTCATCGAAAGGATAATAGGAAATTTGTTAGTTTGTACAATGTTGATTTCAAGGTCGGTTTGTTTCGTTCAATGTGATTTGAGTTGACTTGATTATCTGAATTTAATTAGTATTGGTTTAACTAATAAATTTCTTGGGATTTGATTAATGGTTGGATGTCAATTTGACTTTATAGTTAACTAGACTTCTTGTAATATTTTATATATTCTTTTGAATCAATATTGTTATTGAATTGCTTTTTCTTGCATCGTTATACATGTACCATTGCATAAATAAATATATAACTACTACAAATTACCAATGCATTTTTTGATATATATATATATATATATATATATATATATTAGAGTCATTTTTTCTACTGGACCGTTTCTCTCACCACTGTCTCACTTTCGTGTCAGATACAAAGATGAGAGACAAATTGTTAATACTAAACTGCATTAGTGAATTCTATAATTGAATCCTAAAAATTGAAATTTTATGTAATTTGCTTTTTTGACATTTTTATTTAAAACAATTTGAATTGTTGAACAATTAATTATGGAGTAATGATACATAATTAGGTAATTTTTAAATAAATTTTTGTGAATAAGGAATGACATCATCACGACTAATGCGAATTTGTGAGGATCAAGTAAAAAAAATATCCTCCTACTATTTGATGCGAGTCTCCTGTGGCATTGCATATAGTAATTAAATTAAAATGAGCCAATGCGAAACAAAAAATTTAAATGAATTTTTTTTTTCCTCAAATAATTTTAGCCGAGGATGTTGAAATTTCTATTTCAGATTTGGTTTACTTTCATTTATTTCGATCTTCGATCATTAATTGGATTTAAATCACTTTCAATCCAATGTTTGGTAGTTGAAATTGATGTTAGAATTAAAGAGACACTAGTGGAAATTGGGTTTGCTCTAATACTCTCTAGTGTTGGTGCTTTTTTGACCCACCATATCATCCTCATCCAAAATATAGAAATAAATAAAATAAAAGACTTATTTGTCATTGTTCATTTGTTTGTTCTTTATGAGTCAGAAAATGATTTCCTTTGAATTGAGTGGGTGCTGGTGACCTCTCATTATATAATACAGTTTATTTGATAGTAACTTTCTTTTTATGAGGTTAGGTGTCTATTTTACAATTCTTTTGCTTGAAAAGGGATTCCAGAGATTAAATTGGCTGTTATAACATTGGTGGTCCTCCCAATCTCCAATATATATAATATACACACACACATACTTTGTGAGTGGCACTTAGGAGTACCATTTATCTTGTTGAGTCTTGAGCCACTTTTTTGTTGGATGATGAATGTAATTATAAGTTCTTACTCTTACTCAAACTATCTTTTTTGGTAGCAATCCCTCATGTCTTTTCTTTTTTTCTTATAAATTACATAAATAAAACATTAAATATTATAAATAATGAAATAGTTAGTTGACTGAAACAATGTTGTGTTAAGAGTTAAAACTAATAGCTCCTCTTAACATCTTAATTGACTAATACCACACATTTAAATAAAATTAACTAATAATTCATTTACTTGATTAATAGCTATTAGATTATTAGTATTACTTATACCAAAATAGAAAAATGCCTTTATTTAGATTAAAATATTAAACATTTCAAATAAATCCAATCTTGTATTTCGACAAGTTTAACAATTTTTTATTTTGCTCTCGTTGCTCTTAAATTGATATTAATAACTTAATTTCAACAGATGTTAATTGATCCGTGTCATCGTCTTTAATTTATTAAAAAATTGAGTCTTAACTCTAAATTAAACATGTAATGCTATCGAATTCATTATCCTTACCTTAATTCAAGTTTTCTTGCAAATAATTTTAACCTAAAATTTTAGTACCAAAGAATTCAAATTTATCTTTGTCCTTTAACCCAATTCAAAACGAACAGTGCGGGACATTTTGGACCCAAGTTGTTGGTTGTGGTTGAGTCTCTCTCTCTCTCTCTCTCTCTCTGAGAGAGTAATAAAAAAGGGAAAGTTATGGTTGAGCGTCCACGGAGTCTGGTATGGTGTATTGTTTAAATGTGTTATTTATGTAAATTCAATCTCTGCACGTGTTGGCACCTTGACCTTGCTCCCAAATTTCACTATCAAACACCACCATTACAATATTGTAGTAGTAGAGTAGTAGTAAATAAATGGAAAATCAGATATCATAATTTCCACCACACCTACTCAAAATCATTCCATTCTTGCCATCTCTCTCCGGCTTTGTCTGTATCCTAACATTTTTCATATTTAGGGTTTTTATGACCATGTTCTGTTGGATCATTCTTATTTTATATCTGTTGAAATAGTAGAGCTGTTTTGTGTTGATTGGTGAAGAATTGAGTATAGAATCGAAATGGGTATTTGCTATTCATCAACAGGAGGCAAGAAGCGCACAGGAGAGGAAGATAGTTGGTGGAAGACCAAGAACAATCATGATAACATCAATACTAGCAATAAGAAAAGTGGGTTTGATGTTAAGTTAAAGAAAACGAGTTCTGGTGATTTCATCTCATTCATCGGAAAATTGGGCGGCGGCGGCGGAGGAGGAGGAGGAGGAGGATTGGCCGCAGATGGCCGCGGGCTCCATCAAATCCCCGGGAGGCTTTTCGTCAACGGCGCAAGCAGCGTCGCGAGCTTACATACACAGCAGGGCAAGAAAGGAACTAATCAAGATGCAATGCTCGTTTGGGAGGTTAGTTACTTGAAATTGTTTGTTTAAAGTCCATTTTCAGACATTTTTTTTCACTTACTCATTTGGTGTTTGTTCTATTTTGTATTTGCATTTGGTACTGTATCTATGTGTGCAGCTTTTTGCTCAAACAAAATAGTGAGCTCAATATGATTCAGGAATGAACCCTTTCAATTATGTCCCCTGACCAGCATAGCATCTACAAGATGAAATTTTAGCTCACTGTGGACCTGTAGTCATTGCAATTTGCAATTATTTTACATTCGTACATTGCAAGATAACTATATCTATTGTTAATCTTGTTTTCACTGTTGGGTTAACTTTACTAAAGTCATGTTGACAAAGCTATAGTATATTTATGAAAAAGTAAAGCTATAATTAGTAAAACTAAACTTCATCCTTGAATCTTACACAATTTGAATATCATAAACATTACTGCTGATTTACTATTTTTTTCCTTTGGTAAGTAAGAATTCTATATAGAACCAAAATATATACAGATGATAGGGAGGCAAATCTCACGCCTGAACTAAATTTCATTCTTACTATATCTATTGTTAATCTTGTTTTCACTGTTGGGTTAACTTTAATAAAGTCATGTTGACAAAGCTATAGTATATTTATGAAAAAGTAAAGCTATAATTAGTAAAACTAAACTTCATCCTTGAATCTTACACAATTTGAATATCATAAACATTACTGCTGATTTACTATTTTTTTCCTTTGGTAAGTAAGAATTCTATATAGAACCAAAATATATACAGATGATAGGGAGGCAAATCTCACGCCTGAACTAAACTTCATTCTTACTATTTTTGTTTAGATGCAAAAATATGATGATTTTGTTTCCTCTATTGGATCAGTTAACGATGACTTGCTTGAAATGTTTCTACTGTAGAATTTCAGTTCAAAAAGTGATACAATCTTTTGTGGAGTATTTGACGGTCATGGTCCTTATGGTCATTTGGTTGCAAGACGAGTTCGCGACTCTCTTCCTGTTCTTCTTTGCACTCAATGGAATGCTAGCTCCAATAGTGATGAAAGCCGTCTTTGCGAGAACGGGATAGCGAGCGGAAGTACAAAATTGGATGAATGTGTAGATGAAGATTATTGCGAAGCATTGGAGGTTGAGGAGAACGAAAAACTCCCTGAGATGCATCTGCCACTGAAGCAATCAATACTTAAGGCTTTCAAGTTGATGGATAAGGAATTAAAGGTGCATCCAGCAATAGACTGTTTCTGCAGTGGAACAACAGCAGTTACTGTGGTAAAGCAGGTGATTCTTCTTGTTATATCATTAAAAAAATATCAAATTTAGTTTTTGATGTTAGTGTGTTCATACACATTTTGAACCATCCTATTGACAGGGATGCATGGCAGATACAGTTTGCATTGCACAAAGAAAAGAGCAAAGGGATTACTGAGAAAGTGAGAATTATAGAGAATATCCTAGAAATTTTCTACAGGTCTTTTAGAATGTTTAATTGGACCTGTTTGCACATAAATAACTTAAAACTAGAAAGGAAAGAAAAAATATTAACAAAGTTAGAGAAGTTTAACAATTGGAGATTGCAATGCTAAGTGCTCTTTTAAGGCCAATTTCAGGAATTGGGAAGTCTTTCCATAAACATGGAGAAAATTAAGCATCACATAGAAAAGAACTAAAGAAGAAAAAGATGTTGCCGAGCAACACAATCACAAGGATATAAATAAGAATTGTCAAATGCTTGTGTTCCATTAGCTTTTGATAGATCTTCTATATAGCCCTTCTAATAAATAATGGGTATGTGGTTAGGTTTGTAATTTTGTGTCTTTTGGTATTTTGTACATCTTATAAATGTATTGGTGCCTTGTTCTTCTTCATCTTGTTTAATTTCGTCATTCATGAGTTGATCTGCAATTTCTAATTTATAACTTCAGAAATCAAAATATAGTCTCTAGTTAAAAAAGGAGTTTTATCTTTCCTTAGTAGCTATTTCTTGATTTATTAGAGTTGTTTATCAATGACCAATGGAGGGTGCTCATTCCCTCTCAAGATATAGTCTGACAAATTTAGTGATGTGTCAATAGTTGGGTTGGTTAAACTTCAGATTTTCCTTTAGCTATTCAATGTCTGTGTGTCAGATTGTGAGGTATCATCGTCAATTAGATAGCTTGAAATTACTTATCAAAAAAGAAAATTAAATAGCTTGAAATTATAATTGGCCGTTGTTGGCTTTTTGTGTATTTCTTTGGGCGCGCTCCCCTCTTGGGCGCTTTTTAATGAAATCTTACTTATCAAAAAAAAAAAAAAAGAAGGTATCATCGTCAATTAGGTTGTTGGGAGTTACATAATGATGTTAACAACTTGTTTACCTTAGCAGGAATTTCACCTGAGAGATCTCGGTATTGCAATACTGTTAGTGTTTGAAGCAACCACTTAGCATACAGGTGTTTGTTCTTATCAATTTGTTAGATGAACTTAACATGTTAAGTGTCAAACTAGTCGAGAAACCTGTCTACCCAATGTTAAAGTGTGAAGTAAAGTAAACGATTTAGTAGCTTAGAGAGGTATAGGAGTCTAATAGGAAAGTTATTATATTTAGATGGTACTTGACTAGAATGACCTCTATTATTGTCAACAATTTATATGCGTTGTATTTAGATCCTTAGTGCGTCTGCAAGATGGTCTCTATAGTTAGCATTAATTAAAAATAAGATGAAGGAAAGTCGTTTGAGATAGTTATACCCTGTACATTGTAGACTAACTAATGCACCACTGAAGCGGTAACTGATTCAAGGTTTTTTTTTTCCTCTTTAACCATGGCAAGAAACTCACACCCACTTTTTGTCCTCGACCTTCTACCTCGGAAGGTTGAGGAGATAACACAGACTATAACCCTTGGTGGTGTGGTTGACTCATTCAATTTCAAAATGCCCAATAGCGTGCTTCAGGCTGTGAGAAGAAATAGCTGCCTTTGAAGGTTAATTGAGGATGTTGACTATTGTTCAGGTCATCTTCATTTTAGGTGTTTTGAACTGTTTGACTTGTTTACAACACAAAACATGCATAGCGCTGCACAAGAGTAATTCCTATGTGGAAAAAAAAAGGATAAAGAATTAAAATAGCAACAGTGTCCTCACTTTTGTTTGATTTGTCAACTTGCAGATTTTTGTGTGGAAGAAATTTTCTTCTTGCTAAATATGCTGATTTGATCGGTTTAGGGACCTGACTTGATCACAATCGTCAATAGAACGGTTCTTCAGGCTCAGGATCTTATATTCTAAGTGATATTTCAGACTGAATTTACATTATGTCACTGATTTGCAAATTTGGTTCTTCAGGCTCAGGATCTTATAATTGGAAATGTCGGTGATTCGAGAGCTGTACTGGCAACAAGAGATAAAGACAACAATTTGACTGCTGTACAGCTGACAATTGACTTGAAACCCAATCTTCCAAGTCTCTCTCTCTCTCTCTCTTTCATGCACACACGCACACTCAAAACATTAGACTTAACTAGTGCTGATACTAACAAGTGGAAAAAGAAAAACAAGTAGAAAAAGAAGAAAGCAAAAGTCTTTTAAAGAGAAGCCTTTTGAAAACAGATTTCTCAAAAAGGTTACACTTTAGATATCCACTGATTTTACAGACTTGCTTTTCTGTTTAGGGGAAGCCGCTAGGATCAACCAATGCAAGGGAAGGATCTTTGCTTTGCAAGATGAGCCAGAGGTTGCACGTGTGTGGTTGCCTAATAGTGATTCACCTGGTTTGGCAATGGCTAGAGCTTTCGGAGACTTCTGTTTAAAGGATTTTGGTTTAATTTCTGTACCAGATGTTTATTACCATCGCCTTACAAAGAAAGACGAGTTCATTGTTCTTGCCACTGATGGGGTATTCTTCTCTTAATTCTTGTTATACAGTTATAGTATACCTGCAAGATTCTTCTACTTTTAATTTGAAATTTGGTATTTTTCTCTTGGTGTGAGTATTTCTTTGCAGTTTTTTTTTCTTTTTGTTTTTAATGATGTGTGTTGTTTACTGCTTTTCCATTGTAGTGAATTTGTGTTGCCACTTTGGAAAAAAAAATGTGTTGCCACTTGAAATTTTTATACTTTTATGCCATGGTGTAGAATAAGGTCACAAATCCATCTTTATGTGGGCAGATTGGCTTTGGCAAAGCCCTCATGCCAACCACATCTAAGTCAATATTCAATCAACCTATATCTGTGTCTCAAAATCTCATATCATTTTGACACAGGTTTGGGATGTCCTCTCAAATAAGGAAGCTGTAGAAATCGTGGCCTCAGCCCCTGGTCGTGCAACAGCAGCCAGAGCTCTTGTCGATTGTGCTACTAGAGCATGGAGGCTTAAATACCCCACGTCCAAGATTGATGACTGTGCTGTTGTATGCCTCTTTCTGGAACATGTATCTGCAGCTGATGTGGCTCAGCCAGAGAATGACTTGACTAGGACTCCAGAAGACTCAATGCAGAGAATTCCTGTGATAGATGGGGACACTAAGAGTTCAGGTAGTGGTGATGTTTCAGCTTCTCATGCTTTTGTTCTTGATCGTTTGGGTACTTTAAAAGGGACTAGTGAAATTGTGTCCGTTTCCGAGTCAACAGAGGAAAAGCTTCCTGAGAGGTGCCAGAGCCAGTCTAAGAGGAGCCTAGCTGAGTGCCTTTCAACTGCTGAGGACGAGGAATGGTCAGCTCTTGAAGGTATTACACGGGTCAATACCTTGCTAAGTATTCCCAGGTTCTTGTCTGGCGACAAAAGATCAGCCAGTTGGAGGAAGTGGTTATGAAACATCTGAGGATTTGTTTCACACACAACCAGAGATTACTATTTCGGCTTTCAGAATATAATTAAAATCATTTCTTTTCTTGAAGATCGAATGGATGCAATCTTATAGTTGTAAGAGAAAGTCTCTGGGTTTCAAGTTGCCAGAAACAAATGGAAGGAAACCACCCAATGCCGCACCTACGTTGCAAAAGAAAAATCACCAAACCAGGTCTCTGTAAGTTCCAAGTTGCACATGAAATGGTTGCATACATACAATGCCTACAAACATCATTATACAAGAATGGAAAGCACCAATTAGGTTTGTTGTATTGTATGTCTTGCTAAAACACCCATTGCAGATTTTGTTGAGTGATAATGATACAATTTGTAGGAGGATGAATTATATAAGGATTTTTTTGTTCCTTCGCGAGAATGAGCTTTCATTCTTGACTGTGTTTCATGTTTACCTCATAAATTAGCTTCAAAGGTCTTTTGTTCAATGAACAAAATTAAATATTTTTATATGCAGAAGATTAGGGAGGTGAGAATGATATATAATATTGCAGTTTGCTAGGATTAAAGAAAAAGAATGATATATTACTATGTACTCGCTTGGTGTCGAGTGTTTTGTTTGCCGTATATTTTTAGGGAACAATACACTCACACCCCTGAGCTTTGTTCTAACTACACATAGATTTATAATTGGCCAAATTTATACTCACACTCTCTGAGGTTTGACGCATGATTACATTTATATGTATTATTTGTTTTACCCCTTCGTTAATTGAAATGATATTTTTAATCTCTTTTTTTTTTTCAATTAAACAAAGCTAACCTTACTTTTTTTTTAACCTTAAGTTTCTCTCTCTCTCTCACACACACACACACACATATATATATATATTGTTGCAGCACTAAAAATATATTGCAAATTTATTAAATATATTTTTAATATATGTTATATTACGTATTTTACTAAAAAAAAATAAATTTAAATAAATATACTCAAATTACCTATATTAAAAATTGAAAAGGAAAATTTTCAATTTAATATATGTTATATTACATATATTACAAATTTTACTAAAATAAATAAAATTTTAATATATTGTAATTCTTATTTTTTTAGTAAAATACGTAATATAACATATATTAAAATATATTTAATAAAATTTGTAATATATTTTTAAGTCATCACCAAGGTTGTTATGATGTTTCTGATTGATAAATATTGGTGGAATCTTTGTAACTCCAGCATCTACAAGTCCCTTGACATCAGTTTTTGTATCATCAAAAGCTTTTAATTCGCTATTAGGGTCATAACTGGTTTAACTTAGAGTTTGATATTTGACTGTGATTCATACACCAAAATGACACTGTTTAGATGTACAATCAGCACATGAAGGAATAGGAAATTTTGGTTCCTTTTACTCATAATGATGATGTGTGATGTAAAATTAAAATAGTTTAATCAAAAGGGAAAGAGATTAAAGAATCAAAGAAAACTTTAAAAATATATTACAAATTTAATTAAATATATTTTTAATATATATAACGTATTTTACTTAAAAAATAAGAATTACAATATATTAAAATTTTATTTATTTTAGTAAAATTTGTAATACATAATATAACATATATTATATATTATTTAAATTTAAATTTATTTTTTTAGTAAGATGCGTAATATAACATATACTAAAAATATATTTAATAAAATTTGTAATATATTTTTAGTGCTACAACAATACACATACGTGTGTGTAACTTAAGATTAAAAGAAAAGTAAGGATAACTTTGTTTAATTGAAAAAGAAAAATGAGGTCAAAAATATCTTTTCAATCAATGAAAGGATAAAACAAATAATACATATAGTGTTAGGATTAAGTGTAATTATGCACTAAATCTCAGAAGTGTAAATTCTACCAAATTATAAATATATGCGTAGTTAAAATAAATATCACATAATATGAGTGTATTTTGTCCTTATTTTACTTTTGAATTTGATTACTTTACTCGAAAGTGCTCTTCAATTCTCAATTTCATTCATATTTATTTATTTTTCTTGTTGGATTTTCTCACTTCACTGGAAAGTGCTCAACTGCTCATCAATTCTCAATTCCATTATTTATTTATTTATTTATTTTTCTTGTTGAGTTTGGTCACTTTACTGGAAAGTGCTGATTAATTCTCAATTCCATTAATATTTATTTATTTTCTTGTTGGGTTTTGGACACTTTACCGGACAGGTCTCATTTATTCTCGATTCCATTAATATTTTAACACTGTTGTCAAAAAGGACAATAGGACTTTTAAGTTATAGGTCACGTTGAGCCAATAGCTTTATTAAAAATCAAATGCCTTCTACGAGATTTCTCCGAATAACACGTGTCTCTCTTTATTTCATAATTTTATCTATTTCTCCTGAACTTTTGATTTTTATTGGCTTTTCTGTTTCCAAATAATGAGTACAATTCAACCGACAATATGCTAGGTAATTGATTGGTTTTTCTGTTTCCAAATTATTCTGCTTGTATTTTAAAAGCATGAGTTGTCAGTTGGCTTCATGATGGAGCTCGGAATGGTGTGGGCTTTGGCCGGTGAAATGCCCCGCCGTTTGAGTTCCGGCGAGAGATGAAAATGGTTGGGTATGGTTTTTGTGATTATGGATCTGTGAAGACCCAACTGTGGTTCTCCAATGTGATGACCGGTGTTTCGTCGAAGATGGTGGCAGTAGTGGTGTCGCCGGTTGGTGGAGACGGGAGAAGACCCATTTCGCTGGAGAGAGAGAGAGAGGAGAGAAGGAGAAAGGAAAAAAAAAATCAATATGTAATACATAAAATCACACAAGACCGTCATTACTTGAACAGCTCGTAAGTGAGATTATAAAACGACAAGAACTATATTCATAAAATTTTGTAATTCTATCCATTAATTCAACAGATTACTCATTAATAATTCATATACAGTGGTATAAGTATATTCACCTATTTAAAGATGTTAATGTTAATTTTCAAACAGGAAGATGTAAGATGGATGAGAATGAGAGTTATGATATTATCACCCCTCTTGTATATCTTCATTCGAAGACTACCAAAAGTCCGAGAAATTGTCATTTTTCTCTTTTAATTTGTACCAAAAATAAAAAAATAAAAAAATCTATCTTACTATATGTGTGTATAGCATCTTTAATTAATTAATTTTTCAAACTCGTGTCGATTAAATCATAGATACAGGAGTAAAGTGCAAAAAGTATTCTCGCTATATATAAAATGTGCAAAAAAATCTCATGTAGTGTAACTACATTTTTACATGTAGTTTATTATGTGCATATAACCCTTTGCATTTTTACAATATGTGCAAATACTCCTTTCATCAAAATTATTTTTTTAAATGACCAAAATACCCCTCACAACCTTTAAAACCCTTATGTCTTATTTGGATGCAATATTTTCTATTTTTTATTTTTATATTAACTAAAAATATATTTTAATTATTTTATTATTTCAGATGGGTTGGACGAGTGAAAATAAAAAAATATTTGCACATTTTTTTAATAAATAAGAAATTAATATTCAGATGAGTCATTTTTGGACATTCAAACATAACAATAAAGTCTAATGGTGTTTTAAACATTTAGTTATTAAATTGACAAAATATTCTTATTTGCACATTTTGTAAACAATGAGAGTTTTTTGTACACTTGATATATAATGAGGGTGTTTTTTTGTACTTTATCCTTATCATATATTAGATTTGATGATTTGATCAGATCCATTTTTGATTTGTTAATCTAACATTAATAGATTAAATTTTACAATTCATCTTATTTCCGTACCATTTGGTGGCACCAAATATGATTTTTGCAATGAAATCATTTAATATGTGGAATGTGAAGCAATATATCTTGGGACTAGATAATAATCAATGTGCCTCTTCAATGGGTTCGGCCAGCTAGAGGACCAGAACTATAGCCGATCGAGCCCAAACACTTACTAGGTTTGACTAGGCATGGTCTTGTAATATATTTGGATATGCACTGCCTGAGCCCAATTCATAATCGACCCAAGTAATCAATTGAGAAAAATGATAATTATACCTGTAAGTTCGAGATATACGTCAGATGCTATGTATTATCTACAATATAGTAGAGATCGGAGGTAAACCCGATTAGGAGAGAGAGAGAGAGAGTGCAGTAGAGAGAGAGAGAGGGGGCAATAACTTTAAATCGACGAGGCAACATGATGTATATTGCATATGACACAGCATGTTGTACTTTGATGCAATGGTAAACTGCTGATTTAATACTGCAAGACCACAAAATGAATGAAGAACGTGAGAGGATGTTGATCACACACACACATATATTGTGGTCTTGCAGTATTAAATCAGCAGTTTACCATTGCATCAAAGTACAACATGCTGTGTCATATGCAATATACATCATGTTGCCTCGTCGATTTAAAATATATATATATATATATATATATATATATATATATATATATATTGTAGTATTATACATATGTGAGACAAATTGAAAGCAAATACAATAATGAGACAAACATTGAAAAAGGGAGTGTCAGAGTTTTCACATTCAAGGCTTAGCGTGTGATTGCTGTCGTTTGGTGGATATTGCTCCCGTAAATTATCCTTCTTTTAAGGGTCAGATTGGTAGGAAAGAAAGAGGATTGAAAAGAAAAGAAATGATTTGGAGGGATATGATTTTGTGTATTTGGTATAAATTTTTTTAAAAAAATAGAAGGATTTGGAAGGGTAAATTAAGGGTAAATAGTAACTTTTGTTGTCGTTTCAAAATTGGAAAGAAATGGAAGGAAAGGGAACCTTTTTTAATGAAATTATGTTAATATCAACTTTGTCCTTGTTTTTGATAAAATCTAAAATTTATTCTTTTAAATATAAAAGGGTATAATGGTAAAAATTTTAAATTATTTTTTTCTTTTCTTTTCCCAAATATATTAACTATCATTTTTTTTCTTTTCCTTTACTAATCAACCAAACACGATAAAAGTTTAACATTATCTTTTCTTTTCTTTTCTCTCATTATTAATGTTATCCTTTCTTTTCTTTTTCATTCTACCAAACATAGCCTAGCTAATACTTCATTTGGTGGGTAGGATTGTAGGAAGGAAGGAAGAGAGAGAGAGATAGAGGAGTGTAGAAAAGATAGAAAAGGAGTAAGTTTTTTTGTTCGATAAAGAGCATGTAGGAAAGAAGGAAAAGAAAATAGATAAGTCATCTTTTCTCTTTCACAAATTTTTAAATTTTTATTCTTTTAAATTTGAACGAAAGATAGAAAGAAATAAAAACAAGCCTATTATAAATATTTTAAATTACAAAAATTTTATTATTTTTCTTTCCATCTCTCATAATAAACAAAATAAGGTATTATTTGATTCTGTTCTTTTTCATCCAACCAAACAAGAAGAGGAAAAAACACAATCTCTTCTCTAGGGATATCTTATTCATCCCTTCTTCTCTCCCTTCTATCCAATTTTCTTCCTTCCTACCAAATAGAGCATAAAATAATGCAAAAATAAATTTTAATATGTATATATTTCAGTATTTGTATATCATATTAACCTATGAAGCACGAACACGGACACGAACACGAACACTGAATACGAGTACGACACAACATGAATGCGGCAACATGAGAGATTCTAAAAAAAAAAAGACACGGGCACAACAAGGATACAACTATAAAATAATAATATAATATATTAATATATATTCATTATTTAACAAAAAAAAAATTACGTTACAAAAATACTTCAATTCATTATCAAGTAATTAAAAATTAAACAAAATTATAAACAAAAATAAAAACATAGATTATAATAGATTAAAAAATCAGACTTATTTAGTTATAATGCTTCATTTTTTTTGTTCATTTTTTAGTCTTTTACATATATTTAGCTCAAATTGTTCATCATAACTTAGTTGCATATAAATTCTTTTCAAAATATTTGAATACATTACTGCTACAAAGTGTTCGAGGAGTGTCCGATAAGTGTCAAAAAAAAATTTAGAGTATCTAACATGTGTCCGACACTAGCACGACACCTTCGATGAAGTGTTCGTGCTTCCTAAATATTAACACACGCTCATAACTTCATTTCAATTGCATGGAAATGATAAAATTATAGAAATTTTAATTTAAAATATGAAGTAAATTTTTTCCAATTTCACTCATTTCAATTTCAAGTAACCGAACGTAGCGTGCAATACAAGGACGGAGAATAATTTAATATTAATATTTATTGAAAATGTTAGATTATATATTTCTTATTATATTTGCTCTTAAATTATATATCTTTTCCTAAACCACATAAGTTTCTTACACATTCTCCTAAACTATTTAGGACTAAAATTTCTTGTCTCCTAAGTTTACTTAGCCTCCAAAATTATATGCCCTTAAATAGGCCTTTTATGTATTGTTCACAAAAATTCAATTCAATTCATAATATTTCTAACATGGTATCATGTCTATCAATTCTTGGTAGTCTTCATTGTCGATTGCCCTCACCGCCGAGGATGACACCATCTGCTTCATCCCCCGGCGGTCAATCGTAAAAAATAGCTTTCACCTTATATATATATTATGCAGATAATAAAAAGAGAAAAATATGACAGCAACTATTGGTAACATCGCTAGATTGTTTTCATGAGCCATAATATCTATGTGTCAAAGTCGCTGATTTTAATGAACTCTTTTTTTTATTTTCAAATCAGTTTTCGCTTTGATGAGCCGCTTTCGGTCTTTTTGTCGCTCCAATGAGTTGCATTTATCTACCAAATCGCTCTTTTGCAGCTTCTTTGTATGTGTTCGCAGCCAAAAATAATTTAGCATTAATCTATAGAAGTTTATAGATGTTTAGGACAGTTTTGAGCCTCTGAATCAGTCATTAATTAACCACAAGTTCTAAACATGAATAACTGCTTGGTCCAAACAAAGACTAATCGGTAAATATCAGGGTACATGTATATATATGTGTGTGTGTGTGTGTAATTTTTGTGTTGTTTTCCCTACTTACATATCGAATCATCTAAGTTGCCCTAATTTTGATCTAGATTGATGCTAGCTTATGACATATGGAAGTAGTTAAATTACAGGTTAGCTCCTGCAAAGTATGTGTAAATTGCAAAAATAAAGAGATATATATATAGAAAAAGAGATACATATTATATAATCTGGAAAAAGAAATTTCAAAATCAACATTAATTTTTCTAAACATTTTTTTCCTTCGGCTACGTTTGGTTAGTGGGAACTCACAAGAAAGGAAAAAGAAAAGAAAAAATTAAATTTTTTACAACTGAGTTTGGTTTGCTGGAAGTAGCAGGAAAGGAAAAGAAACAGAAAATATTTAAACTTTTTAAGGGTTTGTTCGGTGAGCTAGAAGTAGCAGGAAAGGAAAAGAAAAGGAAAGTCAATTAAGATTTTAAAGGATTTTGAAAGACAGATTTATGTGAATTTATGAATTTTTATAAACTTCTATTACAGACTTTCACTAATTTGTATAGACTTTGATAGAATTTTATAAACTTGTATTGATTTCTTCAACATATTTTATTGATGGGAGGCGATATTTGCACTCCCCTTTTCTTCGATTGCACTTTCATTTAAAAAAAAATGTCATTTGTAACCTTAACTTCACATGTGAATGATTACTTTTTTCAAAATACTAAACTATCATTTTAGATATTGTCACTCTATCTCCAACTTTTAATATTTTTGAATTATTTTAACAGAATAAACAAAAAATACGAAAAAAATACCTGAAAAAAAAAACCCAAAAAAAAGTTTCCTATTTTTACAGGACTCAAAAATAGTTATATATGTTGAATAAATTATCTTTTGACAGGACCAAAAAAATATATATATTATCTCTGTTAAATAAATTCTCTCTTTTGGCAAGAACCAAAATTTAAAAAGTAACCCAAAAAAAGCTATCATGTTGAATAAATTATATCTTTTGACAGGACTTAAAAAAAATATTCTTATTAAATAAATTATCTCCATTGAGAGGACCAAAAATAAGTTATCTTTATTGAATAAATTATCTCTTTTGATAGGATTAAAAAAAGAAATTATCTCTTTTGGAAGGACTGAAAAAAAAATCAAAAATAAAAGTAATCTTTGTTGAATAAATTCTCTTTTGATATAATAAAAAAAAATCTAAAAATGTAAAAAAGTTATTTTTTTTTGACAAAAAAAAAAAAAAAAGTAATATAGAAAGTAAAGAAGCTAAAAAAAAGTTTAACTTTATAGTATAAAGGGTAGTTATGGTATTATAAAATAAGGAATTATGTATTAATTAGTTTAGGAACCTTCTTGTCATTTTCTTTAATAGAAAAAGGCAAGGGAAGTGTAATTGTAGAAAATGAGAGTGCGGATATCGCTTCCCTTTATTTATTTGTATCCTTAATTCTATTTTTGCATACAAGTAAACCAATGACTCAAGGAGTAGAGATAATGCAAAATGATAATCTATCATCTGATATATTGTCTAAAAATTTTGTGGAGTGCAAATATCCAAGAAAAGAACGCGAAAAATAAAGTAACTCATTTGATGAACAAATTGCATATCAATCATTTCTCAGATTTCAATTGCACATCATGAAAAAAGAGAAAAAAAAAGTATAGATTTTATTTATAGTGTTTAGGTTAAATAATTAGATAAATAATTGGAGAACCTTGAACCTAGATTATATTGGATTATTAATTGAACTTCATGATCAATCCTTGTGACTTTAGAGATTGATCCCTAATAAGCAATGCAGAGGGATTAATCTCTCCCATAGTGTTACGCCCTGATTTTCGACACCTACCTAAAAATGAGAAAAATGGGGGTAAATGGTGAAAATCAAACATCAATGTTTCAAATCACTGGAGACTCCATCTTCGTACCTAAAACCTCAACTCTAAAATCGATGCGGAAGCTTAAATCACACACACGTATATATATACGTACAATATAGACCCAACCAATCCCAATGAGTCCGATAATTGACGTCCCTTACTCATCCAAACACATCTCAATATTTCACCCAACCACACATTACGATGGATAGTAATGCAGGTTACGATGCATCGTAATGTACGATACATCACATATGTTGCGTACAACTTGCGTAAAACCCCTAGAATTTAACCTCACATTCTCACCCCAATTACGATATATCGTAATGTTCAGCTCAATGCATCATAATTGCTTAAGATGCGTAACATCTTGCAAAAATCCCTAGAATTTTAACTCAAGCCCTCACCTCCTTACGATACATCACTAATAGATTTACAATGCATCGTCGGATCACGATGCATCGTAATAGGGATTACGATGCAACGTAATACCACAACAAAGTCATCAAGTAATTACAACCTATGTTATACTTATCTAATTCTTAACCTACAACATATATACATTCTCAATAAGGTGAGAAACATCAAATATGATTCAAGACATCTTTAACATGGTCCAAATATGAGTTTGCGTCTCCAAATAATCATATCATAAAACTCATACATTTAAAATTCAAACTATATTTCATACATTTGTTCCTCAAAAGTTGTACACTTGTCACATATTGCAATTACATATAAGGTTCAAAAGCATAAAAATCTTTTAAATGTAAAGATGCAGTTTCAAACTAGTCGACATGCCACAAACCGGCAAGGACATCTATATACATATCCAAAACGAACATCTCCAAAATGAACATCAAAATCCACCGAGCCTCTCTAAGCTTCATCTTCCACCGATGCCTTATCTGAAAAGAGTTTGGGAGAAAGAGGGTGAGCATTTAACTATGCCCAGTAGGAATGATCCACCCGACTCTACTTTAACTCAGGCAGCCATGCATGAATGCATATGAAGTCTCTACACAATTATATGACATATATCAATACTTTTCATGCTTAAAACAAACACATTTTTGAAATCATGCGTGATGTCTCACATTTCAATACACACAGTTTATAAGGAATCACAATACTCAAATAAACTCATACCATGTATACCTAAAAATTACATTAACTGGGGACTTTAACTTATCATAATTTCATAGTAAGGGTCTTTTCAAGACCACAAACTCTGATTACGCTCTACGGGTTGCTAACCCGATGAAAGCGACATCCGCTTGGTCAAGTTTTGGGCGTTGCACCTTAAAGCTTTGGGCCCTTCTTAATTCTCACACACATGCTCCAAAAATGAAAAATTTTAACATAAGTGCACATTATCACATAAATGCACCAAAATTCAAGATTGTCACAATTTCACTCAATGCACAACATTTACCAATTTAATGCATTTCAAATCTCAACTCATCCATATTAATTGCAATTCAATCATCTCATGGAAATTACAACACTTATGAATTTCATAAAAATTCTCTTTCATGCATTTATTCTACATATGGGATCAAATCTCACAAACCTCTCAAATGAACACAAAATTACAATATGTATTCATAATATCTACAATCACATATATAACATATAATTCATATCTAGAGCATGCTATACAATTTGTATATGCACAAAAGAATCAAACTATACACATAAACCTTTGAATAGTTTCATGTCACAACTATGTGACCTATAGAATCAAAATAAAGCAAGGATTCACCCCTACCTCAAATCTCAAGCTTTTCCTAACAAGTTCCAAATTTTTAGATTTTTTTATCTTTGCCAAAAATGAACTTTGATCGATCCAATTCGTAACCCTTGCCAAGTAGAGTAAACCTCTTGCATTCGGAGTTTTCCAAGTCTTCCTTTAAACTTTCGAAATGAAGAGAGAAGGGAGAGAGATGAAGTGGAAGAGTTAGAGAGAGATATTTCTATATATCTAATGACTGAATCCCAGCTCTTAGATATTTATATCCTCTTGGGATGTGAAATGACCAAATTGCCCCCGAGTCATTTAACGTACCCTCCCAACCTCCGTTTTTGATTTCAAAAGCGGTTATGACTCCGAAATCACTCCCTTAACTCATTAAACATTTCATTTGGTATAAAACTAAAATATATATTTTTTCAAAAAAAATTTAGATTTTTGGACCCACTCGGATTGCGTCCCAGGGCCCCATTGACCTAAAAAGTCAAATTTCTCAAAATATTTTCAAAACCTAAAATAAAATTTTAAACATGTTTTCCACAATTAAAACATGTTAAACATCATCTAAAATAAAATTAGAGCAAAAACGATGATAAAAGTGAAAATCGGTCAAAATTGGATATGGTCTCTACATAGTGCAAGAGATTGATCAGCTTTCTTGAAAAATCAAGTTTTACAAGTTTTTTTAATCCAATAGAAAGAGAGATAATGTGAGAGATGAAAACAAAAAAATCAAGAAAGAAAAAAGGAGTGTACCTTGAGATGGAGAAAGGTTGTCCATATTCTGCAAAAAAAAAAAAAATCATCAAAATCTATGAGGGAAAGGTTGGATTTGTTATGAGCTTTGAAATTTATACCTTCCACCCTCAAATCCACCAATGTCCATCAAAATTCACCACTTAATGAAATCATTCACAATCTATGACTTTTTTAATACACGTAAACTTTTTGTAGACTTTTTTAAAATCCTAATTGAATACAACCAGATTTTTATAGACTTTTTAAAAGTCTGAATTAAATACACCCAAACTTTTAAAGTATTTTAAAATCCTAATTAAATACACCCTCCTAAATTTTTTAGGAGTTTGGCGAGAAAGAAAGTGAATTTTCTTTTAGGAAAGTATAATTTATTAACTGCCATATTTTTCTCAAAATGTTTCTCGTATAAAACATGGACATTTTTTATTTTCACATCACTTTAAATCTTACTTACCTATTATGCCCCGTTAATTGTTTCTGTTTACCCTTCTTCTTCGGTGCAACTTTTCAAGTATAACACATTTTCTCTCGCTTAAAAATGATAGTAATATAATATAACCGTGAAAAATAATAATATTTTTGTCTTTCTTCTTTTATTATTTGGCTTGGAACTCTCTTTTTTATTTCTACTTTATTTTTTATTTAATTATGGTATATATATTTTTAGTCTTTTTTTTTTCATTCTCTATCATTGTGGTACCCAACCAACTGATCTATCACTAACTTATATATATCCATAGTTTTAATGACATGAACTTGAAACCTTTGCATACATCTAACAAAAACATAAAGTTTAAATCACCAATGAGTTCCACCTAAGAAAAATATTATGAAGCCTTATTTTAAAAATAAATTAATACAATTAATTATATTTATTATTTTTAATAAATCATCATTTTATTATTTCTTTGCTAAAAATTAATATAAATAATTGAGCATAAAGAAGATTCATCTAATAGAAATTCATTTTTTTTTACTATTTGAAATTATAAGGGTAGTTTTGGTAAGTAGAATCATTTTCTTTTCACTTTCATGCTATCCAAACCAAAAAAATAATATTTTTCCACAACTATCTTAAAAAAATCTCGTGCTAACCAACTGCATGTAGGAAAGTTAGTTTTCTTCTCATTCACTTCACTCTTCTTTTCATTTTTCATTTCCTTTCTTTTCTATTTTGATTCTAACTACCAAATGGAGCCTAAGTTTGGATAGTGAGAAACAAAATTTTTTTAAGAAATAGAATTCTCGTACCCATAAAGTTATTCTTTTATGTTTTATTTTCCTATTATACCCTATTAATTTAATTTTTTTCTCCATCTGTTAACCATCCTATGCTAAACATGTAGTAATTTTTTTTCCTAAGCACGCAACAAAAATTGTTTCTCCATTGTGGCTATTGATTTTTAAATTAGAGGAGGTTTATGAAGAGCAGTTTCCTAATAAGATTAGAAATCCAATATAGAAAGATGTATTAATGTATTGATGTGTATTTTGGTAAATTTTTATCAATAAAATTCCTTCTTCTTGTTGTGCATAATATATATATATATATATATATATATATATTACGAAGCCTTTTTTCAAATATAAATTATTTAAAAATGAATATAAACAGTTGGGTAAGAAAAAGATTAATCGAACACAAATTCCTTTATTTTTCTAATATTTAAAATCATAAGGGTAATTTTGGGAAGTAGAATTTTTTTCTTTTCACTTTCCTGCTTTCCAAACTAACAAAATAAGACTTTCCTACAAATTTTCTATAACAATTTGATGTTAACCAAATGCATGCGGGAAAACTAAATTTTTCTTTCTTCCACTTCACTTTTCTTTCACTTTCATGCTATCCAAACCAACAAAACAATATTTTCCAACAACCATCTTTTAAAATTTTCACGCTAACCAAATACATGTGGGAAAGTTAGTTTTCTTTTCATTCACTTCACTTTTCTTTTCATTTTCCATTTTCTTTCTTTTCTACTTTGATTCTGTCTAACCAAACGAAACCTTGTGGAACTAAAATTTATGTATCTTAATTACTTTAATAGTCCTATTCAAATTAAGTTATATCCAAGCATGTTAAGGCTCAATTTATTGAAAAGAAATGAAAAAATGACTACCCAAGTACATTATCAACCCACTAATATAAGCCACATTGATATAAGGGTAAATATCATTGACACCCCCTGAGGTTTGATGTATTGTCACGCGACTACAACTTCGTAAAATTTCATCACAAACACCCCTTGTCAGCTTTTTCATTTAAAAAATGTGTGAAATGCTAAGAAACACGGACACGGACACGGGACACGGGTACGACACGACACGGACACGGCGACACGACAAATTTCAAAAAAACAGGACACGACACGGCGGAGACACGGCTATGAAATAATATATTAATATATATTCAACAAGTTAACCAATATCCACAATACCATAAATTTAACAATAAAAAAATAATAAATCATACAAATACTTCAATTTATTATCAAGTAATTAATGTATTTTCAAAAAGGATGTTCATTATATTGGCTTTTTTATTTTTTTTTGTTTCTAAATTTATTATTTAGGAATTTTATCTAACTATTTTTTATTTTTAAAATTTTTTATTTTAGAAAATACTATATTTATATAGAAAAGGGCATAATAGTCATATAAAATGATATATGTCATTATAGTTATTTCAAGGGGTCAATATGTCAATTTTTAGAAGATGAGGGGCTGAAATGTTAAAAAAAATAGTTCAAAAGGGGTTTTTTGTAACTTTGCAAAAGTTCAGGGGTTTTTTTGCACTTTTAAAAATTACAAAATGTACCCCGCCGTGTCCCCCGCGTGTCCTTGCCGTGTCCCCCGCGTGTCCTTGCCGTGTCCCAGCCGTGTCCTAAAAAAAAAATTCCAAGACACTTCTACGGAGTGTCAGACACGTGTCCGAGGAGTGTCCGAGGAGTGTCCGAGTGTCCGACACGAACACGACACCCCTATACGAAGTGTCCGTACTTTCTAGGTGAAATGTCATGATTTCCCCTTATTATTTAAATAAATTATGATATAAAAATATCAGAATGGTGCATTGACCAAAAGTCATCATCATTACATGTCCTTTCCTTTTTTTTTTTTTTAATTTTTCTGTTCTCTACTTTATCTTCTCTTTACCTTTTCCATTTTCATCTCCATGTCCATGAAGCTCCACCACCGAAAGCATTGATGCCGAGATGGGAGTCGTTAGAACTTAGTGTAGATAGCCAAGATGATGGTGGTTTGTTCATGGTGGTGCTTTGGACAGTACTGGTGATGGAGACTCGGTGTGGATGGTTGCTTGATTGATGGTGAAGACGTGGGTCTTCAATGGCAACACTTCTACGGTGGTGGATATGGTCGGCGATAATTCCGGTAGCAATGCTTGAGAACAGTGGTACAGCAAAGGTGGAGCTCGTGGGTCTTCTCTACGGTGATAGGTTTGTTTCCACGCGACATTGGTGACAACTATGGGGGAGTTTTGTGGCTGGTTTGGATGGTGAGTATGATAAAGATGGGGTTGACCATGGTGACAGCAGTGACGATATTGTGGTGGTTGATAGAGCTTGGTGATGACATTCGTAAGTCTTTGGTTTGGCAATGGTGAAGTCATTCCAACAATGGTCAGTAGTTATGCTTCAGATGATGATGTATTTGGCTAGAAATGGCAGAGCGTTGTGCTCTAATAGTGGTGATCATGGTAGTTTTAGATCTTCGCGGTGGTTTTGGGGCAAAGGAGATGACAGTGGTGACCATAGTCGGTGATTCATGTTTGTGGAGCTTAGGCAAAAATTGGTGTTTCAATGTTGGAGTTTCGATGATGATTTCTCGTGGGTCTGTTATGAATGGTGTTTGCTTCCGGCGGTGACGATATGGTGGTGGTTGATGGAACTTAGCGATGACATCCGTTGGTCTTTAGTTTGGCAATGGTGAAGACGTTCCAGCAATGGTCAATACTTATGCTTCAGACGAATCAGTATTTAGCTAACAATGGCAGAAAGTTATGCTCCAATGATGGTGGTCATGGTGGTTTCAGATCTTCGCAGTGGTTTTGCGGCAAAAGAGACGGTAGGAGAAAAATAAATAATTTATAGGTTATATATATTATAAAAATAAATAATTATATATATGTGTTATAATATATAAATATATATACATAAAAAAAAATAAATGAAAAAGAAATAGAAAGGGGTATTTTGGTCTATTACATAAAGCTAAATGGGTAAATTTAATATTCAAAAGGATTAGGTCATAAGTCAAAGGGTAGTATGGTCATTTCACTATAAAAATTACTCTAACACGGTATACTTTTGACAAGAGGGGGTGTATGTGATATACGACACAAATCACTGAAGGTGTTGGTGACAAAATTTCAAAAAATTGTAGCCACGTGACAATACATCAAACCTTAGGGGGTGTCAGTGATATTTACCCTTATATAATTAATATACATGTACAAAAATGGTCCAACTTTTATAGTTCAATACCATGGGACACTCCATTAGCTAGCTAAAGCTTCTCTACAAGTTATCCAAAGTTTATACATGTAAAAATTGAAACTTTATTTATGGAGTAGTATACATTTTTTTTTTGGTAAATATACATGAAATATCTTTACTTCAAACATGATTCAAATACTAGATACTAATCGTAAGCGAAGACATAAGTTAGTTCTATAAGCTTATCTTTCATAGTGTGATAGTGATGCATTTCACAATCTGCCTTGTAGATCACAATAATTTTATATTTTTCTATTAAGCATTTTAAGAAAAGAAAATTCACTAGTAAACAAAATTTCTTTTTTCATAATTTTATTAACAAATTTTGCTATAAAATTGAATCAAATTGAGACAAACTTGTCTTAGATTATTTTTACACAGAATAATTACTTTTTATATGGAGTAGTATTGAATTGAAGTCAACTCAGAGCATGTACATTAGCCTCTCCACATTTAAGCTCTCCGAATTTGTCACTTTAGCTTTTTCCAGAGCCACGTCATCTTTTTTGGCTATCCAAATTTTGGCTATAGAATGTGTCACATTGGCCTCTATAGATTTTAACTAGCAAAATAATAGTAATATTTTTTTATTTTTTAAATATTTAATTAATATTTTTTTTACTTTTTTCCAATTTCTATATTTTTCGTCTTATATAAAGACTCATTTAGTTATATGAGAATCATCACTACTTTCATCTCTTTCATTCTCCATCTTTTTCAATCTCGAAATTCCAATGGCTTCGTCACCACAATCTTTTCCATT
This sequence comes from Cornus controversa, assembly GCA_026545225.1. Taxonomy (NCBI): domain Eukaryota; kingdom Viridiplantae; phylum Streptophyta; class Magnoliopsida; order Cornales; family Cornaceae; genus Cornus; species Cornus controversa. Next base: position 66,489,483 of record CM048847.1, read on the forward strand.
GTCAAACTCTAATTCTTCATCTTGTTGACGGAGGTCCTCTCTACGGTTCAACCTCCAGAGACGAGGAACTTTTCTCTACGGATAAACGCAGAGGTCCTCTTTACTGATCAACCTTCATAAGCGAGGAGCTTCTTTTTACGAGTAAACCTCGCAGAGGTTCTCTTTGTGAATCAACCTCCACTGGCGAGAAGCTCCTCTCTTCGGATAAATCTTGTGGAGGTCCTCTCAAAGGATAAACCTCACGGCGTTCCTAGGTCTAGTGGGGGTGAGATCATGACCAAAGTCTTTCAATGGGAACCTAAGGAATAGGCTTGGTGGCTGAGGTCCCAGAGATGTTGAGTCTGGTAGGATCCCTACCCTAACCTTAAAGTTAGAAGGCGACCCCGATTACTCATCCTGTCACAAAAGAAGGAAGAGCACCTCTGAAGTTATGATGTCCCACCTTCAATTGAAGGACTTAACGCGAATCCTTATTCACTTTCGCGCCTCCTGTTACAGGAGGTCTATGCCCTCATATTTTTTAGATTAGACCCTTTAATGTAATAATCATAGATGGATTAAATATAACATCTTGTCTTTCTTTCATCCAGATGTTGAGAAAACTTGTCCTTCTCAAAAGTCTCCATGGGATCATATCTCAAAAAAGCATAGACCGTAGAATGCTTCCGAGGACCCGCGGTCTTTGTCCATTCAAAAATCAATATAAATAAAATGAGACTTAATGTTTCATTCAAGATACAACCACCATAAAATATACTTTATTAAGCATTTCTTTAGAGGTTTTCTAACCCCTGTGTTCTTCTAGTGCTCTTTTATTGGGCCCTTCCTTGTGACAACTTGGTTCTCCACTTAGACTTCTACTCTTTTGTAACCATCATTGTAAAATGGTTGACCATCACTTTTTAGAACTCACTATAAACAATAATGTCTTCTAAAACATTATCTCTCTCATAGTCCTTTCTTCTGCAAAATCACAAATCATTAACCCTTTGACCTTCAAACAGATCATCTCATCAATTTTTGAAACCCTAGTTTTCTCTCTCTCATACCCCCCACCACAACCCTCTTTTTTTCCCCTAAACACTCCATCTTCATTTTAGGTTCTGTTTATCTATTTACTGTAATTTCCATCTCTGACTTATCAACGATCACATTCTTCGCTCACACTTAACTCTCACTTTTTATCAATAACTTTAATGGTTTATACCACTGTCACGACATTGGAGATTAAGAAGCCCGAAAATAAATGTTCTTGGGGCGACGAAGCTAATAAAGTTTTCGATGAACCGAATGTGGCTAGCGAAGAACATGAGGCAGAAAAAACAATGATTGAGGAATTGAGGCTTCATTTTGTGAAAATAATTTGGACTTTGAAGGCAAAGAAGGGGATACTCCAAGTCTTGATTTTCGTTGCTTCGTGTTCATACAACATGAGGATCTATTGCAAAAGTTGTTAGAGCACCTTCTCCAGCAGAATAAGCTCATGAAAAAGGTTCTTCACATTTTAAATTTTCCATTTTGGTGGGATTTACAACTAAACGAACACCATAGCATCACTAACTTGGATTTTAGACAAGCATTAATTACCAAATTTGACGAGAGTTGACAGTTTGAATCTTTTCGAGGCGTTAAATCCAACACACTAGCTTGCGGATTCAAAATGATAGGTGTTGTAAATACATGAGGGCTCATTCACAAGACCTCGTGCAAGGGGAAAATGTTGGTATTGACATCCTAGATACTACAATGTGGTAAGTTTTGAAGTAGACCAAATTGATGATGAGGCAATTTGATTAGTCACTAAGATCAGATAGACCCCAAACACCTAACGTGTACATAAGGACTGACATAAGATGACAATTCTGACGTGGGTACGGAGTGGAGCGTGGGTAAAATCATAACGTAACTCAACTAAGGAGCTTCTCTCTATGGATAAACCTTGCGGAGGTCCTCTCTACGGTTCAACCTCCACACGCTAGGAGCTTCTCTCTACGGATCAACCTCCATAGGCAATGAGCTCATTTCTATGAGTAAACCTCACGGAGATCCTTTGTAGAATCAACCTCTATAGGTAAAGAGTTTTTCTCTAAGGATAAATCTCGTGGCACTCTTGGGTCTCGCGGGTGTGAGACCATGGTCCAACACCATCTAATGGGAACCTAGGAAATAAGCTTGGTGGCTGAGGTATTGGGGATGCCGAGGCTGGTAGGGCCCCTACCCTCACCTAGAAGTTAGAAGAGGGCCCCGATTAGTCAGCTTATCACAAAGGAAAGAAAAGTGCCTATTAAGTTATGATGTCTCACCTTCAATTGAAGAACGTAATGTAGATCCTTATTCACCTTCACACACACACACCCATTACGGGAGATCCTTATACTCGTATTTATGAGATTAGGACCTTTACTACAACAATCAGAGATACATTTAATACAGCATCTTGTCTGTCTTTCATCCGGATATTGAGGAGGCTTATATTCTCTTATAAGTCTCCTAGGGATCACATCTCGAAAGAGCATGAACTGCAGATACTTTCGAGGACCTGCGGTCTTTGCCCATTCATAAATTCGTATAAATAGAAGGAAACTTAATGGTTCATTTAAGATACAATCATGAGAAAATCATCTACTTTGATTAACCATTTATTTAGAGGTTTTCTAACCCTCGTGTTCTTCTAGTACTCACTTGTTGGGCCCTTCCTTATGACAGCTTGGACCTCTACCTAGACCTATGTTCTCTGGTAACCATCATTGTGAAAATGTTGATCTCCACTTTTTAGAACTCATTACAAACATTAATGTCTCTAAAAACATTCTCTTTTATAAACCTATCTTCTGCAAGATCACTAATCATCAACCCTTCGACCTCCAAACACGCCATCTCTTTGATTTTCAAAACCCTAACTCTCTCTCTCCCAAACCCCCTATCACAACCCTCTCTTTCCACCACACATTCTCTCTTCGTTTTACATTCTGTTTATCTATTAACTGTAACTACGATCTTAGAGTCATCAATGATCACATTCATCGCTCACACTTAACTCTTTATTTCTACTAAATACTTCATTGGTCGACATCACTGTCATGGCATCAAAGATTAATAAATTTAAAAAACAAATGTTCTCGGGGTGATAAAGCCAATGAAATTCTCGATGAACCAGAAGTTTCATAAATGAATGTGGCTAGCGTAGAACATAAGGTTGTAAATAGTGATTGGAAAATTGAGGTTTCATTTAGAGAAAATAATTTGGAATTTGAAGGCTAAGAAGGGGATACTACAGGTCTTGGTTTTTGGTTGCTTTAAGTTTATACAACAAGAGGATCTATTGCAAGAGGTGTTGGAGCATATTTTGTAGTAGAAGAAGATTGTGAAAAAGGTTATTCATGTTTTAAAATTTCCATTCTGGTGGGCTTTACAATTGAAGGATCATCAAAGCGTCGCTAGCTTGGATTTTTGAGAAGCATTAATTACCACGTCTGATGAGACGTGATGGTTCGTGTGTTTTCAAGGCGTTAAATCAAGACACCAACTCGCAGATTCAAAACAACAAGTATTGTAAATGCACGAGGGCTCATTCACAAGACCTCGATTAGGGGGACAAATATTGGTATTGATGGTGATCAGGATGCTTCCATGTGGCAAGTTTTGAAGTTGACCAAATGATGATCGGGCAATTTGACTAGTCACCAAAATCGGATGGACTCTAACCACCTAACGTGTACATAGGGACTAACAAAAGATGACAGCTTTGATTTAGATACGGAGTAGAGCGCAGGTAAAATCATAACGTAACTCGACTAATGAGCTCCTTTATACGAATAAACCTTATAAAAGTCATCTCTACAGAGCAACCTCCATAGGCGATAAGCTCTTCTCTATGGGTAAACCTCGTGGAGGTTCTCTTTATAAATCAACCTCCATAGGCGAGGAGCTCCTCTCTACGGATAAATCTCGCGGAGGTCCTTTGTACGGATCAACCTTCATAAATAATGAGCTTTTCATTATGGATAAACCTTGCAGTGTTCATAAGTCTAGCGAGGCTAGCTAACACTATGGACCAATGCTTTTCAGTGGGAATCTAGGATATAGGTTTAGTGGATGAGGTCCAAGGGAGGTTGAGTCTGGTAAGGCCCCTACCCTCACTTGAGGTTAGATGGGGGACCCGATTAGTCAACCAAGTGCGCCTCTGAAGTTATGATGTCTGACCTTCAATTGAAGGACCTAACGCGGATCTTTAGCTTCGCACCCTCCATTATGGGGAAGTCTTTTCCCTTATATTTATGATATTAGACCCTTTACTGCAATAATCAAAGATGCATTAAATTCAACATCTTGTCTATCTTTCATCCAGATAATGAGGAGGCTTGCCCCTTTCAGAAGTCTCCTAGGGGCATATCTCGAAAGATCATGGACTATATAAGACTACCATTCGACCTCTAAACACACCATCTCTTCAATTTTTGAAACCCTAGCTCTCTCTCTCAAACCCCCACCACAACCCTCTCTCTCTCCACCACACATTCTCTCTCCATTTTAGGTTATGTTTATCTTTCCACTGTAACTACCATCTCAGACTCATCAACAATCACATTCATCACTCACACTTAACTCTCTATTTCTACCATATCCTTCAATGGTCGACACCACCATCACAACCTCAAAGATTAAGAATTCGTAAAAACAAACGTTCTTGGGGTGATGAAGATGAAGTTCTCAATGAACCGGAGGTTGCATCAATGAATATGGCTAGCAAAGAACATGAGGCTGATGAAAACAATGATTGGGGAATTGAGGCTTCATTTGGAGAAAATAATTTGGACTTTGACGGTAGAGAAGGGGATACTGCAAGTCTTGATTTTGGTTGTTTTGAGTTCATACAACATGAGGATTTATTGTACGTAAAAGTTATTAGAGCACATTCTACAGTAAAAGAATCTTATGAAAAGGGTTCTTCACATTTTAAATTCTCCATTCTGATGGACTTTACAATTGAAGGAACATCGAAGCATTGCTAGCTTGGATTTCAGAGAAGCACTAATTCCCATGCCTAGGGGCAGAACCACTAATGGGCTAACCTGGGCTATAACCCAAGTCTAAAAATAATAAAAAAAATACTACTACTATGTTTATTAGTTCACATCCCACTAGCCCAACCCACTATTTTTATTATATTATTTATATTTTGAGCTTCTAATAATATATTTAATTAGCCTATTCAATTTTAAATTTAAGCATGACATAATATACTTTAAAACTTAAACTCATACCATTTATATACATATATTATTAAAGTACTACATAATTACACTGATCCTTGTGACCACTTGACCTTTTAAAAAATTATTCGTTCAATCATTCATGGTGGTTCTACACCTTTGGTGAAAATATTTAATGGAGATTAAATATGAAAGTTCTCTCTCAAAGCCCTATTTTTTTCTTCTTTTTTAGTTCTTCACCCAATAGTTCAAAACTCTTTTTATATATACCATATATGTATAAATAATTAAATATTCAACAATTCAGAAAATCATTAACAAATTATAAAAGATGTTAAACAGTAGGAGGTCAGTTTATACATTCTCTGTAACGACCCACTCCACCTGATGGTATGATATTGTCCGTTTTAGGCCAAAGCCCGCATGGTTTTGCTCTTGAATTTTACCCCAAAAGGTCTCGTACTATTTTGAGAGAACACACTACATATAAGCACATTCCCTTCTCCACACCTAGGCAAAGTGGGATTGAACACCCTGTAGCCTGTCAATGTAGTAGCTCACCTGGTGTCTCTCGCACTAGCCCACATCACACCTGCCCACAAAGGTCACCACAATCCACCCCCTAGGAGGCCGACGTCCTCGTCGACCCACTCCACCTGATGGTATGATATTGTCCGCTATGGCCTAGGCCAGTGTGATTTTTCTCTTGGGTTTTACCCCAAAAAGCCTTATACCATTTGGAGATAGCACATTACATAAAAGCACATCCCCTTCTCCACACCCAGGTGATGTGGGATTGAGTATTTTGTAGCCTACCAAGGTGGTAGCTTGCCCAGTGTCTCTCGCACCTGCCCACAAGGGTCACTACAATCCACCCCCTAATAGGCCCGACGTCCTTGTCAGCACACTTCCAACTAGGCTACGACTCTGATACCATTTACAACAGCTCACTCCTCCTGATGGTATGATATTGTCCACTTTGGGCCTAAGCCTGCACGATTTTGCTTTTCAGTTTTACCCCAATATGTCTCATACCATTTGGAGAGAACACACTACATATAAGCATATCCCCTTCTCTACACCCAGGCAATGTGGGATTGAGTACCCTATACCTTGTCAGTGTGGTAGCTCACCTAGTGTCTCTCGCACATGCCAACATCACACTCGCCCACAAGGGTCACTATATTCTCCAAAAAAATTTATTTTTTATGTACATTTTTAATTTGTTATTATGCTGAAATTTCCTTATAAAAATCTTATATATGTGCATATTTACTATTTTTTAGCAAACTTGTCTTTGTTGTGATTTGTGAAGTGTGAACAAGTATCTTAACAAAAATAAAATTTGTGTTATGTCTACGAGAAAGTTCGTTTAGGGCTTCTCAATCTTTTGGAAATTTCAGGGCCGGCTTTGCCTCTATTATTTCAGACTATCGAGACACTTCCATTGCAAGATGAAAAATTTGTTTTCATTCCATAAACTGAAATATGATAAATCAAAAAGTAGGGCAACTTCTAATGAGCATTTACTACAACCTCCATAAAAAATTTCAAGAGTTGAACAAATAGAGAGAAACCTATTATTTGATTGATATTTTGATATGTCTCGTACTGACTCTCCCTATTTCTACGGCAAAAACAGAACGAACTTTTTCGGCAATGAAGCGTGTCAAAACTAATCTTCGTAACAAGATGGGTGATGAATTTCTTTCTGATTGCATGAATCTCAATATTGAAAGAGAACTTGGTGAATATATTGATATAGATTCGGTAGTTAATGAATTTGACTCTCTTAAGGATCGGAGGGTTTATCTTCAATAGGTTATTTAAGAAAATGTTATATTTGTTTTGTATCTGTCTATGATGTACTTTAGGGGTAGCTCAATAGAATTTGTGGCATTAGGCGTAAAATACAATAGTGGCCTGATGTTTAAAATATTAATATCAAGTAATAGTTAATAATTTTTATTTAAAAATCATTCTTCTTACTTTTTGAGACGCAAAGTTACTAATTAGATGAATTGATTGTTTATTGTTAAATTTTTACCTAATTTTTTTTTGGTACACTTTGATTATTAGTTATAACAAATTTATCAAGGATCTTTTTTTAGATTGAATTATTTGATCTATTTTACTCTTTTTTAACGTTTTTCATATCATAATTCATATTTTCTATTAAACATAATCAATAATATATATAAAAATGGCCACAAACTAAATATATAATTTCTATGATAAAAAATAATAATAAAAGTAAAAAATAAATTAAGTTAAAAAATAATAAAACCTGTTATAAAAATCTTGTCCAATACTCTAACAAATTCTTCAGCACTTTTACTACTATTTTGTAACTCTCTATCAAGTTATTGAACTCAAATAGAAAACAAGTACTTTCTTGTTGGTAAGGAAACAACTATAGAAGAGTCTAAGAAAATAAAATATATAATATATATAGAAGATGAAATGAAACAAATAGGTTCATGGAGAGACTGTACTAATATTAATACACTTCTATTGACTGAATGGAGAGACTGTACTAACATTAATACACCTCATTGGCTTAATGGAGAGATTGTACTAATATTAATACACCCCTAGAAGGAAAAGAGAAAGAAAACGCAATAGATAATAATAAAAAAAAATTAAAAATAGGAGTTTAACAAAGAAAATCTAGGAGCAGATGAAAAGTTTTACCAGTTTTTAATGTCACTTATCCAATGAAAATAAAAGGAATTAAATTATAGAAGGCTACTTTAATTGGTTGAGGCCTAAATATAAGGAAATAAATTTTTTTTAGAGGCCTAAATCGCTTAAGGCTTCAGCCAGCCTTGATGTACTTGATTTATCTATATGGGAATGTCCTCATTTTTTTTTTTGAATATTTATAACCTAAGAAGTATGGATACGGATACAGATACGGATACGGAATACAAGTGTGGCGATATGACAAATCTAAAAAAAAATATACAAGTAAGACAGGATATGACAATATAAAATTAACAAATTATATTTTTATATATACAAAATAGAATTATTAACATTTCTTTATAAATTTTTATGATTAACAAACAAAATAAGAATTATAAAATTTTATGATTAACAAACAAAATAAGAGTTAAGAATCATATTGCATAATTTACATTGATAAATTTTGTACTAAATTATGATATATATATTGACGAGCGTAGATTAGTGGATGGATGTCGTAGCTTCTCTACACTTCGTACAAAAATAAATTCTGCAAAAACTCTACTAAAAATTGTATAGTAATAAGTATGGTCGAACCACTCTCAAGTGAGATTTCGAATGAACTCAAATTCACACACTAATTTATGGAATGAAGATTATTTTTTAAAAAATATTTTTTATTTTGGAATTATAATAAATAAATAAAATTATACTAATAAAATAAATCTCAAGGGAAGGGAATCCACCACCACGAATCCACATAAATAAATTTTTTATTATTCTTATATAATTTTTCCTCCAATAAACAATACATTTCAGCAATCCAATTACAACTTGAAAGATAAAGGAAAATATGATATAAAAAGCAAACTTGATTATATATGAAAGTATTTTTTTACTTAATCTGTTGCACATTTGTTAAGTAAATAGAGGTAAGCATTCTTCGAATTACCATTATTTGGCAAACACGAAGAATTCTTCCTCTAATTTTCTTTTGAAAATAAAAACTCGGAATAGAAGAATAAAAGAATAATCTTGAAAGGAAAAAATATATAAGAATATAAAATAACTTCCTTATATTTCATTATAGTGGCTTCATCACTCACTGGAGATGTGTGTTTACAGGAAAAAAAAATGAATACAAGAAAATATTTTCAACTACACTTTATTTTTTTTCTACAATTTTTAACTCCATTCACCATCACTTAAGACCCCTTATTTATAGAGTTAGAGGAGAATGATTTAGGTGAAAAAACTTTAAAATACAAAATTTAAAATCAAAAATTTAAAATCAAAATACAAAATACAAAATTTTGAATTTAAATATCTAATATTTGATCTTCATATCTTCAATTTGAATTATGGAGTGCAAACATGGTTGTGTAAAAAATATTTTACATAAAATACCATCTCTCTTACAATTTTTCTTATATTCATCATTGGCTATATACATCATTTTTAACCATTTTTTGTTACTTTTCTTCTTATTTGAAAATCAACTCATATAAAAAATAAAATGTAAAGATAAGAACATTTAAATAAAATAAAAGAGTAATTAAAAATTTATTTTGGAATATAAAATAGCAAATTTTGTACACTTATCATATATCTCAACACTTCATTTTTAAATAAATTTAAACTTTTCTTAACAATTATACTATATATTATTGTTGAAAGAATTATATTTTAATGTTCAAAATTTGTTAGAAATGTATTTTGAAATATTTGAAAAGTATCGAATGCATGGTCTAAATATTTAAAAAGTGTCATATACATATTAAAATTATAAATACATTTATGAAGTATTAATATTCGATAAGTATCCGATGGTTAGTCTTCTAAAAATATCCATGATATACACTTTCTAATTTATAATAACATATTTTTCTCATAAAAATTATTGGGGTTGCTTTTAATTTTTCCTCCTGTTAGTCCTTTCCACTTTGACTTTGCCCTAACCATGCCTGACGAGACGAGACGGTGCGCGTCTTTTCATGGTGTTAAATCTGAGACGCTAGACGCTAGCTTGCAAATCCGAAACGACAGGTGCTGTAAATGCACGAGGGCTCGTCCACAAGACGTCAAGACGTCGTGCAAGGGGCAAATGTTGGTATTGGCAACCGGGATGCTGCCACGTGACATGTTTTGAATGTAACCAAATGATGACGGAGCAGTTTGACTAGTCACCGGATGGACCCCAACCACCGAATCCGTACATTGGACTAACATGAGATGACAGCTTTAATACGGATTAACCTCCCTATAAGATTTTGGCTCGAGCAGATTCTGATTTTCTTTTACCTTTTCTAATGCTTCACTGATTAATTCTGCCGACGTAAAAAATAAAATAACTGCACAGTTAGCTCAATTTATCGAAAAGAAACGAAAAAATGACTACCCAACTGCATCGCCAACCCAGCTAATACAAGTAGGTTGATATAATTAATTTACATGTACGAAAATCTTCCAACCTTTTCAGTTCAACACTATTTGACATTCCATTAGCTATCTCAAACTTCTCGGCACATGTGTTATATATATATATAAGTAATGATACAGTAGTGAAAAGATATTACTGAATACAAATCGAATACAAATTGAATTTAAATAGTTATTTCCCCTTCACCTTCTAATAGATATTGAGAAATATTAGATTATTTATTTGGTGATAATTTTTACTATACTAAATTTTTAATCATTTTTTCAAGAAAGGAAAGCCCGAAAAGCCAGATCGGGATAAACGGGGACCAGTACTGACTAAAGGAAGCAATGCACGCCTTGGGAGCTCAGCTTACCTCAGAGGTTGCTCAGAGAGAGGAGAGCGGCTCATTATGCGACAAACTCATATGTCGCTGAATAGATCGCTACTCTTTATAGTGATAGTTACCTCGGAAGTGGGACACTTATTGGACCTATACAAGGCCCAGCAGCAGCTTCTCGAGACTACCGGAGCTACCTTATCAAACGAGGTTTTTATCCCACCTGCAAGAGCTAGGAGCACACTGACGGCTGGACCTCTAAAGTTGATGAATTTTTTGAAGGTAGAGTCTAGTCTTATCATGCCAGATGGTTCAGATTTATTCAGAAATAGCCCAAGTCAACCAGATGGAGTTACAATCTGGCAAGAAATTACCTCCCGTTTCGAATTATGGTAAAAATCTTGTGCAAGAGTTGTCTCAGTCTAAGAATAAATCATCCCTCTTTTTAAAATTTTGTTATTTTATTTTTTATTTTATTTTGGTAAACATACATGAAATTTATTTCCTTCAAACATATGATTCAAATACAAAATGCTGCTCGCATACTTTTGGAAAGACATAAATTAATACTATAAGCTTATCTTTCATATTGTGACATCTGCATGATGCATTTCACAATCGGCCTGGTAGATTACAACAATTTTATATTTTTCTTTTCAGCACTTTAAGAAAAAAAAATCACTAATTAAGAAGATTTATTTTTTCATAATTTATTTACAATAACAAGATTTCTTTTTTTCATAATTTATTGACAAGTTTTGCTCTAAGATTGAATCAAATTGAGACAAACTTAAAACTATTTTTACATGCAGCAGTACTGAATTGAGGTCAACTCAGTCTGTAGCTAACCCTACAGTTGTAACTTTGGGTCATTTTCATCTCCAACGATCTGTTGACAACTTGACACGCACACACACATTCACTCACTGTTGCTATTACTACCTACTACTAGTATCATGGAGTGAGCTCTTCCCTGTTTCTTGCAGATAATGTGATACATGAAATTTATTTCCTTCAAACATATGATTCAAATACAAAATGCTGCTCGCATACTTTTGGAAAGACATAAATTAATACTATAAGCTTATCTTTCATATTGTGACATCTGCATGATGCATTTCACAATCGGCCTGGTAGATTACAACAATTTTATATTTTTCTTTTCAGCACTTTAAGAAAAAAAAATCACTAATTAAGAAGATTTATTTTTTCATAATTTATTTACAATAACAAGATTTCTTTTTTTCATAATTTATTGACAAGTTTTGCTCTAAGATTGAATCAAATTGAGACAAACTTAAAACTATTTTTACATGCAGCAGTACTGAATTGAGGTCAACTCAGTCTGTAGCTAACCCTACAGTTGTAACTTTGGGTCATTTTCATCTCCAACGATCTGTTGACAACTTGACACGCACACACACATTCACTCACTGTTGCTATTACTACCTACTACTAGTATCATGGAGTGAGCTCTTCCCTGTTTCTTGCAGATAATGTCGTGTCCATAGCTAGATAGTCCTCCAACCATCATCATATATATCATATGTTCACAATATTACATTAAATCGACCACAAAGAAATGCGAACCACTCCTCCTCCCTTTCATTTTTCAGACGCCTGCCAACAGGTCCCTTAAATCTCCTCCACAATTAATTCTCTCACTATATATATATACACACACACACACACACACACACATGAGAGAGATGTTTCGTTCTTTTGGTTCATCTTTACATTATGAGGAAGAAGAGGAAGTGCCAATATCACTATCACCATCAGATGTGCAATACCACCAGTACCATATTCAACCACAACCATCACTTAGCATTACTTCTCCGGCAACCCAATTGCGCCAATTACTAATTAGTTGCGCCCATCTAATCTCACAGTTCGATTTCTCTGCCGCTCGCAGCCTTCTTGCCCTTTTATCCGCCAACTCTTCTCTTCACGGTGACTCCACCCAGAGATTAGTCCACCAGTTCACCAAAGCCCTCACTCTCCGCCTCAACCCCCACTTGACAAGCAGTGTCACCGCCTCAAATGTCGCCGAATTGGACTCGTACCTATCACTCAACAAAATAACACCATTCATTAGGTTTAGTCAGCTCACAGCCAATCAAGCAATCTTGGAAGCCATTGAAGGCCAACATGCCATCCACATCCTCGACTTCGATATCATGCACGGCGTGCAATGGCCGCCTTTGATGCAGGCCATCGCCGATCGCTACCATCCACCGACACTCCGAATCACCACCACCGGCAAAGACCCCGATACCCTCCGAAGAACCGGCGACCGCCTCTCCAAATTCGCCCAGTCCCTCGGCCTACAATTCCACTTCCACCCACTTCTTGTCCTCAGCGAAGAAGACACTATCTCCATGGCGTCCCCATATATACTCGCGGACGAAACCCTAGCTGTGAATTGTATGTTTTACCTTCACAAGCTTCTCAAAGACCGTGACAAGCTTCAAGTTTTTCTTCGGGGAATTAAGGCCATGAACCCTAAAGTGGTGACCTTGGCCGAGAGAGAAGCCAACCACAACCACCCCATTTTCTTGCAGAGGTTCATTGAGGCCGTGGACCACTACGCGGCGGTGTTCGACTCGTTGGAGGCTACTCTGCCGCCTAACAGCCGCGAGAGGCTGACAGTGGAGCAGGTGTGGTTCGGGAGGGAGATTTCGAATATCGTGGCGGAGGAAGAGAACAGGAGGGAACGGCATCAGAGGTTGAGGTCTTGGGAGGTGATGCTGAGGAGCTCAGGGTTTGAGAGTGTTCCTTTAAGCCCTTATGCACTTTCACAGGCCAAGCTTCTCTTGAGGCTACACTATCCTTCTGAGGGTTACCAACTTCGGACTCTCAACCATTCCGTCTTCTTAGGTTGGCAAAACCAGCCTCTTTTCTCAGTTTCTTCTTGGCACTAAATTAATTGATATAACACACACATATATGCATTCCATGTGCATGATGCATATATATATATATACACACACACATATATATTTAATGTTCTTCGTGTAACTTTTTTATTTTATTTTTTATGTAAGATTTTCTAAAACCAAATCCACTTTGAGGTAACCTTTTAGGAGGCAACACTTGATATGATCACTTAATATATTCCAATTAAAGTGATAATGTTATTTAATGCCAATAATGTTTCACTTACCATTTAATACTAGCTAGCTAGTACGTATACTTTTGTTCTTATTTTAAGTAATCAGCTAACTTGTCTTGTTGTTCCTACTTGTATTCGTAATATATATGATTAATAAAAGAATAATGCTGCACCAAAACGAAGTCGATCAGAATTGATGCAAAATGATGTAACAAATTAATTCCAATAACTAAAACGAGTAATTTGGATGCATTGGATGAGACACTATTTTAAAAACTAATGTTACTCGGTACCATCACATCATTTCAGTCGGTATATTATGGTGATATGGAGGCCCAAGTCAATGCAAATCAAAGAGCCACCTTAATTTGTTCCCTATATATATATATATATATATCAATCCTCAATGGTCAAGAAGAGATGCATGAGGCTACTTTTTTAATGCTCATGTATGTTACAGTTGGCTGTCTTTGATATTGCATGCACCATTTGTTACCCTAAGTTCTGCCTTAATTTTGTCCCCTCGATGGATCAACAAAACCATATATCAAAGCTAGTTCTCAAATACCCGCCTTGCCACCTTTAGAAGCAGGGGGTCTCTGTAGTGTCTTGTGGTTTTGCAAAGGTCCACTGTCCCTCTTTTGTCTCTTATTCTTGGTTATGGCTTCTCAAGCTACACACCCCAAATGATCATCTCTCTAGATCTCTTTGCATACGTGAAGGGTGTGCTTGTGTAGTGTGTACTGATTACTCTTCTCCTGTCTCTTGTCTGTGCTCTCTCTCTCTGTCTATATATATATATATATATATATGTTTGTGTCGGTGTGTGTTGCCTTTGGGTATCAACAATTCGTTGGCAAGGCACTGAGCATCACAAATCTTTTGCTTGCGAGTTCTGACTTAGCACATAGGAGTATGTATACAGTAACTTGGTAAGGCTTGAGATGATGGCCTCAACATATCATTCACTCCAAAATAACTCTATTTAGCGGTCATGATTAAGAGTGCATAATACACAAGTATATATATATATATACTATCTATATTACATTTAAGCATTGCCTCCAAAAGAAATATCGCAATCTAACGGTCAAAAATAATTAAAAAATTAATCTTACGGTTCAAAATATTTATATGCCTATCTACAACTAAAATAACTTTTTATCGTCGATCTAACAATCACGATTCACCTACTACATTCAGACCTAAATTCACATATACATTTACCTACCATTAATTACACCCCTAAAATGATTCAGTGCAATAATTTTTTTATACTGTCATAGGCACGGACAATAAGCTAGTAATACTATATAGTGAAGCCTTTTCATCTATAGTCCTTTTAATCATTACATTGAATTGAAAACTATTTCTAGAGAACTATAAAAGATAATTGTCTGAGTTTAACTGAATTTTTTAAAAATAATTTTCAAAAACTATCAATCAAGTAAATTTTTATATAATTTTCTAATTTTTAATTCTCAGAAAACATAAAATGTTTTCAAAAAATTGAACCAAGCATACCCTAAAATTTCAACTGTTGAAAAATATATACGTAATATGATACCTTTTGAGATTTAGTGATGACATTTATTTTATAACATTCAAAACTCACATAAATTATATAAATATATAATGTAGCACAATAAATTAAAATAACTCATGCAAATTATATTAATCTATAATTTAGCATAATAAAATAAATGAGATATGAAAAACCTATAGACCGAGGCTAGTATTGTGAGTTGTGCGATGCGGAAGCGGCTACAAAAGTTTGATTAAAATCTAGAAAGGGTGATTAGGTTTACTTACTCGTTTACTTAATTTTTTAAATTAATTTAATTTTAAGTCTAATTAAAATTAAAGTAATCGCACAAAACAAGTAAATAAAATAAAGTGCAATAAAGTAAAGAGTACACCAGATATATGTGAAAAAATTCAGGAGAACTAAATTCATTATCGTTAAAGCAAAATACAATAGACTATGTCTCAAACTCAGACCCAGCCACTCCACTCTGACAAGAACTTGATGCGAAATGCCTCAGACATGCTCTTGTGACTCCCTCGTCCAATTGTTGTAAACTTTCGGCTAACGTCAATTCTTTTAGAAGGGTAACTAGAAGAACACGAACACTCAGCAAATATTTTGTCCATTCGTAGCGCAATCTTCTTCTCCTTCCTCACCAACAAACAGTTGTAACAAAAACCAAACGATCTAGTATCTTAATTAATAAGAAATCTCTGAAGTAGTCTTCGAATAATTAATCAAGCAAAGAGAGACACAACCTAAATCACTTTTAGTGTATATATGTGTGATCTCTCAAAAATATAAATAGAAAAATAAAGATCTCAATATTTTCTCTCTCTAACATATAAATTTTGATGTGTAAAATTTTTTTTGAGAGAAATCATATGATATTTTTATAGATATTAAAACTCTAATTTTTCTTGAAAAATAAGTTAAAAATCAATAGGAAATAAGTCCCAACGTTTTAGAAAATTTCAGAGTTCAATCTCAATCAAAATAGGACACAACAGGGCAAAATAACCTTATCAGAAGACTTGGACTAGTCCAGCTCATTCTTGGACCAGTCCAAACCTGCTTAGAAAACCATCTGAGGTACTGAGACCTCATGGACTGGTCCAGCTAATCCTTGGACCAGTCTAACCTTGAAAGGTTTGAAAAATTAGCTCGAAAGCCCTAATTTTTAAGGTCGGAACCTCCCATTTAGAAATCTATGCGTTCTCACCACTTTACCTGAACTACGTGACTCTCATACTTGATCAATGATGTCCACATGCAATCGAAACCACTCGAGAACTTCAAACGATCAAATATTTGTTCAAATCATTGATACATTCTTTCAAAAGTTCAAGTTTCATGCCTTTGAAGATTGTTACATGTTTGGTTTAAAACTCCATGTTTGTTCTTTGTCTTCAATTACATGATCAATTACAAGAATATAATTGAAAGATTACAACTCGACCATGTGAAATTTTGACACCGAAAATTATCAATTACAAAAATATACATCACAAGTATTTCATATTATCTCATTAAGACAATTAGAGCTCGTTCACTAATGGAAACATTTTTTATTTTTCTGTTTCTATCCCCTAAAGAGACAAAAACAAAAACAAAAAATATATTTAGTAAAATATTTCTGTTCTTTGTAATGAAAAATGTTTCTCATTTTTGTGAAAGAGGGGAGGAAACAAAAAAAAAAAAGATATTTTTCTGTTTCTTTACTGTGGCAGAGAAATATTCCCTCCACTGTAGCATGACCTACTTTGTTAAATAATATATAATATTAAACATAACTTTCACTATCCATGATTTTTTGCACAATTGTTTTTTTATTTACATATTATAATATATATATTTTTTTCTACTTAGCTAATAAATTAATATGATAATATATAACGTGCATAAATTATCTATATTAAAATAAAAAACACTTTGAAAATGTTATTACTTTCATCTTTTTTTAAAAAAAATCATTTATAAATAATAACTTTTTTATGATATACATGTTATGTATATTATTATCATTTAACTTGTATCATTTTTTTTAATTTAATTTTTACATATACATGATATCAATTTTAATTTAATTTAATTTTTACATATATATGATATCAATTTTAATTTAATTTAATTTTCATATATATATGATATCATACTTATGGAAGACTAGTTCTGCTGAAAAGTTCTTTTGTATTGTCAAGTTCAAATATGAAAAAAGAAAGAAAATGAGTAACAAATGTATTACTAAACACTGTTTTTTGTTTTCAAAAATGTAAAAACGATAAGTTTAATGAACGTTATTTCTACTTTCTGTTTCCACTCAGAATAAACAAAAATATATTTCTATTTTTTTTAGAGTACAAAAACAAAAAATATTTTCGTTAGTGAACGCATCGTTAACGTCCCACATGGTGCTTAACACACTCAATGTCGTTTGTTTTCCTAGATACAACCATCTTTTCTTCAACTAGTAGCAACACTTCAAACCAACTGAACCAGTGAAACAACATTTGTGCAATACTCTCTCTTGACTTGACTCAGACTCAAAAATATAATTTAAAATTGAAATGAAATCAATTTGAAAAAAATGTTTAATTATATGGCTCGAACCCACTTAACATGTAAACCCCAATACATGATCATTCTTATTAGCATAATTTAATTTTGGAGTAAACATGAATTATATATGAATATTTTGTGTGTACAATAAATTGGGAGGAGGTAGCATGTAGCATGCCTAGAGTGGGTTGTATTGTGAAGTTTATTTTATGCATCCTAGTAGGTTTAACCATTATAAGGTGTTAATTAGAAGTTATGTTTTAGTATATCTAAATATTAATTTAGAGTTAGTGAGGTGCTTGTGGGAAATGAAGTGGTTTAGAAGAGCTAAAAGACAAATAACTTGAGGGGGTGAAGTGTAAATTTAAAGTGTTGAAGGAGGTGAAGTGCAAATAATATAGAATGGGGCTAGGTGTCAAAATTTGGTGTCAAAGATGTGAGTAATCAACTTAGATCAGATTGGGAGCTCATCTCTACAACTCTTGTGCCTTGTTTGGCAAAACAAGTTTTAGTGTCTTAGATATGTAGAGAAGTTAGAAGAGAGGAGACTAAGCAAAGAAGAGGAAGGAAAAAAAGAAAAACTCAAGTTAAATACTTGTGAGTTCTATGATTCATTAGCTTTCATGTTTTATGTTGATTGTAATTTATACAAATGGTTTTGTATAGCAAAACATTGAAGGAAGGCATGAAATCATCATGTATGCTTGCATATGTGTGTGTAGAGAAAAAGTGTAATACTATGTGAATGGTAGAGTTAATTATTATGGTTTGATTGCATTTTGTTGGTATAAAATGAAATAATTCATGTTATAAACATGTTCTATGATGATTAATAGGAGTTAGAAGTACAATATATGAAGTTTGTATGAAAAAAAAGTAAAAATGATAATAAAAAATAAAAAAAAAACGAGTATGTAGCCAGCCTGAAGTCACCTTACGAGAATGGCCATAAAATACTGTAAAACATTCGGATTTGAGCACCGTTTATTAGGTTGGAAAGTAGACTGGTAGAGCTTTTCAGAAATGTATGGTAGAGCACCTAATTCTTTCTGAATCAAAACAGTTTAATCATTGAAGTTTGGTAAAAAATAGGGACTGTGGGAGAGACAGAATTCAAACAGTCCATTGTTTTGCTTATATATGAAAAACTAACCATTGAATCATGCTCTAATTTTAGTATGATGTTCTTGCATATATTTCCTATCTACTATAAAATTTGTAGGCCAATTGGATATCGGGAAGTCCTTCAATTGGAGTGAAAATGTGGACAACATGTAGGGAAGAACATATATACTTGAAATTGCAAGTGTGAATGTGTTAGATTGAATACTTAGAGTGTGTGGTATAATTAGAGTACTTAATCATATTAGTATTAATTTGGAAGGTGGTGCAGCAATGTATACTTGTAGAGGAATGTAAAAGATGAGCTTAATATTCTTGCTTACAATGTGTTTGACAAAATATTTCAGTGAGCTTATATTTAATGATTACCATAATTGATCCTTCAAGTTTGTATGAATGAAGTTTGTGATAATTGTTGTCTAATTATATTTAGAAATCTATATGATGTGAGTATAATGTTATATAAGCAAGGAAGAAGAACTACACCCTTAACAACAACGGGATAAGTAAACAAGTTGGAAGATACCCAAGGTGAGTGTATTCACTTGAAGTTTATTATTTGAATGTATACATTGAAGTATTGAAGATGTCTATATGACATGAAAATACCTATATGGTATGAAGATGCTTATAAAGCATGAAAATGTCTATAAGGTATGAAGTTATATAAGGTCCATACTATGGTTAAGAAGGAGAGTAGAAAGTTATAATATCTATATAGCTTGAAGTTATCATATGATATCCATGTTTATTATTCTGATGTAGTAGTGTTACATTCACTGGACTTTAAGCTCATTTTTGTTATATATATGTTTTTCAGGTTCAAGGTTTTATAGCCACTGCCGAATCTAGAGTCTTGGGGATTGGATGAAAAATGAGGAGGAGGGAGTGTTTTGTCTAACATGTAATTATTGTAGATGAGTTTTATGGTAAACTCATAATGAAATGTGTTGTGATTGTGACTACTTGTAATATAAGCTTGTGGTTTGTTTGTAATTGTAGATTATGAAACATACACTCTGATGTGGATTAATGTCAATTATGTTTGTTGTTATTAAAGATGGTTAGATATATTTCAATTTTTCAATCTGTTATATTATGATATAAATTGGGTTGGGGTGTGTCATAACATATGTGAATGTGGCTGGGAGAGGAAAAGGAGGTTTTGCCTTATAATATTAAATAATTTTTGCAAATGAGGTTTGATCTATTCATAGACCGACTAATGCCTCTTCGGTTTGAACCGAATAGGCATTAGGTGTGTTGGTTTAGCCCAATGTTCATGGGGTGCATTTGTTTGGGCTGATCAGGCATGGGTTGAATCAATTTGAAGTGAATAGTCATGGGTCACACCCATGTGCCCAATAGGCATCTATCAGCCTTGAACCACCAACACACCCATTCAATTAAACAATTTCTCATTCACCCTTAATTTTCTAACAGGTACCTGTTCATATTTAATTAAATGACTTTCCCAACTTCCTTTTACCAAACACCTATGCGTGTATGCCTATTGAATTATTTTATCCAAACATTCCATAAGCGCAACAACCAAAGACAACACTAAGCAAGCCCGCTTAATAAAAATATTATTTCAGAGATCTCTTAAAATCAACGTGATTTCTCTCCTTTCTCTTCTCCTTATCAGCCGTGAACCGAAGAAGGTTTAACCATATGAATCCAAGTCAAATGGGGTCGAGTCACATGGTTAGCCGTGATACATGAGTTTGAATTTAATGGTCCAAATTGATTCTATTTCAATTTTAAGTTGGTTTTTTTTAATCCGATTCAATTTTAGAGAAAATATTACATGATTGCTAGTTTGTCAGTTCAATTAATTTGAAGTACTTTTATTGATTGAAGAAAGATCATTGTATTTTAAGAGACAAGTGTCATGGAATCTGTATAGCACCATGCGGAGCATCAATTATCGTAAGGAGATTGTATTAAATACTAGCCTCTCTATAATTCTAGATTTTTCGTATTTATTTTATTTTATTTTATTATATTAAATTATATGTTAATATAATTTATGTGATTTTCATATGGTAGTATAATTAAACAGTATCTTAAATTCTATCATATTATGCATATATTTTTTAATAATTCATTTTGGGAAAACTACACTTAAATAAAGTTAGGAAGCCTAAATTACAAAGTGATTTATTTTAAAAGTTTATTTTTCACTTTGGTTTAATTAAACAAAATAATCACATATGCATTGAACATTATTATTCAAGTCCAAAATGTCATTCAATCTCTTATTCCAACCCACATTAAATTTCGTTTGGTTCTTGTGCAACTGAAGGAGTGTTGTGCATGAGTAAATAATAATTTAACATATTATTGTTTTTTCGTTTCATTGGAAGAAAATCGAATTCATTATGAAGCACCACTGCCTAGATAAATTATTAGTCATTGATCATCTCTCATCACAAAAATATGATCTCTTATTTTACTTTAGTGAACTAATTTTTTTACTTTTAAAAAAAGTAATAAAAAATTAGTAAACTAATTTTTGAATTGTATGGCAAATTCATGTGTCAATGGTTATTAATTTTAAGGTTTTTTAAATGTGATAAATGGTTTCATTAGTCACTTTTTTAAGTTGTCATTATCAACTATCTAATCCATATTTGCTTGTTTAAATATGTTCTTAATTTGATTTAGTGAACAGACATATTCTATGTAGAATGATTCAGAACTCATTTGCTAATAAAGCTAAAATTTTGTTTGTATTTGCAGGCATACTTGAAATTTATAGGAGTTTACTTGTAAAATTTGAATTTTCCTTATTATTGTGTCTCATTTTTTGATATAATATCTTTTCCTGCTCATTTCTTTAGGCATATTGACCAAAAATTTACCCAAGCATATCTAAAAAATCTACTTCATTTCCATCCAGATACAGTTGATATGTTGTGACACCACAAATGTACTTACTTGTATTAATTTAAGAGGAAAAAGAAGTTAGCTGTCATTCATGGCCATATTAGGCGGTTTAATTTTGACTACTTTACGACATAATAGCATACTCACAAGTGCTTTACTATCACATATTTTGCTTTACTTTATGGGTTTGTTCACTTTTACTGGATTACTTTTATATTCTTGCAAATTTTCAAAAATCGAAAGATGTTATAGATATTTTCTTAATTTTTTGAGTGAAGGAATTATTTGATTTAAGAATAATAATTTGATATTTTAGAATAAGAGATTAAAGGACATTTTGTACCTGAGTAATAATTTTCAATGCATATGTAATTATTTTGCTTAATTCAACCAAAGTGAAAAATAAACTTTTAAAATAGACCACTTTGTAATTTAGGTCTCCTAACTTTATTTAAGTGTAGTTTTCCCATTCATTTTCTCAATTGCTGAAGTGGCACAATCTCAACCACTAGATGAAGTAGCGGAGATAAGCGGATTGCTGAGGATCTGTTCCAGATTTGGGAGCGTTGGGGAAGAAAAGAGAAGGTTTTGGGACTTTAAGTAAACAGTGTTTTAATGGAAAACGTTAACTTTTTGCTTTGTGGGATCCAGCTTCTCAATTGCCAAAGTGGTGCGATCTTCGCCGTTCAATGGAGCAGCAGAAACACACGGCAACGTAGAGGAGCCAAGTCATAATTGAACTCAAGACATGCACTCAATCATTTATTGCTTAAGAAGCATGGACATGGACACGAGTACAACATTACATAGATAAGGCGATACGATAAATTTTAAAAAAACAGGACACGACACGGCGGGGATATGGTTATGAAATAATATATTAATCAATATTCAATAAGTTAACCAATATCCACAGTACCATATATCTAACAATAAAAAAATAATAAATTACACAAATACTTCAATTTATTATCAATCAATTAATGTATTTTCAAAAAAGATGTTTATTATATTCAAACTCACTACTAGAATCTTGCATATTACTCATTTTTCTAATAACAAACAAATAAATTTAAATACAAAATACCAAATAAACTAACATGACTTTATGTTAAATAAAGTTCTATTGCTTTTTTATTTTTTTGCTTTTCTAAATTTATTATTTAGGAATTTTATCTAACTATTTTTTATTTTAAAATTTTTTTATTTTAGAAAATACTATATTTATATAGAAAAAGGCATAATAGTCATATTAAATGGTATATATGTCATTATAGTTATTTAAAGGGGTCAAGATGTCAACTTTTAAAAGATGAGAGGCTGAAATGCTCAAAAATATAGTTCAAATGAGTCTTTTTGTAACTTTGGAAAAGCTCAAGGGTTTTTTTGCACTTTTAAAAATTACAAAATGTCCTCCGCTGTGTCCCCCGCGTGTCCTATTCGTGTCCTTGCCGTGTCCCCTGCATGTTCTAAAAAAAGAAATTCAGAACACTTCTAAGGAGTGTTCGACACGTGTCCGAGAAGTGTCTAACACAAACATGACACCCCTATACGAAGTGTCCGTGCTTTCTAGTTTTTTGCAGTCTAAGTGATGGATATCCAATGTGATGGAATTAAAAGAAGGGAGCAAAAAAAATTAACAATTACAATAAGTAAAACGGAGGCCATTCACTTTTTCTTTTTTTATAAATAAAATGACGAAAAAAAAATTCTAAACTTATTAATGCATCATCTTTTATTTTGTAATACCATAACTATACTTTATACTATATATTTTAACTTTTTTTAGTTTTTACTTTATTTAATACTGTTTTTGGAGTTCCGCCCAAAAGAGAACTTTTTTTTTAGGTAATTTATTTGCTATCCTGTCAAAAGAGAGTCATTTTTCTGGAGGTCCTGTCAAAAGAGATAATAGGAACTCTATTTTTTTTTTATCCTGTCAAAATTAAGAGATAATTTATTCAACAAAGATAACTTTTTTTTGTCTTTTTTTTTTGTCCCATTTTTTTTCCAATGATATTAAAGGATATAATTTATTCAATAGAGATTAAAAAAAAATTGATCTTTTTTTTTTTTTTCATGCCATACTTTTTTTCTAATTCTGTCAAATGAGATAATGTATTCAACAGAGATAACATTTTTTGATACTTTTTTTCTCTTAGTCTTGTCAAAAGATAATTTGTTACAGAGATAACATTTTTTTTGGTATTTTTTTTTTGAGTAGTATACTTTTCTTTTGGGTTCTTTTTTCTTTTTATTCCTGACAAAAGAAATAATTTATTCAATAAAGATGACATTTTTTTGTACTATATTTTTTTTTGGGTCCTCTCAAAAGAGATAATTTATTCAACATAGATAATATTTTTTAGGTCCTATCAAAAGAGAAATAGATAACTATTTTTTGAGTCATTTTTTTATACGAAGGGATATCATAAATGATAGTTGTGTAATTTGAAAAAAACTAATCACTCACTAGTGAAATTAAGGATAGAAATGTCATTTCTATTAAAATGGGAATGCAAAATTAGAAAAGGTGAGTGTGACCCTCCCTAAGCAATATATATATATATATATATATATATATATATATATATATATATATATATATATATAGCTTCTCTTATAGGGATTATTACAGATACTTGGATATTTAGAGTGCTATTTATCATTTCAAAGAGTCAAAAGTCATGAAGTTTTAAAAAATAGATTTGACTAATATACTGTTGTGAACATGACAAACTCATGTGTTTGTAATTCTTCATGTCCAAACTATCATTTTTAATAAAGGTAAACTTCATTAACACCCCCTGAAGTTTAAGATATTACCAGACGGATACAACTTTGTACAATTTCGTCACTAATACCCCCTGTCATAATTTTTAAATTTTTAATGAGTAAAATGTCATAATTAGCCCTAATTATTTAAATGAATTTTAATATAAAAATATTAGAATTATAAAATAACAAAACTGCCCTCATCTCCTCTACCTTCTTCAACCACAATCAAAAACCCTAGCCGCCACCACCACTGTTTCTTTCTCTCTCATCTCCTCCAACCACCACTGCCACCAACCACAACCACAACCACAACCACCACTAGTTAACCACATCCGCCACCACCATCACTTCTTTTTCTCTTATCTCATCCTCTAACCACCACCACCACCAACCACAGCCGCCACCACCACCACCCACAGCCGCCACCGCCACCACTTATTTCTCTCTCATCTCTCATTCAACCACTGCCACCATCGCTTCTTTCTCTCTCATCTCCTCCTCCAACCACCATCACCACCACCACAACCACAACCACCGCCACCAACCACAATCAAAAATTCAAAACAAAGCTTATACCCATACCATCAACATTAACCAAAAATCACATTTACAAAGAGAAACCCAGATCAAACCTCAAATTGACAAGAATAACAATGAAAGTATGGCAAAAAAATTCCCAAGTAGCATGAAAGAGTCATTCAAATTAAACCTCAACCCATCAAATTCCCAACTTTATAAAAGAACAAAAAAAATATTTAATTTCATACCACAATTTGCAAAACGGAATCTATAATATTACTTTCACAATCTGAAAAATATAATCTACAATAATATTTTTCCTACATTTGTGATACCTAAGCTTTCCTTATAAGCCGTTCAATGGAGTGATTTCACAGTGTAAAAGATGGGGAATTTATGGTGTGTTAGGTTTTTATTTTATGTACTTTGTTAACCCGGAATTGAAAATAGGAGAGAAAGAGAGATGCCAAAGGAAAGAAAAACAGAGGTAGATCTGATAAGAGTTGTAGCACAGTGACTCTATAGATGGCTCGTCATTGGCGACGCTAGCAACGGTAATTGTGACTTCGCTGGCTATGTAATTGAGGTGAAACTGGATGGAGATTTTCCATGCTCTGTCGATTTTATTCCCCATCTGTAGCTCTATCCTCTGATGCCCACCGTCTCTCCATCCTCTTTCTCGCCCTACGCTGCCACAAAATCCTCAACTCCCTCTCATCTCCAGCGCCTCCACCTACTTCGACCAGTACTTCGTCAATGCGTATCGTTAGGTTACAATTGGAATTGTGATGGTGGTTGGTGGCAGTGGTGGTAATGGTTGGTGGCAGTTGGCTTAGGTTGTGGTTGTGGTGGTGGTGGTGGTGGTTTTGCCGCTTGTGGTGGTGGTTGTGGTTGTGGTTGGTGGGTGTTCGGTGGTGTACTTTGCTCTCTCTCTATATATGTATAAGTATATGTGTATATATATATATATGTGTGTGTATAAATTTATATGTGTGTATATATATAATGTAATAACAGTAAAATGGGTATGTAATAATAGAGCATAATTGGGGGCACTTTGGTCCATTAGGCAAGGTTAAATAAGTAATTTTAGTATTCAAAAATGTTAGGTCAAAAGTCAAATGATAGGATGGTCTTTTTTTCATCAAAAAGTGGTCTGACACAGCTTACTTGGGAGTGTTGGTGACAAAAAATCACAAAGTTGTAGCCGCCTGATAATACCTTAAATTTCGGGGGGTGCCAATGAAGTTTACCCTTTTAATAAAATAATCTGTACAAAAAAAATTACATAAATGCCCAAAAAATCCATAGAACTTGTATGCACAAGAATGTTTCTTAAACGTAAACAATTTGTAAATTTTTTTTTTCGAATGTCCAATAGTAATATAACATTTGCAAGACCATATGCAATACTCTCCGTAGACAAATGTTATTAGTTTTTGAAAGAAAAAAAAATTACTAGTTGTTTACGTTCAGGTCAGTTTTGCGTACAGAGATATAATGTTTTGTGTATTTTATGTACTATTTTTTGTTCAAGTCATTTCACTAAAAAGAACAGCTTGAACGTGAAAAATTGAAAAATATGGTCTTTCTGTGTCCACATTCGTATTTTACTCAAATTCATTTCTTCAAAACTTTACAATTTTGATTTTATGAAATGATAAAACCAATCAGAACCCGTACCGGCCAACCATTCACTGATCTTAGCTACATCAAAGCTAGGCTCAAGCTCAATAAATGGGCTTCATCTTCCGTCCCTGAACACAATAAAATTCACAGCTTTTTGGACTGATGTATGTAGTAGACTAGTAGTGACTGTAATGAAGGCACAACACCTCTCTCTTTGGACCACTCAATCTTTTTTAGTTGATTAATTCACAGAGAGAGGGAGAGAGAGGGAATACATGAGTTGATGGACACGGGATCTTCTGGAATGTGAAGAAGAATAGCATGGTAGTTTCTACTATATGTACAGAATACTTATTATATAAGAAATCTAGGCAAAAGGGCCAAAATTCTGTTGTAAGAAATTTTTCTGTGTTTTTTTTGGACCATGTCATATTCTCACATTTATAAAAGTAAGTTATTTATCCCTTTAAAAATTATTTTTCTATGTAAAAATTATTTTATTTTCATAAATTCTCTTTCTTTCTGATGAAAAAATATTTGAAAAACAAGAAAGAAATCAGAAATTTTTTATTATGTAATTATGTATTTTTATTTTTTCTCGTAAATTGATATAACTTAATATATATAAATACACATCTCTTTTCTCAAAAAATTTTGTTAAGTAATTGTGCATATTAATTTTTATTTTCTCAAATTATTTTCAGAACTTTTTTTGGGAAACAAAATCTCTTCTTTTTTTTTAATAATAGAAGGATAAAATGATTATAAGAAAATATAATATGTGTAAGAAAAGATAAATTGTTCATTTTTACAAATGTGAAAGTGTAATATGGTAAAAAAAAAAAAAAGACAGCAGTTTCTTACATCCTTTTAAAAGAACGAAGGAACGGAAGAATTTTTGACCCTTTTCCAGAAATGTATGTCATGGTATTTGAATTACTAGCAGTAAAGTTTTTTTTTTAATTTTTTAAAAAGGTACTAGTAGCGCATAGCATGTACAGGTTCATACTTTGATCCTACCCCTTGCTTTCTTCCATTATGCAAACGCAAACCCAAACCCAAATGATTTAGAGAGAGAAACTTGTGTTCAATTTAATTACTGTCTTGTCACTCGCGGAAAGATCGTCTATACAACCAAAAAGAATATACAGAGATACATTTGTTTCTTGCGATAATATGGTATAGTGTGTCGGTAGTCATTTTCCACGTACCAAATGTCTTTGTAGGAGGTCCATTTGTTCTTTTTCTTAAAAAAAAAAAGAAAAAGAAAAAAGTAGTCGGCCATAATTAATTTTCCACTTCTTTTCTCAAAAAATATATATCTATCTGTATATAATACATTTAAGCTTGACAAAAAATATATATCAACCTATGTTACATTTAAACATTATGTTTCAATTTTTTTAAAAAAAAATCACAGTCTAACATTAAAAATTAATTTTACAGTTTTAAATATTTATGTCTATCTACGGTTCTAAAATAACTCTTTATCATCGATTTAACAATCGTGATTCACCCATTACATTCACACTCAAATTTACATACACATTCACTTACCCTCGCACTTCTAAAATTTATTGAGTCCAACAATATTATTATCTATATAATAATAACATAAAAGAACACATTCATATAAAATAACTTCTTTTTTTTTCAACACTTACAATAACCACCATTGTCCAAAAGACTATTATTATCTATATAATAACATAAAACAACACATTCATATAAAATAACTTCTTTTTTTTCAACACTTACAGTAACCACCATTGTCCAAAAAGAAGAGACCAGGTATTGAAGGATGAATATTATGTTTGGGTAAAGTGCAAAAATCTTCCCGCTAAATAAAAAAATAGTAAAGAATACTCATGTTATTTGCTACATGCATATAAATCTTTACAATTTCAAATTTTGAAACAAATCAACCCAAATTGCATCTTATGACAGTAGAATTTTTTTAAAACTCAAAAGTACCATTTTTTTTTCATTTCATTTAAAAAAAAATTTATATAGTAAAAGTATTTTAATCATTTCATTATTCAATTTCTCCCCATATGGGGGTTGGTGGTTTTGCACTTTTACCCCCCTTGTATATATATATATATATATTTGACTCGGAAGCAAACACCCAGAAGATAACAAAGGCAAATTGCACAACCATAAAAACTGCTTCCAAATTCCGATTCGACAAGGGACGAATTTAAACGGCCACGTAAAAGCGTCTCTGATGAACTCTAATTTTCATTTACATTGTATTCAAAAAGTTGCCTATTAAAATATAAAAAGCAAAAATTAGAAATCATGCAAATCATACAGAAATTAAGCGAGTGTCTCCATCTGAATGTTTTTATGCAAACATTATAATTTTTTCATCAAGCATTTATTTGAACAGCTTTCCATCTTTTCTTCACTATTTTTGGTTTTTTCCTTTTCTAACATGCAATGAATATTCTTATTCCTGTATGGTTTAAACAACTATACCCCTATAGTCAGTGTCGGGGCTCAATTATACAATTTCATTATATCAAATTTTAAAGAACAAGATTAGCTATATTTGGTCTTCAAATTCCACCAGCTTGGGCTAGTCCTTCCTGTCAATCATCAAGACAATGAGGTAGCTTCCAACGTCTCCACAGCAGAGCCCATTGTTTTATCCAACATTCCTAAAAATAATTATATCAGAGTGGGAACTCTTTCTGGAGAAAGTCAAGATTCCGGGAGTCGCAAGCTTCCAGCATGTCATTCCGAGAAGCACAGCTGCATAAGAAAATAGTGGAAAGGATGAGTTGTAGTTGACTTGCATGAAGGCAAAGAAAAAGTTCAATTTTCGAATCATATACCTCAAAGAAATTCTCAAATATTGCCAGGCATTATCTGCCTTTGGATTCATCGCGAGTGCGCGGACATAGTATCGAATAGAGTCCTCGTACATACCCTGTGTTTTAAAAAAAATTACATATTCAACGCACTGATGGTCAGAGAGGATAACAAATGGAACTAATTTCAGAGCTTTGGAGATATGTTGGAAGAGATAAATGACCATGATTAAGGTTCTGTTTTCAAATATCATTTCAAAGCATTAAAACAATCATTCATGTTAAACAATTTCCTCACCAAGCAATTCCACAACCACTGAACCAACTAAAGAAAAGATTCCATTGGCATGACCAAATTCCGTATTCTAATATTAAGTAAATCAGAATACATTTTCAATTTCCTTACAGGTCCATCCAATCTTATCGCATCAACCTCTTCCACCTCTTTTCCTTCATAGTGAATATCAGTTACTAGCACTTTAATCATTGCTCACTGTTTCAGGACAGAACCATTAGCACTTTAGTAGAGCTTCTGGCATCTGCCCCTTTTACCCTATATATGAAATGACAATTTTTCCCTTAGTCATTTCTTCAAATATACATACATAGCTCTGGATCCTATATTTTCTCTCCCGTCGAATTCTTCCATCTTAGTCATTTCTTCAAACATACATAGCTCTGAATTCTTCCATCTCTACAAAACAAAATTTCTCACTCTCTGCGTAACAGGTAGAAGAATAAACTCCAAGTATGGTGTTTCAACTTTTACACCAACCTATGTAATCAAGATTATGGCATTCATACGTCCAATATGAAGTGCACTAACATACAATCCAGTGACCACTAGTTTCAAATTTGTTCAATAAACTTTCCCGATATCCATTCACCTTTCCTAATCACATGGTCCAAATTACTAGGGCTTTTGAAATGCACTTCCCTCCTTTTTATTCATAAACTACTCAGAAAAATAGTGTTCTCAGCATGTATTAGGCCTGCTCCTATCGGCCATGGTCCCCGTTGTAACAAGGATCTTGTCCCACATCGGATATGGATGGAAAGGGTCTTGCTGTCTTGGGCTTATAATATTAAAAAAAAAGAGGAAGTAGGCAATACCACCCAACAGCTTAGGTTTTTGGATCAGATGGCAAGCGCACGGCACGTTACAAGAGGTATCAGAGCTGATCCAGTCCCTTATCCGGTGTCACAACAGATGCCCACAGTAGGTGTCCGGATTCGGGTTATTACCGGATCCTCCTGTCGTTAGGGTGGACGGGCAGACAGGGTGGTCTTAACGCAACGAGAGTGTTGCGGGTTCGGGTGGAGGAGAATGTAACGACATGTCTTGTCCCATATCGGATACAAATGGGGAGGGTCCTAGACTTATAATCCTGGGTAGGCAGCACCACCCAACAGCTTAAGCTTTTGGGCTGAATAGCAAGCGCCCTGCCCGTTACACCTATCCACTATCCCATCCATCATAACAAATTTCTTCTTACTACACACTTTGATATGATCTTTAACAGAGAATTAAATAAAAGAACATTCCAATTTACATCATAAAAAAATCCATGAAGTTCTTATAAAGTCAATTTAATCTTTAGCAAATTCAAAATTTCCAAAATTTTACCATACAATTTTATGAGAGAGCTAGCGAAAGTAGTAGAGCAAGATTCCGAAGAGGAGCTTGAAAAGGGAAGTAATCCTAAAACTCAAATGGACTTTTTTGGGGGTTCTTTTGCCCATTATTGATGGTGACATGGTTGCAAAGAATGAAACCGGAGATGTAGATGACAAAGGATTTGGTTTTCATGAATAATGGTGGCAAGTTGTGAAGATGACATGAATTGCCACAAGTGAAGCGGTTTAAATTAACAAATTGTTCATGATGATTTGGACTGTCGTAGTTCATGTGACAGTACTGCATACACATAGCAAATGTGTGGTAGGATCAGTTTCGGCCATGCATTAGAGGTCACATTGTGAGTCCTGCACCATCACTCACCCCAGGGGGAAAAAAGAAATGCAAAAAGATGGATTTAGTTGAGAAGGATAATTTTGTCTTTTAATTAATAAAAGTAACTTGTGAAGCCCAAGAGACTTACAATGGAGTGCCAGTAGCGCCTCCCTATTTTTATAAAAATTATTCAACTGCAACTTTGTGTCAAAAGTTTCTAGCACTCACACTTGTAATGAAAACATCATATATCAGTACCCAACACCTCAGAGATAGGAAAGAAGCCAGAACAGGACATGAAACAGTGTATTCAGCAAATGCCAAGATAATAGTAACACTGAAGAAAAAAGCATTGAAATAACCTGGTTGGCATAACTAATGCCCATATTCGCCCACGCACGAACATAATTAGGCTTCAGATCTAGTGCCTGGGAAACAAAAGATGGAACAAAGTAAATTAGTTAAAAATGAAAAATGTGAAGGCGGTAAGGGAAAAGATGGGAACCTAATCCAAAAGGAGATGCAGTAATGACTATAGTTTCTGAAAGGGAATGGATATACGGTCTAGACTGTATGACTAGGACCATGCAAGTGCGCTAGCACAGCAAACTACAATTAGAGGCAGAATGACCAACAACAGTTGAGGTCTGGAGAGTGTTGCATCCTTGAGGCATAATGAAACTCAACATACTGCATGTGGAGATGGAGAGGTCACAAAGAAACATGTCTTGCTATGAGAAAGACGTCCTCCAGACTCCACTAAACAGTCTAAACCACTATTTGTTTTAGTGAAGTAGTAGTGAAAGAAATGGTTTTGACATTTAATCATCGATATCACCATCTTCTTGAGAGAATGTATCACCAATGCCATCTATTGTTCATAACTTTTTTTTTTTCACCATTTTATCACCAAGTGATATATAATGATTGCATTTAAGTGACTATATAATAATTGCATCCAAATACTTTTGTGTATAAATACCACGTGAATAGTAAATGAGTTGCCGATTCAATTTTCACATGACAAACAAAATACTCTAAAAGTAGAACTGCTTTTTAAACAGGGAATACCTGTTGATAAGCCAATATTGCATCAGCACTCTGAACACTGTTAGCTTGTGTTGCACCTAGCTTGTTCCAAAGAGAGTAATCTCGTGGCTTGAGTTTTAAAGCTGTCTTAAAGGAGGCAATAGCTTTGTCATAATCTCTGGATAAGTTGTACAAGACACCAAGCACTATGTGCACATCAGCATCCTCAGGTGACATTTGGGCAGCATCATTGAATAATCTAGCAACCTGTATATCACAAGATTTCAAATGAATCATAAGAACAACAAGTAACAGAAGAGACTGACAAGGAATCCATTGAGATCTATTTATATACTATCAGGCCCTTAGAATCACCAAATATCAACAGATATTCTACAGTTGTGTTTGTGTATGTGTGTGTGAGAGAGAGAGATAGAGAGAGAGAGAGGGAGAGAGAGAATGGTAGCAAGGATACATACATCAGCAGAGTACAGAGAATCAGACAATTCCACAGGGGCAATAGTTCCATACTTTGGGTGATGACGTAACCAACTATACAAGTACTTTAATGCAGCTGCTTGTTCCAACTCTGAAATTATGCAAAGATATTGATTGTTTGAGTGTCCATCATAAAGCAATAATTAAACATTGTAATTCTTGCAAATATCTACTCCAAGAAACTTAAAATTACAAACAGCCAAATGTATTTAAAGTGTTTTATTTATAATTTTTTGCTTGAATACTAAATATATTTGCAGAAATAGAATCTAATTGTTGTGCACAAGAATCAATTACTAACCATTTGTATGACTCACACCAAGAGCAAGAAGCACTTCCAAGTTTGTCGGATCAACCTCCTGTGCACGCATCATTGATGCAATAGCCTGTGAAACAGATTTCCCACCACAAATAAGGGAGTGCAATAGTTTTAACATAGTTCTAATATTTATAGTCAAGATCAACATTACAACCTGAGAAATTTCACCATTTCACCAGACATGATGCAGATTTCAGCTATAGCATATATATTATTCTATTAGGCTTTGTTCGAAAATGTAAAAAGCCAAATAGTCAAACTCCATTGTAAAACAGTGAGATGAAAAAACCACTAAACGTACAAATATAAGGTAATAGAGCTTCGATACAAGAATCAGCTTTAAATTTCGCTAAAATCTTTGAAATTGATAAAGTAGTACATATTACAACTCTCAAGAGTAAGAGGATGAAAGAACAAATGAGTAACAACGTCAAAGAGACTTGACATTTCACAAAGGTCGAGTTTGGGCTTCTACATAGTTAGTACAAGTGAAAACTCAATAAACCAAACAAAGAGCTCCGTCACAAAAAATATTCTAAGAAATGGATCTGATTTCAGTAAACAACCCTCTGTTCTTATGCTTGTACAGTTAGGAGGTGCTTTTTCCCCTTTGTTTCATTATTTGTACAAGAAACACAAACAAACAGTAATATTTTTCATCTCCTTTAGAAAAAGTTAACAATGAGCAACTATCCTCCAAAATATTTTAACAATTACAACTCAACTCTTAGATACTATAAAATTAATTCTTTCCTGACAAAATTGCAAACAATGTTCTTGTATATATATATAAAGAACTAGTTTTATATATATATATATATATATATATATCATTGCGTGTTTTCTATACAACTGAAAATTAACCATGAACGTACAAAGTTTTGACTGCATGTGGGCATAGGGAGATGACACATAAAAGTTTTCAAACCAATGCACACAAGAAATATATGCAGAGGAGTTGAATCCACAAATTATGACCTGTTGGTCATCATCATTCTCAGCATGGGCTATTCCAAGTAACCTCCAACCTTCAGCATTGTCAGGATTTTTCAAAACTTCAGCCTCTAAAGCAAGCACTGCTTCACTCAGTAGCCCTTTACGAAACAGCTCCTGACCTTCTTTTAAGGGATTGGGGTGACCAACATATGGATTTATATCAGAAAAGACATAGACTCCCCTTGAAGCATCTGATCGCTGCTTGGAAACAGCTTGTTCATTTAAGAACCTGTATATAAATTACGAAAATGTTTAATGCAATTACAGAGAAGATATAGAACATAGTATACCGGGCTTGAGAATTTTATTAATAAGAAATCAAGTCAACAAAAAGTCTTCTCCAGCACACAACCCAATATCAGAAGACAAATGAGAATATGTAAATTGTTGCAACAGGATTTTGTGAACTGAAACAGAATTGTTGTTGTAGATCAAACAAGGAAATATTATTACAAGAAAGGAATAGAAAAATAAAGGGAAAATTGAAAAATAAAGAATGTGATACAAACTAGCAAAAAAGCCAAGTCTACAAAGAGTTGGATTGCCATACTTATCAAGGACCCAAAAAGATTGCAATGTCCTTGAGAAGAACAGGACATGACCCAAAAAAAAAAAGAAAACAAGGGAAAAACAACAGAAAAAGAATTAAAGGAAAAGTCAGAATCTTCTTTATAACTAATGTAACTACTGAATCCACCATTTATTTTTCACTCCTGAACCTTTCCTGAGTTCAAATAAGCAATTAACGTAAAAATGGACATTTCAATTTTAAGCAGGATAGTCCAAATCAATATTCTCATCTGTGTGATGTAATCACTCAACCAGCCTGTGAAGCATGCTCCTCCTTTAAAAAAGGAATAAAAGTGTATCTGGGAACATCTAAGTGATTGATCATGTGAGAAGTACTAAATAAAATCCCTTTGTCCCTGTCTAGAGTCATTGGACTTACTCATCATATGCATTTGCCCAGTTGTCAGCAGAACTATCCCCCAATGCCCCTTCACCAACCTGATTCCCAAACTCTTCCACCCAGTCCTGGACATGCAACTTGGAAAATTCATTGACCCACTGATCATCAACTGATCCATGTTGCTCACGTTCAGCAGCAAACTCATTCGCCCACCTATCAGGTCCATGAGAAAGCTGTAAACCACAATGAATTTAGGTGGTAAAT
This sequence comes from Cornus controversa, assembly GCA_026545225.1. NCBI lineage: Eukaryota > Viridiplantae > Streptophyta > Magnoliopsida > Cornales > Cornaceae > Cornus > Cornus controversa. Next base: position 66,525,071 of record CM048847.1, read on the forward strand.
ATTGGTCACTGGAGGCAGTACTGACCATAATACTGATTAATTTAAAAGCAAAAGTACAATGGTGCAATTTGTCAAAAGCAACATCATTAACAAAATAGTACAGATTAATATAATCATTAGAATTTGATAAGCATAGACTTCCAGATAGCACAAGTTGGCTAACTCAAGAGAGAATTAATAGAAAACGATCAGCAAATACAACAACATTTGTGGAGAAGAAAGACAGAAAGGAATCACTGAGGGAACCTTAAATAGTTGATATCAGGCTTAGATGAGTAAAGTAGTGGAGAACCACAAATTAATAAAACATCAGAAGAGACTACTTAAAAATACATAAATCCACAACACTTATAAGACTATATTGCAATTTATTATTGCCACAATTGTTCATAAGTGAAGGGCTATTGTTTCCAGTAAAAAAAGTGGAACAAAAGTATATTCTGAATAACCAATGTCTTAAATTTCTATTAACTCTCAGCCAAGGTTTGAATTGCGGTTGCAGCCGCCGATGCAAACGTGGTTGCAGTTTAATGGATGTGGGGTTTAACGGGGTTTATGCAACAAATTAATCTTCATTTTTTTTTCAACCTCTTATACCTTGGTCCAAAACATACCGTTATACAACTTTCAACTCCGGAATCCATAAACATGGACTTCTAATGATTTTTAGTGGATCTTGAGGAATATTTAAAGGTGATTTTGCTAGACTACCACTTGTCACAAAACATCAAACTGTTAAGGGATGGACCCAACAATGTATACCAAGCTCTAGCCTTCCCTCACAATGCTCACATGCAACAACTCTGGTTATGTGGTGAGCCCCATGCCACTCTCTGGGGAGCTGAGGAATCTTAACTCTAATTGTCAAAGGCATGGTTGGATTTTGTATGCCATCAGAAGCTGCCTGATAGTCCATGGATAGCATCGTTGGATTTCATATCCTCACATCTCTATTAACATCGTTAGGTCACCTTTTCCAAAGAATTTACCCCTCTAGGCTCCACAAATTCACTCAAACTTTTTCTTTACTCAGCACTCCTGATTCATTTTGTGTGAGCAGATCTCCTAATATCTTGTTTCTTGTACCTGTCCTTTTGAGTGTCAACAGAGAGAGCCACAGTTCACTTCAAATATTCAACCAGAGAAACTAAAGTATACGATGTTAATGGACCTAGATTAATAAAGCTACATGACTGATTACCAAAGTCATAAATCTTTTTCAATAGTGCTTGTATCTCTTATAACTAGTAATGTATATCTTGAGTAAGTTTTAGAAAAATAATACAAAACTAATGGACCTAGATTAATCTCCTAATCTGCCTGTATCAAGTGATCAATGCACAACATGCTAAGAGGATCACATTGCATCGGATACACAAAAGAACCATAGTTCTCGTCAAAACCAATGCAGATCCCTGCCCTATGTCCTAATAGACAAGGATATGTATATATTAAGGCAAAAGGAAAAACATAAACATAAGGATTCAACATGATTCAACCACCAATAGGACCACGTCCACTGGCAAAGACAAAGAACAAACTTTTAAGAGAGCTCACAAGTGGATTGATTTTCTCTAAAAGCCACGAAAGAGATACCCAGCCAAAGCGCCACAGAGAGACTGAGAGAGTAAAACGTGCCTCAAATTCTCTCACGACAAAAAATGATCCCCGCGAGAGGAAGACCACTCTCTACCTTGGGCACTCCCAAATTGCTACAACTAAACTGCATCAGTACTTTATAGAGCTTCAAACTTAAGTCCTTGTCATACAAGGAATAGGACATTCCTTTATAACAAGAGAACTCCGAAGAGGGAAACATGACAGAATAAGGACTTTAATAAATAGATTCTTTTAAGAGAAGTGATAGCTATATCAAATTCTTCAAAGAGTAGCACAGCTAGTATGCCTGGGCATTTTCACATACATACTGAAAAATTCGGAATATCGTATATTTTCTTAATTGTAGACATATGGTGGTTGGTAGGGCAAAAATGGGTGGGTGTTTTGTTTGCCAGGACAAATTAAAAAAAAAAACTACTTTTTCAGAGTATTAAAAAAGGCAACAATTGTGAAAAAAATATATATAAAATAACAGTATACATGAAAATTATGAAAAATAATAATAATTGGCAATTTTCATAAATCATGGAGATGAGAATAAAAGGTGTTTCATTCTCTCAAAAAATTATAAAATCAAGAATGATTGTTTGATATGTTTGGCCTTTGCTAACTTAAATTAAATGATTACTCGATGATCAATAATCTTATTTATTTCTTCTTGCATCAGAATATATTTGTTTTATATATGTTTAATTTAGCTATGAGAGAGTCCAAATAAGTAGAGCCATTCCACCATGAGGGATCCTGAGGGCACCAATCCGACCGACTAGAGTGGATCACCAATGAAGCGGTGCAGAGCTTACAGGAAATCCCATAGAATCCAGTAACAGCCAAACAACCACATAATTTGTTAATAACAATATCCTATTCATGTGTGTTAACCACCCCACATAAGTTAGGAACTCCAGAGGATCTATCATTTTAGAATCCAAATTGTTCCAAAGTGCAAAGGCCGAGACTGGAGAGAGAAACCCCAAGGTTTTCTGGGAGCCATTAGAACCTCCCTATCCATATGAGATCAGATGCAGGAGGGAATATATCATCCAGAGAGCTGTCACCACACCACCCGATGGTCAGAAAAAGGACTCCATTATTTCTTACTCAGCACTGAAGAATTCTCTGAAAACACCTACCTAAAGGAAACTTCCACAATGCAAGACAATACTACCCATTCCTACAACTATAGCTGTGAGTTAATCACAGAACATCACAATGAAACCGCTTCCAAAGAAATCTACTACAATGAAGTACCTTAAATTGCCAAATCTTTTTTGGTAATCAAGAATCCGGTAATATGCAATAATATAGTAAGTACCAAGACAGCAATATCTTTCAAGGACAGTGACAAGATGATTTCTAAGCGTGCCCACATCCTCCATGCAATAGGAGTCCCTCGTCGAATTTTTCAAACCTCTTAGCCATCCCCACTAAAATAGGAAAGATAGATCAAAAGGAACCAAGAAGATCCAGAAGAGTAGCCTTCATCAAAGTGGTTCTTCCCCCTTCATAAAAATCTCTTCTTCGAAGAGCAAGGCAACCCTTAAACCTTTACAACACTGGATGCAAATTTTAACTCAGATTACAACCAAGACCAAACTTAGTAATCATATTTTTCTTTCAATTTCCAGATATGGATGCTAGCAGGACCTTGTCGAAATTTCCAGTCAAACAGTATAAAAATGAACCCATAGAATGGATAAAGATGTACCCATCAATCATGAGGATTGGCAACCTTATTATTAAATGCTTAGCTTAGGACCAAGATGTATGTTTTGGCATTAAGTGAGAATGCAGTATCACTGAACTTCGTAATTAACAACAATAAGACAATAAATAGATTGAAAAGAACTAAATATGTACACCAAGCTCACTTGCCTCGTTATGCACAAACTGGTCAGCCCATGTATGACCTCCATCATACTGTTGTTGATATTCTGCTGCCCAATCCCCAACTGCAGGTAATGCAGCTGGCTTGACTTGATTATCCTCGATAATAACTTCTCCGCGACTCATCTTAGACACAAACTGGAGGAACTTTGAATTCTGCATGCCCCAAAAATGTGATGATTTTTTAACATAAAGGCAACAAAACAGTAAAAATCAAATAGACAATAGAACATTAATATATAAACAATGAAAAAGTCCATGATGCGTAGGATTATTTTATATGTTTGACCGTTATGTTGCAAGTTACATGTATGTGGATCCACTGCATAAGTAGTTACATCTTGATCAAATGTTATTCCACAGGTTTCTATCATTGTTTCTAATGGTTTTCTACTGACCAGTATCTATATATATATAGATCTCCATGTCCGTGATGGTTTCACAATAGGATTAATGAACATCTTCAATCATAGATCTCATCGTATTTATTGCCTACGCCAACAGCTAAAAGACCAACAGGCCTATAAATGTTTATAGGGACTGACCCAAAGATGGGCTACCTAAACGTGCAATAAAAAAATCAAAGTTCTAGACACATCGAGAATGATTTGCAGATGAAGAGATGTCAAAGGGGCTTCTTACTTCCCAAACAGATCCTCCTACATCTATATATAAACACTGGTTTATCAAGAATATGCAAGAAAAGCACTTCGAATTGTTGATTAATATATATATATATATATATATAGACCTCCATGTCCGTGATGGTTTCAGTTGTGCATCTTCAATCATAGATCTCATCATATTTATTGCCTATGCCAACAGCTAAAAGACCAACAGGCCTATAAATTTTTATAGGGACTGACCAAAAGATGGGCTACCTAAACGTGCAATAAAAAAATCAAAGTTCTAGATGAATAAGATGAATGATTGAACCTTTAAGAATCACAAATACTCCCATAACTTACAACAGATGCCAGCTACGGGTACATAACTGAACATGTGTTCTTCAAGAAACCAGCTATGATTCTGAAAGATTTTTATGTCATTTTACACTATCCGCCACACAAGAATCATACAATATTAATGTATATGCACACCATGTGATTAATTTATGAAGAACCAACGTCGAGATAGAGCATAAAACCTGGAATTTGGGGTCATCATTTTGAGATAATGTGTGTGCCAGCATACGAGTCTGCTCCATAGCAGCTAAGTTTGAAATATTTGCACCTCTCATTCTATCTACTGATGTCAACTGAGATTGTTCCTGTGCAAACAAAATAAGTACCATAAATTGCCAAATGAGTTGAACAGCAAAATAGAAGTATAAATTTATGTTAAGCAATATGGTTCCGGGCTTCCAGCCATGCAAATTGTACATACTAATTACTTACATGATCAAATTCAGAAGCCCAACCATTAACGCCATATTGTTGTTCAAACGACTGGGCCCAAGAATTAGGGTCACCATGTTCCACTCTGGCTTGTCGATATTCAGCAACCCATCCATCTGTAGGATGAGCCGGTTTAAGCATACCTTGGGACTCGTTCCAGTACTCCTCCAGCTCACGGAATCTCCCAGGCAGAGGCCCCTTAGCCCGAATATCATTATCAATATCCAAGGAACATAACAATGCATTTACCTAGAAAGTAAAACGACCAGATAAGGTCACAATTACCGATCAAACAACAGAGCAAGTCAAAATACCCAAGAAATGCAGCAATTTGATACAATTTCACAAGTCTGGCCAAAGTATCCACATGGATCATATAATGGGTATATAAGACCAAAATCAATAGCCCAAGTTGTCAAACTCCAGCTCATTCATTAAGTGGCGGCATAGGGTGCAACTACCCATAGAGGGCCACAGGGTTAGAAGGGAATAGGGATTTATAGGTAGAGAGAGAATTAGACGACCTTGGGGTTTGCAAGTTCCAACTAGAAGTTTGAGATTTGTAAGTATTATTACCAAAAAAGAAAAGAAAAAAAGAGGACATTGAAAATCCAACTGCTTCCAGATGCAGAAAATCACATGCAGCTTTTAGATTAAGCATGAGCATAAGACCTGTGAATTAATAAAGTCTTCGCTCTTATCAGCAAAAAAGTGTCGAGCCATTATGCTGCTGCGATCGCGTATGCATTGCTTGTCACCTTCAGATAATCCTAATACTGGAAGTGAAGTAGGATGAAAAGGAATACCACCCCGGCTACTGTTAACAAATGAATGCAAAAAACTTGACAGCACTCTTTGTGGTGGCCCTGCAATACAGGAAAAAAAATGTAAACTCATAAAAGGAGTTTCAAAGTTGTACACCTCTATAAATTTTTTTTTTTTTGATAAGTTTGTACACCTCTATGTTCCATTGGCAATAACCAATTATCAAGAGTCAAGACCATTTAATGTCAACAGGCACAGCTTTCAGCCAGTAATGTTTGCCTTTCATCAAGTAACAACTAGGCCTGAAACTCTGATGCAAGTTTAAAAACTCTATTGCTTGCTAAGAACTAGCTTCTTTTGTTGTTTTCCAACTAAAATTAAATTGGGATGTCATTTTCTTTATCTTTAAATAAACTAAAAGATTATCTCAAAATCTAATAAAAACAAAGTATAGTGAAGGTTGCATTTGGATCCATTTTTAGTGTTTCAGAACTCAACTTTTAATAATGGGGTAAGCTCCTTCTGGTGTGTTAAATGAAATTTTTCGTGAGTAATATAAAATATAATGAACCTCCAAAATGGGTTCTTATCCTCAAATTTTCCATTCCAACTTCCAAGTCAAACTTTTTCCGGTAACTAGTCACTCTGGAGAAAGAATAATCTCGTTTTTTTTTCCTTGAATAATTAAAAATACCAAAAGAATCCAAATGCTAATTTTGATTCAAAACCATTCTCTTTTTCTACAAATAGAAAATTAGTTGTTTTAAGTGTATATGAAGTATGAAAACAGCCTAATTTTGCAAAGGAAAATCATATCGTATGGAATGTTAAGCAGGAGACTTTATAGTCAGAAACACGGTAAAAACACTACTAATATTCCTATCTTGCTAACAATCAATATAACTGGAAAACACTTTATAGTGAAAAAGGAAGACGAACTATAACATTCACACATCCAAAATTAGCACAAGAATAGAGAGGTTTCAAGGTTACCATCCAAATTCGGTTGAAGCTGAGTATTAACTCCTTGTGAGTGCTCAAACACAGGAAAGTTGGTTAGACCATCTCTTCCCTGAGAATGAGGAACTAGAGGATTCTGTATCTCATCCCAAACATCTGCAAGTCTACTCTGATCTGCAGAGTGGAATCCCCGAAGGAATTCTGATCCCTGACATAAATGAATATTGACAAGAGTAACCTCGCATAATACAGAAACAAAATTCAGAGAAGAATAAGATCAAAGTATAAAACCTGGGCATTGGGATGCAGTGGATGATCTAATTCTGAACCTGGGAGTGCCATCAAGTGCTCATCAGTCCCAGAGTAAAAATTGCCATCAGAAGTTCTGGTTGCTGATGTAGGAATCTCCTGCAGCCTTTCCTGCTTGACAATCAATATATCATATGAATGAGTAAAAAGACCAGAGAAGAAAATCCTGCTACATTAGTCTGTCTTTTAGTTTTGCTGATGTATTAGATATACAAATGCAAGAAAGGTATGGAGTGATAATTTTAAAATCTTAGTAATAACAATTTGTCATAAACAATATTTTCTAACAATGAAATGCATATCTTTCCACTGCGACTAATAGTTATAAGACATAATTGGGAGAATAGCACCTTCTGGATTTCATTTCAAAACCCATTGTTCAGTTTATCTGCGTTTGAGAGCATAATTTGCTTTGTTATTTCTCCACAAGAAAATTAACTGCTTTTAAAATGCCAACCAACCCACTTGTAAGGAGCATTTAGTAACATTTTTTAAAACTCCTTTCATTAAGTAATAAAGGCAAATTTTTATGTTGTGTATGTGTGCGCGTGATTGTAAATTTGTAATGGTAGAGATAACAGGCCAAGAAATGTGAGGTACTAATAAATAAATAGAAAAGACATGTGGGGTAAAAGCAAGTTTCTTGCTTGTGAAACCAGATAGTTTTTCCTTCTTCTCTTCATTTGTTTTCCTAAAGTAATTCTCAAGTGTGAAAGAAACGATCACTTTGCTACTCCCTTTTTTCTTAGCTAAGTGACTGAGAAATTAAAATGTGGTAGCAACCCGTATCTAAGCTAATCCACGCAGAGTAATGTCTAATTCTTTGAGAGACAACATAAAGTTCATAATTGGGGCATGTAAGCTAATAGGAGTGTACATAGAGTAACTTCGCCAAAATTCAAACAGAGGCTAGAGTGGTGAATATATATATATATATATATATATATATATATATGTGTGTGTGTGTGTGTGTGTGTGTGTTATAATAAAATGAAAAACCCCAAAACCTGGTGAAGGGGGTCGAATTAGGGCCCGGACCATTGGAATTCTATGAATTCATTTCTGGAATGAGTTTCAAAACAATTCTCAGTTTATGAACATATACATACATGTTCGTGTGCGCGTGTGTGAATACATGTATCTAGAGAGAGAGAGGATAAGGAAAGGAAGGCACCTGAGTTTTAGAAGAGCCGCCAATAAGGGCGTTCGCGAGCGCACCGAGGGGATTTGAGGAAGAAGAAGAGCCAGGAACGGCGCAAGCCGCACCTCCCGTTACAAGCTCTCGCATCGGCATTCTTTGTTTTTCTCTCTCCTCTCGATTCGTAGCTCTGTCTCTCTTCTTCGGTTCAACTCGATTTTGATTGATGATATACGTAAAAAAAAAAATTTGCTATATTTGAGAAACTTTCCTTTCTGTTACAGATTTTTCTTATTGTATTGATTCTATTGAATTATTTTGAAGGTCGTCAGACTCGTATGTATACAATCGATGAGTGGGCACACGATGACGCGCTGCAACTCTGTTTTTTGGGATGGATATCCACTGTCCTGTCCAGACGATGATAGCCTCCAGACTCTGTTTGTTTACCGTAATATTTCTATCCCTTCTTATCATAACATGACGCAACACATGGGCATGTTCTTTACTTAATAAAAGAATATAAAAAAAAACAACAAAACAAAACAAAAAAAATTCTTTTTAAATGTATTCATAAATAACCTGGATGGTTCGGGAAATTGATCATTTAGAACTGGTTTGAGCTGATAATCAAATTTCTCAAATCATCAATATTACTTTTAGCAGGGGCTACAATTGAGATCCAGCTCGATTCGATCTTGATCAAATTTCAACTACTTGTATTTGAGTTTCAGTCGAGCTCAACTGCTCATTTATTTATACTAGTAAATAACAAAATAAATATGTATATATATGAATCTATGTATAAAGGGTTGTCCATAGCTTGACTTCTACATCAATCCTCCTTTCATTTTTATTTCCAGAATTTCACACAAACAAAAATCACTCTATTTCAATCCTTCATCCCAATATAAACAGAACACAACAATAAAATCATAAAAAAAATGAAAGAGAGCACTAACCTGCTTCAAGTATTCTCTAAGATTCATCAATTAATTCTACCCATTAACATTTTTCAAAGTATCATTTAGAACTCGTTTATGTTGATAATCAAATTTCTCTTCATCAAAATTAATTTTTATATTGAGTTCGAACTCAAAGAGGAGAACAAGTTTCAAGCAAAGGTGAGATCAAACAATCAAATATTATACTCCAATTCATAGTGCAGTCTTACCTTTCTCAAGATTGTTTATTTGATATTTCGTAATCGGGTTGAAGTTTTAGAGTAAAATGTTAGTTTAGAATACTGAATTGGGTTAAAATTTTGGTCTTACTCGGTTTGTCACTCTGAAAATAATTTTCTGTTTTTAAGGAGACAAAAAACTGTATTTTGATTTTCTTTGGATCTATATTTTGGCAACTGTTTTCAAAAAATTGGGTTGCAATAGTTACAATTTTAAGAGAACAATAAAAAAAATTGTTTTGAATAATTTTAAAAATACTAACACGCACAAATAAAAACACAAGAACTCATATCTCACTTAAAATATGACCGTACTCTGCATTGTTTATAACAATAACATTGTTTCTTCATCTTCATCTCTTCAATGACACCTCTTCGCACTATGCTCTTTCTCTCTCTTCAAGCCCTTCTCTCTCAAAATTTGTCTCTTTCCTTCGGGTAAAACACTCTTTCTCTCGTTTTCTCTCAGATTCATGATGGGGTTTTATCTCAGTTAGTTGGGTTTATTTTTTATTGAGCTTTATCTCACATTCATACTTAAAATTCAATCTATTGTCTCTTTTCTCTTTCTTTTTGTTTTGCTTCCGTTAGAGGTAATTCATCATTGTCTCCTTTAGCTAACCCATTTCCCTGAAATAAATATACGCACATGTATACATACATGTGTATGTATATATAATCATAATTGAGAACCCAATTTGGACGGTGATGTTTGGATTATAGATATGGATACATGAACTGAAACAGTTAGAATAGAAAAACCCTAATTAATCATCCAAGAGAAAATCCAATGTTTCACTCTGTGTATAGTGATAGTTAGTTGGAAACCAAATTTTTTTATTTTATGAAACGTTGTTTAGAATTTTGCTGCTGAAGATGCTGGAATATTAACCCATTCTACATGTGTTTAACTAAAACTACAATGTTATCATATAATTTGATTTAGTTTTCTTAAATAATATTCAAATGAGCAATTCTCATCCCTCGGTCTATATATATACACACTCTCACACACACGTATTTATATATATATATATATATAATGGCCAATTCCTCTCCAGTCCATCGTCAATGCCTTACTCGACAACCATTTAACCCATATAATTGCAAACAGTTTGTAGATACATTGAATGATTGATTTAATTGTATTATCTTATTAACAGTAATAGCTTAAAAGTAAGGCACCTCCCATGCTTATTAATAAAAATTGCATTAGTAGATTTAGAAGAAAAAAAGTGAAAATTATTATTTAAAAATTGGTAGTAGATACACAATCAAACATATTAATGAGTTTATATTTTTTGAAAACTGTTTAGTAGTTCAAACGAATTTTTTAACTGAAAATTTTGAAAACTGATTTTTATTTTAATTATCAAAATTGAAAAAACTGAAAACTGATGTGAATTAGAAAAACTATGCATACAGATATAGTATCACTGGTAAATTAAATTTGATAATATAAGTATTTACACTATATCATCAATTGCATTATTATTATTTTTTTCTTTTCAGGAGAGCTTTATCATGATAAAATGTACCGTCTAATAAATACTCACAGTAAATAATTATTTATGATTTGACTGAGGGATAGAATGCGCGAATAAGAATGCATACACACGATACAACTATTACAATACAGTAAATTCTAAAAAATAGAATACGATAAGATGCAACATTAACAAATTTAATTTTTATCAATTTTTTTTATAATATTATGAATATAAATGCAATAATTAATGTGTTCTAAACAATTAAATATTTCACAAGACATAAAACAAATATCACAAAACTTCATGTATGAAGCATGGATATAGACGAGACAACAACTTTTTAAAGAGAATGATATAGATATGCAAGGACGCGACAATGTGTATATATATATATATTAATTCATGTATATGTAATAATGTATCTATGGATAAATTTAAATGATAGTTATTTATGTTATATATTATTATTTATATTTTTTATAAAATATTATGATTAACAAACAAAATAAGAGTTAAATAATTATATTGCATCATTTGTAATAGGGATGCACAAAAATTCGTCCAAACCAGGAAACCAAATTGGACCGGACCGAACAGTTTAGTCTATTTTTTTACGGTTCCAAAATATTGGAACAATGAATTAACGGTCCGGTTCCTATTTTGTGTCCCTTAGGACCGAGTTGGAACTTTGTATAAAAAATATATTGTATAAATTAATATAAATAAGTAAGTTCTAAACTTGTAAGTGTGTAACTAATAATCTTACCATGAAAATCGTTTATACTTTATATAATATATATTATACAATTTATAATAATATAATAACCCACTAAGACACTGATAATTGAACCATGGAACTGAATCGAACCAACCAAACTGGTTATTTACAATTTGGTTCTATGGGTCCAAACGAGCGACGATTACAAGCACTGATACAAAAACATCAAAAGCATTAGAAAACAGCGTATGATACAAGATATCATCTGTCTTCAGCAATCTTGTTCTTTTATAGACCCAGGATGACTGATGACCGGAGGCTTCTACAGTAATCGGTTGTGCGCTACTGTAGCAGTACTGTAGACCTTTTGACTTTTACCCCCAACAAAGTACTGTTTGTAATTTATTGATAAATGTCTGCCGACACTACTTTAATATCTACCGACACTGCTTGAGAAGTGATCTCTTGTCGTGTGCTGGATGGGCTGCAATCGTTTTGAGATCCGTTCCATGTTTTATCCTTCCATCATATTGAGAATATTATGGAGTTTGTGCTCGTCAAGCTCTGGAGGAGTTTTCGGGCTTTGGGCGTCATGATGGTTTGCATAAAAATCATCCATTTCTGCTGAGTGGAGACTTTCTTGCAGTAGATCTAAGTCGAACTCAAAGATGCTCTTAAGAAGGTTTTTTGCTTCTTCTAAATGTTGAGCGGAATAATTGGAAAAGTCAATACTTAATTCTGTAACAAAAAATCTTCTTCCATAAAAAATAATGGTTAAAGGTTTGTTTAAGGTAAGAAGGGTGGCAGCAGTATTTTTGAGATGAATAAGATTTTTAATAGCAAGGGTTCTTGGTATAATTTCCTTTGCTATCGGGAGAGAGTCTTCTCGAGGTTACTCAAGATATTCTGCATCAGTCATGGGTTTTAAGTACCAAATCTGATATGGCTGATAAAAACTAGTTTTTTCTCGCCAACCAATTGAACTAGAGATCCAAATAGAAAGAACTCTATTACAGATCCAATGACTAGTACATTTGAAGATCATGGATTTGATCATGGCTGGTAAATCATTTTCAGGATAATGTGATTGAATAATTAGTTTATTAATAATTCCCCAATCGAGCATTTCCATGGACCATAAAAGGTGGGTTCCGAGACTTAGTTTTTGGAAATCCATCTTCCATATTAATATGGGGATGATGATCAAGATAAAAATTTGATAGTGACAAATAATTATCTTCTACAAGATACTGGATTTTTACAAAGATGTGAGTTGGAAAAAAGGATCTTGCTTTTTCAAAAAGACAGATTCTTTTGACTTTTTCGAAAAGCAGTGCTGAAAAATTATTTTTTAGAAGTTCAGCAAGTTGCAAATACAAGTTGATTTTTTCTAATGAAAAATCTTGAGTCCAATCAACTTGTGCTACCATTTTGATGCACAGATCCTTGAAGGATAGAGATGAAGTATGAAGATCAGCTATTTGTTTAGCCAATGTACGAAGAGAATGACGAAAAAATTTTCTTTGATCTGTAACATGGGATTTCCATGCGAGATTAAGATTTTCATAAATATCCTGGGGGATTTCCGGATTAAAAAAGTCAGAAACTTCAGCAATTTCTTGCTTTTGAAAAAAAAAATTTGGATGTTATTCCAATATTGAAAAAAACTTGCTTAGCTTCTTCATAGGTTTCGAAAGTTTTAAAACATGCTCCATTGAAACTATTGATCTGATTAAAACATTCGAACCAAGTTGCATAGATTCCTGGTTGGAATCCTGAGAAGACTACGAACCATTGATTTATGGAAGTAGGAGGTTTCGACTGTTTTGGTGGAGCCTTTTTAGCGATAGTCACCTATTCATTTGTTTTCCCTTTGCCCTTATCTTTATCCATAGAGAAAGTTCCTGCTAAAAAAATTAGCAAGAAAATTATTAGTACCCTTAAGATGTTCAACTTCGAAGGAATAAAGTGAAATATTATTATACCACTTTAATCTTCTAACATCAAGACAGTTTTTCTTATTGATGGGAATGTCTCGAACTGATTGATTATCGGTTCTAACAATAAAATTTTCTAGTGCAAGATAGATATGGAATCGTTTCAAAGCTAATTTAATAGCTAAAAGTTCTTTTTCAAAAATAATGTAGTTTTGTTCATTTGGTTTAAATTTTCCCGAGTTATATCCACAGATTAGTTTTTCTTTTTGAAATTTTTTAGGAAGTGGCTTTTTCAAAGGGCTAATTAAATGATGTGGTTCATCATTATTGTCATCGGGCCATATGTCTTTTCTTATGGCTTTTAGAACACATCGCCAGTAGCGATCAGAGGCATCTGTCTCGAAAATAAGTTTATCTCCATTATGGGGGAAATAAACATCAGGAATATCTTCGAGATCTTTTTTGATTTCTTGGACAATACTAGAGTCTTTTTTTGTCCATTCAAAATTTTGATCATTTTGAAGTTTTTTCAAAAGAGGGATTTCCTTTTTTGAGAGATTTTTTATAAAATTTCTTCCATAATTGAGAAGGCCTAAAAAACTTTGGAGTTATTTTTTGTCTTCAATATGGTTAGGAAAATCTTTAATTTTTGAGATAATATATTGTTGTAACTTTATTCTTGTAGAGGTTATTTCTAACTCTAGAAAATGAATTATAGGTTGTTCTAGATCAATTTTCTTTGAAGATAAAATAATTTCATGTTTTTGGATTATTTTACAAAACAATTTTAGATGACTTTGATGTTCGGCTTTTGTTTTTGAGAAAAACAGAATATCATCTATAGAGACTACACAAAAAGAATTAAAGATGTGAAAAATATAATACATCCATCTTTGAAAAATTTGTGGAGCCGTATTGAGTCCAAAAGGCATTACTTTCCATTGATAATGTCCTGATGGTGTACTGAAAGCTGTTAATGGCTTAGATTGTTTTGTTAATTTGATTTGCTAAAAACTAGATTTGCAGTCAAATTTACTAAATATTGTCGCATCCCTTATTTGATTAATAAGGACTTCTTTTTTAGGGATAAAATAACAATCAAATTGTAAGTATTGATTTAACCATTTATAGTTTATAACCATTCGATGTTGTTTTCTTACAATTTCATTATGATTTGTTACCATAAAGGCCGAACTAGAGTGGGGACTAATTGCATTTTCAATTAGTTTAGTATTCAGAAGAGTTTGGATTTGTTTATCAAATTATTCTATATCTTTTTTAAGATAGATCATTGGTTTAACTCAAATAATAACTTCAGATTTTATTAATCTTAAAGTACAATATCTTGGGCTTCTAGACCATAGTTTTAGGCCCTGTTTGGCAGAGCTTCTGCTTCAGCTTTTACGTAGAAGAAAAAGAGAAGCAGAAGCTAAATCAGGAAGCTAGTACCCCCAGCTTCCTTTAAATGCTCTTTTTGGACTTCGAAACTCTTCTGCCTTACCAATCCAAACACTCTCCAAAACGACTTTTGAGCTTGAAAAGCCAAAAGCCGCTTTTCAAAAGCCAATCCAAACAGGGCCTTAGTGGGTTTTCACTAAATTGAGGTTCAAGGATTTTATATAACCAATGTGTATTCTGAATTAGTTGAATGTCGTTCCTTTTTTTTGGACTGAAATTATTATCACATAGATATGTGTATTTATCAAGTAACGGGATATGGATTAACTCTTGTTTTAGAGTTAAGGCAATAGAATTGGGATAAATATGCATAGGAAGATAAGAATTTAAGAAATTGTTTCCTAATAGGAAATCACCATGTATTTTAGGAAAACATAAAATCTTTGGAATAACAAACTTTTTATCTGTTAACTAAATTGAAACGTGATTTGCTTTATACTGAATGAATGTTTCAGAGTCATTAATCCTAGTTACTGGAACAGAATGTTTCATTTTTTGCCATTTTTCTTCTAGCAAAGCGTTCTATCTACAACAGCAAACTGTTGCGCCGGTGTCTGCAAGGACACTTAGGCTATATGGTTCATAACCTAAAAATTTAAAAATTCCCAACAAATATGTATGTTTTTTAATTCCATGTTTTGGAGCAAAGATGATTTCTTTTTTTCCTAGTTGGAAATGGTAAATTAATGCTTAATTTATATGATACTTTGAAGAGGACTCTGGTAAGATAGGATTATTTGATGATCCTATTTGTTTTCCTTTGTCTAAGGAAAATCGTAGAGGTAAAATAGGAGGTGGTAATCGAGGTTCTCTAAAACTAATTCCTTTGTTAGAAATTTATCTATTGAGTTTTTGTAAATCTGATGAAAATTCTTTTTGCCATCTAGAATTTTTTTCTGATAAGTGGTTCTGGTTCAGTTTCTTTTTCTTCGGTTCTATTGATGATATATAAATTATCTTCAGAAGATGTTATTTCGATTTTTGGAGTTTTCTTAATTAATTTTGGATTATTTTGCTGAAAAGTCCATGATTTTGGAATTTTCAGGTCTTCCCATTTTTCGAACCTTGGCTGAATGATTGTATCATATGGTCGTGGTTCAAAAATTTCAACAAGAGATTTATCAATTGGTTTTGTTGACGTCTCTGTTGTTTTTGTTAATTCATGGATTGTTTTCCATTCGATGGACAAGTCTGTTGTCTCATCGTCCAGTTCTGTATCTTGACATTGAATTTTGATCCTAATAGCTTTTTCTATAGTTGGATCATTAATGGATACAAAATAATCAGGTTTTATGTTAAACCAGACTACTTTATGGACTAAATTGGATTGCATTCCTCTAATTAAAGCTTTGACTGGATTTTTGAATCGATTGTCAGAAACCAAAACTAATATTGGAATATCACATCTTAATCTGTATAAAGATGTTATATTTATTTGTATGATTCCAATATGAACATATCGAACTTCAGGATATTTCTTCTTCCATCGGGCAATTTTATCCTTTGTGAAGATACTAAGTTCGACAGTATCATCTGCAGTACATTTCGCAGAGGTATTTCCACTAAATTGTTCAAAGACTCTAGCAGAAAATGGGTTAAATTTTGTAAAGGGAGAAATCTTGTAAATTTCTTCTTTTTTGATTATCTGCATTTTTTTGCATTTGTTGAAGTTGTTCTTCCGTGAAAGAAACTTCTTCATTAATGACATCTCTAAGTCTTATGGTGTCATTATCTGTTGAAGGGGTATTTAACATAAAAATTAATTCTTCATCTGAAGATTCATCTTCACTTGAAATTTCATAAATAATATTTTTAGGATCAGATATTTCATATCCGAAAATGATTTCAAGATTTTTTTCTTCTATCATTTTGATCATTTTCCTGGTTCCTTTTTCCTTGTTTGGAGAAATGTGACCTATTTCATTACAGATATAACATATACATTCTGATTTTTTAGAAATTGATTCTTTTCTAGAAGTTTTTTTCTTCCTAATATACTTCTTTTTGTTGGAATTTTTTTTTTCTAAATTCCATTTTTTCCAACGAAATGTTTTTCGTTTTTTATTTTTATAATAGGTTGGGTTACAACCTACTTTCCAATTTTCTTGTAATATTTTATCACAACATTGTTGTCCTTGTTTAGAACAAATAATTTGATTTTTTACATTCCTTTTGGCCTGTATTTCTAAACAGCGGTCCATTATTAATCTTAGGACATAATTTATCCTAAAGCCAAAATTATTAGGTTTTCCTAAGTTTTTTAGGAGTTCCGGATAGCCTTTGTTGGCTAATTCATCCCAAGGATGGGGAAGTTTACTAAAAAATTGTTCTAACCAAAATTAATTTTTTGGTGGATTAATCAAGAAATAATATTTCTTGTATAATGTAACAAATTTGTCAAATTGACAAATGTCACATAATTCAATTTTTGTTAATGCATAATTTGCATTATCCTGTAGATTTTTTTTTTCAGAAAAGCTACACATATGTTCTTTTATTATTTGTGTAAATCCTCGAAGTATTTATTCGAAAGATTTAAAGTCACTGAGAAGACTTGATTTGGTTACATTTTTAGTGTAATCGGATTGTACGATTTAATTCAAAAAAACACCAAAATCGGACCTTGTGCATAAATTTTGTACTAAATCAATATATATCTCTCTATATTTATTTAAAAATAAATTGTTAACAAATATACTATCATATTATTTTTGAAAAAGTTTCAAAGCTTGTTCAAAATATGTTTTGAAGCATATTGATGTCTAGTTAGGCTTGTAAATAGATTGAATTTGGACCGTATCAAGCTACCTGATGACCCGTTAAGAAGTATAGCTCATTCAATCCAATTGATTATTTTAATACCAAATGAGATTAGCAGAACAACTATTAGCAGAAAGCGAGAAGTAGAACAAAAATCAAATATATATAAAAAAAAAAGGCATAGAAATGGAATTTGACTTTTTATTAAAGAAAATAATAATAAAAAGAGACAAAATATAGAGATGGAAAAAAAAATTATTGATAAAAAATATTTAAATAAATTGTGAATATTATATATTATAACATTAGTAATATATTTATAACACATTTGTATTATAATATATGGGATCAAATTGACTTTGTTTAACTAATTTGGATGGAATTATTGGATTGAATGTTTTCATTTATATCGAGTTAACTCGGACTTGAACCTATTAATATTTTAATAATATGTGAATATCATATATTATAATATTAATAATATATTTATATTATAATATATAAATAAATGGAATTATTATCGGATTATCGGGTTGAATGTTGCTGTAAATCAAAATACGATCGATTGACGTCACTGCAAATAATTGTGGAAGACTGAAAATTTGGAGAACAGATTAGCAAAGTTGGCAAACCCTTTTCGCTTCTAGTCACCACCGACACAGCGGAGAGCCCGTCCGATTGGAGAAAGTTAGAGAGAAGAAGGTGAAAGAAAATGGCGTCGTCGTCGAGCAGTGGACTGACATTCAAGCTCCACCCACTGGTTATAGTGAACATATCGGATCACCACACAAGGGTCAAATCACAGTCGCAAGCACCTCACGCCGCCTCTAATGGCGGCGAAGATCCGCCGTCTCCGCCGCCTAGGGTGTTTGGCTGCGTAATTGGAATCCAGAGGGGACGCACGGTCGAGATTTTCAACAGTTTCGAGCTTCTATACGAATCCTCCACCCATTCCCTCGACCGATCCTTCCTCGAGAAGAAGCAAGAGCTATGTAAGTCTTCTCTCCACTTATCTCTCACAATATATTCATATATGCATGTACGTACGCGCGCGCGCGTATATATATATATATATACTTGGGGTATTTTATTTATTTCTAGGGTTTGTCGAAACAGTGAAGTAACACTCTTATTTTGGGCCAGATAAGAAAGTTTTTCCCAACTTCTATGTCCTCGGATGGTATTCCATTGGGAGCGATGCACAAGAATCAGATATGCATATTCACAAAGCTGTAAGTTATCGACTTCACTGAACCTGACCTAAGCTTTTAATACACATATATGCATCTGTGTGTGTATATATATTATGGTATGCATGTGGACTGTGCACTTTTCATGCACACACAGGTGCAAATTCTCTTGCGCTATTGGAAATAGTTTATGCAGGGACGGAACCAGAAATTTATTCCAGGGGCACATTGAAATATTGAATACGATCAAATAATTTTTTTCCCAACTAACATGACAAGTAACAGGGCAGCAAGTTGAAAAATAGAATCACAGCTATCAAGATTCAAATAGTGTTTTTATTTTCCAAAAAATTTTTTGTAGTAAAAACAATTCATAAACATAAAATGCGAACATTAATCTCATAAAATTGTCCGTATTTTATGGTATTTCCTCATTCCTCTATCTTCTTTAGTTGAAGGTCAAGGGTTCAAGTCCTATTAGGGACAAAAGTGGGTGGTCTGAGTTACAACTAGAAAAAAATAAAAAGAGAGAAAAAAGGTTACTACACACTTACATACATCATACATTAGTGCAAGAAGAAGAAAGTTTAAGAAGAGAAAAATAAAACAAAAGAAGAAGAATAATAAAATGAAAAGAAATGAAACATGAGAGAACTTTGAAAAGGAAAAAATAGGATTTGATTGGGAAAGGGGAATGCAACATGTTTTGAAGGAATCAAAGAAATTTGAAGAAGAAGAAGAAGAAGAAGAAGAAGAGTAAAGAGAAAAAGAAAGGGAGAATTAGAGAAATATTCAGAAAGGGGAAAATTTTAGGGGGGACATTTTGTAATTTTTTACTAAATTACATACCTAAAAGTAAATAAAAAAAGTTTAGGGCCAGCTCGAGGGGGCAGCTGCCTCCCCAGCTTTAATTGGTGCTGTCTCTGAGTTTATGGCTGCAAGACTGCAATTATTTTAGGTTTCACGTTTCGTCATTTTCGACACAGGAGTAGCATATCTCAATATGTCATATCTTTGTCAGCACCCATGCAATGAAAACTAAAATAAAGGCAACTGTGATAGCATTAAATATTCAGGATAATACACATGTTAATTTATTATGCAACACTGATTAGTGATACGGAGTAGCAGAAATATGCACAGGGCAGCTAAGAAGGGGTTGGGTTCCTTGAATCAAATACTACAATTTCGTCAACATCATGTTAAATTTTTATTTTATTTTTAACTTCCCTCTATCTTTCTTTCTTTGGGAGGTGGAAAGAGGCCCTCATATCAATAATTTTGTCAGTGAAGTAGTTTGTTTATTTCTGTGCAATGCACTGCCGTTGATCTTCAAAAAGACCGGGGAAATCCAATCAATTGAAATGTCTGTTACTAAATTAGATGCATAGCCCTTATATATGGTTGTGGATATGTATGCTAAATACTACCACTCATACAATCAGTCCACTCAAGATTATCTTACTTTTCCTAATGTGTGTGTTCAACTCAATCAAGACCATTCGGTATACTCACCATGCAAAAGCCATGTGATCTTCATCAATCTTTCTTAACTTTTTCACAATCACATATTGTCTACAGAATTTGCTAACATTCAATGGTTCAAGTTAAAACAAATGACTTGCTTTTATAGAAAAATCAAAAGCAAACAAGTGAGTGAAGTGAACCCTAACCGACAACATGATTTGATCTAGAACACCACTAAAGGAAAAAATGAATTAAGCTCAATTATGGCTTCCTACCAATATTGAATGTAAAAGCAAAAACAGAGAGAAGTAGTGAAGCAAATCAACACAAAAGATTTGTGATCTCATTATTTTTTGAACTTGAAATGGCAAATAAACAAATCAACAATTACTTACGAAATCAAAAGAATTAAAGAGAAATGAATCAAGATTCAAGACAGAATCAAATGGATGGCAATGAGACAAATGGCGATGGAGAGCTATACAGCATAAAAAATGGTGAAGATACATGATAACAGTGACGTGGCAAGGTTTGTTAGTGACTACAGATGATGGTGACAGTATAGTGGGCCGTGAGACATAATGAGGGGGCATTTAAAAACTAGATGAACATATAAAGTGAGGGAAGTTTGATATTTTAGAAATCAGTTGAGGCTGTTTTAGTAAATCTAGTACATTGTCAGGGAAAGCCTGGCAGGGCAGGACAAATCAATCCTGATCGCGGTTAGAACCTGGATCAAGTATACTAATTTTCCTGAACCCACCTCAACCCTGTTTATTTCCTCAATATGAGTGGGGGCCAGACGGGGTTATTTGAATCTTTGAGCACATTAACAGCTAGATCTTTTGAATCGTCACTGTGGCACTAACATCTGGTTCCGCCATAGTATAACATTGTTCCTTATTGTGGGTTTTCGATGCACCAAGGGATGAAGCAAAAGTTATGAATCTATGTTTCTATAGCTTTTATATTTTTTTTGTGTATATGTGCTTAACCAGGAATATTTATTACAATTCTGTTACACTCTAATAGTTTTTTTGTCATGCAAATCACATTTTTCTTTTTCTGCTGTTCCCTAGTTCAGTTTCATATGCCTCTAATTTTTTTAAAGGACTAATGTGTTTCGGTGCATGTGTAATGATTGTATTTATTGGGAGTACCTCAACTGTTTTTATTATTATTATTTGGCAAGAATGCGTTCATGTTTTCTAACAGAAAAAAAATCTTTAGCAAGAATGCTTTTATGCTTTCAAACCATTGTAATGAATGGCCTTTTGTAACAGTTGATGGACATTAATGAGAGTCCTGTCTATGTTCTCTTAAATCCTTCAATTAATCATGCACAAAAGGATCTCCCAGTGACTATCTATGAAAGTGGTATGTAATCATCACTGTTATCTTCTATTACTTATTTTCCCTTATGAGTAATGCCGTGTGGTTGATCTCAGTATTTATTTATTAGCTTGAGTATCTATAAACTTTGCTTAAGTTGCTCCTGTTTTTTTCCTGGAATCGTTGATGAAGAGTGCTATTGTATTATATCGTTTACCATGTCATGAACAGAAACTTATTCAATATTCTAGTTGAAGAAACCATACATCGCCAGTTTGTATGTTCCTTTACTAAAGCACAAGATCGTCATCTCTCCCTGTTACATGACCGTATCTTTCACCAAATAGTCTCCATTGTGTAATTTCTTATAGCATTGTGCGTTTCCTCACTATTGGCATCATGGTGGTTGTTTTTGAGGTGCATCACGAGTTATTCATTTATTGGTGTTGCCTTGAAGTAAATTTGAGACACTATAGGAACTGTTAGAGATGCTGGGCACATGGCGCAAAACTGAGATTTACCTTCCGATATTGTGTATCACATAGACTAGTTCATTTTGAAATAAGGTGGCCATATTAAAGTTATGATGTATGGCAATAATTTCTTTGGCTTGTTCATACTACATAAACTTAAAAATGGATTTACAATGGTATGGTACCTTCTCTAATTGGATCCTTGAAACATAGGTGTTGTTTGATAACCCAATTTAACACTTAATTCTAAATGGATTAAGTGCTTATCAAATTAAGCGTGTTTGATAATGCAATTTAAGTATTACTTAAAAGGATAAAGTGCAAAAAAAAAAAACCTTGCTACACACAGAATGTGCAAATATTCCCAGTTGTTTAATTAACCCCCTACATTTTTCAGATTGTTCAAATTGTCAAGTTGACGGTACCGGTATTAGAAAATGACAAAAATACCCTTACGGTATAATAATTAAAAAAAAAGAGATGTAAAATGTCCAAAAAGGACAAGAGAAAGGAACGACATCGTGTGTATACACCACACACACCAAACAATTGCACAGCCAGAGAGAGAGAGAGAGAAAAGTTGCCTCCTCCATTGCCGAATTGCCGCCACTGATCACTTCCAACGGCTTGTTCCTGAAAGTCGGGGTACCGTCGTCGCACACTGCTCATGGCCGAAATCCCCCCGTTCTAGAACCCTCCCTTGCCCTCACCTGAGCTGGGGAAATGCAAGCACTTGGCGACGACGATCACCGAGTCGGTGATGTCAGCTTTTGAATCGGTGAATTCTTTGAATGGGTGGGTCGAGAAGTTGACCCGATTCACTGTAAAGGTAAAGATATGGATACCGAATCGGAGGGACTGGTTTTGGCAACGGTCCATGAGCTTGATGGTATATGCGCGTATCTATATATAGTGCGTATCAGTGGTATATGCGTGAGCAACTTAGAAGAATTTCGTGGATTCATAAATAGTGGGTCCAAAAATGGAAATGGGTTTCAGATTTCAAACTGGAGTAGAATATGTGAATAATGGTATATGCGCGTATCTATATATATATATAAATATATATAGGTAGTAATATATAAACCGTGAAATAACTTAGAAAACCTGTGAATTCATAAGTGGTAGTTGTTGACTGATGAATCGATTTGAGAATTGTTATAGTTGATTTGGGAAAAATTGCAGAAGGGTTGGTGTGGAACCTTAGGGTGCGTTCACTAAGGAAAACGTTTTTTGTTTTTGTACTCGAAAAAAAATAGAAATATAGTCTTGTTTTTCTGAGTGGGAACAAAAAGCAAAAATAACGTTCATTAAACTTGTTGTTTCCACATTTTTGAGAACAAAAAGCAAAAAATAGTGTTTAGTAATACATTTGTTACACATTTTCTTTTTTTTTTTTCTTTTCATATTTGAACTTGTAACTATTAGACAATACAAACCAAAACTAGTCTTCCACAAATATGATATCATATATATGTGAAAATTAAATTAAATTAAAATTGATATCATATATATGTGAAAATTAAATTAAAAAAAATGATACAAGTTAAAAGATAATAATATACATAACATGTATATCATAAAGAGTTATTATTTTTAAGTGAATTTTTTTTTAAAAAAAAGATGGAAGTAAGAACATTTTCAAAGTGTTTTTTTATTTTAATATAGATAATTTATGCACATTATATATTATCATATTAATTAGCTAAGTAGACAAGAAAAAGATTATAATATGTAAATAAGAAAACAATTGTACAAAAAATCATGGATAGTGAAAGTAATGTTTAATATTATATATTATTTAACTAAGTGGGTCATGTTATAGTGGAGAGAATATTTTCCTACTACAGTGAAGAAACAGAATAAACATCTTTTTTTTTTGTTTCCTCCTCCTTTCACAAAAATGAGAAATATTTTTCATTACGGAGAACAGAAATATTTTACTAAACATATTTTTTGTTTTTGTTTTTGCCTTTTTAGGGGATAGAAACAGAAAAACAAAAAATGTTTCCATTAGTGCACGAGCCCTTAGTTTTCTCCCAGCTTGAATCACTTGAAATATGGCATGATTTTTTGCTGTTTTGTTTCTATAGATTGGTTGAAGGATTAAAAAGAGAATAGTATAGTTATTAACGGGATTTGATGATGATATGTGGTTGAAATAGGTATTGACAGTAGTTGTCACGAAACAGGGCATGGTGGGAACGTTCTGGGTAAACAAATTGGGAAAGAAGATAAAGTTGCACAGTTAGAGAGAGAATGTGTTAGCCAAACAGGGTGTTAACTTATTCATAACTCTTGAGGGGCATTATCGTCTTTAGAAAAGGGTAATTTCAAGATTTCATTTAATTTTTAACTAAAACATGACGGTCAACGGTCATATTTGAATTGTAACTCGCCGGAGGGGGGTATTTGCACATAAATTTCAAATTTTGGTATTTATATGCACGTACATAATTGGAAGGGTGCTTAGTGCACAAATTTTGTATAGCAGGTTTTTTTTTGCACTTTACCCTACTTAAAAATGTAAGCTTTACTTAAAATGGAATACAATTTTAACTGATTACTAAATGCCGAACACTTAAAATTTAAAAAGATATCAAAGAAATCTCAATTTTTGATTATCACTTAAAAATTTTAGCACTTAAAATTCAGCCATTAAAATTTCAAGTACTTAATTTTCAGTTTTAACAAACAGAAACTCTAGTTTCTCAACATTGTGCAGGGAATTACTGTTCAATATGCTTGCTTTGTACAAATAGCAGTCTACAAATATCTGTTAGATGTTAAATAGTTTGGTTGAGAACTGAGACACAGCTAATAGTTTTCTAGTTCATTTTTGTCAGAGTTGTCTCACATGGTTATGAGTCTGTTGCCTGGATAATTTCTTATATATATATATATATATATGCATATATCTTCTTCCGTTTGCTACTTTTACTGATATGATGACCCTTTTCATCTAATGCTATCAATCATTACAACTTAAGAGTTGCATGTCATCGACGGAATTCCACAACTTATTTTTGTCCGTTCAAGCTACACTATAGAGGTTTGTTCTGTTC
Organism: Cornus controversa; assembly: GCA_026545225.1. Lineage (NCBI taxonomy): Eukaryota > Viridiplantae > Streptophyta > Magnoliopsida > Cornales > Cornaceae > Cornus > Cornus controversa. The sequence goes on from CM048847.1 coordinate 66,550,220, forward strand.
TTTTGTTGTACATGATTTAATTACTATTCTGAACTGGGGTGACTGAATTCCTTCCTTTTACTTCAAAGACAGTAGAAGCGGAGCGGATCTCAGTTGACCATGTTGCACATCTAAAGCCATCTGATGGAGGTTCTGCAGCAACACAATGTGAGACCTCCCCACTCCAGCACCCCTTTCCTTCCTTTCAATGATTTTCTGAGGGTTTATTATCTGTATCTAATTCTTTCCTGAGAAAAGAAATCTGTAGTATTTCTGATATCATTCATACTTCTTCCTTGTTGAGGAAAAATAGTGAATGACTGGTATGTGTTTTGTTGTGTAGTGGCTGCTCACCTTACGGGCATACATAGTGCCATCAAGATGCTGAACAGCAGAGTTAGAGTGCTTCACCACTACCTTCTTGCTATGCAGAAAGGTAGGTTTTCTATTTTTGTGGGAAACAAACGAGAGAGAGGGATTTCTCTGAGCACAACAACCAGTCTAGAGTATAAAACAGCCCAAGAAACTAGTAACAAACTGTCCTAGTGAGCAAAGAATTCCCATTTCACTAAGAAATTTAAATTTACAGCTCCCCTTTTATTGGAAGTCTGCTGGATCTGGAAACAACTACAGCATCTTTTCAAACTTTTGGAGTCTCTCTAAGGACCTCCACCACTATTTTAAGATTATTCTAAAACAAATTTCTCTTAATATTTACTGGGGAAAAAAATCTCACTTTATACTGTAGACTATGGGCGTTTGAACGTGTGTATGTTTGCTTTGATCAGTTATCTAGAATACACAAATTATCTATGGCACGGGGCAGTGCGGGTACAAAAGTGCAGAATCATGGTAATAATATTTTCGTTCCAAATGCAGGTGAAGTTCCTTGTGATAATTCGTTGCTTAGACAAGTATCAAGTCTCTTGAGGAGATTACCGGCCATTGAATCGGGGAAATTCCAAGATGATTTCTTGATGGTGAGTGCTCCCCTTCCTTCTTGATCAATAAAAGTATCATGATTTTCCCTGGTTTGAAGGCCAATCAAATATATATGTGCTTGCCTTAGTTGGATTTATTTTCTTCCAAGAGGTTGAAAATTTTCCCATGGAAAGAGGATGTTAACAATTGCATTCTTTATTGACATAAAAAATTACAATTTTTTCTTTCCTGAAACAGGTAATTACATTTATGTTTTCTTGTTTTCATTGGATTCTTTCATTCCAAGTGGTTGACAATAACCTTTCTTTTGGGGGAATAATCTCACTTATTCTTCATTGTTGTGTGTCTGACTTTCTTTTATTTATTTAATTTATTTTGTTCATGATTCATTTGGTTATGTTATATTGTGCTATTCTGCTTATTAAGTTTTCAACTCCATCATATATTTATTCTGTACTTCTTTTTGTAGGAATACAATGACATTTTGTTGATTAGTTACCTGGCCATGTTCACCAATTGCTCAAGGTATAATGTTGAGCTCTCTCTTTCATTTATTTTTATTGTTTTAAGTTTGAAATTCTTCAAAAAAGAATCATTCTTGGGTTGTAACAAAAGATAATGTTCAAAATAAAAGGGTGGCATTGATTGGTTGATCCTGAATTTGGTAAAGCATATGTGGTATGAAGAGTAAAACCTAATCTTGCTAAATTATACCCAAGACCCTTATTGGAATGTGTGGTGTGGTGATTTTCAAATTAATTTGTAGACTGGATGATACTTGTTGATATGAAAAATTAGAATGTGACATACAATAGGACCCATTTTCTAGATCAGCAAAATATAATCCTCATTTAATTGTTTAAAATAAGGGTGGAGCCACTTGTTAGATCAAGAACCTCTCCATCCAACGGCAATGAAGGTGCTAGCTTAGATAGAGTACCCTCATCATAGACACGCTCTTATTATTATTAGGGCGAGTTACACTTACCTCTCCTAGGGTTGTCATATAATAGGGACTTTACTCTTGTTTGAATAATAACACTGACCTCCCTATCAGAAGATCCGTTGGATGCTGTTAGTAGTTAATTTAAAATGACCTTTTTACCCCTTTTGTATTTTAGTACTTTTTTAATGAAAGAATGACAAAACTTTTCTAGACTCCTAATTTTCACATAATAAACCTCTTCAATATTCACACTGTCTCTCCTCATCACCACCTCTAAATTTTCTTCCAATTATACTGCTACTCCCGTTTTTTTTTTTTTTTTTTGTCTGAACAGTCTGGAAATCCCATATATATATATATATACAGAATATGCAGATGTTAAGATGAAGTATAGATCAAGTGTGTGTGTATATATATATATTGGTAACACTTTTGATGATCAGCACTGAGAAATTTGATGGTTAATGGCCATCTGGAACTGAACAGAACATAGGAAGAGGAATATCTAATGGGAAATTTGGTACAAGAAAATATTTAACTAATACTATACAATGTGGGGGAAGCACGCGTTTATTAGGAATTTTTTGAATTTATAATTAATTTATGTACTTGTTAATCTTAGTCTCTAGCTTGAGTTCAAGCTCGAAATTGGTTACATGAACCAAACAAGCTGAGATTGAGCTAGGTGAGTAATGTTCAAGCCAAGCTTGAACTCAAATATATGTGAGCTCAAGCCAAGTTCTAGCTCGAACAAGCTGAAGCTCGGGCTGGGCTCGTTTGCGCCCCAAGGTTGGGTTGTTGAGTTATTATTTTCATTGCTGTTGTAGCCTTGTAGACTTGACTCTTGAGCCTTCACTTTTTGCCATGTCTACCAAGGTTGGGTTGAGTTACTATTTTCATTGCTGTTGTCGCCTTGTAGGCTTGACTCTTGAGTCTTCACTTTTTGCCATGTCTACCGCTAATTATTATATTTCTTTTGCAGTACGATGAATGAGCTGGTCGACAAATTCAATACTGCATATGACAGGCATAGTAGAAGGGGAGGTTCACGAAGTGCTTTTATCTGAATACTGCTGTCTTACCAGCAAACTCCCTCACACTACAGATTGCGCTTTGGTGGCAGCAGCTCTCTCTCTCTCTCTCTCTCTCTGCCTGCATAGGTCATAAAATTTTGGAAATGATACTGAGCTGGACCTTAGATTAGTTATGAAAAATAGGAATCTAAATAGTTTTTGGTGTTCTGTACCCCTTTTTGTTTGGCTTTTTCTTGTTTTTTTGTATTTTTCTATGTTTTATTTACCTTTTTTTTTTTGGGTTGGTTGGGCAAAGATTTGGTTTTATACGGGCATATACGGTGGATAACGCTGAGGAACTCTCTCATACGGTCACTGACAAATAAATGTGCTGATTATATTGTGTAATTTTTAGAGAGCATGCCTTATGGTGCCTTGCTGTTGGGCTTTCACAAACTAGAATTTATAGCTGAGTCATGAGGGAGAATGGGAGGGTTTGCTGTGCTGGTTATGAATATTTAAATATGGAGCTATTTTGAATGCATTTACAGTTCACGCTTAGCCTCAATTACATGGACTTGAAATTTATCAAATTGTTACAAAATGGGAATTTTGAAGTGATACATGAAATTTTTGAAAATTTGGCTGGCTTTTGAAAACTTGATTCAGGAATTGCTGCTGCCAATGTAGTGAACTATATCTGGAATGTTTATGGCAGTTTTGGTTCTGTTCTGTACACATTTGGGAATTGGGATGGTGATGACAAGGGAAAGTGGTGTTTGGAGTTGATTTTGAGTTAAAAAGTAGTGACGAGGGAGAACAATTATACCATATCGAACAAATATAATGTATCTGGAATTTTGCAAATGCATCTTCTCTCTTGCTAGCGCATAGCTTCATTCCGAGTTCTAATTTTGGTTGTGAAGGATAGGAAAAAACTATTCAGCAGATGGAGAAAAAACTTTGGATGTTCCTAGAATATCAGATTATCAAAGTTTTTAATTTTCGGAAATAATCTAAATGTGAGGAAAGGCCGACCAAAGCCGTACGTCCTTGTTAAGCTACTCTTAAAAATTTTGAATTATCTTTTGAGAATGATATAAAATAATACATGAATATAAAAAAGTCAAAAAAATTATTTCATTAACAATTTTATAAAAATTATTTTCTGAAAATAAAGTTTTTTTTAAAAAATACATTTTCTTATTAACTCATTTTCCGTAAAACTATAAAAGGGGCAAAATTTTCTTATATACATATCTTAGTATATATGCACTGTCATATACTTGCAATTGTAACAGTTAGATAAAATAATTTTAAATTGATAAAGTGATTTTAAATTATAAATAACAAAAAATACTTTAAATTACATGATTGATTTTTTAACAAGCGGGTGGTCTTTTTTTTCTTATTATGCCAACCCTCTGTATTACATAGATACAGGTATGTATATTTTTTTTTAATTTTACCTTTTCTCTTTCCTAGAAGAGTATAATGACTATTATGTCCTCATCGGTTAATTCGTCACAACATTCGCCTAGCACGTCACGGACAGGGACCCAAGTTGCAGTAGCTATATTTTTCCCACGAACCGTTTGGGTGCTGAGAAAGTAAGAAAAGAAAAAAGCTACTTTATGTCTCGTTTGACTCCTAATTACATACGAATTACATGTATTTCCTCAAATTCTCCGCAATTGCAGTGAGAAACGAATTTTCAAGCAAAAACTCAAATGTAAATTAGGGTATTCGTTTCATATATTGCCGTCTTTTTGCCCCTACTTGCCATATTTCTTGTTTGTACCTTATATTCTATATTTATATATATACACGAGATAGTAGATGTGTATATATGAATAGAGAAATGAGAATGGGTTTATGAGAAGGAGTGGAAATGTCAGGAGGCGATTACAGTGATCGCAATTTACTGTTGCGATCGAATTCGTCGGCGTCAGATGACGATTTGGAGGTTCAAGGATCGCCGAAGAATAACAAAGGCTTTCAAGATCTGCTGAAGCGATTGGATCGAGGATTTTCGGGTCGCCGTCTCAGCATCAAGCGTTCGGATAGGGACAATTCTTCTTCTTCAAATCATGGCGACAGCGGTGGCGTCAACGGCAGTGACGAGATCCTCGGTGAAAGTGCTCCGCCGGAGTGGGCGTTGCTGCTCATTGGCTGCCTTCTGGGCCTAGCTACTGGTCTCTGTGTCGCCGCCTTCAACCGTGGGGTGAGTCGTTGTATACTTATTTTTATTGCTTTGTTATCTCTTGAATTTGGATTGGCAATGTTAATATAGCTGGGTAATGAATTGGGGTTGATAATGTTCTGCTAATTGGTCATATTTGTGATTGATCTACATTTGTTGTGGTAGTTCATTACATTTATTTATAATTAGCATGAGCATGATTTTGTGATCTGATATACGCCTGGGAAATTGAAAGGAAGCTTTTAATGGATGATTCAGGGCAAGCTTTTAATCTGATATATCCCAATGAAATTTGATTGGAAATAGTCCTTGTAATCTTCTCAACTTCTTTCACCTTTGTGATTTTTGGGATTAGTTTAGCTACTTTAAACTATAGTTTTTTATAGCACAAGTGTTTGAAACAAGGAGATAGAAGGAAAAGGCTTAAGACCCTATTGCAACATTTTCATGTGGAAGAATAGATATTGATGCTTATATGAGCAACAGTGTCTTCTTAGAATAAAAAGACAGTTTGAATTTTGTGGAACTGTTCCAAAGTAGATGAGCAGTGAGAAGCAAAGTTTTCCTTTCAGTATGTGAGTTTTTTTTGTTCAAATGTAACTTATTTTGCTTGGTCATGGATAATTCATGCCTGGCGAATTGAAGGAAGCTTTTATTGGTCGACTCAGGGCAAGCTATCTGGCTTGAGTCCATTTCTTTAAAACCATAACCAATGGTATATGATTAAGAAATATTCAATCTCTGCTTGTTATCTAGAATAATCTTTATATTAGGCAAAATGTTAGTCACTCACTGTAATTAGAATCCAAATAAATGCGTGGTCTCACATTCTTGAAATACATCTGTCATATTTGCTGTGAAGAAGAAAAGTTTTTTATTTTTAGCCTATTCATCCACAATTATAACCATTGGAATTTGATTGGGAAATAGTCCTTGTAATCTTCTCATCTTCTTTTACTTTGTGACTTGTCTGTGTAGCTACTTGCAACTATAGTTCTTGCTAGCACAAGTGTTTTAACAAGGAGATAGAAGGTGAAAACTGAAAAGGCTTAAGATGCTATCGTAACAGTCTATGTGGAAGGATAGGGAAATGGCTTAAGACCCTGATTCACATACTCTGCCATATTAGACATGTCTTCCCTTCCCTTCTCTTCCATTTACCAAACAATGGAAGATGCCAGGCCTTTTCCTTGCTTTCCACTCAACCAAACAAAATGAGGGAAGGACACCTTCCCTTCCTTCCCTAGGGATGCCTCCTCATTCCCTCCTCCATTTCGTTCCATCCACTTTCACACAGAACATTGACTCAAGAGGATAGAAGTTATTTATTACTTTTTTTCACCTAAAACTATTCATCTTAAAGAATGAAGAAAGAAGCGTCAGGCAAGTGGAGAGGAATGGTGGGATTAAAGTGATTCTCTCTCTCTGTGAAAACTAAGGCTCTCAGAACATTTCACTGTAGATTCCCACCTATTTATTTCCTAAACTTCTTCTAGATTAGAAGTTTTCCTGATAAATTTAGCTGCAATTTTATGAAACTGAAATTGATAATACAGCCTCCAACAACCCCCACAACAAACACCAACAATGACAAAAATAAATTTTTTTTGATGATATTGGAATGCGTTGCAGAGGAAATTGGTTTGTTGCCTCTCATTTCCTTCAGTTTTTTTTTTCTTCTCAGTTATGCATGTTAATGGTGTTTCTGACCAATTGCTTTTGCCACTGTTTTCATCTTGGCCCTCCTCCTTATCACCATCATTGTTGGAGTCCCTGATTGATTTTGATAATTTAGAGAACTAACAATTACATCCTTCATTTGTTCCGGCGAAGTTTTTTTTTTTAAAAAAAAAAAAAATCAATCTGAAGATAATCCCTCAATTTAATTTTACAGGGCTGTGTATTTTTATTTGAGATTGTCCTGATCCTGATTACTCCTACCATCATTAGTTTGGTCCACTCCAAAACTGATGCATCTGATTGGACTCTTTCTCCCTCTCTCTATGATGTACAGTAACTGACTACCTCTTTTTTTTTTTTTTTCCCTCTCTTCGTGGCATTGCTGTCTTTCTCAAGTTTGGTATCGACTGTTTTTTTATTTGCTCTGAAATGTTAGGAAGAATGAAACAAAAAGCAATGAGAATATTACATTGTTTGGACATCTCATTGTTACAGGATGCCTAACCAAAGATGATACCGACACCTTTACTTAATGGCGCCCTAGAAAGCACGGATACTTCTACAAGAGTAACGTACCTGTATCGGATAACGATACTCCTCGGATACTCACGGATACGTGTCCGATACTTCCTAAACGTATCCATAATTTTAAAGTATATTTTTTATTTCTAACATGTATCCAATACTTCTTAGATACTTCGACCATGTATCTGATACTTTTCAGATACTTCAGAACACATTTCTAACTAGTTTTGAACATTAAAATGTACAATAATATCATTGTATAATTGTTAAGAAAAGTTTAAATTTATTAAAAAAAGAAGTGTTAAGATATATATCATAATTTAGCACAAAATTTATTCATGCAAATTATGCAATATGATTCTTAACTCTTATTTTGTTTGTTAATCATAATATTTTATAAAGAAATGTTAATTACTCTATTTTTTGTATATATAAAAATATAATTTGTTATATTTATATTGCCTTATCTTGCCGTGCCCGTATCCTTTTTTTTGAGATTTGTCATATCGCCGTTCCCGTATCGTATCGTACATGTGTCCCATGCCCATGCTTCCTAGATGGTGCCTAATGCAACTATACGGCTCTAACCTGAGTTTTTGATTTCATTTGTTTTTTAAGTAATGCTCAGATTAAAAGATGTATCTTGTTCTCTAGCACTACCCTTGGTTTCCTTGCCAACCAAAATGAGGGTAATAAGGTATTATCCGAATGCAAGAATACTGATGCATGTGTGTCAAATGTAGCACAAGTCATGCTGATCTTTGATATAATATGGCCTTGCTTGAAATTTTTGTGGGTCCCGAAGGGCCATGGAGTTCTAAATATTGGGGTATTCTTGCAATGCATTGTGTACAGAATCCCCGTGTTGCATCGGAATGGTTGTGAATCTAGATATTGGGGTTCTGGGTTGAGAGAAGAAAGGAGGGAGGCTTTTGTGACCCTAACCTATAATGGGAATTAGATCTTGATGACCCTTTCCTTGATGGACGTAGGCATGGGTACCAAGCTATGTAAACCTTGCTATCTCTGGTGCAGGTTTGTCTTGAATTTTTCCACAACTTCCATGGCTAATGCTTTTTCAATCACTTATGCCAACTTCGCATAGCATTGTCACTCCATGTTGCTTTTTATACATTTGCTGACAGCAAGGTCTTCATCTAGGTGCATGTAATACATGAATGGGCCTGGGCTGGTACTCCAAATGATGGAGCTGCTTGGCTTCGTTTACAGAGGCTAGCTGACACTTGGCATCGGATACTTCTAATACCAGTCACAGGAGGAGTTATTGTTGGCATGATGCATGGTTTACTTGAAATATTAAACCAAATAAAGCAGTCCAGCTCTTCTCAAGGACAAGGTTTTGATTTTCTTGCTGGAGTTTTCCCCATAGTGAAGGCCATCCAGGCTGCTGTAACATTGGGGACTGGTTGTTCTTTGGGTCCTGAAGGCCCTAGTGTAGATATTGGAAAATCATGTGCTCATGGATGCTCAGTAATGATGGAAAATAACAGGGAAAGGAGAATAGCTCTTGTTGCTGCAGGTGCAGCTGCTGGGATATCTTCAGGTTTCGAAGCTGCTATTGTGCTATATTTGCATGTTAGCATTCATATTTATTCTGTGATGCTGTTTACTTATTCTCTTGTGGATGAGCACATCATTAATTGTTTTATATTTCTCATGTTATCAAGTGTAATTGGTAAATTTGATGGATGATAAATTCCCATTACAGTTTAGGATGTCCCTTCATTACGATTTAGCATACATTTTTCTCTTGAACACAATGTGATGCTACATGTCTACATATTAGGCCGTAAATGACTATTTTCCTTGCCTTGAGTTTCATTTCTTATTTTCTCTCAGGTTTTGTATTTTTTCTTGCATCCCCGAGGCACCATAACACCCTGTTCTGAAAAAAGGGTAGGCTTTTTGTGAATCCTGACTAATATGTGGAAACCTTGTGGAGTCATCCTTCAACATAATAACCTTCCAAGAACCAAATTCTTTCATTTGGAGCATCAAAGCTTTCAAAAATAAGAGACTATGTCCATTTTAAAAGGCTCCTTTCATGATTTAAACAACTTACACTCTGTAGGTGTTACTTCAAAGATTTAAGTATCATGTCATTCTTCCTAGGTCACTCTGTGTCTCTGGTGGGTTTTGTTGACAATATCAATGAAGTGTTATCCTACTGGGAGTGAGTGTTATATGTTATCCTACTTCAAAGATCTTTGTGCTTGATTGTCCTTTCTGACTCGCATGTTTTTAAATTTTAAGTGGTCTTGACATTGTTGCTGATTGGCACTTGGCAAACAAAATCAGCATTATGAATTAGGCATGCTCTGATATCCACCTGGAGTATTTACGGAAGTTTCCTTTTTAGTCAATGAAATATTTAGATGAGCTCTAGCTTGGAATGAATAGATTTTGACTGTTGGTAATGGCTCATTGTTGCAGTGTTGCAATTTGAACATTGTCTTCTGTTAATCTGAAATCAATGGTAATCTATGTTATTTATTTATTTTTTATCATAACAAATAACTTACACAACCACTATGCTCTTATGGGAACTTCAACCCTCAAGCTCCGCTTTGGGAGATAGAGGAGATACCATTAGGGTACAACCCTTGGTAATGGCAATATATGTTCCTTGTGATAAGGATAAGCTTTTTTTCTTCTTTATTTTGTTTGTGTTTGTATTTTATTTATCATTAATTTGTTGGGTGGGTGGATGGAGGGGTAGGGGAAGGAAGTGGGGATTCTTAAGCGTTCTAGTAAAAACAGTGGTTGTTATATTTAGTTGTAGCCTGTGGGGTGAAGAATTGAAATAATGGCATGGGGAGGCCCTTCAGCTGTGGCCATTTAGGAAAAATGGATGCCAGTTATTACAGTTTTGGGGTGAAGAATTTAATTAAAATAGTTGCATGGCAAGGCCCTTAGTCTTCCTTTAATATCTACATATTGTTTCTAGAAAAACAATATAATGTATGTGTTTTTTTATCTTTGAGAGCTGTATCTTACTATCCACTTTTTTTGTATGGAAGTTTATCTTTCCCTTTAATGAGATATATACACCAATTTTATCTTTCTATTTGATTAAGAATGTGAAGTAATACAAGATGCAGTACATTGATTAAATCTTGTAACAGATGTCTATGATTATTTCTTTTTTCCCCCTATTTCTCTTTGTAACTCCTCTTCAGCTCTGCTTGCAATAAACAAGGATCCTTTCTTTTCCTTGTTTTTTCTGCTAATCTGTTTGTTTTGATAACTGTGTAACTATGTCCTTGCACTTGCTATAAAAAAAAAGATTTGTTTCTGCTTATCTATTTTTGTGGTGTTTGATATATCATACATATTTTCTTTTGTACTCCAGGTTTTAATGCAGCAGTAGCTGGTTGTTTCTTTGCTATTGAAACTGTTTTAAGGCCTCTTCGTGCAGAAAACTCTCCTCCATTTACAACTGCAATGATTATATTGGCATCTGTTATCTCATCTACTGTATCAAATGTTATACTCGGGGAGAAACAGGCTTTCACAGTGCCCACGTATGATTTGAAATCTGCTGCTGGTATTTTATCTGATTCGAGTTTAATTTATTATAATTTGAAGTTGTGCGTGAGTTGTGTATCTGTGATTATGTGTATTCTCATATTTTACTGAATTATTGTACTACTATTTTGTTTTTAAAGAAAATATTCTCCATTTGGTTATTTTCTGACTAGGAAGCTATTCTTCAAGAAATTTATTGTTCTTCACTATTTACTGTGCTTTACTGGAAGGATCATCGCCTTACTAGATCTATTGTAGACTGTGAGCTATAAACCTCATCACACACTAACTCAAAAAGAAAAGAATTGATATAAAAAGGAAAAGGAAAAAAAGAAGGAAAATTAATAAGAAACAACATTTTATTTATACAGACTCTATGTACTTCAGTACAAAGCCTCATAGTAGCAAGACGTACACATAAGAACCTTACAATCTTACTTGGTTAATTTTACACACGATGATGTGCTTATTACAATATAGGCACCTGTATTATCATGCATATTTAGCTAGTAGATTGCCAATATATATATATATATATATATATATATATATATTGGCTTCATTTAGAACCAGATGGCTCGGATTTGTCATCGCTGAGGTCCCATATTGCACCTGAAATGCAGTTACTCAGCCTCCTGCACCATCTCTCTCATCTCCTCACCCTGCATCTGTCCCTGCTGCTGCTGCCTCCTCATCGTCTGACTTATCGCCTCACACCTGCACTGCTCATCCATGTTCTCCAACTGCTGGCAGCATTGTTGGAGGTGCTGCTGCTGCGGATTCCTCAGTTCCAACCCATACCGAGGGCCTCTTGGGGATAAGTACATTTGACAGTGGCTGAGCTGCTGCTGCCTTTGCATCTGCTCGCGGCACCTCTGGGACTGACTTGTATCCTCTTCCTCGATGGTGGTGGTTGTGATGGTGGTCCGATTGGCGGAGGCCTCAGCTAGGGCTACAAGGTCAGCTGCTAGGATTGTGAGTTTTCTTGTGGGCTAGGCTGAGCTTGGTGTGAAGGTGGTGGTGGAGGAGGTTGGTATTTGTAGTAGATTTTAGGGTTTGCATGAGGAGTACGTGGAGGATGCTAGGTTTAGACGTCTGATGGTTGGGTTTTGGAAGGTATGAGGTGGAAGAATTCAAACTTCCATGTAGATTAACATGTAAAAGCTGCCATGCTGAAAGATTTGTCTAGATATGCATGCAAACTGCTAATTAGGAATTATTAAAGTCACAGTTTTGTAACAGGGATTGCTTTTTCATGGACTGTGTGTGAACTGTTAGGTGGACACAATCAGGTCGCCACGAACTTATAATTAATTAGTATTAGGTTTAATCAAAGTTGAGGGAAAAGTGGATTAATTAGTCAGTTTATTTCTTCCTTAAAATGTAGTTGAGGAAAATACTGAAAGTACATCTAATTTTTCTCATTTTTTTTGGTGATTACTGTTCTTTTATATTCTCATATTGTATTTTTATTGTTTGTGAACTCAAATTTTTACCAAGCATATATCAACCTTGTTTAACTAAAGTTAATGCTATTGTAAAATAAACTCAAAGGACATTTTCCTTTTGCCTAGCTTGTAAGTTGGTGATAATCTCATTGTTGTGAATTTTAATCTTAGTAGAAAATTGTGATATGATCTTATCTGTAACGCCCCCCCTACCTGACACAATATTGTCGGCTTTTGGCTCCCCCGAATGAGAGACTTCCCAATGGGTCACCCATTCTGGTACTACTCTCGCAGAAGCACACTTAACTGCGGAGTTCTTGTGGGTTCACAACCCACCCTACCGACACAATTATTGTCCACTTTTGGCTTCCCAAACCAGAGACTTTCCAGGGGTCACCCATCCTGGTACTACTTTCCCAAAAGCACGCTTAACTGCGGAGTTTTGGTGGGTTCATGGTCACCACGGCTTTAAAACGCGTTGTGTCATAAAAGGGTGTGAACATACATATAAGCACTTCCCCTTTTCACTCCCATGTGATGTGGGATTGAGCACTCTATAGCTTGCCAGTGTGATAGCTCGTCTAGTGTCTCGCACCCACCTGCATCACATCCGCTCATAGAAGATGTGCATATTTGTATTGGTGGTCCTTTGGTTCAAATATATATTTTGCTTATGGCCAATCCCGAATAGTTGGAAGATATGCATATTATCCTGTTCACGTCACCTGAACAAAATATATATAGTGGAAATTGTAAAAACTCAATTTGACAGGCAACTCCACATATTGAAGTTCCACTAGATTTAACAGGAAAATTTGTTCTCTCATCTCATCTCAAGTTCCCAACCCAGGACAACCTTCTTCATTAATTTAAAAAGAAAAATAAGAACGACAAAACAAAGAAACCTCAACAATTGGTGGTATAAGATAAATCTTATTTGCTAGACCATGCTCATTGAATCAAATTACTCTTGCTCTAGGATTTTATTAGGATGTTCTTATAATTGATAGTTCGGTGTGTATCTGTGACCCACCTTTTAGGCTTGGTACCCTCCCTGTTAATGGTCCTCACATCTTGTGGAGATTTGCAAGGAAAAGGTTACTTAATGTTCGGAATTGGGTGACAAATACATTTTGGTTTTTCACTTGAAGGCATGGATTAACTAGCTACGCATTTGTGTGTGTGTTTATGTGTTGATGCAATTGATAATGGATTTAAGTTAGTGCGCTATGATAATGTACAGAAGTTTTGCTTGCCTATCTCTTTGATTAACTTAATTAGTGGATTTTTGTTTGTCTAAATGTAATATCTGTTGCTCTTCCTTTGCAGAACTACCTTTGTACCTGATTTTGGGTATGCTATGTGGGATAGTAAGTGTAGCTTTCACTCGCTTGGTAAATTGGTTCAGCAAGGCATTTGAGTTTATAAAGGAAAAATTTGGGCTTCCAGCTGTTGTATGCCCTGCATTGGGGGGTCTAGGAGCTGGCATAATAGCTCTCAAGTATCCTGGCATACTTTACTGGGGTTTCACTAACGTTGATGAAATCCTACATACTGGGAAGAGTGCTTCAGCACCTGGAATTTGGCTACTAGCTCAACTAGCAGCTGCAAAGGTTGTGGCAACAGCTCTGTGCAAGGGATCTGGGCTTGTAGGTGGCCTATATGCACCGAGTTTAATGATTGGTGCTGCTGTGGGTGCTGTTTTTGGGGGTTTAGCTGCAGAAGTAATCAATAGAGCTATTCCCGGAAATGCTGCTATTGCCCAGCCACAGGCATATGCGCTGGTAATGCTTTTCCATTGTAGAAGGCTTATGTTAACATGTACAAATACACTTTGCTCATAATTTTTTATTGATTGTTCAAGATTAATTATGATTAATTGATGTTAATAGAACTTTTAAATCCCACTGCAGGTTGGGATGGCTGCAACATTAGCTTCAGTTTGTTCAGTACCCTTGACATCAGTTCTACTTCTGTTTGAGCTGACAAAAGATTATATGATCTTGCTTCCTCTCATGGTAATTCTTCCATGATATTGCTTGATAAGAATTCAGGTGCACTCTTTAATGTGTGTATGGAAGTGTTTAAAGGCTACCTGTAGTGATGAAGTCAGATTAAGGCAAGATGTAGCTAAGTTTAACTCCATGAGAACATATTATTATCTAATGTTTTTCTGTTGATTTGATTTAATAGGTTTACTATGTTTATTACTCTAATCATACATGGAGAGTGAAAATTTTCTGTTTAAAGCACTTTAAGGAATAACAAAATGCACAGATTCTTTAGATGGTGTGTTCAACTAAAATAAACTTGCATTCTTGGAAGGGTAAAGGGATTTTGCAATATAACTATATTGAGGTATGGTTGCTTGAGATGGATTTATTATTTCCAGTAGGTACTTAACTCTCAGGCCTGGCAGGAGGACCCTTTTGGCCAGTCAGTGTTAATGTTGCCCATTCAAGTCGGTCTGCTCAAGTGTTTATCTCCTGCTTCTCTCACATGGGAGGTTGAGGGTTGAAGTCCTCATCGGGGCAATAGTGGGCATGTGCGTGCTTACCTGCCAAAAAGGGGGGAAAAAAAAAACTGATGGGTTGAGTTGTCAGTAACGCAGAAGTTTCTAAAATCTATTTATTCATCATCATCATCATCATACTTGCCTTAATCATATATGAGTGAGAATTCATCAAGAAGATTTGACATAAATTTTACGCTCGGTTGTTTACCTGACACTAACCCACCTCTTTTTCACATTCAGCCTTGGGTACCGGCAATGGGTGAGTTCACATAAGATTTATCACTGTGAAAATGAGTTAGACTGATAAATGGTAAAGAAATGAGTTAAATACAGTGGATTTATGAATTTTTACCCAAAAAATGTACGCAGAACAGATCATCTACAAGCTTTTCTCCCCAGGCATTTATGTGCCAAATCCAATGGTTAAAAACATGTTTTCTTTCTCCCCAGGCATTTATGTGCCAAATCCAATGGTTAAAAACATGTTTTCACGTCTAAGATCTATATATTATAGGTTTAAACATAACACCTTTACATAATACTTGGGACATTAACCATTTTGCTTACTATTTTCTCACAGCTAAATCTCATACGACTTTCTGAATTGGGGAAACTTGACATGCACACATATAACTCAGAAATAATTTAATTACAGAAGTATTTTTTTTCTTTGGGTGGGGGAGGTATGGTGGGTATCCACACCCCATTTGGGGCTGAGATTGTAATTTTTTGTTTTTGTAATTTTAGTAAACTAAAATATGCACACAATGGGATTCTAGAAGCTCTAAATGTTTTGTATGTGTGTTTTTACACTTCTGTTATCACACAAATATTTGGATCCTTGTATAATTTATCATTACATACATGGTTATATTCAAAATCCACTGTTAGATGCTCTATTTTTTATTTTATTACATTTGAGGCTATAAATTGGAGTAAGTGCAATAATTTTGTAGCCTTTAATTATTTTTATATTTTATAATTATCTTCATTGAATTTTTTTGAATAAGTTAAAACTATGTATTGGTAATATTATTGTTCAACTATATTACTTGGTAATTGACCCAGCAACCTGGCCTCTGACCAGTTAAAATCTTGTGTAGGTATGCTTTCTATGCTTGATTATCTTATCTTGCATATTGTGTGAAACATTTTCTTATTGCCTACTGATATTGTTTGAGAGTCACAAAATTTAGTTCTTGATTTTAATAGTTGTCTACTCTGATCAACTCAACTTAGGAAAGCTTTCAACTATTTGGGGAAAGACATTGTCTATTCTCTTTGGGGCAATGTGTTTTAATAATTGTCCTGCTGTAAATTTTGCACACAGGGGGCTGTTGGATTAGCAATATGGGTGCCCTCTGTGACAAACCAGTCCAAGGAGAATGAGACATCTGATGTAAGGAGTTCTCCAAGTGGCTATTCTGTTGTTTGTCCAATTGAAGATAAAAATGAGGGTATTTGGAGACAATCTGGTGATGGAAATGATCTAGAACTCTCTGTTATAAGGAATTCTGTGAACAATGAAGCAATTGATGAAGATATATTTCTGGATGAATTAAAGGTTCAAAATTTTCTCTTTTCTTTTTCGGACTAATTGGTTTGCTTGGAGCATGTGTTTTTTTAAATCTATTATTCTTATTTTTTTCTCAACTTCCTTGGATATATTTCCCTGTTTTAATCAGGTTTCTCAGGTCATGTTGAAGAACTATTTGAAGGTTTCTCTGACCCTAACCTTGAAGGAGGCAGTAAAATGTATGCATGATGGCCAACAGAAGTGCGTGCTTGTGGTTGATGCTGAAGATTTTCTGGAAGGAATTTTAACATATGGTGACATTAAACGGTTTCTGTCCATGAAGTCTGGTGATGCTTCTGAGGGCGTTACTTCTCTTCCGGATGTATGTGATGTCAGTTGAAATGATGATAGGCTTCAATTGTGGTTAAAATTTTATGTAGATATAAATCTTTGTTAATTCAAAGTTCTGTTTCCCTGCCTTCTTTCATTGTTCTTGTTTCTACTCTTAAGAGATGATCTATACTTATTCGCGCACCATTTATTTTATTACCTTATACAGTGATAATTTTCAAACCTGAAATTATTACAGGTAAATACATGTCTTGTTTCTTCTATCTGCACTCGAGGAATAAACTATCGTGGACGAGAATGTGGACTTCTGACTTGTTATCCAGATACTGATTTGACAATTGCTAAGAAGTTAATGGAAGCGAAGGGAATAAAGCAATTGCCTGTGGTTAGGCGTGGTGGAGAGTTCCTAAAAGAACGAAAGCGCAGAATCGTTGCTATTCTTTATTATGATTCAATCTGGAACTCTCTCAGGTATTTAATTGCTTCAGTTTTATGGTTAAATGATTTTTTTTTTCTTTTCCATTTTCTATTCTTGATGCATATTTCCCTGTTTCAAACTGATTAAAGTATCTTTTGTCGTTCTTAGTGAGTCAGTTGGATATTTACTCTTCAGGAAAGAGGATGTTTCGTGTATGTCTTGCTTGCACCCTGCTAACATGTTATATGGATTGTTCTGTTTACCAGGAAAATAGAAGGATCTATGTGATTCCAGTACAGTTTAATTACTATTACACCACCTGATCTTGTGCTTTCTAGATTTTCTTTTTTGATACTTGAGCAAAAATTTAGAAATTGAACGACTACTGTCATTATTGCATCTTAGTTGGCACTAGAGCTGGCATACTCTAACCTGGACTCAGAAACCTGCTTGTAATTGGTTCTGTTGAAACGATTAGCTAACAATATATATATATATATATATATATATATATATATATATATATATTTTTAGAATTTCGTAATATATTGGCAGGTTGTTTTGTGTTGGACCCAATATATGTTTAGGATTTGAGGGTTTGTTTTGAACTTGGCTTGAATCCAACCAATTGACCACTCTATTTGGGCTTCAATCACGGATTTGGCTATAAATTAATCAGAAATGATGTTGCAGTTGGCTTACTTATGGCCTTAATGCTTATTGTGCAAGTCAATTCTTGAAACTCATTCAATTTTAATTCATAGAAAAATCAATAAGCAAGGTAGGTACCCTGCCTGTCTAGGTGGACATTTATTCTGCAAGTTAATGATATGATTTGTTTATGTAGATGTAAATATCTTGTAATTAACTTTGCCATACTGATTATTATCCATATATGTGCAGAGACGAGATCAATCACCAACAATCACTCTATCAGCAGAGAAATGGTGACAATCTTGAGGAGATTATTATTACAAATGGTCAATTAGTGGGGTCATAGAATGTCAAAAATGAGGTTTCATATACTCTTCTGCCATTACAGAACAAAAGTTTGAAGTAAAGACAGTGGTCATTCAATTTTGGGAATCCGAATGTGTATTCTTGGATCTTCTCCTGTTTTAATAGTTGAGATGGTCATAATGATGGATCTTGACATAAGAAATTCCTTATGTAATTTAGCACAGCATATCTGTATATGTAGATCACTCCATAGTTGGTAGACATTTGTTTGGGGAAAATGGAAATATGGATCATGAGTAAAACCTGAAGGTGTATATACTGTGGAAAATTTATTTGATGCTTCTTTAGGCGCTTCTTTGGGATACATTATTTACAAATATTCCACGAAGAACGCTTTTAATCGACTGACGATTAATGATTGATTGATTGATCTTTCCATAGTTGATAGGGATGGCAAGTTGTCTCGCTATGGGGAAGTTGGGCCAGGGTTGGAGTGAAGAAAAGTAAAACCGGAACAGGAAAGGGTCAAGGTATTCTGTCTCCACACCCTGCCCTTTATATATATATATATATGTACATAAAGTTCTTTATTTTTAAATCTATCATTAAAATGTGTTATATTTTATTAAAGTTTCAGGATTAGTCTTGGAAAAAAATGGAAGTGGGACAAGGTGTGTTTGATCTTATTATGAAAGAACACATCACTAGATACTAGGTGATGTGTTGGTTACTTGCTGTCACGTCTTGTGGTCGAAGGGTCTTGAAATTCCATTCTCCACAATATATATATATATATATATATATATATATATATAATATCATTTTGTGAGAAATGTAATTATTACTGACATAAGAGTTACATGAATTGTTATTTTTAAAGAAATTTTGTAAGCATTAGTCAATCGAGTGCTTGAGGTGGGAATTAAATTCTTCAGCTTTGGTGGTCCAAACAAAAGAGTAAAAAAAGGAAAAGCACTTGTCCATATAAAGTTATTTGTTTGACTTTTGGAAATTAAAATTTAAAAATTCAAACGCCCAACTACCCAGAGGATAACTTAATTATTAAGAAATCTAAGTGGGTAAATTATATAACTGCATTTATAACATTTTGCTTATTTAGGGAGAGGAAGAGGGGTAGTCAAGAAATTCTTGGAATTTATAGGGATGTTAATGGTATTTCAAAACCTATAAAGGAGGGAGGCTCAATGAATTTAGGGTAAAAAAATCTTTTCATTATTTTTTAAAATTATTTTATAATGTTTTGGATAAATAAAAGTGAGAAATAGACAAATTAAAAGTGGCCCACTTGGGATGGGCATTAAGTCTTTTTAAAGAGTTATGAAGCTGTCTAGCTTTCACCGTGAAAACTCCACCATACACATTCCATCACCGATGCCAAAATTATCACCAAAATATTAATTGCTACGTTACAAAATTGGATTAAATAATAAAAAAACACGTGGAGTACTGAGTGCCCATTTTGTTTAAGGTCTTGTACCAATATCTCCTTTTGTGACCAACAATATACAAGTCCCCACCCCCTACACTTTATATATTGCAATCAAATATGTTTTTTTTTTTTTGCAAGAGTTAATTAACAAGTGAGTTTTTCTTAGGCGCTGAATTGAGAGATAATCAAAGACATAATTAAGTTCATTGAAGGCGATACATTCATTCATACATGAATATGTCTCTAAATTAATTATTTACATAATAAAATAGCATATGTTTCCACCAATGACAATTTCATTTTCTGTGATTTGTGTCCTTTCATTTATGTGATTTGGAAGAACTGAAGAAGGAAAGAAAAAGATCATAAAGACAAAAGCCGATCGAGAGAATAAGAAAATATAACAGCTGGGCGGGGGTGCTTTCATGGGTTTCTGAGGCACGTGTTGGGTCCTTTGTGCAATATTTTGGTAGGACCCACGTGTGTGTGTGTGTGTATATATATATATACACTCACACATACAAAACTACATGACTAAGCTTCAAAAGATCTCTATACTTGATGATGGTGGAGGCAGCTCAACTGGTCACCTTTCATCACATACAATAATACAAACCTTGGCTTAGCACGAGGAAAAAGAAGAGAGAAGTAGAGAACCATCATTCACCTCTACAACTGCTGTTTATGCCTGCTTCTGCATGTGCATGTGTTTATTCTTTATGTTTCATTCTTCAATCATGATGTTTATTTATTTCTTAATTAATGTAAAAAATAATGCTAATCAAATAAAAAGACTAATTCGATTAAATAATCCAAAATGCAACAAATAATTCCCCCATGTAAATTGTAATGTCATCTTATTTTTTTATTTTATGCTCCTACGATAAGTCGAATCTTTTAACTCTTCATTTTAAAAGATGAAAGACTACTACGATACTACATTAGTGATTCATCTCAATTTTGTTTGTTTTTCGACATAGTATTTTATTCTAAATAAACATTTTCCTTAACATAATTATAAATGCTTTCTCCGAATAGTTGAAAAAAAGGCTTGGGTGATTGTTTATTTTTATAATTTATATGTTTTAACTTGGGAAAGAGCTTGCTTAAAAATTTAAGCACATAAAATAGTTCTTCTAAGCATCTATCATTGTTGATCACAACATGAAAACAAAGTTTCCTCAGGGTAAGTTATTAGTAGTCAGACTGCTTGTACACTAGTTTACAACAAGGTTTGGCATTGCCTACACAGAGGCCTCAGAAACGGCTTAAAATGTAACGCACTTTCACTACAATTGTATAAATACAAACTTTGTCAAAGAAAAGCCAACTCAAGAGCTCATCTCTGCTGAACTTATGCAGTGTTTCTGATTAAACTGTTGCGCTTGTTGCCATCAAACATCAAAGTTTTGATGTGAAATCCGGTATTGTACATGGCAAGCGAAAATAGGTACCTCAAAGCAGCTTGCTGTTCATGATAAGCTCGGAGAATAATACAATGCAGATCTCTGGTGACCTGTTGAGGAGAACGAAGCTGTTAAAGAAGTCGGTTGCAGGATGCTTGGACCTTCCAAAGTACAATTCCACTTGACAGGAATTGCATTTGCTCTCCTAGGAGAAGCCATTTGAAAGCTAGCACTATTGCATAACATTGGTGATCCACCATAGGGAGAACAATCGTGTGGCGAACAAGTACTGTAGATAGAATTTACATGCCTTGAACTATAATCAGCAGCCATTGGAATTGAATTGCCAGCTGAAGTCACCCAACTCCCCTGCACGCCTTCAGTACTGCAAGTTGTTGCATCTGTGGCTGAATCTGGTTCGCTTTCAGGGGTGTCATCAATGATGATGATATCCTTATTGAGGCTGATCATAGGGGTAGAATTTGCATTCCTGTTTTGGGGGTGGTTATAAGGAGTTGCAACAAAATTCTTCTTGGGTCGTTTTCGTTCATGATTTGGCAAATTGAAAACACCCTTGTAGTCGTGTGGCTCCAAGGACACAGCGTAACCACCTCCCACATTCTTATTTGGAAACACGGCCACTGAAGCATCAATGGGTGTTTGTGTTGTCTTACCATCAACATGGCTTCTGAAGCTTTTTGACAACCTGACATCAAAACCACAACCCATTGTGTTGTGTTGATTCTGGCCAAAGATGAGGGGATTTTGATGGACCATATGATCAAAGGAATGGAACTCCCTATTTTGAACATTGCCAGGAGTGGCTTTAGGAAGTGTCTGAAGCTGAGAATTTGGATGAGTATTCAGGATACCTAACTGGGCTTGCGTAAGTCGTGGGGACGAGTTCTCATCTTTGTTGACCACCATTAAATTTTTCCCCATCAGCCTGAGAACAGGATTAGAAGCAGACGGTCTAGCAGAATCACAATCACCATCACTTGGGAGACTAAGCACAGAATCGGCTGAGTTTTTTTTCTTAGGAATGGGACCTGCCGGTGAATTCATGATAGGGTTTACCACGTTTTCAGATTCTGAACTTGGGAAATTGCCAAGAGTAAGCATTTCAGGCCTCGAGTTCAAATAGCTGGGTCTTTTATTCAGATCACAACTCATCCGCTTTCCCATTGCAAGGGTCACTGGAGCCATATTTCGTTGAATTGGAAGCTGCGACTCTCGATGATTTAGAGCAACACCCTGAGATGCTCCCTCCTTCCGTGAGCAACAACATGGCTGATCATTTTTGAAACTGAGAGGTCCCTTACTAGGAAATATCGCATTGATTTTCAACTCGTCTAGATTGATACTTTCTGTTCTCATGCTGGCTGTCTTTTCATCATGGCTCGAGCCCGAGAAGCCTGATCTAATATCATCTAGAGTGACATGAGGTCCTACAGACTCTCTCTCCAAATACCTTGAATCAGATGTCACCAAAGTAGAGTTAGAAATGGTTGATGTTGCAGAAATTGGAGAATCTGATGAATCTCTGTCAAGCAGATCATGATTATCTTCAGTAATTTGAACCTGGCTGCTAGTCAATGATGAATTTCCTTGAAGATCTTCTGCACCTATATCTCCAGGACTTGGCAAAAATGATCCCGGGGGACCCGGAATAGGTATTGGATCATCATCCGAGAAGCAATTTCCTTTCCCAACTTTACAATCCAATTCCCTCCCCTTGTGAATGTTCTGCCCAGTCAAACCCTCACCAACTGCATTGGCACAAAAAACCTCTTGATCATCACCCGATCTTCGCTGAGGATTTATTGGTGTTTCAGAACCACATAAAGACCCCTTAAATACTTCAAAACATTGCGTTGAGTTGGACTGGGTATAGGAAGGACTAGACAGCTTGTCGAAGTCAGAATCTGAAGATCTGCTCAAACTCGAAAAACTCTCCCCAAAAGCTATCCTGGAGGATGATGGTTCCACAACAATGTCCTCCCAATGAGTTTGAATTCCTGTTCCAGCAGATTCTCTGACATCAAATTTATCAACTCTAACAGAAGAATTTATGTTGTTTCCTATATCATGACCACAACATTGAGATGCTGAATTTGAACTCTTCAAGACCATGGCCCCCTCTCTTTGTGAGATACTTGCTGCTCTCTTTTTCCTTAATTTCAAAACACCGCGTCTGCCAAGAGACAGAACCTTGTTATTGACGTCTTCTACTCCAGATTGACTTTTAGGATGATTCTGCGTAGAATCATGTTCACTCACTTCAGAAGTCCATGCCGCTACCTCTTTATCTGATTCATCTACCCAATGCGCCCTAGACTTTTTAAGGGCTGAACGCTTTCCCCTCAAATTACAGTTGGATTCAGGCACAGATGATCGCTTTAGTGACAAAATATCCTTCCTCAACGAGGAGTACCTCGTAAATTTTGATGAGAATGCATGATGACTCAGGGAAAGTTGATCACTTTCAACTACCAAGCCCTGCGTCAAATTATGCCCCAAATGCTGAATGACTTCCTTGGAATTGGTCTTCTTTGAGAAACCTGTTCGCTTGGAGCATACCCAATTTCTTATAGTTCCTGTATCACTGGGTTTAATCTTCTCTTGAGCTTTGAATTGTATCAACTGTTCCTCTTTATCACATTTTTGTTCCACGGCATACGTTTTTTCTTGGCCTCTACGAATCTGCAGTTTACCAACAATTTAAGAACCATTGCTGAACTCTCATGTTATTTACATGGCAAAAGAAAAAAAACAGAAGTATTTGAATTTTAATGCAATTGTAGTACACTGAATATTTAAAGCTCAAGAACTCTATGTATATTATAATCCAACATTTTTCTATCTTTGACCGGATACTGTGGGATCAAAAGGAGGTACCCAAACCATCCCCTCCCCTTCAAAGAAAATAAATTGATTAATAAATAAAGGTATCGAACATGAATCAGATGGAACCAATTTAAAGCTACTGCAGCATGTAAAACAAAATTCCTTCCAAGATGTAGCATGCCTTAAGATTCTTAAGCTTTTCATGTTTCAGTAGTCAAAACCAACGACATTTATTAATCCATAAGATATCTGGCAGACCACCTTGTGGAGATATTTCATCAAGCTCAAGAAATAGAAAATACTAGCTCAAGAAATAGAAAATACTAGTTCAAGAAAGAGCAATTATAATCACTATCGGAAAAATGGAAATCAGAAAACATGTATAAGATGCAAGAATGATGTACCTCAGAACGGCAATGGGCCTTAGAATAGCAAATTTTTTTCCTCTCAGAGGCAATTTTCAGGTATTTTTGTTGATTCTGCGCATGATGTTTTTTCTTGATGGTTAAGAGGAATTTGCTTCCTTTTCCTCCCTTCAAAACCTTAGGAAGTTTAGAATCAACTCCTGGTTTTGAGACTGATGATTCATTAAACTTGGATAAAATCCGAACTTTCTTGCCACTGGCATCAAAATAGACTGCAGCCTCATTACCAGTGTCCTCAAAACTAACAGGTGACACTCTTTGCCTTTTCTCTTCATGAGCACATAATTCAGTCCCTGGGGTACGCAAGTTTGAGTTAATAGCCCAGCATGTCCCATTTCTTTTATCAAGCTCTTCCAGTGTGCACCTTAAGGCTGTTGTGTATATATCCACCATCAATCTCGTCTTCTTTGGCTTTGTTCTATTTTTGTTCACCTTACAATTAGCCGTCCACTTAATAGTTGACTCCGCACAAAGGCACTGATCAATGTGAGCATTCAAGGTGGTGTTGGAAGAGGACGAGAAAGTCTTGCAAACGGGACACACTTTTGAGGTCATTGCTTGTGAAAATGTCGAACAATTCGATGCCATATCTTCGTTTGAGCAAGGATTGCTGATGCTACTACACAGTTTGACTGTCAATTTACACTTCTTAAGTGGAGGTTGGGTGATTCTAGAATGAGATTGACTGCCTGTCGTTGATGGTAATTCTTTATCTCTTTCAGGTCCAATTCGCTCTATGTCACAATCTGCAGCTAGCTTTTCTTTTAAACTGGCATTATCAGAACTGATTGTGTCACAATGACCAGTTGGCCTAAAAGGCTTCCCATTGAAATTGTTGTTTATGTTTGCCTCATCAAACATACTAGATTCAACTGTGCATCTCTTGACGGACCAATTCCTCGCTGAATCAATATGCTGAAAAGGTGGCAACAAATCTTTCACGCCATGTTTCAAACATTGTTGCAGATTTTTTTGAGAAAACGGCCAATTAATCTGGATATCCTTGCTCCGCACACTAAAAACATAATCTCTGCAGCCCAAACCATAATATCGATCTTCAGATAAATTCAATAAGTTATACCAAATTTTTAAAAGGTCGAACCATTAATTATAGCTCTAACTCAGCACAACTATATTTGGACAAAAGCCAAAGGAAATTAAATTGCTGTGAAGATTAGGAACATATGGACCATGGATCAATACAAAATCGCATTAATTATAGAGAAACAACAAATTAAAACTGATGGAGAATTTTGCAAGGAGATTGTGTGATCTAATAAACTCAAACGGAACCTTAGCTGGTGGAATAAAAACATCAACAAAGAGATGCATGAAATCATATAGAAAACATGATTATAAAGAGGAGACAAACACTGACTAAATTTAATAGGTTGCAAACAAACTGATAGCATTGATTAGACATTGAGAGCCATGAGGAAGCCACAACCTGCTGAGAGTAAGTTTACAAGCTCAAATCAAGTCAAACAAAATTAGAGACAAGATGGGTTTCCTAAATTTAATCTGAAAACTGAATCACAGCCATCAAAATGTAACCGTGGATCTGACCCAACAAGGCTACAGAGATGACTTGGAAGATAAACATGGGAAAGACCCAGTCCTAGAGTCATGACAAAAAAAAAAAACCAAGTAACAGCACATATAAGAGAGTAATTACCTTATGGAGAACTTGGGTAGTACTACTGGGTTGTTGTCATGATCAAGGCCAGACTTCAACAGATCTACCTTATCATCAGAAGCCCTTTCATCACTACTTTTCAGTGGTGAGATTTCACAAGGACATGGGGGATCTGGTGGAGGGTTTTCAATGGATAACATCTAGTGATAAGCTTCTCCCTCCTTGTACTGTCTTGCCAACAGTCACAAGAACTTCTATCTCCACAATTAGGCCTTATCTTAGCCTTCAGCATATATACACATATATGTATGTATATATATGACTATACACCTCTCATAAACTAGAAACCCCACCACAAAAGCATTACCATCACCAGCACCAACCAGTAAGATCAAACAAACCCACTTGAAAGATGGCCCTCATCTTCATCCATCATCCTGCAACATGTGAGTAGAAGATGCTCAACAGGAGATTAAGAGTTTCAACACAGGCACAGAAAAATAAAGCAGGTAATAAGTAGATTATGGAGCCGTCTAGAACGTTATTTTATGTACTTGCTTGGAAGGAGTAAATTTGAAGCGTCTATATTATATTTGTGCTGAATCATCCCACACTCTTTGATATCCTGATTGAACAAGGAAAGAACAAAATTGGCCAAGAACCAATCGGACAAGCAAAGATATGACTAAAGATATATCAAAGTCTATGAAACGTTATTTTATGTGGGTAGACCCAGAAAAGTAACTGAAATTGGGAAGCTTGTGGAGATGTAGAAAACAACCATGCACTTGCAAACATCAACACAATCGAATCTATAAGAGGAAAATCAACATGGTATCAAAAAATTTCCAAGATCAAGAACCTCACACTCCTACATGGTATAGAAGTTCAAAATTAAAGCCACCCCTAGAGATCGAACAGAAAGAAAAGGATTGACACAGTTAGATGAAAACAAAGAACGAAAATCGAAGCTTTGTCAGCTAAGTGAACAGTAGGACATGATCATACAAATCTAGTAACAAAACCCACAGACCAGATTTATTGATTTTGGTTAAAGAAAATACACAGACAACAGAGTTAAATCTCACTTGAAGCTTCGGTGTTCAAACTAAACGAGTATACAGTCCAGCAAAAAACATGTATGTACATACACATATATATGTATACATACACACAAAAAAATATAAGAAGAAAATGAAGGGAAGCGAAATCACACTGGGAATAGAGGAAAACCCAAGAACAAGAACCACCGATTTTAGGAAGAAAAATGACCCATCAAAAAACCCTTTTTTAGACCAAAGGAAAACAAAATCCAACAATCAAATAACTAGCAAAAGCAGAAAATAACACAAACCTTCGAATTAAGCTCTTATCGGGGATAGTTTAAACAGAAAATGGGAGAGAAAATGAGGTCAAGACTCGAGAGAAGATAGATATCGGATATATCATATAGCAGAATAGAAATTAGAAAAGAAGAGAGAGAGAGAGAGAGAGAGAGAGAGAGAGAGTTGAGAAAACAGCACCACCCACTCACACATCAAAAGGGGCATCAGGTTCTTCTCCCACCAAAAAGCAGGTTTGTACCATTAACAGCACGATTCACCTCCTTGTGAATATGCGTGAGTGAGAGAGAGAAAGAGAGCTAGAGAGAGAAAGAGAGCTAGATGTTCCTCTACAAAGCTGTCCTATCCCATACCTACCTTACAGTCCTCAACCTTTCTCCATTCTTTATTCTTAGATCTTTATCATGTATGTGCTAAATATCAGTTTTAGCCCCTACTTCCTAACTAATTACACACACAGCTCTCACTCCTGTGCAAAACCACACGACTTCATGTTTGGTGTTGGCAATCACAATCACCATTGAATTTGGAAATTTTCTTTTTATTCTCTCAAATGAAAAGAATACCAATAAATTTTAGGATAAATTATTCAAGTTTGATTGACTTTATTATGATCACTCTGTCATTAGTTGACCATTAAATAAATTTAAAGTCCATTAATAAAGTAAATTGAAATATCAAAAGAGGAGTGCTAGCGGTGCCCTTCCACAATCGCTATATTCATTGGTGAAAATCAATTAGAGTAATTAATGTATTTTTGTGTAATAAATGTCTTACTTTTTCATCCAACAAAATACCCTTCTAATTTTAAAATATTTACACTAATGCCATCAGCAAACATAAAACTATATTGTTCATAAAATGATTCTTCAATTTTAAAAGAAAAATATATTATTTAACTAAATTAGAAACCAAGATTCATAAAGTATTTTTATATACTAATTAATTACAAAATTTTAAAAAATATATAGAAAATGATTATAATAAGTATATGGATTAATATAAAAAATTATCATTTAATTTTTTTTGGTTACAATAGCTTTGTTTGTTTGTTGATGACATTAGTGTAAATATCTTAAAATTAGAAGGTCATTTTGTTGGATGGAAAAGTAAGACATTTATTACACAAAAATACATTAATTACTCTGATTGATTTTCACCAATGAATAAAGCGACTGTGGAAAGAGAAGGACAGTCGCTTAAGCGATTGCCCCTAGTACTCCTCATATCAAAAATACCCTATCTGATGCAAAATAACAAAATTAACCTTAATAATATCACTTAAACCATGATAAATATAACACATTTATAACTAATTATATATTTTTATATACATATTACATATATAAACATATATATAGATTACACTCCCTTTCACTCTCTCTCCACCACTTTCACCCGACCAAAATTACATTTTAGGTGAAGACAATTTGGTGATCTTCTTCAAGTTTTTTGATATGGTGAGATGCTAATTTGATTCTGAACTCAAAATTAGTTTCATCTAGTTATACTATTTTCAGATCAATGTGAGAAATTGAGTTGTGTTGAAATTAATGATTGCCAAGTGTTTTACATGCCACATATGATATGCTTTAATCCTTTACTTGAACTTGTTCCAGATTTGACAATGTCAAGTTAACTTTTGTATTACTTTGTTGTTGGGCTTTTGAGGAACGAACGGGCTTACGAGGAATCTCAGAAGTATAAAGAAGGAAAATCGTGCGAAGGGGATAATGTTTGATCAGGTGAGGGTGGTGATTGTAACAGGCCGCTCCACCTGATGATATGTTATTATCTGTTTTGCGCCTAAGCCCGCACATTTTTGTTCATGAATTTTACCTCAAAAGGCTTCATACCATTTGGAGAGAACATATTACATATAAGCACATCCTTTTCTCCACACCCAAACGATGTGGGATTGAGCACCCTGTAGCTTACTAGTGTGGTAGCTCGCTCAGTGTCTCTCGCACCCACCCACATGACATCCGCCCACAAGGGTCACCACAATCCACCCCCTAGGAGACTCGATGCCCTCGTCGACACATTTTTTGGCTAGGTCTGACTTTAATACCATTTGTAACAGTCCGCTCCACCTGATGGTATGATATTACCTGCTTTAGGCCTAAGCCCACATGTTTTTGTTCTTGAATTTTATCCTAAAAAGTCTCATATCATTTGGAGAGAACATACTACATATAAGCACATCCCCTTTTCCACACCCAGACAATGTGGGATTAAACACTATGTAACCTACCAGTGTGGTAGCTCGCCCAGTGTCTTTTGCACCCGCCCATATCACACCCACCCACAAGGGTTACCACAATATTGTGACGTCTCATATCGTTTGGCTATGGTTAAAGGAATGCACTTATATGTGGTGTGTTATCTCCAAATGATACGGGGCCTTTTAGTGTAAAACCCAAGAATAAAAACGTGCAGGCTTACATCCAAAGCAAACAATATCATACTATTAGATGAAGTGAGTTGTTACAAATGGTATCAGAGCCTAAGGTTGACTCCCAAGAGTGGGTGATTGTGATGTTCCATATCACCTGTGTATGGTGAATGAAATGTGCTTATATGTGGTGTGTTCTCTCCAAATGGTATGAGCCTTTTTGGGGTAAAATTCAAGAACAAAAACGTGCGGCTTAACCCCAAAGCGAACAATATCATACTATCAGGTGGAGCTGGCTATTACAGTGATTTTCTTAGGATTTTGAGAGAAGATATTTGATCAATGGGAAAGTTTGGGTGGAATTAAAGCTTGATCATAACCATGTTTTTGAAAATGATTTGAATTTGTTTTAAGGTTTCGATTGAAGATGAAGAGAGCTATTGTCAAAGGTTTTGTCTGTCTCAATCTCTCTTTATTATTGTGTTGATTGATGGTTGAAAACACCAAACGACCATGTTGGATTTGATTGAAACTTTTGATTTGTTACAGGTATACACACACACACACACACACACACACACACACATGTAATATACACTACATATAAAGGAAGAAGAAGAGAGAAGGCGCTGAAGAGAGAAAGATAAAGAGAAGGTGGGGAACAATGGTGATGGCGGAGAGAGGGAGTAGTGGAGAGAAGGTGGGGAGCAGCGACGGTGGTTGGTTGCTGAATATAGAGAAGTGGTGTGGGTGGGCAATCTTAGTAAGGGCGCCAAATTCATCTTCTTAAATTTTTGGTTACTTATGTCAGCATAATGGATACAGTTGTTGTAATAAAAATTAGAACAATTTGGTAATTTCACTATTGTTGTTAACTAATTTAACAGATCTTAACTCTGACAAGGGAGTTAGAGTTATTTTTCCAAAAGTTTAATCTGAGGGTAATAAAAGTAAACTTCAAGGGAGGTCAAGATAATTTACCCTAAGTTTTATTTATACTTTAATGACCATTATATTTTATAAGTTTAAATAAGACTATTAAGTATTACTTTTTCAAAAAAAAATTCACATAAGTTTTAGACCTTTGATTTTCTATTTAAATCCTTAAATTAGAACTAACCTTTTAATTGAGTGTAGGAGAGCACGACAGAAGGTCATAGCTTATTATGTTGTTCACTTGTAAAATTTTAGTCCTATAAATTGGTGTTAGTGTATTTGTAATTGAGCGAAGGAGAGCTGAAAGGGAGACTTAGCTTATTATCTTATTTTGGTATTCACTTATAAAATTTCAGTCTTACAAATTGGTATAATTGTGTTTGTAATTAAGAGTATTTAATTGTAATTGGTATCAGAGTTTATAGTGAACTATACCTCTGTAACCTTTAAAAGTATTTTTTTATTATCTAAGTTTATCTTTATTTTACTTATGTTTAATTCTTACTTTATTCTATTTCATTACTAGTTGATAAAAATTCCATATACTTGTTACTTGTTTCAAAGCCCATATCTCCTGTTGTTACCTAGATCTATAAACATTTAGGTATTTAGGGAATCAATTTTAGGGATCCGAAACAATCAAGGTAATAGGTGGTCTTAGGAACCATTAATATCAATCTAGTATGACAAAAGGTAAAAATGTGGAATTTATTGGCTCTTATATTGGTAGAGATAGTAAGAATTATAACTGATTAGGGGATTGTGATAACGTAGTCCTGACGAGTTGGGAGACGAGAATACAAGGTAATCTCATAAGAAAGACCCAAACAATTGTGAAAATGAAGAGGTAAGGATGATTTTAGAAGATAAGCTGACGAGTTTAAATCCCAGATAGATGATGTCATCTGATAGTTATTATCTCTTTGGGTTACGATGAGGAGAGTTTAATTACTACTACACAACAACTACCATAAATCCTCTATAAATAAAAAGAGCTGGTCAATGAATCAGGATGTATATAATTACTTTTCTATTACATAAATTTCAAGCATTTACGTGAGGGTAATCCCATAGGAAAGACCCAAACAATTGTGAAGATGAAGAGGTAAAGGTGACCTTAGAGGATAAGCTGATTAATTTAAATCCCAGATAGATAATATCATCCAAAAAATTAAATATAGAATTACTTTTCCGTTACATATATTTGAAGCATTGACTTGAGGGTAATCTCAAAAGATAGACCCAAACAGCGGTGAAGATGAACAAGTAAGGTTGATCTTAGAAGATAAGCTTATGAGTTTAAATTCCAAATAGATGGTGCCATCTGGTCGCTATTATCTCTCTCTGGATTACAATGATGATAGTTTATTTACTACACTATACAAGAACTATCATAAATCTTCTATAAATAAGAGGAGTCAGTCAATGAACCAGATATGCCAAAAAAATTAAATATAGAATTACTTTTCTGTTATATTTCAAGCACTAATTGGATCGTTAGAGAATACCTGCTCGCACCAAACTGGATCGGATCGTGCAAATTTTTGCATCAACAACAACCATGTTATTTATATAGATAAAAAGTACAAAAATAATTTAAGTATAATTAGTTCGAGTTTAAATTCTATCAGTGGTAGAATTAAACTTGGACCAAAAAATAACAAAAACATCAAATCGTCAATCAAAATTATGTCGGGAGAAAACTCGATTGTATCGAAGCTACTTTTGAAAAATCAATAATAAAGTCGATCATTTAAACATTTTAGTAGACCTAGATCTAAAATCTTAAACAAAAGACAAGATTGAAAGTCCTACTAAAAAAGATTGAAAACATTCAAATCAAAAACATTTCAAAAATTTTATTTGAAAGGGCAAATAAAATTGACTGAAAAGTCAAAATCATTGACTGCATTCAGTACAACTAAAGGACATTATCAATGGACATTAATGCCCTTTGGTCTAAATATAGCCCCTTACGTTTATCAGAGATGGATGGACAGGATCTTTAAAGATCTTAAATATTTTTATTTAGTTTATATTGATCAATGACATAGTTTTGTTTTCAAAAACCTTTGAAGAACACAAGAAGCATCTTAAAATCATCATCATCCTTGCCTTAATCCCATATGAATAGGTTCGGCCACATAAATCCTCTCTCCAATCTTTTCTACTACATACCATTTTTCCTACAATGTTTAACTTTTGTAAGTCATTTTTAATAAACTTATCTCATATTATTTTTGGTCGCTCTCTCCGTCTCTTACACTCTATTACAACTAGCCTACCTCGTTTCACTGGACAAGAAACATCTTAAAATATTATGTAAAAATTTCAAAAATATGGAATAATTCTTTCACCTAAGAAAATAGAAGTGAAAAAAAGAATCAATAGAATTTTTAAGAATAGTTTTAAACCAATCTGGAATCAAACTTCAATAACATATAATCTCGAAAGTTAAAAAATTTCGAGAAGAAATTCAAGATAAGAAATAATTACAAAGTTTATTAGGAATTTTAAATTATGGTAGAAACTTTATTAAAGGATTATCTGAGAAGGAGCAATAAATTAAAAAAGGATCATACATTTGAATGGACAAAAAAGGACAAAAACTTGATTAGAGAAATTAAAGAAGACATAAATCACATTCGAGAGGTTTATTTTCCTAAGTAAAGAGATAAATTAATATTGGAAATAGATACATCAGATTCATGTTGGGGATGTGTTTTAAAAACTATGCCATAAAATTTTTGAAAGAAAAAGACCCCCCAATTGTTTAAAAGGGATAAGAGCTAGAAAAAGTTCTATTCCAAAAAGAATTAAAAAGGAAGAATTACTTTGTGGTTATAATTCTTGTAAATTTAAACCAAATGAACAAAAATAGATTATTTTTGAAAAAAAATATTATTAGCCATAAAGCGGGCCATTAAAAGATTTCATATCTGTTTAGTCCCTGAAAATTTTAGTTTAAGAAGAGACAATCAAGTTGTAAAATATTTTCTTACTAATAAATGAAATAGTTTAGAAGGAAGAAGGTTAAAATAGCATAAATAAATTGCTATATATACATTTGAGGTAGAATATCCAAAAAGGAACTAACAATTTTGCAGATTATCTTAGTAGGAGTTATACGGAAGACTGTTGATCTAAACAAGCTAATAGATTTACTTTCTTTTCGAAAAAAAAATAAAAAAAATAAATCAAGCAAGCATGAGCAAAGGAAAGTTACCCCAAACTTCTGAATGGTAACAATAATAATTTAGCATATGGTTTTCCAAAGATCACATTGCTTATAAACTATAAGCAATGGCAAATCGAGGATATCGAATGGGAAATTGTTAATCAAGTGATTTTCAAAGTCTTACAGGAGACCAATATTGGATTAGGTTTCCAGAGATGATAATACTTATAATTTTTAGAAAAAGAAGAATTTGAGCAAATGTTCTTCATAAATATCCTTAACAACGGGATAAATCAATCGGTCCAAAAACATATTTTTGTTGATAATCTCATTTACTTGTTGGATACAACATGACTAATTAATGAATGGCGGAGTACCACCTTTTATGATCACAGATGAAAGACGTTTATTTGTAACCCAATTACCAATCCTTTATGAAGATTGCCAGCCCACTTCAACGCGAAGAAGCTATATATGACCTTATATTATATATATGGCAACATCTCATGAAACAAGCTAATCTTGATCTCCTTAACAATCTTCTTTTACAAGCAAATGAAGTAGAAGAATTTTGAAATCAACAATTTAGCTAGATTCCACTCAACTCGATAAATGCAATGGAAGATTAAAGCTGAAACATAGCGGACTCAAACGGGTGTTAAGAAAAACTGACAAGATTTTTGATCGATTGCTCCCCCACCAGCACACGACGAATTTGTAAAAAAACTTTATCTTTTCCGTTTGCAGAAAATAAGATGGAATCCAAATTCTTGTACTGAGAATGAACCTAATAAGGGTATTGAAAAACTCTTTTATTCTACACGATACATGTTTTGCCATCTTTATCTCTTCTTGTGTATATAAGACAACAAATTGGTATGAATGTGTTTGTTCACTTTTAAAATTTCTGTCCCACAAAATTGGTATCAATTATAATTTTTTCTCAAAAATTGACATGTTTTTTAAAACTATTTTTTTAACTATTCATACTTGATTAATATTTTCCTAGCAATTGAATTTTCGTTTTGTCAATTTATAAATTAATCTTTTTTTTAAAAAAATAAAATTAATTGATCAATCAGACACATGTTTCCTGTCCTACATATCATTGTTTCTAACTTGATCGATAAGATAATAAGTATTAGGTACACTTTCAGGAAAGGAGAAAAAAATTGAGTGCATTTATTAAACTAAACGTACATGTACGCATATAAGTAAGTATGCGCGCGCGCACACACATTTAGGACATAAATGAATTTATCTATTTTATGTTTGTATAAAAACATTAATACAAAGATATACATATACAAACATTAAATATGTATATATATAAACATACACCAATACACACAACCATATATATTAATTTAGACATATATAAAAATACACAAACATATACATATATATACGCATATACATACATGTATCATTGTCATCGTCAACCTTACCTTAATCTCGTATGAATAAAGTCGACTACATGAATTCTCTCTTTGATCTTGTCCAATCTTGTCGTAATTATCTTTATTTCAATCTCATATGAATGAAATGTTACGTACATGTCAAATTCTTATTGAGTTAGACTTTAATTTATATTTATTTGAGAATGTTTTGGTAAACTTTTGTTAGATTTTAATACAAAGTAATTGTATTCCTTCTCTTATAAGAATTTTTATTACTTTTTCACCAAAATAGGGTTAGCAATACTCTATACATATACAGGGAGTTGAGTTGGAAGAATAAAGAAGAAAAGAGATTAAATGAATGAATTAAATGAATGGATTTTTTTTTTTACGATTGCAGTATATCTCTTCTTTCTTGATAGGAAAATAAAAAAAATTATTACCACATTAAATATTGTATTATTATGTGTGCTTGGTTATGATTTGTTTTTGTCATGTCAAACAATGGTTATTATTTTCCGACTTTAATCTATTTTTTATTTTTTATTACAATTTATATTTAATTTTCTTGAATTAGTTCTTGTTATATATTCCGCTTTAGGTTTGGTCGGTTGCTTTGTTCCTTACCAAACTAATCTCACTTTTCTTATTAGTGCATCAGTACGTTTACAGTTTACACTGTGTGTTCATGCGTCTATGTTATTGAATATGTTTTAAGAAAAATAAGCATTGTTCATTATTCTATTCAATAAAATGGCTTTACTTTAAATAATTTTGAATTGAATGTTTTATTAATTAAAATGATAAGACGTTAACTCCAGTTTTCTACTCTTGTGATCCACCTTTTAATGAAATGTCACAGTTGTCTTCAAATCAATCAATCTCTCTCTCTTATCACTAAAATACAATCATTGGTTATTTGAAAGCATATATATAGCATGAGATAACAAAAAAAAATATATATATATATATATATATATGTGTGTGCGCATACATATATATATATATATATATAAAGAAAAAATGATAAAAGTAAGTTGTCAAACATTAATTAAAATAATACCTTGTATTAATTATTATGTAAAAGTTTTTATAAAACACTGCTTACCAGAATTGTTAAAAAATCAATTGGGAGCCTATCGTAGCATTACCTCCAAAAAATATGCTGAACCTAAACAGAGAAATATTGACCTTTGTGGTGAGTAATACTTCTTAATCTTTTCATATGACTGAGTGACTTTCTCTTGTGTGGGAGCTTCTTGTTTATGTGAGTAGAAATTGATGTTATCGTAACGTTATCATCAATCACGTTACATAATTTCATTTGAAAACATGTTAGAACTATGTCAATATTAATCTTTACTCCGACAATCACACTCGAAAACTTGTGAATTTCAATAGTTGTATTTCAACTCAGGCACATTTATTAAAAATTTAAACAAGCGTGCAATGGTGTGAAAATGAAGTAATTAGCCAAAATAAATAATAAAAAATTACATCACGTAATACAATTTCCCAAAGCGAGCAAGTTTTAAGTTGAAATGGGCTCGACGCAATCATAATGGACTAAGTTATTGTAATTAATATGGTAATAATTACACTCATCTGGCCTTTCGGTTGAACAACAAAATTAATCAAAGTTGAAGTCCATGTCCAGGCCTATCAGGAATGGGCCTCTAATCCTGTAGAGATGATGATGTGTCAACAGGTCACAGTTAAGTTTAGCCTTATTCCATGGACTCAACCGCAGAGAACCCAAACTCTCTCTAATCGAAACCCTTAAACCGACAACGCACGATTCACATGGAGACTTTGAAAGTTTGAATGGTTGTTGAGGTCAAATCAGTCAAAGACACCACAATGCAGTCTCCAACCACCGCCGCCGCCGCCTCCGCCTCCACCACCTACACCACCATCCCTATCTCCGGCGCAGACGTTATTTCCCGATCTGTCCAAAACCTCTCCAACTTCATCTCTCGCCACCGCCCATGGCCGGAATTCATCGCCTCCGGTGTATTCAACCGTCCGGACTCCATTTCCGGCGCCGGAATCCGGCTCCGACAAAACTCGAAGTACTTCGGTGTGAACTACGGGATCTTGATCTCCACCTGCGCTGCCGTGTCCCTCATCGGAACTCCGATCGCACTGATCGTCTTCGCTTTTGTCTTCGCCCTGTGGTTGATTCTCTACTTCTTCCGAGAAGATCCGATGGTCGTGTTGGGCCATCACGTGAGCGATCGGGTCGTGATGGTGGGCCTGGTTCTGTGCTCATTGGTGACCGTTTGGTTCACCGGAATTTTGAACGTTTTGTTGGTCGGAATTGGGTCTGGGTTTTTGATCTCGGCCCTTCACGGGGTTTTCAGAAACCCAGAGGGACTGTTTCTTGACGAGGACGACGCCGTTTCCAACGGTTTGATCGGGTCACGCCCGGGTACGGATTCTCATAGAGTGGATTTCTCCAAGTATTGATTCAGAGACTGGTCACCCAATGCAATTCTTGTTAACTTCTTTTTAAGTATTTGTTAATGACAATGATATTGAAAATTGTAGTTACTTTGTTGTAGGACTAACTAACAAGGAAATGAAAAAGAAAAACTGATGGTGTTGAAGCTTGCTTTTGAGAATGAAAAGAGGGTGAGTGAAGTATTGTTACTGGGAATTAATTTGTGGCTTATAAATTCAATGGTGTTTGCATTGTAATTTCATGTGATGCATGGGAAGGGTTTATGCTTGTAATGTGAGTTTCTGAGATTGTTTGTCTTTGTTCTGTTTCATTGTGAATCCTTGTTTCAATATAAAAGTGTCTCCTAATTTTAAAGAACTGTCCTTGTTGTGTTTCATTTTTAGCTCTTGTTTTAATGTAGAAGTAGATGTTGATCGATTGACCCAATGATAATTAGC
Source organism: Cornus controversa (assembly GCA_026545225.1). Taxonomy (NCBI): domain Eukaryota; kingdom Viridiplantae; phylum Streptophyta; class Magnoliopsida; order Cornales; family Cornaceae; genus Cornus; species Cornus controversa. Next base: position 66,588,182 of record CM048847.1, read on the forward strand.
CTAAATTGCATAGAGTTTTCAGATCTAATTGGAGAATTAGCCTAAATAGCATAACTGAATCCTGAAATGGAGACTTCATAGTATGATAGTTTTGTATTGTGTTTACACCACAAGATTAGCACTGGTTAAGCTCAATCAAAAACTAGACTTTCTAACAGAAACCCAGTGCTATTTTTATTTAGCAGAAACTAGTGTGAATATTAATCTTGGCATGTGGAAATTGATGATTCCTTTTCTTAGTAATTTGAATACCATGTTGTTTTAGTTGAAATTTGAAACTAGTGTTTTGTAAAACAGAAGAGTAGGAGCAATTTGATATTCTTATATCTAACTAGTGAATGACATGGTTACAATGTAAAGAAAAGGCGAGCTACCAAAGTATAGGACTTTTGTTTTGAAAGAGAACTTCATATCTTACTTCTCAACCTGACTATCTTTGCCAATGTTTCTTGAGCAGACAGTGTTTGAGCATGGTTATGTCCCAGCATTACTGTCCTGATACTAATAGAAGTTCGGCAGAGCTGTTCACCACTATCAAAATGCCCACCTCTAAGCAGCAACTTTGCTCTGGTCTCCAGCAATGTAGCTTTCAACAATGTTACTTCTTGCCATACATACTCATCCACCATCTGAGTTGATTGTAACTTTTTTTTCCAGCAAAGTGACCCATGACACCAATCCTGTATCTGAGACACAAACGATTTTTCTACTTCTTCGAGTACATTTGTGCAGACCTTCAGGAGCTCTAAGGCTGAGTTGCATCTTGAGAATGTCGTGAAGGCTCTAATTGCTAGAGGAAGAGCGGTTTTCTTGATGAAGAGAACCATATCAGTTGCTTTCAGTTGGACTAGTGGTGGCTCAGATTTGAAACCGAATACAAGGAATGCAGAAGCCCAGAGGTGGTCTGAATTTACCAATGGATTTCCAGTTTTCCTTACACCTTGAACCATTGCCTTGGCAGCTTGTAGACCATCTTTCCTTTTTGCAAACACCTGAGTTATGGGGTGGAACTGGATCCAACATCCGGGCTGCCTATTAGTTCTTCGTGCCAGACCTAGTTTAACTAAGAGGAGGGCTGAATCCTCTTCGCTCTTCCATGTTTGGGTGCCTGAACAGAAACCAGAGCAACAGCAGAATGCCAGACTCAAGCACTTGGTCCACTTCCTGAATTGATTTCTGGTGGGAGGTATATTCTTTGCTGCAGCAACTAGTAAATTTGCTGAAATGGGTGCTGGGGCGAACCAAGCCCCAACAAGAAGCATGCTTGAGGCAATGATGTTCTTTCTCCCATCAGTTTGCTGCAAGACGGCACTGCAAAAAGTGAGAACTTTCATTAGGAAAGGGTTGCTTCTGCAGAATTGATTATCAGTGACGCTCAGGCTACAGCAAGTAGAAGCTTCTTCAAATGGGAACTGGTTCATGGCTTCGAAAAGAGCAGACGGTGTGATTGCAAGTTCAGAAAGTAGAGAACCAATCACCCACAAGCCATAACTTGACCTGCCCAATTTCTCCTCAAATTTCCTGAGAAATTCTACCTCCTCAGCTGGGTAATCTTTCTTCCGTTTTCCTCTGATCAAAATCATTGCATCAGACAAGGGCAATGACTGAAGCTGCATCGGATCAAAGTTCATAACTCTGGAGAGCCTGGTTGTAACTATTACATGGGTTTCTCCTGTGTTCCTCGGTATTAGGTCATGTAGATCTTTCCCTTCCCACCATTCCTTTTCAGTCTCTAGATTATCGATAATCAGTAAATAAGGCATGTCTCGAGACAACTCCCTCTTGACTCTCTTGAATGATTCCGCTTCCTGCTCATCAAAGCTTCGGAACCTTCCTCTTTCTTTCTCTGCATCTGCTGTTACATCCAACCCTAAATTGAGTGATAGGTTCAATATATTTTGCCTGAGGTACCGAGCTTCACCACCTACCCACAAAACCATCTTGTATCTCTGGGAATGCCTGTACGCAAATTCCAATGCAAGTTCAGTCTTTCCAACACCCGGAGCTCCATTTATACATACAACACTGCTGCCAAAGCTCTTGTGTTTCCCGCTTTTTGACTTCTTGTATTTAGGCCTCTTTGATGAGCTTCTTACAATAACTGGTTCAACCCATGCCTCCAACTTTGGTTCTTTGCACTTCCCGAGCTCCAAATTTATATATCTCCCTCTACCTGTATCAACTTCGGTTTCCTCATCCGCAAGGCCTTCAGATTGACCTGGTGGTCCTCCCCTAATAGTCCGCATACAACATTCTTGCTCAAGATAATCCCCACACCCGAAGAATGCAGTTTCAATCTCAATCATCTCTTTGTCTCTCCCCACAAAAAATCTGTTTCTTGGAAATGGTAAATCCTCAAATCCTTCTGGTCCAATCCCAGTAAAACTCTTCCTTCCAAGCTTTGCCCTCAAAATTCCAGCAGCTCTTGATACACAGGTTCTCCAATTACCCTTGTTTGTTTCCAGCTTGAATTCATGAGACCTCATCAGTCCATCGATAGCTTCTTTGCATTCTTTATCATCTGAATTGCGGTTGATTATATCCACTATCTCACTTGGGTTCATGTCAAAGAACAGTGGTATTAAATTCTTCTTCTGAGCAAAGAACCTGATCTCCTCCAAGCTGAGATGGTTCAGAAGGCTACAACTTGTGACAACCACAACACCGAATGTCACTGAGCAAATAATACGGTCAGCGATCTCGTGGCTCTGATTGTCCGAGTACTTTGCCCTATCCGCAATAAAGCAAGCAATTCCTTGGAGCTCGAGCTCTGCTTTAAGCCATTTACAAAAACGTACCAAATTGGGGTTCTGACCATGAAATCCTATGTACACATCGTAGCTGCTGAGTTTGGCACTGGATGCAGGCGAGACAGAGCCTTTTGCAAATGAAATTCGAGGGACTGGAAAGGAAAATGAGATACGAGGAGCGGTATCAGGACCAGAAACTGGCACGCAGGTCACAATTTTGAGCTTTGGGTTGTTGTTTGGATCATCAGAGAAATCATATTGCTCTGGCGGGGGAGTGTAGGAGGTACTTGGGATGTCATCGGATTGGGAACCACAGTATGACACTGGAGGCGAAGAGTGGGTGAGCGGAGTTGGTGTGGGGTTTTCGTTAGGACTTGGGACTATGGTGCACCTTGGAGATATGTAAGGTGATTGAAGGGCAGAAACAAATGCGGATGATGGAGGAGAGATGAGAGAGGGAGAGTTACAAGGAGAAGATACAATTGAATTGGTTTTCAAATTATGCAAATGCGAATCTGAAGTTGCAGAAACAATGGTAGTAAGGATCTCCTTACCCGGTTTGTGGCTGGAACTTGCTATCTTGATAGTAAGGGACTTGGTATCAATCACTGGGATTTCCTGAGGAAGCCCTCCAGGTATTGGTGGTTCTTTGTCCATATTCAAGCTGTGAATGAATAGAGACCCCCAAAGTTTTGGTTTTGGTTGTTATAAAAGCTCAGTACTTTAAAGGGAGGGCAAAAGAAGAGATTTATATGTTACCAGGTTAAATATCTAGAACTCATCTTATGGTTTCATAACTTTCATTACTGGAAGTTCATGAAGCCCCTATGTCTCGTTCATTTTAGAGGTTTTCACAAGCTCCATATTGGGCAGAGTGGTTCAGAAAAACAGAACTCTCTGTTAGATTCATTGCTCTAATTTATGTTGACAGATACAATTTAATGTGTGGCTATGAATGAAGACTTTTCAGAGGATGAATGCAGCAGTGAGACTTTTGATCAGAAAGAAATATTACATGTGATTTTGAGATATCATCTTCTTCCACTGTGGGCCTCCCTGAGTCAGAAACCAGACCCTTCTTTCTTACCAGTCAAGAGTGGATCAAAAGGGTGCAGAAGCAGCATCAATCAGAACTTGATTACAGAACTACACGAAAGAAGAAGGATATTGTTTCAATGATCTAGCATTATTAGAAGAGAAGCTAAAGTGCCATAGATTAATAGAAGAAGCTCTTCAAAAAACAGTAAAACAGTGGTTATTCATTCACTTTACCTGGAGTGATGTTTCACTTGGAGCAAAGAAAAGAGAGACCCTCCTTTGCTGCAAAATCAGAGAACCCCTCTCTGCCTCTCTCTCTCATGAATGAAACAAGCTGTACAAATGAAGGAACCCTCTCTCTCTCTTTCTCTATATCTATCTCTAACAAGCTGTACAAATGAAGGAATCTATTGTATAGGTTGGATCTATAGGATTTTGAACATAAAAAATATGATACAAGTGCTTTAAAAGAAGTTGCAGAGGGGGCAAATGGTGTTATATTCTATGCTTTTAATTTAATCTTTTTAATCTTTGGCTAAGGCCATTTCTTTTTGTTTTGTGTGTTGTAGTGTTTAATCTTTCAATTCTAAATTAGTAAATCTAACATGGGTTCCCCCTCTCCTCACATAAGCCAAAGATTGGTCAGAAAGAGCTCAGAGAAAAGGACATTGGGAGAGGAACCATTAACTCAGACCTTGTTGGTTGTGGCCAGTAATTTGTAGAGCTTCAAATGGCTTTATGTATTATATATTTTGCCAGGCAGGGTTCTCTCTGTTTTGTGTACTCTTCTGACACAGTTGTGTGACTATTTGCACTGGAAATTGCACCACAGACCAGTACAGAGGACCCGAGCAATTAATTATTGATATTTTTAAAAAGAAATAGAAGAAGAGTGGCTTAACCACGTCACCCACAAGTGATCACAAATTAAATCGAATTCACGATCTCACTAGCAAACATGTCAATTTGCAAAAAATGGCTCGTAAGATATTATGGTTTAGATCTCTTTGTACATTGGACAATTCTGTGCATGAAGATGATGGAGATTATCTCACCGGATGTGGGAGTCACCCGTAAAGGGATGATCAAAAATTGAATCTTATTTATCTTTTTACCATCAAATATGTCAATTTGTAAGAAATCGCTTTCAAATTGTGTGTTTACTGTTCAGATCTCTCATGTACACCGAACTCATAAATAAAAGAAAATAGAGATCACTTCATGGAAGATGAGCTTTATTTTGTCTTTGGAGTTCACATCTCCTATGTTGTGAGTGTGCATATTATTAGTGCTGAGCTGGAATTCTGAAGCTGACTCAGCAGAAGCCTAGGGTTGGTCATGTTTCTTTGTGCACAAAAGTGCTACTCTTAAGTTATGCGGTCCCCTAAATCTTGATTGGAGAAAGCTGAGTCAACATGCAAGTCATTGTCAAATGTCAAGTCTTCGTGTGTTTTATACTACCACTAGGTTGCTAGTAGAATTACTAGTGTTTAGATTAGTATGGTTGGGACTTCGGGACCTACCATTACTTGTATATACCTCTTTATTGAGTGTCTAGCTTAGAATAATGATACATTGAATCACTCATAAAATTTAAAATTCTTTGAAAATTTTGGGACATTTGTTTAGCTGATTTGAACGTGCTTAATTATACATCTTTGTGTGTCTAACTGTCTATGGCTCTATACACGTGTATATATTATTTTGACACCGCCACAATTAACCGTGAACCCATTAAATCGGTTTGGTTTTTGTAAAAAGAGATTTATAATAGATCTGGTGTAAATATATTAGGTAAATTTAGACTTTATGTATTATATACGTACGATGAAATTCGCTTTACGTATTGTATATGTACAGTTCAAATTTATCGAATATATTTACACTGAATGTATTATAAACGTATTTCTATGAATAGAGCTGGTTATGTAAGCGATTTTTTTTTTGGATTGAATTAAGGGATATCATGTTCCATATTACTTTTGCTATTCTATTATATATATGATTGTGCTAAGATCGAAAAGCTATGGTGACTCCTACAATGTCTATCCCGAACCTTTTTTCACTACTTTCCTTTAATTTTTTGTTTTCCCTTTTCACCACTTGTTTAGTTTTTCTTTCTACAAGTGTATTAATAATATATTCCCCCTATCAATCTGAGGAGAACCTGGCCACATGTGCCTCTTGGAGTTGCAGCTAATTTCAACTGGCTTTGTAATTTATTATTCCGAAATGATAATTGGTCCAAATTCAGAGCAAGCATCACTACTCTTAATCATTTATTAAATGCTTTTACACCAAACTAAGAAGCCGATTTTGAGAACCGAAGAGATAGCACTCCTTTAATGCATTAAAGTGGAACATATGTGGATAATCTTAATTATTAACATTGCAACAAAAATTAAGAATAATAATTGAAAAAATTAAATTTTAGTGACCAAGATTAAATATTATTTGTTTTTTAGTAATTTTAAACTTAATAAAAGTTGGATAGTGACCAAATTTAAAATTTAATTGTTAATGAGGAACCATTTAATCTTAATATCCAAAATACCCTTCATTCTTTCCACATATCTCCATCATTTCTTCGATCTACCCCAACTCCCAAATAACATAAACTTCAAAGAATTCAATGACTTCATGTAGAACATATATATACATTCTAAAGAAGATATAATAATATATATATATTTATTTATATATATTAATATCTCATTAACAAAAAAAAACTAATTTGGGTGCACTTAATTACAAACCTTACATTTATTATTAATAACCCAATGAGTTATACATATTTTTTTCCGTTTCGAACTCCAAGGATAGATTGAAAACTGTACTATTCATTTTTTTAAATTGGTGAAAAAACAAAAAAAAACTAAACATACTTGGAACAAATTGAAAAAAATACATACATTAATTGTAAAACCAATATATATGTCTAAATATATATATATATAGAGAGAGAGAGAGAAGCTCCTCTTCAAAGTCACAGAAGTTCTCTCTCTCTCTCTCTCTCTCTCTCTCTCTATATATATATATATATATATATATATATACTTTCTTTCCTAAAATTCTTTTATGTCTTTTGATATTTGGTGGTGCGATTGGAGAAGACGAAAAAGGGATAAAAGAGATGTATTTTAGACAATAAATTTAAATGGTCACTCATTGGCAATTATTTTTAAGCTTGGTCCCTATTTATCTTTTATTGAGTTTAAGGTGACTGTAAAGCAAATTTTTTTAATTTTAGTTACCAAAATCTAATTTTTCCATAATAATTTATGTTTCGAATTCGAAGGTGAGCTCACCAATTCACTCACATAATACACTTTCAGACACGTTTGAATTCGGATTCTCTGATTACTCAAAATTTAATAACCTCCTAATTTGAACATGTCACTTATAAATGAAGCTCACAAACATATGTTTTTTTCAATTATGCTTTTTCAATTGCAACGGTATTACATGCGCGGCACATATATCACTTCATATCATGAACGATGTGAGAAAACTAGAATCTTTATACTAAATATAAGTTAGTTATGTGTGATAGTAAAGTTTGAAAAAATGAATTTAAATTAAATAACAATGTAAAAAATGGTGCAGTTTTACAATTCATGATACAAATCATGAAATAATTTCATGATCTGTATCATTGGTCTTTCTGAGCTAGTTTATTTTCCTTGCATGTGATCCTGATTGGTGGCTATCCAACAATAATTGCCAAATACGTACGTACTTGGCAAAAATTTCAGATGTAGAAGACAAATATGATAGGGTCATTGCTTGGACACTAGTAAAATACTAGTTTATACCAATAATGTTTTGAGAGAGAGACCACATTGGGTTATGCCCCAAGTGGTGCCAAGTTAAAGTTTCTGTGTAAAAATATAGGGTAAAGTTGACTAAAGTAAGTTCCTAAAGAATTGTAAATTGATGTGTGAAGTTTCATAGGGCTCTAAATTGGCAAATACTTATCGGTCCACACACCCCCACCAAAAAGCGAAGCTAATGCATTGACAGTCAATCCAATTTTGGTGACAATTCAACCATAAAACAGAAAAGTTTCGACCCACCACCCTCACTTTGATGCATGACATTTTCATGTACAGTATATTTCTCATTATTTTCTTTTCGCTTGTTTCAGTAGACATCACACACATACATTCTTTATTAAAAATTTTGAACACTTAACCTTCTATTTATAAATAAATAAAAAAAATGAAGAAATAAAGTAAAGGAAATACCACTTGAATTAGGCGGTACATAATCTATTTCACATTTCAAATAAGTGGTAGGAGAACTACATAATTGGCTTTTCTTGATAGCATTATTGCAAACGATTATGGTTGGTGTAACAAATAGTCACATACCAAGTATATTTATGAAACATGACAGAAAATGAAACGAACACCACACATAAGAACATAAGAATTTAATGTGGTTCGGCGACGTGCCTGCATTCACGGCGAAAATTCGGCAAAAGTTTTCAGGATGCGAAAATCAAGAGATTACAAGTTTCAACCCCAAACCTTAACTCTCTTTCTCACTCTCTTTTTGTGATTTTCAGTATTTTCTCTCTTAATTCCACTCCAAACCCTAGATGTCTTTACATACTGGGTTACAAAAGAGTCCTAAACAATATCCAAACCCCGTAAGCGAAAAATGGGTCATAATTTTTTTTTGCCTTTTCCAGATGAAAATCGGGTCACAACGTAATCTAAACTGAAACAAAATTCATGCCATAACATAACAATTGGAGATATTGAAATCTTATAAAAATAAATAAATAGTATAACAACAACCAAAAAAAGAGAGAAACCACATGAAGAAACAAGAATAGAAGACACAAAAGTATATAGGGTAACTCTGACCTCCCTAAGGTTTGTTCAAATTACTCATGGCTGAAATTATTTGAAAAAGTCTGTTCAACCTCTCTTGAAGTTTAACATAATTATTCCAACCATCCCTAACTTCAACCAGGGTTAATTTCGTCAGTGTAATAATATTTAAATATCGAAATTACTCTTAAGTGAGATAAAATGACTAAAGTGACCTTATTAATATACTAAATGACCATTTAATCAATTTTATTTGGACAAGAGCACCCTCTTTTTATCACTCTCTATTGTTTTCTCTTCTCGCTGGGTGCACACTAGCTAATAAACTGGTTTTCGATGATAATGAACACCTCATTGTTAGCGTTAATTGAACTGACAATGTGCCCTCTCTGGAACTCTTGTTCCCCTAAGAGAATGCATTGGTTTGCTAGGTCAAATACAATAACCCTAGGACTCGTACATGCCATGGCCGAATCTTGACTCAACCGATTAACTTGGTCAGCTCAGTAAGTAGGTGCCAACCCATTACCACTTTTAGGTCGGTCAATGTCCTACTAACAAAGAGGAACTCCTCAGTTGCACCATCCCACACGTGAAAGGCATAACCTAGAACATTTGCACACCAAAGCCATATCAAAAACTCAATATCACATTTGGAATTATAAATATAATATTTAAGAGAGATCTGCATATAGACCAATCCAAGGATGAGAGATTGTCGAGCTCAACATATTCATCTGTGAACTTAGTTCATTTGACTTATGACCCATTTTTTTCAAAAATAAACTTAAGTTGACTCATGAACTCGTGAAACTTATTGAGCTATTCAGTTTTGTTTTGAGCTTTTTCTTGCATTGCTTTCAAGGTGTTTGATAAATGTTTCTGGTACGTGGTCCATTTTATTTTGATACTTCTCTCAATTGCTCATTCACCGTTAGATTTGGTGGTGGGATCGAGGTGGTCCTTCTTGTGACTCTTTTTGTATGCAACTACTATTTTGTTGCCTGTTGGGTTTATAAAAAAAGAAATCAATTTAGGATCTTTAGGGTTAGGAGGGCATAAAGGTAATTTAGCTTTTTATTGATGACATCGGCTAACATGTAAGTATTTTAGAAGTTTTTAGTGAGGATAAATGTAGAGACCATGTCCAATTTTGACCGATTTTCTTTTATTTTCATTTATTGTTGTATAAATGATATTACATGCATTATAAACATGAAATTCATGTTTGGAGACTTGTTTAGAGGTCCAAGGATGTTTTTGATCCATTTGGTTCATTTTGATATTTTTGGGTTAAGGGAGTCCGTGGCCCGAGCCACGGGTCGGGTGGGCCCGAGAAACCAATTTTTTTTAAAAAAAAACTTATTTTTGATTTTAGACAAAATTAAATGTTAAAAGAATTAAGGAAGTGATTTCAGAGTCGTAACTGCTTTCGAAATAAAAAAACGGAGGTTGGGAGGATACGGTAAGTGGCTCGGGGGCATTTTGGTCATTTTGTGCCCAAGATATTATAAAGGGTAAATTACATTTTGACCCCCTGAGGTTTGTCCATACAACAATATGACTCCCCCATGTTTGTGAATCTTTATTTTCACCCTCTGTTAGTAATTTTTGATTGACTTTGGTCAACGACATGCTGAAATGACTAAATTACCTTACTTATACACTATACTTGTCCAAGTTATATTTACTCTACCCCCCAAATACCCCTCTATCATGTACATTTTTACTAACCCATCAACACACATTTTCGATCCACTAAACACACACTTTCTCTTACCTTATATTTTGATTCCCAAAATAGCCTTCTCTTATTCTCTCAATCAATTTTCTCATTCCCAGAACTCACCTGCTTTTTCCAGAGATTCAAACCCCAAATCATCACTATGATTCTCTTTCTAAAATTACCATTTTTTCTCTCATCTATATGACTGTGTTTGATACCTCTTTATTTGATTGAATTGCACGCTTGTTCTTTTTCTCATCTTCTTTTCTTTTTCCATTTTTGTTTCCTCTCTCCATCTTTTCTTTTTCTATTTTTGTTTCCTCTCTCCATCTTTTCTTTCTTTCTAAACAGAGCTTGTTGTGCATACAATTGTAAGGTAGATCTGATCGAACTTACAAGGGATATCGGGTTGTCCGAGTTAGAGGGTGCCGCCGAAGTAGTTGGAGAAAGGGACTATGTGTTCGAAGCATAGTGGGAGGCAGTCAGCGATGGAGCTAGTGGCTCCATAGTTGAGTTTTCTTGAAGAATTCTTCTGAGATATTTGGGTTTAATACAAAACTTTCTGAAAAAGAAATAACAGTAATACATCTGTAACGTGACTGTGTGTATATAAAAAGAGTGTGTGATATATATATAAGAGAAAGATTGGAGATTAAGAGAAAAATTAGAGAAAAACAATATATAAATGTACATATATATACAAATAATCCATTTGGAAAGATCTGGGCCTCATTTGAGTGGTGTGTGTATATATATAATGCAATTTAGGTATATATGTATTTATATATATATGTGTGTGTGTGTGTGTGTGTGTATAATGTGATTTGAGTTTATGTTTGGTTAAATAGAAATTTTTAGAGAAAACGAAATTAATGTTAAATCTTACTCTTTTTTTTCCCTAATGGTTCGTTGGAAAAAGAAAAGTACAACTCAATATAAAGTTCGTTTTCTTTAAAAATGGAAAATATAGGGTTTTAGCCTCATTTTTATTTTTATTAGCTTACATTACTCGGTAACTAAACGGAATATCTAGGTTTTAGTTTACTTGTTGGTGTATTTATAATTATAAAAAATTAAGTTATTTTTTTATTAAATTGTCCCTAAATTAAAGTCAAGGATGCCATATGTTCTGATAGTGGAAATTAATAGGCGTGAGGTGGTCAAACTGATAAACTCTATTGGAGAAAAAATTGTCACAAATAGGCGTGAAAGTGTAGAAGGGCTTTCTAGGCATTTTTTGACTACTGTTTGTACGATGTAAGCAATCTGGCCGCTGATAATGACATGAGGGACTAAGGTGACATATAATTTCAAGCCTTAGGAGTGTAAAAGTCGATACGCAAATGTGGAGGGGGGTCAGATTGACGTATGGACAAAGCTAGAGACAACCATATCTACTCTCTCCTTTTTTTCATCTCTTCTCATTCTCTCTTCATTTTGGAAGTCTTAAGCTTGGATTTAAAGGGTGTCGGTGAAGGATAAATTGTTCTATGCGGCAATGGCTACAATTTGATCTAAACAAAGTCAGATTTGGTGAAGTTTAAAAGCTTGAGATTTCTAGAATTTTTGCTAGAAAAGCTTCAATCTTGAGGTAGAGGTGTTTATTCTCTCTTAGTCATCGATTCCTAGGTTATTTGTAATACCCCGTTATTTTGAGGTTATTTAAATGGGTCATTTATTTATTTAGATGGTTGATTTATGAGTGTTTTAAATGCTTTAATTTAAAAATTGTCAATGTGTTTATTTATGTTTAATTTAGATGCTATTTGTGTGGTATTAAATGCTTTAGTTGTTTTAAATAAGTGTGTAGTAGTTTTATTAAATATTTTATTTTTTTATATAAATATTTTTTTTGAGTTTTTATTTTTATTGGTGAGAGTGGACCTTTTATTTTTCTTTTATTTTGGGTTGAATTTTGTTTTAGTGTGTATTTGGGCTCATAGGAGGAAGGTATGCGTTTATTTTATTTAGGCCTCATATGTTTTAAGGAAGAATATATATATATGCTAGTATATTAGGGTTTTTTACAAATTTCATTATATGTATATTTTTAGAGAAAGAGATAGAGAGAAAGAAAGGGAGATACAAACCCTAGGGAGGATTTGAGAAAAGGAATTGAAGAGGATTGTGATTTTGGGCAAATGACTTTCTATTTACGTAATTTCTACCTTTGTTTTCGAAGAGGCAAGCATTTTTTCTTCTCTTCCCCTTTGAATTTATAAATTTTTCACCTTTTAAATGATATATATATATATATATATATATATATGTATGTATGTATGTATGTATGTATTTGTTTTATAATGCATTATTGTATTGTATTAAACTAGGGTTTTGTTTTGTGATATTTATGTTGATCAAAATATAGGGCTTTGTTGTAAAATTTATATTTTGAGTTAATTCGTGTTGTGAATGCATTTTTGTATTGAATCTCTAGGAATAGTATCTATAGGGAAAAAAATCTGTATGAACAGTGTCATGAACAGTGTTGTGAATAGTAACCGTGAATAGTGTACATGAACAATGTCGGTGAACAATAACCATGAATAGTGTCGGTGAACAGTACCCATGAATAGTATTTTTTTATTATTATTATTATTTTACTTTGTAAAAAATGATAAATTAGTTTAAATGCATAATTATATGCCTTAATTTACTATTCGTAATGATATATACGAAATTGGGAGCTAGATAATAAGCAGTCTCACCAATATATAAACATGGCATGTCAGGATTGCCATACGAAACTGAGAGCTAATTAATAAGCAATTTCACCAATATATATACGGCATGTCAGGATTGCCTTTTTATAATTATATTTTGTTATTATGCAAAATTGTTTATTGATTGTGTTATAAACATAAAATTTGTATATTTATCATGTAGTTTAGGTTATTTGGATGGGAGATGACTAGTTTATCAATTCTCTTATTGGGATGTAGTAGAGAGGACTTGCTCGTGGGTTTAACCCAATTATTGTTGATAAACTTTCAAGTCACAAGAAGTTCCAACCGTAATGTTAAGAATTTTCTTATTTGTCATAACTCGTGATCATCTACTATTTCTAGTTATTCATTATTCTATCTTTAATTATTAGATATCTTTATGATTTTGTAAATAATGATTTATGGATTTAGATTAGGGGTCATTGGTTTACGAGACTTCTGAGTTGTAAACATGGAGGTTTTATGGAGTTGGAGATTTATTTAATTTATTAGTTTTCTTCTACAACACACACACACACACACACACACACACACATATATATATATATATTTATATTTATTTATTTCATTTATCTTGTACTCTATGATTATTTATTATCATGTGTTGGTATTTTCTAATTTTTGTGTATAAGTTTTGCTAACCTTTTCATGAAAATTAGGGGGTGTCACATTATTAGTGAATTTGAGAAGGTTTGAGTTAAGTTTAACATGTTCGGGAGGGTGGTATGGTTCATAATTTTTCTCTTCTTCATTGTGGTTAAATGCATGCTATTGATGTTCATATTTGTAATATTTGATGACTGTGAGCTTATACATGTAATATGTATGAATTTTGACACATGATTGAATTATGTTGATTTATATGCATGTATATGATATATGTATAATGTGAACATATAGGTGATTACATGTGATATGTGAGGATATGATCTATGCTAGGATTGATACAAAGCATAAATAATTGTAGAAAAGCATGAGAAATATGCTTTATGTGGTATATTGCCTATGTGCATATATAAATCAGAGTTTTGTCCAAGTGAGCCATACATGATTGAATTATGTTGATTTATATGTGGTAAATTTATTTACTAAGGCATGCTCGTCAAAGTTGTCCAATCATGCCGTGGCTAATGCCTAGAAATCGAAGTAGTCCAAATTTATATGATCGTCGAAGTTGTCAAATCACAATATCAAAACCAATATATTGCCAAGAATTTATGATCTCCAAAGTTACCCAATCATACGAGTGTCATCGGAGTTGTCCAACACTACATGATTGTTAGAGTTGACCAATCATGTATAAGTATCGAATTATGGCCGAAAAAAATGTATATCTAAATATGTTTATGTGTTTAACTGTTAAACATAAGGAATATTTTAAATGCATATGTGTATGGATTGCATTGATTTGAATTAACATGAAACCATTGAATATGTCATGTACAGTGGCGACATCATGGTTGCATATCATGTAATTTAGTGTCAAGTCAATGCCTAAGTAGGTCGATACATTCTTACTGAACTAGTTGTTCGCTCACCCCTCTCCCTCTAAACTTTTTATAGATAAGGCATCGGCGACGAATGGGACTTGAGTAGCCAATTGGAGCTTTTAGTAGTATTTTTGAGTTATTTTTAGATATTGTATATATTGATGTCCATGTCGGTTTGTGGCATGTCGATACTTTTGGATGTTGCGACTACAAACAATAACTTGTATTTTGGATCCTCATATGTATAACTCATGTGTGTACTTTATAATTTTTGAGGGATGTATGAATGAAACACATATTTTGGATCAAATGAATGACATGCATGATTTTATTGAGTGGTATTTATTTTTTAAAGTAGTTTGTGATGATATGAGGATGGTGGATGAAATTGGACATGAATTGTATAGGTTGTTAAGTAATTGAGAATTCTGCAAAAATTGTAATTGAGAGATTATGATGCATCGTAATCACTATTATAATGCATCTAATTCGACGATGCATCATAATCCCTATTGTGATGGATCGTAAAAATATTAAGAAAAATGAGTTGAAACCCGTGTGCTTTGTAAGATGTAGCGATACATTTACGATGCATCATAGATTACGATACATCGTAATCTCTGTTATGATGGATCGTAATCCACGGTTGGGTTGAGATTTGAAATGTTGTTTGGGCGTGTAGGTGTGGTCATGTGAGGACCCATTGAGATGAGTCAATGTAGAGTTATACATATATAACCGTATGTATATGATTAAGCTTCCGCGGTATTTGAAAGTAGAGACGGTTCATTGGAGCTTAATGGATGGACTCACCCTCGTTGTTAGTCAAGTATTGACTCTAAGGGGGGTGATTAGGTTCAATTATAAACTATGTATAATTTTCGCATTTTAAAGTAATATATGAACAATCAATAAATCTCTTAATATACAAGATAGAACAATTGATACAAGCTAAGCACAATATAAGGAGATAGGAATAGAGAAATCACACGCCAATCACACGATGATTTTTGCAAGGTTTAGAATTTCTACTCCTCGGCTCAAGACTCCTTTTGCGACTTCCTAAATCCAATAGGTCACCTCCTTATAGGTGGAGAGCAAAACCTTCTTACTAAGAGAAACTCCTCTTCTTAGCATTCTTTGGGTCACACCAGCCTTTACTAAAAGAACAACCTCCTTTAGGCTTTTAATGGATTAAACCAATCCTTTGAGTGGAAGAAATGAATACAAATGAAACTCTCAAAGTAGATTTACAATTGTAAGCTCTCAATGTATATCTCTTAATATAGATGAATACTCAAATGAAATCTCACAAGTCTAGAGTATGAAATAAATTCACAAGATGAAGCTCAAAAACCCTTGAATGATTTTTGCAATATGGTAGATAAAGATATTGAATGTTCAAGTTGTGTGTGTTATTTCTCTTCAATGCATATGAACATTATATAGGCAAAGCAAGCTGAAATAGGGTAGTTAGAGTTGGTTGGGGGTGCATTAAATGCAAAAAATAGCCATTGGATTCAAAGTCTGATACTATCAGTCGATTGATAAATTCATCTGTCGGCTGAAATTATGTTTCAACCGACTGAAATAATGTTTCAATTTTTCCTATTTTGTAACCCTACTGGAATCCATTTTCAGCTCTTACCAGCCGACTGATGCATTTTATCAGACGGCTAATGACCATGTTTCGGTCAGCTGAAGCTGAGATTCGGTCGGCTAAAACATTGGTTCACCTTCTCCTGTTTTGCATAGCCTACTAGAGTTGATTTCTAGAGTTAACCAGTCGACTGATGGTGCTCATCAGGCGACTGAAACTCTATATGTATATGAAAAAATATTTAAAACAAGTTTTGAATGGCCATACATATAAATAGGTCAATGATAGAATATGAGTGATGATTAAGACCTATATAAGAAGATTAACATGAGTTTGAAAACGTTTTAATGCATTATCTTTGAAAGAGTTTGAGATTTATAGGAATTTAAATCTACTTTAACATAAATTCTTAAACGCTCACCATCCTATCTACCCATTTCTTCAATGTGGATTGATTGATTTGAGCTTTTGGAGCTATAACTTGCTTGCTTGAAAAACTTTTTTGAATTTGAATGAAGTTGTAAGTTTGAAGGATTCATTTTTGATGTTTCTTTATGTTCACTTGAATATGTATGATACCTCTTTGAGCTTGAAGTGTTGGAATTGAATTTGTTTTCTTGAGTCTTGTTTTTAAATATGATCACTAGCATAATCACTCAATGTAGACATTAGTAGTAAATACATCATTAATGGTTTGTAATCATCAAAATTATTAGATTGCCCTTATGTCAAAATCTTTGGGTCAACACTCTCCCTTTTTTTTATGAAGATAATTCATTGATGTGTTTTCGTGATATCAGTAGTGCATTGAAAATGCTCCCTCTCTGTTAATATACTTATAATTGATAAAGTATTGAAAAGATTCATTTTTCAATTATATATAAGCTTTTGTTCATATAACATTTTAAGCACGATAAACATTTTTAATCAAGAAAAAGAAGATATTGAACAAATTTGAACTTCATTAATATTCATGTTTCACCGGCTATTTCCTCAGTTCGCACACTAAGTGACGAGTGTAGATTTATGGATGTTTGTCGTTACTTCTCTACACTTCGTACAAAAATAAAACCTGCAAAAACTCTACTAAAAAGTGTATAGTAATAAGCAGGGTCGAACCACTCTCAAGTGAGATTACGAATGAGCTTAAATTCACACACTAATTTATGGAATGAAAATTATTTTTTTTAAAACATTTTTTATTTTGGAATTATAATGAATAAATAAAACTATAATAATAAAATAAATTTCAAGGGAAGGGAATCCACCACCACGAATCCACATAAATAAATTTTTACTATTCTTATATGATTTTTCCTCCAATAAACAATACACTTTACCAATTCAATTACAACTTGAAAAGATGAAGGAAAATATGACATAAAAATCAAACTTGATTATATATGAGAGAGATATTTTTTTACTTAATCTGATGCACATTGGCTAGGTAAACAGAGGTAGGCATTCTTCGAATTACCATTATTTGGCAAACACGAAGAATCCTCCCTCTAATTTTAGAAAATAAAAATGCATAATATAAGAGTAGAAGAATACTCTTTGACGAAAAATTAGACAAGAAAATAAAATAACTTACTTATATTTCACACATAGTGGCTTCATCACTCCCTTGAGAGGTGTCTTTACAAGAAAAGAAAATGAATACAAGAAAATATTTACATCTACACTTTATTTTTTTCTACAATTTCTAACTCCCCTCACCATCCCCTAAGACCCCCTATTTATAGAGTTAGAGAGGAATGGTTTAGGTGAAAAAAATTTAAAATTCAAAATACAAAATACAAAATTCAAAATTTAAAAACAAAAATTCAAAATTCAAAAATTTGAATTTAAATATCTAATATTTTGCAAAGTTTTAAACTTGCGACCTCTTGTAAAGTAGATTGCATAGAATATCATTTTTCCTACAATTCTTCTGGTATTTATCTTTGGCTATATATATCCTTTTTAGGCCATTTTTGCTATTTTTCTTCTTATTTGAAAATCAACCCCTATAAAATATAAAATGCGAGGATAAGAATATTTAAATAAAGTAAAAGAGTAATTAAAGACTTATTTTGAGATATAAAATAACATGTTTTGTGCACTTATCAAGATCATTCACTTGATTTTGACGAACTCTTGACACGGTAAGCGCATTAACTTTTCTTACCAAATCATCTAATTTTTGCTCATTTCGCTTGGCAATTGCTAGAGTTTCGACTAACAAGTCTCTAATGTCTTGTGGGAAGACAAAAGAACCAACCCTAGGAGGTGGGACATCCACTGATGGTGGAGGAGGAATCTCAGCCTCATGGGTTCATCTCGACCTATTACATCCTCTTATTCTTCCACTTCTTCTTCTTCCTTACTCCCGGCAGCCCCTACTATGAATTTTGGATCATATCAATGCCCATTGCCATCTTGCTTCAAATTCATTATCTTCAGCATGGTGGAATTAATTATGTCCCTAGGTCTATGAGTGACGAGATCAACTATAGCTAGGTGGATGCCTGTAGTCGTAAATATTCTAGTGAGAGGCATGGCGTAATAGAGATGGACTCCACTCTTTTTGAAGTCAAGTAGGTGGTGATAGATAAGAAATGAGAGATCGAATCTCCTACCATTGAGGACACACCATACAAGAAATGGTTCCATGAAGGAAATATCCGAGCGCCCTCCGGATTTGGGAAGATTGTATACATAATGATGTTGTATACAAGTCACGCTTCTATCGTTAATTGACTCAATTTCACTTTTATAATATTTATGGTAGTCTTATCATGACTCATTTGACGAACGACATCCAAATAATTGAACCATTCGCCTTCGTACCAAATGTGTGAGGTGTAATATTGAATTCCTCATTTGGGAAGGTTGAGAAACCTTCGAATTCATGCTTAATCAAGAAAATATCAACACCCGTAACGAATGAGTAGAGGGTTGAGACTGAGGCATCATCCACGGATATCAAGTGAGCAAAAATGAGTCTCACCAATTTCAGTTAGAAGGGAACATCTATGGAGATGAAATCACCTAATCCAATAGCATCAAAAAGGGCGTATGTATTAAAGTGATGTGTTTCACATTTGGCATGCGTGAGTAATTTGCCCTTTGCTACAATTTGATTTAGGTATTTCTTTTTATATGAGCATTTTTGAACCATCGAATGAAGGTGATGGCTGGAATCAAATGAGTGAGTGGTGGTTGATGGGCTTGATCACCATCATCGGTTGTATGACCCTTTAATTTCTTGGATAAGTAAGAGTCCTTTTCGGATTCTTTCGTGGAGGCATTTTGAGTGGAAATTGTAGTGAGGTTGAAGGAATACTCAATAAATGGATCAAGATTTTAGGAGGAAGAGGTACCTTAGGGTTCGCCTTGATGAAGAAGGAGTGGTTTTTCAGTCATCCGAAACTAAGAGGGAAAAAATGAAATAGAGGCTAGGGTTTGCGACTTAAAACTGCCCAGAACGGAGTTTTGATCAGCTGAAGAACATATTCGGTATGCCGATGAATTGTTCGGATGATTGAAACATTTATCAAATGGCTAATATATGCCTGAGTTCAAAGGATTTTAACACATATTTTTTTGGTCGGCTAAAAGGTCCTTTTCGGTCGGCTAGAACATCCCTTCAGTCGGCTGAAATCTTCATAAGACGACTAAAATGCTCAAATCAGTAGTTTTTACAGTTTTTGATTACTTCATTTTCTAAGGACATTTTTATTTCTCTTCTAAGTGTATTGAACCTATCTTCTTGAAGAGGTTTGGTGAAAATATCGGTAAGTTGATTATCAGTATTAACAAAAACTAGCTCGATATCTCCCTTTGACATGTGATCTCTAAGAAAGTGGTACCGTATTTCAATATGCTTTGTTCAAAAATGTTGACTATGATTTTTTGAGATACATATTGCACTTGTGTTGTCACAATAAATTGGGATATGATCAAATGTAAGGCAAAAATCTTATAGTTGTTATTTGATATAGAATGTTTAAGCACAACTACTTCCGGCGGTAATATATTTGGTTTCCACCGTAGATAAAGCCACAAAATTTTGTTTCTTACAAGACCATGAGATAAGTGATCGACCTAAGAAGTGACACGTCCCACTAGTGTTTTTCCTATCAATTTTGCATCCGATAAAATCGACATCCGAATAGAGAGTGAGATCAAGAGAAGTATTTCCTGGATACCAAAGTCCTAAGTCAATAATGCTTCTTAGATATTTAAAAACACATTTAATGACACTTAAATGAGACTCGTTAGGACAAGATTGAAATCTAGCACACAAACAAACACCAAACATAATATCCGGCCTACTAGTGGTTAAATATAATAAACTTCCAATCATTCCTATATATTTCTTGATATCGACATCTTTTCCTTTTTCATCTTTATCTAGATTAGAGGAAGGACTCATTCGAGTTTTGGCACGTTAGGCTTCTTCCAAACCAAATTTCTTTAACAAATCTTTAACATACTTAGATTGGTAAATGAAATTACCTTCAAGTGTTCGTTTGATTTGCAAACCTAAGAAGAAGTTGAGTTCGCCCACCATGCTCATTTCAAATTTCTTTTCATACTAGAGGAGAATCTTTATATAATTTGTCATTTGTTGAGCCAAAAATAATATCATCAACATATACTTGAATGATTAATAAATGACCGCTTATGATTTTTGTAAAGAGAGTGTTATCAATTTACTTCTAATGAATTCATTTTTAAGTAGAAAGTCACTTAATCTCTCAAACCAAGCTCTTGGAGCTTGTTTTAAGCCATATAGGGCTTTTGACAATTTGAAAATATTATTTGAAAAATCAAAATTTTTGAAACCCGGTGATTGTTCAACAAACAGTTCTTCTTCTATAAGGCCATTTAGAAAAACACTTTTTACATTCATTTGAAATAATTTAAAGTTTTTATTGGAGGCAAAAATAAATAACATTCTAATGGCTTCTAATCTAGCTACAGGTACAAAGGTTTCTTCATAGTCAATACCTTCTTCTTAATTCACACTTGATTTCTTTCAAATTGATTTAGTTTCTCTTGCATTGCAAGAATCCAAGATTTATCATTTTCGGCCTCACGGAAGTTTTTAAGTTTAATGTGGATGATCAATTTGAGCTTTGGAGGTATGATTTGCTTGTTTGAAAAACTTTTTTGAATTTGAATGACGTTGTAAGCTTGAAGGATTCTTTTTTGACATTTCTTTATGTTCCATACACTTGGATATGTATGATACCTTTTAAGCCTGAAATGTTGGAATTGAATTTATTTTCTTGAGTCTTGTCTTTAAATATGATCACTAGCATAATCACTTAATGTAGACTTTAGTAGTAAAAACTTCATTAATGGTTTGTAATCGTCAAAATTACTAGATTGCCCTTAGATCAAAATCTTTGGGTTAACAATATATAACCGTATGTATATGATTAAGCTTCCACGATATTTGAAAGTAAAGATGGTTCATTGGAACTTAATGGACGGACTCACCCTTGGGGTTCGGGCTCGGTGACAGAGTCTTTGGTGATTCAGATTTTGGGGTGTGATAACTTGGTATCAGAGTGTGATATTAGAGTGGGATTGTACGTGAGAGATGTAAAACTTTGACCTAATCATCCCCATTTCCTTCGCTTTTAACCGGGTACTGAAAATTGGGGCTTGATAATAACTGTCGTCAAATGAACTAATAGAGTTAACATAATAGGGAATATTAGAGTGATTTCTCAAATAGTTTCATTCATGGGTAATTTAGATAAACCTTAGGGAAGGTTAGAGTAATTTGCCCAAGTATCAAACACAGTAATGAAGGTTGTAATTTAGTGATACTTTATTATCTTCCAAAGTAGAAGATTGGGGGTTCACGTTTTCATAGAAGTAAAAGTGAGTGTGTGAATTTCTTGTCAAAATAAAAAAAAAAAGGTATAAAAAACATCCAAATGGTACTAGTCATACCTAATATTTGGCATAAATATGTCAAATTACCATGCAAGTAAATCATGTGATGGATTATGCTTATAATATCCAAATCGTTATTTTTAAGTGCACTTAATGGTCTTCTTTGCACATGACCAAACTATTTTAATCAAATTTCTCTCCAATTGGTATATAGCTTATTCCTCAAACCATCTCATGAATTATTTATTGTCTTACCGCTTGTATTTTCACCCCACTCATTATGCACATGTTGTTTATTAGTTGCCCAAATCCTTTCAATTATGTATTTTCTTCATACACCAACAAAGGATCTTGCGAACTCCATTTTTTTTCACTTATATAGTACATACGTATATTATACATGTATTCTACATTCTTTTTTCAATAAAGGATGACAACTAGAAAGCATGTACGTTTCTTCTAGAGGTGTCATGGCGGTATCAGATACTCCGATATGTGTGGAATACGGTCCAAACATATATCAGACACGATTAGTATTGTGGTGGGATTTGAATATTTTATTTGCTTGTTAGATATGACAGGACATGTTTTAAATACTTTCAAGACATGACAGATGATTTTGTAATTATTTATTTTAAAAAGAATGTGATTCAATGTAATTTAAAATATATTATAGGTTAATTAAAAATATATATAAAATTTTTAAAAACAAAAATAACAATTTAGCATCTAACTCTAAGCTGCAAACTAAAATGAGTAAAAAATTATAATTGTTTTTACGTATCTTTAATGTATCAATGTCCTATTATTGTTTGGGCAAATTACATTTTGACCCATTGAGATTTGTCCATACGTCAACCTGACCCTCCACGTTTGTGTATCTTCATTTTCACCTCTGATGTTTGAAATTAGACATCACTTTAGTCCCTCATGTCATTGTTAACGGTCATATTACTTACATCATGTAAACAGTAGCCAAAAAATACTCAGAATGCCCTTTTACACTTCTGCGCCTATTTGTGCCAATTTTTCCTCCAATAGAGTTTATTAGTTTGACCACTTATGCCCATTAATTTCCATTCTGAATCAAATTACACTTATATATTTAATTACCATTTTATTAAAGTTTAGAGACGTCTAATTAATATTATTCCCTGAATATATATATATATATATATATATATATATATATATATATTGTTTGTTTGTAGGAGGTGGTGGTGCTGGATTTTTTAGATGACTACTCCGATAGAGACCAAGCAATCCACATCCACCAGTGGCACCGCTGCCACCACCATCATTCCCACCACTTGCAGTAAAATCCCCATAGCCACCATTGATAAAGTCACCTATTGGAGCCCTAATTTGAGTTTGTAATTTCAAACCCTAATTTGATCCCCCAAAATGATAGGTGATTGTTTGGTTTTGTAGTGGTGATGATTTGAGATCTGATGAAAATGAGAGATTTTGACTGATTTTTTAATTGCAAACTTAAATTAGGGTTTTGAAATTGCAAACCCAAAATGAGAGATCTTAGAGATGGGTGGCTTCTCCATCATTGGTGGCTCTTCAGGAATAAGGGGTACTGGTGGCGACAACCCTTCAATGAGGAAGAAGAAGAAATGAAAGATTGAGTTGGAACACCAATTTTGGTCGCTTCAAATATGGGGATAATGCTATTAACTTTTTCTATGAGACTACACTAGTTGGGACTGCCCATGTTCCTAATGGACGAGCCCGAGCTCAATCAACCAAGAAATTCAATGTTGTGTTAGATTTGACATCGACCATTATTCCACTAATTGATTCTGGATTCGGAGAATATTTGAGTTATAGGGTTTTGCCTCTGAGAAGCCAATCGAGATTGAGTGGAAAGGTGGAGCTAGTGAATGTGTTGAAGAAGAAAAAATCCACCGATATGTATTGCACCATAAATCTTTACTTCTCCACCAGGTTGCTCCAGAATATACAATGCAAATGATATATATATATATATATATATATGTATGTATATATATATATATGTATGTATATATATATATATATGTATGTATATATATATATAGATGGTGTAATTTTTGTGTTTTTTAGTTTTAATTTTCAAAGAAATATGTATTCATAGTTTGTATGATCGGGGGTGGTATAAGTTGGTGATTTGAGATTTTTGTGAAGAATAAGATGGACAGTAATTTGGTTGTGTGGTGGGAATGGTGGTTGCTGCTCCTGTAGGTTGTGGTGGTGGTGGTGGTGGTGTTTGGGTGGTTGCTACCTTACGAGGTTGTGGTGGTGGTGTTCGTAATTATTTCATGTTAAGTTAATTTTGTACACTAATTACTCTTTAATTTAGGGGGTCAAATATAGAAAGGTGTTTGGGAGGTGGAGTAAATATAACTTGAATAACAAGAAATAAAAATGTAAATTTATAAATGTGGGAAGGATAGGTTGATGTATAGACAAATTTCAAAGGGTCAAAATGTATTGTTTGGATTTATTGTGTTTTTGTCTCGTATCCTGCTTGTGTCTTGGGTGCGTGTCAGTATTGGTGGTTCCTAGGATGGCAACAATAATGTCACCGGCTGCAAAACCAACTTGTGTTAAGTGGGTCACCATATCCACGTGGCCTATTTTTATCTACTCACGTTCGAACTGATACCAATTTTATTATTATTATTTTCAATTTCCGAATAATTCGGTGGCCATAAACTCGAAATCCAAGCAGAGGTCAGGGTTTCCTCCTCATCCCATAAACACCTCATTTATGGAGGAAAAGGTACGTAAAATATTCAATACATTTAAATTCATGCCTAATTCCTTTTTAATTAATTACGATTCTTGCCTTTAAACATTAATTATTTTAACGATTTGAATTCGTGTGTTGAATTCCACTTGAATTTAATTTGAAAATTACCCAGAACGCAATAATATCTTTTCAGATTATTTCTAGAATGTGCCCCCATGAGCTGGAATGATTGTTTGTTGTTCTCGATCTTGATCTGAGTTTTTGGGGTAGGGAGGTCTAAAAGAACATCTATATATAGAAACCCTAGGTGTTGTGATGAATTGAAGACTGATTGTTTGGCAACTTCATCTGTGGACGATAATGAAGCAATAACAGATGTCTGATTGGGTAATGTTGAAAAAATCATGATTGAAAATAATGGGTCTTGTGGTGGTGAACATTATCATGTTAATGATAAATCATTGACCCATAAGAAAGGGAATGATACTGTAAGTTGCAGAGTTGGAAAATTCGGCTCCATTGATTATTGTTAAGTCTCCTGGTGATTCTATAGGATTTGGGTTGAAGAAATGGAGGCGGATCAAAAGGGAATTTAACGAGGGTGGAAGTAGTAACGTCGATACTAGTAAAATATTGAAGTGTGGTTTGTCAAATTCAACTAAACCTGGGAATTTGTTTGCCGAGATGAAGCAAAAGAGCAAGGGCTCTGATTCATTCACAAGTGCAATGGTTAGAAGTCCTGGTGTTGCAGTTGATGATTTCGCCTTACATGGCTCAAATTTGGATTCTAGATTGGCAGTTGGACCCACTTTTATGGCTGGGAAGAATTCTGGGAACAATGAGAATCGGAGTAATAAATCTTCCAGAACGGCTAGTGTTCCCAAGTTGAGGTATGACATTCCTATGGTGGCAGGGTATGCACACGAAAAAAACAGTATGAGGAGCCTGACCGGGAAGAATTTGGGTAATTCAGTTCAATGGGCAAAATGTCGGATTGAAACCAGTAAGAAGCCTAGAGGAGAACAGGTCAAAATCGAGAAGGAAAACTCTCATTCCAGCATGGAATCTGACTTGAGAACCTCCGACTTTGTCTTTATGCAGGGCACTAATCCTATAACTAGTAACGGGAGACAAAGTGGAAGGTCAATTAAATATGATAGAGATAACAGTGATGAAGCACAAGGTGGTGAAAAACCATTCAACAAGGAACTTCAAACTAGTTCCAGCAAAGAAAATGTACAAGAATTTAAAGATCTCTCTCGAGACAATTTAGCTGCTGACTTGTCTTGGGAGGTTAAGGAAGAAAAAATTGAGAATCATAGCGCCTCCTCAGATCAGGATCCTCTGGTCGAGTCTGTCCTTAAACTCCAGTCAGTGAAGGAAGCGCTTGAAAAAGGTACGTGTACCTTTAAATTATGTTTATGTTTCTTTAAATGCAGTCATAACGTTAATTGCTGCTTTATTCAGATGATGCTTTGAAGTGTGCCTTTTTTTTTTAGGCTTGAAATTTCTATCAAGTTGATGATCTCTCTAGATATTACAGTTGAAATTTGTTGCAAAAATCACATAATATTTTCTGCTGCTTCTTTCTGAAACTATTTCAGTTTTTAGGAAGTTTTAAAAACTATGAAATCCTGGAAATTACCATCATTCATAAATAGAAGGTCAAAATATGGAAGTCAATTTTTATTTATTTTTCCCTGAAATACATATGCAAACACTAATGCTACATTTGCGAACATTGAAAAAGCCATCTTTTGTTTATTAAAATAGAAAAAATAATTTTTGAGTAAAAAAATATGTTTAGATTGTTTTATAGCACTTTGTTTTTTTTTGAGAATTGACAAAAGAATTCTAATTTTTAAAATGGAAATTTGATTTTTCAAGCAATATTATCAAATATAGAAAACCCATCTTTTAAGATCATTATGCTCCTTATAACATATGGAAAATTTTGTTTAGCATGTTAAATAAAATCATCTCCCCTAAACTAATGATTTTTGTTTGGTTATAAAATGCATTTTTATTTTAAAATGCAATTACAAAAAACCAAAAATAATGTAAATAGTTCACGTGTTTATAAATCATCCTCATCATCTTTGCTTGAATCCCATATGAATGGGATCGGCCACATTATTTCTCTCTCTCCAATCTTCTCTATTGCATGCCATTTCCCTTGCTCTGTTTAACTTTTTAAAGTCATTTTTAATAACCTCATCCCATGTTATTTTTGGTCGCCTTCTCCGTCTCTTACCTTTTATTACAACTAGCCTTCCTTGCTTCACCGGCGCGTCGCTAGGTTTCCGATATATGTGTTCAAACCATCTAAGTCTACTCTCTCTAATTTTCTCACCAATGGGCACTACACCAAATTTTTCTCTCACAAGCTCATTAGTGACCTTATCTCTTTTATCACTCCACTTATCCCCTTAACATTCTCATTTTGCTCCATGTGTTCATAAATGAAAACATTAAAATGAATCCAAACGCAACCTAACTTATTATTCTTGTCAATTAAGTTTACCATTTCAGTGCGAGATCAACCCCCCCTTCACTATTTTTGTGCAGGAAAACCCAAAACCCTCACTAAGATGAAGGCGGCAATGCTTCATCATCACCTTTGCGACATCTTTTGGGATGGGGCATCTACAGCCAACAATAGCTTTGAGATTTTGATTTCTCCCCCTCCCTCATCCTTTATGAGATTAGATTGTCAAGGGGTCTCTGAATGTACATGAGAGAGAGAGAGAGAGAGAGAGAGAGAGAGAGAGAGAGATGACAATGACAGTGTTCTCCTTCCTGTAAAACTTAAGGAATACTGGTGAGCCTAGAATGTGGATGATATACTAACTTCCTTGTTAAGGTGTGTTAGAATTTGCTAAGAGTTAACAGACTCCTTTTTTTTTTACCTTGGCAAGTTACTCATACACCCATTCTCTCTCTAATGAGACTTGAACCCTTGATAGAAGGTAGAGGTGATACCACTAGGCTACAGCCTTCGGTGGTGGACTCCTCATTGTTGATAAACAAATATCTGGTCATTTTTTATAAACAATTATTTGTTGAACAAATTCTGGCATGAAGAGGCGCTGTCATACAGTGCCCAGGCTATAGTGAGACAATTTAAATGCCTACTGAAGACAATTTTTCATGAGGCCTTCAACTGTTTTATGCCATCTCTGTCACATTTCTCCTTTAACTGTTACTTGCATTTCTCGTTGTCTTGTTGTTAGAGACAAAGGAAATTTCGCTTGTTCTATTCCTCTGTATATTTCCCCTTTTGCTACTTGGCATCCTCTGCTTGATGGCATTTTAATACTTCGCCGTGATATCTTGGGCAACTTAGGCTAACCTGGAGTGCTTCTGGTCAGGTTTTGATGCATCTTTGTTGTCTTTTCTTGTGCAGTTTTAAGAAATCATTGGATTTGCTTGTTTCAGGCTGGAGTCCTCTTGTCTATATATATCAAATTAGTTATTGATGATAGTCTAGCAATGACAGATAATATGCTGAGAGAATATGTTGTTTTTGAAGGTGCTCAATTAACAGAGCAGTGCTAGCTGGATCTTTTCTTATTTCCTTTTTGCTTGTTTTCTTTTCTTTTCCTTTTTCTCTATTTTTGTTGACATGTGTTTCTCCTTTAACTGTTCTCTTTTGAAGTCCTTTTATGAAATGTTCTATTAATGAATTCCTGACAATTGGCGGCTTCTGGATCTTGGTATTGTTTTTTTTATTACGATACCCAATTAATAGAACTATATGCATTGTTGCAGAAGTTCAGAAATTAAGGGAGAGTGGGAATGAACATATTATACTGTCTGATGATTCAACTAAGAGTAGCAGTTTTCCTTCAGAGTTCACTTTTGTCGATCCAAATACTTTTGAAGCAAGCTCATCTTACCAGTTGCATTGTGGAGAGACTAAGCAAACTTCCTCTGATTCCTTGGAAAACCAGGTGGTAAGCTTAGAACAGAATGTAAATCTCTTGGAAAGCAAGCTTGAAAAGACAAGGGCTACGCTCAAGGAGAAGGAAACTAAGGTTATTGAACTTGAAGCCACTTTAGGGAGTACCAGGTCACCAAATGAAGAACTGAGGAGCAATGTAGAATTGCAAGAGAGAATTCTTAAAGAGATAGAGGCTGAGTTTGAGGGTCTCTTCAAGCGAAAGATTGAAGCTGAGGTTGAGTATCTCGCTATATCAAGAACAATTGAGAAGTCCAGAGTTGCGGCAATGGATCAAATCATACTCTCTGAACAACAAACAGCTCTAGCTTTGGAGCAACCCCTCATATTGAATAAGAGTGGAGATGTGGGAAGCAGTGCGGTGCTAAAGAGACAATCTGAAAAATTAAAGAATTACCATAGAGATATTGTAGAGTCTGATGAGATTTTGACGCTGCAGAAGAGGGTATGGAAGGTTGCGATGTGTTTTTTGATGCAGTTGATATCACTGCTTGTAGTCTTTTCACTGTTTGACTTGCAGTTATCACCCCGTTATGCAGGGCATGTACCCACCTAATTTTGAGAACATGTAGTGCTTTTTTTCAGATAATTTCTTATTCTCTTTAAGCAATGTCTTAAGTTTTGTTTCGTTTAGATGTTGATAGTTATAAACGACACACCGTCTCATGTTTTTGTTAATTAATTTTGTTTCTCATTACACCGGCACTTCTTTTGCATTCATTTACAACTTTTCTCAAATTTATTTCATAAAATATAGAATTTCATGTAGTGAATTTAGATAGAACAATGGTAAAAAAAAGTCTAGTACATTGCAGAGATGTCGTTTCTAGACTATCTCTACGTATATCTGGAAAGTTAAAAAGTCAATCATTACATCGTAATCCAGAAATTGCAATAGAAAAGAAGAAGGGAGGTTTGTGAGGGTGCTTATTTTGATAGATATGTTACTTTTAACTTGAATTGGTTCATATGTGGACAATGGATCATTGGTACTGTGGTAGAGGTGCACTTGTTTGGCTTCTTGGATGATTAAAATCATGTTCCAGTAATACTATTCCAGATCTTCATTATATATGTTAAGGCTTTTGTGGTTTGTTTTAGAGAGGGGAAAAAGAAAGAACTGGTTGAAGAAAATTGGCAATTGTGGTGGTGGTGAAGTGGCGACCTCAGTTACGTGGAGCGTCTATAGAACGTTTGTACGCTTATTATGCTATTATATATACACGTTTGTGAAAAAATAAAAATCTAATTTCAACATAATCTAAAATGAACAATACTTACCTACTCATCGGTGAGTAGGTAAACTCGCTTGACCGTTGATGTGATCTAATAAATAATAAATACATCAGTCCTAATTAAAAAATCAAAAAAATTAATAAATAAGGGGTTTTAAGCTAAACAAATTAATAAATAAGAAATTTTAAGCTAAATTGACCCGCTTCATTCGGATAATTTGACGTTGTTCATCTCGTTTCTATTTTCCTTCTTTCTTTCACCGCCACTGATCTCCACTACTCTTCTTCCTCTCACCCTTTATGCGACATCGATCATCATTTATCAGACAGCCGTGGGATACTTTTTCTGCTTCCTCTCATGCTCTATTGGATATTAGAAGAAGTTAAACTTTTGATTCTATTTGACCATTATTATTATGGTTTATGCTTGATATATACTTTCTAGTTTGAGCTGTTTATATATAGACCATCCAGCATTGAATATGCATGTTTGGAGATCAAGAATGCAAGTGATGTTGTTGGCGGAGAAAGTACAGAGCTTCTCAAGTTTCTATTTTATATTTCGTAGTACTCTGGTTGATTTCTTAATTTATCGGAGAAAAATATTTTATATATCACATTATATATTATATATAACATAAATTCTATAATCCAATAAAGTTTACAATTACAAAACCATTGAAAACGCTGAAGAAGTTTGAGATAATTGAATGAGCCTGAAAATATGCATTGTTTTTGAGATTAGCTTCTTTATTGTTATCGAATGGAGCCTCTCAATCCAGCTCAAATTTCTTCATTTATTAAAATTTTTAATTAAGATTGACGTGTCCCTTTTTTATTAGACCATATCATCGTTCAGGAGGGCTTATCCACTCACCAGTGAAGGTAAATATTGTCCATCTAAAATTTGATCGAGCCCTTACAGAACGTTTGTACACTTGTATGCTATTATATATACGAGTGTGAAAAAATAAAAATGTAATTTCAACTTATCTTATTTCTTCATTTGAAGATATATAATATTACTAATAATTCAAATACAAAAATTAAGATATACTCCATATTTTTTTATTTTAAAAAAAATGCGACATGAGGAATCTATACATTTATTCTAGTTTATTAAGAGATATTTGTTTAAATTTTCATACATTAAAGGGTTTTTAAATAATTCTAAAATAATAAGTATCTTAATTAAATAAAGTAAAATTTAAAGTGTCTGTATAATTTGTTTGCAAATATATGTGTGTATATGCACATACATTTAATAAATTTACACTATATTTGAAGTGATTTGAATATCTCTTATATTTGAACATTTATCAAATAAATGATGAAACAAAAAAGATTATATAAAGGGACGACAATATGACAAAAATTTGTTATTCTTTCTTAATATTGTAAGTTCATTCTTAATTCGGCACATTTTTAACTGTCTTTATTCAGTATTAGTCACATTTTGGTCACTGTCATCCATAATATATGTCACGTGTAATTGTTTATAATTTAAAGAATGAGAAATCCCTTTGAATTCGAGATTCATAAATTGAATTCGAGGATTGAGAAAATTGAATTCATGAATTGAGAAAAGATTTGTCCTTATAGCACCATTTCATGTATGGAGCGTGAGAGCGGCACTTGTTAAAAAGGATTGTGTGACTTAGGTGGTGACAACAGTGGTTGGCTAGCTGCAAAAGCACAAGGATTAAAAAGTCAAATTCAAACCATTAAAAATTAACAAAAAGAATGAGAGATGAAAAAAAGATAAACTTGCTAATCAATTTTTGTTATCGAGTGATGTGACATTAGAGCTACAATTTGGGCAGGTTAGAGGTACAACTTGAGCTCAACCCGACATTTGAAATGTTCACCCTAACCCGACCTTCAAACCTAATTACTTAACTTGAGCCCAACCCATTCTTGAATTTTTAAACTCGAGTTTGTAACACGATTTGAGATTTCGAGTTAAAAAGTAAGGTTAATTCGAATTGCTCATGTGGTAAATCTCTACACTGAAAATTTATTGTGATATTGAGCTCGTTTCAAATTAGATTACTCCTAAAAAAATTTTAAACTTAATGCAAATTTTTAAAAAATTACAAACAAATTCTTAAGAAATTAATTCTCCAAAATGATAAAATACAATAATTTATTATTTAGATAAAGAAATTTGAAAAGAATAAGGTGATCACTATTTGAACATTATATATAATATATTTAAAGTAAATTTTTTATAAAAAAACAAAATTAAAAATTGGATTCAGATTGGGTTTGGGTTGGTGGCATCTGAACCCTAGCACAACCCCAACTAAGTTTGAGTTGATATATTTAAATGTAGGTCTAATTTTAATTGTAAAATTGATTGTTCAAGTTTATAAAAAAATCAGGCTGATCTCGAATTGAGTTTGAATTAGCTTGCCCAAGTTATACACCTATGTGTTATTTATTGAGATAAACAACTATAAGGAGAGATATTTTATTTTAATCTAATATTTATAGAAGTTTTGTTTGACATTATTTACTAGAGTCGTACAAAATTCCATTACTCATTAATCTTACCCATCATAGATAATGGGGCAGATAGTGGAAAATTACCAACGACGGAACGACCGCTTCCCAACTGAATATATGGTAGTTACAACCACACACAATATATATATATATATATATATTCCCTTTTCTTGCCGCACCTTGCGGAGTTGGATCTGTCAACATCTCATTGAAGAAACCTATGTTAATGGTAATTCTTTACCATTTGGTTAGGAAGAAAATAAACGTCTTCGTTGGTTCAATAATTGGATAATAGAAAACCAGTTTTCTCCTTCTCTAAATTCAACCCCTTTTTTAACTCAGATTTTGATGAACAATTTTTCAGACTGCTGTCTATCATATCAAAAGAATTCTGGAATTGATTTCAATTATTTAATAATAAAAAATTGTTCTCAGAAAACTTAATCAAATCAAAATTTTCGCATGTATTATTTGATTAGACTGAAAAATTTATAAGAAAGTGTGGGATAAATTCATTTTAAAATTTGAAGACCACGAATAAAAAAATCATTTTTATGGTTTTTGAAGAAAAATTAAACATATATGAAAATCTAAGAGCCTATATTTATGAAAGCATCATATCAATCGAGATTCTGAGTTGAGGACGCAAAGAATGTTAAGAGTATATAAAAATGCGTTTAATTTCCCTACTTAATACATTTTTTGTCCCACATTGAAATTTATGTAAAATAAGGTTGGAGTTATATAGGTGGACCGAGACAGCATTGAAATTTTAGAAGATTATCTCTAGTTCTTTCTTTCTTTCTCTTCTTCTCTCTCTTCAATTTTTGTTTTTTTTATTCCCTTCAAATAAATTTGCATTCCTTTTCCTTAATCGAAACCTAATTTTTTGAACAAGTTCTTTTCACCATACGTGTTTAAAGATAGTCTTCTAAGATATATATATATATATATATATATATATATATATATATATATATATAATATTTTAACAAATCTATTTTTAGGTAAGTAGAAATGATTTTTACGAATATTGCTCTAAATTTCAAAAAAGAAACATATTGTAGAGTTACTACATGGGTTGATTTCTGTCACCATAATTAAACCAGCGTGTCCAATATTAATTGCGAGTCAATATTGTATATTAAAAAATCAAGGTGTTTTCTATTTAACCAATACAACCACCACGCCATCTTTTTATTAGATCACGCCATTGTAAGTCCGTTTAATTGATTTTTTTTTTATCAAATAGAATGTCCTGAAATGAAATCCTAACTCCATTTCTAATTATGTAGGACTCCACGCTCTAGGATCGAAGATGAGAGATTGATTTCAGGAAACACAATTATGATAATGAATTTCTTGAAATTTTAGATTTGTAATTAATGCTTCTTTGTTGGGAAATGTCTGAAACAAAAGAATTGCATCATATAATTTCTGTGTACACAGCATTAATTCCAACATTATTATTAGTATTCTCTCCAAACTTCTCACTTGCAAGCTTCCAACCTACCATGCGAAACAATTCGGTGTGTATGAAATTCGTATGGCCCCATTTCGTACAATCAAACTGAAAATTTGTATTAAAAAATGAGACTATTAGAATATTAGGGAAATTTCAACACAAACAAGTGTATAGGAAGTCTTTTTTAGGTGTTTTATAACAGTGATGTTTTAAAATTTATATAGGGTCGGTTTGACATAAGTTTTGTTTTTATTATTTTGTTTCTGTCTAAAATAGAATAAGTGTTTGTTACGAGTGTCTTTTAAATAGAATAAAAAACACTTTTGATAAAAAAAATCTGTTTTAAGTGTTTTTATTTTTTATTTTCCCGGTACCAAACATGTTTTGTTTTTATAATACAGAAACAAGACAGAAAAATCAAAACAAAACGCATGATAAACAGACTCATAGTCTAACTATAAAACATATTACTCAAGTAAAATGCAATAAAGCCAATTTAATTAGTATGGGAGGTCCAAAATGCGCTAATTTTTCCTAGTTTTTTCTTTGGCTGCTTGATTCACGCTTGTATATATAGTGCTTATATTCTTTTGGTTTGTTGTTATTTATTTGCTTAGCTCTTTAGGGCCTTGTTTTTGTTGGCTGCGTAGTGCTGGTGGTGGCCATAGGACTTCATGTTATATATATATATATATTATAAACATCATAGCTTGTACTTCTCAACCATAAACTTTGCATTAAGGCCAATCAAATACATCAGTGCTTACCCCCAGAACAAATTAAAATAAGAAATAATGAAAGATATATGCTTGCTGGTGTCCACATCAAAGTTAGCATCTAATTAAAACGATTGTCTTGATTCCTAGACTAGGGACTATCCACACACACACACACATATATATATATAGATATAGATATAGAAATAGTACACATATAGATGTATGCTGGAGTCACATAACATGCAAGTATTATCATCAAGAAAAACTGGAGCCACTATATTTTGCTTTTTCTAAAATTGTCTCTATCTCGTCTAAACGCACAATACAGTCATCAGATCAAATGATATTCAGAAAGAAAAGCCACACTTTCACACACGCAAGACTGATCCTTAATCCTTTAAATTGTCTCCATGCTATCATGTATAATACAATTAGGAAACATTTTCATGAAATAATGCAGTCTCACCAAAATGAGAAAGTGCAAGTAACACATTACAGATGAGAATGCAATTAAACCATACCATTTTTCAACAAATCATTGAAATTTTACGTGCCTGAAAGAATTCCAAGACTCTAATATTTCTCTATTTCTCCTCCCCCTTCAACCTGACCTGCCTCTAATCAACATCAACTCTACAAGCATTTGACGATTTCAAATAGGAAAAATGATATTTTGTGTGACTATGACCAAATAGTTAATCAAATGAAGTCGATGAGAGAAAATTACATTTATGTAGACCATTACTTCAACTTTTTTACTCAACCTATTGTTTCAACTTGTATATCGATTATTACTCTTCCAACGTGTAGTTGACCGATAAGGGGAGGTTGAGTGTTCGAGTCTAAGTAAAAGTTTTGTGTGCAAGCATGTGTGTGTGACTACTTACCAAAAAAAAAAAAAAAACTGAGCATTTGAATGATACAGATGATG
Organism: Cornus controversa; assembly: GCA_026545225.1. Taxonomy (NCBI): domain Eukaryota; kingdom Viridiplantae; phylum Streptophyta; class Magnoliopsida; order Cornales; family Cornaceae; genus Cornus; species Cornus controversa. The sequence continues at coordinate 66,623,810 of CM048847.1, forward strand.
AACTTAAAAACACCCACCCCCCTAAGGATATATTATGGAAAGGGAATTAATTTTAATTAATAAATAAATTTCTCCTATGAAAACATGATAAGCTGTTGAATAACACAAAGTTACTACTCTTCAGCATTGATGTTAGGCATGGCAATTGCTATGCAAATGAAAACATGATGCAATCTATGAAATTAAATGTATATATTAATTTGATATGAATCACAATTATAACCTCAAAATATAGAAGACTGTATCATTAGGTAATGTTGAATGATATACACCCATGTGGAGATTGCCTAGATCAAGCATGTAAATGCATATGAACTCTAAAGTTAAGTGGCAACACCACAATTTGGAACTAAGAAGTTAAACATATGGCGTGAGAGAGGTGGCAATGTATATAAAGTCAAAGTAAATAGTATATATCAAGAGTTGCTTTCATATGATCACGAGAATGTGTCAAGAAAACAGTTGAGCTTTCCCTGTTCAACAGCGTAAGAAATATGTGTTTGTGTTCTGTACTACCCTTCCACTGCCACCTCTCTCTTAAGAACAATGCTACCTATTGACGACTCTCTCTCTCTCTCTACACACACACACACACATAAATATATATATATATAATAATTAACGCTTGAAACTTTGGAGAGGCCATTTCGTGTTTTGTTTGTTTTTCTTCTTTTTGACCTGGTCATTATTCGAGAACCAAGTGGAGAAACTGCGCTTCAAATAGAGAAAAACTTTTAAACCAACAAATTTTCAATTATAACAAAAGAGCAAAAGAAGAATAAAAAGGAACAACAAAGTTAATTATCAATTGGGTCTCATGTAATTATATATTTGTTTAGGGTGACCTGTTAGTTTCTTCTAATTTCAATCCCTGTCATACAATAATGACCATTGGAAGATAATTCTATATCCTAGTCTTACACACAAAGACCTTTTAAAATGACCCCACAACTTGTTCTTTGTGGAATATACAGACAAGTTCCTGAGCTCTTTACAAGTAGAGCTAGCTTTAAGGGACTTCCATGTTTCTACTCTAAAAATTTCAGATAAGGAAAAAAAAAAAAAGGGGGTTAAATACTTGCAAGGAAAGTTAAAGGTTTAGGTTGGTGCTGACAAAGGAGTTTCTTGACTTTTGCCCATCCTTGTTTACATTCCTAGCCATATGACAATATCTGTTCTGGACCTCCACTAATCACTTAATTTGTTCTGTTCTCTTGGTCTCACATCTTCAATAAATAAATCACATATTAATGTATATCTATACATGCATATATATATATATATATATATATATATATATATATATATATTATAAATTATGGTAGAACAAAACTCTGGAACAGTCAGAGACATATCTGACATAAAAAAATCACATTCCACCTGAAATGCATGCCACAGACAGAGCTATTAATTAAGAAAGGTTGGAACTCATTTAAAAAAATTGAACAAAGAAATTAACTGAAAATTCCCAAAAGACCTTAATTGAATAAAGAACCATATGTATGTGCAGCTTCTTTACATTTTCATCCTAAAAAAAAAAAGAAAAGAAAAGAAAAAAAAGAACCCTTTTGGTTCTTTCCTCCACAGCAAGCCTGTTGGACTATCATGCTTTCCATGAAGAAAATAAACACAAAAAGACAAGACCCAAAAGTCCCTGTTAGAGAAAACAAGAAAGAACCAAGATGGTTCCTCTACAAGCAACTGTCTTCCCACCCCTGAAAGCAAGAGTAGAACTGAACTGGACTGAACTCATCACAAGCCAAAATTTGAGGTACTGACCTCTCAGTTCCAAGAAGCTGCAAAGACTGGAAATTCAACTGAATTGATTAAGCAAATGAATTGTAAGAGGAAGATGGATAGCAATAACCAGCTGCATGATCAGACTCAAGACCTTCTTCAAACTCCATTGCAGGAAGCTCATTGAGGTCAAACTCGAGCACTTTCCGACCTGTCTGACTGGCTTCCCCTGGTGACGTTACCTGGCTCGATGGAGCCTCTGCTGGACCCGTCCAGTGACACCTCTTGTGACCCCCAAGAGCTTGGCCTGTAGGGAAAGTCTTGCTGCAAATCGTGCATTGGTGTGCGCTCTCCAGCACCAGCATTGAGCTAGCCGCCCCTTCGCTTTCCTTGTTTTCGTCGAATTGGGCAATGGGATTGACATTGCCTTCATCCTCAGCAGCCGGAGATAACGACTCTTGAATGGTGGTGTTGACGTTCCTGACTTTGTTGTGGCTTGACCTATGTCCACCTAAAGCTTGGTGACTTGGGAAGGTCTTATTACAAGTGCTGCATTTGTATTTATCAGGTGGTGGTGTTGTCATTGTTGACATCACAGTCTGCTTTTGAATTTGAGTCTGATGATCGACTGGAGTATTGATGTATCGCACCGATTCCAAATCTCTCAGCTTCATCTTCTTCCTTTTCTTCTTGCTCTTAATCATAGCTGGCCTAATAATACTGCTCTCACATTTATAATCCAAGCTAACATCAGTGCCTTCGCTGTCAGATTCATAATCTGTGAAGTTCTTATAATCAAAATCATCTGCTTGGTGCCAATCTGTATTAACTAATCCATAGTTTGAGCTCTCCTGAACAAACCCCGTTCCCAACACAGCCTTTCCATTGGATTTATCCATAGTTTTCGGCATCAAACAGCTGTTTCCAGCATCAGTGGACCCTCTTTCTTCAATCCTGAGCTTCTTCACAGGATAATCCTTCATGTATCCAACTGTGTTCGCCTCGATTCTTCGTTTCTTGGATTCGGAAACCCAATTCTTCTCTTTGATCTCAGCCTTATTGGTCATGGAATTGCTGTTCGTAGCCTCAAATTCCTCAACTACATGCTTTTGTGTGAGTCCAGACTCGAGAGAATCCCCTTGAGCTAGCCTCATGAGATCTTCGACAGCGTCACGCAGCTCCTCCTCCTCGTCCTCCGAACTCGAAACAGTGGCGGAGAGGGCTTTCCGGCCTCGCCTGGCGGTCACTGACCAGCGTGGCAAAGACTGGATCAGATCAGTAGCGGCAGTAATCTGATCAGTAGCAGCAGTAATCTGATCATCATCGAGTTGAGAATCGGATACGGAGGAGGAGGACCGAGGACTGGTTTTGGGAGGCGGCGGACGAGGCTGAATTCCCCTCCATGGCCTCTCGGGATGGCACCTCATGTGCCCAAACAATGACTTCATTGACGGAAATTTCTTGTCACAAATCGAACAAGTGGGTATGCTATTGCTGCTGATCACAGAAGACCCATTGGTAGTGTTGATGTTATTGTCGATCATGACATCATGATCATCATCATGTTTTTGTTGTTGTTGTTGTTGTTTCTTCTTCAAGTACTTGGTGGGTTGATGTTGATTGGTTTTGAGCTTCTTGAGAGAGTTTTCTTTGTAGCCCTGAACGTGAATTCTCATGTGACCACCCAAAGCTTTACCAGAGCTAAACCCTTTGTTGCACACCTCACATACCCGAGTGATCTGAACCTGAACCTTCTCTAACTGAGAGCTTTCAATCTGTTTATCCTCCTCTCTTTTTTCTTCTTCTTCTTCTTCTTCTTTCACCTTCACCTGTGGAATCTTCAGTTTTATCAACAGCTTCCCTTCACCGATAACTGTAGTTTCCTGCGATTTCTCATGCTCATGAGTTTCTTGATCTTGATCATCCTCCATCATAGAATATAAATATATATGTATATCTATATATAAGAGCTACGTGAGACCAAAAAGAGTGAGACAAGCCACTGAGATGGATCAGAGAGTAGTACTGGGGGGGAGAGAGAGAGAATCAAAAGAAGAGTGGAAAGCAGTGACCCAATAGAAAGCGAATTGTTTAGATGAACAAGAGGCGGTTGCTTAGCTGAAGAGAAAACATACACAGCAAGAAAAAGGATATCTACACAAAACCCGGCTCGAAAAAATCAGCTCCACAATACTGAATATATATTACTATATATGTATCTATACTATACTATATGGTGATGGGATCAAGAAAAGGAAGTAATAGAAGAAACCCAGATGAAAGAAAACTCAAGAGAATATAGAAGAAGCTCAAGGGTAAGGAAGAGCCATTCACTCGCATCGATCCTTAACTGCTATGAGGAAATTGACTGTCACGTTCTTAGTCTTATTGCCTCTTATTCCGGTTTTAATTAGATATCATGTCTCTCTCTCTCTCTCTCTCTCTATCTTTCTTTCTCTTTCTCTCTCTAACTCCCCCCATACCATAATATATTCATTCTAGTCCAACTTTTGAATGGAATTCAATGACCACAAGGTGACACTATATCACTAGGCAACAGAAAGAGGAATGACTCGCCAAAGGAAAAGATTTTGTTTAATTTTCCTTAATTAAATATTTTAGGGTAAGTGAGGACCCTTTCTTGATAGGTCTTACTTGCCTAAAATCTCTCCTTGTAATTGAGCATTAAGATCTTTGATTTTTTTTCCTTATATAAATTTATATATTTTATAGCTCATTTTTTTTAACACTACCAATTGGAATTTTGTATTTAAATGCAATTGTACATTAAAACAAACCTTCAAGGATGGAAACTCTTCAACTTTTAAATCGGTCCTTATCTCTTTTAACTGTTATTATTATCTCTTCTCTTTATCTTGTTTAATATAAATTCCACTCCAAAAAAAAAAAATTTTGGTTTTTTTGGATGTTTAATATATATATATATAAACTAGTGCTACCCAACTAATGAACAGTCTGTACTGAAAAATCTCTGTAGAGACTAGAGAGAGATTCATATGCTTATGTAACTTGCATATTAATTTTCTTTCTTTAATACAAAAATTAATGACCTCAATTTAATTGTCAATTACTATTTACTAGTTCCACGCGGTTTTGAACTTTGTTGCTCAACTAATTACCAGTTCTACCCTTGAATCTTTGACCTGACGGATCCCATTCAAAATGTTACCAGGGTCCACTGTATGAATGATGGTACATCATTCTGAGCCGTCGGATTGGATTGGATTAAGAGTAATACCCTACTAATACATATACTTTATGATAAATTAATATTGCTTGGAGGCTGCAAGACTACGAGATGTTCTTTATATTGTATCTTTTGGTTTTTTAAGCTTGGCTTTGATTTGACCCCACAAGTTGTTCTTCATTTAGTTATAATAGGTTCCAAGTTCCAACCCTACAAGGAACACCCAAAAATAGCGGGACAGCGACCCATTAATTTTTCACATATATATATTTTTTTCTCAATCTCAACCCATTGAAAGGAAAGTTCAATGACCATAGTGGGGTTTGCTATTGCCTTGTAAAGTGGAGGTAAAAAAGCCATTTTCTTGATTCACAAGTTCTCTCCATCCACACACACACACACACACATATATATATTACCTTTCAAGAAAAAAAACAAAAAATTCTCTCCATATATTGCATTCACAAGTTCTCTTTGGTAACTTACCAATTTATCCTCCTTTGTTTTAAGGGTTTAGTGCAAAATACCTCACGCTGTATACAGAATGTGCAAATACTCTCCTGATATTCAATTAATCCTCTATAATTTTTAAAATTTGCAAATAAGGACAAATGATCAATTTGCCTGTACCGAAATTATAAAATGACAAAAAAAAACCTTTACATTATTCAAAAAGAAAAGAAAGGAGAAGTAAAATGTCCAAAATGGACAAGGAATTTTTCGAATAACAAGAGGGTTATTTGCACATTTTTTATATAGTAATGAGGTTTACACATTTTCTATATAACGAGCGATTTTTTGCACTTTACCCTATAAAGTACAAAGGGTAATATCGAAATTTTTTAAAAAGATTAAGTCAAACATGACGGTTAATGGTTATTTTTGAATGAAAATTCGCTGAAGGGAGGTATTTGCTTTTCAAATACAACTAATAAGGAGTTATAAGAGTATACTAAACTGTAGGAATATTTTTTGCATATTCTGTATATAGCGAATGTGTTTTTTGCACTTAACCCTTACTTTAAAAAATATAATGGGACATGAATTTTGTAATTAAAGCCCACATGATTAAGGTGCATATCTTCATAAGCATGACCCAAATTTTGTAAGTGATATAGTGGCGTGCTGGCAAGAGACAAATTTTGATTGTAGTGATTTTTTTTTTTTTTTTTTTCAAATTGAAGAAATTAGCTGTTGCACCTCCTATATAGCAGTATAAAAGGCAGTTCAAATTTTCAAGTGAAATGGATGTCATATATTTTGTGTAAACCAGTATACCCCCCTAGTATTTTGTACAGTTCATGCCTAGAGACTCTGTTTAATATACAAATTCCCTTACTATATATATATTGTGAATACCATATTCTTTCTGATGATAGATGTTTTATACATAAAATTAAATCGAATGGTGCTTCCAACGTTTGCAAATCATTCCAAAGTTTAAAGTATTTTTAAAATATATATAAAATAAATGGATACCTCGGATATATATATATATATATATATATGTGTGTGTGTGTGTGTGTGTGTACACCTCATCCAAGTGAGACTAAAGTGCTTTATTCTTCCTTTTGGTAGAGATAAAAAGGAATTCAAGCTTGTCTTATATATTGGATACCTTTCGTGTATGTGCTGGGACATTAATTATTACAATATGATAGAAGTTTGAACTGACAGATTTGAGGATGCTCTTTTTTTTTTTTTTTTCTCTCATATTTGTTTTTTGCTAATCCTGTTTTCACAATTACACTCTTCCTACAAATGTTAATTCTCATACACGATGGTTTTTTATTTTCTGCAAATGTTATTCTTGTGGTGGCTGGATTGGGTTCATTCTATAACAATTTGATGAGTTGAGCGTAGACATGAAAGCGTAGAAACTCCATGAGATTCTCGTCTTTGTTTGTTTGATTCGAGGGAAAGGTCCCAATGAGTTCTTAATAACCAAATTCTTATTATTATTATTATTATTATTTTGTCAAAAATTCATACCTCTCCTTAAAGAGTCTTGATTATCAATAACGGAACTAATAAGTATTTTAGAACACAACAAAAATATGAGATAGTGCTCTTGAATTGAACAAAAATATTCGACATACATTAAGTTGTTGTTGTCTTATTTTTATATGAATATGATCGGTCACATGAATTTTCAATGTAAATCTTTATTAAAATTAATTTTTTTTGTTTAAGAATCACGTCATCATCCTTCCTTTAATCTCATATAAATAAGATTGGCCATATAATTTACTTATTTATTTTATGTCCAATTCAATCATAAAAAGTAAATATATATATATATATATATATATATATATATTTTGTGGTTATACGCTCATACTTCTCTTTTAACCATATTTTTCAACACAACCCAACCTTCGATTTACCAAAATTGTAAAAACTTACTTAAATTAAATAGATTCTGTTGAATGTCGAGGTGGGAGGAAAGATACTAATGAGTTTCTCTGAGTTGTGAAATTTGAGTAAAATTAAAAAGACAGATTTTATTGTGATATAGATGGTGATAAGACACTAACTACTGCCATGAAGGGTGGTTACTGGTTAGTCAAGCTTGCATATTTTATTTGCAGGCATATATATATATATATATACACACACACATACATTGCCAATTAATTTTTTTTTTTTTTGAAAGTTAAAGCAATACTCACACACACTGCCTCCATTGAGACTTGAACCTGGACCTCCCATTTGAAAAGGCAGAGCTTATACCACTAGACCAATTGGTCTTTGGTGACATTGCCAATTAATTATTTGCCCGGGCAAGAGGAAAGAATAGAAGAAGCCTTTGGTGTCCCATCTAGTCAAGAATTGGAATATCACAAGCACTACCCAATATGCTGCATTTTTTGGAGAGACAGAGGATCCAAAACTGGTTCTCAAAGAAGCAGATGGAGAGTTCAAAACTAGTTCTCAGTTTTTCAAAACCAGTTCTTGGCTGATCAAATTAAGAGTCCAGAATCAGTTCTTAGATTTTTGAAAATGGATTGTTGAGTACAAACTGGTGTCATACAGACCATCTACACTGCATCAAAGAAAACTTTTACCACACTTGCACACACAAGCAGGGGCGGAGCCAGGAAATTTTTTTTGGGGGGCCAAATTTACATTATGTAATTGAAATTTAAAAATATTAGCAACCAATTGTAATATAATTTTTTAAAATTTTAGTTATAGTGTATATATGTTGAGAAATTTGTTTAGGAAAAAAAATTTCAAAATTGAGAAAAATGCAACTTAAATAATTAGATAGAAAATTGATATGAGAATGAAAAAAATTGAGAAGATGAAACCATAAGTTACAACGAAAAAGTGAAGAGGTAAAGAAAAAAAAATTAGAGAACCAATTTTTCTTCAACAATTAATTGTTTCAGTTTTTCAAAAATCCAATTTTTAGAAAAAGATTTTGAGTAATTTGATTTCACTTCGAAAAGATATATTTGATTAAAAAAAAAAAAATTAACTAAACAAAATCTCACAAGTTTTAACAAAATAAGATTATTTTTTTAGTGGCTTATACATAAATTAGTCATAGAATTTGTTATTTGTTAGTAAATGACCATTAAAAGATTTACTATATATGATCATTGTTGTTTATAATTTCACAACACTTGTTTTTCCTCTTTTCAATTTGTCATTTAGTAAATGAAGATTAATATATAATTTTAGACGTTTTTCTTGTAAACATCAATTTACAAAAATATTTGATAAGAAAGATTCATGCAGGGACATTAATGTATTTCTCTTTTGAATTAATATAATAGATATTGTACATGTGTATTTGTAAATAAAATAACGATTTTTTGTGATAAGGATTACAATATTAATGAACTTAAATTTTTATTTCACAATATTTGGGCCTTTAAAAGTATGGCTACAAAGTCTAAGTTTAATTTTTTTATATAGTTTTCAAGGAGACAAACTAAATTTATTTTTAAATTTCCTATTTGAGGTCAATATATGAGTTTTTTGAAAAATATTTAAAATTAATTATTTTTTTTGGGAGTATAAAAAAAAAATTTAAAAATTTTGGGGGGGGGGCCCACCGCCCCTGCACACAAGAGAAGCTCAAGCAAAAGCTCAAACTCATATTAAAGAAAGACTATTAATCATAAAGACCAGTACATGACTAAGTTTCAAATTAATTACGAAATCTTGAAAAAACAAATAGGGAACAAAAAAAAGAAAGAAAAAAGAAAAGAGAGAGAGAGAGAGAGTTTAGGGTTCTCTCGATCCCCAACTAGTATACACACAGCTACAAACACGTACATTTCAGTGATTTAAAAGAACTTGGGATCATAGCCATTGCTGGAGGTTGCAAGTATGTAGTAAGCGACAATGTGGCCAATGGAGCCCCAAGCAAGGACATCCACAATGTTGAAACCCACAGGGTCATTGGACTTGAGAAGGCTTACAAACTCCTTCGCACGAATGTCGCCGGCCTCGAAGTGGGTCACGCCGTTCTGCTCTGGCACCTGCTTAGCCACATTCTCTCTCTGGAAGTTGAAGAACACAAACCTACCCAAGAATAGGGACAGCCCTGTGCTCAAGCTTATCACCAGTGATGGGTTCAGCTGGGCTTTTACACCACAGTTGTTGAACCTTTTCTTGGAGATGGTGATGGGTTTGGCACAATTACACAAGGAGGAGGAGGTGTCACTGGGCTTGTTGAGGGCTCTGAGCCCTTGGAAGGTGGGTGTGGGGAACAAAGTGGAAGAGGCCATCAGATGAGGACTGGGTTTTCGATCACCTACCTATTGCTGGCTGGGGGGTGTTATATGTTACGAGAGTTTGTGTTGGTGAATTGAATTGTAAGGACTAGATGATGAGAATGTGTGTATATAGATAAGATATATAATACACAGAGACAGAGATGATTTTCTGTGGGAACGAAGGACCAGATTGCGAGGAGAGGAATGAGGCGAGAGAGATTTTGGGTGGTGAGTTGGCTTTTCCCCATTGGTTCTTTCTCGATCAGAGGTTTTTGACCTTGGCAGTTCCCCTTCAATATGGGTTCGTCAACCCGCGAACCCATATTTGATCCTACCACATTCGAATTAAGCAGGCCAATCCAAACCCGAATAAAGGGGTCGATTTGACTCAAATTGGTTAGACAAATTTAAATTTGGATAAACGGACCGACTCGATTCGAATTGGTGACCCAAAAAAATGGTTCACCCAAACTCACCTAACACGACTCTCTCTCTTTATATTATTATTTTTATAAAGATTTAACATTTGTAATTAATAACCCTTTTCATCTAAACGTATCAATTTTAAAAAATTTAATTTTATATAGATCTCGATCCAAATTTTGATCAGGGCCAAATCGAACCCGATTAGAAAATTTGTGACCCCACTTTAGAACTGAACACCTTTGGTAGGTCCGGACAGATTCATGCAAGAAATTAATATTACGAAATATTGAGGACAGAAACTAGTAGCCAAAAGCAGAAACAAGTAAATATTGAACATTAAACACAATTACCAAACGAAGCCTTGTTGTTTAAACAACAAGGTTGTATATTGTATTACTCTAATATAAACGAGAAATCCAACTAATGTCACATTATAAGTTAAACAAACAGTGGTGGATAAACCTGTAAATAGATTGGATCAAACCTGATTCTATTTGAATCCGATAAAAAATATAAGAGATCTGATTCAAATCGATAATCCGACGGATTATATAGAATTAAATCCATATCCAATTTATTATTACTCGGATATCCGATCCGATAACCCAATCCGAAAAATATATAAATTTTTTTTAAAAGTAATTTCAAAAGAGATTAACAAATAATGAATAGGAAAAAAGTAGGCAAAAAAATTTAAATATAAAGAAAAAAGTAGTAGAAAAGTAAGTATTTAACTCTCTATTAAAGAAAAAAACTATAAAGAAAGAAAAAATAGAGAGGGAGGGAAGAATAAAAGGGAAATAATGATAAAAAAATATTTAAATAGTATGTAAATATTATATGTTATAACATTAGATAATATATTTAAAATATATTATATATTAAATTATTTTGAATTAGATTATTATCGAATCGGATCGATCATAATTCATATTTGATTTGTTTAGCTAATGAATTATCGGATTCAGATCGCTAACAGATTATTGGATTGAATGTCTAATCCATATCTTAATTATTGACTAGAATTTAGATCAAATTTGGATTAAAATTCGATTCATTGATAGGTCTAATGGTAGAGCCATCAACAGAAGTGAAAATGTGGGACCCAACCAACACCACGTCGGTCCAATCCTGTTAGCATTTATGTCTCTTCATTTATATACATATACTATTATTATAAGTTTCTTTTAAGAGTGCATTCTCCAAAACCTCTCTCTTAGACTATATATATATATTAGCTATGTATGTCAAAAAAAATTATTTTGTAGTTTTTGAGGATAAAGTTTTGGATTTTTTTTTAGAGAGCGAGAAATTACGTAGGGAATAGGCAAACAGAGATTGCAAATCCAAATAGACATTTTCTGTTTTGACCTGCAATTTAATTGGTATACTTTTGTCGACTCATTTTTAGTACGATCAGAAAAATAAGTCACTCATGTCGATTTATGACTGTGCAGATATGGATGGATTAGCGGGTTTGCACCTAATTTGTCACTCTTCAAAAAGGAAAACGAAGACACTCCTCGCTCTAGGAATGCCTCTTTCATTATCCATACCTAGACTATATCAAATAACCAGAACATGTTTAGAGTTAAAATTGCAAGTGAGTTGGTGAAGCTACAAAAATTTAGGAAAGGAAATCTTACTAAAACGAAATGAATTGTCTATACCTATATATATATATATATACACACACTTGTCAAATGAATTGAAGAGAGTGATTTTCTCTCATCTCTTCCAGACGCACTCTTTTAGGCCCCATCTCCTCCAACAATAAAACGAACCTTCACACATTATTGTAGATAACATGATAGAAATAATAATAATAATAATGAATATAAAGTGCTTATAATTATGAATATGTTGTGTCATAAGTTGGTATTAGTCTTCAATAAGGTTCCAGCATAATTTTAACCATCAAATAAAATGTAGACCGATGCCTATCAGTCCATCACTTAAAACAGAAGTCAATGCCGTTAGAAATATGAATTGCCAAGATAAAGATGATTAACATAAGGGTAATGTTACTTGGGCAAAATTCACAGGTAGAAACTTTTAGATTCATTAAATGAATGTGATAGACCCCACCACATATACTCACCACATGCATCCAATGAATGTAAATGTTTCTTTCTACGAATTCTGCCTGAAAATTCTGTATGAGTAGCATTATCCATAACATAAAGTCTGCTTTTAGTGGCCTCTGAACAGGGCTAGTGTAGCAACCCCCAAAAACGGATGAAGTGACGAGCAAGAAGAGAAAAATTTATGGGTCAATTTAATTTATGACAATTTTTGGGAGTCTAATTACAAATATGTCAAATTATAAATAGTATTGGCTCAAAAAATAACTTATTAAAAATTATTTACGTATTTGACACTTTTCACTGTTCCTCGATACAAAGAACCAAATTAACCCTCTGCAGTAATATTTAATAATGTTTTGTATAGTAAAATTATAATATCATGCAATTAAAGTATTACATAAATGCAGTAAAATTATTACACTGTGCACTAAAAGTTTTAATATTTAATGTTTTGTACAGTAAAATTATAACATCATGTAGTTAAAACATTACATAAATACAATAAAGCTATTACATTGTCTACTAAAAGTTTTAGTAAATTGATATGTAAAGGGTATTAAAGTAAACTGATATGTAAAAAGTCTTAAGGGCAATTTGAACCTAAATAATATAAATTTTCGTATTCGTAATTACTTTTAAAAAAATTATTTTTTGACCATATACTATTTAAAAGTTAGTATATTTATAATTAGGCTCCCAAAAATTGTCAATAAATTTAATTAACCGAAAATTTATTCCTCGCGGCTATTTGGTAGAAAAGGCTATATATATGCGCAAGGAGTTCAATCGACAAACTAAATACATTGTATGACCTTGGGGCCAAGCTTGAGCAACTATTGTATTTGTGATAGATAATAAATGTGATTCTCCACACCGGCCCCCCAAAGTTGGGATAGAAAAAATGCGGAGAGATTGACGGCCCTAGAGGTAGAAAGCGATTGCGGAAAACAAATTATTGATTCTCTTTAGATTCTCTCTGGAAATATTTCTCTCACCTTCTCCGGCACTTTCTTTCCTATCAAAATCTTTTAGATTTGAAATTGGAAAAGGAATTTGATTCTAATCAAAATGGAATTTCATTTCTATTTATAATAAACTGAAATTGAAGTTAAATTAATTATTTTTGTATGTTTAGCAAACATAAAAGGACCAAACATATACAGTAATTTTTTTTTTAATCCCAATAATAGATTGGAAAATAGACTGAGCCTCGAGCTTTATTTTTTTTACATTCCAACTATTTTTCATGGAGAATAAACATACAAGGAAGATGATACTTCTTCTAAAATTCAAATTCCAAAATTCTATTCAAATCCGAACTCTGGATAGTGAGGTGTCATGATCGCCTGATCGTCATCTCAAGATCCGAACAACTATGACAAAAGTATCATTTATAACCATCTGATATTATTATTGATATTAAGTTGTCACGTCCCAAATCTTGGTCATGACTTGTTGCTGAAGCTTAATACCCATATTGCTTCAGTTCCATCGAAACTTTATAATGATCAACAATTTAAGTTATCATCTCATAAATCATTAAAAGTATTGTCATATGCATCAATTCTTTACCGAAATGTCATATGGATCAACTAATCTAAGTTGTGATATCAAAATATATGCATGCATAAGAATGCTACGTGAGTCATTTATTGAAAAACATTCTCTCTAAAACACCCATACAGTTGATGTACGTTATTTTCAAATGTATTTACATGAGTAGAGCGCGACATTGATATCTCATGATAGTATTATCCTTACAAAAATTCATTCTATACTTTGGAATTCAACAACAAACATCCTATTATCACTCAACATATAATACTCATCTCAATGTAGACCAATTTAAATTTCAATATTTATGAAATCGTTGGGATACGCTTGCCCTTGATTCATCCTATAAACCGGACGAAACCAAATTATTGCATTTTTCACTTTAGTTGCCTTTTTCTTTTTCACTTTTTATAAGACTATTAATATAAATACTTCACAAGTAAAAATTGTAATATAAGAAATTTGAAAAAAGAATGCATAAGAAATTAACTTATTATAATTAAAGCATCTTTATTTACTTATTATAATTAAAGCATCTTACATGGAATTTGTTGCGTCAATGTTTTTGGTAGTATCATTCCAAGCAAATCTACTACCACGCTTCAAAAAATTTAGAACATTTTTTTTTTTATAGAGTTTTTAATCCATTTTGCACTTTTGTCTTTATTCACTTTTAAACAAAATCGTGCATTCATCGCATCAACAACTTACATAGTAAGTGAAAGTCTTGAAATTCCTATTATTTTATGTTTATGAATTTGTTTTGTCATCCCCTTCAAATGCATACATTGTCTAATAATATTCACTAATCAACATTCTCATTCATCATTTTCGTTGGGGAATTTTAACAAATCTTTTATTCATCAAAATTGAATATGTACACATGTTCAACATACAACATCAATTCAAAAGATACAATAAAAATTCAATACCTTCAATAACAAAATGAATAATACAATAATTAAAATAACCATTAAACAATAATACAATTTGATAATTGAGACAACATAAAATAAAACAATAATATAATGAAAACAACAATAATAAAATAGCAAGCATTAGGTCTAAGGATCAAGTTCTCTTAGTTGCAAACAATTCTTGGAGGGTGGGTGTGCGTACCAACTAGAAAAAAAAAAGGTAAGAACGAATCGGAATAATGAGAGGCATGTAATCACTATCCTAAAGTCGAATAGCCTCCCACCGTGCAGGTGCTATCAATCCTATACAACTCCAAGATACAACTCATATCCATAAGTGAGGCACGTCCAAAGAAGGACAATGTATACTAGTCTTTGTCTTCGAAGTTGCCCCAGGCACAATATAAAATAATATACAAGAATACCACAAAGTTAGAGAAAAGATGCAGATAGAAAGAGAGAAATTTTCCTTCTTAAAATCAACTCAACACACTCCTATAAAAAAAAAATTAAATTATTCTGACATTTCCTGAGATTTTGCCTAATTATCTTGGATTAAATTTTTTAAAATATAGTGGTTAACATATCCTAAGATTTGGTTGACTTTATTCTGAAAACCCCTGTCATTAATTAATTAATCGTCAACTGCGTTAAAGTCAATTAATATAAAAAAATTCAAAATGCCAAAACTACACTCAGTGACAGTTGTGTTGGTGTGGTATTGATGGAGAAAATATATATATATAACATGTTAATCTTAGCCAAATGATTAGAATTTGAAATTATTTTTGCACAAATACATTATAACTTGAGGGTACTTTTGTAATTGTATATTAGATGTGATTTTATTTAACGGATCGTTAGTTAGAGTAATTTTGTAAGAACTTTAATTTGAGAGTAATTAAGTCAAGCTTCAGACGAGATTAGAATAATTTACCCGAAAAAAAAAATCAATATGTACAATAGAAAGCTCTTTTTATAGACATATAAATTGCAACCGCTTTGTGTCATTAAAATAATATTAACTATATTAATTATAATTAAATAAATAAGTTATATTTTGATTTTTATTTAAATATATCTAACAATTTTAACACAAATTTTTATTTTACACACTCTAAAGAAATCGGAACCAAAGAAAGGCAACACGAAGCCACATGGACAAGTGGAGAAAACTAATATATGGTACCAAACAAAGCATAAAAGTGTTTTAATACATTAAATTTAGGGTTAAATTCATAAAACCCCCTTCTAATATCAAAAATTCTCATAAAACCCCCTGAATTTTCAAAAACCCCTATCTACTATCAATTTCTCTCATATAAGGACAAAATTAAACGGCTCCGTCAATTTGATAACGAAATTACCAAAATATCCTTCCTTTATTTAATACAATAACTTTATAAAAAAAAGGTTATTTGTAAATGACAGATGTACCCTTTACGAAGGGGCGATTTGAGAAAATTAAAAAGTAGAAGGGGGTTTCTTGATTGGGTTAAAATCATAAAACCCCCTCTACTATAAAAAAATTCTCATAAAACCCCCCTCTATTATAAAAAAATTCTCATAAAACCCCCCTTACTATGAGGGTATTTTAGTCCTTTTAATTTCAACAAATGCGTCAAGGGTAATTTAGTCATTTACACACCACTTAACAGGTCACGTGAGATGCACGTGCGGTTTCTCCGTTAATTTCAACGGCAAACTAACGGGAGGGGGCAAATTGATTGATTTTTTAATATAGGGGGGTTTTGTGAGAATTTTTGGTAAAAGAAGGGGGTTTTATGAATTTAACCCTTAAATTTATAATTATCTGTATTCTATTCTCTATTTTCTCTGCTTCTCAGTCATTTCTTTCTATATATATGTATGTACACTTCTTTTAGTTTGTGTTTATGGGTAACGAGAAGTAGATTATGGTTATATAGTCTATCATCAGATATGGTTATATAGTCTATCTTCGAATTTATTTGGAGGGATCGACACAGGGCCAGCTCAATTTTTACGCGAATTAGATAAGACCCCAACTAACAGAAGGCCTACAAATTATTTTATCAGCTTTATAAAAGTTCCTAAAATTTTTATTTTCTAATATTATTAGACTTTCTAAAAATTTTGTTTCCTTGCAGTGATAGACTTCAACCAATGATAAAAATTTAATAATAGGCCCAAATAATTTAATTCATTCTAAAACTTTTAATTTATATTCTTGTTTCAAAATCTTCCTCTATGTCACTTATCATTTGATGTTTTTTATGAATTGTTGAATATATACTTAACTGATAATTGTAAAAAAGTAGGAATTATAAACTTTCCTTCTCTCCTATTAATTTTTATCTTTTTTCCTCTATTCCTTACATTTTCTCTTCTCTCATTACAACAATTTTTTTTGTTATAATTAATAGTAAAATAACAAGAAATTTACGTGAAAAATCAATAAATAAATAACCAAGTCATCTAAAAGAATTGCTATAAGATAATACAATAATGAAAGATAAATATATTACCGACTTAGATTCATAATGATAATCAAAGGTGTGATAAAAAAATTCTTTGTGAATAACATGAAAAAAGAATGAAAGAAAGTAAACCAAGTAAAAAAAAAAATGAGGATCTTATTCAAAAATCATATTCTATTCCCACAAATATTTATGTACTGGAAAAATATCGTTAAAAATTAAAATATTTATTAATAGAAAATGATCCAATTAAATATAATAATTTTAATAAGAATAATTTTTATATAAACATTATTAACTAATATTTGGTATTAAAATATTAAACGTTACAGAGCCACTTTCATATTTTTCACCTAAAGCCTCAAATTATGTTGAGCTGCCCCTAATCGACACTGTGTAGGAGTTGTTGGATGAATATCTAGCACACATCTCAATCTCAAAGATAAGTTTTCTTACATTTATCAAATATATAATTTATTTACATGTTCTTCATTTTACTTATTGAAATTTTGTTATTATATTTCCATTGTTCTCTAAAATGTAAACCTTATTAAGTGTGATTTAAGTTCATGTTCATGGTGTATGTTTAGTCTCTAAATATCATTTTATAAAATTATAAATTTTTTTATGTATTGTATATACAAATTACCTAACAAAAATAAATTAAACCGCTGAAATTAGAACTCAAAATACAATATACATTTTTTATGTTTATATATTTTTCGTAAAAAATGAAACATAACATTTTCGTGGAAGTGTTTGGCGGTTTTCTAGGAATATAAAAATAAAAAAATTAATTACGTGAAGGTGTTTGAAGAAGTCTTCTCTGCCAATTTCGATTGTCACCAATTATTTTATTACAACAATAACAACCAAACATTTTCTGAATTATTTGTGGTCAGCTACCTGTCACCAATTATTTTACTGAAAAGTTAACCTTCTCTAAATTTTTATTTTTTTTTACTATTTTGTACCGATAAGTTGTACTAACTTTTTTTTAAAAAGTTTTACTGTTGTTGAAATAGAAATCAAGTAAATATAAGCCAATGAAATAAATTGAAACGATTGTCTTATAAACCCAATAACTTTTTATTTTCTGAACATATTCCTTTTATTCCAATGTGTCTTTAATATTGTCCAATATCTCAAATTAATTTCTATTTGTACATGTAGTTGGGGTTCATTTTGATATTGAAGTTTACTTCATAACCTTTTTAAACTTCTAGTTCATGAGATATGTGTTCAATGATTTTTGCATTAATCTTCATAAGATAACATCAAAGGGTTCATGAGTGGAATGATTAATGAATTTTCGCAAGATAACACCAAAGGGTTCATGAGATATATGTGGAATGATTTTTGCATGAAATTTCACAAGATAACACCAAAGGATCATGTTTTAGGCATGAATCACAAATTATTATGATAAATTTATTAAGAATCAAATTATATGTGTATGAGGATTGTGATTCAACCTAATTTCTATTTTAATATATTTGTAATTATATATACCATTTGTTGTTTCCATTAATAAAAAAAGTAATTTCCACATCTTCTGGATATATAAAAATAAAAAAAAAATCTAATGAAAATTTGTTTTTAAAATTGGGTAAAGTGCAAAAAACTGCTATATAGAAATGTGTAGAAACCTCCCTTGTTGTTTGCAAAACCCGTTTACATTTTTCAATTTGTGTGAATAAGGACAATCTTCAATTCGCGAGAAATTGAACAATAAAATGACTAAAGTACCCTTACTTTATAAATATATTTAAAAAAGAAAGCCAAAACGTGAAATAACAAAAATGGTACTTTTGAGTTTTTAAAAAATTTCTGGCATCATCATATGCAATAGGAGACAATTTGCTCCAAAATTTGTAATTATAAGGATTTTTGCACATACCAAATAGCATGGGTATTTCTTGCATATTTTCTATATAGTGGAGCTTTTCTTTGCACTTTACCCTTTAAAATATTGGTGATGAACTTTTTAATTACTCGTATCTCACTCCTCCACCACTAGTTTTTTTTTTCTTTTTCTCTTTTTTCTTTTTCGATACATTTCTTCCTTTGGTCTCTCCTAAAGTTTCATTTCTCACAATTTTAATATAATTTATCATATTTTGATATAGGTCATTTATATTTTACTAATAATTAGTACGCACACTCACCGTCATCATTGTTTTAATCACATATGAATACAATCAACTACCATTTTTGTCAAAAAAAAATCTTGTAAACAAGTCATTTCTCATATATATATATATATATATATATATATATATATTACTAATAGACACACCACTCATAATTTATATGTGCAAACCACCTATTCTTCCTTTACTCCATGTCTATATGTTCCTATCTCTTGATTACTTTCTTAACTACTCCATTATTTTAGTTTTACTTTCTTCTATTGTCTTGGTATATTCTATTATAGTTCCTAAATGCTTAATTTCATTATATATTTTAATTCTCTATTTTTAGATTTGCTTTCTTCTATAATTATAGTTTTACCCAGATTGATCTTGTAACTTGGAGATTTTGTGGGAGAAAAGGTCTAATCCTTCCATGAAAGACGTGTGGATGTCTTCTGGCCGAGATTTTTGTTCCATATTGGTTTATGAATGTCTTACTTAGGTCTAAACTTGAGCTCCAAGTAGTTGCATTTTTTTTTGTTTTTGTTTTTATTTTTGTTTTTGTTTTTGAGAGGTATCATTCCTTGTCCAACGTGGACTTATATTCTTGCTCACTGAGTTTGGGTTAGAACTTTTATAAATAGATACCTAGGTCGTGGGTTAAAACTCAGAAAAGAAAACAGAATGAAGGAGTGTTTATGGGTAACAATTCTTCTTGTGAAGTTGTAGGGATTGGAACATTCAACATCAAGACAACAAATGAGTTGGTAAGAACTTTGACTAGTGTACGTCATGTTTTAAATATTAAAAGGAACGTGATTTCTTTAGGAGCTTTAGATTCGAAAAGTTGTTGGTATAAAGCAAAGCATGGGCTGATGAAGGTTATAAGAGGGTCACATATCATCCTCATGGGAAAGAAGGTTGATAATCTATCTATTCTTTTGGGGAATACTTTGTTAGGTGAAGCAGTTGCAAAAAATATAGGGCCAGTTTGGCATGCGCTTTTGTTTTGATGTTTTGTTTTTGTCTAAAACAGAACAAGTGTTTTGTTATGAGTGTGTTTTGAATAGAATCAAAAACACGTTTGGTAAGGAAAATCTGTTTTCAAGTTTTTAAAACGGAAACAGCAAAAACATGTTTGGTAAGTCCAATTGTTAGCAAAAATGTTGAAGCAGAAATTCAAAAACATGTTTGGCATAAACCTGTTTGAGTGTTTTGTTTTAAAATATTTATATTATTATAAATAATTAAAAATTATTATAATTTACATAATATGTTATTTGTTAATATTTAGAATAAATTATATTTAGATAAATTATATATATATTTTTAACAATACTTGTCTAAAAATTCAAAATATATAACAAATAATTTGTAAAATTTTTGACAGAACTTTTTTTAAAATTAACATATTTCAAATCTGTGCATTCCCATAAATCAATCCTGCCCAAGTGTAAATATAAAACAACAAAAACATTCAACATATATTATTACAATATGCTCGAAATAGCAACAATCCACCAAGTTTGAAAAATAACAACTTTGTATGAATACAACAAATATGACTAAATCCATATATCTAAAAAAAATATATATATAGATTACAATTTAACATAAAGAACACTTCAAGCATCACTTCAGATTCTATGACAAGAAAGCTCAGCACCATCAGCATATCACCCACGTGTAGTGTTGGAGTAGTACCCACATGCAAACAAAAAAAAAAAAAGTCCATTACACAATACAACTTATGTTATAATCAAACTTTATAAAGAAGAGGAGTAAGAGTTTGACCTTTTTCGGACTTGTTGAGTAAGCACAAGTCATTAGCACTCAAACAGACCACCCAAGTGAAGTGTTGAAGCAATATCGGCATGCAATAAAAAAAAAAAACAAGCTCATGTCACGGTTACAATGCAACCTATGTTATAATCAAACTTTTTCAAGAATTTAAGCAAGAGCTTGACCTTTTTCAGACTTTTTCAGCAAGCACAAGTCATTAGCACTCAAATAGACCACCAAAGTGAAGTGTTGAAGCAGTATCGACATACAATAAAAAAATACAAGTTCATGTCACCGTTACAATGCAGTCTATGTTATAATCGAACTTTTTAAAGAATTTAAATAAGAGTTTGACCTTTTTCAGACTTGTTGAACAAGCACTGCTCCACTAAAAATGCATTCCAATATTCCAATACATCATTATCATTGAGTGTACAATATCATATATGCTACAATATATAAGTTTATACTAATGTATTACACAACATCCCAGTGTATACTAATATATTACACAACATCCAACTTCTTCTCAATTCATTTGTCAACAACAACAATGAACAAGAAAAAGATGACAATCAAAATAAATATTAGCAAGAGTAAAGAACGATAGAAAGTTATTACAGTTATCCATTGTGTAAGAGTTATAGAAGTACTTTTCAAGAGTGGCCTAAACTTTCCCACACTCTATTAGCAATGTGATCACGTACATGATTCATTGTAGACACTTGATGTGGAGTACCATTGACCTCAATAATATCATCGTCATCAGGTTGAAGTTGTGAAGCAGAAGATTGTTCGGGATTAAAGATATTATCAACTTGACCCTGGGATCTTAAAAAATTATGTAATGTACAACAAGCTATAACAATAAGTGTTTGAGTCAAAAATTTGTATGGAGGCATTTGTTTCAAGATAGGGTATCTCATCTTTACCATACCAAAACAACGCTCAATCACGTTCCTCAATGAGGAATGTCTATAATTGAACACTTCCTCCCTACCACGCGGTCCTCTAGTATTTCTACGAAAGTCCTGCATGTGGTAACGTTGTCCCCGATAAGGGGCCAAGAACCCAGTCTGATTGGCGTAACCAGAATCAACCAGATAATATTTACCTGCCATGTTAATCAATAATGAAACTTACTCAATTTCTTATATTTTACAATAACTTTTCATAAAATTATATGTTAACCCAACTAATTGTATTTATGTTACCTGTAGGTGCTTTAGGAAATTACAATGCCTCATTTTCTAAACACTCATTCAAAATCCTCGAGTCATTAGCAGACCCTTCCCACCCTGCTAGAACGTATGTGAATTTCATGTTAAAAGAACACACATCCATGACATTTTGGGTCGTATAACCCTTTCTGCCTCGAAAGGGTATTTGCTTATCGGCTGGTACTACGGCAGGGATATGTGTTCCATCAATGGCTCCTATACAATTCCTAAAGAAAGGGTAAAACTTTGGGTTATGTAGGATTTCGTTTGGAATTTGGTTAAAATCTGGGGGAGTAATGATTCTAGTTCCTAACTCACATACTTTTTTTAACACCTCATTAAAGTGTTCTGAAATAGTCGATGTTGAGTGTTGAAATCTTTCAGCAACCACACGATTCCTTTGATTGTGTGACAAGGTTAATAGAAAGATTCCAACTTGTTCTTGGACTGTCAAAAATTTAGAATCGTACAGTCCTAACAATTTCAGTTCATGACACAACTGCCTAAAGGAATTGGGGTACATCCTAAAGTTGTGATAAGACCTATCTGGGTGTCCATTCAGAATCTCCTATATATATTCTTCACCTTGTAGCATAGAATCCCTACAAGCACGTTTATCATAATGTTTGCCATAATATTCAAATGTGGCTGCAATTAATAGCAAACAATATTTCTCATCGTCATCGTCGTCGTCGTCATACATAGATAAAATAGTCCTTATATCCATATATATTTATCAATCCTATAAGAACAAAACAAACAATAAAATTAACGTTATTAAACTGAAAATTAAAGCAACTCACAATATTCCATAATACAGTCATCAAACATAAATAGATAAAACAGTTATTAACAATAATCTAACATAAAAAGTAAAATAGTTATAATACTACAGTCATCCAAATTCAAAAGTATGAAGTAAAGCATCAGAATAGTTATTATTATACAGTCATCCAAAACAACAACTGCCACTCAGAGATTCATCACCCACCCAACTTTCCCTCATCAGGAATTTGAAGAACTAAATTCCTCCACATTTCATCATCATGTAGAAGCTGTAGGGCCTTAGAATAATGGATATCGTCAATCCCTTCTAATGCATTAAGGGCCCTAATGCATAAATTACATTTCTCTTGCACCCTTTCAGCTTTAGAGGGAGAAACTACTTCTTGCTCTTCCAACCTATGGGATGCAAGGTTGGTAGAAGATGAAGCTGCTATTGCTGCTACTATAGCAATTTCATTTCGCTCAGCTCTCATGTTAGCATTCTCAACCATACTTGTAGTCATGGTTGCCATCACAGCAGACATTGTGGAGGCAAAACTATCTTTCTTGGGTTTTTTACTTGTAGGTTGAGGGGAGGGACTCGTATCAATTCCTTCTCCCTCACCCAAGTCAATGGTATGGGTGGCAGCATAGTGTGTGGGTAATTGGGAGGTTGCGGGTACTCTAGTGGAAGGATGGACCTGACACCCAGAAGCATATGTATCCCCAAAGATAGTGGTCAACTTGTCATAGTTCTTACATCCCTTTCTTTGAAACTTTTTGGCCCCAGTGACGACCTACAATTAATTATCTTAATGTTAACTTTAATAGAATGTTATAAATTTATAGAACATGATGAAAATAACATTCTAGGTTTAAAATATTGTAAATTCTACTAACCTTGTACAACCATTCCCATCTTTCATCTTCTACAACAACCATGCCCGTGTCACGGTTGTACCCCACACCAGTCTCAGATAACAATTTCTTGAAGTCTTTATAGACTCCCCTCATACCGTTGAATTTATTTCTTAGTTGATCCTTTGTAAAAAATTTACCTGTTTTTTCAAGCATCCCATCTATAAGATGTCTCCACCCAAGTGAATTAAAAGTGCTGCTAATACGATTCCCTTGCCTAATTTCTTCCTCCATCAAGAGAATGAATGTCTCTTCAAGGGTTTCATCCCAGTATACTTTTGCATCTTCGACCTTCTTAGTTCTAACACCTACGCTCTCTTGGTCCAATTCAATTGGGTTCAAGAATTGCTCATCATTTTGGTTAGTGATATCCATCTTAGAATTCCAAGATTGCAGTCTGAAAAGGCAAGTGATTTTAGAAAAGAATCAAGTGTTATGTTTATAGTATGTTTCGAATTGTTTAATAAATAATTTCTGCCATTAATTTTTTAAATACCCTAAAAAAATTGGTATTAAAATTACAAAAAGTGGGGTATATATGCCTTTGTATACTTTGCAAGTACTATGGAATCGGTATCTAATGCAAGAAATATAGAGGGATATTACATCAATTATTCCTTAGTAGAAACTAAGTTTACTTAGTGATGTTATGAGGGTTTTTGTCTCCCAATTCTTGGAGCTATTGTATTACTTGAGATTTTAATTAATTTATTTTGCAGTTGGTTAATTTAAGTTTATGTGAGTCCAAGCCTTGTATTTATTTTTCAACAACAAGAGAGAAAGAGAGAGAGAGAGAGTATATATAATTTAGCATTAATTAACTACTTTTAATTGTTAGGGAATAAGGTAATGAGCATCATGAATGTGCATGATTAATTGATTATCATGATGTCATGTTATGATAAGGACTGTCGGGAATCTTAAAGTACTATTTAATAAAATAAAAAAAAATTAGTTGTGTTAAAATCATATTAATTTATATAAAAAAAATTGATCAACAATGTACAAGATCAGTTGTGAAATTCTGTATAAGTAAGAAACAGTATGTACCATACATACGCCATATCTTTCAAAAACCTATCAAAGTTAAAATTTTAAACTTAAGGCTACAAATTATAGAAATTCTATAGTTTAATATATACACATTACACAATCACATGATTAACTCAAAAACATAAACTTTCAACTCAAGAACTCTTAGTCAAGGTTTTAATATTGCTTAAAGTTTTGAATTGTCCACGGTATTAGGATTTGGAAAAGAGATCAAAATACAATTATAAACACATTCTTGGAAATCCAGCTTCTTATAGTATTATGAAAAATTTTCAGTAAACTTAGTTGCTATCAATTTGGCTGAAAATACAGGATATTCAATAAAATTTGAAGCGAAAAATTATAACTTTGTTTAATAACATTTGTTAAAATTTAACCACGAGTTCAACAATTCAGGGAAGTTCAGATTCAAGGCCGAAAAAAGTAAAGAGTACCCACAATGGCTACAGAGGTATTAAACAAAGACCAATTTTGTTTGACAGTAATATGTTTGTCTAGAAAGAATTCTTTAGGCTACATGCATTGATCTTATATGATTAAAGCCCCAATTTATATATATAAAGAATTATATACACACATCAAAGATAAAGAATGATAAACTATTGATAGATTAACATTTATTGCAAAAATTTGTTATACTGTTGGTACTGACTGTAAATGGCACTAGCATGATTGTAATGTATGAACTTAATAACAATAAAAAGAGAGAAGCAGAAGCTCCAGGTGGCTCCATGCAGCACTAAAAAATTATTCACCACCGTATAGTTGTTAATTACATACTGTTGAATTAAAACCAAAAACCATTATCCAGTAGGCTTCTATTAATCCATAGTTTTACAAGAGTAGATTAGTACGTACAGTCCTAAAACTTGAAATCGTGTTCTCTAAACAAATTAATTTTTATAGCATAAAATAGTTCCCCAATATCTAATTTTCAGGTTTATTGTTACTTGAGTTAATCATTTCATCATTAACCCATTTGACCCTCTACCAGTTTCAGCACTCTATACATTCTCCTTGCAATTTCGTAGCATGTATGTGTATTTATAAGCCTAAAATCAACAAATCCTAAGCATTCACTACAGCCCAGAAACACACACACGAACATATATATATATATATATATATATATATATATATATATGTATGTATATTTGTCGATTGTAATGAAATAAGAGATTATGAACATACCTGTTCTACTCAAACACAAATGGAAGCTTAGATCTGCACAATTCCATCACGAAATTGGGAAGAAGAGAAAGTTTCGTTCGTATCGCCTCAGTCGCCAGAGCTATCGGGGGAGAGGAGAGAGAAGTTGGTTAGAAGAAAATGACCTAGGGCTTAAAATTTTCCTTTTATACCTGTTTGAATTGTGTTTTAAGTTGGTTTAAGTGTTGGACGCGCTACAGTAAAAAACACCCAAAAACAACATATTGGTGTTTCAGCTTTGGCCCAATAAATTGTAATTGTTTTGGCACTGTTCAAACAAGAACAATCGGTGCCAAACATGTTTTGGGCTACAGTACCGGCCCAAAAACAAAAACTTTAAAACAGAAATAGGTACCGAACTGGCCCATAGTGAATGCCCATTTCGAGATCTACTAGAGTGGTGGATGATCAAAAGCGTCAAGTGAAGGAAGAAGTATTGACAATCACAGCAACACAAACTTTCATTCCATAAGCAAAGAAATTTTAGTTTGGTCATGTGAGATTGGTTCCCAAGTTGGCTGAACTTGGGGTTTGCTAGAAATAGATGAGTGTGGTGAAGTGACGAAAACAACAACAAAAAAAAGAATAATAATAATAATGATTGGGTTAGTGATTGTCACGGCCCAAAGTTCAAGCCACCGGAACACCTCCAGTCCAGGGGCGGAGCCAGGATTACAAAGTAGGGAGGGCTAGAAACGAATCTGGTTTCTATCCGTCCAACAACTCCCTAAAAGCACAACCGACAACTCCTAAAAGCGTAACCAACAAAATACAAATTTCTTTGATATATGATACTTGTAGCCCTGTACCTACCATGTTGGCCATTTTTTCCACCGAGATATTTATATATCTCCCTTCTGAACCACTAATAGAAATTAAATTGTCTCATTTGCTAAATTTCAACTTTTCTTCCTTTCTGTGCAGGTAATTGCATTGAAATGGATACCTCTTACCATCATCATCATTAGAAAATGAAAATTTCATAAAAGTGATTATCATAGGTAGAAAAAGAAAGAACAGAAAATTAGTTTAACATTTTTCTAATATATATATATATATAAAAGAATATATACATCATAAAAGTGCTTAACAAGGAATAGAAGAAAAGAAAAGAAAAAGGAAAGTAAAAATAGCACAGCTTGTTTCTAACATTAATTGCATTAACAATATATATATATAGTCCTCAAGACAAATCATGAGTTGATTTGTCCTCAAATAGTTCAAAATCAATGCTCTGTAAATAAAATTTTATGTCAGTTAGGTCATACAACATCTTGATCGGTCTTCGAATAGTTCACAACCAATCCTCTGGAAATAAAGCTTCATGTTAGATTATAAAAATTAATCTACTTTGAGTGCAATACAGAAAATGATATAGCATGATATTATGGTTTCTTAGGTTGGGCTGGAATGGGATGTGAACTTAACATAGTACTAGTAAAAAAAAATTATTTATTTTTGGACTTGGGCTATAGCCCAGGTTAGCCTCTGAGTAGTTCCGCCACTGCTCCGGTCCGAGCCCGAACCTTGGGTCATAAGGTGTCACGCTCACTTATTCATCGTCCCATGTTCTCAGACAACCGCGACAATTATTATCTTGTCACCCTCGGTTCCGATCCGAACTACCGAGATCAATCCTGCAGAATCTTAACTAGTCTACCCTATGTTCCTATGTGAAACACTTAGGTTCTAATTTCACATATGAATCCTTAACCTAAAACCTTGGTCTCACAACCTCGCAGAAGCATCTACACATGTACTTACACTTAAACGGGTCTTAATTAACAATCCCTATGGATGGGTCCTACAAGTGACTATCCAATACAATCTCAATTAAAGAGGTACCTACCCTCACACATTGTGCTGAATCGTAATGGGGATTATGATTCTGCGCAATTACAATTCATCGTACGTTCCGCGTAATCCTACTGGAAATGGATTTCCAATCCTCTTAATTTTTATGATTCCTCATAATTCTAATAACAATTCATTGTATCACTACTATTCTGCATAATCCAGATTACGATTTCGCGCAATGCCACTCTACTGAATCTTGCTTTATTATTCAAGGTCCATATACTGCCACTTCTCAACCTCAATTTCCATTCACTTGATCCAATACTATACAAATGATATCTAAACATAAATGCAAGCTTAAAATATCATTTAAATCACCTCACATTCATTCATATACAGAATTAAACCCAAAACATCATTCCATAGTCCGTACATATACTAAATGGAAGGATCCTCATACATGTTATCATAATTCAAACTATCTATACATCCACGGTGCTTATGACATAAAACATATTCTCTAAAATATAATGTATTACATACATGGCCTAAAATGCATCTAGTCCACATTCCGGACATACATTCCAAAGTAACTACAAAAATGTTCAAAAGTTTATCTATGCTCCAAACCAACTCAAGGTTAGGGAGATTCTGTCATTTCCTTGTTATGACCTGAAATGTTTATATAGTAAACGTGGGATGAGCTCCTACATGCTCAGTAGAAATTTCTAAAACATATTTCCTAAGGTCCCGTGAATATACACACACCAAGGAAATAATCAACAAACATCAAATATTACACGCCATTAACTATATCATGAATGTATGCACTATGCCATGCATTCATGCCCTTCTCATGTCTCACACAATCAAAAAGCCCTAGACTCCAATAAAAGTCCATCTGGTCAAGTCATACATCACTCACAAGATATCCGGATTCCAATCTCAGGACCACCCGTTTAGCATTCAAAATCCATATTTTGGTCCATCCGATCTAGTTATACATCTCCCATAAGGTACCCGAATTCCAATCTTAGGACCACCTGGTTAACATTCAGAATCCATATTTCGGTCCATTTGAGATGTCTTCTACAACCCTTCCACATACACCACCTGTGGTGACCCTTGTGGGGGCGTGCGAGAGACACTAAGCGAACTACCACACTGACAGGCTACAGGGTGCTCAATCTCACATCGCCTGAGTGTAAAGAAGAGGATGTGCTTATATGTAGTGTGTTCTCTCCAAATGGTATGAGGCATTTTCAGGTAAAACTCAAGAACAAAACCATGCGAGCTTCGGCCTAATGTAGACAATATCATACCATCAGGTGGAGCAATCTGTTACAAATATTGTGGAGACCCTTGAGGGCGAATGTGATGTGGGCGGATACGAGAGACAGACACTAGGTGAGCTACCACACTGACAGGCTACAGGGTGCTCAATCCCACATCGCCTGGGTGTGAAGAAAGGGATGTGTTTATATATAATTTATCCTTTTCAAATGTAAGGTCTTTTAGGATAAAACCCAAGAACAAAACCGTACAGACTTTGGCCCAAAGCAGACAATATCATACCATCAGGTGGAGCACCGAAAATGTGCCGATGGAGACATCGGGCTTCTTAGAGGGTGGATTGTGGTGACCTTTGTGGGTGGGTGCAAGAAACAGACACTGGCAGGTTACAGGTACTCAATCCCACATCGGCTGGGTGTGGAGAAGGGGATGTGCTTATATGTAATTTGTTATTTCCAAATGGTATAAGGCCTTTTGGGATAAAGCTCAATAACAAAATCGTGCGGGCTTCGGTCCGAAGCTGACAATATTATACCATCAGGTGGAGCGGGCTGTTACACCACCACTATGTATGTGTCATGCATAAACATTCCATTTATATATATATATATATGCTCATTGCCACATTTCCTCATGCTAAATGTATACACAAGGGTCATAATTTCATGTCTTGCACATAAAGCATGCTTAAATATTTCACATAATTGCACCAAACAACTCTTTAGTCCCAAATTTTCCACATATTTTACCCACAATCAAATTATACAAAGCGTATAACACATAATCATAATTTTTATCTTTTCAAATCACACATATACTATATACATATTTGTCTTTGCATACAAAATATACATATAAACACACAAAACCTTAGTTGTATGCCCTAGGCATCCAACTAACTCACTAAAACCCCAGAATTCATGGGTTAGAGATCTCTGCCTCGATTTAGAAGAGTTTCTAAAAAAATCCTCAATTCTTTCAAATTCAAACTTGCCTAAAATCAGCTTTCTTCTGATTATATCGAAGCCATCGTGGTGAAGAACAACCTTTCCTTCTTGGCCAAATTCTAAATCTCTTTTCTAGGCCTTTAGATATAAGAAACAAGAAGAATAAATGAAAAGAGAAGAGAGAGAGCCAATTGTTCTTGAGAGAGAGAAATGGTTGTAAATATCAGCTCTTTGATATTTATAAGCCTTGCCCCGCAAAATTGCCAAAATGCCCTTAGTCATTTAACGCACCTTCCCGAACTCCGTTTTCGATTTCAATAATTCCTAAAATTCCAAAATCAATTCCTTACCTCCTTTAACATTCCAATTGATATAAAACCAAAAATAAATATTTTTCAGAAAAACATTCGATTTCTTAGGCCTACTTGACCCAAGTCCTAGGCCCCGCTAACTCGAAAATTTCAAATTGAGCCAAACAATTTCAAAACTTTCTCGAACCTCTAAACAAGTCCCCAAACATGAATTTCATATTTAAAACATGCATACCATCATTTATAATTATTTAAAACAATAAATGATGAAGAAAAAATAAAACTGGCCAAAAATAGGCACGGTCTTTCCAGTGATCTTTAGTTAAGGTGGAGATTTGTTAGGTATGTTCAAATTCTTATTGGGTGGGCTTTTAGTTCTATTAGTTCATGAATTTTTTACTTGGGCCCAAAGTAATTCTACTTGAGTCCCAAGTAGTTGCATTCCTTTTTTTATTTTTGAAAAATATTATTCTTTGCCCACCAAAGATTGAGAGGGTTAAAAGCTCTATAAATAGATAACCATATTTTGAGTTGAGGATATGAGTGAGTTGAGTTGAGAGGGTTAAAGAGTGCTTTTGTGTGTAATTCTCATATTTTTTAAAAGAAAAGTTAGTCACCTGTGAATGTAAATAATTTGTGGAACCACGTAAATTGCATCTTATTTGTGTATCATGTTTTATCTGTGTGTGTGCTTGGGGATTAATTCCTAAGACAGTTCTACAAAATTCTCTATTTGGATGATTAGTTTCATTTTTTTAATCATTTCTCAAATGAGTATTATAAGCATGTGCATTTGAAAACATAAATGGGTGTATATTTAATTGGTCTTTCTTTTTTAATTGACAAAGTCTTATGTAGTAAAATGGGAACAACATTTTCTTTTAACAGTAAAAACGGCAGCCATTAGGATTACGGTGGCACATTGATCTTTGGGTTAAATTCATTGACGTCCCTTGAGGTTAGGTCAAATTACACTCGAAGAGACTTTCCTTTTGGCCTTTATTTCTTTCACCTTTCCTAAATCCATTTTTCTGGTAACCGGAATAAATTTTAAGTATGAAAAGACAATTTTTCCCTTACATTATAATATCATGTTATATTCCAAATAGGGTTTACAATGACCTCCCCTGAAGTATTTGTAATTGCATTGACCTCCCTTAAGGTTTGTCGTAATTTTGCATAGCCGATTGTTTTTGTCAACCCATACCTATGACTCATGACAAAACCCAACAACTCGGTTCACAGATCCAATCTTATGTAAGAATGTGTATATATATCACCATGATTAAAGATCTTTGAAAAGAATTTGTGATAGAATTTTTGGCGATTGATTAAATATGTTAGGAGCAAGATCGCAAATCATTGGTTGTTATGGGTGGTGGTTAGTCATTTTAGAAACCATATTTTTTTATTAAATTATTTGGAGGTATAATGGTAAAATTATCCTAAAATATGATCTCAAATCAGCATAAGGAATTCAGTGCAATTACGACAAACCTCAGGGGAGGTTATTGTAAACCCTATTTGAAATATAATATGATATTATAATGTAAGGGCAAAATTGTCTTTTCACACTTAAAATTTATTATCACCAGAAAAATGAATTTAAGGAACTTAAAATAAATAAAGGCCAAATGGTTGCTTCAAGTGTAATTTGACCTAACTTCAGGAGAGGTCAATGAATTTAACCCTTAATCTTTTTCTTTTTTAACCGAAAAAATAACACGTTCATAAATCTAACATATGGACAATACAAAATAATATCATCATAGACAGTGAAAACTCCATTAACTAGTTCTCTCTACTGTCAGAGGACTCCTTATTTTTTTTAGGTGAGAGTCTTTGCCATTGGACTATCCTCTTGAATTTCAAATGACTCCTTTTTTTTTCAATAATGGTGGTGTCACGCCTCTTATAACACCTTATAATCCACTACCAGACCATATGTAGTCTTTCTGATGTACTAGACAATTACCAAAAAAATTTCTAGGGATGGCTTTAAAGAAATTTGAACACTTGACCTCCAATATGTGAGATGAGAGTCTTTGCCATTGAACTATCCCTTTGAAATTTCAAATGACTCCTTGTTCAAGTCAAATCTTTTCCATGCTTTCTCCCACTGTTGTACCCCCAACTTAAACAAACTCAAATAAGGCTAATTATGTCCAAAAAAAAAGTGACTAGATTTAATTTAATTAAATAAACTCTTTTCTTAACTACTCAAATGATATAATAATACTTAGGAAGACGATATTTGCACTCTCATTTTCTATAATTGCACTCCACCAACCTTTTTCCTTTTAAAGAAAATGATAAAAAGGTTCCTAAACTAATTAATATACCATCCCTTATTTTATAATACCACAACTACCCTTTATACTATAAAGTTAAACTCTTTTTTACCTTCTTTAGTTTCTTTATTATGTTTGTTTTGGGTCCTATCAAAAGAGATAAATTTTTTTTTTTTATCTTTTTTACTTTCTTTAGTACTTTTTTTTCAATCTTGTCAAAAGAGATAACTTGTTCATAAGTCTCTTTTTTTTCTTCCTGTCAAAAGGATAATTTATTCAACAAAAATAGCTTCTTCTTTTTTTTTTACTTCTTCCAATATAGATAATTTCTTTTTGTGAACCTATCAAAAGATATAATTTATTCAATAACGATAACTTTTTTTTTAAGGTACTCTCAATGTAGATAGTTTACTCAACAAGAATAAATTTTTTTAGGTACTTTTTTTTTTTTGTCGCTTCAAGAGAGAATTTATTCAACAAGAATAACTATTTGCTGGATACTTTTTAATTTTTAATTCCTGCCAAAAGATATACATATATATATTTTTTCGAGTATTATTTTTGGATCCAGTCAAAAGAGACCAAAAACATTAAAGATAGGAGATAAAGAGGATGTCTGAAAGGGTAGTTTAGTATTTTGAAAAAAAAGTTAATTATTCACATGTGAAATAAAGGTTAGAAGTGACATTTCTCCTGAGATGAGAGTACAAATGTAGAAAATGGAAGTGCTAATATCACCTCCCTAATATTTATATAAGTCTTTAAATGAATATTAGAAAATAAATACAGATAAGGCAACCATAATTTACTTACAAAATTCTATTAGCCTATTACGTTTAGGGCTCTTTGAACTGAAGAAACCAAGTCTTTGATTTCTTGAATTATTCTTGCAATAACAGGTAAGGATGACCAACAACTTTTCTTTTTCCTTGTCTATGCATTAGTTTTCTCATTGCCGAGTGCTTTTTTGTTTTGATTTTTTACTCTCTCTCTCTCTCTCTCTCTCTCTCTCTCTCTATATATATATATATATATATATTGGTTTTTTCTTTTTTTAATTAAGCTTTTAATGTACCACTTTGCACTCTGATTTATTTATTTTTTATTTACTTCGTAGGATCACAATGACGGAAATTGATGGAACAGGGGGCTTGGATTATATTTCCGTCGACAATTCACTTGGTGAAGAGGATCAATCAGTGGTTGATATAAGTTTTACCTCATTCAAGAGGTATGTAACAATGGTTGGAACTAAAAAGAATAATAAATGGATATGTAATTTTGGTTGTAAATCTAAACCTTATACTAGAACATATTTTCGTATTCCAGCCCATTTAATTGGATTACTTCCGGGACAAAATAAATAAATAAATAAGTGAATTTTGACATAACAGTAAGGTTACTCAATTGTGTTCGAAATCAAAAACAGTATTTTAATGCAAAAATAAGATTGCGT
Source organism: Cornus controversa (assembly GCA_026545225.1). Classification (NCBI taxonomy): domain Eukaryota; kingdom Viridiplantae; phylum Streptophyta; class Magnoliopsida; order Cornales; family Cornaceae; genus Cornus; species Cornus controversa. The sequence continues at coordinate 66,658,108 of CM048847.1, forward strand.
ACAAATGCGAAAAAAAATGAATTATTCCACTATCTTGTACTACCAATCCAGTGCAGTGCGAAAACCTGTCACACAAAATTAACATTGGTAACAAGCCATAGAAATGAAATTTCACGAGGCAAGAAGAGACAAGAGAGGCCACAGATTAAATACTTTGAAAATTTGGACATACATACTTGCTTTAAAGTTTACCAGTAGTAGAAATTATAAAGTGAAAGTAGTGTTGTGTTTTTCTTTTGCTTTTTGAGGATTGCTAGTGATAGATTTTCATTTTGAGAACTTAAAGCAGGTTTGTAAAGATGAATGAAGACTAGTTATTTTATTATATTCATTTTTATTTATTTAGATTCCCTGTTGTGTTTTTTTATGGCATGAAGTTCATTATTTTTTATTTTTCAAAAAAATTCATATTGTTGTTATTGTACATGAATACTAGTCTTAAGGTTATTGTTCAAATGTATAAAACTTGCATGAATACAGATAAAGCAAGATTATTACATTCAATGAGCTACCAAAAAGAAAGTTTTAAGATTTCCAGAGAGACATATAAGAAAACGGCATGAAAATTACAAAAACAAGCCCGCTACTTGAGGATCCCTAGTTCTACTTATTTCTTTCTGCAGGACCAATGCTTCCTAGCCTTCTGTACATTCCCTCCCTTCTACATTCATATTCAAGCTCATATTGTACCACTGCTAAAATAACCTTAACAAGCTACATTGCACAACAAATTACATATACACCTAGAACCATTTCTACTGCAAGACAATATGCCACCAGGCTTCAAAGTTATGCCAGGAATGAGCTATCCCACACATTTTTGCAGACTCTAGACAACAGAATCAAGATACGAGTAGTTCCGGCATCGACCAAACTCAAGTAGACTACCATATGTACGATCCCACACACCAATGAAAAGGGACTCTGTATCAGGACTAAAGGACATGCCAGATATCTCACCGAAAAAATCAATTTCCTGCTCCTTCTCATAACCAGTTTTTACATCATAAACGTGGACGAAATCAGCAGGCTCTGCCATTGCCATGAATCGACCATCAGATGTGTAGCGGATTGACCGAATGGCTCCAAGATTACCTTTCAAAGCAGCAACGGACTTGGATAAATTCCGGACATCCCAAATTCGGCAGGTTTTGTCCTGGTTCCCAGTTGCAAAAGTTAGGCCATCAGGGTGCCATGCTGAAGCAAATGAGTAATCTAAGTGCCCACACAAGGGCGCAACTGTCTGCAAAGATCAAATATCAAATTAGAACATGCTGTCATCTTCAGGCTTCATCACATTCCCAAAAATTGCTTATGAAGTTACAGAAAATATATATATATATATATATATATATATATATATATATATAGCAAAATAGATGAATACCTTTCCAGTTCTAGAGTCCACCAATAAACCATCTGGGTTATCCCCAACAATTATAAGAAGCTTACCATCAGGACTCAAGGAAGTGTGCTGCAAGCACAACAGAGATGGTTTAGATTGTAAAATCCAGAGTACTCATCATTGAAGTGGCAAAAAGGAGTTAGCACTAGCACTGAGATCAGATGTGGCATAAAATTTTTATGAGTTGCTACCAGGGCGGCAAATGCAACCACATCATTGCAAACTCTAGTTTATGTCTATCAATGTGATGTTGTGGGGGGGTGGGGTGAATTCCTTTTTTTCACATACAGTAGAATAGTGTCCAAATTTTGTGCTTAGAAAACACAAAACTTAACTTTACACTATTTTATCTTTTGGTTTGGGATTGGGGGTAACAGAACTTACATTCACTGGCCAAGGAAAATGGAAATGCTTGGAAAGCTGAAAATTTTCCATATCAAAGTCCCTAACTCCACAGTCATTATTTGAAGCAGTGAAATGAACAGCACCACTGAGAAGTATACGACACAAGCTCAGTAAGATTTTATGATTTAAGTGAATAGTTAAAGCACCACCAGCACAAGAGCAAATCAGATACCTGGGTGTGGTATAGATATCGACAGCATTCGTGATAGCATTATCGTCATAAGTTGTCCTGGAACAGAAGCAAACTCCAGGTCTGTCTAAATACTGCATGTAATAGTAGAAAAAAGTACCTGTCAAGTTCAGCCATGCTAAACAACAAGCAGCTGAATAACAAAGCAAAAAGAGGGCATAACCAGACACCTACAACTAGTCCTAAATATATATTTTTTCATATTGTTCTACGTTCTAACAGGATTTGCTTTGCTAAAAACTATTAGGAATAACAGAAGTAGACGTGATAAAAATTAGTAAGAGTTCGAAGGTCTTTACAAATCATATAGCTCAGGCCTGTCTAAAGGTGTGACTCAGCAAACTAAAGCCTAAGTTAAAAGGTGACAATCATACATTCAATAAGTAATGCCACAAATACAACAGGGGACTCACAAATTCACAGGGAAACAAACCGGCAGTGATGATTACTGATTCTCCCTGATATCTTTCTCCTTTCTGTAACGGCATATAAAAGAAGTTAACTTACCTTGCAAATAAGTTCTCCCTGGAACCCTCCAGCAACTAGCAACCCATCTTTGACTGCTAACGTGCTAACTTGGGTCTGCGTAAATCCTTCCAAAAGACTTCCAGGATGTTTCTATATGAAATATATATAGATTAATTTGATTAGTTTCATAAAAGATCATGACTTAGAATGAAAGTTTGAGAACACCAAACATATATATATATACAAGGTATTTGTCAAACCAAAAAAATCACACACCCACCTCGCATGGTGCCACATGTCCTAATACATTGAGAACTTCAGTCTTGTTACAAGTTAATGAAGACCAATGAACGACAGAAAAACGTGACATGAGGTAAACATCATGCTTTGATGTAGCCCAAACCAGGTTCCTCAACTGCATCACCAAATAGGAAGTTTGTATATCAGTTGATAACATAGATCACGAAATTGGCTAACACCAGAAAATTTGCTGTGTATGTATTTGTGTTTGTAAAGTGCATGTCTAATAACAAAGAAAGCCAAAAATGTTTATAGCTGATTTATGCCCTCACAGCCTTACCAAGACATATTACAGATCCTTATATGAAGCACTTGTTTGGTCAGGTAAGACTTGGCTGAGTTTTACGAAACTCACTCATTTGTGTAAACTGAAAGTTCTTACACAATCAAATGCAAATACAAGCATAACCATATGCTTGGGAAGATTTCTATATTATTGTCCCATATGACCTCTATGTTCTTGCTATGCACTACTGCCTGCGTGGTTGACAAAAACCTAATAGGTTCCTCTGTTTCAATGATTGCTCCTCTCTCCTCTCACTACTCTATGAAGAATCTGGGTGGCAGTTACTGCTTTCTCGTCATCGAGGCCCAGCATGATACCGCTCATGTCTCATCTTGCCTCAAGTCATACTGAATACCATCTTCCTTTTGCAGCTATATATGCTGGACTGCAAAAATCCTCCACCATGGTAGCAACTGATTGAAATTTCTCTCTAGGATTCTTCTCAATTATCCAACTGAGTTTTGGTAATATGGCATATTGTTGATACTCTGTAATATATAACAATTACTTGCTCTGGCATTTCCCTTTGGTTTTCAGCAAATTTTCTTGTTCATGCATGATTCCTGTAAATATCATTTTCTGGCTATTCAGCATTCAATCGCAACCAAATTTTCATGGGGTTTCAGGTTTACAAATCATTTAATTAATTAGGCAGTTCATTCCTCCACCAAAGTGGTTCAACCAATCGGCACAACCCAAATTTGTATAGATAGCTCGACCAGCTTGGAAGTAATTCCACTATGCACCTTTCAACACAACTAAAAGCAATTCCAACAATTAAATTTCATGTCATGTAAATTTTTCATTAGACACAAACAAATTATGCGATGAAAAGTTGTGATCTCGCCATTAAAAGAGTACTTCAGTAATGTGATGACAGAAAGTTCATTAAAAACAACAAAACATTTTTTACAAAATGTTAACAGGCTAAGTCATCATTCAATTTATTGAATAAGAAGAAAATTGTAGCTGAGAACTTCAAAAAGAACTTGCCACTAACCTGGAAATGAAGAATTGTTGATTTTACAGATCGTGAATTGCGTCTGAATGCATAATACGTGCTCCCTTTCTTTGTGGTTTTGCATTCCTATTTATAATCAACATATAAGTAAATAATGGAAGTCACGCCACTACAACCTAATAATTTGGTATCACCAACAGGGGAGAGAGAGAGAAAGAGTTTTACCTTCTCTGACCCTTCTCCAGATAGAGGGACGTTTTCATAGTTCTTGTAATGTTCTAACCTACTTTGCCTATATTTCTCCCTGGTGATGCTAAGCCTTTCCCAAGGAATTCCTTGGATATCTTTGCCTCTCCTAGCTTGAGCAGCAGAAGTATCTGCCGTTTTATTATTCTACATTGGAACCAAACAGTTAGTCTATAGTAATACAGAGCTTAACTGAAAAGATATCTAAAAAATGCTTGAAAGCATCATGCCAAGAACTAAAATAAAAAAATAAACTTCATATTTGCATGTATGAGTATTATGGGATAAATCACAAACCAAATAGTCATTTTCGTCCACATCAGAGTCCGAGCCACCCAACTCTCTGCCATGTAACTCTTCATCCATATCATCAACATCTTCCATTTCATATTCATCTGCCATATATTCAGCGTCATCCCCTTGGTGATTTGACATGATCTGCCCAAAGAATAAACCTATGCCAATAATGATTCAAGCAAATAACACAAGCATTAGCTGAAAACCAAGCCAACATCTAATCTACAAGTAGTCAGGGGAAAAAATTGTAACTAGGCCACACATGTATATACTTATTGAGTTTTATTATCAACATCATTCCTTATTAAAAAGGAAAAAAGAAAAGGGAAGGTTGTTTCCAGCCACAGCATTAAGCTGTCTCCACGCAACTCAATCGCATCCAAGTGAAAAGTGATGGATGGAAGTTAACAAACAATAGAATACATAGTTGAGTAAAATCAACAATTCACTACAAACAATATGATGCTGAACGGAATTGAAAGCGTTTCATAAACAGGAGCAATTACTTGTAATTTAACTAGTGATCTTCACCTTGCTGCCTTCTGCAACAACACTTTTTATCTCCAATGAGGTCCCAACCTGCTAAACAGGCAATTAATCATACAAGTACCTCTTCTTAAATAAGCCTCAATTCCAGCATAGTTGTGGCAAGGACTTAAAAGGGACATTACCCAGTTCTGGTCTTGGGGAAAGAGGACTCGATACAGATCTAACATTTGGTATTTCACAAACTCAGATCTCGTAGTTGTCACCACTAGAGCCAAGTTTCCATCCCCTCAATCTGACCCAAGACTCTATGCACTGTAAAAGGTATGCTAGAATCTTGCTCGATGTGATCATCTGCTTCTTACATTCATATGCTTGTTCAATATTGAATTTATACCAGACTACAGAACACCACTTGTTAGCTGGGTGCCCTGAGTCTCAATGCCTTCATTTTTCTTGCAGCTTTTGCAGAATATAATTCCATTTCATGTAACATACACATATTCCATATTTACCAACCTTTTGAAATCCATTATTATAGCTACACCAATTTTACCATAAGCCACTCTCCTTAGAGAGTGTGTTGGGTTAGCTCAAATTCCTATTGTGATTAGGTTTCTTTTATAGAGTTGTATCTTATTAGGTAATTTCTAGTAGACAAGTCTTGGTCTCAAGGAAGAAAAGTTCTTGTTAGGCAAGTCTTGGGCTCTAAGGAATTATAATCATTGTCCACCAAAGAATTAGATTTTGGGCTCTATAAATAGTTATCCATGTTATAGGTCGAGACTGATGAGAAGAAAAGAGACAATACTCTCATTGTATTTGAAAGGTCACTCTTATTGTTTTGAGAGAACAACTCTTGGGTAGAGATAATACTCTTATTGTCTTTGAGAGGACACTTAGAGAGAGAATTCTTGTTTTAAATTTGTGATTTCCTTTTGAGTGAGATTGGATGTATAAGGGTTAAGGGTTGAGAGTTGAGTGTACTCTTGATACAATTCTTCAACTTTTACTATTACATTCTATATAATGAAATCGGACTCTGTAGGCTTGTTTAGCCGAACCACATATAATTCTTAATGTATTCTTGCAAATTTCTTCGTACTTCTTTACTTATCATCACATCGTAATATTTGGTGGTACGTGATTGGAGGCTTGTTTCTCAACAGAGTAAATAGTCCTATATCTAACTATACAAAAAAAAAAAAAAATCAAATTGTCCGATTTCTTTTTGGCTCTCTTTTTATGCCAACATGCATATCACAAGCATTCCTCGTAAAATAAGAAGCCCCCAAGAAACACTTCCAGTATGCTCCAAAAGATTAGATGCTTCTGCAAAAATGACACACCACTATCATCAACTTCAGAGCCAAAACTAACTCCACTTTTCAACCTTGACCGTGAAATGTGACAACAAAAAATGAAAAGGACTGCCTCCAAGCAAGTAAGAAAGTGTGATTCAGCATGAAGGCTGCAAAGGGCATCAGTTGTGGAGCATAATCGCTTGTGAATACCTTAATGATTCAAATGCCTTAATTCGACAAAGTGTCCCGGCATAAAAGCAGTTGGTTTTCTAATTAGGTTGTCATAATAAATTTATAAAAGTGTAGTAGTACATTTCAAAACAATGATTTCCAATTGCTCAGCGTGTCAATAAAAATATATCATGGTGAAGCTAGGTATAAGCTTTTGGAACAGCCACAAACCTAAATTATATCAAACAAGGCAGGAAAATTATATACTCAATGTCCTGGCAAATATTAAGAATTAAAACTCATGTCAGTATTTTGATTCGACACCAATAAGTATTATCATCTTCAAATGTTCATCCAATAACAGTATTGCATGAATTTACAAATAGTAACAACTCAAAAATCTGAAAAGTACGAAATTTGAGCAGAAAAAGAATGATACTGGCAAAACAAAAAGATAAAAAGGAAACACCAAGATGCAAAAAATATAAACCCTAGATTTTTCATCTGTTAGGTAACCCTAGGAATTCACACAGGGAACAAAAGTAGCTCAAATTATATACATGTCATGCTTACTCAAATTATATATATATATATATATATAGATTGGGAAGAACAAATAGATTTAACAAATTTCTGACCTTTTTTTCTTTAATTCAGCGTTTAAATCCACGCTCTAGCTCCTACGATATCGATCTGTAACTCCTTATATATCAGAAAATTTTCATAACGATTAATTGATAAATAAACAGACAAAAATCGATAGAAATAATTTTCCCGGAAATAGATCGCGAAATATCTAGAGAGAGAGAGAGTACCTTTATCCACTGGTTCTCTGAACAACGTCCAGACTAAGAAATGTGCACGAAAGCGACAGGTTCACCATAAAAATATGTCAGTTGTAATAATTGAATTAAATATTTAAATACCTTTCTGCCAAGCAAAGCACAAACACAAATACAAATACAGAATTCGGGTACCACAGCATAGCATATGAAGCCATACGAAATTTTTTTTAAAAATTATACGAAATATAAAAAGTTAAAATTTAGAAATTTTTTATTTTTTTAATATTTTTTACAATAATTTACTTGAGGATTTTAAAAATATTTTTATTTTATTATAAAATAACTCTTATTTTCTAACCTATAATTTTTTTAATATTATAATCTTAACTCCATTTTATAGAACAAAAAATTACAAAGTTGCCTCCAAAAAGTATCATAAACGTATTCTAGACGTATCCTCACGTATCTCAGTCATATCCTAACTGTATTCGATATTCAAAAAAATAATTTAAAAAAAATGGGATACTTTTTCAGAGTATCGGACACGTATCCAGCCATATCATGGTCGTATCTGTATCGAATACGTGTCCGATATCGCCATGGGAGAATTTTTCGAAGTATCCGTGCTTCCCAGCCTTCTACTTTAATCTTACAAAGTAAAATATTACTCTATTATGATTAATCATGTATTAAAAGAAAAAAAAATGGTTAATCACTTAGGTTTTCAAAAGAATGATTTGTCACCTCATACATTCGTGACACTTGAAATTTTCTTGGGACCAGGTCACCAATTATTTTGGTTGTAACGATGAAAGCACTTTTACCGATAGAGCTGTCATAAAATTGCGATAAGTAAAAAACATGTTAGGTGTTTGGTGATGTATTTTATAAATCATTTTTTAAACATAGAGACTTTTAAATTTGTTTGGTAACAATGTTACCTAAAGCACTTTGATTACTAATTTTACTATAATATTCATATAGTAATAAACATGTGCATTAGTTTAGGGGTCCAACTAGGGTAGACCAACTCGAACACAGTCCAATTTTTTATGAGTTTGGGTAACTATTTTTACAATTAGGGTTGAGTATGAGTTAAAAATCCGCAACCCAAACATAATTAGGATTGGACTTTGGTTGAGGTGTCAGCAACTCAAGCTTAATCTGAACCTGAATTTTAATTTTTATATACTTTGTATTTTAATTATATTATATATATATATTTATTTATTTATTTATTTATTTCAAATTATAGTCGAGTTGCACGCCTATGCATTATTCAAATATTAATTACTGTGAAATTTCATTGGCTTCAACAATAATTGACGATAGATCCCAGACAACATTGACAATGATCGACGATAGAGTCCAGACAACAATGACAGTGATTTAAATTAGTAATATGAAATTATCATTAAGATTTCCAGAATCAATACATTTGTTTAATATTGTATTTATAAAAACTAAACAAGAATTATATTGTCCACAAAAATAAAATGACCTAAAATATTGTAGATGTAGTTCGAATGTAATTTAAAAAGCTCCAATATTGAGCCTCACCAAAAAGAGCGTTTTGAATTAAAACTCTACTCCTTAAATGCGCTTTGTTTCATTACCAAACACTTATCAAAGCTACTTTTTGAATTAAAAGTGCGTTTGAGTGGTTGAGAAACAATTCCAAACAGACTGCTGGTAGGAATAAACAAACATTCGAGCATGAATAACGTTGTGTCTGGAAAAGCAAATCGCTACTCCAAACCATTAGTCACTTAATTCTTCTATGAGTGTTGATCTCAAGAGCACGTTTTTGCTCCGTCACTCTCTATATGATATAAAATTTGATGTTTTTGCATTTCCACTCCAACTATGTGTAACTTAGCTCCAAACACAATTTAATGTTGAATAGTAATTTTAAAAAGCAACATTAATGTTGAATTGAAACTGGACTTTTTAATTTTGAACCCTTTTTTTTTCCTTCAAAGGTTGGAAAGGAAGTCCATACTCTTAGGTTCAATGCTAAGGGAATAATATACCTTGTATTATCAGTACCACTTCATGTTAAATCCATTTTTTCTTTGTACTAATGCAGTTCGGCACCTTTGGTTCCTGGTGGTGCATAGCAAAGAAGAATTTCTGACATAAGCTGAGGCACAGCCTTTTGTGGCGAAAATATCCAACTTATCAGCTCAAGCAATCTTCTGTTAAAATTCTTGACTTTGCCAGGATAACAAATTTGTGTTCTAAGATGTTAGATGAAACCATTGTTTTGTTGCTGAAACTATGGAATATGTATACTTGATTCTAATCAGTAAGCATTCTTGAATTAGAAGTTCTTCGTTGTAATTTCTATTTTTTGATGTATTTTGAATATACAAATTATTTATGCCATGAAGATAGAAAATTGTGCATATCAAATTTAGATGAAATACTTTACAGAAAACATAAATTCTTTTAATAAAAATTTTTACATATTCACCTTTTTGAGATGTGATTTGTTTTAAAAATCAGTTATCTTGTTTTATTCCTTTTTCTTAATATACTTGGTGATAATTGATAAGATTGAAAGATGTTGTCATAAACTTTGAATATATGCTTCAATCTCCCCTTCACCTAACTCATACGGGGAGAGAGGAGCCTACTTTTCTCTTATATAGGCCTCACACACTATTATCCCACTCTCTCAACTGCAAAGAGGAAGACACCACTTTGACACTTTCTTTTACTTTTATTTTTACTTTTAAACATTTTTTTTTTTTGATAAATTTCACTAACACTTCCCAGAGATTTACCCTTATTACACCCAAATATAACTTGCCGCTTTATCATAACTAGTTTTTGCCAAGAAAAAAATTGTGGCACCGAAAAATTTATGAGAGATTATTCGTAAAATGACATCATTGAGTCCCGTATCAATTATAAAGCCTGTAATGATAAATATAGTAAAAGTTGTCACCGAATTGGAAAGTTGAATCACATTTATCCTTAAATAGTACAAGTGAGATCCACACTTGCACAATCCAATAGATGGACACACTCTTCACTACACATTTAGTATAATTTTTTACTCTACAAATCATTATCATTCCTATAATTATGAAACCTACAGAAGAATAGACTATTCTTTTTTTAAAATTACGATGTCCAAGAGATGTTGAGTTGCATAGATTATTTGCATTGTACCTACTATGATAAACCAAGGAGAAAAAATATAGAATGAGCATACGGTAATAATTCTATATTGATCCGAACCAATCCATATGTTCCCATTTTTAATAAGATTCTAGCTAGAAGCATACAGGTGCGTGTTGTCCAATCGCTTTCTGTATTTCGCTATCTACCAAAAATACATTGTGTCAAAGCACTTTTTGTGATACAATGACTTGTTTGCCCCTGGACTTTTGAACTCAATCTTTCGAATGCTGAATTTACTAAACAATCCTTTTGTAATGCATCAAAATAACCTCAGCTATTTCTCACTTGGTACACCATATTTTCTCTCTCTACCTTCTGCAAGTAAGATTATTTAACCCTAATGTGTCAAAATAGTGGCAAAATACCCCCTTGGACAAAATCTACTTTTCTATAACCATTTTACCCTTTCTATGTTTACAAAAAATAAAGAAAATAGAGTTTTTTTTATATTAATTCTTTTTTACCTTAATAAAAAAAGAGGAGCTTTTCCAGGAAAAAAAATCTAGCAAAAAAAACTAAAAATAAAGAGAGGGAATTGTTTCCTAAAACTAAATTTTTTTTTATTATTTTTCAGAATTGTTTTCAGAAATTTTTTCCATTAGAAATAGTGGGAATTTCTAAAACAAAAAAAAATCCAAAATCAATTTTTGAAAACAAATAAAAAATTCAAAAATTTTAAGTTTTCGAAAACAATTCCATCTCTTTATTTTTAATTTTTAGTTTTTTTGTCATAAATTATTTCTGGAATTTTTTTCTGGAAAAAGCTCCTATTTTTTTATTAAGGTAAAAAAAAAAACTTAATATAAAAAAACCCTCTCTTCTCTATTTTTCTTTTATTTTTTATAAACATAGAAAGGGTAAAATGGTCATAGAAAAGTAGATTTTCCTCAAAGGGGGGTATTTTGCCACTATTTGAAAACTAAGGAGGTTATTTGCACCCAAAAATAGCACATGAGGTATTTTGCACCTCTTTGAAATCATGGTGAGGTTTAGTGCACTTTGGCCTTAATTTTATATTAATAATCACTAAAAGTTGAAAGAAATCAAACATTTTTTTATAGCCAATCTCTACAACCTGGGAACTTCCTCGAGAAACCAAGCCTTGGTTCGACGAATCTCTGCAATAATTGCAATGGCAGAAGCTTTATTCTTCTCCTTCGAATCAGCCTCCACTTTCTAAACACTTCAGATCAGGTTAATTTGCAAGTCTCCATGACTATCGAACACGTGTCTGGATCATTTCGTGCTCAATCTATCTATCATATCTTCATTTGTTCTCGCGCGCTCTCTCTCTCTCTCTCTCTCTCATGGCATTTATAGCACTGTTCATGTTTGCAACGAAACTCATCGGAATCTTAGTCACGTTACTATTGCCACTAATGCCTTCTCCTTCTCTCGTTACCGCAAAAAGAACCTCCACCCCTTCCGCTCTCTTATTAACGAGTCCTCTCACACTCGCTGTCTTCAACATCAATCCCACCGTTGGTAACTTTTTACTCATCAATACCCTTATGTTGCATTTAGTATGTTGGAATGGAATGGAATGGAATGAAATGCCCATTCCATTCCATTGCTTTATTTGGTATGTATTTTAAGGTGAGAATGGTCATTCCCTTATAATGAATATCCATTCCATAGGTTTTTTGGTATGTATTTTAAGGTGAGAATGGTCATTCCCTTATAATGAATATCCATTCCATAGTAAACCTATGGAATGGGCATTTTATTCCGAGTAAGATTTTTAAAAAAAATTATATTACCAAAATATTCTTCACCTCCACCATTACCACCACCACTTCTATCGCTACACCAACTCTACCACCACCACTACCATCGGTACTACAACCATCACCACCACTTCCACCGCTGCCGCTTCCACCACTGCCACCCCACCACCTCCATATTGCCACCTTCTTCCACCACTGCCGCCGTCACATCACATCGCCACCTTCCTCCACCACCACCACCACCACACCACACCACTCCACCACTTCCACATCTCCACCTTCCTCCACCACCACCTCCATGTCAACATCTTCCTCCTCCACCATCTCCACGTCGCCACATTCCTCCACTACCTCCACAGCCACCCCCACCCCCACTGCCACATCACCACCTCCACATCACCACCTTCCTCCACCACACTGTCACCACCACCTCCACCGCCACCCCACCACCTCCACTTCGCCACCTTCCTCCACCACCACACATCTGAGTGTGTTGCCAGACATGTAATGATAAAGGGTATTTTGGTCAATTCTTATGTCAGGGGCAATCAAGATATTTCACACATTTTTTAAACAAAAAAACGTGTGTTGCTAACACATGTAATGATGAAGGGTATTTTGGTCAATTCTCATGTTTGATATTGATTAGGGGCAATCAGGATATTTCCCACATTTTTTAAATGAAAAAGTTGACAGAAATGTTTGTAAAGAATTTTGTAAAATTGTATTAAGGTAAAATTAAGATTAAACATCAGTAGTGCAAGTGTTGACCTCTTTTCCTTTATAATCAAACCGAGCCTTGAGAGGTACAACTATCGTAACATATGAGTTTTTATGCGCACTTGAAGTGGGCCAAGATGTAACTGACATTTTATCATATCCTGAGACTTTGTGTGGCCGTGGATAATTGATAGTTGATACTACACAAGACCAGAATCAAATAACTCAGCAGAATTCACTCCAATAGGCAATACTCTCCTTACATGGCTTCTTCTTTAGCACATCCAATGCTTCTCAAGCAGCAAAACTCACAACTACCATCAATGAGAGCTAGACGAATTCCAACCACTATTATCTTGCTAAAAATGTGCCATAATTTCCAGGAAGTTCGACAACTACATGCCCAATTGGTAGTTTCAGGACTTGTTAATCGCTCTCTGAATTCTGGAAGGCTCATTGAGTCCTATGTCTCAATGACTGAAATCTCCTCTGCTCTATCAGTTTTTGACACAATCTCTTATCCTGATGTATTTGCATACAATTTGATGATCAGAGGTCTAACACTGGGTAAGTGTCCTTATGATTCAATTGTACTCTACAATGAACTGTTATTAGGTGGCCTAAAACCAGATAACTACACCTTCACATTTGTCCTTAAAGCATGCTCCTATATAAAAGCCCTGTTTGAAGGTAAACAAGTGCATTGCCAGACAATTAAGGCTGGCATATCACTAGATACCCACATTCATAGTTCCCTAATACACATGTATGCAAATTCGGGTAGCACAGATTCTGCAGAACGTGTCTTAGCAGAATTTTCTGAAGAGAATGTACTTGTTAGGAATTGCATGATTTCAGGCTACCTGAGTCAGGGTCATGTCAAAAATGCTAGAGCAATGTTTGATGGTATGAGAATAAAAGATACAGCAACTTGGAGTGCAATGATCACAGGGTACACAAAGAATGGGATGTATGGAGAGGCACTAGTCATCTTTCAAGAAATGATATCTTCCAGAGTTCCATTAAATGAATCGATGCTTGTGAGCGCGCTTACTGCCTGCACTCATTTGGGAGCATTGGATCAAGGAAGGTGGATACACACTTGCATTGATAAGATTAAGAAGGGTAAGATTTGTGTTACTCTAGGTACCTGTCTTGTTGATATGTATGCAAAATGTGGCTGCATCAATTGCAGCTATGAAGTCTTCAGGAATATGCCTCTAAAAGACGTTGTGACATGGGGGGTTATTATTTCAGGCTTTGCTTTGCATGGACAAGCCAAGAAATGTTTTGAGCTATTTGATGAGATGATTGCTAATGGAACTTGTCCAAATGAAGTGATCTTTGTGGCTATACTCTCTGCATGTTCTCATGCTGGATATGTTGAATTGGGTGATTACTATTTCAACAAAATGGTTCATGATTTTGGAATTAGACCAACCATTGAGCACTATGGATGTATGGTAGACCTCCTTGCTCGTGCAGGGCGGTTGGCAGAGGCAGAACAACTAATCGCAACAATGTCAGAAGAGCCTAATTCGATTATATGGGGTTCATTACTTGGCGCTTGTAGAAATCACAGAGACGCGAAAAGAGGGGAGCGTGCATTCAGGCAATTGATTGAGTTGGAGCCACTGTCTGGCGACCGGTATAAGCTAGCAGGCCACATGTTTGCTGATGGGGGAGAGAAAGAAGATGCAAATGAGATAAGGAAGTTCATCAATGAGAAAAAATTGGAGACAACGCGCGGGTCAAGCTGTATTGAAGTAGATGGTATAATTCATGAGTTTATGGTAGGTGATATTCATCATAGCAGCTCTCATGAAATATATGTGATGTTGGAGGGGACATATTAATTCCTAACAAAGGCTGAATGTAAAGATGACAACTAGTTCGGCTGGAAAGTTCTTTGTATTGTGAAATATTTACAAGTCCAAAAATGAAAAAGAGAGAGAGAGAGAGAGAATAAGAAGAAACATGACATTAAATTAATTCTAAATTTGATATACACAATTTTCTATCTTCATGACACTTCGTATATTCAAACATCATCAAAAAATAGGGATTATGACAAAGAGCTTGTAATTCAAGGATGCTTACAGATTAAAATCAAGAATACATATTGCATAGTTTCCGCAACAAAACAATGGTTTCATCTAACCATCTTATAGCACAAATTTGTTATCTTGTCAAACTCAAGATTTTCAACAGAAGATTGCTTGAGCAGATAAGTTGGACATTTTCACCACAAAAGGATGTGCCTGAGCTTATGTCAGATATTCTTCTTTGCTAGGCACCACCAGGAACCACAGGTACTGAACTGCATTAGTACAAAGGAAAAATGGATTTAACTCATGAGGTAGTACAGATAATACAAAGTCTATGGAATTCATATTTATTCTATTTAGCCAAGTCCTTAACATTGAATCTAAAAGTGGGCTTAACAAGGAACACAGTCTGGTGTCTGCATCAAGTTAATATCTGCTCATGTAGTCGGATCAATCTTAAAGGTTCTTGTAATATGTGTCTTATAAATCTGTATGAATGAGATGAGAAACTTGTGTTTTCTAAATAAAAATAATCTCTCCGCGTCTCTCCTAGTATTCAGTGAGTCTTGATGGATCGAGAATCCTTGTGAAAAATTTACAGAATTCTTTTTTCATTTCAAGTCACATGCATACTCGTGCATATTTGGAATCAAAATAAGTTTAGAAAACTTTGAAATTAAGATGCCATGTATATGTAATGCATGTACCTATTTTGATGTGTGCATCAGTGTGAATTTACCTTTATACCCTTGTTGTAGAAGCACACGAGAGAGCTGATTTTACGCCCAAATGCTTTTTCTAACATCACGAGGGTGAGCCTTGGCACAACAGTAACGTTGCTTCATTGTGACCTGGAGGTAAGGCTGCATACATATGACCCTCCCTAGACCCCGCAATGGAGGGAGTCTCGCGCACTGGGCCAGCCCTTGGCTTTTTTAACATCATATTGCACTATGTTCAAGCACATTGCCATCCAACACACATTTAATATGATATGAACATGCCAATGGAGCAATTCAAAAAAATGCAGTACATAGACTTCCTATTCTCCTCAAAATTACTGCCAGCTGCTTGATAGCCACATATCCAAAATAATAGTGATCTATAAGATTCTTCACCTAAGCAGTTAGGCAAAGGGTTTGTTGAGCTGAGTTGAGAATTTTAAAATTCTACAGATGTCCATCTTGCATCCAACACATGAAACAGCATGTATCCATATGCCGATATGACAATTCTACCAAAAAAAAGCACATAGACTTGCTATTCTCCGTCTCCTCTAAACCAAAGGCAAGTTGCTTGACAGCCACGTCTGAAGCTATAGCGATCTATAAGATTTTTAATCTCAAATGGTTGGAACACGGTTTTGTTGAATTTGAGTTGAGAATTTAACAATTCTACAGATCTCTATCTGGACAAATGACACAGCATGTTGGACTCCACAGCTTTTGTCGTGCTGAAAACAGATTCCTGTTGAAAATGTATCCATGCTAAATTTTCCTTTCTGTTTGTTTTCATTATAGGAAAAGCCTTCTACTCACACACGCGTGTAGCTCTCTTCCATACTTTGTGTCGCTTGTGTTGCAAACACTCTGTTGAAAGTGAACACCTTTCTTGCATTGTTAACCTACTTATGAGGATTAACAATCATGATATTTCCATTTTCACTAATATAGTCTACCATTGACTGCCCATCAGATTCCCCTGGTAGGAAGGGCCTCACTCTACAGTACGCGGTATATTCTAATGGTTCCCGTTAAACAGCAAACTCTATCAAGTAAGCTGTGTCCACAAAACTGACAAGGCATTAAGTTGAGAATTGAAAGAAATCACCTTTTAGGTCTTGCACTTGGTTGTAAAGTAAGCGATTTTCCTCCAAAACCTTGTGGTAGAAGGAAGAGGCCACTTCAAGGCCCTTGATGTGGTGCACAGAGGAAATGAAGAGTGTTAGTCTGCCTGAAGCTTTTAGTAAGCGTAATAGATAACCAAGACTTTGTCTATCTAACCAGATATGATCTTAAATGCAAACAAATCTCTAAATTCTCACCAAGCATTTCAAGTTGTTCTTCCCAACCTAATTGAATCTGCTGGACTTCTGTTTTTGTCTCTTGAAAAAATGATTTTAGCTCCTGAGAACAACCAATAGAGACAAAAACAGAAAGGTATAGTAATAAGTAACTTTTACCAGACTAAAATTGTGGGGGGCATGAAAATCCATGAAGGATGAAACATAACTCCCTCAAGCAAGAGGGAAACAAATTATCCAACACATACATTAAAAACCAGTAATATTCTAATTGTCATTTCTTTTTGGACCTTTCTAGTGGTAACATAGCACAATTGTGTTGGTTAGTGGACACAAGGAATGAGCATAGGATAGGAACCAAACAGAAAAGGTATAAAGCACAACCAGGCACAGATCTGGGGCTTTTGCTGACATGAATCTAGGGGGACTATGAAGACCACTATATGGCTATGCAGATGGAGCAGAAGTCTATGTTTTTAAATACACATACAAGATGCATACCGACATGCATATTAATTTTTGAGTTATCATTAGATTAAAGAGTGCTTCATTAAAAATGATAACATCACATGATATTTATGGTGAAATCAGAAGTGTAAAGGTAAAAGATTGTATTAAGTGTAAAATCTGTACAAGGGTCCAAGAAGCCAAGAGCAGCTCACAAAGAAGCCACAAGTCAAAACTAAGCAGCAGCCTAAGAAGCCAACAACAGAGCAAACTGTCAACCAGCTACAAAAGGACTAACTACAACAGCTACAAAAGCCACAAGCAGACACTCAAAAACAGTATGACAAGCAGCTCCAAAAGCTATACAAGTTTAACATATCCATGAAGTGGAAAATCTCCACACAGCACCAAAAACACTGGCCTGCCCCAAGTCCTTACCTTTTGCTGACAGCAATCTCAATCTAACCACTTCATAGATAAATGATGTCACAGCAGATGGAGAGGACTCAATGCTATGAAAGACTCTCTGGTTTCTCTCATGCCATATACCATATATTGCACTGCTAAAAAGGTGTTTGAACACATATGGTTGGGCCTTGTTTGAGTCACCAAAGGTGAAAAACCATCGAAGAGAAAGCAAAGTTTTTTTCTTTTTCAAAAGTTCAAGCAAACACACACACACCCACAATATTGCCCCTGGCAGGGCTGGAATAGCCCACTCCACCACATGGTATGATATTGTCCGCTTTGGGTCAAGCCCGCACGGTTTTGCTCTTGGGTTTTATCCCAAAAAGTGTAATACCCCGCTCCACCTGATGGTATGATATTGTCCGCTTTGGGCCTAAGTCCGCACGGTTTTGTTCTTGGGGTAAAATCATACCATTTGGAGAGAACACAGTACATATAAGCACATCCCCTTCTCCACACCCAAGCGATGTGGGATTGAGCACCCTGTACCCTGTCAATGTAGTAGCTCGCACAGTGTCTCTTCTTGCACCCGCCCACAAGGGTTACTACAAAAAGCCTCACACCATTTGAAGAGAACACAATACATATAACTATATAAGCACTCTCCATACCCAGGCGATGTGGGATTGCCAAATCTGTAGCTCGCTAGTGTGACACTCACAAACACCCGCCCACAAGGTTATCACGTTAGGTCGCCACAAGAACACTCAACCTCCACATTGAAGAGGAGAGATCATACCATTCCTGATGTCCATTGGTCAAGGGAAAGGAAATTTTTTGTTCATGGCTAAGCTTATTTGGCAACTAACTCTGGCAAATATGAGCATTGTATAAAAACGGGCTAGCCCAGTGCACGAGCCTCCCGCTATTATGAAAAATGAGCATTGTATAGTCCGAGTAAATAGCTTAATCATAAAAAGAAAAGGGAAAAAGAGGATAGTAGAAAGAAAGGTTTTAATTCATGAAAGCATATCAAGATAATAAATCCATCCATAAAAATGATATCATCATAAAGGACAATTTAGTTGGGAACAAAGTTAAGAAGGAAGCAAGAGGCTACACCTAAATAGGTAACACTGTCCTATCATCATACAACATTATCCTCCAGAAACCCCTTTGAAGACAAGAGGAGAGACCCAACCAAACAACATGAATCTGAGTTGTTTTCGACTTTGTGATCCATAGGGACAAATGATCAAGAATATTACATTATTGAAACATTGTTCTATAATGAAATCCAATTAGTGAAACAGAAACCAGCTAACTACATAAAATTAAATGTCATGCTAATATGAGAAATTCAGTTGAAAAAAAAAGTGTACCAATCTGCGAATCAAACGTTGAAAGCACCAAAATGCATCTGCTTCATCGTCATGAAGAATTACATTGGGACAGGGGGAGGAAAGGTCCCTCATTCCTGGTCAGCACATTCATAAAGTTCACACTTCAGGGTACAGAACCAGAAATATGATGCAAATAATAACTATGAAACTAGTGTCGGACTCCACTGGTGTGGAGATGTAGCATATGAAGTATTTTAAGAACAATAAATTGTGTGCATTGATTCAACATAAATAAGGAAAACTAAGTAGAAATGTTAACGCAAGCAAATGTCTTGCGACTGTTGATCACAATTTCCTTATGAAGTTTCCTAGCTGAGATATTCTTTTTTGAGTTCTGATGGTTCACGGATACTGGATCAGTGACTGGAAAAACAAGGGCAAGAGAAAATAAAGAGGAAGTATGGTGTAAATACATTTAAACCAAGCAATCATAACATTTAAAACTCATAAAAGAACAGCTTTCAAACATTTAAGTTCTGATGGTTCACAGATACTGGATCAGTGACTGGAAAAACAAGGGCAAGAGAAAATAAAGAGGAAGTATGGTGTAAATACATTTAAACCAAGCAATCATAACATTTAAAACTCATAAAAGAACAGCTTTCAAACATTTAACACTAATAATTTAAATATATTGATCCAATACTAATTAATATACTAGTTGCAGTACCTTGTTGACTAGAGTACAAAAATGAGTAGAAGAATGGAAATATAGAAACTAAGGGCCCATTTCGTAACCATTTTCATTTGTTGTTTATCATTTAAGGTTAAACATAAGCAGTGTTTATGCTATGTTTTGGCAACCCAAAAATGTTGAACTTGTTTTCAAAATAAAAAATAGAGAACATTGTGTGTTAACCCTAATCTGTTTAAAAAATTTGACACAATAAACAAAAAGAGTTGTTTGGTAATCTTAAAATGTTTAAATAAATTGAAAATAGAGAACGTAAGCATTGTGTGGTAACCTATATATTCAGTAAAAATTTGAAACTTTTCCATTCAATGAGAAGAGCCTAATTATGAAACTAACCATCGAATACTTTAAAATCTTCTGATAATGAAGGTGCTAAATACAAAAGTTAGAAAGGGAACCTCAAAGCATGCTGTCTATCATAACTCATACTTTAATCGCTCACTAGACCTAACAAAATCCTGCCAATTCCAGCCTACTCAATGAGAACATTGTTTATTAACCTTAATCGCTCACTAGACCTAACAACATCCTTGAGCTCATAAAAATGAGGAGCAATTTCCAATAACCATTCTGGTTTTAACTCCGTGACCAGACGCACGTACTCCTTCGTTGTTTGAACTAATTCATGATATACAACCCATCTGGGAAGAACCTGCGATAAACACGAGCTGGGATGTATATAAACCGTCTGCAGATGTTTAACAGTTTGATAAAATCCATTTTTCTGTAGCCTTGCAGAGTGAATGAAAGATCCTGATGTAATGGCTTTCTTTATAGATTCCAAATCATGTGGGTTGGATGTGATATCAATGTCAGCTCTCTCCATGATCCCTTCCAATTGAGATCTTATATCACGAGCCCTTTTCATACTCCTCACCTGGATATAGTTATCATAGCACCATTGAGTAGAGAAATTAGATTCCTTCCACGAATTATAAACTCTGAGTAACGAGATGTGGTCTCCAACATTACCAGTTTGAAAATTCAGATGTGCATTATCAGCATGAATCCTTTTGTCCTTTGGACGGTAAAAAATTGCATTTCCAACAGAAATCATAGCAACTATCGACAGGATCTCACTGGAACACTTGTACTTGTTGGACGTGACGATCATCTTAGAAAGTATTGGATGTAGAGGAAACTCGGCCATCCTTCTACCCACTTTGGTCAAATCTCCTAATTTATTCTATGCACCCAGTGCAAAAAGCTGTTCCAATGCTTTCAATAAAGAATCAACTGGGGGAGCGTCCACAAAATCAAAATTTAACAGATCACGAACACCGATGCTCTTGAGCGCAAGCACAGCATTTCCAAGGTCAGTACGCTGTATCTTGGGGACAGTGCTTTCTTCCATATCATTGTCATAACTGTATGAAGTATACAACCTGAAACACTTTCCAGGACCTGTACATCCTGCTCGACCAGTCCTTTGAATTGCTGCTGCTTTTGAAATTGGAGTAACCAGTAGTGATTCCATACCCGTTCAAGGGTTAAAAGACTTCACCTTGCAGAATCCTGGATCCACAACATAATTGATCCCATCAATAGTCAGTGACATTTCTGCAATGTTTGTTGCAAGCACAAGTTTTCGAGCCCCTTTGGGTCGGTTCAAATACTTTCGCCTGAAGCTCAATGGGGAGGTTTGAGTAGATGGGGCAAATAATCAGCTCCCTGATTCTGGTTCCCAGCCCCTTCATCCTATACTTGAGAATCTCCTCCGCGGTTTCTATTTCCTCCTGGCCTGTGAGGAAGACCAAAATATCACCGGCAGGTTGGGTTGCATGAATCTGAAGAGCAGTCATGATCGCTGCATCCACGTAATCAGGCACCGGTGCTTCTGTGTAGCATATTTCAACGGAGTACCTCCTTCCGGGAATTTTGAAAATTGGAGCAGAATTGAAATAATCACTGAACTTCTCTGCATCCAGAGTAGCACTTGAAATAAGTAACTTGAATTCAGGGCGAGACTCGACAATCAGCTTCATCAATCCTAGTAAAATATCTGTGGAGAGGGTTCTTTCGTGGGCCTCATCTACCATGATGAGGCTGTAGCTGCAAAGCTGAGGGTCACATAGGAATTCTCGCAGTAACATTCCATCAGTCATGTATTTAATAACAGTCTTCTGTGATGTGCAATCTTCAAAACGGACGGAGTACCCCACCTCGTGTCCGAGTTTCTTGGAGCCCATCTCTTGAGAAACACGAGCAGCAACGCTCATGGCAGCGACACGGCGGGGCTGTGTGCATCCACAATCTTCCCGGATTTGGTATAGTCGGCCTGGTGGAGAAATTGGGGAATCTGAGTGGTCTTCCCAGAACCTGTATCTCCGACGATGATGAGAACCTGATGGTCAGCAACAGCTTTGAGCAAATCGTCTCGAAAAGGATGGATAGGTAGAGTTGTTCTCTCATCCTGAAGCCTCTGAAAGGGTGATATCTCCTCCTCTGCTTCAAAACCATCATGGACATGCGCTTCCTTCACGAAATCAACTGGGTGGTCAAAAACAAGTGGGTAATCATCATCAGCCAATGATAGGTAGTTTGTGTCTCCTGAACCAAAACGGAGAGTGGCCTCTCTCATCTGACTCTCCTCCCATGATGGTTCGTTCAATTTGTTGTCTCCAGAATTGGGGTCCTGGTCCCTAGTACTACAACAATCAAATCTTTTCTTCTGATTGACACTCCCCTCGTGATCATAGGGTTCAGGCATCCTATAACACTCCATCATATTGACATGATCAGTCTTCTTAACAAGTTGATAAATATCTCTCTTTAATTCTAGCTCGCGAATTTCTGCTTCGGTTAACTTGTCATCAAAGATACACAGACCATCTTCTAAATCAGCTTTTAACTCTTCAATTTTCTTTTGCTCCCTCCTTGCTAAATACTCTTGTCTTGACTTTTTTCTTCAAGTTTGGATCATGATTATGGAACTATCCCTATCGCTGTGCACTCTCTTCCCCATGAGAATGAATGAATTTATTTCCCGTATATCAAAGCAACAATACAGGATTGGTAGACGATGAAAGTAAAAAAAAAAAATGTATATCAAACAATCAATAGGAGGAAAAAATACCTTTCTCAAGAACTTTCGTCCAGAACAATTGCAAAGAGATTGACGGCCCTGACCTAGAAAGCAGCGATTGCAGATGCAGCAAAAGATTTTGCCCTCGTTTAACCAGGGTTTTCAACGCCTTTGGTTAAGTCCTTTCCAAACAAAGGATGAGCTACGAGACCCGTCTTTGCTTAGGCAAAGTATGAGATAGCTGCTTCGGCCGATCAACTCTCGCCTTTCTTTCTATCTGGAGTTAAGAGGCTCTGAGCGCGCTTAAAGCTACAGGGTGCTCTTCTCCCCTACGTTTCCAGGCGGATTCCTAAGCGTAGCGTCACGGCAGCATCTTCTTGTTATGCGGCGTGCTTTGTTGATTCGTTGTTTTCACTCCGTGGTGTCTCAAGCTATTGGCTTGGAGAGTGAGATTCCTTCTTTCCATACCAATCCTCGAACTCTAGACCTAAGGCTTAGAAGGAACTCCTAAGCCAAGAAAGAGAGGAGAGGACCGGTGGAGACTGGAGAGTGAGATTTCGTGCAGAGAAATTATAGAAACTTTTCACTCGGTGATGTAGATCTAAAGCTATTGGCTTGGAGAGAGAGATTACGTGGAGAGGATAAATCCTTTGATCAGAAAGTAATTAGGCAAAAAACCATGGAAGATCAGATTATTTTACCCTTTTTTATTATTGTTTATGTAAAGAAAATTAATTTCAAAAGGGATCAATAAACAATAATTAGAATTTTAAAAATGAGAGAAAATGAAAGACAAATAAAATATGAAATGAAAATTAAATTATATCATTTACTCTTTATTAAAGAAAAAATATTTAAGAATAAAAAAAAATAAAGAGAGAAAGTAAGAACAGTAGATAACAATGATAAAAATATTTTGATAATATATAAATATTATACATTATAATATTACATAATATATGTTTAACATATTATATTATATATTATGTGGGATCGGATTATTATCGAATCAAATTGACTATAATTCATATCTAATTTATTTAGCTAATAAATTATAGAATTTAAATCGTTAATGAATTATCAAACTAAATCTTCAATTCATATTTGAGGTATCGGATTCGGATCATAATATGATGCATTGATAGGTGTAAAGTATAATAACGAACCGAAAACAATCGGTTAATGATTTTGAATGTACCTTGCCATTATTATTAACAATTTAGAATTATAAAAACATGTCCTTCAGGGCCAGCCCTAAAATTCACAAAATTTTGGGGGCCCTAAGCGAACTTTCAAATGTGGGGCTCCTTATACATAAGATTTCACACCCGCCTAAATTTTATAATGGCACGAAATTTTTATTAAAATAAGATGATAAGTACATAAAATATATTTATGTTGATAATATAAAAAATAAATAAATAATTCAGTCTTGGTGCTTTATAAATTGTATGATCCAGTTCACATAAAAAAATTATAAATAAATATTAAACAACTAATTGCCTAATAAGAGAAACAAAATAATTCAATTTTTTAGATGACAGAGAATATTTCTGATGACAAAGAACACTACAAAAAGTAAATGCGAGTACATGTATGCTTACATCACAATAATTGTACTTCCAAATACTACAACAAGATATAAACTACATAAAGTAAATAATTTTTTTTCTTTAAACTTGATAAAAAAATAAATGTCAAATAATCAAACATATTGATTTCGTTTCTAATTTTTCAATCACTTGTGCCTAAACAATATAATTTCATCTTTTTTTTATATAATTTCATCTTTTTTTATATATATAACTTATGAATAAACACGATAATAGTAGCCAATAATTGTAAGCATTAAAGACTTGTCATAAAAATTTGTAATTACCAAATAAAATATTTTTTGCCCATGGGCCATGATACAACAAGAGGCTTCCAATTTTAGAGTGAAAGTGAAACTGATGATGCATAGAAGAGTAGAAGTATAGAATACAACCTCTATAGGAAATAGTCGTTTGCTATCGTTTGGCTTTGAAGAAAGAAGAAAAAAATGAGGGAAAATGAGTCGTGAATAAAGAATAAAAAAAAAAAAAGAGAAAACGCAAATAACAATCTGACAAACCCCAAAATTGAACCATTAGTTAGTAATTTTTTTTATAAAAAAATAAGGCTCAGTAGTATTGGGTTTGGTTAAATGGACCATAGTCAATAATAGAACAACCCCACATGCTGTACTAACCCACCTGTTATCACAATAAATGTAGAACAAATTTTTATAAGTTCAAATTAGAGGCAATCCTTACATGCCTGAACACATACTAAGTAATTATCTTATTGGGTACGAGACAATGTTGACATTTCTATATCCGTATTTAATGAATACCTTATTAGGTATTAGACAATCCTAACATACCTCCACATATAATTTACAAATACCTTATTAGGTATTAAGCAATCCAGACATGCCTTTCCATAATCTTTAAAACATAACACATACTTAAAAGCATGAGTAATAACGTATAATGAAAACACATCTATAACCACGAGAATAAATTAGGGCATATAAAACAAATGAAACAAAATTGTTCATTATCCTGACATAAAACGACAAATATTAAACGGCTAAGTTGTATACACTGTTACTATCCAAAGCAAATAAAAAATATGTATTCAACCGTATATATATATAGTTGCAAAGAAAATTAAGTACAAAACATCCAACCCTTAAAAGCCTATTTTCTATTTATTTATCTTTTTTTCTTTCGTGCTAACTATACAACTAGTGTAACTAAATCTAACTCAAACCTATGATTCCACACATATTCTGTCCCAAAAAGACTAATTTAATTTTTTTAGAAATTTTATGGCATTTGTCGGTATTTAAAAATATTTTTCCTATTTTTCTACATTTTAAAATCTTTGAAAAATATAAAAAAATACTTTTAATTACTGGACTTAGCCAAAACTGGCCAGAGGTTGGGCTCAGCGAGTGGAACCTGACCATCATTTTTTCAGTCCCCGCTGGCCACCGGAACAGTGCCCACGCACCCCCACGCGCCGACAGTGCGCGTGGGGCCTTGCGACACACTGTTCCTCTTCTTCCCTTAGCACATCCTGATGCCAATTGCACCAGCAACGCCCAGTCTTTTTTCCGACGACTTCCTGGTCTATTTTCGACCACCAAATAGCCTCCAAACACCCCAAAATTTATGTCAATCAACTCCTTTTAGGCCCAATCACATTTTGGTATACAAATCTCCACCAATAAAGATTTAAATTAAAATTTTCCAATTCCAATTTCTAGGGTTCTTACTCTACAGCTCCCTATTTCATCAATTTTCACAACAACCACACCATAGGAGACAAGAAAATTATTCAAAGAACTCAAACAATATTTGATTGAACTAAAAAAAAATATCCATCAACACTATAATTCACCTATTCATACAATTCTATATGTTATATAGAACATACATGTGTGTATATATATATACACACACACACACACATATATAATTACACACAATAACACATACACATATAAATACACAATAATACAAATGAAAATCCAAGTGAGTAAATCCATATTCAGAACACATGAAAAGAAAACTTTTATCAATTTAGTTTCAAATCAACAAGAAGATTTACAAGAAAACAGTATTATTAACTATGTTTATAAGTACAAAGGGGAGGTGTGCCTTTTAATCTGAACAAGAAATCACTCTATCTCTCCCTCCTCTCTTGCGTCTACTGCTATCTCTGTGCGTGAAAACAACTGAACCCTTTTTTTTTCTTATTTATTTATTTATTTTTATTAAAAATCCTAGAATTACTAATAAAATACTAAAAGAAATAAAAGAGAAATATATATATATATATATATATATATATATTTAGCTCAACACCTAAACAATTATAACAAAACATGTATAGGAATGATCGAGCCCAAACTCAATAATCCAGTCCAACTCCCCATAGCCCAACCTAAAAAAAATTAATAATAATAAAAGAAAATACAATAATATGGTCCAACCTAAAAAATAATAATAAAATACCCATATATTTTTACTTATTTAAAAATACATTTAAAATGAAAATTGCACATTTATTAAAGGCACCCAACACTTAATAACACATAAATCAAACATCTACATTAAACATAAAAGAAAAGACATTGACAAAATTTTACCTAAAACATTTAAAACACTTTAAAAAAAAAAAAAACCCCCAAATTAAATAATCTCAAAATTACATGGTATTACATTAGTCTATTTATACACACACACACACACACACACAAGATAATTATAAAATACAATTTTATGAAAAGAGATATATATACAATTCTAATTTAGACTTGTAATAAAAATTCCAAAATATGCCAAAAATGATAAAACGCAATTTTGGAACCTTAAACGATAGAATTTAGCCGAAAAATAGTTACGGCTGAGTTGTGCGAGTTGGGCTGTTTCAAATTAAAAATGAGCCTTTTCAGGTCAAACAGATTTATCAAAACTAACCTGAAAAACCATGTCAACCCGCTCATTTAGCCTTCTGACGATCTAAACAGGTTACATAAGTTTCACCAATCAAATTGCATCACCTTAATTTAGTTGTCTTATTTTCACTCCATAGTAGTCTTATATGATTTTCCTTTGGGTAAATATCACCTACTGAGATTTCTCGAAATAATACATACCTCCAATTAATGCACTCCTCCCTTCTGTTACGACAATTAATGTAGACAAAGAAAATTTGCTGATGTCAGCAAGCGTAAATGGGTAAAATGCCTATTTTGCCCCTCTAACTTATGAAATGACTATTTTAACCTTATTGACCAAGTAAATATTACTTATATACCATTGAATTATTAATTAAATATTCTCTCTTTTTTTATTTCTTTTTCTTTCTCGCTCTTCTCTCTTAATGATTTCTCCGTCTCTCTCATCTCCCTCTCTTCTTCCTCCATTCTCTCCCCTTCTATTTCACTTATTTCTCTCTTAATGATTTCTCCGTCTCTCTCATCTCCCTCTCTTCTTCCTCCATTCTCTCCCCTTCTATTTCACTTATTTCTCCTTCTCTCTTCTATCTCCCGATTCTTTCTCCCTCCTCATCGGCGGTGGCGTTTGACTTGCCAAAGAAGATGACCGGTGATGGTGATTCTACTGTAGAACAAAGGTGGTTTTGGCATGCCCATGGTTTCATGGTGACCATAGAGCTTCAGTGGTGGTTTGTTTCTTTTAGGACAATTAAAAAGTGTTTTTCTCGATTAATTTTCTTTAGTTTTGGACTTTATCATTTAGCTAATCAGTAAATAAATCTGCAACCTTTTGGTGAATAAAAATCAATGACTGAAATATTATTAATATAAGTTCTTCTTTATATAAGATGATTACAATGGTCTCTAATCATTCATGTTTTTATTTAATGTTTAGTTATTACTTTATTTCATCAAATAGTGAAATTTTCCATGTTACAACTTACATCACTATTACAGTCAGCTCCTCTAAACTTCCCTTTTTATCTTTTTTTGGACAGAAGAAAACAACATTATTATCTCATTTCAGTTCCTCTTTTTTCCTTGCTTCTTTTTTCCCCTTCCTTTTAAAAGGTTTTTGTAGATGCAATTACAAAGAGAAAGCAGATTTGTCCTTCAAACTCAGATATGCTTCATGGAAGCCAAAATAATGTGCAAAGGAGTGTTATGCCACATCACCAAATATCACAAATCTCTTTCTCACAGAAAAGTTCAGGTGGGGTGGAACTTTTGACAATTTGATTTCTAAAATTTATAACCCAAAATAAAATCTAATAAATCAACAAAAATGATTTTTTTTGACACCTGAAATCTGTATTGAAAATATTTCTAAAAAAACTACTTTGTACTTTTAATAGTATTATAGATATAAATAGATTTATGTATATGTTATACAGGCCCCCAAAGGAGTTTGCTCAGGCACCGAAAGCCCAATGGGCAACTTGAAAAAACCTAATTAATGCAATGCAACTTGACAAAACTCAACTCAGTCTTTTTCCAAATTATTGAGATCAGTTTTATAGTGATATAATTTACTTAATCATCTCAATTTATGTTATCTTCATTGTAATCATTGAAGCATTTTCTTCGTCATAGACTATTTTTTCTGATATTTAGATAAAATGGAAGATTTATTATCGCTGACATGTGCTCTTTCAGAGATAACTAGGTCGAATACACGTTGCTCTTTTAGACACACTGGCCTCCAAATTAAAAATGGCATATTTTTTTGTTTCATTGTAATTTTAGCTAAAAGTTTCTATTTTTTCTTTTTCTTTTTTGAATAATAAGATTTTAACTTATATTTTATTATTACATGCATCACCAATCTTTTAATTAATGCATTGTATATATAAGTATATGAGATGGACATTTGATCAAACAACTAGATCGACAAAAATAAATTTTAATTACAAAAAGTAATTAAATGACATAAAATAGCTATTATTCTTACACTAGTCTAACTTTATTGTACCATATATATGTAAATATATGTGTGTGTATTTTTTTTTATGGTTGAAAAAATAAGAATGTAGACTTTATAATAGATCATTGATTAAAATATTAACTTGATTCGACAAGACAAACCACTTAAATTTTTATAATTGCTTTTGGTTCAAAGGCGATCTGTTCCGTGTAAAATGTACATAATATTGGTTTCAATGAAACATATCTTACTTCCCTGTTTATATAGGTGGTATATCTCTTAAATGTGTCATAATCAATTATCACTAATGTATGATGTAAAAAAATATGTCGTTATTTAAACATGTCTGGTTTAAGGATGAAACTTGATTGAATGTTTTGTTAATATAATTGAATGATTATTTTATTTCAGTTATATTTTATCCATGTTCATATGAATTGGGTTTGAAGGCCACTTTTGCCTATCTTATAAAGGCCATATTAATAGTGGCTTTTATTGAAATTTTCCAACTAAATGTTCAAATGTGAATAGAATGCTAACAATGTGTACTTGGTACATGTTCTTTTACAATTGCAATTATGTATAATTTCTTAATGTACCACCAGAGGCTTTATTTAGCTTAAAACTTTTTATGTTATAGTGAAATAAATTGTTTTATAATATTTAGGTTTGGTTTATGTGTACTATATTTATATACATACACACACCTAAATAAAATGGAACTTCTACAATTTAGATCTTTCTTTGAGGTTTAGGAGGATCGGTAAGGTGACCGTTTTTAAGTAATAGCTAAAATAAGTGATGTCAGCCAAAAGATGACATGATCATGGAGGTTATTATTTTTTTAAAAATTTTAAGACACTGGTCTTAGTGAGGTCTCATAGTGCACTTACCTACATTAAAAAATTTGTTCTGCCAAAAATTAATCAATGTCTTAGTGTGTGATAAATGAGTAGAATAGTTGAGAGTATTTGGATTATAATTGAATAACCATCTTGTCAAAAGATATTAAAAGTGTTTAGCAATAATTAAAGTATAATCAACTAGGTTGATCCATTTTATATAGAATTGTTTTCATGGTGCAGTTCGAGTATCATCAAATCTGAAAAAGTGAGGCATAGTTGAAGATGATACATGTCTGAGATGTGGCTTGGAGGTGGAATCTATAGAGCATTTCAAGCTGAGGTGCCCATGTGCAGTTAAAATATGGAAGCTGTGCCCAATTAGAATGGATAAGTTAATTTTGTTTCTTCTTCTTTTGTTACAATGGTTAGCCTCTTGAAACTATGCGTAATTACAAGATGTAATATTTAAGTTTGGTGGTTTATGTTTGTTGGCATGTTTGGAAAAGTCTTAGGAGAGTGTATTCAATTAGAATTTTAAAAGATTTTAAAATTTTGAGTGTATTCAATACAAACTTTTAAAGAGTCCATACAAATCTAGCGGTATTCAATCCATGCTTTTAAAGAGTTTATACAAATCTGACGGTATTCAATTAGGATTTTAAAAAAGTTTACAAAAGTCTAAGTGGATTAAAAAAGTCATAGATTTGGATTTCATTAAGTGGTGGATATTAGTGGATTTAAGGGTGAAAGTTATAAATACTGAAGCTTATAATAAATTCAACCTTTCCCCCATAGATTTTGGTGGATTTTTTTTCTGCAGAATACGAACAACATTTTTCTATCTCAAGGTACACTCATTTTTTCTCTCTTGATTTTTCTCTCTCTCTTTTCTCAGATTCTCTATTTTTCTATTTAATTATGATTTTTAAAAAATTATAGTACAAACAAAACAATCAATATATCAATAATCATCGATGCCAAAACCTAGTTCGGTGCATAGTCCAAATTGTACCGCAACACCGAAACCAATAACTGAATTTTAGATATGCGGTGAATCTTTGATCTATAAACAAATATATCAATTCTTAAAATAATATATATATATATATATAGACACACACACACACAAAATAGGGTTTGTGAGGGTAGTATTACTTTGTTAAAAACAATGGTCCACTGAGGGCATGTACTTTCCATACCTACACTCCATACTATCTTTAATATGAAAATAATTTATTCAAAAATTGTACGAATTTACAGTTTATTATATATCAATGCATATACACTTGTATGGATTTACTCTCATATAGATACTCATTTAACATGCTACAATGTTTATATACACTTGTACATATTTATACTCATATGTATACTCATTTAACAACACATACACACAATAAAACAAATGTCTATATACCTTTTAAATATACAAAATAAAAAAAAAATTTATAAAGAATTTCATATGAAAAATATTTTATGGAGCATCAAAAGTAGATTTTTAGAATTTATTTGGTTTAATTTTTTAAAAATAATTTTATGTTTCAGATAAAGGAAATCCCAGAAAGCTGTAAAAAAAAATTTGTTTTGTTGTAAGTTTTATGAAAATTATTTTTTAAAAATTTAGTTACAAAAAAAATTATTTGTAGAGAGCTATCTTATATAATTTTTTGAAAATATTTTTTTCAAACACGAGCAACAATGAGATAATGCTAATGAATGGAGAGTTAGTATAGCTTTGAATATGTGGAGAGATGTCGGACACAATGATAACAATGAGAACTAAGGATATTGAGTAATGAATGTTAAATATTTTTCTTTAAATTTTGCTTTCAAACTTGGTATAAACTTATCACTATAATTTTGTGAGTGCCAGTTATTTTGCGTTTATTATAACTTTTGCTTTTCGTGAAAATTATGGTGTGCGCTGCAGGATCATAATTTTTTTTCCCTTTTTTATATAAAAAAAAAAAACATGTCCATATATCCTATCTATTTAATACAATGAGGCAAAAATTAGAAAATATAAAAATATTCCATTTATCATGAGCATAACTTTTTTGTCATTAGCTTAACATATAATACGAATAAAATAACAAAAGAAGGAATATGGTTCAACCCAATCCAAATCATACGTTCAACTTTTATTTTGACATATATTGCTTAATCATTCTTCACATGGTTATGAGAAGGGATATATGCAACTTTGTATAGGTTCTTAATAATTCTATTGAATAATTTCAAATAGCACAAACCATAAATGATAGTTTATCCATTTTGCATTATACTTGCCCCTTGAATCATTAATTTACTTGTACGCAAAAATATAATTCAAGGATACAAATAAATAAAATATATTGAATAAATCATTACAAGTCCATAAAAATTCATCAAAGTCTCTAATAGAAGTCTATACAAATTCATGAAAGTCTGTAATAAAAGTCTATAGAAATTCATGAAAGTCTGTAATAAAAGTCTATATAAATCCATGAATTCTACTTAAATTCATAGAAATTCATGAAAGTCTGTCACTTAAAAAATGTCTTTCAAAATCCTTTAAAATTCTAATTGACTACACCCTTAATGAATTTTATTTTGACCAGGTAATTGAGGAAAGAATTTTGGTTACAACAGAAATAGGATCATGGGATATCAAATTTAGGGAAAAAATAGTTATTTTACCCAATTCTTAAACCCAAAGGTGAAATAGTAATTTTACTCCTCTCTTAGTTTTGAGGGTAAAAATGTAATTTCAACTAAAGTTTTAAGTCTAAGGGTAGAATTGTAATTTTATCCAATTTCTAGGTCTAAGTGTAACATTCTAATTTTTATTTTTAAGTTAATTTACCTAATCTCTACCTCCAAAGGTAAAATGGTAATTTTATTTAATTCTACTTTCCCGTAAGGGTAAACCATAATTTTACCTAATTATTAGTTATAAAAGATAAACAACAATCTTGCCCAATTTTAAGTCTAAGCAGAAAATATTAATTTTGTTTGATTTTTCGTCGTAAGGGTAAAATAGTAATTTTACTTAATTCTAAGTCTAAGGGCAAAATGGTAAGTTTGCATGATCTTCAATCACAACGGGAAAATAGTAATTTTGCCAAATTTTGGCAAAAAAATAATTTTGTTTGAATCAAAATTTCATGGGTAAAATCGTCATTTTATCTAATTATACTTCCAAGTGTAAAATCATAATTTTATTTCCAGAGGTGGATAGTAATTTCACCCAATTTCTTTTCTAAGGTTAGAACCGTAATTTCCTCGAACTTGTTTTCTAACGGCAAAATTGTAATTTACCTTATTTTATTTCTAGGGGTTAAATTGTGATTTCACCTGATTTTTAGGCTCAAAAAGTAAAATTGTTATTTCTTAGAATTCCTTTGTAACCAAGGACGAAATTGATATTTCAGTCTCAATACAAGGGTAATATCATAATATTGCCTTAATCATTGGACCCCAAACTACTGCAAAATCTAATAAATGCCCAACTCAGTATTACATGGGCTTTAAATTCCCAACTCAGTAGCGTAATATTGCTTTAATGAGCTCACTGTTCAAGTCTATTAAAATCCAACTTTGGGTAAGGCCCGTAGCATGTCATATCATATGGGCCTAACATGGCTCAGATGTCTGAAGTAATTTATATTACCCAAATTCCACGTGACCTGGTATTCTAGCTTTCTTTGGGCCTTTATTTTTGTAAGCGGGCCAAATCCACTCCATACAGCCCAATCTGTCTCTGATAAAACTAAAAATAACAATAATAATTAAAACAAACAAAAACAAACAAACAAAATAAAGCACACCATAAGCCGTGTTTGCTCTTCCTCACAAAACTGAATAAACAGAAAAGAATTTACCGAATCGTGATTAGATATGTTTCGGGCCATTTAAATTTTAGTTAACTCCCCTAACACAAAATTATAATTCATACAAGATCCACCGGCCCACGATATATATATATATTGGATCTTGTATATCCCAGTTTAAATATCAAGAGTGACAACTATGTACAGTGAACTGAGTTTGTGTGTTCAACTGTATTTTTTTTTGTTTTGCATAGTTCTTTCTCAAAGAACATTACAGAGTTATTTCCATTCTATCACTTATCAAAGATTTGCACACCTATATCTTACAGAGAATAGGGTTTCAAGAATAGGTTGCGAAAAAGAGGGTTTAGAGATTCTGGAGAGACTCTCTCTCATTTTTTTTGTTTTCTCCAATCATTATTTCTATTTGAATTGTCTTGTTGATATATTGTTCAACAGAGTTGTATGTTTTTTTGTTTTTCTCAAGATTACATCAGGTTGACTTCTTACCAAAGAACAATTCTGTGTCTTCCCAAAGTTTTGCCAAAGTTTTGTACGTCCAGTGAAGAGGTAGGTTTAGTAGTTAGTTGTCCGATCAATTCTCTCTTTCGAAGAAGGTTGGGAAGGGAAGACAAGAAATTAAGCTTCATTTTTCTTGACCTACTTTCTCTCCCTTAGAATCTCCTATGCATCACAATTCAATATCTTGGTTTTGTATTTTTTTGTTTTCGTTTTTCAAAATTGTTTCCCAGATGCCTTGATATGTGGTTTTTTACATTCTGAACAGATTACCGACTTACCGACTAAGGATGCGGTAGCAGCATATTAGATGTGCACGTGTATAATTATGTGTGTATAAAAATGAAAGCTTCTTACTAGTTGGACCACCTGCTCTTTAAGTAGAAGACACTACAGGAAGGTTTAACTTTCAACCATAGGCAACTTGGAATATTTACAGATCACTTCCACGTGGTTTCGGTTTTTCTACCATTCCCAAAAAAAATCTACAATTTTTAATTTTTCTAAATCTTCTAAATATCTTCGCACACATTGTATCATTTTCTAGAAAAATCTTGACGCACATTTTGCATGTATCATTTCCTAGAAAAATCTTAAATTTTTACCAAACTTTAAATAATATTTCAAGATTCACCCTTAATAGAATTTTTTAGAAAAGTGAATCATTTTTTCAGAAAAACTAAATTTAGTCCATTTTACATTTTGATATAAAAATGAAGGCAAAACGGCAAGAAACTCCTGAACTATTAACATTTATTGAAACAAAACTATTTTTTTTTTGACAAATAACCCCTTTAATTTTTGTTGTAATTTTACAATTTTATCCTTTAGGTAAGAAAACTCCATAGAAAATTATAAAACATGTCATTTGGTTACATTTTCACAATAGGAACAACCTCAAGAAGACTAAAAATTACCGTATGGCAGGACCGTGTGATCCCAGCAATCCCAAACGATCACACAACTAAAAAGCTAAATAAATGTGAAACATTTTTCGACTTATGTAATAATTTCTCGAAGAAGATAGGAAACTAACTTAAAAAATGTTAACTCTCTATGAAAATTCAAAATTTTAACTCAAATTTTAAAATTAAAATTCAAACCTAGTTAAGCTCTCCATCTCACTTTCTTTCTGTCTTCTCAATTTCACGATAGAGCTGCGCTCCATTATCAAAACACCAAAAAAGATCTTTTGAAAAATCTAGCGTCACTCTCAAATGAAGTTGGAGATACATGATATTAGGAATTGAGGCTTTCGTTCTTCGAGTTGTTGATTGGTCAAGTTTGAAGTCTAGGCTCCTCTACTTCTCCTACACTTCTTTTTATTGTTTTATCTGTATTATTATATTATTTCTGAATCATGTTCGCAACATTTTCACGGTTATTGTTTTATCTGTATTATTATATTATTTCTGAATCATGTTCACAACATTTTCACATTACACTTACGTGAGGCAGTACACTTTCATGAGGCAGTACATTTGCGTCAATAATGAGAGCAAAAATTCTTGTCAATGCCGACCTTTACCTTTATTTTTATAATAACTACGACTTGTTTATGGTATCATAGTCTGTGTCGTACGTGATAAGTTTGTGAAATATTATGTTTAATAACTAACATACAAATACTCATTCAAATTATATTAATCTATAAATTTAGCATGATTAAAATAGGAGACGATATTCGCAGATCTCATTCCACAATTTCTCTCTAATCTTAAAGAAAATGACACTTCTAACTCTAACTTCATAAATAAATAATTTTTTTCTAATGCCACAACTACCATTTCAGTTATAGAATTATTTTTCGTCTCCCCCTCTCTCTCCAATTAATGTTTTACCCTTTATTTTATTTTACTCGTCAAAATTAAGAATTATCATATCAATTATCATTGATTACTTCTAGGATTCCTCTCCTTTTTTTCCTCATGGCGTTAGTTTTAAATCATAAATCGTTATCATTGCAATATATATATATTTGTAATTTACGTTTGTTGTAGCTCTTTACATTTAATTTGCATAATATTTTCAAAGAAGTATCTAAGATATTTATATTTGTTTGATGTGTTGAAAATTTTGGAACATCGTAATTATATGTTTGATTAGTTTACTGTTTTTCTTTTTTTCATTTAATATTCATGTCGGTCTAGAAAATGATGTTTATATAAATTTTAACCCAAAATCTGAGTAATAAAATCATTTAATTATCTCCTATGCTTGCTATTCAAGAAAATGATGAAAATAAGAAAGAAGAAAAAGAAAAAAATGTTCACTGTGAAGGCTCGAAGGTTGATTCTATTTGTGTTCTTCCTACTCTGGTACATCCTTCTTCTATTGGGTCATGTGACACTTTATTTTTGGTCTATTTGTTTTCGATAAGTTGTATATACATGTTAGTAGCAAGAAATAACGAATTTTGTTTTTAGTTTTTGTTTATCTCTCTCATGTTCTATTTTTCTCCCTATTATGGTTTTTTTTTTTGAAACAAATACTTGTTTCTAGCGATGGTTTGAAACATAAAATAGTTTCTAGTGAAGTGGTCATGGACAAAGTTAGGTAAAAAGAGTTAAATAATTTTTAGTAAAAATGGTAGTTATGGTATTATGAAATAAGAAATGATGTATTAATGAACTTAGAAACATTCTTGTCATTTTCTTTAAAAGAAGAAAGAAAGTGGAGTACAATTCTAGAAAAGAAGAGTGTGAATATTGTCTCCCTTAAAATAAATGATACATAGAAAAACTTGTAGAGCTAGGCGAGAGTTAGACTTTGTAATACTCTTGACTTGAGTGGGATAAAAAAAAAGAATTTAAAATGTATTTAAAATTAAAATGGACTCAATTCGAACCAAGTAACCCACTTTATATGGGATTATATGGTTTGAACCCACTAGGCTTTGGAGACTTGGGCTCATGGAAGAAAGAATGGATATGAATCAATTTTGCAAATGAGAGGCTTGGGCTATGTATAGATGCGGCAGGGGTGCAATTTGATAGGGCAGAAGGACACCACTTGGTTGGGTGCTACTTGATAAGGCCAAAGGTCCATACCAACTACACTACTTGATTATGCTTACTTAAACTTACATTCCTATCTATGTTACATTTAAGGGGTATAATAAGACAAAAAAAAAAAAAGTTCAATCTAACGTTCAAAAGTTGTTAAAAAATTAATCTTGCAGGTTAAAATATTTGTCTATCTACGATTCAAAATAACTCTATCTAATGGTCATGATTAAAGGTGCATAATAATACCATAAGCACGAACATACACTAGTGTATATGAGACAAGAAATACATATGATTCCAACATGGGACAAGCAAATATGGGTACAAACCCATTTATTTTTAAGGAAATCATGTTAACACCTCCGAAGTCATTTTCTTATTTCAACTTGAACTCACTTTTAAATTTTAGTGGAACCTGCCCATGACTTGATCAAATCTAGTTTTCAACACACACACACACACATATATATATATATATATATATATCACGATCCAAAAAAATAAAAATCCAAATAATTAATATCAATCGCATGTTGAGAAAAAAAACAAATAAGAAATCATTTGTTTATCGTACTGGATTAATGAAGTAAAATTGAACTTGGGTTGGGTAGAATTTCTAACTCAAACTAATAGCCTATGAAACATAAAAATTTAAAACAAATAAATGAGATTAAACCTATGTTAATGCATACTAAATTAGTGAAAGAAAATGAAGATTGCCTCGTGGGAAACACCAGGATTGGAAAAGCTGGAACATGAACGCGAACACGTGGAAGAAAATGACCGGCAATGGTGATGGGGATTGATCATTTTGGTAGCATTCCTTTAATAACAATGATCGCAAAGTGCAGGTCACTTAGACAACCATGCATACTCAATAATGACAGTTTGATCAATGATGTAGACATATTGTTGGTTTTGAGATTGATGATAATCAGGTTCATGGTTCAGGATCGTGCTGATGTCTCACAGTCAATTGAATGTGTGCATATCCAGTTATTCACGTAAGCCTCTAGTTTATGTGAATTATTTTGATGATGAGGAGTTTGGATTCAGAAAAGTTGCAACAAATGGACATGGTGTAGATGGACGATAGAAACCTTAGATATCCGAACAATTGTAAGTTTCAAGCAAAACTTGATCGACTCAGTTTCAATTGAAGTTTTCATGTTGAGGATTTCTTGGATTTTTTTTTTTATCACGAGAGAATTTCTTGGATTAACTAAATGAAGTTGTGCATTTTTTTGAGTATTTTGACATCCAATAGTAGCATTCGAGCTTAAAAAAAGTGTTTCATAGTAGTGGAAAGTGACACAAAGAAATCGAAGATGGCAACAACAGCATGTATGATTGTGGTATAAGATGAGGAAATTATTGACCACCAAATTATAAGCAGAAGTTGTATCACCAATATTAAAATTACAAGAGAGAGGACCTGTCTATGAACGAGTATATAGATGAGTACTTCTATAGTAGAGAGAATAATAATTTTGTTGAAGCAACTAGTGATTCTCAAGAGATTGATTGGGAGAAAAATTATATTGCTTCACCTCTTGTGGAGCAAGATACAGTCACGTCTTTGCTTGAAGAAAAAGGGGCCATTATAGGTGTGCAATACAAGAGAAAAAAAAGAAGGCAAAGAACTGAGAGTTTATGCCCCTTCCCTTTTCAGCCCGACCTTCTTGCTTCTTTGATTTGGTGCTAGTGCCCTGCCAATTTCCATATACAAATCATGGTAACGTTAGCTTAGCAGACCCATCTCCCAGTTGTGGTAAAAGGTGCTTTCCATATCTTTGTTTAAAAAATTCGCCATTCAGGTTATGGATTTTGGTCATCTTGTAATTATAATCATTGGTGAGGCAAACTCGAACAGACCATGCTATTTTTAAAGTGTGAATTTTTTTGCAATGATGATCGAAGAAGTTTACAAAGTATCAAGATTAATTAAGTCTTCAAAGGATTGAAACATTATTCATACTCGTATATGATGAGTATCTGCATCTAAACTTGAGAATGAATTCTTTTGACGTGAAGGGAACCAGTGTAGGTCAAGATTGTTAATTTTTTCTTGGAACAATCTATTTGTCAAAATATAGTTCCGTATTTTAAAAAAAATGAAAATAATTTAAATGCAATAACCACACCTAGTGTTATTTTTACCAAAGCTTTGCTGGGCATTTGAAATTAGGCGGGTTTTGGAGACTTTAAAAACTAGAAAACGTGTTTTATTGGTTATTTTCAACATTAGTCATTGGATCAAATCCAACGACTAACAATAGAGTCACGCATGTTGCTCCTGAGAGCAACATAGTCCTGATATATATATATATATATATATATATATATATATATATATATTAGACCAACTCATTTGAAAATAATCCATATAATTAAAAACATAAAATAAATTGAATGATTGTATATTGGGTTACGTGCATAAAACACAAATACACCCGTGAAAAACTCCCTACATTTTTCAATTTGTGCAATTAAAAACAAATCTTTAATTTGAACAATAAAATAACTAAAGTATCCTTACTTTATAAATAAATAATAAAAAAGGGTGAAGTACAAAAAAATCCCTCCTATATACAAAGTGTGCAAATACTCTTTTGACGTTCAATTAACATCCTTGCATTTTTAAAAATGTGCAAATAAGGATATTTTGTCAATTTAACAATTAAAATGTCTAAAATACCCTCACACACTTGTGCTATGTTTGGATGTCCGAAAAGGGTCCATCCGAATATCAAATTCTTATTTATTTAAAAAGTGTGCAAATACATCCTTAATTTTCACTCTTCGAGCCCAACCACTGTATCCATTTTCAGGTCTATTTGAAATAATAAAATAATTAAAATATATTTTTAATTAATAAAAAAATAAGAAAAATATCAAATTCTCATTTATTTAAAAAATGTGTGATTACTCCCTTCATTTTCATTTGCCAAGCCCAACTAGTGGATCCATTTTTGGGCCCATTGGAAATAATAAAATATATTTTTAGTTAATATAAAAATAAAAAATATGACATCCAAACATGACACAAGGATGCCAAAGGTTGTGAGAGGCATTTTGGTGATTTAAAAAGAATATTTTGGAAATTTCAATGATTTCTTTTTATCATAATTGACGGAGGGGGGTATTTGCACAAAATTTTCAAATGTTTGGGAACTATATGCACATATTACACTGCAGAGGTGTTTCGTGCACAATTTATATATAGTAAGGAGGTTTTTCGCACTTTACCTTAAGAAAAAGCAAAACATAAAATGATAAAAAAAAAAAAAAAGTACTTTTGGGTTTAAAAAAATCTAACATCATCAATTTGCATCATTTTGTAATATGGAATAATTTACTCTAAATTTTGAAAATATAAGAATTTATATGCTCATATCAAATAGCAGAGATATTTCTTGCAATTTTTTGTATAGGGGCTTTTATGCACTTAACCCCTGGTTAAATATATAGCATGTCTATTTATGTTACTGTTATGTTTCATTGATTTGGTCAAACTGACTGAAACTTACCAAGTATTTAATTGGTTAAATTTGCGCCATTCATTCATGTAGTAATCTTACATATAAGGAAATGATTCTATATATGATTTAAATCCAAATAGAGAAGGAATCATTAGCCATTAGCCAAGAAGAAAATTAAGGGGTGGTTTGGATGACAGAGAGGTCCCAACCAACCAATTATGATTTATGACCCTGCCTAAAATGTAATGATCTTATTGGCCAGATGGTTCTAGTGTACAACTGCTTAACATGTTTCATGAAGCTTCCGGACAGAAAATTTAACACAACCCCTAACTCCCTCTCTCTCTATATATATACACATATACACACACTACTATATTGCCTAAGGCACTGTGTATATATATATATATATATATATATATATATATATATATATAAAATGTTATTTTAGGTGCGAGAGTAGATGAATGGTTATCTAAATTTAAGTGTGACCGTAATGATTAAATAGGAATCGAATCGAATACAATCCTACCAAGGATGCCTTGTTAGAATGGTTAATTGTTATGGTATTATAGCTCCTTTATCAAAATGTGGTGTACGTGTACATGCAAACATTTTATTGATTGCAAACATTTTATTAATTGTTATGGTATTATGGCTCTATCAACTAGGATGTCATACAATGTTTTACACTTTTTTGTATATTACAAGGACACCATTGATTTGGCTATGGTAGGATATGGTAATGACAATACACGGCTCAGTTACAAAAATGAATAAATAAATACATAGGTCAGTAAATCTTTTTCTATCATTTGCAAAAGATCAATTAAAATAGCAAATGGTATAGAGGTTTTTGTTACTTGATGTCAATGATAACGCCTGGGTTTATTAAAAGCTTAGGAGACTGGATGTTGTTCATCGGCCTCAAGCTCTCAGCTGTTGCAAGTCACTCTCAGTTGATCAAGTTAATGGAGAGAGAAACTGCATCTATTTTACACACCATGCAAAGGATGGTGGGTATTCATGGATTCTCCATGGAAGATGAAGCATAACTATTAAATGTCCATTTCAAGAATGTGGCTTACCATCACCATCACCCCTCCAAGGATGGTGGGGATTCTCCATGGAAGATGAAGCACAACTCAATGTCCATTTCAAGAATTTCACTTACCATCACCCAATTGAAATTACAAGTCTAATTTACAGAATCAGCTTATATTCTGTTGACTGGAACTAAAGCTGCAGTTAATTACAACAAGGAAATGAAACAATAAAAGATACCGCACTGTAAAACTTTGAATTAAGCTCTTCTTTTTCTTTTCTTTTTTTCTCTACAATGTCTCA
This sequence comes from Cornus controversa, assembly GCA_026545225.1. Taxonomy (NCBI): domain Eukaryota; kingdom Viridiplantae; phylum Streptophyta; class Magnoliopsida; order Cornales; family Cornaceae; genus Cornus; species Cornus controversa. The sequence continues at coordinate 66,700,567 of CM048847.1, forward strand.
TATTTGTGCAAGGGAGCAACCCATACATATCTGTAGGTTATGTCAAGTACTCACTGTAAAAGGCGAATAATAATCTTGCCGTTCTCCCATGCAAGTGCTATTACTAGGCATGCACTCAGAAAGGCATGCTTTTTCTGCATGCCTCCTGTTATACCAGTCTGCACGTGTAGCTTGCTATTGATCTTCAAGAATTTAACACATAAACCTTCGCTGCTGCAAGAGAAACCTAAGCAGTAAGCACTGTCACAACTTCTCCAATGACCGGAGTATTAATGGAATGATATGAAAGAAAAAGAAATAAAGCGGTGCATGTATGCTTTGGAGACCAGAAGCATGAAACACATTTTTTGTTACACCTTGTTCCTGTTTGAGAAGAATGACTGTTCCCCCTTTCTTTTTCTGTTCTTTTCCAATCTAAAAACAGAGCTGAAGGGCTCAGCTTCAGTCTTCAGGCATTAGAAAACTAATGCATCAATAATTTAATAACCTCAACATTATGCCCATTACTTGACATTACAGACAACCCATGTTTTTAAGAACTCATCAATACAATCAGTTGTTCATCAAATGATTTTAATTTCAAAAAACGTGAAACAAATGAAAGATGCTTTCCGAGAGATGTTTACATCTGGAGTTCAAATCAACATTATCACAAAAGATTTCAACCTATGACAGTATTTGTTCAATTTGTGCATGTGTAATGGACTTGTTTATCAATGTATAAATGTGTCATGGGCAATCAAATAATTTTTACAAGGTTACTTACACAAAATTTGGACTCCTCCAGTTTCTCCAACAACTCTGAAATCTCAAGTTGCTTCACCACTGTAGCGTGTAGTACCTGCAATGAACATGATCCTGAATCAATATAACTAGGCTTCAAATTTTGAGACATCTCAACCAGGTAGGATTAGGCTTACTCTTTTTGTTTTCTCAAGGTCGTACTCAACAGACTTGATCCTATCCAAAGATTGCTGAAGCATTTGCTCCTTCTCCAAAGGAATTTCAGCAGGCTTCTTTTTGAGTTCTTCGAACAACTTTTCAAGTCTCTGAAGGCGCTGTACACAAGGAATGACGCGATCTTCTCTGCTGACTGCTTCAGCAGCTGGTGAATGGATGTCTGGTCTGTATTCGATTTCATTAGATGGATGAATGTTATTCTGCCTTCTCCAAATTTCAGAAGGTAGCCAATGGATAAATGGAAACAGTTTGACCATGATAGATATCAGTGTTCTTGCCATACACCAAAGACTCTTCTTCACATTCATTTCCTTGAAAGTATCAAACCAATGAATTGCCAGATTACCTGAAATGAAACATGTATATATCATATAAAATTCCCAAATTAGGGTATAGATACACACCAGAGACTTGAGTGATTAGAATCTATACTGACTGCTATTCAACTTAATTTTTTGTTTCAATCAGTTGGCATTTTGACAAAGAAAAAAGAAAGAAAATTGCCTTTATCAAAGCAACAAAACACAGACATTTTACAAATGAAAGGGCAGCTTTGAGTAATAAAAACATCAATGAAGTCAGACCCACTGTTACCACCAGCAAAACCCTAAGTACTGCAGCTTCAGTAATATACATGTTCACAAGATATTTTATAAAATACACTTTTGCTTTGCAGCAATAAGCAGAAATCAAAAAAGTAAATAGAATTGTTCTCTTCTAAAAAATCATATTCTAAGAAAATCATTAGTTCTAAACAAACAATCAAGTTTTGAAATTTTAGCCCAAATAAATGATAGCATTTCAACTTCTTCCGATGTTCCCCCGCAACCATATGAATAACTGTTAGGTTGGCTCAAATTCCTATTGTGATTAGGTTTCTGTTATAGAGTTGTATCTTATTAGGTAATTTCTTAGTAGGCAAGTCTTGGTCTCAAGGAAGGAAAGTACTTGTTAGGCAAGTTTTGGGCTCGAATGAATTGTAATCATAGTCCACTAAGGAATTGGGTTTTAGGCTCTATAAATAGTTACCTATGTTATAGGTTGAGATGAGTGAGAAGAAAGGAGACAATACTCTCATTGTATTTGAGAGGTTACTCTCATTGTTTTGAGAGGGCAACTCTTGCGTAGAGGTAACACTCATTGTTTTTGAGAGGACACTTAGAGAGAGAATTCTTGTTTAGAATTTGTGATTTCCTTTTGAATGAGATTGGGTGTATAAGGGCTAAGGTTGAGAGTTGGGCGTACTCTTGATACAATCTTTCTACTTGTACTGTTAGAATCTATATAGTGAAATCGGGCTCTCCGTGGACATAGGCTTGTTTAGCCAAACCACGTATAATTCTTAGTGTATTCTTGCAAAAATTTTCGTGCTGGTTTACTTATCATCACATCGTAATAGTTGGTGGTTCGTGATTGGGAGCTTATTTCTCAACAAATTGGTATCAAAGCTTCAACGTACACACAAGGTGTTTGATAAAAGCCTTGTCTAGATTTTTTTTTTCATAATACGAGTGTTGTTCATCTTAGGCACTTGTGACAATCATGACCAATAATATTGCTACACAATATAAAGTGGAGAGATTTGATGGTAAGGGTAACTTCATCTTATGGCAAAGAAGGGTGAAGGGCATACTGGTTCAACAAGGCTTAGCGCGGGCGTTGAAAGGGAAGGATGGAAAACCAAAAAAAATATTAGTTGATGATTGGCAGGATATAGAGTTAAGGTGTGTTAGCACTATTCGACTCTGTAGTGGGGATGTTCTCACAATTTACAAAGGTAATACTCTTACTCAACATGAGTGGTTTTTAGATTCATCCACGTTGCAGTGTAATTTAATTTCCTTGAGCTGATTGGACTCCATGGGCTGCAAGTGCTCCATTGCAGGAGGAGTCATGAAGATAACCAAAGGCTGCATGGTATTAACGCGAGGAGAACAGAGTGGAGGTTTGTATCGTCTGGTGGGGAGTGCCAATGGCCCTCAGACTTCGATTGTGGATAGGAAACGGGGTGCAATTGGTAACAAGATTTTGAGACGTGTTTCGTTTGATTTATCGAATACACGGGTTGCACGTTTCGGGACAGACGTGGGTGAGATGGAAGTTCTTGCTTGGAGAAGGGTTGCATCGAAGCCCCCTTCTAAAGTCACTTGATAGTGTTGACTTGATATAGCTGCATATATACATTGGCCGTGTGGATCAAGGAGAGTATTTTTTCATACTTGATTCAAGTTATGTAGCTGGAGTTTGAAAGGCCGATGGATCGTTTGTGGATTTGCAGACTGGACTACTGGAGTCTCGTGTATTGAAGACTTGTCAAAATTTTTGCCAAAGGGGAAATTTGTTAGGTTGGCTCAAATTCCTATTATAATTAGGTTTCTATTATAGAGTTGTATCTTATTAGTTAATTTTTTAGTAGGCAAGTCTTGGTCTCAAGGAAGGAAAGTACTTGTTAGGCAAGTCTTGGACTCTAAGGAATTGTAATCCTAGTCCACCAAAGAATTGGGTTTTGGACTTTATAAATAGTTACATATGTTATAGGTTGAGATGGGTGAGAAGAAAGGAGGCAATACTCTCATTGTATTTGAGAGGTTACTCTCATTGTTTTGAGAGGGCAACTCTTGCGTAAAGGTAACACTCTCATTGTTTTTGAGAGGACACTTAGAGAGAGAATTCTTGTTTAGAATTTGTGATTTTCTTTTGAGTGAGATTGGGTGTATAAGGGTTAATGGTTGAGAGTTGAGCGTACTTTTGATACAATCTTTCTACTTGTACTGTTACAATCTATATAGTGAAATCGGGCTCTCCGTGGACGTATGCTTGTTTAGCCGAATCACGTATAATTCTTGGTGTGTTCTTGCAAATTTCTTCGTACTTGTTTATTTATCATCACATCGTAATATTTGGTGGTTCGTGATTGGGGGCTTATTTCTCAACAATAACATTTGACATATCCTTTAAAGAAGAGAAAATATTAAGTACAACATAATATTAGTAAATGTACCTTCTGGATTTGGTGTTGCCCCACTGGAAGAGTTTCCCATATCATTGACCATAAGGGATTGGTCCTGACAAAGTCCAAATCCTTGGTCAGTGTCAATAGCTTCATCAACCCCAGTAAAATGATCATCACAACTGTAGTAGGCAGTTGCATCTGATGTCCTTGCCTGCATATATCACAATATTCAAGTCACACGCGTCCATATGCACATATACGCAGATATCATACATACATACATACATACATATATATATAGAGAGAGAGACAGACAGATAGAGACAGAGAGTAGGGGGTGATGAATGTATCAGAAGTCACATTTCCTTATTTCTCACATATTAGATTCATAAGGTAATGTATATTCACATATTACACCCAAATCCAAAAACATGATTCACCAGGTCCAGAACTCACTTCTTCATGAAGTAGTGCCAATTGCGGAGATGTAAAGCTACATTGTCTAGTTGAAGAACAAGAATCATCAACATCTGATCCTGATTCTGCTGTCGATGCATCCCTCCTCCCCTGAGGGCACAAAATTTTCATATTATATAAGAATATATGACAATATACTGCACGCCAAAAGCCAGAAACTTGCCTTCAGTGGACGTATCTGAATATAAGAGTCAATTTTATGTTGACCACTAGATACTCTGGTAATTTTCCTCACAACTGTTGCTTCTTCATTATGTACAAGCTAGAAATGGGACAAACAGCTCCAGTTCAGAATTACCTTCATTAATATCAAACTACCAATCCAAATTAAATTTCAAGCTTATTATACATTATTTTAACTCATAAAATCAATAAAAAAAAGATAAAAATTCTACTTCAACCCAAAGTATGCCTGCCTACCTTCATTATTTCAGGAACATTCCATGGACCCATAGTAGACCTAAGGCACCCTCCCTCGGTAGCACACATGCATGAGCCACCCAAGAAATCAGGCAATTGACTGAATGACAATAACAACAGTGGAGGAATTAGAAGCTCTTATCAATGACAATCAAACAAGACAAAGTCAGAGAAAGCAAACAAACCCTGAATCAATGGTTTCCAGTAGTTTGCACAAAGATTTAGGTTCCAGCACCTGTGAATTTGGAACATGAATGTGCAGTCAGTTAATGCTACAGCATACAGATAAGCAGATACAGAAGCCTAAACGCATGCCCTATACCTGTATTTTTGCAATAGTTTTTGCATCAAGGAACTTTTGCGCAGCAGGCCAAAGCACCTTCGTAAAACCAGGACCAGCATTAACAATGAACATTTGATGCAGCGTCTGTAGATCAATATGTGAAACAATTATAGGCTAATACAAGGAGAAGAAAAATCACTGAAAAGAGATACCTCAGGATAGTAACTGCTGTCAATCTTTGTCACGGCAGCCAGGAGACTTGTAGCTGTCCTAGTGAAATTCTTAACTCCCTGTTTATCACAATATAGTCTATTACCACTTAAATTTCTACACAGATGCAATGGCGATAACAAGTCATCAATGCAGGAACAAATCTGTCAATATTCTACTAATAAGCAATACAAAATTCTTGCTTATTCCCAATTCAGACAACAGAGTAATCTGCTGGACATTTTATAAGACATTGTTTAACAAACCAGTATCATTAAATGCCAACAATTATTCCAACTGTTAAAGACGCATGTGAACAAAGAAGTCATATAGTATATTATTTTAGAAATCAATCAAAATTTCTAATTGCCTTACAAATCTAAGAAAGTTTCTGTTAAAAGACTCATAATTTGCAGCAACATACCAAACTTGATTTGGCAAAGGCTATTAAGTGACAGGGTTAACATACCAGGCCTTGCACATCCAAAATTGTTGTTGTTGAACTGATATACCTCTTTGCCGCAATTGAACATGCGGGGAATTTCTCATGTATGGCCCTCTCGAACTCTTGGACATGGTATCTTAAGTAGCGATCTATTGTGGTGATGCGCATAAGCTTACTTGGGTGAGCTTTTCCAAGGCTCTCAATATAAATGGGCCTTCCTTCCCTATCAACTCCATGGTACCCTTGAGGGTAATATTGCAAGACTTCTTCCAACTCTTTGAACTCAAAGTCCTGAGATTCATTAATTCAACATATTCATGGTCAGAAAGCACAACAATGCTAAAAAATAGATATAATGTTGAATACATAGGCCTTCTAATCATAAGATTATCAGAGAACTTGGATACACAGAAGAGCTGGCAGAAGTTAAATATCCTGAGTATAATAATAGTGCAACTTGTGGATACTAAGATGAGAGATATAGGAGAATGAACTAGGATGAAAACTCAGGTGCCTTGACAGAAAGCAGCTGTTATGAAGATAGCCACAAGAGAATCAGGAGAATCCAGACGTTACAGCTATCCTCCCTCCAACCTGATCGTGTTCCTAAAAGTTTCCCAGTTGAAAATCCTATTTATAGGATACGAGAGTGTAGGGGACAATTGGCAATAGCAAGCAAATGTGTTAAAATGATGTGACTAAATCAAGATGTTTCAAAAGTAATAGGAGAGTATTCGTAGGCAAAATCTAGGATGTCGAGCGACCTTTGGCAGACGTGTGTATCAAAGGGCATGTTGCGCATCTCTCTCAAAGAACTAGACAGGCACAAACATGAGTTTAGGGTGCATGCATGCTAAGAGAGCTTTAATGGGACAAGGTGATGATAACAGAAACCAATTAAGGAGATAGCAAAGCCAACTGCTTGCCAATGAAAGATTGCATGGTTTTGGAGATGGCTTCAATCATTGTCAAGCTTTAAGTATGGGGAAACCCCTTTCTTGTCCATATGTCAAGGTCCAAGGTCAAGGCACTGTATACACTGACTAAGTGACTGATAAAAGTTACTGAACGCGGATCACACAATGGAGATTTGGCACATGGTGCAGTTCTTGAGGATCATGCATTCGCTAAAGATATATACATGTGTCACCACTCAGCTGTGTCATTTGAAAGGGTGACAAGTAGGATATGCCACATAAATTGTCTTAGTGACAGCACATGGTAAAGTTAAATGTTCCACGAGAATTAATTTCTGGGAGACACATGGCGGGTGAAGTCTAGTATCCACACATGCTACTGTTTGAACTTACTATAAAGAAGGGACAAAGGATACTCTTACAACTATACTGAAGCATTCTACAGTATAGCAAACAATAATCTACAGCATATGAAGAAAGATTAATTGGCATTTTTACCTATAACTCCATGCTCAAAGGCAGTTGGGTTTTCAAGTGGAAAGATTCGCACTTGAAATTATAAAGTTAGTGGGTGTATTAATGTTATTACCTCTAGTATAGTGTCTGTTCCATACTCTTTCCTCCAATTAAGCATTTCTTCCCACATCTGAATCGTTTTTTCGATGTTAAAATCCCTAGCTTTCAAGAATCTACATAAAGAGACATGAAGAAGTAGGGATTAAATCAATGACAGTGGTTATCAAATAATTAGACTTAGATAAACTAGCAAAAAATCCAAATACCACCACATTATTTACAATCTCACATATAAATAACCATATTATTTTGTCCAGGCAACAAGGGGACTTAAGCACCTGATATCAAACTTGAGAGACCATTCAAATACCATGAGGCCTACTGCGCTGGTTCATAAACAACCATATCAAGTAACTCTTTGATGTTAACATTTTTCACTTATAAGTTCAATTTTTTTTTTTTGACAAGTCACTTGTAAGTTCAATTTATTCCATAAGAGGAATCATTACACTATCTTACATATCGTTTCAATACACAAGTTGCTCCAAGATTGTGTTAGTATCACCAACATCATTACACTCTTTAAGTACCCTTATTTTGCACGTCAAGAAAAGGAAGTGTACCTATTGAGTATTAAAGAAATGACAATGAACTCATCAATATTAGAACACAACAATTTACTCTTTAGATGCCCAACTGAGGTATTTGAATTAGCCAATTAAAGTGAATGCACTTCACTTGTTAAGAAAAAAAAGTGAAACTTTGTCTAGAAAAATTAAGAAGTGAATACTGCCAATAAACCAGTGATTTTGTGCATGGAGCTCAAAAGATGTCGTCATTTTATATTTTTTAAAATTTGACTTACCTCAGCAAAGTATGATAGTCATCATGTCTAGGTGGCAACAAATTTCTGTCAAGGAGATTTTGACGCAATTCTTTGACAGCACTCTCCTCTTTCACATCACGTACATCCTCTATGGAAACTGAAGGAACCCTGCAATCAATTTTTCTTTTCCCTCTTTTCTTGAGAGAATGAGTGAACTTTTTTAGAACCCCAATTTTAGATTGCCGTTTCTCATCTTCAGAGTTCTCAAAATCTGATCTCCTTTCTCTTACTTCATCACAAGCCCCCCGTCCTTCTGGGCCTAAAATATCACAAATAAGATGGAAACCAGCTATGCTCACTTTGGTAACTAAAGACTTGACATTATGATTTAGCAGATTGTACAAGACACTCATTCTCTGAAATTATATAAGTTATGCACATACCTGACATTTTAGTCAGGCGCAAAAGGAAGAGACTGGAAATTAAGCGTCAGAGGAAGAAAAGATATTCCCAGCAAGCTCATCAAAATTCATGTTGCTCTGCACCATCAAAAAAATGACAAATAAGTTGCCAAATGCATTTAATGCAATACAGTTATAACTAGAATCAAATTGAAAAAAGAAAATGATTTTCAATATGGATGCGGCTTCATGCAGATAACATAAATCATTTTGTGTGTATATGGTAATGGAGGAAGCTGGATCCCAGCGGCAACTTCACAGTGATAGACAGTTTCATTGTTGTGATAAAAAGTATAATCCTTTTACAACTTCACTCTGATCAACCTTAGCCAGTCTAGCTGTCCAAGTATAAAATCTGAGTATATGAACCATCACTGCTCAATTCTCTTCCTTGCATCTTCCCTAAATAATGTCCACAAATTCTAAAGAAAAATCAAAACTTCCCAAGAAAGATTAAATTTTCACTTCCACTGTCCCTGTAACTGACATTACAAAAAATTGGATCCTTTAACATCCAAAAACAATAACAGGTATACAACTAGAAATACCTGATTTAGTTTCCTCCTTTGTCAATGATAATGCATATTGCAATTGTATATTCTTCACCATATTTCACACTTATTTTTTCCATTTTGTATGTTATGACATATATTCATCAAAATGTTAAAAGGTTTGAAATTATTCAATTTATGCAATTTAGCTAATGATCAGAATCAAATAGTTTAAAAAATAGATAAATAAAGGAAAAGGAGTAAAACAACTCAAAACTCAAATTCAGGTGAAATCTGCGCGATCCATCACAAAGAAAGTTCTTAAACTATTATGGAAACTAAAAAAATCTGAGAATATGAACCACCACTTCTCAGTTTTATACAACATTAACGCTCAATAAATTTCAGCAATGCCAACTAAAAATACCTCAGATCACCATTTTCTTCAACGAAAAAAACAATTCTCTTTTTGTTGAATAAAATGAGTATGTGTGTGTGTATATATATAAGTATATAACATCAAATTATACAGAAATGCGTATACATATATCAAAAGTATATAACATTGAAAAGTTTAAGCAATACAATCAAGAAAAGTGACGAACCTTCCCGGAAAACCTAATAAGAAAGCTGGCCTTGCAATTACGAAAGGATATGTTGTAACTGAAAGGGAAGGATGAAAATAGATACTTTCGAGATTCAATTTGTCCGACAAAATTTCCAAAAAAATTCTCGAGAAAATTAGTTGTGATGGAGGAGGTGGAGGAAGAGAAAGATGTGATGCCTGTATGTATGTTGAGTTTTCTCTCTCTCCCCTCTTCTCTCTTTCTCTCTCTTACTCAACAAATTTCTGAAGGTTCCAGCGCCCCTTTGCTTTGCTTTATTCGTCGTTAGTTACGTGTTCGTTTACCTCTTTTTTTTTTTTTTTTTTTTATGCCTGTATTTAAAGTATTTTTTTAACAATTTAATTGCTTTTCTAATAAATAAAAATATCACGCGTTCTAAAATTACTGTGAGGTGCGAGGATATTTTTGAAGATTGATATTTTTTGGGGGTACATTACATTCATTTGGTTAAAAATAAAATAAAATGATCCTTTAAAAATGTCTTTCTATGATAATTTCAGAAATTCCATTTATATTTCAGTTTTGATATTAAAAAACTAAACTGAAATGCATATATAAGAATATGTAAAGGAAAACCTGAAGAAGTATTGAGGATAACTTCAGATTCGCTACCTTTCAAAAAATTAATCATATTGGTGACTAAAAATTAATAAATAAATGAACCAATATTAATACTTATGCAGAGACTTATCAACGTTAATACTAAATTTTTTAGTGTTCATAATCCCATATTTAAATTAGAAATATATTATAGGTATATATATATATGTATATGTATAATGGAGAAAAGAAAAATCTTTTGTTAACCAAGGTAGTCTTGCAACGACTAGATAATAAGAGCTGCTGTTTTTTTTAGCACAGTTGGCTGCCTAAGTCCCATTGGTAGTTAATAATTGTTGGTCGTTTTAAATCCAAGGAGGCAGGAGTATCCACGTGTTAGATTTAGTTGGTACTTGGTAGTTATTGTATGAAAACACTTGGATCATAATAAACCACGACAACTGAAGTAAAAGCTGGCTCAGCCAGCTGGGCCTGGGAGGAATGAGGATCGGACCTAAACCAGAGAAGGTCAAGAGGGTTTTGGCGTGTACTGGTGTGGCCCTGTAAGGTGTAGATATTAAGACCCTGTTTAGATTGATTTTTGAAAAGCGATTTTTGATTTTTCAAGTTCAAAAGCAAATTTGGAGATTATTTGGATTGGTAAGACGGAAGAGTTTCAGAATCCAAAAAAAATGTTTAAAGGAAACTGGTGGGTACCTGATTTAGCTTTTGCTTCTCTTTTTTTTCTGCGTAAAAGTCGAAGCAAAAGTTCTGCCAAAAGGGCCTTAAGTGCACCCGGCACACATAAGCCGGGTGCATTCCAGCTGTTCGTAAGTTACATGCGCGGTGGACTCTACTGCGCGTGTAACGCACGGACAACTGAGATGCACCTGATGCACGATGCGCCGAGTGCACCGTATACTTGCTCCCCTGTGAAACCCTAAATCTTACTACTGTACTCAATTAATGAAGTCGTGTCAAAGTGACGATTAGCCCCCAACCAATAATCCCAAACCTACCTAATAATTTCTCCTATTAAAGTAAAAATAGTCCCTCAAGTATTGAGGGCTCAAGTTTGAATTATAAGAGTAGTCACTTTATGCACTCGTTATATTTGCATTCAATTGAAGTAGGGAAAGATAAACCAGACATTTTTTATTCAGAAAGTAAAGACACTTTATTGAGAGTGTCGTGTTTGTGTTAAACACCGTATCAGACCCTCAAACATGTGTCAAATACTTCGTAAAAGTGTCCTAACATTTTTCTTTTAGGACACTTCTCGGACACTCATTAGACACTCCTCGAACACTTCATAATAGTGAATGTATATTTAATTATTTCGAAAGAAAATTATATGCTACTAAATTATAATTAAAAATCTAAGCTAAATATATGTAAATGACTAAATAAAACTGATTCTTTAATATATTTTAATCTATTTGTCTATTTTTATTTATAAGTTTGTTTAGTAATTTTTTTTTTTCCGTATCATGTCGTACCATGTTTTGTATATGTGATTCCTAGCTTCCCATGGATCATCACACACACTAGTCCCTTAACAGTGCATACGCATTATGTAAAAGCAAATGAGCACCGTAGAGATGCATTTATGTCATCGCAAATCAATAAAGTTTACCGAATCATCTAGGATAACAAATTTGTACCCCAGAGAATGGGACATAAAGGAAACACTAGCATGTGAAAATGAGTACTGAGCTGAACCCACTAGTGTCTATGAATGTTCTCTGAGTGGACTCAATCACCAGACACCAACAAAAGGAAGAAAAAAAGGCATAAGCACATTGAAAATTAAAATTTGTTAAGTAGCAATGTTTCACCAAAATGAAAAGGTGACTTTCTTTTTTCAGTACAAAGGTAAAAGAAAGAAGAATAAAAACAGCGAACAGCTAGATCCCAGGAAGGACAACTCTCGCAGGTCTCTGTCTACAAGTTGACAAGTTCGGAGTTTCTTGTGGAGGCTTGTGGGCCGGAGCAATATAAATGAAACGGTCACTTTTTAAGTACATCTTATGATAGAAATTTACCGCTTCAACTAGGGGTGTGCACGAGCACAAAGTAGTACCGAAAGAATCGGAAAAACCGTTGAAATATATACATAATATAATATAAAATAACATTTAATAAAAATAAAAATATAGATGAACATTCATAATAACCGAAACCATTGAAATATATATATATAATATAAAATAACATTTAATAGAAATAAAAATATAGATGAACATTCATAGTTACTGGTGATGCAATTTAAGTAGTTCTTATCATGTTTGGATGTAAAATTTTCCAGTACGATTCTTTTAAGCCATTGTGTGCACAAATCCTCTAATTGTTTCCCTGTTATCAACCTATAAAGGCCAAAACTGCTAACAACCTAATAAAAGCAATTCTTCTTAGTTCTTACCAGCAGCGACAAGGATGATGGTGACTGCTTAGTTCTTACCAGCAAGGATGATGATTCGATACTAATGTGAGTAAAAAACCGAACACAACGATTCAAATTCTGATTCCAATCTAAACACAATGATTTGAATTCTGATTCCAAAATTATGCTAAGGAGCTGAACCGTGTAGACTCCTAACTTCAACGTAACCTTTGCATGATTTTAGATAATTATGAATTAAACCCCACATCCTCAACTCTCGACTTTTACAAAAACAACCCCAAGTATAACAATGTATTGTCATCCTCTCATTAGTCCCTTTCAAAATATCTAAGCATCAACATAGATGATTTAACCTGACAATAATGCAAGGTTAAACCCTTTTTTCTTTAACCTGACCTTAGATAAAGGTCTCTTACCAAGGCAACTGACACTAAGCCTCAAACTTAAGACATGTCTTCCAATATTGAGCTATGATCAGACTAAGGCAGCCATTTTCTAGCCTTGAATATAGAACAGGAAATACAGAACATAGACAATCCAATTCGGAAGTGTAGGAGTCTGCTACAATCTGAGCCGTCAACAATATACTACTAACCATGAGAGAGAGAGAGAGAGAGAGAGAGAGAGTTAAGGCAGAGCAGCATATATATATATATATATATATATAAACTCAGTTTTAACAGGAAACTATATATTAACTCCCAAAACCAGAGAAAATAAAATGACCCAAGTTCTTAAATATTTAGGGTGATTGTTCTTTCTTTCTATTTATTTACTAATAGGACAGGTAGGATATAGGATATGACACGTTCTAGAGGTAGATAAAGAACTCTTATCCCATGGCATACTTCTGGGTCCAGGATCGAGCAGTAGTCTCGTACTTGGCTCTGTCAGTCTTGTACATATGAGCAATCTCTGGCACTAGAGGGTCGTCTGGGTTTGGATCTGTCAGCAACGAGCATATCGACAACAACACCTGCAAACCACCCTTGTTACCATTATTTTTACTATAATATTGATTCCAGATTAAACATATTCTTGAAAACAAACAACTATTAGCCACAGATGTTATAATTTTCGATGAAAGACGAAACCCACTTGCACTGTAAACATACAAATTATGCTCAAAACCAAGACAATTACCATGTATACAAATACAAGGCCGGCTCAATACAACTCAGAGGCCTAAGTAGTGAAATTTCATAGGCCCGATCAAATTTCCAAAAAGACAACCCAAAGCATGGAAAGGCCGTCACAAGTAGCAGATGTTGAGTTTCTCACTGGTTTGTGTTTATGTTTTGAAGCTTTCGGTTATGGAATGATGATGTTGCCAGGTATTAGCTACAGCATTACCATTGGCTGGTTGGCATTTGTAATTTAAAAAAAAAAAATCAAACGCCAAACTTCCCATATCATCAAAGAAAGGGAATGAGATACTAGGATTTCAGCAACGGTTGTATCAATAACAATTGGGAAAAAAATGTAGAGGAAGACTCCACACTACAAAATGGTCCTTTAAGCTCTCCCTGACACATTCTTTTTCATTCTTATGTCTAAGTTGGGCTTGATAGTTCTGGAAAATTTTCAAATGCAGAACTTTCATGTATTTGAGTACAATTAGAGGATAAGATACAAAGATTTTGGCAACAATCATAAAGATTGTGAGTGAGAAGAAATGTAGAGAAGACTCCACATTCCAAAATTGTCCTTCAAACAACTCACTCTCCACAAGCATCACAAAAGGTACTCCTACAAACAACTTTTCGAAAGTAATTGTGTCATTTCTTTTATTTTAAAACCAAGTAGAGTGAAGAATAAAAGAAAGGAGAGCAAATATCCCAAACAAGAAAAGGTAACAGCGAATAAGAAGAAAATCTACAACGGGACAAAAAGGCGTTGAGGAAAAAGAACTTATTGGAATTTTTTCTTCAATAAAATTTAAGAATGGGAAAGAGTTCTCTTCAAATTCAACATTTTTTATGAGTCAACATCAAGTAATTGGAAGAATATTACATAATAAGAAAATCTACAATGAGACAAACATGAGATCTGCTTGTGTGAGACCCTCGCACTCACTTAAATACATAGGAATTGGGCCAGCCTGCATGTATAATGCTAATAACCAAAGATAAATCACGATACAACACTATAGAACACATACAACTATATGAGTACGTAAACAAGCAGATAGTTATACATTACCTTTGATATGGTAAGGGCAGGGCTCCATTGCTCTTTGAGAATATCAAGGCAGATGCTACCATTGCTGTTAATGTTGGGGTGATAAACTCTGGTACGGAAAGAAACCTGCCCGATACATAATTAAGAAATGTCATATTCCTTTTTGGGTGAATACATATACCATCAACTCTCCAATAAATTAATAATCATAGTAGGCACTAAATTTTCAACTAATAATAATAATTAACCAAACCTCTCTTCATAAACTCACACACAAAAAAAATATATGATATCTTTTCAAAAACATTTTTAACATTTTCATAGATGATATATTATTTATGCATGCTAAACTTGCTCCAAGGCAAAAGAAACAAATCTCAATATCCTTTTAAGTAAAATTTGCTGATTTTAATTTTGTGAGATAGACAAACCATGCTTAGATATTTAATTGGTAAATAATTTTATTGGGAATGCAAGAGTTACTACTACATTTTCTTCATTGTGAGTCTTGCATTTCTCTATAGTTTTCCATTCTGTAATAATTAAATTAATATCACCAACCCTATCTGGGTATCTGGCTTATGCCAAGCTAAAAATAATTTTATATACTAAGAGCACCAGCACTGGGTTCGCCAGACACAAGTCTGGCGAACCAAACGTTTCTGTAGCTAAATAATAAGTTGGCTAAAACAGTGGGACCCATCAATGCTTCGCCGGATTTAGCGAAGCAATAAGCGAACCAAATGTATTTTTTTATTATTTTTTTTTGTTTTTACTTTTATAAAAATTCGTGCCATGTATATATATATATATATGTATCATTTACTTAAATCTCAATAACTTTCACTACAAATTGAATTTTTTGATGAAACTAATTCTGTTAGAAAGATAATTTCGAGAGCTTCAATATGAGTACTATATAGACTATTTTTTGAATTAAAACGAAAAAATTATGAATTTTTTAAGTTAAAAAAGTATAAAAAAATTTAACATATATGTGTATATGCATAAAATTTTAGATTAATTTAATTGTGTAAGATTATTTAATTGTGTAGATAGTGAAAATCTAGAGAACCTGTTGTGGAATCAAAATTTAGAGATCTTGACATGATGATGTGGCTAGCTAAAATTCAAATTTGGAAAGCCAAATTTGGCTAACCCATAGTGGATGCTCTAAGCAAACAAAATATTACCCATTCTTTGAAGTTCAAAAGCGTGCAACAATTACAATCAAAAAAATCAATTACCAAAATGATTACCACTTAATCAACATATTTTCTCTTAGAAATGGTCTTATCTATAACATCCAAATTATTAAGATTAAGAAAATTGTCGCACATTTTCAAATAACTGGACTAACCAGAAATACAGTAGATTATTATGATGCTTCTATATGCTACGTGCTACAAAAGATCTATTGACACGACAATCAAAGAATGGAGAGTCAAGTCATCTAGAGGGGTGACTCGTGCCTAGGTGGAGATATGCCACGTGAGTAGTCAATAGTCATGCTGATGACACATCGGAAGGTGAAGTGTGCCACGAGGACTGGCATGTGAGAAACATGCAGCAAGGTGGAGCATAGTGCCACAGTAAGCAAGAGATATTTTCGTATATTATAGACACAACAAACTTATTGAAAAGAAAGGGAATACATAACATTCAAAAAATATCAACATATGGTGAAACAAGTTAACTGGGAACAAACACAAGTAGAAGTACAACACACATCGAAAAAGGAGAAAAGATGCACCACACAAGGTTCAAATATGTTAGAACATACACAAAATAAGTAATCACATACATAAAAAAAAAAGTTACACATAAGCACGTATAAAGAGGGACAAATAGATATGTAAAGAAAGGATATACACATGAATCATTTAAGATGTCATAAAAAGTTGCAACCTTTGGTGGTTTAAATGGGTAATCCGGTGGGAAGTGAATAGATACAAGAAACACGCCCCCTGCAAATGGGCTATCAGTTGGGCCCATAATTGTTGCTTGCCAGTGGAACATGTCCTCTCCGACAGGACCTATAGAATATAAAATTTTGATATTATAAACCGAAACTAGGATAACATTTTTTGAGTACGACCAATAAATAAACGAGATACATATAGCATTTATTGATTATTCCAACAATTTGGGCTTAGGATTCAAAATATTTGACCAAAGGGTGCTAATAACAAACCCACTACCTATCCACGAACTAAACTAGTTAAAATAACCAATAACAACCTTCTAAAACAGAAAGAGGAGATAAGATCTCAAAATAAAACAAGATACATGTGTATATATATGTAGAGAGAGAGACCAAAATTACATACTTGAACAACCCAATACATGTACACACAGATGATTGGACCCAGGCAACGAGAATTAAGCACCCAAACCAATTTTGAAATAAAAAACCAAACCAGTGTTCGATAAGAAATTGTTTAGGCAACAAGGTTCCCAGATTACAAAAAGCAACCAATCTTGCAATCACTCTTATTATTTATACCACCACTATGAATTGTTGTGGAAAGACATTGGGAAAAACGTTTGACACCACCAAATTGAACAATTTAGTGAGAGCACAAGAGGATAAATGACGAGATAAAGTATTCCCCACATGGGGGGAAAAAAAAAAGAAAGAAAAAGTCAAAGTTCCCTACAATAATGTGTCGACGAAAAAAAAAAAGTGTAAAAAGTAAAAGAAGACAAATGAGCTAAGGCCCTGATTTTATGGTCCATTTGGTATGAAGGAAGGAACAAACTTCCTTCTTTTGGTAGAGAGGAGACAAGGAGATGAGTGAAAAGAGGATGATGCACCTTCCGGCTTTAGAAATTTTCATCTCTCCAAATATGAACAGAAGAGAGGAAGGAAGAAAAGCAACACTGTTATAAAAAAATTTAAATTACAATATTACCCTTCATAATTAAATAAACTCAATATTGGCAGTCTCTCTCTTCTCTTCAAACAAAGTAAGGTGTTACCTCCTTCTCTTCCATCCATCCAAACAAACAAAAAGAGGTAAGGGCATTATCTCTTCTCTAGGAATGTCTCATCCATCCGTACTTCTCTCCCTTCCAATTTTCTTCCTTCTTACCAGACGGAGCATTAGGTCCGTATTTCCTCGTCTATTAGTTTTTTAGTCAAATATTCTTTTAGAATTTCAACACCTATTAAATCGCTCCTTCTGGATTATGTACATTCGTTTGTTTAAAACACCAAACTGTGGCAACAAGAAAAATAGTAACAACTTCAAGTCATTTAAGACAATTAGGAACTTTAATACATGGTACGCCACAGTAAATGTCTGATATCGCACATTAAGCATTAGGAATTTTCTTAAATTCAAATCAAGAACATTGTAAAGCAATTATTTAACCATCATATGAGATCACTCTTCTCACACAACTTACGACTTTTTATTAAAAAAGAAAACTCCAAAATCCAAACAAACAACCATATCACGAAGTTCATTCACAAAATTTCACATGTCCATTCAAACCAGTCATTAGAAAGTTCATATCCTACAAAAACACTGATCATAGAAGACACTAATAATGCAGTTTTGATGTTTCAATCAATAGGTAGACTGCCCTAGAGCAACAGTATTGTGGACCCTGGAAGGCTGGAACAAGTGTTCAGGGGACCACAGTATCACACTGGACTATTACCCAAGTTTTTTAGGAACATTAGTATCAAAATTTAATATATTAATTAATAAAGATGACAATAACTTAAAGCAGGAAAGCAGAAAAAAATCACATGGAGGTGAGAGTGCCTTAAACGATAAGAAGGGAGTAAAATACTATGCATGTACAAGGAAGCAAGATTGTTGCCGAGCAAACCAGATATAACTGCATTAAGAGATCTTTAAATACCAGCAAGTACAAGGAATAGTATTTTTAAATAAATTCTTTCATTTCCTTTTCTTTTTTTTCAATAAGTGATATTCTCATAGCCATCTGATGCCAATATGACTGCATGTAGAGAAGATACCACATTAAGTGAGCAACACTATCATCACAAGCAGTGAAAGATAAGAGAAATAAAAGTCAGAAAGAAGGTAGAACAAAGCAAACCAGCACTGCATGAAGCAGGAGGATCCTTCTGCAGGTCCTTTAACTCCTTCTGAATCCTCTTTGAAGCCATCACAGATTCTCTAGCAAGTATATGCTGGCAAAAAATCCCAAATTTTATTAAGATGAAAATTTCCAATCGTGATAATTAGTAAAATAATCTACATCCCAAGAAAGACAGACAAATTATATACATCTAATTCATTGCTAAAAATAAAAGAAAAAAAAATTCCCATATAACAACCGACATCCCATTCCAGTTATGTTTTATTCATGGTCGAAAGAAATCCAATGTGAGTGATGAAAAAAGGAGAACGGAATATGTTGAGGTCTTGAATCTAATGATTTTTTTGTTCGAAAATAATAAATGCTGTCTTTTGAAAGAGGTTAACTTTCCTCAAGACGTCTTGACTATTGGGCATGGATTGGATTTCTTTCGACCATGAATAAAACATAACTGGAATGGGATGTTGGTTGTTATATGGGAATTTTATATACATATATGCACACACTAAAGCCAGGGAAAAAAATTCCCACACAACCCCCCCCCCCCCCTTAATAACTAAGACTGTTCCTCCAGTGAAGGGGACATGCGTAGAACCCCGTACCCAACAGCAACAACAAAAAAAACAAGTTACCATAAGATCGAACTTTCGTTATCTCTAATGTCTAGGCAAAATTATGATCAGCTTGGTTGCACAGAAAATTAAAAAAAAGAAGAAGAAGAAGGTTACAGTGGTTTGCGGAAATAGGAAGACTTGATTGACAATTACTTCACTACACTTTCTCAGGAACCACATAAATAATAAACATGAAACCCCAAAAAACAAAAACAAAAAATATTCGGTCACAACCGCTTAAACATCTATAGAATCCAGTTAAATCGCAGGCACCGCAATGATCCATTGATGAAAAATAGATAATTATTAAAGAACAATAATTATAAAATAACGAAAAGATAATAGACCCTAACATACATGAGAATCTATATCAGAATCTGAGAATAATACTGATCAATTAACAGCCGAAACCATGAAACCACTAGTTATATATACAATCACATGATATATAACATGTAGCGGACGAAGAAGAGATTTACCTAGTTTCTGCTAGGGTTTGTTAATCTTCGGTTTCGAACTATTCTTCGAGTCCGAGTGTCGTTGTAATGTGAAATGCTACCCCTTTTATATAAAGTATGGCCACACGGCGTGTCCTGGAGTCCTTGTTGGCGGTGAAAGGTGAGTGCATGCCATGCACGTGGGTACAAAATTGATTACGCATGTTATTAAACGTATTTTGTTAATAATCCTTTTCTTAAATTATTGTTACAGTATTAAAAATAGGCAAATGGCCCCCGCAAGAACCCCACGCGATTTTTAAAAGGTGCAATAAAGTTCTTCATGCTATATTTTGCACCATATTACATTCTTATTATTGCAAAGTGAGCAAAATATTTATTTTACACATATTTTTCTTTTTTATGGTCAATTTATTATTTTCATTATTATAAAAAATAAAGAACAATGGAGAAAAGAATTTTTTTTACATATTAAGTTTTTTTTTACCTTCATAAAAAAAATGAGATTTTTTGAAAAAAAAATTAAAAATACACAATTACATAATAAAAATTTTGTTTTTGTTTCCATAAATTGTTTTAAAAAAAATTTGATTAGAAAGAGATAGATTTTTTTATATTAAGTTTTTTTTTTACCTTAATAATTTTGGGAGAAAAAAACTAAATATGTTATATTACTTAATAAAAATTTTTGATTTCTTTTTTGTTTTTCGGGAAATTGTTTCCAAAAAATTTTCCGTTAGAAAGGGATAGAATTTATGAAAATGAAACAATTTTTGGAAAAAAAATTCTAATTTTTTTATTATTATTGTGCATATTTAGTTTTTTTCTCCAAAAATTATTTCCGAATTTTTTTTCTCAGAAAAAAACTACTCTTTTTTCTTTTATTAAGGTAAGAAAAAATATAAAAAAACTTCTCCTTTCTAATGAAAATTTTTTCAGAAGCAATTTTCGAAAAAAAAAATTTTAATTTTTTTATGTAATTGTGTATTTTTTGTTTTTTTTTTATTAAGGTAAAAAAAACTTAATATAAAAAAACTCCTCCTCTCTATTTTTCTTTATTTGTTATAATAATAAAAAGTGTAAAATGGTTATAGAAAAGAATAATATGTTCGAAATGGGATAATTTGCTAAGTTTTGTAAAGGTGATGATGTGTAATATGGTCCAAAATATAGCATAGGAGGTTTATTACACTTTTTTAAAATCACATGGAGTCATCTTTTGCTTTAAAAATATTTGGGTAAATTACTCTGACCTCCCCTGAGGTTTGATCTAATTACACCCAGCATCAAACTATTGAATTTTGTTACAATGACCTCCCTTGAGGTTTGCTCCGTTATGACATAGACCCCCTCTGTCCAAAATTCCGTTAATTTGGTCAAAAATTTTAGTTGAAAAGACCAAAATGCCCACCAACTTATATATACATATATATACATATATATACACTATTCCGGTCATCTTCTCCGGCGATGTGCACTATTCCGGTCATCTTCTCCGACGGATTTCCGGCGACTTTCACGGGTTCCGGTCATCTTCTCCGGCGAATCTCCGGCGAGCTGCACGGTTCCGGTCATCTTCTCCGGCGAATTTCCGGCGAGATGCACCGTTCCTGTCATTTTCTCCGGCGAATTCCCAACGAGCTGTTCTGTTCCGGTCATCTTCTCCTGCGAATTTCCGGCGAGATGCACTGTTCCGGTCATCTTCTCCGGCGAATTTCCGGCCACCTTCATTTTTCCGCGCGAACTTTCCGGGAAGTCAATTTTGGCCATTTTTTACCAACTCAAACTGGTTCCTAACTAAATGGACCATTCCGGACGCAACTGTGAAATCTGTTTTTTAGAATTCAGCTTCGATTTGTCAGATTTAACATTCAAGTGTTGTGATATTAATAAAATAAAATATATCAATATAATATTAATAAGGGTATAATAGACATTTCACCCAAAAATTAACCTCTGTTAGTCAATTTTTGTTAGAGGGGAGGTCATTGTAACAAATTTCTTTAGTTTAATGCTGGCTGTAATTAGGGCAAACCTCAGGGGAGGTCAGTGTAATTTACCCAAAATATTTTAAATGATTTTGGTGACCGAAATTTTAACCAATTAATGCATGGGAAGAAAAGGAAAATGGCCTGACGTGGGCTCTATATAAATAATATACTAATAGTCGTGGATAGAAATATAGGAAAATTGTATTTGTTTTTAAAAATAACATAAATGTTGTAAAAGTAGTATATATATATATATATATATATATATATATATATATATATATATGTATGGCAGTAAGAGAGGAAGAGATTAAGAATAAAGAGAGAAGAAGAGATTGAGAGATAACAGAGAGAGAGAGAAGATTGCTCTGTATTCACGAAGTAAAAGGAGGAGAGATGTTGTATGCGAGAGAAAGAGAGAGGCAGCCTTTTATATCCAAAACAAGCAGTCCCTTTACATATAACATACTGATGCCTTATATAGGCAAATGGTGGGAAGATCTTTCTTAAGAGATAAACTTGCTTTAAAGAGGGCACGTGGGATGAACCCATTTGCAACACTCCCCCTTGGGTTCATGACATTATAAAGAGAACAAGATTCTTGTGAACCTGAAAATGGTATTGCATATACAAGAACTGTCTCATTAAAACCTTGTCAGGAAAACCCAGTGGGATAAAACCTGATCGAAGGAAAAAGAGTGCAGTATGCTAATACCTTTTTCAAACAAATTCTCCCCCTCATCAGCATGGAAAATCTTTGAGCTGCCGCATCCCAATATTGTGAATCAATTTCTTGAATGTCGTGGTAGGCAGAGCTTTAGTGAATAGGTCTGCCAAATTATCACACGAACGAATTTGCTGGACATCAATATCACCATTTTTCTGAAGCTCGTGAGTATAAAAGAATTTTGGTGAGATATGCTTGGTTCTGTCTCCTTTGATATAGCCTCCTTTGATTTGTGCAAGACATGCAGCATTATCTTCATATAATATCGTTGGGATATTATTTATTGAGGAGAGTCCACAGTTTTCTCGAATATGTTGTATCATTGATCTTAGCCAGACACACTCTCGGCTCGCTTCATGAATTGCGAGTATTTTAGAATGATTTGAAGAGGTTGCTGTCATTGTCTGTTTCATGGATCTCCATGATATAGCAGTGTCACCACAAGTAAATACATATCCTGTTTGTGATCGAGCTTTATGTGGATCAGAGAGATAACCTGCATCTACATATCCAACTAACTGGGATTTTGATTTATTTGAATAAAACAATCTCATATCAGTGGTCCCACGAAGATATCTCATTATATGCTTGACTTCATTCCAATGTTTGCGGGTTGGTGCAAAACTGTACCGTGCCAGTAAGTTGACTGGAAAAGCTATGTCCGGTCTTGTGCAATTTGTAAGGTACATCAGTGCACCAATAGCACTCAAATATGAAATTTTCAGACCAAACAATTCTTCATTATCTTCTCGAGGACGAAATGGATCTTTCTTCACATCAAGCGATCGGACGACCATTGGAGAACTTAATGGATGAGCTTTATCCATATAAAATCGCTTGAAAACTTTTTCTGTATATGTTGACTGATGGATAAGAATTCTGCTTGGTAAATGTTCAATCTGTAATCTGAGGCAAAATCTCATTTTTCCAAGCTCTTTCATTTCGAATTCCTTCTTTAAATAATTAGCAGTCGCGGTGAGTTCATCAGGAGTTCCCACGAGGTTTAAATCATCAACATATACTGCTATAATTACAAATCCAGATCCTGATTTTTTGATAAAAACGCATGGACAGATTGGATTATTTACATATCCTTCTTTGATTAAGTACTCGCTAAGGCGATTGTACCACATGCATTCAGACTGCTTTAATCCGTACAACGATCGTTGTAACTTGATTAAGTACATAGACCGTGGTTTTGAAGCGATTGCTTCAGGTATTTGAAATCTTTCAGGGATTTTCATATAAATATCACTACCAAGTGATCCATATAAATATGCTGTAACCACGTCCATTAGATGCATATTCAGCCTTTCTGTGACTACCAAATTAATTAGGAATCGGAATGTAATTGCATCCATTACCGGAGAGTATGTCTCCTCGTAATCAATACCAGGCCTCTGTGAGAAACCTTGTGCCACTAAGCGGGCTTTGTATCTCATAATTTCATTTTTCTCATTTCTTTTCTGTACAAATACCCATTTGTACCTTACAGGCTTAACACCTTCAGGTGTCTGGATTATTGATCCAAATACTTCACGTTTTGCCAGTGAAGTTAATTCTGCCTGTATTGCCTCTTTCCATTTTGGCCAATCATTTCTGCGTCGACATTTGTCAACGTATTGAGGTTCTGGATCCTCATTATCTTTTGCAATATCAAGAGCAACTGCAAAAGAGAATATGTTGTCGACAAGAACATCATTTTTATTCCATCTCTTTGCATAATTTATTAAGATCTCATCATTTTCAGGTACGACTACCTCTTTTTGTGCCTCATCAAGGGCTATCATTTCTTCAGGGGCTATTTTTTGCTCCATTTGTAAGTATGGCCTCCTCAGGAGTGCCATCTTCTTTATCTACTTTCTCTTGTACTTTTCTTTTTCGAGGAACAATATCTTTTGCACCAATGGGTCTCCCACGCTTCAGGCGTGTTTTAGATGCATCTGCTGCAATACTTATAGATTATCCAATAGGGACATCTATTCGTGCTGGGAAATTGGCAGCAGGGATATGAGATTGTATCACTTTACTTGTATCAGTAAATGCATCTGGCAATTGATTTGTAATACTTTGCAAATGAATGATTCTCTTAACTTCAAGTTCTCTTTGACTTATAGGGGGATCAAAATATGATAATGTCGTAGCATTCCAAGTGATCTCATATTGTTGTTCAGGCTGTGTCATTTCTCCCCCTAATAGTGGGAATACCACCTCATCAAAATGACAATCAGCAAATCTTGCTTTAAACAAATCTCCTGTCATAGGTTCAAGATATCTAATGATAGATGGAGAGTCAAAAACTACATAAATTTTAAGTTTACGTTGAGGGCCCATTTTTGTTTGTTGTGGTGGTGCAATAGGCACAAAGACAGAACAACCAAAAACTCGTAAATGAGAGATATTTGGTTGTTGACCAACTATAAGTTGTAGAGGTGAAAAACTATGGTAAGCAGTTGGTCTAATACGAACTAATGATGCTGCATGCAATATGGCATGTCCCTAGGCTGACACAGGGAGTTTTGTTTTCATAAGTAATGGTCTGGCAATCAATTGAAGACGTTTTATAAAAGACTCTGCTAGACCATTTTGAGTATGAGTGTGTGCAACAGGGTGTTCAACATCAGTGCCAATAGACATGCAATAGTCATTGAACATTTTAGATGTAAATTCTCC
This sequence comes from Cornus controversa, assembly GCA_026545225.1. Taxonomy (NCBI): domain Eukaryota; kingdom Viridiplantae; phylum Streptophyta; class Magnoliopsida; order Cornales; family Cornaceae; genus Cornus; species Cornus controversa. The sequence continues at coordinate 66,725,820 of CM048847.1, forward strand.
GGCATTATCAAGACGAATTACCTTGATTGGATAATCCGGAAATTGTGCTCTTAAACGAATTGTTTGGGTCAAAAGTCTAGCAAATGCTACATTTTGAGTAAAAAGTAAACAGACATGAGACCATCTAGTTGAGGCATCAATTAAAATCATAAAATAACGAAAAGGTCCACATGATGGGTGAATAGGTCCACATATATCTCCGTGAATCCTTTGTAAGAAATCAGGAGATTCAACAACAACTTTTGAAGGAGATGACCTCACAATCAACTTTCCTTGTGAGCATGCAATGCATGTATAATCACTTGTTAAAAGAATTTTATGATTCTTTAATGGATGCTCATTTGAATTTTCAATAATTCGGCGCATCATTGTTGACCCAGGATGACCAAGGCGATTATGCCACAATATAAAATTCTTTGGGTCATAGCACTTCTGGTGCATCACTACATGTGATTCAATTGCTCTTATTTTCATAAAATATAACTCAGAAGAGAAAGCAGAGAGTTTTTCTAAAACATGCCTCCGGCATGAAATAGTTGATGTAATGCATAGATATTCCATACTCCCTTTATTTATTGTCTCAATATGATATCCGTTATGACGTATATCTTTAAAACTCACCAGATTTCTCTTGGATCTGGCTGAGTAGAGAGCATCATCAATATGCAATTGTGTTCCACATGGTAACACAATATTAGCCCTTCCAGAACCATCAATCAGGTCTATGGACCCTGATATGGTATTAACATTAGCTTCAACTAATGTTATATGGAAAAAATATTTTCTATCTCTTAGGATAGTATGTATCGTGGCACTGTCTACCAAACATATATCTTCATCATTTATCTTGGATGTGGACAATGCATTGATCAAATCCATTTTCTAAAAAGAAACAAACTTCATTACATTAATAAAAGTATAATTACAAACAAAACTTGTAATAATATACTAATAAAAATCAAAGAAAATGATATCAAATTGATGTGAACATTTTCATCATCAGTCAACTGATTTATTTATTTCAGGGAGATCTTTATAGATATCTGAAATATCAAGATGATTGATGGCTATCGATTCATAATTTTTGATAGCATTTGTTTCAATCTTTTTTTCCTTCCCTGTTCCTTTGATTTGAAGTTTGATATAGCTCAATGAAGTGTTTGGGTGTTTTGGCAGGTCTGTGACCAATGCCCTTTCATACCACAGCGAAAGCAAGCATTTTTATATTGTTTGGAGGTTGCATCAGCATACCTTTCAATTTTTCTTGCTTTGCCCCACTTGCATTTCCTTCATGATAATATGGTGTGCAGTTCCTACTAGGAAACTCAAATGAAGGATAACCACCATAATTATTATTTCTGCCGTGACCACGTCCACGATCACTTCCACGTCCACGACCATTAAAGGATGCTGAATGAAGCTGATCCGGTCGGACGGGATATGTGGTTTTCTAATAAGAGCTCATTATTTTGTTCAGCTACTAAAAAACAAGATATCAACTCAGAATATCTTGTAAAATATCTCTCTCAATACTGCTGCTAGAGGAGCTAGTTCGAGGAATGAAATGTGCTAAATATTTTTTCTAACATATCCACATCATTTTTAGGCTCTCCACATAAATTCATTTGGGAGCTAATTCGGAATAGAACTGAATTATATTCTATTACCGATTTATAATCAGACAAACTTCAATTTTGACTAGTTGTCTCGAGCTCTTGGCAGATTAACAGTTCTTTGATTCGAACCTATCCTTCAAATTTTTCATAGTGTGGACGAGTCTTTTATTGTAAGATACTCGAAATTTTATATGTAAGTATATTGACATAATAAAATAATATAAATATGAACATGTCACTTCGCAATCGGGAAGGACTTTATATATACATATATAGGTAAGTATATTGACAGAATAAAATAATATAAATATGAACATGTCACTTCGCAATCGGGAAGGACTTTATATATACATATATATTATATATTTATATGTATATATAGATATATCTATATAAATATATAGATTATATGTATGGGTATATATATATACATATATACCAATAGATATATTATATATTTATCTATATATATATAGATATATGTATAGATATATTTATCTATTGAAATGACATAAAATATAATTTTCGTACCTTTTACTTGGAAGTGAAAAATGAAATTATCTTCTCCGTTCGTCAGAATCTCGTGCTTTTACTTGTCTTCTCAAGTGGTCAGAACCTCGTGCTGATAATGTGTTGTAAAAGTAATCTATATATATATATGTATGGCAGTAAGAGAGGAAGAGATTAAGAATAAAGAGAGAAGAAGAGATTGAGAGATAACAGAGAGAGAGAAGATTGCTCTGTATTCACGAAATAAAAGGAGGAGAGATGCTGTATGCGAGAGAGAGAGAGAGAGGCAGCCTTTTATATCCAAAACAAGCAGTCCCTTTACGTATAACATACTGATGCCTTATACAGGCAAATGGTGGGAAGATCTTTCTTAAGAGATAAACTTGCTTTAAAGAGGGCACATGGGATGAACCCATTTGCAACAATAAAAATATTCTAGAATTTTTACCAGCATAGTACTGTAGTCTGAAAAAGATGGCATAAATGAATCATTGTTTTTTATCTTTATTGACTTACACACATGTACAAAGATAAGATCAGATTGTGGGGTCTTCAGACACACATGTATAAAGATGTAAAATGGCATGCAAAAAACACACACTTGCATTGCATAACACTGAGGCTATGTCCAATTGGAAAGAAAATTGTGTAGGTGTCAAGTATATTTTATTATACTCGGCAACCCCACATCACTAATAATGACTCACGAAGCAAATGTCAAATGGTTAAAGTTACATGATATTTATACTCGTAAAAACAAAATATTATTTTAACTATCGTGCAACTTATTATTTCTTTATATTTATTTGAAAATTTTATTTCCCTTAAATATTATATAACAATGCTCATATATAGTACCTCACCGTGACATCACCCCATCCTCACCTTTTAAGAGGAAAGGAGAAGGAAGACCATCCACATTTTGGAGCTCTCATGCCCATAACTTCTTCACATTCTCAAAACATTTATAAAGGGAGTCAATGTTGTACTTGTATACTATTATTTTTTCTCTCGATCTTTATCTCGCAATTCTAATGCATCAACTCCATACAGCCGAACAAAACTAAGTTTGAACTAAATTTTCTCCAATCCTCCTGTTGCAATCCACCTGTTGCAATCCAATTCTCTTCAGATTGATTTGGCTCTCCATGAAAAAGATCGGACTTGAGACTCCAGGGTAAGTCTTGTACCAGAATTAGATTATCAACCATTTTATTCGAGTAAATCAACATGTTTCAATTTACAAATAAAGCCCTCAAAGTCATGTTTGTTCCCTTTCAATACATGGTATTGTTGTCTTGGGTTTATGCACCGGTACTGTTGATCCATGATTTTTTTTTGCAACCAACCTGTTACAGACATGTTGATGCATTCATATGGATCTCCAGCAGCAAAGTTTCTCAGTGAAGTAAAAAGTTCCCACACTAGTGCTTTTGCATTTATAGCCAATTTCATAAAATCATGGCTCGTTCCCACAACTAAAACCCAACCACCACCACCTAACAATAAGATTAACCGAAGAAAGTAAACCTATACAAACAACAGTTAAGAGTTATAACGGACAAGCTCCAAAAGCCCACAAACCGACTAAGGCAACAGACACAGTCACTTAAACCTCCCCCAATAGAAGATAAATAACACTTCATATCACACACAAACAAATTAGAACTGGCATATGACAGAGCCAGTGTCCCGATGGCAGTTAAAGGCATCGCACTTCCTCAGGCGTGGGAACTGCTATTTAACAGCAGAGACTAACGGACAAGCTCCAAAAGCCCACAAATGAGGATTTTCACTACCCCCTCGTCTTGGCCCTCTTCGTACCAAGGCTGATGTGGAAGGGGGACACAGAACCAGACATTTGAGAACCTTCGTCACGAAGTGTACCATTAAGCAATGCGAGCTCCCGCAGTTGCTGTTTCTTATAAAAATCCTGAGATTCATCCTGCAGGACGGAAGAAAGAAAATAATAATAATACATCAATTAGCATTCCCAGCAAATATGGGCAATGAATGCAATAAAGACAAAGGTCTTCAAGATAAATTATTTGGGCCATTGGGGAGGGGAGAAGGAAGTTACCATGGGCCTGAGCAGATCTTCAAGAATCTCACGTGCTTGCATTAGCCTAGAATCAATAATCTCAACAGGCAATTCTGCCTCAACAAGTATGTGGAGTGGTTCATTCAGATGCTCATACCCCGGTTTTCCTCTCATCATCTCTTCCTTCAAGCAATAATAAACAAATTATATTGATATTGCAAGGGAAATGGAAAAAAGAAAAGAAAGAAAGTGGTTCACGAACAACTTCGAAGAAACTAGCAAAATGAAGAAAGAATGCTATTCAAAATGATTAATCAAGTTGGTTGCCAATGCCATGTAAAGAGTGTACAACTGGAGCTTACATCAAATTAGAGAATGGAGTTAGCAAGCATTCATTGCAGATACTAGGAAGAATTGATCAATTAAATTATTACAGTGTCAAAAATTCTGCCAGTATCAAAAACTTATCTAAATGTTACCCTTACTTCTAAGTATCATTTAAAGCAGTTCTATATTCTCTAAACTAAAGGCTTTTAACACCAAGGAAGAAAGCATTCAGGAAGTGAAAATGTTATATGCATCAACATACGGTTGCATGACTGTTATAACTTCAAGATCTGACAAGGTACCAAGTATTTATAAAGTTACTAAATCATCTAATTAGAAGTTAGATTGGAAGGATAGCATCTCACACTAAATCGACTACATATACAACTTCTGTGGTTGAAAACTGTACTTTTCTGTTTGAGGTCCCAAGACCCTGCATAAACCAGACCGAATCGGGTGGTTGGTTTTTGGTCCAAAGAAGTTGAAAAACCTGAGTAATTATCATAACTCTTTCCCACCAATATAAAGTTGCTAAATATTTAAATTCACGGTCTGACAAGGTATTGGGAATCCATAATATGATTCCAGCATCCAATGTGAAGTTAAATCAGAAGTGTTGACTGAGCGACATCTAGACTTTTCCTGATCCAAATGTTTGTTTTGATCAAGTCCAAAGAAGTTGGAAATCCTGAATATATCCTGGCTCATTATCGTTAAAAATATATATTTTTTTCTTGGTTAATATAAACGAAAGGCACAACAGTAAGAATTCAAATCTTCCTGTCTGACAGGTCCTTTAATTTGAAAGAAAAAAGAAAAGTTTGCTACCAGAATGCTGAAATAATGGTTTCTTTTACTTGGTCTTTCATGTATAAATATAGCAGCACGGTAGCACCAAATAAAATATGCCATCGTGCAGAATCAGCAATATTGGAAAAAACTCATTATTACTTTAACAGAATCTTTGATGCAACCACGTCCTCTGATCAAAACACGGCACTCGGTACTTGTTTCCACTTGCTTGAGAGAGTTCCCTCTAGGGCCAAAGAGGCGCCCCACAAAATTGTACTGCAACAGCAAGTTGGCAACAGAAAGTTCAACATCAAATGCAACAGAACTACAACATCAAAAAGGACACTGGAGTAAGAAAATAATTCATACATTGGGATATTGGTCAACAGGAATATCCACCCTGATTGTTCTCTTCACTATGAGACCAGATGAGCTACCTTGAGAACTACGCCAGTTTTGTGCAGATGAAGTCTGTAAGAGACCTGACATCTGCATAGTAAATTTCCAAACATTATTGAAAAGAAAAGTAAAGGATCTTTATGAGCTGAAGTAAATGCATAAATATAAGAGAACCCACAGAATAAATGGGAGCACCTCAACAAATATAGCAATAGAACATTAGAAACATATGCTAAAATTTTTGCATAATTGTGGAAGACCTTCAAGTTACTGGGCTCCTATTGATCTGAAACCAGAGCACTGAAACCAAAATATTCAATCCACTTTACGATTACTAAAAAGTGTCACAAGGTTTTCTAGCATCAGATAAAAGCATCTTTAACAGCCATTTCAACACATGATCAATTAAGTTGGTTCTTAGTAACTGAAACTAATGAAGCCATCTATCCCAATATGTCTCCTGCGGTTGCAAGAACTAAATAACACTACTTATTAGATTAAAGAGTCAGCAATAATGGCTATCACTAATTAGATTGAAGAGTCAACAATAATACACAAGAAGAACATGTATTCCTGTTGTCTCTGCCTTCCTAGGTATTGAACAAGCCCACTCAATACCTCACATTAAGTTCTTCCACACTCAGCCTATAATGCAGGTCTAGGCCAGAAAGTACTCAAATATACAATTAAGTCATGTGATAGGTGTCATTTTTTGACAATTAGAACAAAACAAAGGCAATGGAAAACTATCTAATTATAAATTTATAGTTGAATATCTGAATAAGGACACCAAAATGAACCTAGGCAAGTTTTTTTATGACGTTAGCCTCAAACTACCTGTCACGATAGAAGTGGGATTTCAGGATACAAGCACTCACATAGAGTAATTAAGTTAGCATGAAAGGTAAATAAGATTGTGTCAGAAATGCTTCTGAAAACAGTAAAATTAGATGGAATAAAAGTTATGTTAATGATGGTTAGTATCCATACTTCTGATTGAATCGGTGATGCCCATCTGTTCAAATTAACTCCCCGATTTGAAAATATTCCTCCAGAAGCTAGAGGGCTAGCATGTTCAAGCCCACTTTGATCTAAAACTGACGCATTCCCCAACAGATTGGTTACACGCAATAACTCTGCTCCAAAAATGTCAATTTTCAAGAATAAGATGTACCAGTTAGCATTTGTTAAAAAATTAGTTAGCAGTCACCACAAAACGGGACAGACAACACTGATTGTTTAATAGGTTAGTTACAATCAATGGTTCCCCAATGTAACGAACTTAATCTTTCAGAAGAATGCACCTGGGAAGAATGGAAAAAAGAATGTAGTCAAGTTATATCCTGTTATAACTTATAACTAAATGGTCCTTGCACATCCACAGAACAATTTGTTAGATTTATTAGTTTGCACTTTGCAAAAGAAATGGAAGAAGACTGTTACACGAGGAAATTGCTTATCTAATGAAACTGCTGATGATTTAAAAGCAACCAAAATCTTAGATGCCTTACAACCAAGTATTTGAAACATCTATATTGAGCATCATTTGTAAGGGCTTAAGTAGCGCACAAGACTCCCACCACTGCGGAGTCTAGGGAGGGTTAGAGAGCTTGCTTCCCATTTTGAACCCGCAAAAATAGGAGATGATTGCATATCTAATTGAACATCATTTATAAACATTGTAATTAAAAAATTAATTTAATAAAAAGAGCTGAATAAGAGGCCTCCTCCACGAAAATAGCAGATGATGAAAAAAATAAAAAATTATTCAAGGATCCATCATCTAAATCAATCCCAACCAAAATTATGCCTCTTTATTGAGGAAGCTCTTTTTGGCAAGGAAATAAGCACCTGAACAGCCAAACTTGGAACCACACAAAAACTACCGGCCAAAGATCCTTGATATGTCAAAAAGTTCCCTAACTAGAAAGAGAATTCCAAATACTAGCCAAACCATTTCAACCTCATTTGGAACATTTGAGGGAAATTATATTATTACAAGGTTACATATGCCCATCCTTTTAACACACAATAAACATCTAGGAGAACCTCAAATTTCAGCTCTATCAGAATCATCCCACCGAAAAGAATTCAAGATGTAACCGAGATCCTCCCTTTTCTATTTCTAAAGACTCCCCGGATCTCACTTTAACACAGGCTTCCCAGAGAGCAAGCATCAAATAAAATAAATCAGTTCATAAGAGGAAAATGAAATTAATAAATTTTAACTCTGAGATGCATTAGCTGAGGCAGTTGAATAGATATTGCAACACCTTTGACTATGAAAGAAACCAAGTTCGAAAGGAACACCGGAACAGAAACAAAGAATCACTTTTGATGTTAATTTTTTTTTATTATCTTATTGGTTCTTTTGCCCTCATTCAAACAAAATACAAACCAATATTGATCGCACACAATTCTCTTCCCAACAATTTGTTAAGAAACCAGTAAGTTTTTTTCTTTAGCCTTTTCTTTGTAACATGATGTTTGTGGAACCTTCGCTTCCTCCATCACAAGTAGAGGCACCCAAATTCTTAAATCAGCAAGAGAAGAAAGGAAGAAACAAAAAAAGGTGTTGGTTTAGGATTGCTTATGATTGAGTAAATTGTGCACCTTGACCTTCTTTATAGGCGACTCGTCTACACATTAAACGAGGATCATCTGCCAAGTGCAGACCAAATAGTTGGACGGAATTTTACCACACCAAGTTTGTAGATCCAATCATTGTAGACTCTACTTGTAGACTGGTTTATCGCTTGATTAAAATTCTTACAAAAAAAGATTTCAAGGAGGTTCACTTTTCCTCGTAGGATAGTTCCCTTTATGAATAGCTTGTTTCTGGTAAAGTTAATTCTTATTAGGAATGACCTTCTAAGCTCAAAAGAAAATTTTAGGAATTTATTATTATGTTTGAAGTGTCTTAGACTCACCGAAACTCATTTCTTACATCAGCACAATCTCTTCGAATAATCAGAATATATGTTAGAGGGGCTAACCCACATCGGATCCGGATGGGGAAGGACTTGGGCATACAAGGGTAAGTATGCAGCATTACCTAATAGCTTAGCTTTTGGGTTAGAGGGTAAGCGTCTGACCCGTTACATTTGGTATCAAAGCCAAACCCAATCCTTGGTCCGGTGTTACGCCAAGCGCCCGGCCCGGAAGTGTCCGAGTGTGCCCACCCAGATAGGTAGGGTGGTCCAACCGCAACGAAAGCGTTGCAAATTCGGGTGGGGAAAAATGTTAGAGGGGCTAACTTGTCCCCGATATGGATGGGGAATAACTTGGGCATATAAGGGTGGATATGCAGCACCACCTAATATCTTAGGCTTTTGGGTTAGAGGGTAAGCACCTGACCCGTTATAATATCCCTCTAGCTTAGCTTCTACAGCAAGCTCGGGTTATCCAAATAGGTCAAAACTCAAAAGAGTTGTCTCCTGGCATAGTCTGGACCAAAGGATGAGGGCAGCATAACTGATGATTTATCCCTGACAAGATTCGTTATGTGGCAAAGCTCAAGTAGGAATTCTTAAGAATCTTTCATAATCTACTGTCTATTCTCCAAGTCTATAAATGCCCAATGATTTCCTTTACAACACTTGTGTTTCTATAGTGCGTGCCATACACATGCCACATGTTGTAATCTGAATGGCGTTAAATTTACCCTCTGTAGTTGCCCTACTCCATTTTCGTGGTTAGGGCTAATGTAGCCCTAAAAAGGGGAAATAGGCCTGCGAATTTTGGCATCATTGGTACCTTATCTCCAGTCACGTCCTTGGCAACTTGGGGTCATGCAACCATGCTGATCAGTCCAGCACATCCACCGAGAGCAAATTTTTACCATTCGAAAGAAGTGAATTGTTTCTCAAGTGATCATTACTTTACAATTTTATATATTTATTTTTATAAAAAAAAAAGGCCTTAAATCTTCTCTTTGATCACTTGACTCTTCAATATTCATCTTCCTTGTGCTGCCATAGAGAGAGAAGATAGGATTCTCCCTGTAAGTCCACTCCTCTTTTCTGTGTCTTTCTTGCTTAAAACCTGTCGTTTTCATTCAAAGCTTCTTTCCCTCTTGTAAACTTCCTCATAGGATGAGGACTAAGAAATGAACATAAATCTGATTTTGTAAGCATGAGACCAGATCATGAAAAGAATGGTCATACATTCCAAACGATGATGAAGTGGTCATTAATCCTAGGATTATCAGGATAGCATTGTGTTGCTTTTCATTCCTATTTTTCTGCTTGTCATTTCTTGACTCATTTCTAGCTATGGCCTGAACAATTATGTCCAAAAGTTCACGTAATAACGATAGGTGTGCTAGAAAAGAGGTTTAGTATAGAACTTGCCCTCTAGAACATTATATTGTCATACCATGAAACATGGTTAGAGGAATACCTTTTCCCTCTCAAATGATAACGAATCTCCCACATTCTGAAAATGACAGGGAGGAGGAGGATGAGAATCATACATCTAGAAATAGAATGAGGTTGAAGCGAAGATGGATCTTGTTCTTGTGAGCAGGACCACTGGAGAATTATGTTAGCTCTAATTGCTTCTTATGATGTTCCTAATTTCTTTCTTTTAGTTAATTCTCGCTATTCATTTGTCTTTGTCACAGTCTTTATTAAGGAAGCTACTCACCAACCTCCCAAGAGTCAAGTTCACCTCAAGGAACTACAAATAGTGTGGGATGCGGATAGAGACTTTGACCAACTACTTGGCCTCAATCAAGAGATGGAGATGAAAAATGAGCTCAAGACTATCATACCAATCTTAGGGAAAGGAGCACAGGCAAGTGAATAGAAAGAAGAAGAGCCAATTGCCAAAAAGTCAGAGAATAGGGAGTGTTGTTCAATAGGGAGGCAAGTATTCCTTCTAATCTAACACAAAGGAGTAACCATCTGCGAGAGACCAATCATCTGCAAAGGACTTGATTGTTTTAATGATAGTCAATGCTACTTTTTGCAATGTTTTGATCCCTATGAGAATGTTAAAAATCCTGATGTTTTTCTAGTTGACTCTCTAAGAAAGCATCATAAGTCACCTCTTCTTTTCTTTTTTCTTTTTTTCTTCCCATTTGATATTCCCATGGCTGATAGTATCAGATAATGGAATTCCTTCTGGAAGTTTCTACCCAATTTTTTTAAATAACAAGTACACATCTGGATCTTCAAACTCACCTTGATTCAACAACCGATAGCTATGAGGAAGCACACGCATAAATGGACTAAGCTTGTGACGCTCAGCCAGTAACTCATAGAGATACCTGTACAAATAATAGTTAGTTAGAGTCCACTGTGTAGTTATTAATAGAAACTATGCTGACAAACACCTAAGCATGAAAAACTGTCATGATTGTAAATGAAAGGAATTATTTCTATGAGCCGGTGACATAAACGAAAAAAGAAAAGCTGAAAAAAAAGGAAGTGAATGGAAGGTCAGGGATTTGAACTACAACAAATCAAATCTCTTAAGCTGGTTCTAGATGGAACAACTTCGTATAATTACTTGCATCATCAGCATCAATAATGAAAAGTGTAAGTAAAATAAATAAGAAAAATACCCCGAAAAAAGATGAAGTTTGAACAACTCCGTTCAATAGTGACATAGTCCACATTGAGAGTAATACTAGGGGAAGAAGAAGACCAAAGCTAATGTGGGTAGAGTTAGTAAATAAATATTTGATAGCTTGTGGACTGACTAAGACTATAGCCTTAAATAGAGCGGAATAGAAACATAGGATTCATGTTGCCGACCCCAAGTAATTGGGAAAAGGCTTGGTTGTTGTTGTTGTTGTTGTTGAACAAACCTGTTCAATCTACCCACAATTATCCAATAATATAGTCATGTGAATAAAGGATTGTTTTCTTTTCCATAAGGAATGCATACTGTGAGATGACAACAAATGAAATGAACAATAAGGGCTCATTCAGATGTCGCATTGATATTGGCTGATTTCACCATTCTTCGTGGATGAAAATGGCATTAGATGATGGAACTCCATCCCCTAAACTGTGCCATTGCTAAAACTGGAAATAATCATCAAAACAGTAACACAAATTTGAAGAGTCAATTTCAAACTCCTAAGATTGATCTGGTTACATCAGAATGATGGATATCATTTTCTTTCAAGGACCCTTTTGGGGCATTGATATTTACCATCAACTTCCATGTAAAACACAATGTAGTTATTCATATTCCTTAAAAATTCAATTGTGCCTAAATGAAAAAATACCGACTGAAAAAAAAAAATTAATGGGCAATTTCCGGATGAATTTGGTTGCTTTCACAGCCACTAAAGCAGCTCACCAAATTTGTCAACCTCAAAGACTAAATGAACAACAAAAAACATATATGACAATTACAATTCTTAACATCAGAACATGAGGAGCAGCAGAGCTAAAAGAAAATTATATGATGTTTGAGTTCACCAATCAAAGTGACATTAGTTCGCGACAGAAAAATGATTCTTCTAGTCAGTCATATAAAAAGTGTGATTAAAACCACCAAAGGCTGTAGCTTAGTGGTACTTCCTCGCCTTCTAAAGTAGAAGGTGGAGGGTTCAAGTCCCATGAGGGCAAAATGGGTGTATGAGTGTGTTTCTTGAAAAAAAAAAGGTTAAGGTTATATAATCAATGAAAAATAATATCAACCAGAATTTGATAAACGCAGCCCTGGAACACAGTCGCTCAGATCTGTCTCTCTGTGTGTGTGGGTGGGTGGAACGTCAATTCTTATCACTGATAATAGTTATGCATTCAAACGGGAACCGAACTGGCTGAGAGAAATCAGATTTATTCAAATTATATGCACACAAAATAAATGAACCAGTTTAAGTCATCCTATAAAAAAACATAAAGATTAAAACAAACTAATAGAAGTGACGCAAAAACCTAATCATCAAACCAGTTCAAAAAGAAAGTGAATTGTGCAAGATCTATGTGTGTAAATTGTGTGTGTAAGTGAAGAAAAGTTGGTTTGTAGAACATACTTCTCTTGCTCGACGATGGCGGTGGTGGCGGAGCGAAGACCGCCGATGTGAGGAGAGTGAGGAATGTTAGAGGGAGAGGGTGAGTAAGCCATGTACCTGCCGGAAGACATCTTTCCGGCGATATTGGCTTCAGATCCCGACCCGATTGAGCACAGATCGAATACTCTCTCTCTCTATAAATTAGCTAAATGAGAAGCAAATGTGAACTTGTTGAAATTATTGAAGGTCCAAACCCCAAAGTCACGGACACTATTGTGTGATTGAGAGAGATGTACGTGGTAGGATGTGTCTCGCTAGACGACGGTACTACTGTAACTGTGAGCTGGTAAACTAAATAACTCAATTTATAAATACACCCCTGAAGTTTCTGACAACTCGCGAACTCCTCTGATCTTTGGTCAAACTGCAGATTCTCCCTCTCACTAACCAAAATACTGTAATTGGCAAGTTGGGCACATATAAATTTTTTTTTTTTCTAGCAATATAACCTTTTTACCCTCACTTTTTTTTTTCCTTAACTTAAAATAATGTCAAGTAAAATTAGTATTGTGCAAATGCAACAAAATTATTATATTTAACTACAGGGTGAAATATGAGGTGAGAGAGGTTTATATAATCAGTCTTCTAAATACTCTCTTAGTCTCATAATTCATTGTCCATTTTTTCGTTTTGGATTGTTCCAAAATTATTAATCCTAAATTATTGTCCCTCAATGTAAAAACAATTTACATACTTCCGAATATATTCAACTTTTGAAAACCTATTCTAACTAATATTACATTTTAAAGGGTAGTTTTAAAATTTAAAATAGGACAATGCATTAAATGTATATATTTTTCAAGACAATAAAAAGGTTTTATTGGATTAAATTAAAGATGAGTACAATTCATATCAACTATTAGATGGGTCTTATTTGTCCCACACATGATCTGAATGGGAAATATAATATTTATAAATGGATAGTAGACAACACTTTTCAATAACTTAGGCTTCTGAGTTATTAGTAAGCGCCGAATCTGTTACAGTTGGTATCAGAGTCAAGTTCAGTTTTTGATCCGGTGCCACGCCTAGCGTCCACCTAAGTAGAGTCTGGGCTCGAACGGATAGGTTTGGCGGTCCGACCCCAATGAGAGTGTTGCGAGTTCGAGTGGGGGAGAATGATAGATGAGTTTTTTTTTTTTGTTGTCTTACGTCAGATCCGAATGAGAAAAAGAATGTGTATAAATGGGGAGTATGCAATACTACTAAATAGTTTAAATTTTTGAGTTATTGATAAATATCCAAATGAGGAAGATAATGAATATAAATGAGGAATAGACAATACTACTCAATAGTTTAAGCTTTTAAATTATTAGCAAGTGTTACAAAGGTGTGCCCATAATTATAAAAACTTTGGATAAACGATTCTTGTTTATTTTTAGCTACGTCAAGGATTAATATTAAGTTTACCTGATCTCTCAAATATAAAGTGGCAAAACACATTTAGGATAAAAATTGATGGTGTATATTATTTGCTAGTGATATTATTTTAATTAATGAAACCAGTATACTGACTAAGTGCTAAATAGAGATATGAATAGAATGAGGATTTGAGAAAAAGTAAACTTGAATATATATATATATATACACACACACAATTGTTCACTGTGTGAAAAGAATTTATCCACAAATTATGGTGAATATAGAGAACAAATGATATATATAATAACATGTAATTTGATTGATATATTGATTTTTCATAAAAGGAAAAATGTTTGTCAAGTTGAATATTATGAATTCTCAAGTCAGTATCCACTTTATCCTTGGAATATTTCAATTAAAAAGTGAATAACCTTCATGCATAGATACTTCAATTAAAACTTTAAAAGTGAATGGCCTTCGTGCATAGGCACATCAAACGTTGCCTTTTGAGCATAAGATCTGGAGCTTATATACCTAGGATAAATCATTTTCCCAGACAGAAGATGCCCACTAAATGACCTTTTTACCCAAAAAAAAACAAAAATAACGGTGCCATTTAATATATAAATATTTTGCCAACGGCAAGCGTAGCTATTAGAAATTCAATGGCTGAATTTGAAGCCACGTGGACGGCCAAAGACTCTCCCCGGTACATCACGAACCCGAACCAATTCCCACTTCTCATTTTCCACAAATATGGTTGACCCTCTCGAGTCTCGCCTCTTTCCCCAAGAAACCTATATATATCGTCGATCTTTATGATTATATCTAACAATTCATCAAAGTCTACATTGGACACTCCAAGTCATCGAACTAGACAAAACTCATCCACCGCCGATACCGGTTACCAGTCAACCTCCGACCATAAATCTGCCCCAATTAATAATACTCTCTCTCCATTTTCTTGGCAAGAAAGAAAAGAAAACCAGCACACCAGCAGACAAGAGTGTATATATATACACATATCATATATGTGTATATGTATACTCGAAGAGAGGGATAGGGATTTTCATTAATTGGTTTTGTTTGTTTACAGAGAAGAGAGCATAGGTACTGAAAATGCACCTGTATAATGCCTGGCTTCCTCCACCGGTCGCCGAGGAGACCAAGAGAGAGAAAGAGTCGTTCTCTCGTGTTGTGAGGGCTGTGAGAGAGTCGTATCGATCGGACGATCCTGAATCCGTCTACTCTACTCTCAAATGGGTGTCTGTCATCGACCTGTGAGTTCGATTTTTAATTTTCTCTGCAATTCAATTTATGATATACTCAATATGCATATACAAATATTTGTATCTATATGTATATGTATATGTATGTAGATACTAAACAATTGTCTACTATCTGAGATCGATCACTTGCTCCTTTGCCCTCTATTATCAAATTTTTTTATGTTGTGTCAAGTCTCCAATATCAATGGAACTCTTCCGATTGCAATATACTTATTGCTATTTGTTTTTTTTTGAGTTTTATAATCTCAATTCCTTGGTTTCTTCACAAATGTAATTAGTTGGTAAAACTAATTTATATGAAATATAATGGAGTGGACTGTAGGTGTTAGCAGTAACGGGTATTTGTTTACTTCTGCATTCAGAATTTTCTCATAGCTTGTTTGTCGGGACACACCACATATAGGTATGCTATATGATCAACAAAACAGTTAGGAAATTGAATGGCGAAACATTACAAAGGTTTGATCACGCCCTAAAAAGCACAGCCACAGTGCTCACATGCTGATACAACAAATTTTAAAAGTAGAACACTGACATGAGCATGACAAAAAAAAGGAAAAAAAAGACAAATAATTCACAATAACTAAGTCAAACATTATGTGGTTGTAATGTCCAAGTTGTCACTTGTAAATCGTAATAGCTACAAGCATTCCTGTTTATAAGTCACAGTAACTATAAGCATTCCTGTTAACACATAACAAGGATAGAAGGACATGATATATGTTTTTTCCTTATTCTTCTTCTTCTTATTTATTTTTATTTTTTATGTTTGTAAATACTTTTATAAAATAGATGACTCCTATTCTACTCCTATACCCAAACTTTGCATATAAAAAATACAGAAACTTTTAGTTTGTTTTTTTTTTCTTTCACAATAATAGTTTCTTTCCATGTTAAAGAAAAGTCTCATTCAATGTCCAAGATAATTTGGTCATAAATTGACAGTGTGTACATGAAGTGTTGATCGTGTCTGGACTTATAAATTTTATTTATAAATTATGGTCATTTTAAGATGTGTCGAACATGTGCCCGGGAATGTTCGAGAAGTATCACTGTCTGACTTGTATTCATCACGGTTCCTCCTTGGAAGTGTTTGTGCTTCTTAGTTCACACTTGAATTTTACCGGATTGCACTTTTTTTTTTAACGAGATCTTGTGAATCACCTTCCATTTTGACCATATTTTTTTTTAAAAAACTATTATAATCTAATGCAATAATTAGGATCTTTGTGATTTCCCTCCCCCGCCCCCCCCCCCCCCCCCCCCCATAATATTTATAGAGTTATGATGCACTTGGTCTGCGGGTATGAATGTGATTTGCAAGTGACACGCGTAATTCTAGAGATCAATATCGACTCAAATAGGTAGGGGACACCCCAAATAAACTTAAAAGGAAAAGTAAATCACTATTATTCTCATTTAAATGTAAAACATAAGAGGGTATGTGCTTAATGGCATGATTTAATAGCTATTTGAAGTTCCTATCTTTATTTGTATGGTTATAATGAACAGTTTAGGAAGAGACTTTTACTCCATAAACACAGATTAGGAAGCACAGATGTGAACATGGGACACAAATACAAGAAGACATGGACACATAAACATGCCAATTATTAAAAATTTAGGGATAGAGACAATGTAGTGACACACTAAATAATAAGTATATATTATACATGATAATGAAATATAGTTACACGTGTATGAGTACAAGATTTCATAATTTGAAAAAGAAAAAGTTGTACGGTACAAGTGTATCACTTTAGGTGCCTTACAAAATAATATAAGTATTGTTATACGTGGTTACATGTGTTGTATTACATGGATTGTCGTGTTCCCCCAAGGGTACCCTTATTGACACAACACTCTACAAGTACGAGTTTGGGACATGTTTCTAATACACCAAATTACAATGGACATACCAATCATTTACTTGTAACAATGGGAGAAGAATAATAATAACCTTATTTGATAGCATAAAAGGACTTTCACTCTTAGGTGGCGAGATGTATGGAAATCTCATTTTTTCCTTACCACTTCCCATTTGATTTAAATTCTAATAAAGTATATATTTCTTTTTTTATCAGTCCAATCAAGTATATACTTATATACAATGATATCATATGTTGCAATATTACAGAACATATCATGTATTCAAATCGTAGGATGTATGTACCCTTACACTTCTCTTGGACATATTTCAAGATGAGCCCCATATCCTTAGATTCAGGTTTCAGGAAGGAACCTAGACTAAACCTGTTATTCGATACACATACCTGAGTCCATGTAACATAGGAAATATATTAAGTTGTACAACTACCCCACTATATTTCTCCTATAAATGAACCACTTGGTTGTCTTTTGAAAATGCAAGTTTATCATCCTGACCACGACTCCCTTCTCTTGACATATTCTTTCTTGTACTCAGACACAATTTCATATCCTACAATAAGGATTTAAAAAGGAAGTACAGGGCTAGGGCTAGGGTTAGGGCTGGAGTATGTTGTGATGTTGTGCTGTAGATTGGTGCCTTGGTGGTCACCGTGGCTAGTAGAGGTGATAAGAAAGGCCAATGTCTCTTACGAAGGAAGATGATGTGTGCAGATTGAAATAAGGTTCAACTTACCTCAACTTATGTTTGAAGTTTAGGCTCCAATATGATTCTTCTCTTTTCTTTTTCTTCCTTTGTTGTTGTTGTTGTTGTTGTTCTTCTTCTTCTCTATTGAAAAAGTTGTGTGACTTGGGATGGAGTTTAGATCTAATCATTTAAACTTATTTTTCTCTTTCTGTTTCTTACTCCAAATCTTTCTTTCTTTTATGCTTGATCTCTCTCTTACTTTCTCTGTCTCTCAATTGCGCAATAATCCTAGATCAGCATGTCCCTTGGGTGTCTTGGTTCGTCTCTTGCGTGTCCCTCATGTGTCCTCTGTGTATCTGTAACTTATCCTATCTAAAAAATATTAAAAGAAAAGACTGGGTACATTTAGGGTGATTCCTACATATGTTGGGGTGTGCCTGACATGTGCCCATGTCGAATAACATTACAACTCCTAAGTAGATGTGTCAGTGCTTCCTAAAACACATAATATCAACAGAAATTAGTCATAAATCCAGGATTGATCAACTAATTTTAGTTGGATGGCCAGTGGACACATATCAGATTAGTTGACACGTGACTATTGCTTGAAAAGAAAAGAGCCATCAGATTGCAGAACTGAAATAATATATAAAGCAAAGACAATATACAGACAAACAGAAGCAACAAGATGAGACTTGTTGATGTTGAGACAGTGTCTGCCTCATTGCTTGACGCATTTACTATGTACATGGTGTATCATTTAAAGAATAGCATATCATTTAAGGTATTGCAGCAGTGAGTTGCATCATGAAGATTCAAATTGGGTTCATCCACCAATGATTTGGACATTTGTTAAGAGATTAAAGGGTGCCTATAAAAAGACCTCAATGATCCACAAAGTGCTCAAGGGTTCAATTGGAGTACACCAAGGGTTGAAATTTTGACTGACAAAGATTTCACTTGTCAGAAAACCTAAAATTCAAAAAAATATTTTAAAAGTTCTCAATTCATAACTACTGCTTAAAACTTCATCACTTAAAATTTAGCTCTTGAAATTTTCAGTACTTAAAATTTTCAGTTTTATGAAATAACACCTTAATCTAATGATGAATGGAGGAAAACTCTCTTTTATTAATTTATTTTTTATTTTTTTGGGGTAAAGGGCCAAAGGGGTTACTGTTTCCTTTTTTATTGTTCATTATGGATGTTGACATTGAAAGTTGATCACTAAATGATGGATGCTCAGACTTTATGGTGTGCTGATGTATTTTGTGATTTGTGATGCTCCCGATGTCTCACTATATTATCAAGTTGATTAGTTGTACGATGCCTTAATGACAATATAAATATTATTTTTATGTTTTGTTCTTGGATTTTGATTTAATTGGATTGATGTTATTCTCTTATTATTATTATTGTTGTTGTTGTTGTTGTTGTTGTTACTATTATTATTATTATAGAGTTGTTTTAGTTAAAATGATGCTTAAATGTTAGAATTATAATTTTATTTCGATAGTTGTTGTGATTTGTGGATTTTTTTTCTTGCATCGGCAAAAAATTATACTTAGTCTTGTATTATCACCATCATCACCCTTGCCTTTATCCAATATGGATGGGGTCGGTCACATGAATTTTTTTTCTTTCTATTCTTTCTTATTTTACCCCATATCTCTGCTAATAGTTAATATAGTCTTGTATAATATATTAAAATACTTAAAAAAATATTCATATACGCTGTGTCCTTGTCATTTCTGTATCCTACTTTTTAGGATTTTCCGTGTTGATGTGTTTTTATCATATTGTATCCGCATTCCAATATCTGTATCTATGCGGATACTGTGCTTCTTAGAGGATATATATACCTATTCATGGACGGAACAAATGATATATATTGAGCTCGAGATGTGGTTTTCTGTATTTATGTAGCCATTTAAGTGATGAAATCCTTCTTCTGAGCATATTTAGAAATTTTTCTGTTTTGCTATATAATCATTCTCAGTGTTCTTCACCAGTTCAGTATCACTGTTATCTATAATAATGAATTTGTCGGTTAAATGGAAGCAAATTAGTCTTGTTTGCTGCTGTTGTGTTCTTGTTGTGGAATATAGGTTCTGATTCATTTTTTCATCCTCACAACAATGCAGCTGGCAATACACGTGAAATCTCACTTTTTCATTAATTATGCAGTTTCATAAAGGCAAAAAGTGACATATCTTTGGATGATGTGGCTGCCATTGTGGAAGTTGGGTTAGAATTGTTTTGTATTTCACAAAACAAACTTTATGCTCAGGTGGTCATTGTATCTCAGAATGATTTTTCTTCCTGTATGTGTTTATTTTATTTTATTCTTTTGGCTGAATGATAGTTGTAATTATGTTAATTAGGTTAGATGGGGAAGCATACTAATTAAGTTACTGAATAAATACCGGAAGAAGTTGTCCTTCAAAGTTCAGTGGCGGCCTCTCTATGATACTTTGGTCAATACGCACTTCACAAGGTGAGTTTTATGTTTGCTCCCTCATAACTTATTGGCAGTGCATACATTATTTGATTAAAGTAGTATGTATATTGTTTGTCATGAATTATTCTGTTGTGCTTGTAAATTACGCATTGCATATAGGCTTTATTTTTAGATGCCAATTATATCACGGTGATAAACATATTTGTGAGATATTCACTTTTAATCCTTTTGGAGAATCTATTATGGTCAGTTCTTAACTTGGTGTTCTTGGTATTGGTTTCTTGTCATCACACTTTTTTTTTTTGACTTTTAAAGTTTGGTGTTCCTATTGAACGATCTGGTTTAATTGTTTTTTCTGACCTGTCCAAGCATCTTGATAATTCACTATAGTTACTTCATATACCTGGATTTCTTTCTTCTTTTGTAGTTCTTATTTCTTAAAGCTATATGCTGGTGACTTTGAATTGTATATCTGTTACAGGGATACGGGCCCCGAAGGGTGGAGATTGAGACAACGACATTTTGAGACTGTCACTTCCCTTGTTCGATCCTGCCGGAGGTTCTTCCCACCAGGTTCTGCCTCTGAGATATGGTCTGAATTTCGGTAATTTCCTGAGTCTGTCTTTAATTTTGACAGTTTTGTCGATCAGTTTTGTATTTATAATGAGTTATCTATTATTCATTGTCTGTTTGTGTGAACGATGTGGGTTTTTATTTTAATTTAAACCAAAAATTTGTTAAATAAAAATGTGAGTGTTTTGCTGCTATGAGTTATTTTTTAATGCATAACTTCTTCCATTCATTTTGATGTGGATGAAGAGGCTTACATAAAGATACCTCACTGATTTTAGTTTCACTTATGAGAGAAAGAAGACATGTTTTGTTGGGTTTGTGAATTAAATTAGTCAGAAATAGCTTGCTTTGAAAGATTTTATGGAGCTATTATCAAATATGCATACAAGTGAATGCAAGCTGATACACAGTTTCCATTGAGTGGAACCAGAAGTAAACCACTGCTTTTATAGTATTAGTTTTACTCTCATAAGAATTTAAATTTCAAGAGGAAGTGAAGAAGTCAAAGGTCATTCTGTAATGAGTTTGAGGTCAAAATATAGGTCTACTTCTTGACTGAAATGGCACATCTTCATCTCATGAGGAAGATATGTATTACTATTGTTGTTATTTTCATTTCTGGAAGATATGTATGGAAATCACTTGAGGAGACTTATGTTGGTTGCAGGCTGATAGTTACACCAATACAGCCAGGTGATTGATTAAATAAAGAGATGCTGTTGACCTCTTTAACATATAGAGATACTTGGCCTTGTCAAACAATTTAAGTCACTCTTATATTTGTTTTGATAATGTTCATGCAGTTAGTGTTGAAGTTTGTTTATGCATCCACTGGAGACTTTTCAGCTTAAACTGGTGATCAAAATAAACTTTGAGTTCATCTGCTAAAAGAAGGCTTATTTTTTCCAAAGTTGGTTGACACTGGAGGCATATATTGCTCTAGTCTTAGTAGGATATCTTAGTGAGGATAAAGTGTAGTTACCATAGCTATTAGTGTGAATCAAGGAGGATCCATAAAAACTTGTTTGTTGCAATAACATGTGGACTATCAGAGTTTAGCTCTGTAACTCATGGTACATATGAATTGCAGTGGCTACACATGCACTTGAAGGATTTGGGGTGCCAACTACAGTGTTTATGAACTTATACCGTGATAACAAAGTTGGTCTCCTCTGACAAAAGTTGGTGTCTGCAGTTCCCATAGTCCGTAAGTCATGATAGCAGATATTCTCACAGTATGTAATCTTTTAATCCCACTTTTTGGCATTCTCAATTATTTGGGTTCATTCACACATGCGCGGCGTACACGCACACACACTCAAAAGTATGTTTGCATGTTTGTGAATTTGAATCAAAGGTGCTGTCGCCAGTGAGGGTATTTTGCTATCTCTTATGTTTAGTTGGAAATTGTTTATATAGCTCCTTATAAGGGATATTAATGTTTTCTTATATATATTCTCATCCTCATCATGTATGTTATGATCCTAGAGGATTGCTGTGTGGACTCTTTTATACTATTTCACTGAAACTGCCATAGCCTTTTCATATGATTTCAGTTTAATGCAACTTTTGCTCCATCAATAAGTTATTGAGTGTGCTATCAGCTATGATGCCAAGGGGCATGGTTACCTTTCTGTGCAATGAAGTTTTTGGCAGTCTTTTGAAGTTAGGAAGGCCCTCAAATTTCGGTCTACATGAAAAATCATCACATAAATTTGACTGCTTGATACATTTTAATTGAGAGGATTCTAGAAGTAGAAGTAGTTTCAGAAGACTTTTTTGATGTATTTTGTATGTAGATTAAGTCTATACCACCCTTGGTGGGCCAAAATCATATAATCAGTTTTGGACTTGCTATTTGTGGTTTTAATTAAGATTAGGAAGTTGTAATCCAGTTAGATGTTGAGGAACCTTTCTTCTTTAAAAGGATTGCTTGTAATTATTTTCAGAATCAGGAGAAATAATATGTGCTATCTATTAATATGTGCTATCTATTTTAATTTTCTATATTTTAAGAACCCTAATGTAGCGGATTAGAGGAAAAAGTACTCTTCTTGCATTTCAGATGAAAATAAAATTTGAGGAGAACAGTGTTCTGAATGATCACTTCTTCCTCATTTTGCCTCTATTTTCCAAAACCTTGCAGTGCACTACTCATTTTTCATGAAACCAAATCTGACAGGAATGCAGGACCTAGCAACTTCCAAGATTCTTAATAGAATCTGTAATGGTTTTACGTTCTGTTGTGACACTAGCATTCTTCATATCTGCTATATATTTTTCTTGATTTTTCGTTTTCAATCTGTTAGCCTCTAAATATGCATATGTTTGGTATTTCCTGTTTTGATAGGATTTCAAGAGCAATTATTTACTACCAATTAAACCTTGAAATTATTTTTTTGGAAATTATTGGTACTTATAAGTCAGTGATTGTTTTATTTTTATTTATCAAAAAAAAAAAAAAGTCAGTGATGCTTTGTTCTATCTATTAGTTTAATATTCTTGTATTACATTATTTGATCTAATTTCCAGATCTTTGCTGGAAAATCCATGGCATAACTCATCCTTTGAAGGTGCTGGGTTTGTCAGACTGTTTCTTCCAACAAACATGGACAACCAGGACTTCTTTTCATAGTAAGAATGTCCAATATCTTTGGAACTCCGTCTTTTCATAGATTTTGACATGGCTTAGTGAAGCAATTGATTTTCTTTCGCTGCAATTACAGTGACTGGATTAAAATATGTATAGATCAGTGGGAATCAATACCGAATTGCCAGTTCTGGAACAGTCAATGGGCAGCTATTACAGCTCGCATGATAAAGAAATACAACTTCATAGACTGGGAGTGTTTGTTACCTACTCTTTTTACCCGATACTTGAATATGTTTGAGGTGAGTGCATGACAAGAATTGTTTGATTGGTACTTTTATCTGTAAGATGCTGCATAAAGTATATTCTGGACCTAAGAAGCATCAACACTGACACGATACGACACAGATATGCTGATACGTCAAATTCTAAAAAAGTGAGACACATACACATACACGGACACGGGTAATATAAATATAAATTTTTATTTATATATCTATTGAGTAAGACAATTATAGAGCTTTAATTAATTTATAATTTTTATACTAAAGTTACATAAGTAAATTCTAAAAAAATTTACTTAAAAAGTAGGACACAGATAGGGTTAATATAGATATAAATTTTCATTTATATATATATATATATATATATATATATATTGAGTAAGACAATTATAGAACTTTAATTAATTTATAATTTTTATACTAAAGTTACATAAATTAGAAGATGAAGCTATTCAATTATCAAAAAGAATATATTATATTATAATATAATATAACACCATACATACCAGAAAATTCAGGCGAGCCAGATCTGGTGGTCCTCAACCTATATCTGCTGATGTCAGCAGACTGATGCTGATGTCAACCTTCCTGCTGTTGGCTAACTGAATATAAATGAGTTCTAGGCTTGAACCTGGCTCTGATACCAAATTAAATTTGAAGTAACAAAGTGTTTAGAGAAGTAGAGGAGAGGAGGAAGAAGAGGAGAAAGAGAGAAGTTTGCTGGGAGAAAATGAGAAAGCTGAAGTTAGGGTTTCCCTACACTTTGCACCCAATATATATATGTGGACAAAGTACAAAAATACCCTTAATGAATACAAAGTACAAAAGTGCCCTTAATGAATAAGAGAAATAACAAAGGAACAAACTCTCTAACAATGATATTACTCTCCTATCTTGTCATATAGTTATATTTTTGTTCATTACATATTGTGACATGTTTAATGTCAATTTTTATAGAAAAAGAGGCTGGACACTTTGATGTATATTCATAATGTTGTTTAGTCTTGGATTATCATGTGTTTATTTTAAATAAGACGAAAAGTGTCAGATGTGTTGGTCGAGTGTCTGCAATGTGTTCACCAAGTGTCCGAGATGTGTCGGCCAAGTGTCCAAAATAATAAAAATTATTTTTAAATTATGGACACGGCTATGAAGTTTCAGACACGTGTCCAGGAGTGTTCATAAAGTGTCAATGTCTGACACGGACACAGACACGACACCTTCATAGAAGTATCTGTGCTTCTTAGTTCTGGACAAATTAATGTAATTAACCTCTTTTAGTGTTTCGTCATTTGTATTTAAAATGAGTGTTTGATTCAACCCTTGGGGATGCCTGATGGATGGTGTATTTTTGGCTTGGTCGGAGCCATAATTTTCTTAAGTGGGGTCATTCAGTAACTAATCAATATTTTCATTTCAAATTTTGCAATATCTATAAAATCAACTTTCCAAAGTGTATTTTCATAAGTTCTACTTTTAACAAATTTGACAAAATCAAAGAAATAGTTTTCAAATTGTCAATAGTTAAAAAACATAACAAAATAATAAGAAAAAAAATTCATGGAATTGTTTTTACAAAAAAGAAAAATGGATAGATACTTCATCTGGGCTATGTTTGATTATTTTCTCTTAGATTGTCACATGGCTTGGGGTTTTTGAATCTATAAATATTAATTAGGTATTTCGATGAGTTGTAAGCATGCAACAAACGGAATAGGGTTAAATACAATGACCTCCCTTGAAGTTTGGCCTAATTACACTCGGATGAAACTTTTCAAAAATTGTACACTAACCTCCCTTCTAACATAATTAAACTCACAGACGTTAAATTTTGGAGTGATTTTACCATAATACCCTTAAACTTTTAATCTTAAAAAAGCAAAATATCTTCTGCTCTTAAATTACCAAATTGCCTAATGTACAAAGACACAATGAATGGCTCTCTCTCTCTCCTCTCAAACATCCAACTGTCGGTGTCACTCTCTCTCTTAACTGAACCCACAACTAACTCAACCAGTAAACTCAGATCTGATTACGGCATAGCAAAAGAGCCAAACCCATGCAAGAAATCGTTGGGAAATCAAAATCTGTTGTTTGGTTAGACCACTGTCTATGATTTATGTGTGTATATATATATGTTTATTTTGTGGTGATGGTAGTAGCGGTGGCTATGGTGGTGGAGGAGGAGTGGAAGTGGATCTGGTGATGGCAAAAATGAGGGAGGTGCTGGCGGTGAAGGGTGCACATGGGTATAGACTACATCTGTTGAGTGGATCTGTTGTTTTATCAAATCTCTCCCTCTCTCTCGTCCTCTGCAAATCGATTTTCTAGTGTGCTGATCAGTGTTATCAAAGGCTCTAGGCGCACTAAGGCGCTAAAGGTCCTTTGGAGCCTAGGCGCAAGGTGAGGCGCGAGCCTGAGTGAAGTGAGGCGCACAATTGAAAAGTTAAATTGCTATAAAAGAATTCATATCTCATAATCAATATTTTTAAAAATTCATATCAAATATGAAAAAATAAATCCATCAACCATGTCATTCAAGAACTATAAAATGAAACAAAGTACAAAAAAAATAGCAGGAAATAGAAGGAAGACGCGGAGAGAGAGAGGGACAGCTAAAAAAAGAAAAAGAAAAACTATTTTTTTTATAATAAAACAAAAAGGAAGTAATTTAGAACAAGATCCAAAGGAAAAGAAAAACAAAAAAAAAAAGAGAGAGAGAGAAGACGAATACAACGAGAGAGAGAGAGAAGAAGAAAGAAAAAGAAAATCTATTAAAAAAAATAAGTAGGAAATAATTTAGTACAACAGGATAGGATTTAGAGAGAGAAAAAAAAAGAGAGAGAGAGGAATTAGACGAAGAAGAGCATGCGTATCTGATCGTCTCTGCAACTCTCTCAAACGAAGGTTATCGGCATCGTGACGTAGGGCTTTTGGCATCGTGACTGGGGGTTTTGGCGTTGTTCATGTCTTGTGATCATAATGGACTTCTCTATTCTTTTCTTTCGAACGAGACAAAAGTCTTCTTTTTAAATTAGGAAAAAGAAAAAAGGAAATATCAATCAGGCGCACCTAGGCGCGCCGCGCGCCCGACTGACTTGTACAAGGCGCAGCCCAAGTGTGCGCCTAGTGAACAAAGCTGAGCCTAGGTTGACAACAGGCGCAATCCCTGTGCCTGTGTGCGCCTGGAGCCTAAGCGCGCCTTTAACAACACTGGTGCTGATCGACGACACATCCCACATCGTCGATCGACAATTCTCAAACAAACTCCTCTCTCCTATCCTTTCACCTCTCTCGGTATGAGATCGTGCAATTTCCTTTCACAGAAACCCTAGGTCGCCGATACACCAACAAACCCAGAACCAGTACCACTGAGGGGCACAACCACTGCAACCCCTTTTTAATGAGCAGTTGCCAGAACCCTAGATAAGCAATTACCATTACAAGAGAAAAGGACCACCAAAATCAACTACAACCCTAACGGGAACAAGTAGAGTACCTAAGTTATCTGGGTCACATACTGTAGTGTTGAGACTTCTTTGGTCACTGGAAGGACCATCGCATGATTTGGCCAGGATGGTCTCTAAGCAACATAGATTGAGACCATGTAAATGAAGGAAAACAGGAGTTGAAGAGAGGAAGCCATGGAAAGCAAAAGAGAGAGAGAGATGTTAAAGGTGCTGAGAACAAAGGGGCAATTTTGTCTTAAAAAATTAGGTATTTTTGTAAATAAATGCCGTTGTGTTGGTTTAAAAGTCATTTTACATGGAGGGAGGGCATTTTGGTTCGATGAAGTATTTTTTTGAACGGAGATGACGGTTTTTTGGATGGAGGGGTGTATTAGTTGTAAGTGTGCAAAGTTCAGGAGAACACGGTGTAATATTTTTGAAAATTTTTATCCGAGTGTAATTAGGTCAAACCTCAACGGAGTTCATTGTATTTAACCCAAGGGAATATTCGGATTTACCTTTGGCATGTTATAAAATTTACTCATCACTTCCAATATTTAAAAATGATTTACTTTTTAATTTCTAGATACACTGAATTGACCCATCCCCTCACTTTACTCTGTCCAGACCCAAACTTCATTGGTTTAACTTAATTCCTAGTTACAAGCTCTTGAGAATAATTTTTCCCTTATAAAGTTTCTTTTGTTCATTCATGGTCTTTTTGGGTTAACTGAAACTTGAAACAGGTCTACCTGTTTTAAAGGATTTATTCCGTGTTGAAACTAACATTTGCTTCACATAAAATTATTGCAAAGGCTTATTTGGTTGCAAGAGAGAGTAATTTCTGATAGCAACGATCTTTGTCATTATACAAAATTTTGTCTGATAGCGAAGTCCAAATGTTGACATGAATCACTTGGGCATAAGTTTTGCTTTGAGTCTGTTTACAAATTCACCATCTTTGTAAATAAATATGAATACCTACTGGCACTTTACGGGATTCTTTTTCTTCTTGGTAAGGAAGACTCTACTCTTGGACATACTGTATAGGAAAAAATGAAGATATGAAAAATATTAAGGAAGAAACAATGAAGATAGAATGACCACTTTAAGGGTTATACTTGAGTACAGTCCCTTCTTGAAAACTATGGAAGGTTGTACTTTTTGACTACTGGATGATCAACCAAATGAGATGAAGCATCATCAACCGCAAAAGGAACAACAAGAGGTGGTTGAGCATTAGTGCATTACTTAAAGATGAAGATTTTTGGACTGTAGTGTGAGCTCTACTAGGTGGTTTCACTAATCTCTGCCCTGATTCATGAGTGTATGGTTATAAAACCTTTTCTTTGGAAACTGAATAGGGATAAAAGCTCCAAAAAAGAAAAAAAAATCCTTTCTTCAAAGATCTCATCTTGTTGTTGGAAAGAAGTAGTAGTGGTAGGAAGAAGAAAAAGGAGATATGCTTCTGATTTTAACTCTTCCATGATAAAAGCACGAAAAAGTAGCATTCTTGAAAAATGATTTTTTTTTGTGACGGGAAGGCTGATATAACTTCTAGCCATTTTAAGTATAAATGGGCAACCCCAAGGGTTGGCTCAAGTGGATAAAGAACTTGGCCCTAGTGCCTAGCAAGCATTAGGTATAAGGATCAAGTCCTCTTGAATGCAAGCAATTCTTTGGGTATGGGTGTTTGTGTACCAACTAGGAAAAAAAAAGTAGAAGCTGGGAAAGTACATTTTAGGATCAAGTCGTGGATGTCACCAGGTTATTATGTCCAAGGTCCAAATAACTTTTGCTAGATTGTTCAGCTTTGATATTACCAGCAGTAATACATATCGCAAGAGAAGGTCTGGATTTCAGGATTAGGTTATATAAAATGCTGAGATGAAAAGGAGAAACATAAACAAAGAAGAATGAGAAATAGTTGAGAATTTACATCTCACTCTCCCTTTCTACCGTAACTCTTTTTATGCAGTAAGGTTTTAAGTGTTTAACAAGATCAAATATATTTGGTATTTACTAACATATTAAACAGAATTACGAGCATTCATAAAATTAAGTTGTTATCTATGTGAAATCATGACTTCTGGCTCCTAGGATGGGTTAAGATGTTCAATCTGAGAGATAAAAATAAATAAATTATGTACTGCAGATTTTATCATCATGTCATTATTCATTTTATGCTTCATGTTGTGTGGCTTGCGTTCTTTCTTCATATTCTGGTCTATGGAAACTGGAAATAGTGATTAGAGTTTAGGTCCTACAGGATACATTCAGTGTATATATTGTTAGATTTTCACTTACCATTCGAAGTCCTCCACATAATAAATTTCATTACGTAATGTGCAAATACAGGTTCCTGTTGCAAATGGAAATGGATCATACCCTTTCTCTGTGGATGTTCCAAGATATACGAGGTTCTTGTTTTCTAATAAATCTGTCACCCCAGCAAAGGCTATTGCAAAGTCGATTGTAAGATAGATATACTAAGGCCTACAACTTTCAGTTTTCATGAATCCATGCTACTATTGGTGGCTCTTATGATATGTTGTGCTATATTCTATTTTTGCTAATGCAGGTATATCTATTAAAACCTGCCAGTTCAGCACAGCAACACTTTGAGAAATTGGTCAACCTCCTAGAGCAGTTTGTTTACTCACATTTGAGTTTACTTCATTGCCAATGCATTTGTGTTATTTCTATATTCTAGTTATTGGTTCTCATTGTTGTTATCATTGTAGATATTACCATCCCTCAAATGGTGGTCGGTGGACTTATTCTTTAGAGCGGTTTTTGCTCTATTTGGTAATTATGTTCCAGAAGCGTTTACAGCATGAGCAACAGTAAGAATCAGACAAACATGATGATGTTAAAGGAAGTCTACATATCATATTTTGTTTTATTTGACTGCAAAAGTACTATTGATACAGGAACAAAGATTACAATAACCAGGTTGAACTCTGTCTGGGACCGTTGGAAAGGGCTTCTTTTGTGAATTGTGTGCTGAAGTTAATTGATCGCGGTCAATATAGCAAAAATGAACATCTTTCTGAAACAGTTGCTGCCGCAACTTCTATTTTGTCTTATGTGGAACCCTCTTTGGTTCTTCCATTTTTGGCATCTCGATTCTATATGGCCTTGGAGACGGTTAGTAATCTTGCTTGAACTATATTACATGCTAAAATGAATAAAATCTTGATTTTGAGGGTTTTCAAAAATGGATTTTTTTTTTACATGTGCACATTTAGAGAGAAAAAGAGTGAGAAGCTGGAAATAGAGAGATAGACTATGATAGATAGGAGATCCTGTCCGAAGAGGTTGAAGAGGATGGCTTTCAGTTGACGGACAACTGACTCATGCCTGTGTGAGCAAAACTCCGTCTTCAACTTAAATGCTGAAGCAAGTTTTGTTTTCTTTACTTTAAAAACTCTAAATTAATGTTAGTACCTTGAAAACAAGTCGAGGGTGATGAAAACAATGTAACAATATTTGACAAGTGGTCACTGTGAAATCACCATTCCAAATACTCCCTTAATAATATTTGGTTTTCCATTCAAAACTTAGCTGGTTAAATCCAACTTTGATGTCTAATGGGTAGGTAGGATGCATCTCTAACAACTAGAGTGTTCTTTTCTTTGCGTTGTGCTTGTTTCATCTAATTTCTCTTTTACCATTTTTCAGATGACTGCAACCCACCAATTGAAGACTGCTGTAATGTCAGTAGCATTTGCTGGGCGATCACTGTTCCTCACATCCTTAACATCTTCTTCAATAAAACCAAATGATGTTGGTGCTGCTGATGGGTTCATTGATCTCCTGATGATTTCATTATCCAATGCATTACTTGGCATGGATGCGAATGATCCACCTAAAACCTTGGCAACCATGCAACTGATTGGTTCCATATTTTCCAATGTGAGCTTTAAATTTTGTAAGAAACATACTGTTTTGCATAATTTGTGTGGAAAAGGGTTCTGCTTATTTGTTTTACTTTTGCAGATGGCTACACTGGAAGATAATTCGGACGAGTTGTCATTTATGCCAACAGTCCACTTCTCTGAATGGCTTGATGAGTTCCTATGCCGTCTATTTTCTTTACTTCTACACTTGGAACCTAATAGTGTTCTGTAAGTAATGATATACATAGTTACAGGCACCAATTTTTTCCCTACCCTTTTTGCCCTTTTATAGTTCTATATTATTATCGATTATTATTGGACTCTAGTTCTTTTTTTTTTTTCCTTTTTCTTTTTACTTCTATACTTGGAACCTACTAGTGTTCTGTCACTAATGATATGCAGACACCATTTTTTTCCTTTCGCTTTTGCCTTTTTGCGTGCATTTTATGTCATTTACTAATTGGACCAAATTCTGTTTTCTTTACTTATACACTTGGAATCTAGTAGTGTTCTGTAAGTAATGATACACAGACACCACTTTCTTCCTACCTCATTTTCCTTCTTGCGGTTTTATTTATTCTTAACAACTATAATGGACTCAAATTTTTTTTTCCGTGCATTGTTATCTGGGAATAATTTGTTAGTGATGCTGCAGGAATGATGGCCTTCATTCATCAGTTACATCAGGAACTTTTCTGGTTGAGGATGGCCCTTATTACTATTGCATGCTGCAAACCTTGTTTGGGAGGCTTTCAAAATCCCTCTATAACCAGGTTTAGGTTCTTGAATTTCAAATACCCAGTTCAGCTGTTATAATGTTTCAATTTTTCTAGAAAAAATAGTCATGAACTTTTTTCATTCACAGGCTCTGAAAAAAATTTCCAAGTTTGTCAAGACAAATATTCTTCCTGGG
The DNA here is from genome assembly GCA_026545225.1 of Cornus controversa. NCBI lineage: Eukaryota > Viridiplantae > Streptophyta > Magnoliopsida > Cornales > Cornaceae > Cornus > Cornus controversa. The sequence goes on from CM048847.1 coordinate 66,757,939, forward strand.
GCTGTTGCAGAAGTTGGACTGCTTTGTTGTGCATGTGTTTATTCGAATCCTGAAGAGGCAGTTGTTCACCTTATTGAACCAATCCTGTTGTCTGTCATATCTTCTTTCAAAGGAACACCAACTACAGGTTTTGGAGGAAGAGGATTTCCCGATGCCTCAGTTTCGTCCAAGGTTTTCTTTGCTTTCCTTTTTCCCCCCCTTTAAATGATGATTATCATTTGATTTTATGTCACCTACAATCTTGTTATGAAAATCAATTGTTCTTCCTCCAGGCAAAACCCACAATTTCTCCAGCTCTTGAAACAGCAATCAGTTATCAACTTAAAGTATTATCAATTGCCATCAGTTACGGAGGTCCTGCACTTCTTCGTTACAGGGATCAATTCAAAGAAGCTATTGTTTCTGCTTTTGAATCCCCATCTTGGAAGGTACTCTTTGTGGCTGTGGTTGACTAGCTGTTTCCTGCATAATTAATAATTCACTGTATAACTTATGCTTGTGTAAATGGGATGCTTACTGAACAGTTCTCTGAAAGTTTAATTTGTTTGTGGGGGCAAATTATATTTTTATTTGTCAAGAACTTGATTGTTATATGACAGGTTAATGGAGCTGGTGATCATGTTCTCCGATCCCTTCTTGGTAGCCTGGTTCTTTATTACCCTATCGGCCAGTACGAGTATGTTTCTCTCTTACTAAATTGCATAGATGGTTTTACATTAGTCATGCAGTTTCTTCATTTTCATGTATATTATGTATAAAGAATGCGTGCATGCATGTATTAAAATTATGGTTTCCAGGTGTATTTTGCGTCATCCAGCTGCTACTTCATTAGAGATATGGATCAGCACAAAAGATTATTCTGATGATGAACCATCTATTGTCCCTAATTGGCATGTCCCTACGGTTGACGAAGTTCAATTTGCCAACGAACTCTTAGACCTGCATTTCAAATCAGCTTTAGATGATCTCTTGAGAATTTGCCAGACTAAAATTCATTCTGATTTAGGTAAGACCCAGATCTTTTCTCTTAGACAATTTTCCTCATGTTGCAGGCTCTGCTTCTATATTGGATAGATTTACTAATTCATGGTTGACCCATATCTTATTTTGAGGAGCTTAGGTTCTTACTGAGTCCAGGGAATATTTATAAGTTTTGGATCTTCTAGAATCTCATTATTGTTGATGCTGAATTATTGAGATCTGATATTTTTGAACACTTGCTGTTGAAGAGTTCTTGCAGTTGCCAAGGTTGATTATTGATATGATCTTTTAGTGTTTCGTCACAGTTCATACAGACTTCTGAGTATTTCAAGTTGCTCCATTTTCTTGTATAATATTGCAATATCTGACGATGGGATATGCACTTCACTGCCCAGGAAATGAGATAGAGCACTTGAAAGTGACTCTTTTGTGTCTGGAACCTGGAATTTTCATTTTCTTATGTAGTACTGCAGGATCTGACAATTGGATGCACTTCATTTCCCAGGAGATGATAAAGAGTTGAAAGTGACTCTTTTGCGTCTGGATTCTTCGTTGCAAGGTGTTTTGTCATGCTTGCCTGATTTTAAGCCATCATCTAGGAATGGGATGGTTGAAGATCCAAGTCATATATCTTTCTTAATAGCTGGAGCAACAGGTTCTAGTGTCGGCAGCAGTGAACTGCGGGAAAAAGCTGCTGAAATTATACATGCAGCCTGCAAGTAATTTAATTTTCCCTATAAATATCCTTTTCTTTTGAATTTCTGTAAACCTTTTTCGCTGAACCTCATTCAACTTTGCGTCTTGCTGTTATTGCAGATATTTACTTGAGAAAAAATCTGATATCAGCATCGTGTTGCTACTTATCATTCGTATCATGGATGCTTTAGGGAACTATGGTAATGCCACTGCGTCTAGATGAATTAATTTTTTGGTACTATTTTGAGTTATTCAAAGTGTAGTTTTCAGGGGGCTACTTCTGTTTTACATTATTCTTTCTTAATCCTGACATACAGGAAGTTCTGAATATGACGAGTGGTCAAATCAGAGGCAGTCTTGGAAGTTGGAATCTGCTGCCATTATTGAACCTCCAATAAATTTTATTGTGTCATCTCATTCTAAAGGAAAGAGAAGGTAAAAAGTCTTGTCTTGATGCCCCTTTTATGTTCTATTCAATGATGTGTGAAAGAAAAATACTTGCCTCCTAACGCATGAGGAACTTTCTCCTTACAGCTGCTGTGTCATGGTATCATTGGACCACATCTCCTTTTACAATATATTAAAAAGGAAATCAAAAAAGGAAAAGAAATAATTTCCTTTTGGGTGGGTGGGTCCTTTTACAATATACTAAAAAATAAATCAAAAAAGGAAAGGAAATAATTTACTTTTGGGTGGGTCAAACTGATACCAAATCTAATAATATGATCCAATCATATCATGACACATCACGCGTAAGGAGACAAGTATTTTTCAATGTGAAATTCGTGGCATTTACACAATGTATTCTATCATCACAGGCCTAGGTGGGCACTTATTGACAAAGTATACATGCATAATATGTGGAGATCATCACAATCATCATATCATCTGTTCCGTACGAGTGGGAATATGTCTCCATCAGACCATCTGATACTTTTGATGGATGATCTTCTTAACCTATCTTTGCATAGCTACGAAACAGTTCGCACGTGAGTCTGTACTCTTCTATTACTCTTCCATTCATATAAACCATAGCTCAGTTTCCTTTACTCAATTTTAGTGCAAATGTGTGACTGTAATTGCACAGAATAATTTAGTTTAATGACGACTTCTTTCTTTTTTCTTTTTTGAGACTTTCATGACTTAAACTTTTATGCACTGTATGCTATTAAAAGATGTGGATTGTTCAAGCACTGGCTCTGGAGAATTACAATTTTTTTTTATATGAATGTTACTCTGATTGTTTTGGTAAATGGAATGGGAAGGATAAGTGGTATATTACACTCCAAAAAGACATGGCGAAGTAGGGTAGCTTACATGGTAAGAATATGATAAGGCAGTTCCATTGCTAGTATATATATATTTAATTTTTTTTTTCACTATGCTCGTTGCCTTTGGTTCCACTCCCCGGAACCCCTTCATTATGTTAGAATTTATCTGTTTGTTTGATGTTTCATCTTTTTAAAAAAATCAGGAAAGATATGATGACAAAATCTTTGACGCGGAATTTAGTGGTCGGGAAAGAAAGAGTTCTGTATCTTGGAACATGTGTTTTGAAATGTGTATTGCTTGGATGTTAGCATTTTCTGGTGATGCATGTAATAAGTTCTTTCTGCGTCTAACTGATTACTGTTCGTAAAAATTTGCAGCAATTCTGTAAGAGGTTGTTTAATTGGTTCTACGAGTTTGGAGATGGTTAGTGTTGTTGGAGATGGCCCTTGCCCTCACAGCTATTGCTAGGCCATAGTTCTGGTAACCTTGGTTAAAATTTAAGTACGTCCTTGGAGATGGTCATATGCAGCAAAAACCAATAATTGCACCAGTGAGGAAGTGTGTGTGTGTGTGATTCACATTGAGGGTAATGCTAGTGGAATGGGAAGATCAAAACTGACATGGATTGATATAGTAAGGAAATATATGATAGCACGCGATTTGACTTATTTTATGGCTCTAGATAGAGCTAAATGGGGAAAAATGATTCATATAGCGTATCTCAAATAGTTGGAAAATGCTGTGTTGAGTTATATCTATTCAAAAGAGTCTCAGTTCGGGAAGAAAGACATGGCTAATGTTCTCTAATTGATTACTATAAGTATAATTTCAATCAATGTAAGATCTACTTCTGCTTTGTTTGGTTAGAGAGAAGAATGGAAGGAAGAATGGGGAAGGAAAATGGGATGGGGAGGATTTCCATTGTTTGTTGGGAAGGGAAAGGGAAGGGGAAGGAAAAGATGAAGGGGAGAGTTTCCCTCATGTGTCAAAATTTTGTTTCCACCCAAAAGTGGACTGAAAGAAGTAGGGAATGAGGATAATCTTTTCTTTTACACTTTTTTTGTACAAACAGCTTGTGTCAATATACAAGGATATAATGATAAAATGAAGTAACTCACTTTCTTTTCTTCTTCATTTTTAACCAAGCAAATGGAGGGAAAGTCAGTTTAATTTCCTCAGGAGAACTTTTTCTATCCTTCTCACATTGTCTTTCTCTCAAATTTTCATCCCTTTTACCAAACAACATTGGTTGCTGGTTGCTTGGAGATTGAAATGTTTGCAAAAAAAATGTAGCAGACTGAAAATTCTATTTTAGTTTCATAGTATCTAGGAATTGTATAATAAGTGGTAAACTTGTTTACCTTTTATCTTTTTTTTTTTTTCAATCCTCCTTCTAAGTTCTAACACATTAGTTTTTTAACAGTGATTCTTCTTACAATGGTGTTTAGTGGTTTTTTGATCTACCTTTTCCTCCATCTTTATCTTTTTTGGTTATTACTTTGTCACATCTGATTTAAGTCATTGAATTGGCACCCAGACTTGCTGGAAAATCTCTCCTGAAAATGATGAAGAGATGGCCATCTATGATTTCGAAGTGTATTCTCACTCTTACTGAGAACCTAAGGAATCCCAACTCACCGGAGCATGTAGTCCTAGGTTCTTGTGCAGTTCTTGCTACACAAACGGTCCTCAAGCATCTGTCAATGGTATCTATCTAGGACAAAGTTCTTAAAATAAATTAATTATTTTTTAGCTTTTGCTGATATAATTTTTCTCTTTCAATCCAGGATCCAAAGGCATTCTCTTCATTCCTCCTTGGAATTCTTTCAAGGTAACCTTATGTTAATAATCTGGCATTAGCTGATTTGGTTTCAGTTTTTTTGTGGTAGAATAATGTCATACAGTGTCTGAATCTTACTTCTCTCTTTTTTCTTGCTTGAAGCTCCCATCATGAGTCATTGAAAGCTCAGAAAGCAATCAATGAGGTAAGATTCCTCTTAAGATGATTTAAGCCAATGGTTTAAATTTTAATATATCTTGAGAATTGACGGAGTAACTAGTTTGTTACCAAAATTTGGCGACAATTTAATCAAGTAAAGTCATGTAGGAATAACAATTCAGCATATGCAGTTTCAAAATTTCAAAATCTTAACAGACTTTGCCTGATTGGGATGTTACTAAAAATTTGGTAACAAGTTGCTTATCCCATCATTATACTTCTATTTCTTCATGTCGTGATGTTTCCTGAATGCCAACAGGTTTTCATTAAATACAATATCTATTTTGCGGGAATCTCTAGAAGCATTTTTAGGGCATCAGACAACCATTTGGATGTGCCAGATTTTGCAGATTTGGTTTCTCAGATTAGTTCTATGAGTTTCGAATCTTCCAACTTGCATTGGCGGTAATATTTTGTTGTTTGATGCATTGATACTCTTCGTATATGCTTTGTGTGTGACTTTGGCTGTGCTATTTAATAATTTGTTCTGGTTTGTTGGATGAATTCCATCAATTTATATGTATAAAAGTAGTACATGTACCATGGGGCTCTAATTTGATGCTCATATAGGAACATCTTTGATTGTTTAGCTGGAGTTTTAGAAATAACATACCTGCTAGATTTTTTATTTTCGAATACGAGTTGTGGTTTGAGTGTTTCCTTTTTTCTTTTTCTCTTCGCAGGTATAATTTGATGGCTAACAGAGTCCTGCTGTTGTTGGCCATGGCATCTAGAAACGATCCAACTACATCTTCAAAAATTCTGAGTGAAACTACTGGTCAGTGCATATGATGGGTGGGCCATGAATTTTAGTTGAAATATGAAATTTTCTACTGTTAAAACTCCTTGTAAAGTTCTTGCCTCTTTGTTTCATGATAAATAGTTGCAACCATGCGATAAGTCAAGTTTAATGTTTTTTCAGGTCACTTTTTAAAGAATTTAAAAAGTCATCTTCCTCAGACCAGAATACTTGCAATCTCTGCTCTAAATACACTGTTGAAAGAATCACCTTATAAAATGTCAGATGAAGAACAACCTCATTTCTCTAGTGATATACAGGGAGATACCAAGTCCTCCCTTGAAGGAGCTTTACGTCAAATTTTTCAGGAAGAAGGATTTTTTAGTGAGACCTTGAATTGTCTTTCCCATGTTCATGTAACCACTGATACTGAAAGTACATCTTCCAGGGGAAGTTACGGAAATTCATCCATTCAGAGCTTGGCAGATAAATCAATCACTCGTTTTTATTTTGATTTTTCATCTTCATGGCCACGTACTCCAAGTTGGATTTCTTTACTTGGGACTGATACCTTTTACTCAAGCTTTGCACGAATATTTAAGCGGCTATTTCAAGAATGTGGCATGCCTGTTTTACTGGCTCTTAAAAGTTCATTGGTAGAGTTTACAAGTGCAAAGGAGAAGTCTAAGCAGTGTATTGCTGCTGAAGCATTGGCAGGAGTACTGCATTCTGATGTCAATGGCCTTTTAGAAGCATGGGATGGCTGGATGATGGTTCAATTACAGAATGTCACTCTTGCACCATCAGTGGAATCTATGCCAGAGTGGGCAGCATGTATACGTTATGCTGTCACTGGGAAAGGGAAACATGGAACAAAAGTTCCTCTTCTGAGGCAAAAAATAATGAATTGTCTAGCAACCCCTTTACCTCAAATGGTTAGTACCACTGTAGTTGTCAAACGCTTTGCTTTCCTTTCAGCTGCACTCACTGAAGTATCCCCACCAAGAATGCCGGTTGCTGAAATACAACTCCACAAGCAACTGTTGGAGGAGTTGCTGGGTAATATGAGTCATTCATCTGCCCAAGTAAGCATAGTTATCGTATTTCTTGGCTAATTTTTTAGATCAGTTTTTTGTCATTTTAGTTATTGCTTTTTTATTATTTTATTATGGCAACAATAACTCAATCCCTTACCCCACCTCCCCCTTCAGATGCCATGTCAGCACCTTATCTTTGTGATGCAATGGTTTTGGCCATTACTTTTAATGGATCAAGTTGCCCTATCTTCTCATTGAGCACTCATTGAGGGATCCTCACACTTAAAATTTTGTGTGCACTTGCAACCTTCTGCGGGGGTCAACCGGGGGGGAAGAAAAGAACCTTAGTTTTGTGGAATTTTTATACTTCTTAATGACTGATATTTTTATAACTTGTGCCGTCAATCACAAGTTCGATAGTGACTCTCAGGACTGGTTTTTGGTCTTAACTTTGTTTGGCCATTTCTCCTTCATTTTAAGTCTAAGTTGAGTGAATCATGTCTTGCTGGATAGATTATAAACTCAAGTTTTCTATTAAAATTTCGTCTAAAAATTACTTATATTGAGTGAGATCTTAGCATTTTCTTCTCAGAGGTAAAAAAAACTAAGAGAGTGTGCTACTGAGTTTTGATGGCAAACATCTCATTCAACTCGAGGCAACTTGCAGCTGTACAGTGACCATTAAAATTCTCTCAAAGTGAACTTCTGAAGGTCTTAAATTTTTGAAAAAGCCTTACTGAACAAGTGTTTGAGTCTGAGAGTAGTCCCTTTATGGGAATAATATATAAAAAAAGTTAGTCTTAATTTATATCCAGTTAACCCCTCATAGTACCAACACTGATAATGGCCTTTCTACTCATTTTGGTTAGACTCCCACTTGGTTCAAAAGTCAGAAGTCCTAATGGGATATTTGGGTTTAATTTGGATCTAAGTCAAATTTAAGTATTTAAGGGCAATGGTATCAAGGGATATACAAAATAATGGAGAGATAGATAGTGATACAAGTAGTAGAATTGGTGCGGGTTAGACAAAATGGAGGCAAGCTAGTGGGATATTATGTGATAAAAGAATAACACATCGGTTAAAAGGAAAACTCTCTAGGACTGTTATTAGACCAACTATGTTGTATGGAGCGGAGTGTTGGGCCCTAAAAAACGGACAAGAACAATGCATTCATGTAGTGGAAATGAGAGTGTTAAGGTGGATGAGTGGAGTGACTAGTAAAGATAAGGTTCCTAATGAGAATGTGAGAGAAAAATTAGGTGTAGCGCCCATCGGGGAGAGAATTAGAGAGAGTAGACTTAGATGGTTTGGACACGTATATTGGAGAACTAGAGACGCACCGGTGAGGCGAGGAAGATTAGTTGTAATAGAAGGTAAGAGACGGAGAGGGCGACCAAAAATAACATGGGAGGAGAAATGACATGTAATAGAACAGAATGGAGAGAGAGAATTCATGTGGCCGACCCCATTCATATGACATTAAGGCAAGGATGATGACGATGATGATGGTATCAAGGGATATGTATGAATTCCAAATTTATATTTAAAGATTTTCTAGGTCACAAACTACTTCGTTTACATCATCATCATTGTGTGCATGCCATTTGGTCAGGACAGAATGGGTGTGTCTGCACATGCATAAATATTTTATGGTATTTGTCCACTTCTTATAGAACTTCATTTGCATGGCATGATTATAACACTTTTAGGCCTCTTCACTGATAAGGCCATAAAGGAAGTTGTAGTAGGACAGTGGGCATTCTAGATGGGCAGAACACTATCTAACAGGGCCTAACAAGGAAATTTTCTAGTCTAAATATCAGCTTGATTGATTGATTGATCACAATGTTGCTGAAAAATCTTTCTGGTGAAAAATGATTTCATTGTCTTAAAGAAAAGAGTCAATTAGATCTATTTCTATATTTTCCAATTATCCTGCTTGTTAGCTTGTAATTCTGGATCAGAAAATGTACATATTTGTGGTGAGGTGCTTAATGAGGAACATGTTATGATATTCTAGATTATCATGAAATAACTGCTTCAGAAGTTTTTTTTTTTTTTTCTTTTTTGTTATTGCTATTGTTATGGTTATTTTGTAAAGCCTGCTTCTTATTCTTGTTTTAGTAAAAAGAAAATGAAAATGAATTTATTGGTTCTTGTTGGGAAATAAGATATAATCTAAGGTGGAGCCATTAGGTTGGTGTTTGATTCTTAATGTTTAAGAAATTAGGAAAGAAAGAAGATACAATCTTAACATTATCCTCCCGTCCATCTTCAGGATAAAATTATTGTTTCCTTTTCTCATTTTTGCAATAAACTTCGGAGTTAGTATCACAATTTAGTGCTACTTTTATGTGGAATAGGTGAGGGAAGCGATTGGCGTTACCCTTTCAGTTGTGTGCTCAAACATTCGGCTTTATACATCTTTCGACCGTAATTATCCACATGATGGGAGAGACGGTGATGTGGATAACAAACTTGAAGGAGGAAGTTGGATTCAGATTCTAATAGAAAGGGCATCTGAACTTGTAGTGAATATCCAGAACGCTAGTCAGTCTGACAATATGGAGATCCGGACAGATATAAGTCCAGACAACGGGCTTCTCAATGGAAATTCTCAAGATGATGTTAAATGGATGGAAACGGTACTTATTTATTAAATTTTATTTATTAAAGATTTGCTAGCTTTAATTATCTTCTAACGATCTTTTCTTTTCCTAAATTTGTGTAGTTATTTCATTTCATTATTTCATCTCTGAAGTCTGGAAGATCTTCCTATCTGCTGGATATTCTTGTGGGTCTTCTTTATCCCGTAATTTCCTTGCAGGTATGTAAACTACAACTTTGATTGCTCGACATTCCTAATTGTTTCTGACATTCACAAGTGCATCTCAATAATTTTATATCTGTCCATCTCAATCAGTCAACAATCTTTTTCTGTATATAGTTGATAATTATACATCACTGATCTTTGGCCCAAGTGGTATTCTTGGGGATTCTCAGGAGGGTCACCTCCCCTTCCCACCAGAGATAATGAATGGTCGAGTCATATTTGGGGATCTATATCATAACATGAGTTGGAAGGTTCTTCCGTAAGAGAGAGCCGAGAGATAGAGCAAAAATCCTGGAGAACAATAGTTAAATCTTTTTGGAAAATGAGAAATGATGTCATCAGTAGGAAAAATCATAGTTTATTTTCAGTTGTTGTATGTTTCTTTTTGGTTCGATACCTACTGATGATATTATTTCAGTTGTTGTTTGTTTCTTTATGGTTCAATGAATTTGTTGGGTGATAGTTTTGGTCATTATGGTGAGGTATTTACCTGTTTCTATGATTTTATGTACATTACTGCTGCTTAATTGTGCTTCCACTTGGATACCTGTTTCTAGTATTTGATTGCAACATTGATGTAATAAATTCAAACTAGGATGAATCCTCAAATTTGATGTCCTTCTCAAATCTCTGATTCGTTGAATTTCCTGGACACAATCACTCTCTAATCATTAAGTCTTTGAACAATATTATCAGTGCTGCTTAATTGTGCTTCCTCCTGGATACCTGTTTCTGGTATTTGATTGTGACCATGATCTGGTAAATAACTAGGACTGAATCCTCAAATTTGATAGCCCTTTCAAATCTCTGATATCTAGAATTCCATGTCCCTGGACATAATCATTCTTTTTTAACAATTGATATAGAAAAATAAATAAATAAATAAGTCAATCAAGTTAAAATCTACTGGAAAAGTTGGGGAGATTTTATTTCCCAGTTATTATACAATTTGCATTATGTTGCCGATTTTGTTGGTTATTAACCCTTGTGTCTAAGAAATATAATTGGTTGTTTGAAGGAAACGTCAAATAAAGATTTGTCAACACTGGCCAAGGCAGCTTTTGAATTGCTAAAATGGAGGATTTTCTGGGGAACCCATCTCCAAAAAGCTATATCTGTGATTCTTTCTTCAGCCAATGATTCTAACTGGCGTACTAGATCTGCAACTTTGACATTTTTACGAACTTTTATGTATAGGTATGGTACTTCTTTGTGGAGTCTCATAATCATTGGATCCTTTTTCATGGATGTAATACCTTGATTGTGGTATCTTGCCTGTTGTTTTTGTTCATTGAATTAGTGATTACGTTTCTATCCCACACTCCGCCGAGTAAATTATGCAATAACAAGTTTGCTTCTAGTGCATCCATGCTTTATCATATGAGGATGAATAGTCATTTATAAAGGTTGAATTAATTCTTTTGGGTCATTCGAGGTATCTATTGTTTTTTTGTTTCTTTTTGCCATACATGATGTCTTACTTCAGTAAGATTTGTGGTCTCACCACTTTCCGTAGCATGTAGATTGGTTTCTTTATAATGAGGCAGATACAAAGGTAGAGATCTTAAAGTAACTTAATTTTATTGAAAGTGTATTTGGCTTTCTTTGACAGGCATACTTTCATTCTCTCTTATGTGGAGAAACAACAAATCTGGAAAACTGTCGAGAAGCTACTTATTGACAACCAAGTGGAGGCAAGTTTCAGGCTTGAATATTTAATTGGATGCTAATGTAGAATGATGAATGTGATTTGTTCCATATTAACATAATCATTTAAGTCTTACAATGCTTTATTCTGCAAGTCTGTTACGCTTTTTCAAACTTTTTTCACTTCTTTGCTGCAAGAGCTTTTTGCTTGTTTATTTCATTCAGTGGTTTTGCAGAAAGGAGTTTATTTGTTTGTGCACTCTTTCTGTGGCTAATTCACAACAATCTTTTACTTTTCAATTCTCAAGTAATGCATGAACTTACTTGTAGGACTGAGAGCACAAGAACTATCTCATATCTGGTTGAGTAAGAAACATAATTTAAGTGGCTGAAAAGGCACTGAAAATACCAATCTGGATATTCTTGATTGTGCTCATTTCTCAGCCTGTGATTTTCTTGGTTGGAGCAACCATTGGTTGAGCATTAATCTCCGAGTCATTATCAAGACATACAGATCTTGGAAACGTATAATCTTTTCCTAGAAAACACTTAGAGCTGCTGAATCTTAGCTAAAACCTTGACTGGTAATAATAGCATGGTCGATATATACAAAATAAGTGCTACTTCCCCATTTTATGTATGCCTTTGTTAACAGCATGTTATTTTTGTGATCCTAAAACGTAATAATCATATCCTTAATCAAACTTTAGGATATTTGTTTCAAACTATACAGATTATTCCTCAATATATAATCTCTCTTCAAAAGTAGAATATTGAATACCAGGTGTATTATTCAAGGTCCACATTTGGTGAAACTAGTGAGTTCTCCATAAATGTAGGATTGCACCAAGGATCGGTGCTAAGCCCATATCTATTTGCAATAATCTTAGATGAAATAACAAAAGATTTTCAAAACGAGATTCCTTGGTGCATGATGTTGCGGATGATATAGTGCTCCTAGACACTTCTAAAGAGAACTTAGAAACAAAACTAGAAATGTGGAGAAATGCATTTGAATCAAAAGGATTGAGAGTTAGTCAAGCCAAAATCGAGTATATGGGGTGCAAATTTAATAAAGACTCGGTCATTGATAATATGATGTTAACACTTCAAAATCAAAAAAATACTCAAAACAACCATTTTCAATATCTAGGATCGATGATACAAAATGATGGAGAGATAGATACTGATATAACTAGTATAATTGGAGCGGGTTGGACCAAGTGTAGACAAGCTAGTGAAATTTTATGTGATAAAGCAATAACACATAGGATAAAAGAAAAAAAATTATAGGACCGTTATTAGACCAACTATGTTGTATGGAGCGGAATGTTGGGCCCTAAAAAAGAAACAAGAACAATGCTTTCATGTAGTGAGAATGACAATGCTAAGATAGATGAATGGAGTGACTAGGAGAGATAGGGTCACTAATGAGAGTGTGAGAGAAAAATTAGGGGTGGCACCCATTAGTGAGAAAGTTAGAGAGAGTAGACTTAAGTGGTTTGGACACATACATCAAAGACCTAGAGACACACCGGTGAAACAAGGAAGACTAAATGTAATAGAAGGTAAGAGACAGAGAGGGCGACCAAAAATAACATGGGTTGAGGTTATTAAAAATGATTTTAAAAAGTTAAATTTCGTAGGCAAAATGGCATGTTATAGGAAGGATTGGAGAAAGAGAATTCATGTGGCCGACCCCATTCTTATGGGATTAAGGCAAGGATGATGATGGTGATGATGATGATGAACAGAAAGTGAGACATTCTTGGAATCTATGTACATAGAGGCAGTGAAATATGTGGTCACTGAGAAATCACCTTGAAAACTTTATTGGTAAAAGAATCTGTTTCTTGATACTGAATGGCATGATTGGTTTGGCCTTTGCCTAAGAATCAGTATTGGGATACTGAATGATGTGTTTATTTTGGCCTTTTCCTTACTATGCTGGCCTTTAGATGACTAATAAGGAACAAAATCAAATATTGGGTGTTGAATACTGGCACATGTTTGCATCAATTTACTATAAAAAGGTTTAAATCTATGCTCTCTGGCATTTCTGGTGCCCTTTTCAGCCCTCTCTCCATGGTATCTCTCTCATTAGAGAAAATCCCCATGAAAGACAAAGGATGCTCTTGGAAAATGGAATGACTTTTGCCTTTTCATTTACTTATTGAGAAATTTTGTATAGGGGGCCATTCCTTGGCACAGTGGTAATAAGCCGAGCTGTAAGTGTGAGGATGTGTGTTCGAGTCTCTGAGCAGCCACTTTGTATGAAAAATAATGCCAAAGGTTTGGTGTGTCCAGTCTTTTCCTTGTAGCACCCTGTGTTGGTGGGATCTACACTGGGTGATGGAATTTTAGAGATAATTTTGATATGGAGAGAGAAAAAAGTAGTTATAGAGAGAAACATGATGAAATAGAATTTTTTGCTAAAGAGGATGAAGTCTGATGGTCATCATCTCTCACCCTAGTGAGCAAAACCCGTCTCCAACTTCAAAGTGGAAATACAATTTTGTTGCTTTAAAAGTAAGAAATTGATTCCCTATCCTCCCTCCCCTCTCTCAAAAGAAAAGGAAATAGACTCAACAATGACATATATCCATTGATACAAAGGCTTACTAGGTTGAGGGTGAGGTGGACCACATGAATCTCTTTAAAGTAGGCTAGCATATAAGGCTTTTAAGGTACTAAAGAAAGAAGAGAGTAAACAAGCCTCTCGAAAGGCCTACACCTTAGTCTAAGCCATGCTTTTTGTGCCTTTTATGCCTCAACATGTAAGGCTAACAAATCATGGGAGTCCAAAAAAGCTTGTGATTTACAAACTAAAGCTTATGCCTCTTTACACCTACACTTCTTACAATGTAGCTTTTGGGGCTTAGCCCTCTAGGGATTTCTAGTAAGCTTTTAATATATATATATTAAACCAGTTGTTGCTCGAAATGAGATATTGCTAGTGAGAACGCTAATATGGGTGATAGTTGTAACTGGAAGAGACAAGATTAAGGAGCAACATGTTAGGGTGAAATTAGGAGTGGTGTCTATTAGTAATAAAATAAAAGAAAGTAGGCTTAGGTTGTATGGACATATACAAAATAGACCAATAGATGCACACACACACAAAAGAAAAAGGAAGAAAGAAAAAAGGAAGATTGGTTACATAGAAGTCAATAGACAAAGAGGTAAACCGAAACTGACATGGGGTGAAGTAATGAGAGAAGACCATAAGAAAGCCAGATATAATAGGAAACGCAGCTTGAAACAGGAAAAATGGAAGAAGAGATTTCATGTGGCCGACTCCATTTGACTCAAGGATAATGATGGTGAACTGTTATCAATCCAAAAGCAAGCCATTATTTAGCAGTAAAATGATATAAAGATGAGAAAAGAAAAACAAGGATTATATTTAATACTCATTTGTAACTAATTACTGATAAATATTTTAATATTGCTAATTATTTATAGATTCAATTATAATAACCAGTTCATGCACTGTGGCTTGCAAGGTGTACAACGCATTGCCTTGGGCTTCGATTTTCAAAGCTTTGGATTTCAGCCTGAGATCTAAGGTACCTAAGGATTTCAGCCTAAGATCTAAGGTACCTAAGAATCACATCTGGGGGCCTTTGAAGAAGTTCTGTCTAAGAGGAGCAGTGAGTATTAAAATAACTCATACTTTCTCCCTCTCTCTTATTCAGACAGAGATGCGCACGCGCGCACACCACCACCACCACCACCAACAACAACAAACCAAGCCTTTTCCCAATTACTTGGGGTCAGCTACATGAATCCGATGTTTCCATTCCGCTCTATTTAAGGTCATCTCTTCAGTTAATCCACATGCTATCATATCTTTCTTTACTACCTCTACCCATGTTAGTTTTGGTCTTCCTCTTCCCCTAGCATTGCCCTCAATTTGGACTATGTCACTTTTTATGACTAGCGCAGTTAAAAGTCTTCTTTGCACATGTCCAAACCATCTTAACCTATTTTCCCTCATTTTTTCTCCAATTGGTGCTACACCAACCATCTCCCGAATGTGTTCATTTCTAATTCTATCCTTTCTAGTCTTCCCACACATCCATCTCAACATTCGCATTTCTACGTCACTCACTTTATGCAAATGTTGTTGCCTAGCTGCCCAACATTCAGTACCATAAAGTATGGCCGGTCTAATAGTTGTTTCAATAAAACTCCCCTTTCAATCGTAGGGGATACGCCTATCACACAATATACTAGATGCACCCCTCCATTTAACTCATCCTGCCTTGATTCTATGATTAACGTCATCTCCAATTTCTCCTTCATTTTGAATAATTGAACCTAAATAGCGAAAATGTTCACTTTTTTGTACCTCTTGATTCTCAATCCTTACTACATCCTCATTTGTCCTTTTAGATTTACTAAAGTTACACTCCATGTATTCAGTTTTATTTCGACTTATCTTAAACCTTTTTAGTTCTAAAGCTTCTCTCCAAACCTCCAGTTTGGCATTAACTCCTTCTCTAGTCTCATCAACTAAAACAAGGCAGGATGGGTTACTAAACATGAACAAAAATCACTCCTTCTAGACAGAGATGCGCGCGCGAGCACAAAAACAAAAATCAGAAACATGAACTTGTGACCGATTGGAAAATTTTGTGGTTGGGATAAAACAATCACTTACAGAAAAGGAACAGTATGAATAGATTTATGCTATCATTGAAGCAGTAGTTTTTATTTAGGATCTCAAGCTACTTTAAGTAGAATTCATGTATGACTTACTATTCTCAGTAAGTTCATTTGGTTCTGGTTGATTAACATAGGATTCTTGGTATTCAATCCCATGTTCACTAAGGTATGTTGAAGGCCTGAACAAATACACCTCTCTTCATTGTCATACCTCAGCATTATATATTCCTGCCATATTGAGTATGGTTTATCATAAGAATTTTTTGTAAGATGGGAGACGCTTAATCTCTAGTCCTCGTGATTTAGACTCGTTAGACTCACATACATTTAGCACAATCTATAACAAAAGAAATGGATTATTAAATGCCTGTCGCTGGGAGAAAGCCTACTACATCAGTACATCACAATTGGTTTCCAGTGAACACTCTTGATTCTCAAAGTTAAACAAGAAGCAGCTTGTTAACTATTTTTAAATGAAAGAGTGAAATAAATTAGTAATCCTTGAAAATTGTTGGACTTTTCTTGATAAATGTAGACCACCAGACATACACAATTTTCTTTATGCCATGCAAGTCTTGAAAGAGGTAGATAGTAAAGTTTCCATCAAAGCTTTAGAACGAGAAAATGTGGGAACTTTTTCATTATCAAGCTTTTAGGAATATGAGAGATTAATGTATTTATGTTTATCTGACGGTGTTTCCTTGATTCCCTGCTTCTGTCATGAGATAGAATACACAATAGAAAACCCTGAAATCATTGGATCTTCGTAATGGTCCACCACTAACCAATATGTCCTAACTCATAGAGGATCTCACAGCTTTTTATTTTATTTTATCATCTCTAACTAGAAGAGGTAATATCTGGTGCAGGTAAGAGAGCATGCTGCAGCTGTATTAGCAGGCCTAATGAAGGGAGGGGATGAAGAACTTGCCGAAAACTTCCGTGCTAGAGCTTACAAGGAGGCAAACATCATTCGGAAAAGGAGAAAACAGAGGTCATTTTCCTGTTTTTGAGGTTTTCCTAGGTGCTGGTTACTTGATTAGTTTTCCGAACAAGGGACCAGACTTAGTATATTCATGCTATTACCCATGCACACACATATGTTCATCACGTATATGCATGGTCAATAACTATATATTAGATGCATGATAATCAACTGTATGCATTTTCCATATAAGTTCTCTTTTTGCTACTAATTTTTTTTTCTTTCTTTTTCTTTTTTTTCCACGTCTTTGTGCTACTAATGTTCTCCTTCTTTTGATGGAAAATCTACTTTGGAAAACAATTGAATTTTATTGGTAGGAACAATTACTAGCTGTGAAAAGGAATATGTAATGTCCAAACTGGGCTGAACAGTGCTTAGCAGTGTGACTAGTCAGAGAGTGATTATCCCCTCCCTTTTATAGTTTCTAGGTTTAGTAGTATTTTGGTGGGCAACACTCCTGGGGCACCCTGAAGCTTAATATGTAGGACAGGTTGAGTTTAGGCTGAAGGCTTTAGGTACGATTAGTGTTGCAAGCCTGGCTGATTTTATACCTCTAACTAGGTTTTCTTTGACCTTAGGCTGAACTAGTCCGGTACAATTTGTACCACTAAGCATCAATATATCATGTCTCATCTCCATCCTGATTATATCATGATGATGAGAAACATTGTAAATGTTTATATTACTATCAATATTTATGATCTCAATGGTACCTTGAAGTTAAATTTACAGAAAAACGATTATCCCATGGCCACATCATCTTCATTATCATTACTCTGTGACCACATTATTGATGACGATCTTCTCGATGTTTCCATTTTTGTAACAATCATGTCTATGAGATTGTTAATATGATCATTGTTTGTCTCGTCTTCATAAGTATTAAATAATTTACTACTCATTGAGGCAATCTGATATAATAAGAGTAATAAAGGTTCTATTTTTCAATTGGAAAATGGAAAATGGACTCCTATGGAAGTTCTTTTCCTTCTTTTGGGAATTAATAGCTGCAATTTAGTAAATTCTCATATTCTGAAATTCTTCTCAATAAAGCTCTTCCAAGTAGAAAATTTGAAAACCTATGGCCAGCTGTTAATAAGCTTTTTTTATGCTTAAAATATTTTCAAAATCAACTTTAGGATTATACGACACCTATGGTGAATCAAGACATCTTAGTTTTTGTTACGACAAACAGCCGTGAACCAAGCAACAATCACGAAGCATGACAGAAAACTAAATGAGCACCACTCTAAACCGGTGATGTGCCTACATCTACGGTGAAGATCCGGTGAAAGTTTTCACTATGCGAAAATAAGAGATTACAAGTTTCAGCCCCCAAACCCTAGCTCTCGCTCTCACTCTCACTCTCTTTTATGCGATTTTCAGTGTTTTCTCCTATCCCACTCTAAACCCTAGATGCCCTTATATATTGGGCTACAAGAGAGTCCTAAATAGGGTCCAAAATCCGCAAGTGAAAAAGGGGCCACACAAGCCCATTTTTTGGGTCATAACTGGGTTGCAAAACGACCCGGGCCGAGCCAAAATTCAGGCCACAACATCGCAGTTTTCTTCTAGAATTGTCACATCAAAATTAGGTTTAACAGATAGACATTATATGGTCTCACTAATAGCATCTCCTCATGCTTTATTGTTATGGAATAGATTTTCTAGGTATCCACTCATGCTTTTGTTAAAACAATTTCTCTGATTCTTTTCTTTCTTTTACCAAGTGGTGCCTAAATGTTTAAGTGGTTGCATATTAATTAATCTTTCAGCATAAGTGTACCTGGCATATAACTCTTAAATTTATAGCATCAATGGAAGATAACAACGATGATCTGTATATGATGGCAAATTGTCATTTTAGATCTCGGCATGTGCACAACGACTAGAAGTGTCATATGCATTCATAGAAGCTTGTTACTTAATAAGTTATATTGATTATGTACATACACACATGTGCATGATGCTTCAGATACTTCATTAGTGTGTTCTTGTACTTGCTATTCCCTTTATATGTGTATATTTTGATACGAAGTTCACAAATTTACAAATGCAGGAATTTGAGCTCTGGTCAGTCATTAGCTTCTATACATGGTGCCGTACTTGCTTTGGCAGCTTGTGTGTTATCAGTTCCTTATGATATGCCCAGGTATGTCCATGGTTTAACGTACACAAGTGTCACTATCATTTTTTTGAAGATTCATGCTTTTGTTATTGACATTACCCAAGACGATGACTTTTACATATTTAATAACACCCAGAGCCTTTATAAACTATAAAGGATGTTACTTACAGGTGGAATTAGGTTGACATTTGCTGCATCAAATAGCAGATTCATAATTATCAAATTCTCCAACACATTGGTATAAAAATAATATTTCAGACTTTAAAACTGTGTAATTATATCACTTTAAAATCTTTTAAAAATATTAACTAATAAAGAAAAAATTGAGAATCTCTGAAAATACTTTTCTTTTAAAAGTAAAGTATTTCTAAAATCCGCAACAAAATTGGGGGCATAACCCATGTATATACTATATAGGGAGTATACGAAAAAAGAGCCATTACAACTAATATAAAGGAATCAACCAATATCTATATTATTTAAAAAATACTTAGAAGACTCTTAAGACTGGATTAACTCTGAGTCATCCAACCATACAAAAAAAAAAAAACTCTACCCTTCAGTTTATGAATTGTCTTCACCCCATCAGAAGATATGTTGTTCCTCTCTCTAGATACTTCACTTCAAACTTGGTGAAGCTGCAAGCCAGGCCATTCCTTCCTCTTCTCAAACTTCCAGACACCTCCCTACGGATTTAGGACACAAGACAGCCATACCATCTCAAACATGCTCAGAAGCAAGGCCCACAAATCCTAGCAACATTACAATGCACAGTGAGATAATCCACCAGCTTTGCTGCCTCCTTAAACATACAAAACCAAGTAGGGTTAAATTTGCCCCTCCTAATTAAATTATTGATTGTAAGGATCTTCTTGTGCATCCACACAAAGAAAGCAACCTTGGGAGGGCTTATGTTATCCAGTAAAAAGCACATACACTTTTATGAAGGTGTTGTGTCCGTGTTAGACACTCATAAATATGCGTCCGACACTTCTTCTAATGTCTATAATATAAATATAAATTTATTTATCTTGGATAGTTGGCCTTCGCCCAAAAGCGATAGGTCTCGGGTTTGAGACTTAGAACCAGCCTCTCCAAAAATAGGGGTAAGGCTAGCCGACATCTACCTCTCTCAGACCCCGCTCAAGCGGGAGTCTTGTGCACTGGGTACGACCTTTTTTTTTTTTATAGTTGGCCGAGACATCCCAAATACTCCCCAACACAAGTCTTATATAATACAAATACATTATGCATATGAGACTTACTATGGCTGATGTAGGGGTTCTTTATTGATAACAGTAAAATATATAAATGGTGAGGCATCACTCGCAACATGACAGAGATCCGAGGTGGACTGAGAGAGGTGGAAGCCCAGGCAAACTTGAGAGAGAGAGAAAGAAGATGGCAGTGCTCATGTAAACCATTGACTCCTTGATGAAGCGTGAGAAAGTGTGGGTGTGAGAGAGCATGAGAGCTCTTCTCCTTTTTTTATTTTGATCGTCTAGAGAGCAGATAGTTCAATCTGTCTCCAATCAACCTTCCTCTTGGCTTTGGTAAATGTCCTTTTATAGGCCAAGAGTGAGATGGTGATGTCATCTCATGACATCACATAAAATGTGAGTTTATTAACACAATAATTAAAAGAGATAAATTTCTCCAATAATTATAAAGCAATGTTAATTAAAATGAAGACATGTTGTACGGGAGTCAAAATGGTGTTTCTCTCTCAACAAGTCCAGTCGAGGGTCGACTCGACGAACCCTGGACTTCAGCCACCAAACCAAGTACCTCCTCAGATCCCAGGTATTCCTGAGTCATGCTCCCAACTCAGGTCTTCAGTTTGATGATGTCGTATGTGCCGCGTAATTTGTACGTTGACTATTTGACCAAGCTAAGTGGGTCGTTGATGATGATGTGGCGTTGCCATGTAACTTGCATGTTGACTATTTGACCCAGATAAGTGGGCCATTGTTGATGATGTGGCGTTACTATGTCAACTGAGATATATGACTACCTACAGCTGACAATATTGGAAACAATAAAAACACATCTCAAACTATCTAAGCTTTTTTTCTTTAAGGAAATTAGGCATTATATACTTGGTCAATACAAGTTAAGCATGCACAACACTTTTTTCATATAGGACAAAAATATAATTGTTACAACAAAGTAGGAGAGTTATATCATATAATATAAAAAAATCTTTATGATATTCACATACCTTTCTCTTCTAAATAATGTAACTCTTAGAATAAAATTAAGAATTAATTAAAGTTTTATAATTGTCTTATTCAATAGATGTATATAAACAAAAAATTATATCAATGCATGGTTGTGTACAGGCTGTGACCTCAAATAGTTGCACCACCTCTTCAAGTAGTCAATAATGAATTACTTTTTGTTAGAAGTCATAATAAGACACATGTAATTAGTTTATCTCCACAGGGGTATCTTTGTCTTTTCCTTGTTTCTTTATTCTGATGTGTATATATATATAAGATATTGGTGCGAGAGTGTGATAATACATACTCTCTCAAACCATTCCCCAATTTTCTGGTCTCTCTCCCTTCATCATCTCATTTGACCTAACCCTAATCTGCTCACCCTAAAATCTACATGGTAGCAGAGCATGATCTTGGGTAGGTAATTTTTTTTTCTCTCTTCTTTGGTTTCATACTTCTCACGTTGTCAACTTCATCCCTTGTAATCATCGTTGGCTTCATCATCAGATTTATCGCTAATCAATCTGGTCTTTCTTCATCATCAATCGATTCATGATGTGGAGGTTGACAGAACTAGTGTATGGTGGTAGTAGTGTGGTTGTTGCTTGATTTTAAGTGGTTTTGCATTGTTTGATGATCGTCGGATAGTGATAGTTGATTTCAGATCGTTGTCGTCATCAGGCAGTGAGAGTGTTGATCGTTAATGGTATCGATCATTGTGGCCAACGAAAACTAAAGACTCATTAGTTTGTATATCTAGGGTTTTCAGTGTGGTGGATTGTTTTGTGGGCGATCAGATCAGATCCGACCCAAGCTGCCAGCACTAATCAAGTTAAATCCGACCCAATTTAATTGAATCGATCCAACTTGAACCGACCCGTTTGATTCAACTTGATCCGGCAAAGTAAACTGAATTTCTTTTTGTCGAGTTCTGCCTCTACTTTAGTCAATTTATTGATCTTCTCTCTTTGGTTCAGGTCAGTATTTACTGGTTTCATCATTCTTCCTTCTACTTTCAAACCTTGGGTTGGTCCATCATCACCATGGCATCAAGTTCAAACCCTTTCTCATCCACTACTTCCTTTAACCCCCTATGACCTCTGTGAAGCTAAGTGGAAAAAATTACACACTATGGGCTAAGTCTCGACTTAATAAATGTGTGTCCAGTCCTTTTCAGTTAATTCATTCAGATGTATGGGGTCCAATAAAACATGTTTCTAGTAATGGATTTCATTATTTTGTGACATTTGTGGATGATCATTCTCATATAACTTGGTTGTTCGTAATGAAAGATCGTTCTAAGTTATTTTTCATATTTCAACTCTTTCGTAAAGAAATCATAACCCAGTTTGGATGTTCTATTCAAGTTTTGCGTTCTGACAATGCCAAAGAATATTCATCCGCTCCTTTTGATTCCTATTTTTGTGCTAAGGGTGTTATTCATCAAACTTCATGTACTTATACACCGCAACAAAATGGTGTGGCAGAGCGTAAAAATCGTCATCTCTTAGAAGTGACTCGCGCTCTCTTATTTCATATGCATGTTCCTAAACAATTTTGGAGTGATGCAGTTCTTACCGCCTGTCATCTCATTAACTGTATGCCATCCTCTATGTTGCAAGGGAAATCTCCACATTTTGTCCTATTTCCTGATTCACCATTGTTTACTCTTACTCCTCGAGTCTTTGGGTGTGTATGTTATGTCCATAACCTTGGACCTGGTTTTGACAAACTTGACCCTCATGCCACTAAATGTATGTTTTTTGGGTATTCTCGCACTCAGAAAGGTTATCGTTGTTATAGTCCTACCCTTCGTCGTTATTTCACTAGTGTTGATGTCTCTTTTTGTGAGTCTTTACCATATTTTTCAGATTGCAATTCTTCTATTGAACTTATTCATGAGTTATCATTGCAACCTGTTCCTCTTCCCTCACCTAGCCTTGATCCTCCCAACTTAACTACTCCATTACAGGTTTACGCTCAGAGACCCAAGCCATCTATCATGCTTCATCCACCTTCTTCAGAGTCTTTGGATCCGACATCGTCTGTTGCATCCGACTCTTTACCTATTGCTCTGCGTAAAGGTACTCGGTCTTGTGTTACTAATCATCCCATTACTAACTACGTCTCATATAATTCTCTATCACCCTCTTTCTCATGTTTTTCATTCCAGCTGTCTGCCATCCTTGTTCCTAAAACTGTGCAAGATGCTCTTTCTGATCCGGGATGGAGAAAAGCAATGGAAGATGAAATGGATGCCCTACATCGTAATGGGACGTGGGATATTGTTCCCTTGCCTCCTGATACCAAACTAGTTAGTTGTAAGTTGGTCTATACTGTCGAATACCTCCCTCCCTGATGGTACTATTGAGCGATTAAAGGCTCGACTTGTTGCTAAGGGGTATACATAGACTTATGGCGTGGATTATGATGAGACTTTCTCCCCTGTTGCTAAGATTTCGTCTATTCGAGTTCTCATTTCTCTTGCTGCTAATTTTCACTGGCCCTTGTTTTAGTTGGATGTTAAGAATGCCTTTTTACATGGTAACTTAGCTGAAGAGGTCTTCATGGAGCAACCACCTGGGTTTGTTGCTCGAGGGGAGTACAAACACAATGTTTGTCGCTTAAAGAAGGCTCTTTATAGCTTAAAACAATCACCGAGAGCTTGGTTTAGCAAGTTTTCTGAGGTAGCATGAGAGTTTGGTCTTTGCAGATGCCAGACAGATCATTCAGTATTTCATTAACATTCTGAAGCAGGGTTCATTTTTCTTGTAGTGTATGTGGATGACATTGTTATCACAGGTGATGACTCTGCGGGCATTGTTAAGTTGAAGGAATTCTTGCAACGTCGGTTTCATATTAAAGACTTAAACTCCGATATTTTTTAGGAATTGAAGTTGCTAGATCGATGAGAGGTATCAGTTTGTCTCAAAGAAAGTATGTGCTAGATTTATTAGAAGAAATGGGTTTGTTAGGTGGTAGTCCAATTGAAGCTCCTATGGATCCAAACACAAAACTCTCAACTGATGAGGGTGATTTGTTTGATGATCCTGGCAGATACCGACGACTGATTGGGAAACTGATTTATCTCACCATCACTCGACCTGATATCTCGTATGCAGTTAGTGTGGTGAGTTTGGGAGCTCCTAGGGTGCCACATTAGAGCTCTGCTATTCAGATTATTCAGTATCTTAAGCGAGCTCCAGGCTTCGGGTTGTTATATAAATCAAATGGGCACCTTAAGGTGGAAGGCTTTACAAATGCTGACTGGGCTGGTTCCCTTTCTGATAGAAGGTTTACTACAGGATACTGCACATTCTTAGGAGGTAATCTAGTTACGTGGAAGAGTAAGAAGCAAATAGTAGTAGCACGGTCTAGTGTTGAAGCTGAGTATAGGGTGATGGCTCATACATCTAGTGAGTTGACATAGCTACAACATTTTCTTGAAGAACTTGGTCTGGGAGTTCAAACTCCTCTTCCATAGTTTTGTGATAATCGAGCAGCTATTCATATTGCCTCTAATCCAGTGTTTCATGAGAGGACTAAGCATATTGAAGTCGATTGTCACTTTATTCGAGACAAAGGATTGAGTGGAAACATCTCTACACCATTTATGAAATCTGAATACTAGTTGGCTGATATGTTTACTAAGGCACTAGGTCATAATCGTTTGAAGACTATATGTTCCAAGCTAGGATTATATGATATATATTCTCCAGCTTGAGGGGGAGTGTTAGAAGTCATAATAAGACACATATGTAATTAGTTTATTCCCACAGGGTTATCTTTGTCTTTTCCTTGTTTCTTTATTTTGATGTGTATATATATATATAAGATATTGGTGTAAGAGTGTGATAATACATACTCTCTCAAACCATTCTCCAATTTTCTGTTCTCTCTCTCCTTCACCTAACCCTAATCTGCTCACCCTAAAATCTACACTTTTTAAGTCGTGTCCGCTCTGTGACCTCAAACAACTTCATCACCTATTTTAGTGTCCAATCATGAATGACTCTTAAAAAGGTGACCTTTTAGACCACAACTCTCTTGCAATCCGACAAATAATCCACCTTTATTGCCTCCATGTTGATAACAATCCTAAATGTTTAAGGATAAGATGTCCCTTAGTGAAGTTTTCCCACACCACCTATCATGTCAACACTTCACTTTATTCCCTATCACCACCACAAATTGAATTGAAGGCATCCCCTCCTCCACAAAGTAGCTTTGAAAGAATTAGTCACCTCCATAGCACCTAAGAGCAACTCTCATAGTTTCTCCAAATTTGCTTCTCCAGATTCAAATTTTGGCCAGCCACGTCAGCATTCTAGCCAGCCACATCAACATCTCAGGATCTTCAGATTTTGGCTCCACCACAGCTTCTCCAGATTTCCACTAACCAAAAATAATAATATTTTAAAATTTTTAATTTTCTTAATGATTTTTTTAACAATTTCCCAATGGCCATATTCCTAGTAGCTATATTTCAAACGATTATATTTTTCAACAGCTATATTTTTAATAGCTATATTTTTCATCTTATATAAACACTCATTTATAAAATCATCATTACATTCATCACTTTCATTTTTGCAAAATATGATTCGTTATCTTCTTTAATTTCGAATTTCCAATGGCTTCATCATCATGACTTTTGCCAAATTCTAATTCTCCACATTATTCGTCATCCTCCCCATCGATAGATCTTGACACATTCCTTGAAGAGCATCTAGATGCCTACAGATCAATTCTGAATTGTAAGACGCCGGAGATTGTAGTGCAAGTCTTCCAACTACCTCAGAGGCGGTTGGTTCATCATGACCGAAAAGGAAGCCACCGTCGGCTAATGAAATACTACTTTGACAAGAATTGCACATATACACCCGAGCAATTTCACAGACGATTTAGGATGTGACAAGAACTATTTCTTCGTATCCTATATGATGTTAAAGTTTATGACTTCTTCGTCCAAAAAATGGATGTGGCTAGTTGTTTGGGGTTGTCTTCTATATAGAAGATGGCAACTGCAGTACGTAATACTCTCATATGGTTGTTTTAGCCGATTCAACTAACGAGTAGATTAAAATCGGCGAGACTATTGTCATTTGATGCTTGATGGCATTTTGTAATGTTATTGTTGTTGTGCATGAGGAGTACATGTGTTAACCGAACGAAGCCGACATAGCACTTTTTTTGTTATTTTTTCCCAAAAGAGCCGTTTAGGCACTGTTTGGGTCTGTCAAATAGTGCCTAACGGCTCTATGGCAGGCCCAGTATTTTTTTTATTATTTTAAAAAAACCATTCCCTGAAAAAACGGGTTCTGGGCACCAAACAGGCTTATTTGGAATAGCCAACGGTGCGCCGCGTGTTTTTTTTTTTAAATTACTTACCAAAACGACACTGTTTCAACAAAAAAAAATAAGTGTGGGCTCACATAATCAGGCTTTGCCCAACGGTTAGCTAGATTTAGCCAACTATTTGGCCAAGCAAAACCTGACCCACCATTTTTGGCCAAGCCATTGAAGTCTAAAAAGGGCGTTGCTTGGCCAGATTTGGGGTCTGGCCAAGCCATTGGAGAAGCTCTAATGAGCCATATTATGAAATTTTGGGAATAATTGAGCGATGAAAAAGACTGGAATCAACTTGGATTTATGCCATAGTGGTTAACAATAAACGCTATTTACTTACTAAATAGCAAAATAAATGACCAGAATGGAGAAGCATAGTGAAAAGATGTAAAAATAAAAGGAAAGATCATCATATGGTTTTTATGAATTTGGAAAAAAACATGTGACAGGGTCCTTCGAGATATAATATGGTGGATTTTCAAATAGTAAATAGTCACAAATAGATATGCTAACATCATAAAGGACGTGTGATGTAATTATTACTATAGTAAGAACACCTGTTATAGAATCTGTAATGCAAACAAGTGAATTTTCAATTACTATTGGGTTACATCAGGGATCAATATTAAGCCATATCACTATGTCTTAGTTATGGATGAATTGACAAAACACATAGAATGAGGTTGCAAGGTGTAATATATTTGTTGATGATATTATTTTGATTGAAGAAGTTAAGGTAAAGATAAGTAATCAATTAGATATTTAGAGAGAAACTCTAGAATCAAGAGTGTATAAGAAAAGAAAACTTGGATATATGGAAGGTAATTTTGTCAAACTAGAAATAAAAGTGAGGATGTAGTGAAGATTGAGTATCAGGAGATCCAAGGAACAAATAATATTGTCACCTAAGTTCAGTTATTTAAAAACAGGAAGAGATTACAGACGCTGTTACTTGTAGAATTAAAGCATAATGGGACTATTCCTGGTATATTATGTGATAAACATATAATTTTAAAATTGAAAGCTATGTCGACGAAACAATTATTAGATTATCATTTGTGAAATAGAATGTTGGGCATGTAACCAGCCACATGTTCACATATAAGCATGATTGAAATGTTGATGTTGAGATGGATGTGTAGAAATACAATGTACTATAAAATTAGAAATTAATGCATCTATGAGGCATTGAAGTTGGTGTTAGGTTGGCTCAAATTCCTATTGTGATTAGGTTTCCATTATAGAATTGTGTCTTATTAGGTAATTTCTTAGAAGACAAGTCTTGGTTTCAAGGAAGGAAAGTACTTGTTAGGCAAGTCTTGGGCTTTAAGGAATTGTAATCCTTGTCCACCAAGGAATTGGGTTTTGGGCTCTATAAATAGTTACCTATGTTGTGGTAACTCTTGTGGGCGGGTGTGATGTGGGTGGGTGCAAAAGACACTAGGCGAGCTACCACATTGGCAAGTTACAGGGTACTCAATCCCACATCGTCTGGGTGTGGAGAAGGGGATGTGTTTATATGTAGTATGTTCTTTCCAAATGGTATGAGGCCTTTTGGAGTAAAATCCAAGAGCAAAACTGTGCGGGCTTAGGCCCAAAGCAAACAATATCATACCATCAGGTGGAGTGGGTCGTTACAAATGGTATCAGAGCTGAACCTAGCCGGAACTGTGTCGACGGGGATGTCGAGCCTCCTAGGGGGGTGGATTGTGGTGACCCTCATGGGCGGGTGTGATGTGGGCGGGTGCGAGAGACATTGGACGAGCTACCACACTGGTAGGCTACAAGGTGCTCAATCTCACATCGCCTGGGTGTGGAGAAGGGGATGTGCTTATATGTAATGTGTTCTTTCCAAATGGTATGAGGCCTTTTGGGATAAAACTTAAGAGCAAAACCATGCGAGCTTAGGCCCAAAGCGGACAATATCATACCATCAGGTAGAGCGGGTCGTTACATATGTTATAGGTTAAGACAAATGAGAAGAAAAGAGACAATACTCTCATTATATTTGAGAGGGCAACTCTTGCGTAGAGGTAATACTCTCATTGTTATTGAGAGGGCACTTAGAGAATTCTTGTTTAGAATTTGTGATTTCCTTTTGAGTGATATTGGGTGTACAAGAGTTGAGCATACTCTTGATACAATCTTTCAACTTGTACTGTTACAATCTATATAGTGAAATTAGACTCTTCGTGGACATAAGCTTGTTTAGCCGAACCACGTATAATTCTTGATGTGTTCTTACAAATTTATTCGTGCTTGTTTACTTATCATTACATCATAATATTTGGTGGTTCATGATTGGGGGCTTGTTTCTCAACAGTTGGGACTTGGGAGAATGCTTTCTTGAGTTGAATTGAGTTGAGTTGGTGTGGCAAACAATAACTCAATGCTCCTTTGAGAATTAGTAGATTTGGACCAGCTTCTCCATTAGGCAGTTTCGACTCATTTTTTGTAATGTATACTACAATAGCATGCAATGAAGTTGATGTTTCTTATATATATTACTTTGGACTCTTCTATTGTGTCTTGGATCAATTAGAAATTTTCTTCGACCCACATTTACTGAGGTGGTGTTGTCTCATGTTCAAATTTTCTTGAGCTAATTGATGCACACATTTACTGGTCATTGCCCCCAACCCCCCCCCCCCCCCCCCCCCCCAAGATGTTAAAGAAAACATGCACCCATACTCCCCATACTCACAACATGCCTCTATTGGGGCTCGAACTCTCAACCTTCCCTTCGGGGAGGAGAGGCCCGATGGTCACATTTACTGGTGAGTGCATGCATATGTAGGGATCGATTTTGATAAATATTAGGTTGGGGACACCCTGTTGTAACAATATCTATACAGATATATATTGTAATAATAGGTTTGACTCAACATGCTTCAACCGCAACATATGGGGTTGGCTGTATGGTTATGTCTTCCACTCATCTCTTTTGAAAGCCATATTCTCGATTAAATGTTTTTTAATGATAAAGGTCACTACTCAGTGTTGACCTGCTTACACAAAGTGATGGGAGAGAGATAGCAGAGAAACCTAAGTTCTGGCATTATAATTGTAATGATAATGTTAAAAAAAAAAAAAGTAAATATGTTTAAATGTGTAGGTGTTCTTGATTAACTAGGTTTTTTCAATGATTGAGTATTTCATTTATCATTTTTTAAGTCTAATCTTTATATTGGCTTCCAATCTATCCTAATTATACGATCATTTTTTAGTTATTCTTGTGCTAAGTAATTATTAAACCCTGATAATTTGGTCTAGCATAGTAATAATATATCCTAACTGCATTGTATTAAGTTAATATATAAAATGGATCACAAATGCAAATTCTTTTGGGTCCTGCACTTTGCATCTTTGTTGGCCAACTCTTGAACGGCGAAGGCGCAAGATATTCCTTATCCTTTCCAAAAATTTAAGCTGTTTTTCTTTTAGCTGTCCAAGTGTTAGCTCTTCATTGTGTGAAGTAGTTTTGTTGTCAACATTAATCCAATTCTGTGGTCTTCTCAAGAGGTAGCAAACTTACTGTAACTGCAACTTGAGTAAAGCTTAATGAATGATGTTCTATTTGCAACATTGTTTCTTTCCTATATTATATTCATTAACAGTAGTGATTATATTGCTTCAGTTGGTTGCCTGAGCATGTTACATTACTGGCTCATTTCGTGGGGGAGCCATCACCTGTGAAATCTACAGTTACAAAAGCAGTTGCAGAGTTCCGTAGGACCCATGCAGACACATGGAATGTTCAGAAAGATTCATTCACTGAAGAGCAGCTTGAGGTAGATTCATACTAAAGAATCTTTTCTCATAGACTTCACAACTTATATTAGTTAACTTGACAAGTCTGTTTTTCTAATTTCTTTTTTCCCCAATATCAATACTTGCAGGTTCTGGCTGATACATCCTCGTCATCATCATATTTTGCTTGATCTACATTACATCCCTAGTATGAAAAGAGAACAATATATGTAAAATCGATCAGAATAGTTGCATGTATTTATATTTTTCTCAACGATTTTATCATAATCCATTGAATGAGTTTTATCTACACTTGCACCCTTTATTATTGTCATAAGAAGATTGTTATTTTCCATAAAGTTTGTATTGTTGCTCTTTTTCCCAGTCATGTAAACTCCCTTAAATTATGGGATTCATCAGATCATCAGATGGTATATCCCATAAAACGCAGTCTGAATTGAATACGCTAGAACCATTTCTAGTTTCTTTTCCTCCTGTGGACTCCTCTCCATTTTCATCTTCAAGTTTCTCATGCAACTGGCCTTGCTGATCTCCTGCCATGCATGTGCTTCCTGTACAAATACTCTGGTTCCATGGAGATCCGTCCCCTTCATTGCCAAAAGATGATGGGCCATAGAGAAATCCAGATGTAGTTGCAGGAAAAGCACTGTATGCCCCAGCAAAATTTGTGGATGTTGTTCCAGCACAGTCCCAAGGCTTGTTTGAGGGTATCATGTCAGGCTGTTGTATAGCCTTTGATAATCCGAGCTTGATCTTCTCAATGGTATCATCTTTTTCATCATGTTTATTATTAGTAATATAAGTACCTATAGTGTTGGCTGGTGCTGCACCATTATGTTGGAGCTGGAAGTCTATGCGCTTCTTGGTAAGGAGGTGGAGCATTTCATCTTTAAAGCAGCCAAGGGCTGCTTCGGCCAGGTGAGCGACCTGTAGAGGGGCTAGTGTGGTGATTTCAGCCATGAGGTGAGAGAAGGGCTTGTGAGTAACCGGATCAATTCCCATGCCTGAAAGCTTCTTTTTGAGCTTGGTGTTCCAGTGATTCTTAACGTCATTGTCAGTACGGCCAGGCAACTGAGCAGCAATCAACGACCATCTGTGATGCCCCCATTTAGGAAATAAGAATTTTCAGTGCCAAAGAAGCAGATCAGTAATTGCATCACTTATACACAGTATGAGAGAATGAAATGGGATAATTGAAGAGAGAAATTATATATATGGTGATGAAATGCATGAGAAAGAAGAAAAGGAAGAAAGATTCGATCTGGTGTTGTTTTGTTCCTCATGTAGTAATGTCTGTTGAGAGCCAGGATATTTCAGTTTTCAAGAAATACTATTGAATTACTACTACCACTGGCATACCGGTTGCCAACAACTGAATGAAGCTTGACGATGGTGTGCTCTTCTACATCCGAGAATTGGCCATGTTTCAGGTCAGGACGAAGGTAGTTAGTCCATCGCAGCCTGCAGCTCTTACCGCATCTCTGGAGACCTAAAACAGATGTAAATGAATAGGTTTTGAGTATGCATGATCTATCAATTGCATTATCATTATTAATCACACACACAGGTGTGTGTATAGATATATATATATAGAGAGAGAGAGAGAGAGAGACCAGCGTTCTTGGGGATGAGGCGCCAGTTACGGGTGCCATGTTGAGCAATGTAGGAAGAGAGCTTGTTGTCTTCTTCAGGAGTCCACTGTCCCCTCTTCACATTGTCCTTCTCACAACATGGAATTCTCCCCATCTCTTGTGTTTTTCGGTGTTTAGTTTAGGCTTCTTTGGAAACTCTACTGCTAGAAGCAGAAGCTGATGGATTGGTAAGGGCAAATTATACAATATGCTTGGTTAAATAAAAAAACTAACAGAAAGGGAGAAGATTAATATAAAGAGGAAGTGTGAAAGAGAATTCTCTACTGTCTCACTTCTGCTTTGCCAAATTCTCTCCGAGACTTTTTCTTTTAATCAGAAAAAACAAAAAACCAAAAAACAAATGAAGACATTTCTTTGTGTAATATGTAAATTTTTGTTTTATGAGTAAAATAGAGGTAAGAGGTGGAATATAAATAGGGAATATACTATAGTAGTTATGGAAGTGGAAGCCATGGCATTGGTGGGGCTTATTATATGGTGTAGGGACTAGGGAGATGGCATCAAAGGCGCATGATTTGATTAAAGAATTCAACGCCATTGAGCGTGTGAGACATGGGCCGGTAGCTCACCCACAAGACGCCCGGTCAACTCTCTCTCTCTCTCTCTCTCTCTCTCTCTGTGGTTGACTGACTGACTGCCTGCCTGTGGTTATGTAAAAAGTTGGGTGGCTTTCTGATTTGATCACACAAAACAAAACCACTTACATACGGCGTTTGGAACTTGCGAAAGTTAAGGTTGTTGCACGTGCGGGTGATTCCCACATTTCTTGCTCTTCATTTTGAAAGATTTACAATTCTTTCTTGTTTATGGACTTAAAATACTTCACTTTATTTTGCATTACAAAGCTTTCCTTCAAGAGTGGCCGGTGGGTGTTTCCCATTTCAGAACCTGCACTGGCATGTTGGTTTTGCTTGTTATTTTGTGTTGGGCTTAATCATTTACTCCTATAATATAATTGGGCAATTTGTAACTGGCCCATTCTGGCCTCAACCCAACCCAACCCCACCCCATCCCACCAAGGCATGTATCTATCATGTATAGTGTGATGATTCTTGCGGCTCGGTTTGTACGAGATCATCAATGGTTCGGTCTCAGTGAAATATATATATATATATATATATATTGGAACCATTAATTAGCACCGTGTTCAATTTTTTAGCTAATCAATTTAACCTGTTTATACTTTATATATAGAGTAGAAAAGAACGCTCCTTTTTTTTTTAACCTTTTAACTTTGAAAAGAAATGACGGCACATGCCTTGGCTAAGAAAAAAAACCTTTCATTTTTATTTTTTTTTACGTCCGGTTTTTAGACTACCCATAATTTAGAATCGGGTAAACGCAGTTCTCCGTCTTACATATACCGATGAATTACCCTTTTTTTTTTTTTTTTAAGGTAACTTTAAGAAAATTCAAATTTCTGACCTTTATGTAAAAGTCTTGTATTAGACTATTTCATTATTCTACGTTTGGTATGCAGGAATAAAATAGAACGAAGATGGGAATAGAATGGAATGATCATTCTTATTTTATTGGGTTACAAATATGAAATGAGGTAGGAATGAAATAAATTTTAAATCAAATTCTCCAAAATACCCTTTCTAGTAACAAATAATTTAAACCAACAAATGTGTGGTGGTAGAAGAAGGTAACGATGTAGAGGTGGTGGTGACAATGTGATGGTAGAGGTGGTGGTGGAAAGTAGCAATGTAGAGGTAGTGATGGTGGAGGAAGGCGGCAATGTGGAGGTGGTGGTGGACGAAAGTGTCGATATGGAAGTGGTGGAGTGGTGTGGTGGTATGGCAGTGGAGGAAGGTATTGATGTGGGGGTGGTAGACGAAGGTGGCAATGCAGCTGTGGAGGTGGTGGACAAAGGTGGCGATGGTTGTGGAGGTGGAGGAAGGTGGCAATGTGGAGGTGGTGGAGTGGTGTGGTGGGGGTGGCGATAAAGGTGGTGGATGGTGGTGGAGGAAGGTGGCGGTAGAGGTGTTGGCGATGCAATGCGGAATACGAAAACATACTTATTTATTGGGAATATTTAAATTTTTAGGTCGGCAGTGATGGAAGAAGGTGGCGATATGGAGGTAGTGTTGTGGTGTAGGAAGGTGGCAATATGGAGGTGGTGGGGTGGTGGTGGTGGAGGTGGAGGCAACAATAGTGGAAATGGTTGTTGTAAAGTCGATGTGGTGGTGGTGGTATAGTTGGTTTGGTAATATAATTTTTTTTTTTAAATTTTACTAAAAATTAAATGAACCTTAAAATTTATACCAAACAAAAAAATACAAAAAAAATAATTGAAATGAACATTTCATTTCATTCTATTTCTACCTACTAAATGCAACATTAGAGTTTTCACATAAGACCACGACTCTCCATCCACAATTCCAATTCATTTCTTGCATGAGGTTACATTTCTCAGTTCGCGTCTCTACAAATTTTAAAGGAGCCCACAATCCATATAAATGTAGGCATCCAAAAAGGGCCCACTAGCTGTTCCCTTATGAGCCTAGGTCATGAAGCCCACTACCTGTTTATTTATATACTTGATACAGTACATATTTCTCTGTGGGTTACCCACAAACAAAAATATTTTTGAGTGAGCTTATGTTTGTGTTCGACCAATTAATCGATCGGACTAGTCGATTATTGTCCGTGTATGTGCAGGTGTGCCAGAGTTGTGCTCACAGCACTCAAAGAATTGTAGTAACTAGTCGAGCATAATATTTTCTTTGAGTTTGTGTTAAGTCAGACAATTGTGTAGTGAAAGATAATATCAAACTCACAGTTAAATTCTTTCTTCCTCAATGAAGAAGACTTTAGTTTTGCGCAAAAGAATTACTCCCTCTATCCCATAATAGATGGGCACTTCGGAAACTGTGACTCACAAAGATGTGAGTCACAGTTCCCGAAGTGCCCATCTATTATGGGACGGAGGGAGTACAAGACTAAGTCGTAGCAAAGAGGGAGATAACAATGGAGGGAGATATAAATAGACTGACTGATAAGAGGAGGTAGGAAATAAAAAAATTATGAGAAAGATGTAGAAGTAAAGAAAAATTAAAGCAATATTGTGTGAGAATATTGTAAATGAGAGAAATTACACGTGATTCAATGTTCGTGAAGTGATTGTAAAACTTGAACTAAGAGTTCTTTTCATTTATTTATGGTAGTTGAATACAACTAACTTCTTAAAAGAAGGTTACCACATAAACAAGAATTATATATATATATATATATATTAGTGAAGGTGTCTTCAAACTCCAATAATGTAGCTTCTTTGCTTCAGCCTTCCTAGAGTCAAGTCCCACTAATCTTCATTTTCACATGATCCTTACAACAGAATAATACAACTTTCCTATATCATAGAGTCACAAAGTGTCCAATTAATCGTAATATTGCCCAAGCTTGTAGGAGTCCACCTTATACACAACTCATTCGAATTATATATCTCACATATCAACAGAACCCTCCTGCATATTCAAGGCCACACTCATTTATCTTCTGAATTTAGCTGAGTTCAAACTGACAATGACTTCATGTTACCAAGCTTATCATCAATTAGCCTTAAGAATCACACCCTTTTTGAACTCCTCCTTACTAGAAACATGACGTGTTCAATTCTGATGACATTTGTCCCAACCACAATGGCTGCCAAATGGCGCCATTTTGGGTGCCAACAGTTTGTAATATTTCTATACATTTTCAGTGCAGGCTTAAATTTATACATCTGCAAACTACAAACTACATAAGGTGTTTTATATTCTATAGTTCCCTTCATGAAGAACATCAAACTACATATTCAGCCTAATTTGGCACTTATAAGACCTTCAACTGATCCAATTAAGGCCACTATTGAGACAAGCAAACAAACAGTGCTAAAAGTCTGAAGAACAATCCACTTTCTTGTCCAAGCCCCAATCTTCTTTTGCACAAAATACATTTCCACTGGGAAATATATGGCCAAGGGCCAAAAGTTCAATGCCCCCAAGACTCCCAAAACTTCATTGAAGTAAGGGAAGACTATTGCAATTCCAACAGTAGATATCACATATGCAGTTCTGAAACATAGCCTGAAAAGATTCAACTTAAATGCTGGAAACAATGGCAGCTCCAAGGCGTAGAAATTATTCACGAATCCACTATCCGGGAACTTCTCAGTAAACCATTTTTCTATAAATGCAAACACTGGCTGACTGTACATCTAACAAGCAAATGCTAGTCATATTAGCAGCAACAACAGTATATATATATATATATATATATATATATATAGCATCATCAATAGGTATAACTTTTAAGTACTAAATTTTGTGTTAGAGAAATTTGATATGAAGTGGTTGTACTTGTACCTGATATCCTCCAATTAGATGTAGAACAATGCAAGCATTAGCAAAATCGACAATCCAGAAAGGTTCGTAGAATCCAAATCCTGACAAGAGGTTCCCCGGTGTATCATCCCCGAAGGCTGCATAACCAAAGCATCCACAGCAGAGGTAGAAGAAGGTGGTAATGAAGATTGCAGACATTGAGGCCTTCTTCATGGTCTTGTTTTCAGCTGGAGGTGACTTCAAAGTATCCTTCATTCCACAAGAAAATCATAATTATAGGTTCTGAATTAAAGTTTGATACATTTTTTTTTATTTTTCATTGCTTGAATTTGAACTTTATATAATCTGTACCTGAATCTCTAGAAGAATAATTGCATATGGATATGCAAAAGCAACATCTCCAAGTGCCTGAAAGGTCAACCATAATTTCTGAGCCAAACTACCAGCTGGGACTCCTCTAATGTTCCCCTTGATCGTCCCATTTTCTGTCATTGCAAAAACAATAAGCTGAATATCTACAGACCTGTATTTCTGATTGGCATTGCCAAATTTTGTTATTCTCTTTAGGCTATGCTCGGCTGCATGGAATTAGAGCCTTAGAATTGGAATTGGAGAAAATTTTGTTCACAATTCCAAAATTTTCTTCAATTCCACCAAATCCAAATACAAGCTCCAATTCCATGCAGCCAAACATAGACACTAATTCTTTTTTTTTTTTTTCCCTCCAAGTGAACAAAAATGCTTGACTATATTCTTGCAAAATAAAGACTTGTAAATTCACTGAAAATAAGTTAAAATTCAATTTCATGACATACCAATGACTTTTGCAAACCCTAATGCGAATCCGATGAAAGCGTAGGAGAAGGACATGAGTGCAGCAACAACAGAGAGCCATGCCATGTTATGGAAATCTGGTATCAGACACATCACAATCTGAATGACTCCAAATAGTATCATATAAAGAGTATTCCCATATTCACATGGAGCCTTGTGCCCTCCTTTGTGGTAACAGTTTGATCTCTGAATTGCTCTGCATTATTTATGGAAGCAAAACTATATTTATAATGGAATATAAAAAAAATTAAAATAAAAACCATCAAAAATCTGAACTTAACTACAACAAAATGAAGGAGAAGAAAAGGAACAGACACAATCTATAGTTCTTATGAGAAACATGATCATAACCAAAAAGTATGCATTTTTTATGATTTTGCATTAGAAATTAATGTTTCTTGGGAAATGATGTGATTAAGCTTAGTGGATCCAAGTAGTGGGATTCATAGAATATGGGTTGAAAGGAAGAAGTACAAATCATAGGAATCACCAAGAGAAGTACCTCAAACTGTTTGAAGTGGTAATTACATAAGCAATCCCAGTCCCATACATGCTAAAATACTGAAGCAAACCACAGAACCATGTATGTTTCCTACCTGAATTATCACTTCACCAGATTAGATTAGAGGGCATATATGTGTGTATATATATATATATATAAGAAGAAGAAGAAGAAGAAGAAGAATTAAACAACAAAATAAGGGTTGGTTGGTTTGCTACTACCAAGATTGAGCCTAACAGCATCTATGTAAGAGCAATTTCGCTTTCCAGTTATGGGGTGAGGAGACCTGTAACAATCCGATAGGAGAAACGAGGAAATGTAGGTGACAACTGCAAAACACAGCAAGCTAACTGGTCCTGCAATCCATCCTAATTGTGCAGTACTCCATGCAAGTGACAGAACACCGGCTCCAATAACCGCGGTAATTATATGAGCAATGCAACTCCATATGGTTCCTGGTTCAGAAATTTCCCCCCACTGGGAGCTAAATTCAAGACTGAATTGCAAGAACAACTAAAAGACAAGAATTTAAATAAAAAAAAAAAAAAACTTGTTGCTGGAAAGGATTTTACCAGTTCTTATTGTACCATCATCATCACAGGAACCATTATCCACTTCAAGACTGTTTTGGACTGCCATGCCTATCCAATTCACGGTAGGAGACTATGTTTCAACCTACATGCCCAATTTCAAGGGCCTAACACCACATATCTGCTAATTGTACACCCAATATAAGTGTGTATATATATATATATATATATATATATATATATATATATATATATCATATATGGCCAAATGAACTACTCTGATATTTTAAGGGAAAAAGACAACTCAACACCATGCATAAAGTGGCAGAAAGATGACACTGACATAAATATCCTTTTCACTCTATAAAAAGCCTTCAATAATTAGATGGTGAGTGGGTATATGACCATGACAGAGTTCACCCAATACTTCAGTTTTGCAATGTTCCACCATTAATTATATATAACATCAAAAGTCCAAACACATGATGGAGATAGAAAGAAGACGCTACAGAATCTTTGGAATCCCTAAATCATGTGTCTAAATTCATGAGTTTTCTCAATTCAACTGACAAGTGAAGAAAAGTTGTTTAACTCTACTTCTTTTTTTATTACTTTTTCAATTTTGGACACACATATAAGATGATAAGAAGTTTGATTTTCCTTTTATTCTTTTTTGACTTTTTTATATTAAAACACACTTGCAATCACAACCATCCAAAATTATGGTCCTCAGCATAAACTGATTTTTCTTACTCTGTTTTGGATAAAAAGCTGTATGGGTTTTGAGGACTAGAATTGGGTATATGGTATGGGTATTGATTATTCACGAATACTTCAAGTTAAAAGTAGAAAGTCGACCTGAAAAAGAGGTGAGTTAGTAAAACTATTTTTAGTAAATATAAGATTCCCATTACCTACCACCAAAATAAAATAAAATCCTGGCTTGTCCATTATTGTGTTGCTAATTTTCTTCTCTAACAAGGAAAATGATCAAGAAAAGGAGTAAAAAAGTTGTCTTATTCTTTATTGTTGTGACTGAAAGAAAAGATCAAAAGTTTAGGCAGTCCAATTACCAGATAAGGCTCCTTCTTTTTTCTCAATAAAAGTTATTACTTGTACCAACCAAAACAAAAATACAAAGTTGGTTGAGAACTTCCAAGAACAATCACTTCATATTTCTTTCAATTGTCCTCATTTCAACAACCATCATATGCTAGCTAGTGCATGCCTTTCTTTTCCAGATAGTAACTCAGTAACTTTCTGCTCTTGTTGAATTTTCCACTGCTTTTGTATACTTTATATATATATATATATATATATATATATATATATATATATATATATTCTGAGAACCTATCATTTTCCATTGGAATAAAGTGATGTAATACAGGGAATATAACAGGGGTGTGTGCTGGGTAGGCAAATTAAACACTTATATTTGACCAGTATGTGAATATTCTTTTTTCACCTCATTGTAAATATTTTTAAAACCATTTTTATGAGAAAAAAAAATTCATGTCAATGTAAATACACATTTAAAAAATCCATATTAGTGTAGCTTTTCCATGGAAAAATTAAAAACTAATATGTATGTTTCTGTCATGTCTAACTGATATGTCATTACTAACATGTATTAACATTCACGAATCCAACTCGGGGATGCCCAAACGGGCCAAATCCATACCAATCCGACACACTCTTCTTATTAGGCTGCCTGTTGCATCTTCATCTTTTATATATATATATATATATATATATGAGTCTAATGATCTTTGTTAATCGGTGAGTAAAAATTTTTTTACTATATAATGGTCATCATACATGATATGAAAGAATTTTATGTTCGAATGAAAAAAAACTCGGATGTCTACCATTAGATAGAGTAATTTTAGACTATAAATAACTAAAAATATTTTAAATTATGAAATTTAAACTTAAATATTATATAGATATATATTATAGAAATAGTGGGCACTTTATCTTGATTTTGTTTTTAAAATAACAATGTCAATCGTACGAGATGTGACAATGATTTTAAATAATATGTTTTGTTTCTTTTTCACTGTCTTCTAGTGGGCAGGTATTAAAGAGAAGACCCGATGACAATCGTGACCCTTGATTAATTGGAGCAACGACCACTTTAGATTCTCTTTTCTTTAATAATATATCGTGATGTGACAATTTCACTTTAAATAATTTCTCTTTTTATTTTTTTAAAGTCTCCTCGTCTTTTAGTGGGTAAG
Source organism: Cornus controversa (assembly GCA_026545225.1). Taxonomy (NCBI): domain Eukaryota; kingdom Viridiplantae; phylum Streptophyta; class Magnoliopsida; order Cornales; family Cornaceae; genus Cornus; species Cornus controversa. The sequence continues at coordinate 66,798,361 of CM048847.1, forward strand.
AGCTCCCTCAGAAGATTCCAAATGAAGCCACATTTGCTTTGGTCGATAAACTTAGGATTATTTAATTCGATAAATTTATGATTATTTAATTCTGTACTTGATTCTGATCAAAATTAAATGTTTATTAAATTTAGAGTAAAGAATAAAAAAATTCACTGTACAGAAAATGTGCCAAAAAAAACACCTGGAATGTACATATAAATAAACTCTTGGAATTTCAAAATTTGAAATATATTGTCCCCTACAAATTACGTATGATGATATTAGAAGTTTTTGAAAAACTCATAAGTACTATTTTTATTATTTCACTTTTTTAGCTTTTTTTCACAAAAGGTAAAGTGCAAAAATCTCCGACGTGCAAAAAATTCCCTCGCCATTTACAAAATGTACAAGTAAAAACATTTTGTCAATTTAACAACTAAAATATTCTTAGACTTGAGTATCATATTTGGATATCCAAAAATGACTCGTTCAAATTTTATTTGAAATGATAATAATAGCAAGGACATTTTGTCAATTTTTTATTTATTTATTAATATTTTAAATATAATTCTTATCGTACATGTGTCCCGTATCCGCGTTTGATAAATGCACACATTGAAAATTAACCAAAGTCCAACTCCAAGCTCCCAAAAATAATCCCAAATGAAGCCACATTTGCTTTGGTCAATAAACTTGGGATTCTTTAATTCGATAAATTTATGATTATTTAATTCTGAACTTGATAACAAAATTAAATGTTTATTAAATTCATTACGTTTGATAAACGCGCACACTTGAAAATTAATCAAAGTCCAACTCCAAGCTCCCAAAATTAACCCTACTCTTGAGAACTCTAAACAGACACAAACAGTTACACAGTATGAAAATTAATCAAGTCCAACTCCAAGCTCCCAAAATTAACCCTACTCTTGAAAACTCTAAACAGACACAAACAGTTGCACTGTATATGAAAATTAATCAAAGTCCAACTCCAAGCTCCCAAAATTAACCCTACTCTTGAAAACTCTAAACAGACACAAACAGTTACACTGTATATGAAAATTAATCAAAGTCCAACTCCAAGCTCCCAAAATTAACCCTACTCTTGAAAACTCTAAACAGACACAAACATTTAGACCCATCAACATTTATATATATATAGACCCATCAACATTTAACCCACAGAATAACCACACACCATTAACAACTAAACTATTACTTACCAGACCAGTTTTCAAAATACAATTCTCAAAAACAGTCGATGAAACAAATTTAGATTATCAAAAGTTATCAGATAATTAACTGAACCAAACATAGTCAAAAAACTTTTCAACTTCGATTCTCAACTTTCATTCTCGTCCTCTATCTTGACCTCCAAATACCCAGCAAAATCCTGATCCCCTTCCTTCTCCACCCTCTCCAATTTATCCTCGTCGATCCCAACACCAGCTCTTACGCCCCAAAATGACCGGAAAATCCATACAAACGAAGAAACTCCGACAAGAGCCATGGCGGCGGTGGTGGTGAACCCGGCCACGGCTAACACAAGTACAAGAGCGGCACAAAACAAGAGAGGGCTGAAGATGATGAGGACTGGGGAGGTTACAAGAAGTAGTGTCACCGTTGCCAGAAAAGTGAACCCCATCATCCCCATTAGCGGTCCTCCCACGGCAGCTCCTGCGAGGGATGCGTAGAGCACCGTCGTGCCGGAGACTTGGTTCTGCTGCTGCGTTTCACCAGATTCTAGCTGCTGCAGTTGATCTTCCGCCATACTTTTCATATATTTTTTCTGCACTTCGATCTCATGATGTTTGCTATGTACGTGGTTTTGGTTTTGGTTTTATTTAGGTGTTATAAGATAAGATAGTGTACATCAAGTTGTGACGTGTTTGTTTTGGATCTTACGTGGCATGTGTTGGTGCAAGGTGAGACACGTGGATAGGATAGGATGGGTTGGGTTGCATGCATGGGCACTTGTTCTTCTAATTCTGGCAAGAGGATAAGACTCAAGCTTCAAGCCTTTACAGCTTGTTCCGCAACTTCTTTTGTTTTGTATTTTCTATTTCATATGAAACAGAATATTTCAAGGTTAAAGATCTACTCAGAATAATTAATTATTTCAAATATTTATAATTAATTATACCAAAAATAAAATAAAGCTTAGTCATGACATAAGTAGTATATATAATTGTAATAGTTGGACACAGTAATGGTGTTTAAGAACAACACAGAAGCTAGTGAAATGTGAATATTGAGGGTAAGTAGAAGAAATGAAATTAATAATTAAATTAAAGTATGAGGAAGAAATTAAAAGTCACGTCTATTGTTGAGAAACTAAGATAACTATAACATATTAAACGTAGATATATACTTAAAAAAAATTATATTTGATTTGTGTAGAAGATAAAAGAAAAGATGTTATAATGTTGGAGTTGAAGAGTTGGTTTGAAGGATTGTGCAAATTTGGTGTTTGACAAAATGTTTCAAAGGGAATTTTATAAATTAGCTAGGTTTTACATCAATTACTTTTGTTAAAAAATTCATACTTCGGCTCGGTTTTCTTAATTAATTACTGTTTTAGGTGTTTAAATTACATTTATAAAGACTTCATTTGCCATTGGTGTTATGTAAAAATGTTAAGAAATAAAATTACTTTGTAACATGAAAATGTTGGAATCACACTTGTGACTTGAAAATAAACATTTAAATTTAGCTCTTAAAATTCTTCCAATAATACGAATAAGGCCTAAAAGAGAAAGTAGATTTTGACTATTAAACTTGAACTGGAATTAATAATCATTCTAAAACTAATTAATATATTTTGGCCATTTCCCATGAATTATTTCCAAAATAAACTTGAAATAGATTAATCTAATAATCATTCTAAAACTAATATGTATTGGCCATTAATTTCCCATGTAATATTATTCCCATTCCTAATTAAAACTGCATTAACTCAGTGAATTTGAACTGAGCCGAGACTTTCAACTGAGTATAAAACCATGTTGGAGATTACTTTATACTTTTACCAACCACTAAGTTTTATTCACGTTTGTTACATATAGAATGAATGAATTAATGCATTACAAAATGAGAGCACGGATACTGAACCCACACCTTAATTAATATATGGTTGGATATATGTCTGCTTCTTGGATCATAAGGTTGTTCTCGTACAGTCATAAATAATATTACTTGGATCACAAGGTTGTTCATACCCATAAATCATAAGAAAACAAACTTTATAAAAAATCAAACAAGCTAATTTAAGTTTATTAAAAGTCATCACAAAACTGAACCAGGCTTAGAAACTTTTCAACTTGGACACAAAACTGAACCAAACAGGCTTAAAAACTTTTCAACTTGGACTCTCAGTCTTCATGCTGGTTCTCCACCTTCTGCTACCCAACACCACCTCTTACGCCCCGAAATGAGTGGAAAATCCACACAAACGAAGAAATTCCGCCGCCATGAAAGTAGCTGTTGTATGTACGTTGACCAAGAAGGCAATATATATATATATATATATATATATATATATCAAAAAGGAAGACATATCATTAAGAAGATAAAGGTTTCACCATATTCTAGCCGCTGTTGATCTTCCGCCATACATGTCATGTTTATATATGTATATGCTATATGTGTGTGCGTAGTTCGGAGTCTAGATCGCGATGGAGGTATTATAAGATAATCTCCTAGTTGTGAGGTGTTTAGTATTTTTTGAGAAATGCTAAACTTCGTGAAATTATATCATGAATTGTTATCGTGATAGTGGCAGGTGATAATATCATTAGAATTTTATGTATGGAGGAATTCCATCAATACTATTTTATCATTTAATTATCATATCATTCATAATAAAAATTCATAAAATAATTTTATGATGTGTAACATTACTCTCGTATTTTTTTTGTTTTGAATCTTAGGTGGCACATGTTGGTGCAAGGTGGGATACGTGGACAGATGACTACTTGTTGACAGCTTGTTTGGCAGTACTTCTTCAAAACTGTGAGGAAGAGTCTAGTCTCTTGGACTGTGTTGACTATTCTTTCAAAATTAAGATAATTTGAGAGGAAATATTATGAGAATTCGTCCAATTTTATAACAAATGAACTCTTATTGTATTTTTATTGCTAATGAAGTCCTATTTCACCCTACAAAATTTATAATGTAGTGTGAGAAGATTAAATGGACTACCGTAAATTTCACAAATGTATCACAATCTTTTTTCTATAAAAGATAATTTTTGTGTAATGACTTACTTAATTAGAGAGCCACGGTGTTGAATATAAATTAAAAGGATGTACAAAACAAGTAAAGGAAGAAACATAAATCCCATAATTAGAGGCCTAACGAGAGCAACCCTATAATTATGGGATTGAAGAAAATCTCTCAAAAAACACTATGGACCGATGATGTCAGCTTGAACTTTTTTTTCAAATGAAATGAATATCCACCTCTACATGTTTTGTCCTTTTATAAAAAAAATAGAGTCTGAAGCAAGCATGAATGTTGATTTATCATCACAAAATAACTTTGAGTAATTTTTTTTATTAAACCATAGTTTTTCTAGTATAGAACGTAGCCAAAGAAGTTCATAGATACCTTGAGTCATAACTTGATATTTTGCATCTGCTCTATAGATTATAGTTTACTTCTTGCTTTTCTAGGACACATGATGATTACCATAGAATGTACAGAAACCAAAAGTGGAGTATCTGTTAGTTTTAGAACTAGCATAATCCATATCAGTAAAACACGATAAACTCGACTGGCTCTTCGAAGTGTAAAACAAACCCAGACCAGTACAAGACTTGAGATACCTCAAAATATGATAAACAACATCCAAATAACCTAAACAATGACCATACATAAACTGATTCACCATACTAACAGCAAAAGTTAAATCTAGCCTAGTATTGATCAAGTAGATCAAACGACCAACCAAACGTTGATAAACTGTAGGATTAGAAAGTAAACCGCCTGACTCAGTAGAAATTTTGAGATTCGAGTTCATGGGAGTAGAAGTAGGTCGACAACCATTTGCATTAAAATAAAGAAATCTCAGAACAAGATCTAGCAATCTTAATCTCAAGGAAATATTTGAAAGCACCCAAGTTTTTACATCGAAGTATTTCCCAATATGAAGCTTCACCTGCTCAATCCTTTTAGTATCATCACCAGTAATTAATAATGATATCATCCACATAGACTATCAATATAAACTATTAATATAATACAATAACCATCATAGGATCGTCAACTAAAGCAGGTGTGATTTGATTGACATCTCATTAATCTCAAAGATAAGAGCATCACTGAAACAACTGAACCAAGCCCTATGAGACTGCTTTAAACCATATAGTCATTTCTTGAGACGAAAAACTTTCCCAGCATACTCCCTTTCAGCCCAAAAATTTGGTGGAAGATCCATATAGATGGTCTCAAGTAAAAATATATTAAGAAAGATATTCTTAACATCAAACTGGTGAAAAGTCCAAGAGTGGGAGGCAGCCAAATAAATCACAAGACGAACATATGTCAATTTTGTTACAAGAGCAAAAGTAGCACCAAAGTCTTTACCAGGTATTTGAGTAAAATCATTGGTAACCAATCGAGCTTTATAATGGTCAACTAACCCATGTGCCAAATATTTGATACTACAGAAGGTAAGGAAACCAGATCCCATGTGTCATTATGTTGTAGAGCATTCATTTCAATTTGCATAACAGGAACCAGATGTGGATCCCAAAGAGTCTTAGCAACAGACTGATGGGTGGTAATAGAATCAAGATTTCCCAGAAAAGCTTTGCAATGACCTGAGAGATTGTCATAGGAAATATGCTTGGAAATAGGATGATCAGTACTACTAGATAAACTCAATATGGAAGGTGGTCATTGTATCCAAGTAAAATAACCAGGAAGGGGTTTTGACTAGGATGAACTACTGGGGTAGGAGAGTTATCTGAACTGGAGATAAGGGAAATATCTAGCATGGGCTGTTTGTGATTGCGATGAGAGTAAATCTACACAGGCAAAGGAGAAAGCTTTAGCTCAGGAGAAGTATCAAATATAGGAAAAGGACGAGTAAAAGTCAAAGTCTCTTCCTCTAGAATATTAGGCATGGAATCATGCACCACAGAATTGTTACTGCAAAACGAAATATTTTCATAAATCGTAACATCGAGAGAGTGATACATATATTTTAACATCTATAGCCTTTAGACATAGCAGAGTAGTCTAAGAAAATACAATATTATGAACATATTTATTATCAAGTTTGTTGTGAGTAGGACTACAATTATGGACAAAATATGTACAACCAAACACACGAGGCAGGATACAAGGTGTTTTTGAGCTGGAGAACCTGAAGGGGGAGCTTTACCATCGAGGACTCTACTAGGAGTACGATTAATCAAAAATGCAGTAGTTAGGACAGTCATATGCCAATAAAATTTAGAGACATGCATTCCACTTAACAAACACCGAACTACAGAAATGAGATGATGATTTTTACATTCAACCACCCATTTTGTTCAGGAGTGTAAAGGTAAGTAAGTTGGTGCAAAATGCCCTTTTTTATTGAGTTCAAAGTGAAATTCATTGGATACATACTCACGACCATTATTTGACCAGATGTTAGGAACAATGATTTTATACTAAGTTTTGATTATATAGAGAAACTGAGAAAATAAAAGGAAGCACTTCAGATTTCTTTTCAAGTAGGTAAACCCAAGTACATCGAGAATAATCATTAATAAAAGTGACATAATATCTTGATGGCCAGATAAAACAGTAATAGGAGAAGGCCCTCACACATCAGAGTGAATCAAGTCAAACATACTAGAGCACGATCCATATGAGAAATATAACGGGTACGAGTATGTTTAGAGAGTTCACAAACTTCACATTAAAATTTACTATCCTTGCAAAGCTTACTTAAAACAATAAATAACAAACATAAATACTGAAAATTCACATGTCCTAAATGGACATGCGACAGACTCAAAGTACGTAAAGACAAGTAATAAGAACTAGAAGCAGGAAGGACGGATGCTTTAAAACTTGAAGTTGGCAGTTGCAAATGAGTAAGACCACCAAAGTAGTATAGTCAATTATGTTCATAGCCCCTGCCAAAAATCTTCCTCGTATTCAAGTCATACAATAGGCAACGATCAGGTAAGAATATAACAATGCATTTAAGGTTTTTGGCAAGACGATTAACATATAATAGGTTAAAAACAAAATTGAAAACATGAAAAATAAATGATAGGGTAATATTAGGAATTAGACAAATATCACCCTTATTATGTATGTAAGATATATAACCATCAGTAAGACAGACATATTGGTTAATAAACATGTTATGAGACGAAAAATAGGTAACTCACCAGTCAGATGGTCATTAGCTCTGGAATTTAGAACCCAAGTGGGTGTCCTGGCCTTAACATGAAGAGCAATATAAATATTCGATATGCTAGTAGTAGTGGGAGCACCAACTTTACTAGTAAGATATCTTTGATGATCCGCTGACCAATTTGAGATTGCAATCGACTGAAATCTGGGAAGGAAACAGGAGACCTAGTAGTGTTGGCTATAATAGCAATGTGAGAAGACCTAATTCTAGACAAACGATTTCTGTCAAACTCCTGTTTTAACTCTGGATGAAATTTAAAACAATGATCCTTAATATGCCCCACTTCACCACAATGATAATAGATAGGTTTTTCCCTAAGGAACGAAACCCTGACTTTACAATAGCAAAAGTTATGTTATCCCCTACAAAACTTGGTATATGAGCCAGCTGAAGGAGACGTTGCCTATGCTTATTTCCGTCAACAGTAGCAAATGCCTCAAATAAGGATAACATAGGAGATGTATTTAGAATATAAGTTTCAAGGGTCTTATATTCAGATCGTAAACCTATTAAAAATTGATCTGTATGCTGTCGATCAAGTCTCTTGATCAAAATAGATGTTACCTCTGCAAAAAAATAATATAATGAAGCCAACTCCTTCAAACGAGATTGTAAATATCTAAAATAAGCATCCACAAACAAATTCAATTGCTCCTGCAATGTCCTAAAAATATCCTAGTACAACTCAAATATACGTGCATCATTACGTGAACGAGCATATTTTTTATTTAGTCCAAAAATCATGGATAGTCTCAAAACATAACACATGTTAAATATTCGTTCATCCATATAATTAAACAATCAATTCAATATTGTGCAATTAACCATATCCCACTAAACATATTTTGAATCAGTTACTACTGATTTTTTCTCCATACCCAAAAGCCACCCTATTTTTCCTTTACCCCCCAATATACAAATGCAGAGAACATGACCAAGAGGCAAAATTACGACCATTTAATAGCACACTAGTGACTCCTTAGGTAGGTGTGTGTTATGCAAAAGAAAATTTATCCTTATTATTATTTAAATCAGTCGTCATTGTATCAATACAAGGCACAACAAATAACCAAAAGGTCAAAAATACCTAAAAAAGAGGTTAAATAACTAACTAATCAGCCAAAGACTTGTTGAAAATCACCAATTAATGCTGCCAAACACAGTGGCAGTCCCAAAATTGAATATCACAATAATGAATATTTAGGTTATGGTTTTGATCCTAAGAGAATGCCCCAAACGGGCCAAATGATGGAGGAAGAAACCTCCTCATAGTAGCCGCGGCCTTGCCCTAGGGTTGCAAGGTCAGTTGCAAGGGGAAAGAGGGGCACCGAAATGAGGAGGTGAGGTGAGGTGAGAGAGAGAGATGTGAGAGAAAAAGGTCTGTAAAGGGTGGAGAAAGAAGCAGTAACGTGTAGAAATAGAGAGGAGGGATCGATTGATTTGGCTCTGATACCAAAAAGATAATTTTTGTGTAATGACTTAATTAGAGAGCCAGGGTGTTATATATATATATATACAAAATAAAGAAAGGAAGAAAAATAAATCCCATAATTTGAGGCCTAACAAAAGGAACCCCATAAATATGAGGTTGAACAAAATCTCTAAAAAAATCACAGTTTCCAACAACATGATATCTCTAACACTACACACTTTTTTTATATATTTTATTACTAGTTACTCGCAAAAGTTAATACGAATTTATTAGACTATAACTAATAGAATTGTACGAAAGGTACTTAATTGTTGTTGGCAATAACAAATTTGGATTCTCTTCTATATATTGAATGATCCAATGTTCAGGCGAAGGTCGAGATCATCTCAATAGGGATGACAATGGGATGGAGCCCCTTCCTCGTACCTGTCTCTGCTCTCGTTAAGTTCTCTAATTTCATTCCTGTCAAAATCTATTTAGCAAACAACTCCTGTACCCAATGTAAATTTTCACTATCAATTTTGTCCTCATCCAAAATCATTAAATAAATCTCTAAAATCATTTTAACTAGAGAAGGGTGGCACGGGTGCTCGACAAAGTGGGCTATTTTGTCATTCCTATGTTGAACTGTGCACCAGAGAGGATCGGGTTGGGCAATAACAAGTGCATTTTCCACTGTGCTTCAAAACTTGATTTCAAGTAGGCTTGGCAAAATGGGCAAGTTTGGATCGGGTCGAATATAAGTGGGTCAAATATGGGGTTGTAACCCATATTTAACCCATTTATAACAGGTCGAATATGGGTGAGTCAACCCCCAACCCATTAACCCATTTTTAAATTTAAAAAAATGTAAATATCATTTTTAATTTGGGCTAATTTCGTCATCATATTCAGATAGAAAAAAAATGAACGAATAAAAACACAAACCCATATTAACTGTGTATGTTGAAATGAAAAAAATTGCTTTATCACTTAAATTCAATAACCTTTTTCAGAAATTCTTTTAAATTTTATACTATTTTATAAAATTCGAAACTAACAGAACAAGTTAGTATGAACTGATCTATTTATATAAACTCCAATTTGTTTACAAGAATCTGACCCATTTATGTAACCCGGCCCATTTACAATTAATGACCGACTCGTTTACCCAAGAAAAACATTTTTTTTAGAAATAAAAAATAAATAGATATTATCGAGGCTAATATGTAACAAAAGAGAGAAATAATAATTTATAATGTGTTTTGACCCGACCCGTTTACCAAGAAAAACTATTTTTTTTCACAAATAAAAAATAAACAGATATTATCGAGGCTAATATGTAACAAAATAGAGAATTATGACCCGACCCGATCCATTAACATGACCCAACCTGTTAACCTCTTAGAATAATTCTACTTTTTATAAATTCCAAACATTTGAACCCGACCCTACCCATTTTGTAAGACCCAACCCGACCTGACCCATTTTATAAGTCTCGAGAAACTATAAAATTCAATTAATAACAACACCTATGTATGCACATATATATGTATATGTATCTATTAACCGCCACCTGTAACTTGAGAGAAAATCTTAGAGAGATGGGGATCAGGAGAGAGAGAGAGAGATTATATATATATATATAGAGAGAGAGAGAGAGAGGGAATCATGATATAAAGAGTCTTTTATAGAGAGAGATATTAGATTGTGATATAGAGAGAATTTTAAAAAGATAGGATAGAGAGAGAGGATTGTGATATACAAAGAGAGAATAATATTTGCTTAATATAATGTATAAAATTTTTTCTTTTCTAGAATACTTTTGGGTCTCTTATAAGTTATAACATGAGTGAAATATGAGTTTGATATGAGCACTCATATTCAATCTATTTAAACCTCTATAAAAATGGATTTGATTTATCCAACTCGTTTTTTATCCGTATTTTAAAATGGTTCAACCATATCCATTAAAAATGGACGAATATGGACATATTGACGAATTTGCACCCATTTTGTCACCCTAATTTCAAGAAAGGACCGGGTTGGGCATTAACAGTTTAACAAGTACGTTTTTACTGTGCTTCAAACTTGATTTCAAGGGAGGAAGGAACTGTGATTCTGTGAAGATGTAAAACGACATCGTGTGTTCAGGAGGGAAGGTGCTTCCCATATATAGCACGCTTTTAAAAGGAATTTCGCATCTCCCGCTTGCTGGTATTGCTTTGCTCCTAAAGCCCTAGCTCTTCAACAACAATGAAGCTCGTTAGGTCTGCCTCTCTCTCTCTCTCTCGATATATATATATATGTGTGTGTGTGTGTGTGTGTGTATGTAATTATTTTCCTCTCAATGTAATATAATTTCTGTTTTTTGTATTATTAAATGCTTGTTTTGTAGGTTTTTGATGAAGTTGAACAACGAGACTGTCTCAATTGAGCTCAAGAACGGTACTGTTGTTCACGGCACCATCACAGGTCCTACTCTATTTCTATCTCTCTGATTCATGTATTTTCTGAATATGTATTAACAATATCTATTATCTTTCGGAATCAATTCACATAGATTAGGGTTTAGTAAAACCCTAGGAATTTGTAATTTTTGAAAACCGTAGGTTTACATGTAAAACTCTGCATTCAAACTTTGGATGGAACTTCTGAGTGATTCGATCATGTTCAGTTTGTCTTTTCGTATGTGTATTTGGTCTTTAGGTGGTAAGATTCAGCTTAGATTGGACCAATTCTACTTCTCAACTTTTTATACATTGATAACAGGGAACAAGGTTTAATTGCGCCTTTGATATCACTGTTCTTCTCTAATCCATTTTTTAAAAATTCTTAGACAACTCAAATCAACCTTTTCCCAACTATTTTGGGGTTAGCTATATGAATTCAAGAGAATATACTCTAGAGGGATTTGAGCTCCTGCTGTTTAATTAACACAGCTTCTCATTCCCACTCCCGGAGCTGTTCCCTAGTCAAGGATGGCAACGAAAGTAGGAGTTAGAGTGCTTCCTTACTCAAGAATCTGACTTAGAGCCCTCAATTAATTTGGAACATAAATGCGTTGGTTTTAACGACATGGGTAATTGGGACGGTTCTTGTTTCCTTATTATTAGATTTTTTTCTTCAGCGGTATTTGCCACTATTATTTGCCAAAATGCTATTTTAGTCACCTTTAAAAGTAAGGAGAGCTCACAATGAGGAATGCATATTTTTCCTAAGGTAGAGTTTGACCTGAAAAGTGTGGACATCATCTTATGGATATTTAAATTAGCATCATGTACAAAAAGATATGAAAGGTTAACGGTTTTCACCTTGGCCACGTAAGTGGGTTACTAGCTAGAAGCCTAGAGAATTGCTATTTAGAAGTCAAGTATATCATTGTCTTGGAATGAACTATTACATTTTAATTGATTGTGAATGATTTCCCTCCCAAATCAGGTCGATTTAGATCATTGTCAAATTGAATTGAGCAACTTTGGAGTAGAGATCTAGGAAAAGAAATTTTTTTTTGTGAAAGTTCATAAAAAACCTAAGATCTTATAAAACGGAATGAAATATTTGGTACTCAAATAAGAAGTTTTGAAGTATTCAGATTTCTCAATTGATTCATTTTGGTATCATATCTCAAAGTAAAAAGAAAAAGAGAAGCAAGAAAAAAAATTGGAAATATCATCAAATATTTTCACCGAAATTAGTCTAGAAGCCCCCTTTTGATAAATCAATAACTGTTTAGGTAAAGAAAGAAAAACCCAAGTGCCTTGTGATCCATATTGCATTCAAAACTCATTATTCTAGGTTTTGGTAGTTTGATAGTTGTTCTTCTAGGTACATAACCAGAGATAGGACACTTTTTACGTCACTGGAAGATTGTCAGGATAGTACAACTACTTTTGAGGATGGGAGAGCTTCTAGAATTTTAGGACATGGTACCATCAAAATCGCAAGTTTTCAATAATTAGGCAATCTCGTCTTTGTTGATTGGGGTGTAAGTGAATCTTTTGAGTACGAATCAAATTTGTGATGATGACTTTAGTATGAGCTCTACTAAAAAAATGTTTGGTTAATAAGAAAGGAGGATCTGTCATGAAAGGGGTTATGATTCTAGATTATTATTTATGATTCAATCCAGTTCCCTTCATGTTGCAATAATGTAACAATTGACACTTTTACTCTTAGGCACAAAAGACTATGTTACATGAGTTATGGTGATATAATTGCTTCCAAAAAATGGCTTAGAGGTTTCACAATTACGTAAGACAAGAAAGGATAGAGTTAGAATGGATACATTCATGAGATGGTTGAAATAGCACCAATTGGAGGTGAAATGAGAGAGACAATTAAGATGGATTGGACATGTGCAAAAAAGACCATTAAGTGCACCAGTTAGGAAGAGTAATATGGTCCGCATTGAGGGTAATGCTGGTGAAGGGAAAGACCAAAGTTAATGTGGGTCTAGGAAGCACGGACACGAACACGGGTACGACATGACACGGACACAATGATACAAGAAATTCTAAAAAAATAGGACAGGGACACGGCGAGGATACGACTATAAAATAATAATATAATATAGTAATATATATTAATTATTTTACAAAAAAAAAAGACTACAGAAATACTTTAATTCATCATCAAACAATTAAGAACCAAACAAGCTTATAAACAAAAATAGACAAATAGATTAAAGAACCAGACTTATTTAGTCCTCTACATATATTTAGTTTAGATTTTTAATCATAACTTAGTAGCATATGATTTCCTTTCGAAATACTTGAATATACATCACTGCTACGAAGTGTTCAAGGAGTGTTCGAGAAGTGTCCTAAAAAGAAAAATGTCAGGACACTTCTAAAGTGTCCAACACGTGTTTGAGTGTCTAACACGATGTCCGAGTGTTCGACACGGATACGACACCCCCGGTGAAGTGTCTGTGCTTTCTAGACGTGGGTAGAGTTAGTAAAGAATGTTATCATAACTAGGGTTGCACAAAAATCCACCCAAACTGAATCAGACAGCTCGGTTCGATTTTTTACAATTCGGTTCAGTCACGATTTTAAAAACTTCAAACCGTAAATTTTTGGTTCAATTATAGTTTTGGTTTCGTGTCCATCAGGTCCGAACCATATATATATATATATATATATATATATAAATTTGTTGTTGGATGCATGGTCCTTTAGGGCTGGAGTCCCAAATTTTGAGGAAGAAGGAGGGAATAATTTTATTGGTTGGGCTGCCCTTGCATTTGAGGTGTCAATCCCTATTTGAAGCAATTGGAGATGTGTGTGGAGGCTTCAAAGAGGTGGAGGCCAACAAGGGGGTTGATTCTGGCAGAATTGTTATCAAGGGCAAAGATGGTAATTGGATAAATGCTATGTTAGAAGAGCTTAATTAGTTTGTGACTAATGACTTTTGGTTACTATTTCCTTGTCAATATCTTAGAGCTTAATTGATTTTGATGAAACTATGCACCAGCAAAAAGACTTGAGTAAGAGTTTTGGTTGCAATTGCTTGTCTTGGAAATTTAGATTGTACCAAATTGATGTGAAGAGTGGTTTTCTCAATTTTACAATTTAAGAAAAAGATTATATGGATCAACCCAAAGGTTTTGTAATCCATGTCCTAGAATTTTGAATCATATTATAAAGAAGAAATCTCATGACAAACTAGGCGCAATAGTTAAAGATTAGCAACTCCTTTTACCAAAGTGATCACAGTTTATTCTGAAGTAACCGTTTACATAGTTTGTATGTGGAAACGATGCTGCTATCTTTTCCCCAATTTCTAGCATTTTCTAGCGTTCATGCTTTTGTGATCCTTCATTTGTCATTGAGCTCCAGTACTAGGTTCCATGATTCTCGAAGCAACTTAGGCCCTGTTTGGATCAGTTTTTAGTTTTCAGAGAATCAGAACAGAAAACAGTTTTCAGTTCTTGGTTGGGAAAACTACAAAACAATTTTCAGTGAACAAAACTCATAAATCTGTTTGGTTCTATCTATAGAAAATAGTTTTCTGAACTAAGAAAATAAAGAAAATTGCACATCATTTTTTTATTTATTTATAATTTTTGAGATACAAGTGTTGGAGGTGCATTACACTTAAGTATTCTTAAGTTAATAAAAATTGCACAAATACAATGTCACATGTTTAAATAGAACACGAGAGGTACATGACTTGGTTAAATTTAAATAGAGCAAAAGAGGTACATAAGCAATGTCTAGTGTCATATGCACTTTTAGTCGTACAATCATTAAGTTTAGTTCTTCATAACCAAAACAAAATATTAGGGTACAAGAGAAATGGCTTCATCTAGCATTGACTCTTGCAATTTGGTTTCGATAAGTCACCTTTTCTGTTCCACCATCATCAGATAAGTTAAGAGCATCCAGTCGACTAGTGCTAGCATTCCCCCCACCAACCGCATCAACATCTTTTTCTTCATAGTCCATAAATAACAATCACTTAGTTAAAAAAAATTCAGTAATTTCAGAAGCCATCTAAACAATTCTCCTTGTAGATATAATTATTTGGAAAAAAAAAAAAATCATGCCAAAGAGTAACAACTCAACACTGCAAAATAATTAAAAAAATTGGGGGCACAAACTGTTTCACAAGTAATATAGGTACATGGAGTTTCGCAAGGTCAAGTTGGAAACATATTTTTGTATCCAATTCTGGAGAATTGGTGGTGCACGTACAAGCTCTAAATCTGATAGTATATTCTGTATAGCCTTCTCTAACAAGTCAAATGCTAATTGATTTATGTTAAAAAAAAAAAAAAAAGAGAGAGATGTGAAAGTGGAAATTCACACACGTACACTTACTGAATACAATGAAATGAATTCATGCTCCGTGCTAATAAAATAGTAATTAGTGAGAAAATATTACTCAAAATTGTGAATCAGCAAAAACCCCAGTAACAACATCCTAAAATTGGGGGTTTTAATTCTAAATTTTTACAAATTAATTGTAAATCTACATTGCCTTGATAAGCACAGCCCCACAATAAGAAGCACCAACGTATACATTCATCAGAAATCATAACCATTGGTATTAAAAAGGCTGCACGAGTCTCACTTGGCCATAGATCATGGACATTTCCAAAATCAAATTTACCATTTAACATGCCTTTAATGTCTTTATGATTACTACATCATTCTGTTGTTCTGTATGAATGGGTTCCTAGCGTCTGAAGAGACTATTTTAGATTACCTCCATTATAAACACAATAATCACAAGGCTACCTCACAATAGTTCCAAAGACTTGTCCACGGCAAGTAGTATTTGTCACACAATCTTAAAGGCTTCTTGAAAGGGTTAAGGGCTCACAGACCAGCATTGTCACAAGGCACAAGAAAGTTAAGACTAAACAAAAATAACTCTAATATTTTGCACAAAAATGACTGCATTAACACTCAAACCCAAGGCCCTTGTTTTCACCTTTGTAGACCCAAGCTTTATCATTGCTCAGCAATAACCCCAATGACAAATTAGCTGCTCTATAAATTATCATAGCAACCAGATACAGATCCCAACTTTTGATCGTGGGGGAAAAAATCACAAATTGCTTCTATCCTTCTTATTTATCACAAGTGCCTTATTCACGTCTTTGGATTCTAACTAGGGGAGAGATTGCACAAATAAGTACAACATCATCCTTGATCCATTGAATTCAGGCAAGATTATTAGGGGAGATCAGAGGATATAGATGGGCTAGAGATCTCCCACACAAAAATGAGAGAGATGGACATGGAGATCAGAGGATATAGAAGGCCCAATGACTGAGATATCTAAGCATCACACAGATATACATATACACATACAGAGCAAGAACCTTAAATAAACAAAGAGAGCATATAAAATCCATGAACTTGAAATCAAATCCAACCAACCAAATTAAACTCAATCAACCAAAGCAAAGAATCAATCCTCAACCCAAATCAAAGTATGAGACAACCAACGAAAACCCATGAATCTTAGAGAGAGAGAGAGAGAGAGAGTTTTACCTGATAGAGAGACGATCCTGATCCAAGATTCTGGGAGAGAAGCGCAGATCAACCTCTGAGTCTCGGAGATGAGCTTTAAGAAATCTGTGAGAGCTTGAAGAGAGAGAACCATGTGCGGCTGAGTGCGTAACGTTGTAAACGAGATAGGGTTTTTTAACTTTGCTCCGTGTTTCAAAAAGGGTCTCTCCATGTTTTAAAAACTCCGAGAACTACCTTTTGTAGTTCTCTAAAAACCTCAACTATTGTAACTCAGTTTTTGAAAAACTATACTTGAAAAACATATCCAAGGTCTCAAAACAGATGTTTTAGTTGTTTTTTCTGAGTGACAAACCAAGCAAGCCCTTATTTTCCTCAGTAATCCCACATTTTGTCCTTTTAAGGAAAGCTTCATGCATAGTTAATGTTTGAATATGGTTAGGGAGTCTCAATCCCACAAAATTGGTACTGCCTTCCACCATTAGAACTTAGATCCTGTGCAGTCTATCCTTTTTATGCATTTTCTTTCTGAAGATGAGTATGAACATGTGCCAGAGCGTCTCAATAGACAAAAATTAAAATTAAGTTTGACACCATTCACTCAGCCTCACTCTTCCAACTCATCCTCCTGTATCCGTTCTTTGTTTTGTTACATGTTTTTTGTTCTGTTTCTGTTTTGACTCCTCTCCTATGCATGTGTCTGTATGTGGTACTGCATACCTACTTGTTTGGGTAGATGCTATAGGTAGATTCTAGCTTCAAGGACTTAATTTCATTTTTTGGATTTAAGGCAAATAACCCTGTTGTGTTGTCACATTCAGTTACTTGTTTTGTTGCAAATCTGAAATTGTTTTATGATTTCCTTTTCTTTTTCAAATGCAAAAATTTTGGGCATATTTATTTCCATTAATGTTGAAAACTGCACATGAAAGGGTACGGATATCATTTTCTGATTGTTGGCTTTGCTTGTTTGTTTTAGGTGTGGACATTAGTATGAACACACATTTGAAGACAGTAAAACTAACACTGAAGGGAAAAAATCCAGTAACTCTTGATCACCTGAGTGTGAGGGGTAACAACATCCGCTATTATATCCTTCCTGACAGCATAAATCTTGAGACTTTACTGGTGGAGGAAACACCCAGGGTTAAGCCCAAGAAGCCAACTGCAGGTATATCACATATCTTTTATGTTTCATTCTCACGCGCTTTGATGTCTTTGCATTTATCTTTGGTGCATTATGTCTTTCTGGTTTTGATATTTTTAATGCTCTTTGTATATAGGGAAACCTTTGGGGCGTGGTCGGGGCCGAGGGCGTGGCCGTGGCCGTGGTGGACGTGGCCGTTAGTCATGTTGTAGTGGTTGTGTTTTTTGCAGCATCTGGCTTTGTAAAACTATTAATGATATTTGGGGCATGAAAAAGGTGGCATTACAACTCACTGTTTCATATTACTATTACCTTT
This sequence comes from Cornus controversa, assembly GCA_026545225.1. Taxonomy (NCBI): domain Eukaryota; kingdom Viridiplantae; phylum Streptophyta; class Magnoliopsida; order Cornales; family Cornaceae; genus Cornus; species Cornus controversa. Next base: position 66,816,622 of record CM048847.1, read on the forward strand.
CTATGGTCTAGGTTTCTGTTAATTGAATGTTTCCAATGGAGCAATTACTTCATCTCTTGGATTCTTGTGTTAGCTTGAAAGAGAATATCAATCTCGAGTTATAAGAGTGTTCTATGTAGAGTAATATCTTCAAATAAACTGTTCATAACTTCATATCTATTGCATCTCAATACCATGGTGAAACAGCAATTCGTAGCTATTGCAAGGGCCTGAATAAAATGGCATATATTGTGCTACTTTTCAGCTAATGTCAGTTTTGAATGGATGGAGTGGGCCTGGCCTGCCTCTGTATTGTAGGATGAGCATCTTAGATTCCCCCAAAACCCATGGTTTTAACTTTCTGGTCTACTTGTACTTAACAGTGAAAATCAGCAATTGTGCCAGATGTTAATAAGCAATTGGCAGCTTTTTTAAGTGAAATTATCCCCTGCCTTTCTTTCAGGTCATCCCTCCATTCTTCCCTTCCCTTTTAACTCTCACTTCTACCAAACAATGGGGACTTGATCCATCCCTCATCTCCTCTCTATCGCCAAACAAAGTATATTTGACGATCCAATGGCATTGCATATGCAATTTAGGGCTCTGTTCCTCTTGAGAAGTGATACCAGTCTGCTCTCCAACATGGCATTGGACTCTCTCTTCCTCACTCTACCTGAGGTTTTTTCTGTTTTCGGTGCTTCTCTCTCAGGCAAGTGAGACCTGTAGAACTACATTTAGTGCTAAGATGACCGGTTCGTTAATTTAATTTTGAATTCTTCATTATCTGCGCTAAAAATAATTGACATGTTTAAAATCTTATAGGTAAATTACAATTACTCCTGTGATTTAGACTTGTTTCACACGATGAGAAACTTTGCTTATAATGACCCTATAAACCCAAACGTTTTGCACTATCGTCTATCAGAGAAACCCCAAACTCTGTATAGGTGGGTCAGCCACCATGCAAAGAGACTTGTATGTCCTTTGACTTTATCAAATGACCTATTTAACCTTTAAAATTATATAAAAGACCAAAATACCCTAACTCTTTTTTTCTTTTATTTTTCTCTCTCCTGATGCTTTCTCGTTCTCTCTCCTCTCTTATTTTATGACCAGTATCTTGAATGACGTGGTTGGTGCTATGGTAGCCACCTCAAGCATTTTTTTTTTTTTTGTAATCCAAAAAAATTCAAACTTTTATAGAGAAACAATGGTCCGACATAGTACTCTTTGGTGAAGACACCATCAACAAACTTCACAAATTAACTCAGATTCTTAACCTAAATTCATAAATTGTTTCATCCAAGTTTTGTCCAAATTCTGGATTTCCCAAAAGGTAGAAGAAAAAGGAAAAAAATTAAACCCACAAATCGTATTTTACACCTTCTATTGGGATTATGTTATCACTAATACATTGATATATATATATACACGCACACACACAAAACGTATATACACATGTAAAGGTTGGGTTGTGTATAGACTCTAATTAACGTTGTCAGTCAAGGACAAAGGCAATAAAATTTACAATACTCGATGCATCTGTTAGGGATTGGGTAAGCAGTGGATGAATGGATGGGCATGTTGCAGACTTGTGTTGGTTAGAGGTGGGAGATGCTGTGCGGAAGCGTGTCAGTGACTGTATACACTAACTAATGAAGAAGACACTCACAAAATATAATCAAATAATAGAGAACACACACATAAAAGAAGACAAATATTTACGTAGTTCGACCAAAATTTTAGCCTACGTCCATGGACAACTCAAGATCAATGCACTAATATCAAAATCCAGAAGGATTACAAAAAGATCACAAATTCTCTGACAAATACAAATCTCTCAACTCTCTTCTTTTATTTTTCTTTGCCATCTCAATCATCTGCATCATGCCTTAATTTATAGGCAAGCTTAAAGGAAAATTAAACAAAATGGATCCATTAAAAATGGAGCACTACCGAAAGTGGCTGAAGTTGTGGGAGAAAGTGGCTGAATTTGTGGGAGACAAAGTGGCTGAAGTTATGGGAGAAAGTGGCTGAAATTGTGGAAGACAATTCCATAATGGAGCATTAATTTGAGCCAGCAGTTAACAAATCTCCACCTTGGCGAAAAAATTGATGAGTCGAAAAAAATAAAATGCATTGACTAAAAAAACTGCCTCTAAATGCAAAATCAAACTTGCAGGATGTTGATCAAGTCCAAGCAGTGCTCAAACTTGACCCCAGTCACAACTTTCATCAACATATCTGCAGGATTATCTGCAGTCCCAATTTTCTGAAGGAGAATATTGCATTCTTCCAATATTTCACAAACAAAATAAAAATGGACATTAATGTGTTTGGAACGTGAATGGTGAACCTAGTTCTTTGCCAAACAGAGAGCACTTTGACTATCGCAGTAGACATTAACATGCTCCTAAAAAACCCTACAATCCTCAATCAACCCATGTAGCCATATAAATTCCTTCATGGCCTCCGTCACTGTCATGTACTCTGCCTCTTAGTAGACAAAGCAACTGTTGATTGTAATGTTGACCTCCAACTCACCGGTCCCTAGCAAGTGTGAACACATAACCTGTAGTTGACCAACACTTATCCAAATCACCAGCGTAGTCCGAATCCACATATCCAACCATATGCTGACCATTTTTATTATCCCGCTCAAATTTTAAACCAATATCTACAGTACCTGAGATATACCGTAAGATCCATTTTACTGCCTGTCAATGACCTTTTTCCAGGGTCATGCATATTCCTGCTTACCATACTAACAGCCTGTGAAATATCGGGCCTCGTGCACACCATTGCATACATCAAGCTTCCCACTGCGCAAGCATATGGAACATAAGTCATCTGTGTACGCTCTTCATCTGTGCTTGGAGATAATGATGCACTGAGCTTGAAATGAGGGGCCAATGGAGTACTCACCAGTTTAATATTGGAATCCATACCAAACCATTGTAGTACCTTCTTTAAATATTGTTTCTATGATAAACAGACAATGCCTTTCACTTTATCTCTCCAAATCTCCATACCATGTATCTTCTTTGCTTCCCCAAGATCCTTCATCTCAAACTCAGTACTCAGTTGAGTCTTTAACTTATCAACTTCAACTTTGCTCTTAGATGTAATCAACACATCATCAACAGATAAGAGCAAATATATAAATGATTAATCATGAAGTCTGTGAAAATACACACAATGATCAAAATGGCTTATTGTGTACTGTTGCCCTTTCATAAACTGATCAAATCGTTTATACCACTGCCTCGGACTTTGTTTTAACCCATACAACGACTTTTTCAGTTTGCAAACCCAATTTTTTCTTTCAGGAACTTTGAACCCATCTGGCTGAGACATATATATCTCCTCCTCCAAATCACCGTGTAAAAAAATACTTTTGACATCTAATTGAGCTAACTCAAGATCAAACTATTCAACCAAAGCTAGCAAAATACAAATGGAAGAATGCTTCACAACAGGAAAAAATACCTCATTGTAATCGATCCCTTCCTTTTGTGCGTAGCCTTTCGCCACCAATCTAGCCTTGAATCTCATGTTGTTCTTTCTTGAGGAGTCTTCCTTCTTAGTGTATACCCATTTGCACCCAATAGATTTCTTCTTCTTTGGAAGTTGGACCAACTCCCAAATCAGATTCGTATGAAGAGACTGTATCTCGTCATCCATTGCCTTCTTCCAATCTACATTTTCTGAACTTCTGACAGCTTCTTTATAAGTAGATGGAATGTCTTCATCAACTATGAGTAGTGCGTATGTCACTATGTTAGTAAAATGTGTAGGTTTTCGGATCTCTCTCCTTGGTCTACTAACTACAATAGAATCTGGCTGCTGTGGAGACTCTTGGGTAGGAGCCTCCTAATCATCTGCACCTGTTTCTTCATCACCTGAGTTACTAACAAGTCTATCTAGAACAATTTGAGCATAAAACTCCACCTGTTGTAAAACTCCATTGGTTTTATTCTCTATAGGAGAACTTTTCAGCATCGAAGACTCATTGAATGTAACATCCCTGATGATTTCTTCATCTCAGAACACCAAAATCTATACCCCTTCACACCTTTATTATAGCCCAAGAATATAGTTTTCTTGGCTCTAAAATCCAACTTGTTTTTAACATGAAAGTAAGCACCAAAAATTCATAGAAAATCATAATCTGTTATAGGTTTCAGACTATACCTCCATGGGTGTTTTGCCGTCATTCACAACTGCAGGCAACCTATTGATGAGATGGCATGCGTATGTCACAGCCTCACCCCAAAATGCTTTTCCCAATCCAACATTGGACAACATACATCTTACCTTCTCAAGCAAGGTTCGATTCATGTGTTCTGCCACCCCATTCTGTTGCGGTGTCTCTCTAACTATAAAGTGTTGAACAATACCCTCGTCATGGCATACTTGCAAGAATGGTTTTGATGTGTATTCACCGCCATTATCGGATCTGAGTCTTTTGATTTTTCTGCCAATCTGGATCTCCATCATCTTCTTCCATTTTAAGAACACTTTTAAGACTTCATCTTTATGTATCATGGTGTAGACCCAAACTTGTCTAAAGAAGTCATTTACAAACGAGACAAACCAGTGCTTACCTCCCAAAGATGCAACTTTGGTAGGTCCGCAAACATCTGTGTGAACATAATCAAGAATTTCCTTTGTGCGGTGTACTGTTGTGCCAAACTTGACTCTTGTCTGCTTGTCCAGAACATAATGTTTACAAAATTCAAGCTTGCAGGTCTTGACTCTTGTTTATTTGTTCATTATTCATAAGGATAGTAGATACATCAACATATTTTATTTCTTCTTTTCCATATAGTAAAGTGATGACCAGATGTTCATATGAATCAGGTAGTGAGTTTAACAATAATAATGTTTTATCCTCATTATCAATTTTAACATCTAAATTTTGTAAATCAGCAAGAATTTTGTTAAAGTTGTTCAAATGTCCAGACATCGTCATACCTTTTTTGTACTGGAATCGGAAGAGCTTCTTTTTTAAATAGAGCCGATTTTCAATGTTTTCTGTCATATATTTGTCCTCCAGCTCCTTCCAAAGCTTATTTCCTGAAGTTTTATGCATGAAAGGGTATTTCTAATCCTTCTCGAGGAAAAGCCAAATTTGACCATAAGCCTTCCAATTGATCTTTTTCTAATCTTTTTTTTTATTTCTTCAGGTTTCTCCTTCCCTAGAGCACTGTCCAACTCTTGCTGAGTCAGAATATCCAAAACTTCACATTGCCACATGCTAAAGTTGTTGTGTCCATCAAACTTCTCTACATCAAATTTTGTAGTTGCCATCAAAAATATTTCGGTGAATAGTACTATTTCGTGAACCGTAGTTGAACAGAACACAAATCGTGTGCTCTGATACCAATTTGTTTTGCAGAAGCGTGTCAGTGACTGTAAACACTGACTAATGAAAAAGACACTTACAAAATATAATCAAATAATAGAGAACACACACATAAAATAAGACAGATTTACATGGTTCGGCCAAAATTTTAGCCTACGTCCATGGACAACTCAAGATCAATGCACTAATATCAAAATCTAGAAGGATTACAAAAATCTCACAAATTATATCACAAATACAAATCTCTAAACTCTCTTCTTTTATTTTTCCCTGCCATCTCAATCCTCTGCCTCAATTTATAAACAAGTTTAGAGGTGAATTAAACAAAGTGGATCCATTAAAAATGGAGCACTACCGAAGTGGCTGAAGTTGTGGGAGAAAGTGGCTAAAATTGTGGAAGACAATGCTATAATGGAGCATCAATTTGAGCCAGCTGTCAACAGGAGGTGCAGAAGTGGTGGGTAAACTAACGGTGAGGACGATATAACTTGATTTGGATTTCAACTAGTTGTTTTGCAATGGTTTTGACTGAAATGGTTCGTAAATAGTAAATAAGTAAGGTAGGTGGTCGATGATTCGGGTTTGTGGTGGTTTTCGTTTAACGGTGGAGGTTGGCTTGGGGTTTAACGGTGGGTTGGCTATGGTAGGTGGTATGTGGGTGTTGGACAATGGGGGTTTACATGGCAATGGGTTTGAGTTTGGGGTTGTGAAATGTATTAATCAGGTGTATGACAGTGGGTTTGTTAATTGTTTCGGTGGGCATGATAGATGGCGGTGATGATTGGAATGCACGTCGATGACAAAATGGTGATGGTGGCATGATTTGACCGACTTTAGGTTGTTGAAAAGATGGTTTCGGTGTGCATGACAGCCTGCAGACAAAATGGTGATGGTGGTTACTATTTCACTGATAAACCGATGAAGATGATTTTTTTTTATTTGGGTTTGGACTGGTTGTTGCCGACGATGGGTTATGGCTACTATTTCATGGATGGACCATTGACTTTGGAGATCACCGACGAAGGCAAGAAGCACCTGACGGCTTGAGGCACTACAACAGGTTATGGTTAGTGTATTTTATGGGCGTTATTTTATTTTTTAATAGGGACAAAGTTGTCTTTTGACAACGTTGATATTTTTTATTAAATTTTATTAAAAAATTGAGAATATATTAGACATTTCACTCTTAAACTAATAGAGTTAAAGACGAAATATCAGTTGAGATCTATATGATAGTTATAAGCAAAGTTTGTATCCATATGAAATAAGTCCAAACCATGGGGGTGTCATTATAATTTACCCAAAACTAATTAAACAAGCCCATCTTTTTTTCACCGGCCCGCAACCCATACGTATCATTTTAACTCGGGTGTTTTTGAGCTTGTGAGAATCGAAGCTAAGACGTCCGAGTTTACGGCTCGGACCAAAAAGCCCCTTATCCACTGGGTCACCGGTCTGACCTTTTTTTTTTGACTTGCTATCATTAGAGTGTTGATTTTCATATTGTTCAACTGCAGTGTATCAAAACTAGACTCTTTTCAGATTACACGCATCTGGGCAGTTTAGTTGGTTGGTTTGCTAAACTTGGTATAAGCTGGAGTCGTAGCATAAACTTGGTGCAAGCTCATTATGTGCTGAAATATAAAGCCGAAATAAGCCACTGAGATAATAGGAATTAGGGTTGATACTACTTTAACTAACATGCATTTGAAAAATGCAAAGGCTATGAAAGGCTCCCATTCTTATCAATTGGAAAGAATGCAAAACAAGCATAGAGTTTTTTTAAAGGGTCACTTGCAGTGACAATACCAGAATTTACCACAGAGAAGTCACATGATAGGGTCACCCACATTGAATCTCTCCCCTGCCTTTGACAAAAACTGTATGGAGTAGTAGAATTTCGCAAAATAACTTCAAATAGATCCTGAACTAACATCATCATCATCACCATCATCATCATCATCCTTGCCTTGCTCCCACATATGAACTAGGGCAAATAGATCTTGAACTAACACTGCTACCATTTTCCATGGTATGAGAATTTCAAAAGACAAATGATACAACACCTATGCAAGAGATAACAACTTGCAAAACAGAAATGAGAACAATTTAAAAACCGTCACCATTTCCTTCTACAAAAACCCAGAGAAGTTCTCTTTCAGGTTTTCACGAGGTACGCGCAAAAATTTGAATCCCTCATGCTACCGGAAGAAGGCTGAAATTCATTACAGTTCAACGGTCATGTCCCAAAGGTATAGTTCTTCCTCTGGAATTCTCAAAGCAAGGGTCAATAAACCAGACCCTTCTTCGTATTCAAACTCGATTTCCTCAGTGTCAACTGTTATCCTCTTTGGCCGAACTGATGAATAGGCCCCAAATATGCCACACCCGCGAACTTTCATGACAACAGATGAACATCTCTTGGATTCATATTGTAGTTCCTTAATGGCTGCTCCTGAATTGAACATCTTGATAAGACCTATGGGAGCAAATGTAGCCCCATTGGATAATTCCTTGACAGGAACCACTGTAAACACTTCATATTCTCGTGCTTTCATTGTAACTGGCAGAGAAGTACTCTTTGGAAGATAAACAACCTCTCCTGAAACAATTTTGGAAGAAAGAGCTTTAAGCAATATATCAAACACTCCCTTTGGTGACAGTTTATTTGTTTTGAGCAACATAAACATGAATAAAAAGGAAACTTTGTCAAGTTTTTGGCCTGCAAAACCATACCTCTAAGATGGGAATATAAGATGGCATCCCCAGTCCATCCATCATTAGCAACTTTAGGCAAATAATCAACATCTTTGGCTCGGATAACTCCGGTGATTGTGTCAGGTTGGTCGTCGTGGATGAGGTTCTTCTTTCCAACTCTGCACCACCCGGCTCCTTGGCAATTGAAGACTCCCACAACTCCATTAAAATCGTTCAGATTCCAAATCTTTAGAAGACTGCAAGATTATCAAGAGTTGATTAAGCAAAAACACCCTTCTCAGGAATTGCAAACTATTAGTCCGTCCTAAAACAAATAGCTCAAACATTTTTCTGTTATCAAACCTTTTTCCATCTCTGGCAGGATCAGAAAACAAACAATCTCTTGTTGGTCTACCAGGGAGTTTAGCCCTCAATATGGAACCATCAGGAAGTACTAGCTTCTTCAATAAGTTGAAGTCATGCTGCCCAGGCTTGTCACTGCACAACATTTAGATATCCCAACATGAGAAAACCAGTTGTTCAATTGATATATATTTCCTTAACTAACATCAATTCATAACCATTGGCAGCACCTGACATATATAGCACAGCCTCCCACAGCACGAGCCGCTCCATGGTATTCAGCCATTGGGTGTAAGCTCTACCATTTTAAGATCATTTTCAAAGTTAATATCCAACAATATATCCCACAACTCAATGAAAAAGATTAAGAAAATTCAAAACCAAAGACATCAGTCACTCGTTGCAAGTTGTCTGCTTACATGAAACATATCCCAATCTGGCTGCATGAACTCCCCAAGGAAAATGGTATTGTAGGCAACTGATGCAATATGAATTGTGTGTGATGCTGTATCTCTAGGCCAGAAATCATCCGATGCTCTTATAACAGCTGTTCTCTTAGCACTACATGAAATTCAAAGTCATATCAGATCAGTATTCCTGAGAACTCTACTACATTGGAGTATATGATTATAATACACCAATGACTATGATACACTCATTATTGCTTATACAGCTATCTATTCAAAACATGTGGAAGGACATATATTAGTTACCTGTACAAACCATCTGTATTGTGGCTCATACAAGAGATAATTCCATTGTCAGGGAAGTTACGAGAAATAGATGCCTCTAATGCCTGATGGTATTTTCTAGCAAGTTTCACTCTTCCACCATGGCCAGCCCCAAGAGTCTCGAGAATGTTTTGAACATCTACTTTGACCCCATCAATGCTAGCCGAAGCAAGATATGAGTGAAGTTCATTATAGAAGTTCAACACTTTTTCCGGGTTCACAAGGCCGAGCCCATTTGTGGTAATGCACTTCAGAGCATCACAAGGTTCGTTGGACTCAACTCCAGGAGATGAAACAGGGTAGGCTAACTTGGATTCATAGTGTTCCATTTCAGTAACTCCAGGTCTAACACCACCCCAATAACCAGTTATCGCATGCCACACATAGACATACCTACAAATTCAGAACAAAATAAGTAAACACAGTCCCATTGCTGGATCAAAATTTGTCAGAACCTTAACACATATGAGCATGAATAAGATATATATCCTACTTCAATGCGTGTTGGTCTTTAATGTTGGTAACAATGTGGCGAAGTCCCATTGCTGGATCCTCTACCCTGTTTCCCTCTTTGCCATCTTTCTGAAATTTGTGGTTTTCTTTGATATGAGTTAATCTGTTTGCAAAACTGAAAGAAGAAAGTACACAACAAAAACAATCAAAATCATTAGCCAGCAAAAAATAAAAGTGTGCAACATAATGAAAGGAAAAATCTGGTTCAAGTGCTCACTTGGCTGAGTTATCAGTTTTAGCTTCAATACTAACTGGATCCATGCCAACTGATTGCCAACCATCGTCGATGATAACAAATTTAGGGGGAATTCCACCTTTCTCTAAACTGAAAATGGAAAATATATATACAAGTTGCTACATTTTTTTTTTCTTTTGAATGCTAGTGTGCGTGTGTATAAATATATATATATATATATATATCACAGGTATTTGTAAACAATTTCCAAATGGTAATTAAGTGTCCTAACCTCTCTAATCCTTGCTTCACTCCCTCTGCAGTAACATCTGTATAGAAAGCATCCCATGTGCACCAGCCAAACCAGTTCAGCATGTCAGGCATCTGAACCATGATTAAGCATATATATAGCCGTTAAAATTTCTGGAGATTAGTATGCAGCCATAAGAAATTATTTATAGGATAATTGTAAGAAGAAACATGGTACCTTCTTTTTCTCACGATGAGAAAATGTCTGTAAATGCCTCTCAACAGTCCTGTGTATAACTCATATATATCAATAATCAGACAATTTATGTATATATGCATAAAGAAAAAGCATCACTACCCCATTATGTATGTAAGCTTCCATGCTTTATTAGAGTAACACTGTCTGATGCAGTAGAATCAGTACATTATGGAAAAAGATTGAAAAAACTCCAATGTGTGATTGTAGAGGAAAAACATGATGGATTCATTTAATAATTTAGACGAATGTCATCATTTTTGTATGATTGTTGGTCTAACAACATAAATTGACCAAAATTAAAATAAACACCAGATTTATTGACCAAGTGAATTATTCTGTATAATGAAACACCCAAGTCTTTTAGATTTTTTGTTTCTTTTATAAACAAACTTAGATTTGCTAACTGGAAATGAATAACACATTTATATCATGTACAGAAAATAGTACAAAATTTTATTTGATTAATTATTTTGTGAAAACAGCTTTTTGAAAACTTATATATATTTTATTTGATTAAAAAAAAACCTGCCTTCACATAACAGATTTTTCTAGTAGTTGTCCAACTGTTATTCTGTTTTCAGAGCTCTCCAAAACTATAATTTTTTTTAGAGAGCTGAACAAACATGCCCTTAATTTTTCTATTTGAATTTGAGAAATGAACTGGACTTACTTCACTGCATTTGTAATAACATCAAATGGGTCTGATCCAGAAGCCACAAAAACTAAATGACTTCCTTCAAACCCTTCCACATCAGGATCTCCTGCAATCAACAAAAAATGCTATCCTTTCATTCCAAGAACAATTAAGAATTCACAGAAACAATATCAAAAGAACATGAATTTGCTTGCATACCACTTTCCAAACAGATCTCTAACTCGTTATTTGCATTCCCTTGAAGAACAGCCCTGAAATCCCCCTCCAGAATCGGCAAGAAAACTGTATATAGTGCAGATTTGTCAACTCCATCTTCACTTTCTTCCCCAAAATGTGCACTATCTTGTCCCTCCACGATTAAAAACTGCGTCTCAAACGGTATATCCTGGCCACATGTGCCCATCCTCTGTGTCATCCACCACAGTTTGAACCGAAATACACACATGAACCTCAATCCCCTGCAAATCATTACCAACACACATCAACACACATATATATACAAATACACATATATATTATCAATATCAATATTAACTCTGACCCACATCCTAGATGAATAAATCATTCAACACCCATGTAATAAAATTAAAAAGAATTAAAAAAAACACTAAATTAAGAATACCCATAAAATTCCACACTTTAACAAAATAACAAACTTAAATTGAAGCAAGCAAAGAGAGAAGTGGTTGAGAAAATAACATACTCGAGTTTTCCGATAGGGAAGACCCGTCGGCTACCGATCTGATCAGACCTGACTCCGACGAAGCCGCCATTGGTTAAGCCATCTCCGGTGGCCGGAGTCACAAAAATGTTGTCATGAACATCACTTATAATGCAGTTGCCCAACACACTCAGATTCCCATCCTCCACAGATATCCCAGCTCCAACCGTCATTTTTTTTCCCTTCTAAATTTAAATTTTTTTAGTTTGGCCTCTCAAGATCAGAATAATAACAAGACCAACTAAAATAGTACCCAAAACACAACAAGAACAATCAGGTTTCAACAAACTACTTCAAACACGGAATTAAACCCAACACACAATACAAAGATTGTGGCGAAGGGCGTATTTATAGTATTCAAGACGAGGGTCATATGATGTTGTCCGTGAAACCGGCTTTCAAAAAAATATCTTTTCCATGGCGGGAAGGGAAGAAACTCATTTATTGTATCATTATTTGACAGTAATACGTATGACATATCACCAACCCAAAAAGGCATATTTTTATTGAGTGCATCTCACTGGACTAAAGCTCCACACTGATCATGAGTTTTTGGCCGTTTGATGTGTTGGTCGATTGAGAGCACAACAATTCTACTATCATCATGAACGGTGGTGATTAAGCACGAAATAGGGATATACTTCGTTGTTGAGTGGGAATGGGAAGCACTGGATAGTTTCCGGGTGAGAAATATCTTCTGCTTCGAGGGCTTTCCAAAAAAAGTGATTAATTTTACGTGAGGTTTGTCATCAAAAAGTGTGATTGGAAACATGCGAGTTCATGTGATATCAAACACGTGGCAGAGTAAGAGTGGTCTGAGATGAGACATTTTCTTTTTCCTTACTCTGACATGGTCACAGATTGCTCTGTACACGTCTCACGTGTTTAATGGATTTCAGGAATTGAACCGTTAAAAATTAGGTTTTGACACGCACGCGACAGAGTATGCTGAGTCGGATATGACTCGTAATTGTTTGATACGTAGGATATGACATGGTAAATAAGTGGAATAGACATTAAAGTCAAACAAAGAATCGTGCGTGTATCCACATCAGATGACAACAAAACAAGATAGATACACTTCACATCTTGCTTGTTAGGCGTGCTTCAGATTGATTCTCGTTCCTTTTTGTTTTTCTACCTGATCCTATAGTTCAGAATATGCTCCATGACTTGATGACTGTCTTTATTTTCTAATTTTTTTTTTTATAAAAATAATAATTGATCTGACATGTTCTAAGTCGTAAGATTCACCGTTACAAAATAATAATAAAATGGTTTCTGAGATTTTTGCGTCAGAATTCTTTTTGTAATCGAATTGTATTGTATCATTTGGTGCGTTTCAGCAAAACAAAATTTATTAACATTTTAAAATAAATTATTAATATTTTAAATATTATATTATTATTTGGATTTTAAATAAAACTTCATTTCAAATTCATTCATGCTCATTATCATATTTTACCCAAAAATTATTCCCAACCTACAAACCATTTTTACTATATATACTGTAATTTTTTTTAACACTTGCGGTACTACATAATTGATCAAATAAGACAGGCACTGAGACACACATGACAAGATGGTGTAACAGAAAAACATGATCTGATTCCCCATATCTCTGATGTCTAGTCAATACAATTTACCTACTTACCTCCCAAACTCACGGGCCTTATCCTTTATTCTTTTCTTTCAAAAAGAAATGGCCTGCACCGAATCTTGAACTTGAAACACACCATGTGCAAAGGAACAACACCTGCATGGCTGCTATACACACACACACACATATATATATATATATATATTCTCCTCTGTGCCACGATCAATGAAAACAAAACTCGCTTATTCAGCTTCAATAGAGGATACAGAGCAAAGCAAAACCCTTTGTACGTGTGATGCACGAGTCCATTAGTCTAAGTATTAGGTGTTATTTGATACTAACTAATTTGTTACTTATTTTGAACAATATATAATAATACAATGTTGATATATACCCCTTAAAAAAATATATGCACACTTGTAATCACGAATTTGCTAACCAGAAAATTGATGTTGTCTATATATGTTAGTCTCAATTTAAAAATATAAATAAATAAATAAATAAAAACTGAGACAGCTCTGACGCGGTCATGTGCCAAAAGATATTTTTTATTGTCATTTTGTTACCATTCAATAACAACATGAGATAGGTTAGTATCGATTATACAAAAAAAAATCTGACACATTTCTGACGCACCCATGTGCCAAAGCATTTTGTTAGCGTGCGGGAACAAAAGTTACATTAATATTTGGGTAAATATTACTGTGTGTTTGAACTTGTTTCAAAAGAAGAAAAAGTTTTATTAAACTGACTTTATAAACTTAAACTTTTGATACCGTTTATTAGAGATATTCCAATTCGTGTATAGACAGATTTGATTACATCTAACACCATGTAAAAAAGAGTTATGAAATTATATCAGTACCCCCTTTGCTTATAAGAATACTATTTGCAACTGTTTCTTTATTTTACCAAACTAATCATTTGCATTTGCAACTTCTAACCGTTTCTTTTAAAAAAAAACTAGCCATTGGATTTGTTGGTTATAAAGCTGGTGGGTGATTGATTTTTTTTGCTTATAAAATTTGATTTTCACATATATGTTAACAAAAGAAGAGAAGTTGTGGAAGATGTCAACGCTACTGGTAAGCCCCAAAATCCTGTAATATGTTTTTAATTATTTTTATTAAAAAAATATAATACTTTTTCATTATTATTTAAACCTGTAATGCTTATGTAATGCTTATCTGCTTATCTTATGCTATATATATGTGCAAAATTATTTTTACAAAAATGAGACAGTTAACTTCATATAAAACATATTTATGTAGAGGTAAAAAAAAGCAACATTGAAGATATCTAGATCAAGTAGAAATCTTGAAAGACTCTATTACAGTTGTGAAGATGGACCATATGAATGTGGATACTTTTCGTGGTGGACTCCTGAGGATACAAAACCTGTTATTATTGCTCCTACTAATGCTGCTGCTAATGACACTCTAGATGGTTTAATCAATATCACAAAATCAGTTGTGTGTGCAAGTATGTTTATTTGTACTCTATCTATACTAGCAATGTTCATTGCCTTTCTATCTAAATGACAACACAACTATGACCAAAAATCTATTCAGTGAGCAAAATAATATTCATGCATGCATATATTCACAACACAAAATAATTATTACTCCACCACACTGTCATAACATCCACATTAATACCAAAGGTTTACAACTGCACACATATTACAAGTCCACTTCTATCAAAGTCATTAACAACTATAGAAAATATAACAAGTGCAAAAACATGTTACAACTGTGCAAAATAGTACACAATTAGTTGTGCCTAACAACTATAAAAAATATGACAAGTGCAAAAAAAAAATGACTTTAACAAGTGCAAAAACATGTTACATCTGTGCAAAATAGTTCCCAATTAGCTATGCCAAAAAAGATCTCAATCAACTGTGCAAAAACTTCCCAAACAGCTTTACCTAGGTCAGATACAACCCTGAAATGATAAAGAATATATTACAATGCGTGAACATATGAAAGAACAATGTACAAATATTAAATGAACATAATATGATGAACAACCTGATAGTTTTGAGTTAGTGGTGGTGGTGATGGTGGTGGTGGTGGTGCTGCTGATGATGATGAAATCTAAAGTTTTGAACAATGTAGATATTATATGAGAGTTTTTCAAATGAACAAAATACATATTTTATAATGCATGCACAAATTTAACATAAAATTACAACCTGAGAGCTTTGACTTGGTGGTGGTGCTGTTGCAGCTCAAACCTAAAAATAAAAGGATTTTAATTAAACATATTATATTTAGATATTAAATTAACATACTATAACCTGTGACCTTTGAGTTGTTGGTGGTGGTAGTGCTGCTACTGATGTTGTTGCTCCAATCCTCTTGATTTTCTTGGCGCACTTTTTCTTTTTACTCTTGGAGTAGTTATTGCTGATGATAATGGGCCAGCTGTTGCTGCTCTTTTTGTCTTTGCTCTAGTAGGAGCCCTTTGACATCCCCTTTTGTTATATCCAAAACCCTTGCATATACCGCACCTGAGCATGGTTAACCTTTTACTAGTCTCAGCTTCACTAACCTCCCTTCTCCTTGACACTTTAGATCTGTTTATTGGTCTTCTAAGGACTAGTAGAAGCAAATAAGTAATCTCAACATCACTCCGCATACTTTCATTGTGCATAGGGTGTATAAAACTTTTGTAAGTCTTTGTATATGTGTTCCTACTGTAGAAATCAGCACAATACTTCTCAACGTCCACCTTTGTGTGATTAATAATTGTGATTGCATGCCTAAAAGGCATTCCACTGAGTTGTCATTCCTTGCAAACATAAGTCCTCTCACCAAGCTTTACAACATATGTCACATTTTTTGCCTCTGTTATATCATACACATCCTTACCAGGCCATAACAATTCACAACCCCAGCTTTTAAGAAGTTTGAGTTCAATATTTTTCTTATTTTTGGCACTGTTATACCAGTCCAATTAGCTAACTTTTGAAACCTTTTGCACCACTTGGAACAGAGTTTTGTTCTTATTTGTTCCAAAAGGCTGATGATTGGTGATCGGCGTTGAATGTTACGCATTATAACCTCTTAATTTACATATTTTATTTTCTTAGTAATAGTTTATTTGTGATTTTACTCTATTTTTGTGTTTTCTGTCTTTTCAGAACTTTAATGATTATTTCAGTTAAAACCATGATTTTTGGGCTTTTAAAGAAAACATTCAAGAGGGTTAGATGAAGTCTACATCAAATGGATCCATTTAACTCCATATTTTAACTCAAAACAGTCCAAGAAAGTGGTCCAAGAGAATTATAACTGTTTAAGGAGGTTACGGGCCTAAAGCCCAATTCTGCACTTAATCCAGTTTTAATCCCGTTTTGGAAAGTGGACCAAAAGTCTTATTTATGAGCTTCAATTTGACTTAATTTATGATTAGGTTGAACGAAATTCGATTCTGGACACTTTTGTATTTCACGAAAATTTTATGAATTGAACTTCTACTGGGTCAAAACTTGGTCCGAATGTCAGCAGAAAAATTCACCTGTTTAGGGCTGCGAAAAAACCCTAATTATCTCCTAATTAGATTAGGACCTTATCTCCCAATTGGATTAGGACTTTATGTATTCTCTTGAGGTATAAAGTGGCGAATTGGAGGCTATTTTGAGGGGGAGAAAAAGAACTAAAGAAGTGAAAGCCAGAGCAGAGAAGACAGAGACAATCCGAGTTTTATTTATCTTATTTCACTATGTGGAACTAAACTACCCAAGTAGGGTTAAGAAGGAAACCTCCATTAATGAAGTGAAGTTCTTTTGTTCATTAATTAATTCACATGCGTATGATTTAAATGCTTATGATTTTCGCTTCTTGTGATTAATTATTTTATAGTTCTTTCACCATCTATATCATGTATATGTGGTAGTTAGAAAGTATTATAATTAATCTAAGCTTGGGGTTGTATTATTAAAAGTGATAATCTTTGATCTTATGTTTTTTATTAAATTGGATACGTAAGATGCTTAGAATTTTATACTAGTAAAGTGAAGAAAAATCTACCTTTTTGATATATTTTTCATAGTGCTTTATTGTTAAATCTTGAGTAAGTAATAGATTGATTTCTTATTTGTTACTCTAAATTTGGGAATTAATAAATGAATATTAGAAACTTCATGAATTTAATGGTGGTGGGATCCGAAACCTTAGTTATTTTCTCTATTTGATTTCAATAGTATTATTTTATTTACATGTTAGTTTAATTTCTCTCAAATCAACCAACTTTTGTTTAAACTAGATTAGTTTTAAATTAATTTGAGTTTGTTTTAGTTTTTCTTCTCAAAGCATTCCCTTAGGTTCGACCTCGTTCTTGCCGATTTATATTTCAATAGATTCGTACACTTACGAGTTATTTTACACTTTTAAAACAACATCAATTGGTTTTGCCCTACCATTCTCATGCCATGAATTAAATGACTCCACTACATTATTGGTTACAAAGTCACACTTCACCCTTTCATCAAATTTGTGCCTTGCCCATGTCTCTAAAGGATGATCCATCGATCAATTGTGCCTCTCTTTACAGCATGCCACAAAGTTTTTCATTGCAGACTTGAACTCCATTTCATTATATGCCATTGCAGCCTCCTAGAACAGTCTTTTGTACCTCACACCAGCCCACTGTGACCTAAAGTTGGCATATATATGCCTGCAACATCTCCTAGTAATTACTTCTAGAAATGTTTCAATAATTGCTGTTAGAATACCCTTCTGCCCATCTGTCATAAAAGTCCAGGGCATAGTAGTAGCCCTATCACCAAGGAATTTGTGCATGTGATTCAAAAATGATTTCCAATTATCCTTGGTTTCAACCTTTACCACACCAACTGCAAATGGGTGCAACCCATTATTCCCATCAACTCCCACTGCACTCAGCAAAGTACCACCAAATAGACCCTTTAAAAAATAACCATCAATACCAATAAATGGTCTACAACCATTTCAAAAGCCATTCTGACATACTACAAATGATAGAAACAATCTCCTAAACTTTAGAGTCTCATCTTCAGAAGGTTTTATAAAAATCAAACTCCCAGGATTAGTTTTTACCACCTCAGTTACAAATTTTCATAACTTTTCATAAGATCTTGAATGGGTTCCCTGATTATCCTCTAACGCTTTTTTTTTTCTAGCCCTAAAACAATATTGAATAGTCACAACATAATTAAACTTTTCTTTAACTTCAGTTTTCAGATCTAATATACTAATGTTAGGGTTAATTTTGAACAGTCCTACAATGTTTTTTGCTAGCCAATATATATTCTATCGCAGGAGTGCTCTAGCCTAACATTTCTGATCTTAAAAGTCACTCTATCAGGCAACAGGCTTGCACGACATTTCCAAATGCAGCCAGGGTTGCCACAGTGGCAAATAACTCTTGTCCTCTCATTTTTTTTTCATCACAAGTTTCAAACCTTTTTAGACAGAGAACTCCTTCAACACATCCCTGAATTGATGGATGTCATCAAATAGTAAGTTATTCTCTAACACAATTGTACCAAAACCACCATACTTGAACACTTTACCATTCAATGCTTTGTGCAAATCTGCCATTTTGTTTCTTTTTTTTCTAGGCCTGTATGTGTCATCTCCCACATCCTCGCTTTCTCCACTCAAATCATTTTCACTGAAAATAGATAACTCACCATCACTGATATATGAAATGTTCTTTTCCAAGTCCATGTTTTCTATATTGTTATCTCCCATATTCTCACCATTGTCATCTCCCACATCCTCACAATCAGCTTTCCACTCCTCATCATCACTGTCAGAAAATCTGAACTCACTATCTCCATCATCACCATCAGTCTCCTCATCCTGCCCCACCTCTCCAACATCTAGTATGACTTCTTCAAGATCATTGTCCCACCCACAACTTGGTATATCTCTATATGAAGCCAACCTTACAGTTGCAACCTCAACAGCTATGTCTATATCACTACAATCTGAATTCATCTCAAACATGATAATGACATATTCATCAGAATCTATCAACATTGTGTCATTACTTTTAGGAATTTTGCAGTACAAATTCAATGCCACAGAATTCTAAGTATCCACATATTTACTTATCAATATACAGCAGTCAGAATTTAGTTCCACATAACTATACCTATCTAGATTTATATCTCCTATTACATGTCTTTTTCCTTCAAAATGAATAATCAAATTATGCAGTCTGTCATGTGTCATTTCAAACTGCATTTCACATAATAACATACATAACTATACAAATTGAACAGAAATGCAAAACCCCAATAAAATTAGGGTTAATTAAACCTAATTAAAGCAAAACCCCCAAAAATTAAACACCAATTTTAAGAAATTGTGGTTAATTGAACCTAATCAGTGATAAACCCCCAAAAATTAAATAAGAATTGCACAGATTAGGGTTAATTGACCTAATTAGAGGAAAAGTCTCAAATTTTAAATATTGTTTTGAAGAGATTAAAGTTAATTAAATCTAATTAGAGCAAAACCCCCAAAAATTGAACATCAATTTTAAGAGATTATAGTTAAGTGAACCTAATAAGTGGTAAACCTTAAAAAATTAAACAGAAATTGCACAGATTATGATTAATTGACCTAATTAGAGGAAAAGTACAAAAAATTAAACATTGTTTTGAAGGGATTAGGGTTAATTAAACCTAATTAAAGCAAAACTCCCAAAGATTGGACACCGATTTTAAGAGGTTATGGTTAATTGAAACTAATCAGTGATAAACTCCCAAAAATTAAATAGAAATTGCACAGATTAGGATTAATTGACCTAATTAGAGGAAAAGCCCCACAAATTAAACATTGTTTTGAAGAGATTAGGGCTAATTAAACTCAATTAAAGCAAAACTCCCAAAAACTGAGCACCAATTTTAAGAGATTATGGTTAATTGAACCTAATCAGTGATAAGCCCCCAAAATTGAACAAAAATTGCACAAATTAGGGTTAATTGACCTAATTAGAGTAAAAGTCCCAAAAAATTAACATTATTTTAACAAGAATAGGGTTATTTGAACTTAATTAAAGCAAAACCCCCAAAAAGTGAACATCAATTTTAAGAGATTATGGTTAATTGAACCTAATTAGTGATAAACTCCCAAAAATTAAACCAAAATTGCACATATTAAGGTTAATTAACCTAATTAGAGTAAAAGTCCCAACAAATTAACATTGTTTTGACAAAAATAAGATTATTTGAACCTAATAAAAGCAAAACCCCCAAAAATGGAACACCAATTTTAAGAGATTATGGTTAATTGAACTGAATTAGAAATAAATCCCCAAAAATTAAACAGCAATTGCACAGATTAGGGTTAACAGAAATTACATGCAAAAATTACACAAATTAAACAAAAAATATATAATAATATATACATGTTATGTATGTATATCAGAGCGGGACCACTGTCCGTCATGCAATATGTAGTAACCCTTGTGGACGAGTGTGAGTGGGTGGGTGCGAAGACAGACACTGGGCTGAGCTACCACACTGATAGGGTACAAGGTGCTCAATCCCACATCGCCTAGGTGTCGAAAAGGGGATGTGCTTATATGTAGTATGTTCTCTTCAAATGGTATGAGGCCTTTTGGGATAAAACCCAAGAGCAAAATCGTGCGGGCTCAGGCCTAAAGCGGACAATATCATACCATGTGTTGGAGCGGGGTATTACAGTTGGTATCAGAGCTTGAACCCAGCCGAAAGTGTGTCGACAAGGAAGTCGGGCCTCGTAGGGGGGTGGATTGTAGTAACCCTTGTGGACGGGTGTGAGTGGGCGGGTGCGAAGACAGACACTGGACTGAGCTACCACACTGACAGGGTACAAGGTGCCTAATCCCACATCGTCTGTGTGTGGAAAAGGGGATGTGCTTATATGTAGTATGTTCTCTTCAAATAGTATGAGGCCTTTTGGGGTAAAATCCAATAGCAAAATCGTGCGGGCTCAGGCCCAAAGCGGACAATATCATACTATGTGTTGGAGCGGGGTATTACACAATATACATATCGTAATATGAAAAATAAAACAAATCAATCATGCAATAAATGCTATACACATATGAAGCGTCTTCAAATACAACGTTACATGCAAAGTTGAATGAACAGAACAGACCTGTGCTTGTAACCTTCACCCTCAGCGACCAAACAATATCCATACAATCAACGTCCTTGCCTCTGATCGCACCAACCAACGATTAGGGTTTGTTGAAGGATATAGATGAAAATGAAAATATGGTTAGGGGTTTTAGACTAGACACCACTTACTCTTACAAGGACACTAAGATAATGCAAGGGTTAAATCGAAGAAGTAGTGACTTTGAACGTACATGCAAGTGTTGGATCGTATACTAATAACTAGGGTTGTTAGTTCTGTTATAGATGATCTCCTAAATGTTGAGTGTTAAGGTATTAGGGTTTCATATGTGATGGTATTCTAGGTGTCATCAAAGGTTTTAGGGTTTTCATTTTGGAGGGTGAGAGAGGTAGTGCAAGGGTGATGGTATGGTGGCGTACAAGGGTTACTACAAGAGTGATGTTATGGTGGGGAGAGAGTTAGGGTTAGTGCAAGGGTCTAGCATTAGGTTGATGAGAGAAAGAGAGAGAGAAAGAACCATAAATGAAGGGTTGTAATTTTTGCGGGAAGAGGTTGACGTTATATCAAAGGATAGTGTATTAATGAGGGGTATATTGGACATTTCACCCTTAGTGTAACGGCGTTAGTGTCGAATATATCAATTGGGATGTATATGATAGTTATAAGAAAACTTTCTCTCCGTGTGAGATAAGTCCAAACCACAGGGGTGTTAGTGATATTTACCCTTAATATTTTAATCTTTTACTCAACACTATCATATTGTGGAGTTTATAAATTAGCAGAGAAAAAGTTATTTTATCCCACCATTGTCTTTGTTTTAAAAAAAATGAAACATTCTCTAGCCTAAAATAATTTCTCATGTAATATGTTTAGTGGAGGATCAACAACGTTTTCAATCTTATTAAATTAAATTTGACAAAGTAAAATAATTTGAATTAAATAATTCACCACACGTGATCTAATTTTATTGGTGTGTCCTATGAACCATGCAAATAATTATATTGTTATGTCCTATGAACCTTGCAAAGTGAATCAAGAAATCCAAAATGGTTGATGAATTAGGTAGACAAATGAATGTTATTTGATTATGTTGAGTATAAAGTGGAGACCTCCAACTGTCCATATTTATTCCCAATATTATTTTTTTCAAAAATTCATGTCTTTGTTTTAACTCCAAATATGTGTATCTGAAAAAGTCTTAATTGAGAATAAATTATTAGGTACTCTCGGGATCATTGTTCTCGCTCAATAAGAGCATTGACACAAAAGCAAAATTTGAAATTAAGTTGACACACTTGCTTGTGTTATGCTCTGATTGGTCCAGGACCATTGGTTCTGGGAGTACCTAATAATTTCTCCTCAATTAAGCTACCAAAACAGTAGCCCAATTTGCATAAATAAAGAAAGACAAGTCAACGATCATGGACTGAAGCCCAATAAGGAAACACAACTCAACGATAATGGACCAAAACTCAATGCTGAAAATGGGTTGATGATATCAACAAAAAGGAGATCACTTCAGAAAATGTCTCAGATAGCCTAAAAAGCCAAAGAATAACTTTTAATTATTGACAAATATGTTGTCATTCAACAACATTATGACGAAGAGGGTTTTGGGCATGACACATAGAAAAAGGAAAGTCAAATTGGTACAAATTCGGGAAGCCAACCTAAATATGTGAAAAATGAGCACTTTGCACAAGAGGGGAATGTTTCAAAGCCCAAGCCAAAAGGAAGACTGACACAAGTACAATCTGTTTGTTTGGTTAAAAACATTTGAGCCAAACATCCCCTTTTGTTTCCCTTTAATGCTTTTATAAATAAGGCCCTGTTTGGATTGGCTTTTGAAAAGCGGCTTTCGGCTTTTTAAGCTCAAAAGCCGTTTTGGAGAGTTTGGATTGGCAAGGCGGAAGAGTTTCGGAGTCCAAAAAGAGCGTTTAAAGGAAGCTGGGGGGTACCAGCTTCCTGATTTAGCTTCTACTTCTCTTTTTCTTCTGCGTAAAAGCCGAAGCAAAAGTTCTGCCAAACAGGGCCTAAGGGTGCTTTTGAATAAGAAAGGGTCATTGACCACATACACTACACTACCTTATATCTAGTCTAGTCTAGTGTAACTCATAGCTTCGCTTCGCTTAACCTAGCTAAGTTAATCTTAGTTAATTTTAGTGTTATCTTGTTACCGATTCATTACCAAATTCCATTTATTATTCTTTATTGAAGTCTCAAGGTCTTATTCTTTATAATAATTGGCAAACATTTATGTTTGGCCATTTTATGTGTATTCTGTAATCAATGTTGTTTGAAATCCAGTCAATGGGTTTTTGATTGCATATATAGGTATTAATTTATCTCCCATTGATTGTACTTGATTGGATTTAGGTTTTGCCCAAAACTACGGTTCTTAACTAATTCCTCTTCCACGTCAAGAGCCAAAGAATTTAGCTCGATCTGTGTAAGTGATAAAACAGTCGAATCATTTTTTAGTAAAAGTCCTTTTTACCACACTAAGAGCAACTCCTATAGCATCGCCAAAGCATTGTTTGGCAATGCAAAACTCAAATAAGTCATCCAACGGCATAGCTAAATGAATGGGGCCCACTGAAGCTTAGCTAATTGCATAGCGAAATTGGGAGTTGCTTCTAGCAAAGCAAAGTAGGCCACTAAAGGCCACATGTCACAAGCTTAAATATTAAACGGCCATTTGACCGTCACAACTATATTGAATTTTTTTTTTAAATGTGTTGTTAGAGCCATTTGGCACTGTTCCAAAAGGCTCTATTAATAAAAAAAAAATGTTTTTTTTCTTTTCTTCTTTTTCACCTCTATAAATACAACAACTCCTACATTCATTCATCTTAAAATCAATTATCTATATTTTCTCCTTCTTGAACCCTAGAATCCATTATTTTTTCAAGCTTAGCTAATTTCTTTGTTACAAAATCCAATTTCATGGATTCTACACCACCACATTTTAACCCTTTATCAAATGATGATTTTTTGTCATTCGACCAATCTTATGAATATTATGGTGGTAATTCCCAATTTTTACCTACTCAACCAACCCCATTTTATTCACTCGAATTGTCACAATTCAGTAATATCAGACCTTCTCAAAAGCAACCGGTTCCTCGAATGTCCAATTGGTCCACCACTAAAGATGTGGCTCTGTGCAATGTATGGATGGAACAATGATTCGGTGATTGGTGCTGATCAACCAAAGTCGACATTATGGGAAAAAATTCTCTTTGAATTTCGAAATCAACTTGGAGCACCAATTGCCCAAAACGACTGCGGTTTGAGTAATCATTGGTCCACCATCCAAGGAAAAATTAGCAAGTGGTCTGAATGCTTGAATGCAGTTGAAATGAATCAGACCAGTGATTTCAACAATCATGATATGATAAGTTAATTATTTTAATTAAATTCTTTACTATATCATTTTTTAATAAGTAATTATTTTAAATAATTTGGTTCTAATTATTGTGCAATGATTTAATTTAGATTACTTCAGCTCAACATCTTTATCGTTCCACTATGAATGAGGACTTTAAACTTTATGATTGTTTGAACATTTTTAAAAATTGTTCAAAATGACATACATATTCTATCAAACAAGGAAAAAATAAATCTAAAATTATGCGTGCAAATAAGAGTACCGGAATCAATATTAACAAGTCTGTTGCTTGCTCAAACCCATCAACTCTATCAAGTAATGCAGGGCACGATTCTAGTCCTTGCGAAGGATTGACACAATTTAACATGTCAGAAGATTCACCTGGTATTACAGAATCTCAACCATTAAACCGACCAACAGGACACAAAGTGACAAACAAACCCAAAATAAGAAAAAACAACTAGATTTTAGCAACTTACAAGCTTCATACTGTGACAGTTTTATGCAAGCGACATCCAAACTTGATGATAGGACCGGTTATAT
The DNA here is from genome assembly GCA_026545225.1 of Cornus controversa. Classification (NCBI taxonomy): domain Eukaryota; kingdom Viridiplantae; phylum Streptophyta; class Magnoliopsida; order Cornales; family Cornaceae; genus Cornus; species Cornus controversa. Next base: position 66,841,989 of record CM048847.1, read on the forward strand.
TTTGAAGACAAAGCCGAAAGAGATTGAAAGACAACAGGAGTTAGTAAGACATGAAACAAATATCTGAGAAGAGAACTTGATGCTAAAAGATCCAAATTCAATGCCTATAGAAGTAGGGAGAGCATGGCTTACCAAAAAACAACAGGAGATACTAATGAAGATGAATGCACGCGCTAGCCCACCTATCATTCCATAGGACTTGTTATTTTTGTTTAATCCATAATGAATATTATATTGTTTTAACTTATGTTATTTTTGTTTAATACATAATGGATATTGTATCGTTTTAACTTCTATTGTATTGGTTGAAAAATATAGTGGTTAGGAATATAGCTGTTTGAAATAAAGTCGTTAGGAATACAGCCGTTTGAAACATAGCCGTTAGTAAATAGATAAAAAATAATTAATTAAATTAAATTTTAATTAAAAATTTATTAAAATGTTATTATTCTTGGCTAGCGGAATCTGGAGAAGCTGTTGTGGAATCAAATTCTGGAGATCCTGACATATTGATGTGACGGATTTAAATGCTGACGTGGCTACACAAAATTTAAACCTGGATAGTTAAATTTAAAGATTCCGCAAAAGATGCTCTTAAGAACTAAAAAATCGGAGTCGCCTAATGTGGATGATAAAAAGAGTGGGCCATGTTTAATAATTTGTTACTAACTTTTATGGCAGTTGTAACAAAACATATCATATTTCCAAACTCAAAGTAGTGTATATTTTACTTCATAAGAAAAAAAAATAGTATATGTTGGACATGCTAGGTTGTTCGAGTATTCAATAATCTCGTTTGTAATTAAATAATATTAATAATAAATAAATAAAATATTTCCCTTACAAGAAATTGATGCCCCATTGATAACTAAGAAAGTGATTAAACTTTTGTTAATCATGCATTGTTAGCGGAAGAAACAAGAAAACTTGGTCATAAAAAGAAATTTGTTTCGAGACACCCTTTTTACTGTCATTAATAAAAGCATGTGAAAGACTAAGGATCAGTTTGGTAGGAAAGAAATAGAAGAAAAAGAAAAGAAAGGTGATGGAGGGATATAATTTTGTGTGTTTAGTATGAAATTTTTAAAGGAAAGGAAAGGAGATAGAAGGATTTGGAGGGATAAATTAAGGATGGATAGTAGCTTTTGTTATCCTTCCAAAAATGGGAAGAAATGAAAGGAAAGACTACATTTTTTAATAAAACTTTGTTAATACTAACTTTGCCCTTATTTTAATAAAAACTAAAATTTGTTCTTTTAAATATAAAAAAGTATAATGATAAATTTTTTAAATTGTTTCATTTCCTTTCATTCCTCAACATGTTAATTATCTTTTTTATTTTTTTTTACTAATCAACCAAACACGATAAAAGTTTAGCACTATTATTTTCTTTTTTTTTCTTTTCTCTTATTAATAATATATTTTTTTTTCTTTTCTATTCTACCAAACATAGCGTAAAGCCAATGAATCTTGATAGCAAACATTAGCCATACAAAAAATAACTTACTCTTGCTACAGATAAGATATAATATAATATTACTTTGGTCCAGGAGCTACCAATCAGATAAGTGTTGCGAATTTGACGATCAAGTCCACTATTAACCCTTTTTGTGTTTCAATTTCATACAAATTGCGGTGAACTTTGAACCACATCAAGTAGAACAATTTTGAACAATGGAAGCAAAATCAAATTCACTATGTATGTTACCAAGTCAATTTTGTAGCTATGACATTTTTAAACTTCAGCGCTTTTCATCGTTAGTGAGTTCTGATTTTGCTTTTCTTTTCTACTTTTCTTTATGTGGTCTTGAATTAGACACGTAATGACTTTTGTTCTTGACATTTTCTACTTTTCTTTATGTGGTCTTCAATTAGACACGTAATGACTTTTGTTCTTGACATCCCGTGTTTAAAACATCAATTGCATCACAAACAGTAAGTGAAAAGTTCTCCCATTAACTACTATTACTAATATCTATCAAAATGATACATATTCGTGATATTTTTCAATTTATGCGAGCGGAAGATGGTATAATCATAATATTATCACAATAGGTGACATCATGATGATGATGTCACATTATCCTTACTTATATAAAATAATAATTTTAATCTTATCATCTACGAGTGTACGACAAATCGATAGAATTGAAATTATAATCGTAATTAAATTAAATCGAACCGTTCACTACTGTTTCGATTTTAAATTAAGGAACCGAAAAAGAAGCCAAGTTTTAGAATTCAACTTTGGACGATGGAAGCAAAGTTTGAAATCTCTATCAATTCCAATTTTCGATGGACAAATTGATATTCTAAACTAATTTCAAGAGTTGAAACTTGAATCCTGTGTTGTGGGTTTGGATTTGCTCTCTTGCTTTTGTTGATCTTTCTTTATATGAGGGCTTTAATTTTATCTGAGATTGACTTCACCCATGACCTCTCTCATGTGTAGAAGAAACGTGGATTGCACCACACACTTCAAAAAGTTTAAAACAAAACTTAAAAATTAAAAATTTAAAAATACTTCACCCAAGTATTCACTCGCGTCAAAGACCAACTGATCGAGTGACATAAAAGCTTTGGCTTCTCAAAGAAAGGTTTGCGTGTGTGGTTCTACTTTTTTAATAAAAAAAAGTGTCCACTCGCCCCATCCCCATGTGCTGCGCTCACCTATATGTCTCATGGTATGGTCTCATATTTCTTAGCTTAGAAATTAATTAATCATTTCTGCTATTATATCTTATCCTGTATCTTTATATATATATATATATATATATATATATATATATATATGCAATTTTTATTGTTAATTACAAGCCGTGTGGTTATTTGGTTTTACAATGAAGGGAGAGAACGGAAGGGTAGTGTCATATAGCCATCGGAGGGTGCGTGTGTTAGCAATAATAATCTTATCTTTTCAAATAGGATGTTGAAATAGTAGCTATTTCAACATTGTACCATTGTTTCCACTTGATAGTTTAGGTCTACCAAAAGTTTATTTTGATTCAAATATTAGTTTAACCTGTCAATTTCAATAAAATCCATTTTCACTGTCTCATGCTAATTGTAATTGCAAGATTAATTTCTGAGATTAAAGGAAAGATTAAGACACAACTAATTGAGGGTTCAACTCCAATAACTACAACATCATACATACATACATGTTGTATGTCACTTGCAGAGAAAATAGAGGAATGCAAGAGATTTTTTATGCACTCTCAAACAAACTAAATCTTAAATTTTGGCGGAACATTTTTCAAACTCTTTCGGACAAAGTATTAATACGGATGCTAACTCGCACTCAGTAAATAAAGAATTTCTTGGAGGTCTGAACTCAGACGTTTTATGGGACACAAAATATCTGAATTTAAATAATATGTGTGATTCACATGTGATTGCGCTTATGTGAGATTTACCTTACCGTCATAAGTCAAGAGACCACATATATACAAGGGCGAACCCAGAATTTTAGTTCAAGGAGGCATAGTGTATTTGGTGTATTTGGTGAGGGAAAAAAAACTAACGTTACAAATATAATTTTTTCACATAAAAATGCAAACAAAAAATAAAAAAATAACAAAATCACTATCTTTCAATGGGTAATGTAGTATTCTTAATATAATTTCATATCAATACTCATTTAAAATGAAACAAAAATTATCTAAATACTAGTTAAACTATGAGTCGTGTCAAAGCAATCATAAGAATATTTAAGAAATATCCAATTGAAACTTGAAAGTCAAAACTCATTACTGATAAATTTTTTAAGTCAGAAGCAAAATAAAATATCAATATCAAAATATCATTACACTTGGTCCAAAGAGAAAAAAAATAAAAAAATTAACAATTGCATGAGGTTCAAATTTGAGTTCAGAGAAAAGAAAAGAAAAGATCAAAAGATAGAAACTTTGAGTTAGGAGAGAAGAGAGATGAGAGGATTTGATACACACATTTGTAAAAGAGGAACATTTGTGTCACTGCAACAAAACAAGGATTTGTTGCATTATATCTTGCCTCCTTTTTTTCTATTTTGTAAAATGTATTGGACTCCAAGAGAATTGAGCATTTTTATTTAAAAAAAGTATATTAATAAAATAAATAAAATGTACTGGACTCTAATAGAATTGAGTCTTTTTATTTAAAAAAAAATGCATTAATCCAATAAATGAAGAGCCCATCTAATGCATAGAGTAAAAAATAAATTGAAGGGAGACATTTTTGAAAGTTTAAAATAAACTATACATATATAGGTAAATAAAAAAAAATGGGCCCGGGGGACACGTGCCCTTCCTAGGCACATCCGGCCCCTGATATATATATATATAACTAAATGTCAAAAAAGAGACTCATTGCGCATATTCAAAGTAATAAAGATAAAACATCTGTCGATTGAGTTTGTACTGGTTTTGCAAGCCAAACAGACAGAGAGAAGTCAAGTTCTACTAATTGCTGAAACAATCATGGAAAAGGTCAAGGTGGGTCACACATTGATGCTCCAATCACAACTATTCAAGGCATTTTCTCTTTTAATCTTACTGTACATCTTTCAAACTTATATTCAAGAGTAGAATGACAAGTCTAACCAAAAATTAAACACGCAAAAAAAAAATTTATATGACCATTTTCAATTATTATCACAACACCTAAAGCAACCATAAAGCCACTGGCCAACCACCGCTCATGTTATTTCGATTTCAAGGTAATATACCTTATTTTGATATTTCAAATATATATATATATATATATATATATATATATATGTGTGTGTGTGTGTGTGTGTCTATGAGATTATCATGTACTCGTAATCGTGATTGATAAATAAAGTGATTTTAGACCGTAGATAGCAAAAGACATTTTGGATCACATGATTGATTTTTTAATTATTTTTGACCGTTAGATTGATTTTTTTGTCCTTATTATATATATATATATATATATATTGCGGCCAGGGATACTCAATAAAACTTGAGGTCTTAGACGAAAAATAGAAAAGTGACAATATGTTTAAAATATTAATATCAAATAGTAGTTAATAATTTTTATTTAAAAATTATTCTTCTTATGTTTTGAGATGTAAAGTTACTAATTAGATGACTTGATTGTTTATTGTTGAATTTTTACCTAATTTTTTTCCGTTACATTTTGATTACTAGTTATAACAAATTTATCATGAGCTCTTTTTTAGATTGAATTATTTTATCTACTTTACTCATTTTTCAAGTTTTTCAATATCGTGATTCATATTTTCTATTAGACATAATCAATAATATAAATAAAAATAGTCACAAACTAAATATACAATGAGAACAATAAAACCTAATGATATAAAAAATTTGTCCAATGCTCCAACAAATTATTCACTTTTACAACTATTTTGTAACTCTCCATCAAGTTATTGAACTCAAATAGAAAATTAATACTTTCTTATTCATAAGGAAACAAATATAGAAGAGTCTAAAAATAACAAAATATGTAAGAGAATAAAATATATAATATATATAGAATATGAAGTGAGATAATGAGACAGATAAGTTCATGAAGAGACTGTACTAATATTAATACACCCTTATTGGCTGAAATAAGAAGAAGAGAAAAAAAAAGTCTCTAAAAAAGATAAGAGAAAGGAAAACATAAGAAATAACAATAACAAATTAAAAGGGTAAATTACACTGACCTCCCCTGGAGTTCAATCAATATACATTGACTTCCCCTCTTATTTGTCATATTACACTAATCTTCCTTGAGATTTGAATACGAGATAACACAAACATTCCTTTCGTTAGTGGTCAACACAGTCAATGACGAAAAATTGTGATGTTAGCAATTTTGTATATTTTAAATTCTAGTTTTACCCTTGAAAACATGTAAAGATGTAATTATCCCTATGAAATCATATGAAATACTTGGGGCTTGCTTGGTTTGTAATTGTGAAAACAGTTTAATGTTTTCAATTTTTTCAATTTTCAGAGAATCAAAACAGAAAATAGTTTTCAATTTTTTTAGTTTAAAAATTCACTTGGTTGGTAAAACTACAAAACAATTTTTAGAGAACAAAAACTTATAAATCTACTTGGTTGTATCTACTAACTAGTTTTCAGAAAACAATATTCACTTTATTTTCCTTAAATCTAATAATGCAATTTTTATTATTAAGTGTTGGAGGTGTATTACTTTTAAGCTAATATTTTTAACTTAATAAAAATTACACAAATAGAATATCACATGTTTAAATAAAACATGAAAGGTACTAGACTTGATAAAATTTAATTAGAGCAAAATATGTACTCAATTTCTAGTGTCATATGCATTTTTAGTTGTACAATCATTAAGTTTAGTTATACATAATTAAAATATAACTTCATTTTTTTTAGAAAATTGATTTTACTATACATATAGCTTCATATTTATATGTATGTATATATATATATATCTAATATGCATGATTATAAAAAGAATAAAAAAAAGGGAAAACATGCATGGGCTAGCCCACAAGAGTGCATCAAGTGGGATATTGATAGATACACATTTTTGGGATAGACCCAGAAAGGGGGAGAAAAGTCTAGAGAGGGAGAGAAGACTACAGAGATAAAGTTGTGTAGAGAGAGAAAATCTTTGAGGGAGAGAGAGAAGCCGAGAGAGAGAGAGAGAGACTCGGCTAGGTCTTTGCATGTGAGTGAGCTTCAGGTGGAACTCGCAAGTCATTAATTCGATGGTGGTGTGGTGCCATGGTTGGGTTGAGTTGTGGTGCTTGATGGTGGTTCTCAGTTAGTTGTTTGAGTGTTCTGGCCATGGGTGGTAACTGAAGTTGTTATGACTGATATTGTGGGTGTGATTAGGTCCGGAGATGGTTGGTCATGTAGATGACTGGAGTGGTGACAACAGTATGTGAAATTGGGTAGAGGTGGAGAAGAACAAAATGTTATAACGATGGATATGTTGTCCGAAGTGGCGATCCTATTATCCTTGTTTTCACTTTAGTTTTCAAAACTCCAGAACAACTCTTGAAACTCAAGAGTTGTTCTCTAAAAATGCACACTCTTGAAACTCAATTTCTTAAAAACTATTCTCTAAAAATAGTTCCAAGCAGATGAATTTTTGTGTTTTTAATTTTTTGCAACTCATAAAACAGAAAATAGTTTTATGAGATAGAAACCAAGCAAGGCCTTGGATACTTTTTTTAACTGAATAAAGTTGACAAAATTAGCAAAAGTTGCCGACATGGCAAGAGAAAAAAGTGATAAAAAAAATTCTCTCTCTTATTTTCATCATCACCCTCTCCCTACTTTCTCTCTCTTCACTTAATTCAATCAAGAATTAGGATCTTGAAATTAGAGAGTTTAATTGTGTGGCTTGGCTTCAATGGAAGATATATGTGGTTTCAGAATTGGGTTTAGAAGAATTATGGTTAAATTATCTGAATCAGAGATTCTAGGTTCAATTTATGTAATAAAATTTTCTTTTTTCTTTTTAATTCTTTTTTTACGTTTTTAAAAGTCACATTACAGAAGTTCGTTGTTTTGATTACATACATACATAAATAAATAAATATATAAATATAGGTATATATATATATATAAGTCAAGTAGTCAACCCATATATAAAAGCTAATAGTCAGCCAATATATACCCATTTCAATTCATGAATTTGTTTGTTAAATTTGCAAATAGCAGACTCTTCACTTATTTATTTAAACTACAATTGGGTTTAAGTTGTCAAAAATATTTTATTTTTCATCTATTTTAGATTTTATTTTCTAAATGAACTATTGATCTCACTAGTATCGTTAATGGCAGTCGAGCGAAAAGAGAAGGATGAGCAGACGTCAGAATACAATTGAATAATTTTATCTTTTCGCTTTTTGTTTATGAACTAAAATGATATTAGAACAAAACAGTAATTTTGCTACTTCCATTAACAGCATCTACCTAAAAACTCTGATAAGGAAGGTTAGTGTAATTTGACAAACAAGAGGGGAAGTCAATGCATATTAACTAAATCTCAGGAGAGGTCGGTGTAATGTTTCCAAATTAAAAATAGGAGTTTAATAGAGAAAATTTAGGAGTAGATGGAAAGTTTTAAGAACAATACCACTTATCCAATGAAAAGAAGATTAATTAAATTATAGAAAACCGTTTTAGTTGATTGAGGCCTACTAAATTAATCATATTGGTTGAGACCTTAGGCGACTCCCTAAGTGACCTAAATCTCCAGCTGGCCCGATTTATGGCATTCAAAACTTATCAAAGATGAGGTCTAGAGTTAAATAATGCACTGTAATTAATTTGCACGTAACTGTGCTGTGTTCGGAGTTTGTAAATTATTCGAGAATTCGTCAGTAGTGGGTGGATTGAGTCTCCACTGCCACAAAAAAAGAAATATATATATATATATATATCATCGGTTTAGATTTTAGATATATTTAATTAATGGATTATAAATGGTATACATATGAGTATTCAGTACACTGATTTTATATATATATCATCGGTTTAGATTTTAGATATATTTAATTAATAGATTATAAATGGTATACATATGAGTAGTCAGTACACTGATTATATATACACACTTCATTTTAACGTCCGTCTCACACTAAATTATATGTTTATAGTTTGTGGTGGAGCATAACTTTCATATACTTTGTCAATTAACCAACAGAAAGCCTGTTTATTGGATAAAGAATGGTTTATTGATCTTTATTAATTCACGAAATCATGCACTCTCTGAAAGAGATTAAATTAGTCAAACTTTAGTTGCCTCCATATTTTAATCTTAAAATTACCTTGTCTAGAGAAATACTTCTAGAAGCATATATATATATATCTCTTAGGAAACTTCTCAATGCAGAGCGAAGAATTGAAATTAATCCAATAGTGTGGGTGTCATAAAACACAGTGTATATATATATATATATATATATATATATATATATATATATATATATATATATATAAAGTTATAAACATATATGCATTGACATGTTTATAATCTTGTTTGGAAATCTAAACTAAATTTTATCTAATTTTTAATTTAAGATATTAGTTTGAATTTACAAACGAAACATAATAATTTTATTCACGATAGAAATAGTAGTGCCTGTATGCGTTTTGATACTATTATGTGTTAGATATAATTATTTGGAATAGTAAATAATAATTTTGATTATTAAATTGACATTTTTTTATCATATTATATCAGATTTAAATGTAATATATATATATAATATGACTATATGAGCTCACTCCAAGCATTTATATTTTATTATCAAGAAAGGCTTCTAGAAGCCTACGCGCGTGCCAATACTATCAAATTTACATAGTTGGCTGATATATACAGACACACTTCACTTTCGCACTAGCAATCCTCACCGCCCATAGGAAAAGATGAACGGTCACTCTCAGTCCCTTTTGATTGAGATGTTTATACACTTTATTTACCTTTGTGGTTTTGGTTGTCCAAAATATGAAGAAACGTATTCAAGGGAGCTCCCTCCAAGCATTTACTCTATTTTATGATCAATAAAGGCTTCTAGAAGCCTTGGTGCGCGTATGCTAATCCTATCAAATTTATATGAATAATAACTTTTTTTTTAAATTCTGACTGTTTCGAACTATTGCTTTGTGAGTGAAACAGTTCGGATAACATCATGTTTATCACTTTCTTTACATAAATAATTTTTAAGAAAGGTCGAATTAGACATTTGTATCTTGATTCAATTTATGTATTTGGTATTTTGGTTGATACTGAGACACTTTACTTTAGAAATGGCCCACCACCCATAGTCAGGGGTGAGAAAATTTGACAGATCTGTCAACATAAGATAGGAAATTAGTGACTTATGATTGATTTTAATCGTCTTCGTGTCATAATCGTGTCAATATATTTAATTAATCGTATCGTATTTGTGTTTTTAGACTCAACTTGCTTAACCCAATTAGATCCATTTAATTAATCGTGTCAGATTAACCTGATTAACTCGTAACCTATTTTAACTCAATTATTATGAACATTTTTATTATTTCAATATAAATCCAATATAAATATTGTATTTGACCTTTTTTGTAATTGTATTGTCTTACTTATTCTCATTTAGTCATCCATTATTTCAATTTTTTTCATTATATTTGCATTTTCATGATTTTCTTAATAAGTTAAATGGGTCATTAAACGAGTCGTATCATTACATGATCCGTTTATTAAACGGGTTACACAAGTCATGTTCATGTTAAGAATCTCTAATATAATTATTAAACGAGTCATGTACAAGTTAATCTGTTGAGCATAATATTCAAAGATTGATACGATATGATTACCAGTCTCCTGTACGAATTGTCACTCCTAAAAATGAATGTAAAATCAGATTAAAAAGAAAAGGTCATGTGGAGCTAATTCTCTCCGTTAATTTAAAATCAGATTTTTTTATAAAAAAAAAAATGTAGACTTAAAAGAGAGAAAATTGACTACAAAGAGAAAGAGAGATAAAATTTGGGTTTGAATGATTGGTCAAGTTAGTTTTTTGAAAAAATAATAATAAAATAATCCGTTGTTTATGTTTTGAAATGAAATTTGTGCAATGGTCTAAATGACCGTGTTTGACATCAACAGAAAAGCACAATATGCATTTGTTCTTTTTTCTCATATACTTTATTTAAAATTAAAAGACAAAATATGTAGTCCGTTAAAGTCCTCTGGTCTTTTGCGCGTAAGTTCGCCGAACGTTCATGAGAAAAAAAAAAAAAAAATCTTAGTCTTTTTAGCCAAATTAAAAAATTAACGTGATTAGTAGAAGATATATATCAACAAGGCAAATCAGAGACAAGACATCCTTATTATTTTTTTCTCTCCTGAATAGACATCCTTATTTAAAACATGTCTTGCCTGGCATGGTTTTAAGAAAAAAACAATTCAATCTTTAACAAATTTAAAATAAATCTTCTAAGAAAATCTAAATAAATACTAAAAATCATAATAACACAATTGTTGTTAAAATTAAGGAATCAAAACAAAAAAGCATAAAAATATATTTATTTATATATTTAAAGGTAAAGTACATAAAATTCCGTTATATAAAAAAGTCAAAATGTTTTTCAATTTGCGTAAATAAATACAAATCGTTAATTTGAATAATGAAATGATTAAAATATTCTTACTTTATAAATAAATTATTTAAAAAAAATCAAAACGTGACATGTAAAAAAAATATACTTTTGAGTTTTGAAAACACATGACAATCAATTTACAATAAGTGGACAATTTGTTTTAAATTTTAAAATTATAAAAAATTATATGGACATAACAAATAATTGTTGTATATTGCTTTATATGGGGGCGGGGGGTTGTTTACGTACTTTACCCCCATTTATTTAATGTTAACAGGGAAGAATCAAAATCCAATTATCATGAGCAAAATATACAACTCTTCTAGAAGCAAAAAATGTGGTGACACGTCAGTACTTAGACTAGCTGGCATTGGACGGTATTCGCAACAGCTGAAACGCGAAAAAAAAAAGGCTGGCGCCCCACTTTTTCTCACTCTAAAAAATATTTTCTCTCTCTATAGTCCAGAATCAAGATTCTCTCCAACCTCTATAAAACTACTCTCTCTCCTCCCTCACACAAAACATCTCGCTTCAAATTTTCTCACCTCCCAAACACTTCCTTCTGGTATTCACATCTTGAACACTCCCAATGATCGGAACCTTAACTCTCCCTGCCGGAATATCCCTCCGATACTCGCCGGCGAAACGCTTCTCACATGCCGGAACGGCCAGATCTCACCGGAAAATGCATTTCGCGTGCCGGAACCCTTGTAAAGCTGCGATTCACGCATTCACCGAGACGATAGCGACGGTGGATGTAAGGAAACCGGCGAGCCTGTACGAGGTGCTTCGAGTCCGGCAAAATGCGTCGCCGACGGAGATCAAGGCGGCGTACCGGAATCTGGCGAAACTGTACCATCCAGATGCATCGCATTCCGAATCGGACGGCCATGATTTCATCGAGATTCACAACGCCTACGCGACGCTCTCTGATCCGACGACCAGGGCACTGTATGATCTGTCCATGAGTGCTGGGTCGGGGCGGCGATCTTCTGGTTACTCCCCTGTGAATAGGTCCGGGTTTTACCCGACATGGAGGTGGGAAACGGATCAGTGCTGGTGAATTGTAGATTATATAAAACCCGCATGGATTTTTTTTTCCCGGAAAATTTTCACATATGCTTCACATTATTGCCCACGTGTAAAGAGGTTTGTATGATGTGGCAAGGTACATAAATGTAAATAAACAGTTTTTTTTTTTTTCCGTTGAGTAGATATGGCCGGTTTGGGAATCTTTATGTTTCTTATGAGTAGTATTATTATTAAGGTTAAAATCACAAAAATCTCCACGTATGTATATAGTTTTGATATATTACTCCAAGGCTGTGTATGTCTCTAAACTATAGGTATGAAACCTTGGCCAAGATTTCATACCTATATATATATATTGGTATTAATGAGTATTTTTTTTGTTTTGGTATTAACGAGATGCCTTACGAAAAGACAAGGTTATATGTCTCTAAACTATCAAAGATGATTGGTCTAATTTGTGACGAATCTGCTACCATTAAAAAGAAATGATCATTCGCACTATTTTATTTTAGAGTAATGTTACACGTCATGAAATTATTTCATGAATTTGTATCATAAATGATGTAGCAAATAACGTGAAGAGTTAATATTGGTAGAATTCTTCCCATACACAGATTCCTATGATATTATCACTGAATCACACCAATATTAACTCTTTATATTACTTGTCACATCATTCATGATACAAATTCATGAAATAATTTCATAACGTTTAGCATTGCTCTTTATTTTAATATTTTTTTCCTATTTTATTTAAAGGGATAAAATCACAAAACTCCCATGTCCTATAACCCTCCCAAAGCATTTCTCTTTTAATTGGGTTTGCCGATTTTTTCCCACATGAGACAAATAGCATTTTTATACTTTTAATTCTTTGTTCTTCCATTAGTTTTAATTTCTCTCATCTCAAACAATATAATTAAAAGTTATATTATGTTTTTGGTTATTATCAAATGGGAGTTAACTCAGTTGTATGTGTAACTAAGTGAGGGGGTTCATTGGAGTGTGATGGCTTTAAATTATGCATGTTTAATTATATTTTTATGATGACGTTTAGTGGATGAGATTTATGTATTGTTCATTGGATTAATGAATGGGTTCACACTCAGAATTTGAACACGGAATAGAGACTTAGGAGAGCAGCTTGTGTCTACAACCCTTGAGCCTTGTTGTTTGGCAAAACCAATTTTTGGTGTCTTAGACTTGTAAAGAAGTTAGGAGAGAGAAGAAGAAGAAGAAGAAGAATAGAGGAGGAAGAAAAAGAAGGAAAACTGAAGTTAAACACTTGGCCTAAGACATGGGTTGGGTGAGCTCGAAAAATCGGATACTTTTTTGAAAAATCTTATTTTTGGTTTTAGACCAATTGGAATGTTAGGAGAGATGTAGAGTCGATTTCGGGACATTCAAAAACGAAAGTTAGGAGGGTATGTTAAATGACGCAAGGGCGTTTTGTTCATTTTGCGCCCTAAGGCTTATAAATATCACAACTCAGATATTTATTGTCATTTTCTCAGTTCCAAATAGGGGTGCAAATGGTTCAGTTCCTAACGGAATCGGAACTGTCCCTAATGGTTCCTGATTTTTGGAACTGGAACCGTTAGGGTATAAAACCGTTAGGAACCGAATCGCGGTTCACAATTCGGTTCTGAACCGCAATTCTTCAGGGATTTTTTTTTTTTTAAGAATTCAATGAATATTTTTTTTCTAGTAAAGTCTTAAAAATGATTCCATTCTTTTTAAATTTTTATTCCGCACCAAGCAAGCCAGTAAGCCCCATACATTGTACTTCATTTATTCATGCTCGATGCATGTATTTAGCCTCAGTTTTATAACTACATTTGATATAGCTGTTCAAACTAATGTAAAATATAAATACAGCAATCTTCATATTACATTTACCATTACAACAAAAAAGCAAAAACTAATCTAAAATATAGCAATCTCCAATCTCCATATTACCATTACAATGAAGAAGCAAAAAAACTAATGTAAAATACAGTTGTTCAAATAGCACACAATTGGCATAATTTTACATAATAACATAAATTTGAGAGACAACAAACTAATGAATCTCCATAGCCACAACAACAAGCCAAGAACACTACCACAAACTGCATATCCCAATCCAGCAATCTACACACACAGCTTTGAAATCAATCAAGTTTAAAAAAAAAAATTTGAACCTAAATTTACCGCATTTGTTTATCAAACTAAATATAAAGCACAATTTCTGTAAAGACGTTTCCGGTTCCAATGTCACGATTCTTATCATATATGTATATATTGAACTAATGATAATTTTATTTGATATAAATTGAACTGATTATAATTTTATTAGACATTGATCATTATATTTATGTGACCACATGCAAACGTATTCAAACTTGGGATCCACTGATGTAGTGCACCCAAGCAGTACAACAGAGGATCTTGATCCTAAATAATGTAGCTCGAGTGAAGGCGATGCAAGAATTTGGTTATGAGCAAGCATATATGTAAAACACTAAATTATTATGAGAATGGTCAAGTGGTTGAGGGTAGATTTGATAAACTGATATATGTAGTTGTCTAGTCCATTAAATTTGGTACACACTCTTAAATGGCAACAATAGATTCAGTCCCAAATTTACAAAAAAACTCACTTTAACAATAATTGCAGTCACAGATTCACAAGATACAAATTAAAGATTGAGTTGAGAACTTACCTTGACAGACGAAGACGATGAAGTTTGTGAATCCGTAATGAAGCTTAAAAGCCATGCCAGAGAATCGCAAATCGAACAACGAGATCGAGTTGTAGTCTTGTAGAGAAAGAGAGATTCAGTGAGAATCGCAAATCGAATAGTTTAGTCTTGATGATATGTAAGTATGTAACCAAAGAGGGAGAGGGAGAAAGAGATATAAAGGTGAGGTGAGGCGAGGCCGTGAGAGACGAAGGTCTCTGGCTCTACGATTCCACTGCTGTGAGCCTGTGTCTGCGTGAGAAGTGAGAAAAGAACTAAGGGAACTTAGGGTTCGGTTAACTCTTTAAGTAAACTTTTACCGTAAATACAATATAAATATAATTTTGTATTATATATATTTATAATATATCTCACAATTCTGGTTTGGTTTGGTTCTGCTGGACCTGAAACCGAAACCGAAACCATACTCAACAGTTCCTGAAAAATGGAACCGGAACCATAGCGATGATTTGATTCGATTCAGGTATGGTTCCCTACGGTTCCAATTCCAATGGTTCTTTGTGCACCCCCAACTCCAAACAGCCGTTTACTTGATTTTCATCTACATAGATTACTTTGACATATGCATACTTTCATATTACTATATGATGATGCAAAAAATTCCATGATCTGGTCTGACAAGTCCTCCTGCAAAACATAGGAGACGTGACTATGTCGGCCTGGTACACTCCGAAGATCAAGTTAGTACTTGTAGGTCACCCGTTTGTTGGACCAAAGTCTGTGAGACAATGGCCTTAAGATCCGATATAGTCCGAAAGATCACAGAAAATATCAAAGTGATATGGCAACAGTTGATTACGGCACAAAGTCATTAAAAAAGTTATGCAGATAGAAGGCGACATCCTTTGGCATTTGAGATTGAAGACTATGTGTTCCTAAATACTCAAACATAAGTCTCCAACATAAATTCAATTACATCCACAACATGATAAACCATAAATTATATTCATAGAGAATCAAGTCCACATTACACATACATTTGATTCAAAATCTTTGTTTCATCCATACATTCCTCAATGTTTTGAAACGCCAAATATGACTCATACATATAAGAATCAAAAGTACAGGTTTGTCCAAAAGTACCAAGATGGTACATACAAGCATAAATACATGTATAAGCACACCAAGGAGTTCATGAGACCCCATTATTTGTAACAAGTTGCTGTTTATGACATTAGACAATGGCACAATTTTACTCTGTCAAATCGGCAAGGGCTTCCCTCCATAATCAAGCTTTTTTCTTTCTTTTGTATACTTTCTACCACATGTTGTGCCTCTTGTAGAAAGTACACTTTATACCACAGGTTGGGCCTATGATAGAAAGTATTATTCTTAACAATTGTTCTTCCATTAGTTTTAATTTCTCTCATCTCAAACAATATAATTTTTAATTATATTATGTTTTTAGTTATTATCAAATGAGAGTTAACTCAGTTGTACATAATATATTATTTACGAATCGGATTACGAATTCAAAGTTTTGTAATTTGATCCGATTCCTACGAATTCTTAATTTATGAATCCATCACCGAATCGTAGGGTTGAAAACACAATCTAATCCTCAATTGGATTGTGTTTTTGATTATGTTCATTAGGGGCTGGCCACAAATTAGATTAGACATCAAATTGAATTTAATATGTGAAAAGATTTTAATCCGATTCAATATGTGAGAAGACTTTAGTCCAATCTGTGAAATATCGGGTCGGATCGTTTATACGAATTTGGCTTTTCTAAATAGTTTAATATTTTTTTTTAATTATGGTTCAATAGATGAATTATCAATTTATTAACATTAGTTCGTATGTTTAAAAATAATAATAAAAAAGAATTATTATAACCAACTTAAATTAAATGATATTTGTACATAATATATTCTTAATGAATTGGATCAGATTTTTGAGAACCTAATCTATAATCCGATCCGATCCATACGGATTCCTAATTTATGAATATGTCACCGAATCATTGGGCTAAAAAGTCAATCTGCTCACAAATCGGCAGATCATATAAACACTCCGAATGCTCAATGCCTCTTTTCTTTTACTTTTTGTTTTTAAAATTTTGTTTAAACTTAATTCACTTCTTAATCTATTACTTTTTTTTAATTCTTGTTCAACTTAATTCATTTCTCAAACTACAACTCCTTCTGATGAGTAAGTTGTTTCTCTGTGCATTGTCAACTTGACTCAATTCGCAAGTTGTAACACCATGGTCATCCTCACGACATTAAGCAGAAGCAAAATAAAAATTGTCAATATGATTTCAAATACCAAAAATGGATACGCCAGAGAAAAAAAATGTATCGTTACTTTTTTATGTTCTGCTTGTTGTAATTTTCTCCTCAAAATGGTATTTGGTTTCCAAAATACAAAAGAAAAAAGAGTGATAGTCGACCCCGCACTCAATTCGCTTTTGTTACTATTTAACGGAACGTTAACCGAAAGAAAATTTTTTGATGAGTTTTTATCAAGTTTAGGTCCTTATTATAATTATTATTATTATGAGGTGCTCTAGTTTTATTAGAAAATGACAAAAGTAATCCTGGACCACACTCATTAAAACTATACATCGTCTCTCTGTTTTTTCTATTGTCTCTCTCAACCGTTCGTTTTACTCAGTATATCTTCTGGGTCTCACTTCTACTTTTTTTTTTTTTCCTGAAAACGTTTTGAAAAAAAAGAAAAAAAAAATCATAAAAGTAGTTTTGGTTTCAAAAAATCATTTTTATTTGCCTATGGGACTAGCCGTAAACTATCTTTTTCATAGGACAAAAAAGGCATAGATTAGATTCCTGTCCCTCGCTTGCTTGCTTCTTAATTGCTTTTCCTTGCATGAAGAAAGAAGTGATTGAGAGTATAGAGCTGGTTCCTCTTCATAGAGCTGGCTGAGCCAGCTTCGGATGTACTGAGTTCAATTCTGACAAGGCGCAAAAGTACCAAAGTTTAAATAATATGTGTGATTGCACATGGGGTTGCAATGGTGCCGAGTCGAGTTTTGGAATGTTCATGCTCGGCTCACCAAATCTAAGAGATGATCGAGCTTTTTTTGACCAAGATGGAGCTCGGCTCGCCTATATTCTAATAAGCTCGAGCTCGGCTCGACAAGGTCGATAGTACATATCAGTGTGTATATAAATGTTGCATTTCGGATGCAACAATAAAATGGAATGAACATTCCATTAAAGTGAGAATAGAATAGAATAATCATTCTCATTCTATTGTTTGATTTCAATATGAAATGATGCAGAAAAAAATGATGATTACATTATTTTTTATAATTAAATTTTATTTTTTAATATTTATTAAGAATAAAATGACTATAGGTTGAGTAGTGGAATAAATTTTTATTTTTTTTCATTATAAAGTAATGACACGGAATGATCATTCCCATTTTAATTTTTTTTACCGAACAAAAAAATAGATCCAAAAAAGATAATATTGACATTTCATTCCATTCTATTGTTGAATATCAAACGTACCATAAGTGTATGTTGCGTATGTATAGTTGAATGCCAACAAGTTCACTCAACAAAATCACGATATATACCAACAGATTCAACCATTGATGCACAAATCAGAAAACGAAAAAGAAAAAAAGAAAGAGAGATGAGATTAGATGTGTATGTGTATGTGTGAGAGAGAGAGAGAGCTCATCTGGTAAGTTTATATGTAGTTGGAGCCTATAAGTGTAATCGTCACACTTGTTAGAGTAATTTATCGGCATGTATCGCCACTGTCATGGAGCGCCACTGGGGGAGTTGCAAGCTTTGTTTCGACAGATAGGTTAGGTAGGTAAAGGGGCAAGTATAAGAAATAAAAATTAGGGTTTACATTACAGGAGATGGCCTTGGAAATTTTTAATGGCTTGGACTAAAACTTTAGTTGAAATAAGTTAAAGGTTATTTTGGGCTGTCTTTAAACGAATAAGGCCCAAACATAATTGTCATACATAAGGTATGTTGTTTTACGCCTGTCTTTAAATATAAGGTCCAAACTTATTTCTAAATCAATATATCATATTCTAATAATCAATATAAAATGTATATATACATATAGATTTTTGAGCTCAAAACGAATAGATTATCGAGCCTGTTCACGAACAAACGAATTAAGCAGAGAGGTGTTTGAGCTTGACTCGTTTAATAAACGAGCCTATGAATTTTGTTTGAGCTCTGTTCGTTTACTAAACAAACGAACACGAACCGAGCTCATGTCGAGCTGAGCTTGAGCTATAGCTATTCGCCGAACGTTTGGTTCATTTTTCCACATGTCCGAATTTTACAACAGCCATAAGTCGAAAGGATGAGTGACTAGAAGGGTTTCCTATTTTTGAAAAAGGTGGTGAAATGACAATTATTCCCATGTACTTTTTATTGTTATTTTATTTAAAAAAATTCTACTGTGTAAAAAGACACAAATACCCTTTCACAAGGAGTAGAGAGCAAGTGAGCAACACTCATAAAGATCAAGAGGAGGAGGAGCTGTAGAAGAAGAAAGTGTATTCGAACTAGGGGTGGAAAAATTGGACACGACACGACAACATGACTCGAACACGACACGAATTAAGCGGGTTTGGGTTTGAGATAAGCCGACACGTTTAATAAATGGGTTGACACGAACACGACCCGCAAAAAATGGGTTGGATTTGGGTTTAAGCTGTCTAACTCGCGACACGATTACAACACGATTATAATATGAGTTATTCATATATTATGGTTTTATACAAAACTTATATATACATAGTTACATATATTGCAATTGTTTGTAATTTATTTGTTTGTTTACATGACTGATGTTACCATAAAACTCAAGGATGAGTTTGTTATGATGTTTTTCTTGTTGTTGAATCATCTTAGTATGTTTTTAAGTTTATATATAGATACAAAATTTATAATATTGTTTGGTTTTAGGATTTATGTATTGCTATGTACTTTATTTTTATATGATCTTCAGAGAGATTTTTAAGGGTGGGAAAACTCATATAATATAAGTTAAATGGATTAAAAAGGTTATTAAACAAGTCGTGTCATTATAGGACATGTTTATTAAACGGGTTACACGGGTCGACACGAATAACACGTTTAATAAATAGGTTGGGTTAGTGTTGAATGTCTCTGACACGATTATTAAATGGGTCGGGTTAGGGTTGAGCTGTTTAGTAGAATACTTATATATCGACACGACACGAACACGACACGAGAACACGAATTGCCACCCCTAATTCTATAAGACGTATGTGATGAAAGATGGTATCACTGTTGGTGACAAAAACGACGTCTCAACTGTAATTAGATGAAAGATGGTACCACAAAATGGAGTTAGATTGATAAATTCGAATCTGCCACAAAATGTAATTAGATTGATGAAATGGAGAAAGACTCTGGCTTTGTTTGAAACCACGACTATGAAATTGATTGTGTCCAACTTGTTCAATAATTGATTGAAGATTGTGTGTAGGAAGTAGGAACTGATAATTGATTGAAGATTGTTTGTGTAGGAAGTAGGAACTGAAAAGACGATGATATATTGAAGATTGTGTAAAGGGCAATTTTGTCCGCTAGATTGAGCCAATAGGGGACATTATTGTCATTTAATCTTACTAGGATAGGTTAATAATGTCTTTTTAGACATTCTATGCACAAAATTAGTTCTTCATTTTTTTAAAACTCATGACAATATTATCAAAATCAGTCACACAGTTCACCTACAGAAGAGAAGAGGTCTGTCTAATTTTTCCTAAATCTTACAATCAACGTTTCAAATGAGTATAATGAAGTTGGAGCTCGCATTCGAATGAACAAGAATGTACGCTCTCACCAGCCAGACTCAGTCTCTGCCTCAATCCAACAAATAATAATAATAATAATAATAATAATAATGTATATTAGCAATGAAAGTGGCCTTTATTAAGTGTCGTTAGACGTGTGTTATAAATTTATAATAAAAGTAAACAAATTTTCTTCAGATGTACAAAACAGTAGATGCTTAACACCAACTCCAGTTATTACCACAAGTAAATGTATAGTGCATACAATGTAGCCTCACTTAACATGGCTCAAGCACAAAAAGACAAACATAACTGGAATTAAAACTGACACCGACTTCTATCAGTCCACACTGACAATCCTAAGAAGAAGACGAAGAATAAAGAAAAAAAAAAAAGGCACGGTAGATAGCGAAAAGTTTTACAGTAAGCTTTCACTGAAACCATCAAAAACCCTATAAGAATTTCTATTATTAATGCAAGAGAATATGTAATCAGGTACATTTGCTCTCTAATTGCTCAATATATATTGATGTATAATAACAAATGGTGCAGTGTTACTATCAGTGGACCGAATAACTAAAACCTTCTCTTTTGGACAAACTCAGAGCAAAATTTTGTTTGATGTACAATTGTATTTAATCACTACAAGATGGAGGGGGACATGGCATTGGTGAACCGATAAAAGGATAAGATTCCCCTAGACAAATCCATTGGGTCTCTCTCCACTCTTTGCCGATCGCTTCTGTAAGTCTGCATCATAATGTGCAAAAGCAGCATCTAGAGCCTGCACCGAAATGGGCCTTGTCCATGAGTGATAAGCGTCAATAAGAAGCAACGAGCCAACGACAAACACCAACTCATTACTTTATAGTGATGAATGCACAATTGTTTCACCACAACTTCCATGACAGATGATAGAATTTGTATCCTTGTAATCCGCTCAATAGCAATGATTACTTTACACAATAAACTGGGGCTGCATTACATGTTTACTAAACACAAGGCCAGATGTAGATTCTATTACGATCTTGTTCATAAAAATTGTGCACTAAAACCTTTGTTTATTAAGCATAAGACCAGATGTAGATTCTATTATGATCTTATTCATAAAAGTT
The DNA here is from genome assembly GCA_026545225.1 of Cornus controversa. Taxonomy (NCBI): domain Eukaryota; kingdom Viridiplantae; phylum Streptophyta; class Magnoliopsida; order Cornales; family Cornaceae; genus Cornus; species Cornus controversa. The sequence goes on from CM048847.1 coordinate 66,863,746, forward strand.
GTGCACTAAAACCTTGCACTCGTACTGAATATGGAAGCCAAGTGTTTACCTGAAGCATTGGTTGAACAAGGAGTGAAACTTGATGCCTGAAATCTGATGGTACGGATTCCTTGATCTCCTGAAATTCGATAAAGATGCAAGAAATCTAATAACAAGATAATGCCTGAAACAAAAATTTAGATCATGCACCTCATAGAAGTAGACAAAATGTGGCAGAAATCCCCATCTTTTCACATGAGAACTTGCAGGATTATATATTTCATGTTCCATTCATTAATTTGAGCATACATGCATCAATACAATAATTTTTTATGAGTTTGCTAAAGATGTAAAAGAATTTCCATAATTTTTAATATTCAACCCCTTGTGATGCAATTTTCACATGCTTTCTTGTATCAATGTCACAAGTAGTCGACTATTTTCTTCCCCGAAAAAAAAGGACATGAAACCCAGATATTTCTTTAAACGACAACTTGCTGCCAGCAGATTCAAGGGTCCATATATATGGTGGATGGTAATTTGGCCCTACAAATGATCTAACCTGCAAATCTTAGTAAGTAATAGCTTTAAAAAAAATATTTCTGATGCAGCATCTTAGAAAGTTAGGCATACATCAAAACAATAATGCCAAAGACAACATAAAAGTATGCTAGTAAACAATGCACATATAAATTTTAAGCGTAACGTTGCTAAGAATCACAAACTATGCCTCCACTACACCATAAGAAACATTATGTCAGGCAAGGAATCAGGTAAATTAGAGAGATCAGAGGATAATACGAGAGAGACAGAAAGCACACTGAGACTTTAGGGGGAAGGAAAAAAAAACCAATTTAAACCTTTGACTTGGCATATGAACTGTACGTAATGCAACATTTTATAAGTATCATAACCATAGTAGTAGAAAGCAATTGCCCTATTTTTGAAACATGATCACCAAGTGACCAAGAAAATGAATTAAAAATTTTCAAACTTAATACCCAAGAGATATTCAGGCAAAGAATCAGAGTAGCACAAATTCATTACCAGAGAATAATGGCAAAACAACACAAAAGACGTGATGATAGTCAGTGAAGAAATCAAAACTAGAAAATGATTATTTTGCAAGGAGAGTACCTGTAGCTTCGGATAGATTTGTGACATGGCATCCTTCAGTCTGCTTACCTGCAGATAAATTGACAAAAAAGCATAAATAAATGGCAAATCCACAGAATCAGAAGGATACTTGATCCACAAAATTGGAAACAGATAAGAGATTTCCCGACCAAAGCCATGTTAATTTTTTTTACATCCACATTCTTTAATCCTCGTATATACTACATATCAGGACAACCTTTGGTGACAAACATTTTATCTCTTAAAGCACTTCTTCATAACCAAGCTGCTTCCAATTAAAATTGGTGCAAGGCAAACTAAACCCTTTTTTCACTAAATTCATACATAATATAATGCATACCAATACCATTATATGTACGTCTCAGATTTTTTATTTAAATTTTCATTCTTTTTCTTTTTCTGGAGGGGGCATTTACCTTTGTATAAAGATATCCAGTTGTAATTGGATATGATGACCAGAAATGCTTCAATAATTCCTGAATGGACGTCCAATGCTGAAAACGAGGAAAGCAATTCTATACAACATCATGAAAAAGCATGACAAACTATAAACAAAATGATAAAGTTCTATGTGAAGCTCAACCAAATCCTGTAATTATTTATATACTATCTTGTACATGCAAGTATCCAACACGATGTGTGTTGCTTGAAAAGTAACAATGTACAAAAGTAACAAAACTGGGGTCGACTCACATCGAACAGTTCCTCTTTGGTCATGTTCGGCAACCTATCTAGAACACTCTCCTGTGGGTTCTTCCCAAGATGATACTTAGTGCTTGAAATGTTCTGGGTCAATCCATTGAGAACCTATATCATAATATTGAACAGTCATGTTCTCCTGCATTAAACAATGATATGTCTACAGACACTCTTTATCACATCATGATAACCACTTGCAACAAAAACATACCTTGAATGCAACTTCAGGTTTAACTATTGGATCGCTCAATCCTATGGTTTTAATCTCAGAAATACATGCCCTTAAAGAACCATATGCTTCACTGGCACTCAATCTGCATTTCATTTGCTTCGCTCCCGCTAGTGTATCTCCCAAAGTTTTAAGTGCATTAGCTTGTTGAGAATCAAAGTAGTCTCGAGGATCCTGATTCGAGAATAAAAAATAAAAAACCTACACGATAGCTAGTTAAATTCATTTCATTGTAAGAAAGTCAAACCTTGATAGAGAGTGGTGCAAAAGGAAGATCACGAGGAGCCTGGAGATCCTCAAACTCAGCCATCTGAGAAATTCTAACCAAGCGCTCCTGGTTTGTATTCCCATCAGATGCTTCATTGGCTGACTCAACTGCAAGAAACTTGAATCTGTCATTGCGCACCAATATTTTTAAAATTGGGAAAAGGGAAAAGACAAAGCATGAAATGAATCAAAGAAGGATAAGTGAATTATACTAACCCTGTTTTGACCTGGCAAGTGCTTCAGCTACAGCCCTTGTGTCTCCTGACTCCATATCTATACTCAGAACGATGAAATAAAATTATTACGAAAACAAGAATGAAAAAAAGACCTGTGTCCTGTATCCCAGAAAGTTCAACAAACTGCATCCTTTAATATTTGATACAAGTAACTTTCCTATACAGATTGAGTTCTAAAAGAATTAACTGGACTTGTCTCTTGATATACTTGATTATTTCTATGGCATAGAAAAAGAGAGGGAAAATACGAAAAACCCACAATAAAAATCAGTATTCGAAAAAGAATCCATAAGCATTCTTTTATCCAAAAAATCTGATACTGAAATCTTACAAGCCGTCTGCCGGTCAACAACAGTTAAAGAACTCCTCAATAAAATTTAACCTGCTTTCAAGTTTTTTTTTTATAAGTAACTTGCTTTCAAGTTAGATGGGGAGGAGGGAAGAAGTAGAATACGAATAAAGGGGAAGGACAATTCAATACCCCACCCCCACCCTTTCAGCAACCCAGCTCTGGTGAATGTTCAGATGCTATTGAAGGCCATGTGGCCAGCAGAATACAGAACTATGCTATTATTGAAGCCTGTTGCGGATTTCATCAATAGATTGGTTAACATGCTGGTAAAGTAGCTTTGTATTATTTTTATTTAAAGATCTGACAAAATGTACTTGCATGTTAGAAGCAAAAAAACATGAAAACAGATATTGTCCAGAAAACAAATTTCTGAAATATGCTGACTGATGCACCCACAGGCTGTTCACATTTTTGGCTCCCAAAAAGGTCCAAAATTCTTCTACGCTCAAATGTTTTAGGGCTTTTGACACTTTTGGCAGAAACAAATTTACTGAAACAAAAAGCCTTACCTATAGCTCTTCCTTCAAGTACGACTGCCGCATGGCGGTTAAGACACTGTGAAAGAGACCTTCTGTATTGCTCGTACTGTGGGTCAATAGCATCCTTGCCACCATCATGAGGGAGCCCATGATCCTACAGTTTACAAATAAAAAATTAGAAGTGAAAGAGTTCTTTTTATTTTAAAAAAGCATGTAAAGTTAAAATTCGAAACTTCTATATTAAAATTCTTAATGAAATCAAACATAAGGTCCATATAGAAGTATTCTATCAGAAGTGCGCATCCAGGTTCCGCAAACATGCATGTGAGGGGTAAAAACATTTTTTGCTTCCAATGTGAAGTCAGAAGACAGAAACTAATAGGAACCACTTGAAAGAAAAAGGAAAAATCACATCAATTCAACAATATTTTTAAGCCCATACAATGGTCCACTCATTTGCTAGGTATCAGTGGACAAGGACACATCACCATGAAAAGAAAACAAGCCCTTCAGATAACTTTTTGTTCTTTTGAGAGGCAATCATGTATCAAGGGAAGAGTGAAAACTAGCAGCGTCATGCACAGATTGTTTATCAAGGTTGCTGAAATCAGGATGTAATGTTGGGTTGATTTAAAACTAAGTAGTAGCACAAACATGGATGGGACACTAGACACATACACCGTACCACAAGGATATGCCTACAAGTCAAATCCTAAAAATATGGGGTGTGGATATAGCACAGAGTCAGACACAAGATTAATATATATTTTTTAATAAGCACATCTAGTATATATATGATTATGTAACTACGATTAATTATCTTAATTTTGTACCAATTCTTAGTATAATGTGGAAGAAGCTATGCGAATAACATAGAGATTATTATTTTATATTTACTACGAGATAAATAATTACTAAGAAATTTAGATTCACCACAAGGAAACATCAACACGTTAAATCCTAGAAAAAGGGGATCCCTTGTAATATTCTGTCATTATAGTCATATTTTCGTACTATATTCAGAGGTTTCCATTACATTCTTGACTACTTGTGACGACCACATATATAATGTTGATATTCCTGAGAGAAAGTCAAGTTGGGCATTTGAGGTGTGTTCGTATTACTTCTAGGATTTTCATGCATAGTTTCTTTCAAGATGTGTTTGTATTACATAAGACTTGTGTTGTGTAGTCAGTACAGAGTATAGAATTTGTTGTGGCCAAGTATCCAAAATAATGAAATTCATTTTTGAACCATGAGGTGAAATGCACATATCTAAGAGTCTCCACAGAGTGTCGATGCGCAACACAAACACCATACACTCCTATAAGTGTCTGGTTTTTAGGGTTATCAAGATCAGATTGTAGAATCAGGACTCCATATCAAGAATCGTAAGAGTGTACAAATGAGAAAGATAAAAAATAAAAAAATAATAAATAATAAAACTAATAATTGTGCATCTTTAGAATCCTTGAAATATACCAGAAAACCTAAAACTCATAAAAAAATTAAAGAAAAATATTTGGACTAGATCATATAACTCAACAGCTATCCCTAGAAAATTATGGACACATTAACACTTGCACAAATAAAAAAAATTATTACACATTAAAACATATAATTTACATAGATCACAAAATAAAATTTTCACAAATAATTTATAGATGATCATTACATGAAAATATTCAATTTAAATATAAAAGAGACCTATGTCTAAATGCTCGGGCCACTCAGCCATCAAAAAAGAATAGTATTAAAAGTTTGTGTTGAGAAGGAATTAATTAGTTTGAAGCAAACTTAGTTGATGGCTTGAAGCAATTTAGTCCCTTTATTCGTACATACCATAGGAATAACCAATCAAGAATAAAAATTTAACGAGATAGATGGATAGATAGAGAGAGAGAGAGAGAGAGTGGAAATAAAGTCAAACTCATACTAGTGGAACTCATACTTTTTTTTTTTTGGCAAGTAAGATTGTATTAGAAAGAATTCAAACGGAGAACACGTCCCGCAAAAGCTACACAAGAACCAAATAGGGCCCCTAGACTGTCAATATGTCCAAAAAATCAACTAACTTCCCCATGGAACTCATACTATTCAATATAAGGAATGAATGGCCCAAGCTAGTTTCTGAAGCTGTAAAGTGGTTGACCAGTTTGAACCAAACTAAACTAAAAGAATCGTAGTGTGAAAATTCAAAATAGATAGAAACTTTTAATTTAATTGCCTTAATTAAGATATTTAACTTGGTCTTGGTCTTCGTTTTATAATATTATTTTGGCTTGGAGTCTTGGACCCTAACTTATCCCAAAGGAATACAAGAATAACATATATTGTTGTACATTCGGATCAGTAAAATCTAAATTTGACTCAGGATCTATGATTTTTGCAATTGTATAATGATTTGACAAGGATTCTACCCAATTCCACATGAATTTTTTTAGGGATCCAAACTGATTCAATAATTTTAAATTGTAAGATTGCAGGATCTAGATCAAGATTTTAACAATCATGATGTTAATACACCAGGACCTAATTTAGCAATAAGATTGCAGAATATGTGTATGATCCAATGTACCAGTAAATGCATGTAATCATCCCCTTCATCAGCTTCCATGTCTAAAGTTGGATCAACCCGTCTAATCTGCAAACAACACATAACACATAAAGAGGGTTAAAGCTTTAAATGCAAATAAAAGTTGAGTTATCAGGGAAGAAAGATAGAGCACCTTCTTCCGTGCTTCACTTGACAATATGTCGTCGTGTTTCAAGAAAACAGCAAGCTCCTCATCTTCCGCAGCCTCAGCTGCAGCAGCAACAGCATTTTTTGTACTGTGGAGGTATTCTGCTCTCCAGTATTTAGTCCAGAATTCCTTTTCTGTCATCTGGAACCCCACACACACACAAAAAAGAAAGAAAGAAAGAAAAGTCAAGAAATGCCAATTATATTAAGTAAAATAGAAATTATGTATGTAAAAACAAACTCTTTTAGAGTAAAAACTGCCTTAAGAATGGAAAATTACTTCAAAAATTCACTTTACCTTGCTGGGAACAAAATTCAGGAATGCCTGGTGAACAGCTGGTTTCTCAGCAAATATCTACAAGACAATTTAACACAAGGGAGAAATTACAACAATAAATACATCGTTCATCTTAATCATTCTAAACATCATTACCCAAAAAATAAACAAATAAATAACACTTATGAAGTGCACAAAAAAGGAAGCAAAGGACCTTATGAGATCATTTGAGAAGCATATCAACAATTATATAATTAAAATGCTGAAAAATCTTATTGCACATAATGACATGAGATTGAATAAGTTGAATATAGAAACTCAAGTTTTTACGCATGAACAAATGTACAGATACATTATAGATATGTATATATACGGAACTAGTGTGAAAAATTTATTAAATAGAACAATAGCACTGCCTTCACATTTGAAAATCAACTTACATCCACATCTTAAATATCTGACCAAAAGAAGAAATTGAAAAACGTGTTATGCATTGATATTAGAACGGATAATTACTGAATTATGCAATGCTCAAGCAATATACAAGAAAGGAAATGCTGCTTGTGCCGAATAGGCCCCAGCCAACAAGGCACAGCAGAATTGTGGGACCCAACATGTTTGTTGGGTCTTGTCGGCTTGGGCCAATTCGGCACAAGCAACATGGTCCTAAAAGAAATGTTTTGTAGAAACACACTGAAAGAGAAGGACCATACCTGATGAATAATCTCGGGTGTCAAGTTAAAGGTAACTCTATTCGACTGAAAACACAACAAAGTAACAATTAAAAATTCTACTTGAGAATGTAGCAAAGAAAAAGCAAAATATGTTAAGAGATAAAGTTACAGGATTGCAATCAAAGCTTATGCTGTAATCCAAGCATTGAACAGATATACAGTGGCAAACAAAAAAATGCAAATGTGCATGAGCACAAGCTGCACGCACAAGGGGCAAGCAGACATGGTGCAGACACATGTCAGAAACACAGAGTATATGAGAGAGAGTGAGAAAGAACTGTACCTTACCATCAGAAGATGGTTTAAGAAGCCAAAGAATGTCGTTTTTTAAACCCACCCGCTGCTTTGGCAATCTGCTGGCGCCCCCATCTAGCAACTTCTGCACTTATTTTGCAAATGGAAAAATTCTTTTGTTATATATTTCCCAATAATAATTCTAATCATCAACAAAAGCGCAGCTCTAGATTACTTTCAACTGGAGTAATTATGGAGAAATTAAAGCTCAAATAGTTCAAATGACAAGCCATGCTTACAAAAGATGACCCATCGAGATAGAATTTTAATCAATAACTAACCTTCCTCGCTGCCCAAAATTCAGCTTCTGTCAGGACACCTCTGATTACAAAATGCTTATGAAGTTTCTGCAACTCACTGTGAACAATATTTTTCAGTAATATCAACATAAAGGGAAATTTGAAAGTCCAATATTAAGTACCACATCTAACGGCGAACAATCCAAACACAGATTTCAATTAAGAGTTGATGCTATCTTTCTCATAAATATGTCAACCATTCTATAAAAATTCAGAGGTTAATATCACCTGTAGTATCTCAAGTAAGGTGCTTAATGATTCCCCCTGCGATGAACATTTTTAAATAACTCCGACATGACACAATAGTTCTTCAATGAACCATAACAGTCTCATAATCCACCTTCAATATAAACTAAATATAGAAAATATGGGCAAAATAAAAATAACCAATGTAAATATATTTGTGCAAACCACGGAGACACTTATAGGAGCATACAAGCTACAATCACTTTACACAACTAATTTAGGTGTTGTTTGGTAAAACTGAAATTAAGTGCTGAAAATTTTAAGAACTGAATTTTAAGTGTTGACGTTTCAATCGATAATTGTAAATTAAGATTTTTTTTATATTATTTTGGATTTTAAGTGGTCAGTGATAAATGAAGTCATTGTCACTTAAAAGTTTACCTCATTTGAAATCACATTTTTTAAAGTGATATTCAAATTGTGGTATGAAACACACTTAATTAGATAAGCACATAATCCATTCATAATTAATTGTTGAATTGGATTAATCAAACAGCACCTTAAATATTTTTTGATTAAAAAGATACTATTATTTTTCAAAGTGCTTTCGTTCTACTTGTTGGACCCAGTGACAAAATTCACGTTCAAATATTGAAAACACCTCCAGTTTGCCAAAGGAGGGCATGCGCTATGCAGATTTAGATTCTTTATCAGCATACAACATTATCAGCAGTTTCACGGATCTAGCACCTCTCTCGTGTCAGGAATCAGTCTTCTCTGTTTCAAAATGATTTCATCAAACACCAACCCAACCACAGACAGACACAGACCCCTTTTTTTTTGGCAGATCATAGATCATTAATTTATAGGAGATATAACTTTCACACGAAACCTAAATAAGAAGTCTAGATCAGAATGGAAGCTTTTGAAATGGAGGGAATCCCAGTCCTCCAGTTCTTTACTTTCTAGATTTGTCCCTTCTATGTTAAAATTTTGCCATACCAGTGAGTCAGTCTGCATCAATTATGAAACGGGAACAAGAAAAAATATTCAATAAGTCCCAGTAAGGATATTATCTTTTTTTGTATCAAAAATCACTTGATTTGACCATTTCATCCATTTAATTCTTCTCAGATTGTTAAATAATGAAACGACTTCTGAGAATGTTAAAAAAAATATAAGTACTTAAGTTGCGAGGTTAAATTGCATCCTAACAAACTATTTTTGTCTGGGTGAGGAAGTAAATTTACCTATCCTCGTGCAGTAGCTTAATCCGACGCTCCATTTCTGCTGTGCTAAGTTGTTCATCCTGAAGTGTAACAGCAGATCTTTCAGAATTAGCTTTCCCTGCTTCTCCAGACTTTGCAAGAGCTCTGGCTGTTCAAGAGGCACCAAATGCAACACTTCATGTCAACAATTTCAAGCAATATGTTATGGGATTATATATAAGTATTACTTAATTAAATATAAGAATAACGCAATAAAATGTTCCAATGGTATGCAGCAAACAGTTATAAAGAAGAATCCAGATCTTTTCAAGTTTATTTATGAAAGAGACTGATATAAGGCAGAAGTATAGAATTGTAGAAGCATTGTCTAGAAAGTCCTAGTCACGTGTTCTCAAGTACGAATTAGCAAATGCAGCACAAAACACATATCTAAATCACGTAGATGTGGTACAGCAGCTTGCTAATGCCAACTAAAATGATTGCTTTATACAAGGACCAAGGACCACAAGATTTCCAACAGACTTGTTCTCAAGAGGCAGATAAGATAAATAATAACAATAACCAAACAAGAAAAGAGTTAGTTGCTCTGAATTTCTATAATTTATGAGTCTTACAGACATTATTCTTCTCAAATAACCTCTAAAACAGGTGAAGAAATAAAATACTCCATCTATTTATTTAAATAGATGGTTTGAGTTCCATGCTTCATTCCCAAAATTTAGATGAAAACATGGGCCCTTGTCAGCATAAGAACAGATGATAAAAGTGAAAACCTTAAAAGAAGCATCACAATAAGTTATGATGCTCTGAATTTCTATAATTTATGAGTCTTCCAGACATTATTCTTCTCAAATAACCTCTAAAACAGGTGAAGAAATAAAATATTCCATCTATTTATCTAAATATGGCTTGAGTTCCATGCTTCATTCCCAAAATTTAGATGAAAACATGGGCCCTTATCAGCATAAGAACAGATGATAAAAGTGAAAACATTAAAAGAAGCATCACAATAAGAGAAATTATTAGGTGGTCGTGACCACCACGTCATCCGTGGTCCCGACCAATGAAAAAATGTCCATTAACGTCATGAGTCAGTTTTTGTCTAAAAAAAATCTTTGCACATCAGCATCTATATAATGAGTATCTATAACGGCCTGCTCTTCCCTCACTCTTTTTTTGCCTCTCAAATAATTCGATCCCCCATTTCTCTCTCTCCCTACCAATTTACCTCTCTACCAAGCAAACTTTGAAATCCATTTCTCTCTAAAGCCTTTCTTACCCCAACTTCTCTCTCTACAAGAAACTTAAACCTATGTAGCAACTCTCTCTATAATTTCTCTATATCAAGCAAACCAAGCATTTGTTTATGAGAAAGAGAGATCTGTGTCTTCTCTATTAAATCCAAGCATTGAAGTCGATTTTGAGGACTGGTCTAGAGAATGGATTACTTGTCGATCTCAAGCCGTCATCTCACCTAAAACCAATTGGTGTTAAGGAGGGCAAACTCTAATCTTTTACGGGCTAACACGCATCCTGTTAAGAGTGTCACGTGAACACATGAGAGTGATATCCAACAACACTCACCCGCACAATGGCACTCATGCAGAGTTGAGAAGGGTAAACTCTAATCTTTTACGGGCTAACACGCATATTGTTAAGAGTACCACGTGAACATGATTCGATTTGAGAACTACCACAAGAATATTTTCATTTAGGTGTGCAATATGGTACTCTCTTTGCTCCGCATTACAAGATACTCCATTGTGGTAAGGTAAACCGTAAAAGTATTTTTAATTCAATTTTCGTTGCAGGTATATATTTGTCTACAATGACCAAAGTTTTAATATTATATTTTGATAGTTTGGATGTTAACAGAGCACGACTTAGTCTTTAGAAGTGGTAAATCCTAAATTTGTATTAGTATCGATTGAGAAACAAGCCTCCAATCATGTACCACCAAATATAACGATGTGATAATAAGTAAACAAGCACGAAGAAATTTGCAAGAATACACCAAGAATTATACATGGTTTGGCTAAACAAGCCTACGTCCATGGAAAGCCCGATTTCACTATATAGATTGTAACAGTACAAGTTGATGAATTGTATCAAGAATACACTCAACTCTCAACCCATAACCCAATCTCACTCAAAAGAAAATCATAAATTCTAAACAAGAATTCTCTCTCTAAGTGTCCTCTCAATAACAATGAAAGTATTACCTCTACGCAAGAGTTGCCCTCTCAAAACAATGAGATTGACCTCTCAAATACAATGAGAGTATTGCATCTTTTCTTCTCACTTGTCTCAACCTATAACATAGGTAACTATTTATAGACAAGGATTATAATTTCTTAGAATCATAGATTTGCCTAACAAGAACTTTCCTTCCTTGAGACCAAGACGTGTCTACTAAGAACTTACCTGATAAGATACAACTCTATAATAGAAACCTAATCACAATAGGAATTTGAGCCAACCCACCCCCTTGGCAAAAATTGACAAGTCTTCGATACACGAGACTCCCGTCTGCAAATCCACAAACGATCCATCGGCCTTTCAAACTCCAACTACATAACCCAAATCAAGTATGAAACAATACTCCCTTTGATCCACATGACCAATGTTATCATGCGACTGTATCAAGTCAACATTATCAAGTGACCTTGGAAGGGGGCTTCGATGCAACCCTTCTCCAAGCAGGAACTTTCATCTCACCCTTGTCTATCTGGAAACGTGTAACCCATGTCTTCGATAAATCAAACAAAACACGTTTAAAGATATTGTTACCATGTGCACCTCATTTCCTGTCCACAATCAAAGTATTCTGTTCTCCTTGCATTAATACCATGCAACCCTTAGTGATCTTCATGACTCCCCCTGCAATGGAGCACTTGCAGCCCATGGAGTCCAACCGGCTCAAGGAAATTAAATTACACCGCAACTTGGATGAATCTAAAAATCACTCATGTCGAGTAAAAGCGTCACCTTTGTAAATTGTGAGAACATCCCCAATACAGAGTCGAATAATGCTGACACACCTTAACTCTGTATCTTGCCAACCATCAACTGATATTTTTTTCGGCTTTCCATCCTTCCCTTTCAACGCCCGCACTAAGCCTTGTTGAACTAGGATGTCCTTCACCCTCCTTTGCCATAGGGTGAAGCTACCCTTACCATCAAATCTCTCCACCTTGTATTGTATAGCAATATTACCAGTCATGATTGTCACAAGTGCCCAAGACGAACAACACCAATATTATGAAGAAAAATCTAGACAAGACTTATATCAAAACACCTTATGTGCACCTTGAATCTCTGATACCAATTTGTTGAGAAACAAACCTCCAATCACGTACCACCAAATATTATGATGTGATAATAAGTAAACAAGCACGAAGAAATTTGCAAGAATACACCAAGAATTATACGTGGTTCGGCTAAAGAAGCCTACGTCCACGAAGAGCCCAATTTCACTATATAGATTGTAACAGTACAAGTTGAAAATTATATCACGAGTACACTCAACTCTCAATTCTTAACTTTTATACACCTAATCTCATTCAAAAGGAAATCACAAATTCTAAACAAATATTCTCTCTCTAAGTGTCCTCTCAATAACAATGAGAGTATTACCTCTACGCAAAAGTTGCCCTCTCAAAACAATAAGAGTAACCTCTCAAATACAATGAGAGTATTGCATTTTTTTTCTTACTTGTCTCAACTTATAACATAGATAACTATTCATAGAGCCCAAAACCCAATTCCTTGATGGACAAAGATTTCAATTCCTTAGAGGCATAGACTTGTCTAACAAGAACTTTCCTTCCTTGAGACCAAGACATATCTACTAAGAAATTACCTAATAAGATACAACTCTATAATAAAAACAAAATCACAATAGGAATTTGAGCCAACCCAACAGCATCCTTGATAATGTTAGGCTAACCAAGGAATTATTGGATTATCTTGTGGTTTTGCAAAGAGTAATACCATCACTAATAAACCCTAGATATTTATTTATTTTTATTTTACTTTTTTTTGTAAGACTGGACGCTAGAGATATATCTGTTAGAAACCTAAGATCTAATCACAGAATATCCAAAGGGGCAAATATAAATGTAAAATTACCTACAGAATTACATAAGAATAAAAAACATAAAATCTACACTATTTTTTGCAAATGATAGCTTCTTCAAATTCAACGCTCAAATTCAACGCAGTGGTTGGGAGAGGTGGCATGAGATACTAATTATGTAGATGTTGCTGTGTAAGTTATTTTGACAAAAACTGACTCACGACATACATGGAATTTTTTCATTGCTAGGGACCACGGATGATGTGGTGGTCACAAACCACCTAATAATTTCCCCACAATAAGATGAAATGCAGCAAAAATAGAGGGGGAAAAGCATTGCACATGCACACATACATAGCAGATAAAGAATCATGATAACAAGACAGCAACTTTTGGTGGCCTAATAGCACAATATTAAACTCAGAAGCAAATTGGCAGCAAGTTTAATATAAGGGTGAAGATCTCATAAATCTAGATGGAAGCCATGGTTGAAACTTACCTGTAAATTCTCGGCAAATATCACGATCAGAAAAATTTTCGAACTCAAAAATGCAATTTCCACCCTGAAATAGCAAAGAGTTGAAAGTTTCACGTTTCAATCATAATGAATGGGGAACATTAATATTTCAACTCCAACTCAACTCAACTCAATTCAACAAAGCCTTTGGGTTCGGCCATATGAATCCTCTTCCGCCATTTTTCTCTATTTGAGACTATAGACTCAAATGCTCAATTAAACCATATGCTATCACATATTCCCTAACTATCCCAACCCATGTTGATTTTGGTCTTCATCTTCCTTTATCATTACTCTTAATAAGGACCACATCACTTTTCTTCACGGATGCATTTATTGTTTGTTTTAAAACCTGATCAAACCATCTTAATCGACTGTTCTCATTTTAATCATCCGGCATTCTATCTCATACAATATGGATGGCCAAAAAAAGTTTTATAAAATTAACCTGTGAGATTGAGACATATATGCCAATTAAACAATATGTCATAAGCATTCCTCCATTTAACCCGTCTTGCTCTAATTTTATTATTAACGTCATCTAGAATTTCTCCCTATTGTTCATAATCAAGCCTAGTAAGGAAAATGTTCACAATTGGTATTTCTTGATCCTTGATTTTTGTTAGAGCCCTAATACTATTTCTAGGTCTACTAATATTACATTCCATCTATTCAATTTTAGACCTATTTATAGTAAATCATATTGATTCTAGAGCTTCTCTCCAAACCTTTGATTAAACATTTATCCCTGCTCTAGTTTTATCAATTAAAATGATATCATTAGCAAATAGTATACACGGTGGAATCTCGTCCGTAATGTGTTTTATTAGCTCATCTATAACAAAGGCAAAAAAATTCTCCCATTGTTGTTCGTTCTTAATATGATTGCAGTGTCATCACACATTTTTAGGAGCTAATGCAGTGTATCACTTAAGGGGAATGTGTTAGTGGTTACTTATACATTCTTACGATTCATGTTAAAAGTTTTACAATTGTTGTTATGCTGCCTAAACAACCCCTCCGTTTCTGGACTTGGGACCAGCAGTCTAATAATAACGCACTAAACACGACACATGCTTGAGAAACAGCAATATCTGTTTGTTAAAAAATATACAAAGTAAAGGTAAAGAAAACCATAAATTGATAGACAATGAGCCTCTCGGATGGAAACCAAGAATAACTGCATGAAAGCCCAAAAAGATAAAAGAAGATACTGTGAAATAGTAATCTTCTAGAAACAAAACCTGATCTTGGGTCAGATTAAGTAATGCCTGTCTACTGGATCCCTCCTTTGTGAATTTGTGGCCTGAACATTAACAAAAAATAGATGCAAAGACATTAACAACTTTATTACAGAACAAAATGGTATGAAAACTATAAAATGTGGACAATCTGTTTTTCTTTTCTTTTCTTTTTCTTTTTCTTTTTCTTTTTTAGACTATATAAGATTGTGGGTAACTTCGAAAATATTTAAGAAAAAAAATTTGGAATGGAAGAATAATCACTGCCCCGTAGTAGTTCAATATTTTTAACCAGTGATCACCACAGATACTTGAATGTTATAAAACTCTACATACATATTTTCAAAAACATGAATTCCAATATTACGAAGAAAAGAACAACTATAAGTGACACTGAGAAAACCCAAAGAGTTGATTAGTATTCCATCCAAAGGCCTGGGGGCAACAATATAAACACTGTTCAGCTTTGCTTGATTCTGCTTTTAAGTTTAAGCTGAGGTTTTTCTTATCATAAAGCTCCACTTCTACAAGGAAGCAAACTTTGCTTGATTCTGCTTTAACATCCAAATGATCTCTAGATTGATCAGAGGATCCTTTCAATTGGCTAGAATCCGTTGCTTGAACAAAACTAGATCTTGTGGGATCATATTAAATTTGTGATGAAGTTTAAGACAAGGTTTTGCTCACAAGAGCAGTAAGTTGCCAGCCAATTGGTCCATCCTCTACAATCTCTTTGACAATAAACAACTGTTATCTTGTATTCCTCTCTCTCTTCTTCTCTCTATGTATCCAAGAATATATCTTGATATACACAAGTAGAAAAAAATAATAATGAATAAATCCCATTTCTAGATGCCTCTAGATTAATACTTATCGGAAAAAAAATGCCTCTAGATTAATAAATTGCAAGTAACCATCTTCCCGCATCATATAAATTTAAGCCCCAGACAATATTAACATACAAGAGTACCTTTAATAAATCTAAACTCCACATTAATCCTTGCTGAAGATTTTGGATCATTAGGCATAAATGCGAACTTGTCCTCTGTCTGCACATGGAAACAACAATTCAAATTGGTAAAAAAGAAAAGAAGAAAAACACATTAAGATGTTTAGCAACATAAATAATACTTCTTCAATAAAAACGTCAATCCCCCCAGTCACCCACCAAAAATAGTAATAATGCAATTCTGAACCCATGAAAAAAGTAACCCAATTCTCCTAACAGTAAAACCTTATGATACATTATGCGTCTAGCATTCAGTGTCATTGTTGTGTCTAATTTCTGGAACTTGTCAATGGTTCATACATGAAGACATAAATAAATACACCTATTTATTTGTACAGACGCATATCCATATAGCCCAGTAATTTACGAGAAGGGTTCAAAAGATTTACCATTTTCAGCACACCCGAGACACCAGGTTCCTTGGTTTGAGTCTTATACTTGGCACGCTTAATAACCTGCCCATCCGCCATACGAATCGATCGATATAAAAATAGGAATGATATTTAACCAATTTGATAATCTAGTGTTATGGTGATCAGAGTTCGGAATGTATACGAGTGAACTGGAGAGGTCTAGGGCAGTAGGAGATCAGGATCAATACAGGTTCAGACACTCGATCTAGGGTTTATTTTTATACATTTATATGTATTTATATGTATATATTATGCATGTACTGCTTGCATACAGTTGGATGAGGGTTGGGCAAAGGAGTGTCTCCGTCGTAATCTCGAACGCCATATGTTCGCGGCCTGTACTTATATATATATATGCGCAAACGAGCAGGGGCTCTGGCAGTGGTCGAATGTTGTGAGTTGAATGACGAAAATATCCTCGCGAATGGTAAAATCACTATATTACCCCTTATTTAAAACTATTTCTTAATTCAATTGCAAACTCCTCTTTTTCTGTATCCATCTACCCCCATAAAAACATAGGCAATTTAATAAAAATTAACTTAACTTTGTATAATTAGGGCTAAAGTGCAATAAATCGCTCTGATTTCATATAGTGTACAATATTTTCCTCTCTTTTTCTGTTTTTGAGTTGAACAAGCACCCTCTAATTTACAAATTGATACAATATGTCAATATTTTACACTACTTAGGTTAAGAATTTAAGTAAAATGACAAAAATACCCTCAAATAAAAAATAAAATAAGAAGTTAGTGATTTATCAAAAATTTAAAAAAAAAAGAAAAAAAAACTTTATTTTGTCAAAAAATACCAAAGCAAATTACCACAAAAAGAAGAGAATTACTTTAATTTGCCAAAAATTACTGAAAAAAATTTATCAAGAAAAAATTTAGTGAATTAAAGTTTTTTTTTTTCAGGCAAATTTTTTTGACAAATTAAATTTTTTTTTCTTTTTCAGTAAATTAATCATTTATTATTATTTTATTTTTTTATTTGTGAGGGTATTTTTGTCATTTTACATCAATTATTAATCCAAATAGTACCAAGTATAGGCAAATTGTACCAATTTGTAAGTTGGAGGGTGTTTGTTGTACTAAAAAAAAAGAGACCGAGTATTGTGCACCATTTTGAAACGAGATGAGGGTTTATTGTACTTTGGCATGTAATTAAGAATACAACAAATATCAAATAGTATTGGTGTACAAAATAACTTAACATAATATAATTACATATTTGATAACTCTAACTCAAATAATTTGATATCAAACAAGTTTCACTATTCATCTTTCACCTTTTTGTCAAAATTACTCCTCAAAGCCAAACAGATGAACCACCACCATCCTCACCAACCAACAGAACCACCAATCCCACCAGTAACATTTTCACTATTGTCGGCACCGCCATTCCCACCCCACAACCAAATTTACTCCTGTTATTGTTCAACAATCAAACCAAATACCCAAGAAACCCACAACCAATAGTGGTGTCGTTGCCACCAACCCATCTTCTCCGGTGGCACACCGTCGGTGCATTTCAATGTAAACCCATTATAACACAGTCCACGATTTCCCTTCCACGCAAACTTCGTTTGAGGATTTTGTACTTTCAACCATTATAATTGAATTTGTCTCTATTATTTCAACCCAAATTTCATCTCAAATAAAACCACAGAGCATCAATCCAATTACAACTTGAAAATATAGAGAAAAATGTAGCATAAAAAAAACAATTGATTATATATGAGAGAGTATTTTTTTATTTAATTTGATATACATTTGCTTGGTAAATGAAGGTAAGCATTATTCAAATTACCATTATTTGACAAACACGAATAATCATCTTTCTAATTTTTGAAAATAAAAATTCAGAATAAAAATAATAATAGAATGCTATTAGGATGAAAAATTATACAAGAAATTAAAATAACTTACTTATATTTCAACCATGGTGGTTTCATCACTTCCTCAAGAGGGGTGTTTACGTTAGCATATCATCAGAAAAATAACACATAAAAATAGAATATTTTTTCATTGAATGAGAATAGATTACAATAAAATAAACACAATCTATTTTTTTCTCTGCAATTTTCTAACTCCTTCACCAAATCCTAAGACCCCCTATTTATAGAGTTAAAGGGGAATGGTTTGTGTGAGAAAAGAAAATTTAATATACAAAATTTAAATTTGAATCTCCAAGATTTAATATTCATATATTCGATTTGAATTTTGGACCGCTCATGTGGCAATGTAAAAAATATGTTTTATGAATTCTGGACCGCTCACGTGGCAGTGTAAAAAATATGTTTTAAAGTTTTGAACTCAAAACCTCTTGTGATATAATACCATATCTCCTACAATGCTTCTTGTGTTTATTTTTGGCAATTAACAAATATAACATTCATTTTTACAGCCATAACTTATTCCTTATTTGCCATATTTTTTTTCTTCTCATTCCGAAATCAATCCCTATAAAACATAAAAACACATATAAAAGAATATTTAAATAATATAAAAGAGTAATTAAAGACTTATTTTGGGGTATAAAATAACAATTTTTGTGCACTGATCAGGAATAAGATGATGAACAGTGTTTAATTGGGGGTATTAAGAAATCTCTTATTAAGGTTTTGTGAAGAGGATGAACAATGATTTGGAGTTTTTGTGGAGAATAATATCAACAGTGATTTGGTTGTGTGGTGGAGATGGTGGTTGTTGTCGCTATAGTATTGATGATGGTTGTTGCCGCTGTGGTGGTGGTGGTGGTGTTTGGGTTATGGGGGACTTTTTTTTACCAAAACCATACAATTGTCTTGCTTTATACATTAACATTATTTGGTATTTGTTATACTTATGCTTGCCAAAGGAAAATCTCGTCGTCATCGTCAGAAAATTTTTCATCCACTATCTGACTTATCTCCTCCTACGCCGTCTGAATTTACGAATCTTTGTATGTGATCTGTGTTGCCCTAGGCAAAGATAGAGAAGATAATGAAGAAAATACATTTAGGCAAAACTTAAAAAAAAAAAAAAGAGGCCATACTGGGATTTAATTTTGATATTCACAAAGCAATTGTTGGGTTGGCACTACAATCTGAAGTTTTTAATAGAGATGACCGGATTGCAAAAGCTAGCCTTGCTTTTGCTATTTGGTGGCTAAACTAATGTCCGTTTGGTGGAAGGAATGAAGAAGGGGCGAATGGAAGATCAAAAGAAATAACGAACTTTGAGGAGGGAAAATAAGATGGATTAGTCATTCTTCATGCTTTGCAAATTTTAATCCCTTAAAAAAAATAAAAAAATAAAGTTTTAAATTATAATACTACCTTTCATAACTAGGGCGACAAATGAACCGATCCGAGGTTGAGTCTGGTCGGACTCGACTTGTTCATTTGTGAGCTCAATTCAGGCTTTGCACGGGCTCGTGGCGAGTTTGAAAAGCTGAGCTTGGGCTTGGCTCGTTTAATAACAAAGTTCATTCAAACTAGATTTAAGCTCATGTTCAATATCGTTTTAGCTCATTCATGAACGTAAACGAGCCTACACAATCTTATATTCATGAACAAGTTCACGAGTTTATATTCATGAACCTGTACAAGCCTATGTTTATGAATATGTTCATGAGCCTATACAAGCTTACACGAACTCATGTTCACGAGTCTAAACAAATCGACTCCAATGTTATTCAGGATCGACTTGTTTTACTAAATGAGCCTAAAAATTAAGGTCGAACTCAGCTCGTTTGATTGACAAATGAACCCGAGTCAAGCTTTAAATGAGTCAAACTCGAGTTATTCATTAATAGCTTTATTCATTTGCAACCCTATTCATAACAAGCAGGAAAAGGTGTTAACTCATTCTCTTCTCTCATATAAAACAAAAATAGGAAAATGCATTATACTCTAGTGACATCTCATCAATTACTTCTTCTCTCCTTTCTATCCAAATTTTTTTCCTTACCAAATAAAGCATAATAAGTGGTTGTAATTTATGAATTTTTAATTAATATTTTTGAATTTATAAATATTTTTAGAATGATGTGATGTTGTACTCTATGGGTAGTATTTATACATAATACACATACATGTATACGTATGTATTAATAGGGATGTCAATTTAACCCGCTTTGCCATATCGTCTCATCCCTTATTAGGACATGTTTGGAATCATTCACGGATATGAGAAGAGTTCGAACTCGCCCCAATTAACAATAAATATTTTATTATGTTATGAATTATGTCTCATATTTCTATTGTAATTAGGTTTATATTTTAGAGTTGTGATTTATTTGGTAATTTTTTGTTAGGCGAGTCTTGAGTTTCAAATAATTGTAATCCTTGTATAACAAGAAATTTGGTTTGAAAACGGTCGAGAATATAAGGTAGAGAAGAAAAGTGTGAAGAGAAAGAAATTGTAAGAGAGTTTAGTTGAATTTGTGTGAGAGATAAAGAAAGAGAGCGTGTAATCTTTATATTGAAATAAAGATAGTCATTTTTCACATGTGAATTAAACGATTTGCTGAATCATGTAAATCTTGTCTTGATTGTATGTGTGTTTGTTTTTTTATTTACTTCCGTTGTATCAAACCAAGGGGATTAATTCCCAACAACTGATTATAACTATGATGACAACTATTACAAATGTAAAGTAATTGGTCAAAAGGTTTGATGGAAGAAAAATTTTCAGTCTGTGCCAAGTTCAGATACGAGATATACTGATTTAGCAAGGTATAGAAGAGGCATTACATGATAAACCAAAATAGATGGATGCTACAAAGTGAGAGAAGATCAATTCAAGGGCGATGAATATGATTCGATTGGCGTTGGTAGATGATGTTGTGTACGATGTGATAGAATAAGCTTCAACGGCAAGTATGTGGAAACAAATGGAGAATTTTTATATGGGAAAAAATCTCATGCACCAACCGACTAGTCTTGAAACAAGAGTTGTACTCCTTCTGTAGAAAATAAGACGTAAGTTTGCAAAAACATCTCGATGAGTTTTATAAAATTTTATTTGTGGCTTATCTAATGTTGATGTTAAGTTGAGTAATGAGGAAAAAATAATTATATTATTGACATCGGTACACTCTACTCATAAATATTTATTTAATACTTTGCTTTATGGGAGAGATACAATCATGATGGAACAAGTTAAGAGTACTTTATTTTTCAATGAAAAGTTGAATGGTGAGGATGAACGTGATCAATCTCAAGCTCTTGTTGTACAAAAGAATAAGAGGTTTGGAGCTCCAAATAATTTTGTATTGAATTCATTATCAGAAAGAAGGTGTTACAATTGTAGAGAAAATGGGCACCTTCAGTGGACATGTCCAAAAGAAAAGGATAATGCGTCTATCGTTGATGTTGTTGTGTATGAGGCTATAAATGAAAAAAGTGATGATGATGAAATGTTATCAATCATAAATGACAAGGAATAAGTTAAGGAATGTGTGTGACCCTTGTGGACGGGTTTGATGTGGGCGGGTGCAAGAAACACTGTATGAACTATCACACTGGCAGGTTACAGGGTGCTCAATCCCACATTGTCTATGTGTGGAGAAGGGAATGTGCTTATATATAGTGTGTTCTCTCCAAATGATACGTGGCATTTTGGGATAAAACCCAATAACAAAAACGTGCGATCTTATGCCCTAAAGCAAACAATATCATACCATCAGGTGGAGCAGGCTGTTACAAAGTGAAACTTGACTGCTTGTTATTTTCACGTGTATCCTCATAAAGAGTGGTTTGTTACCTACAAACTTGCAGGTGGTAAGGTCTTTATGAAAAATCGTGTGATGTTATGAAAATTGAAACAATCAAAATCAAGATAACGAATGGTTTAATAAGAACTATAATAAATATACATCATATTAGTGTTAGAAGAAATGTGATGTCTGTAGGAGCTTTGAATTCGAAGGGTTGTCATGATTTTGGAAAGAAAGGTTAATAATCTCTATGTTTTATTGGGTAGTACTCTGCTAAGTGGAGCAATTGCAACCGTTTCTAGATATACTAGAGTTAGGGGCGGTTGGAGTCTTTGGCGATCACCTAAGGCCCGAGCCAATAGAAAGCCACAAAAAAATTATTTTTCCTTACATTATAAAACTTCCTAAAAAAAAATTTAATGTACTATTATTAGACTTTTTTATTATTAGACTCCAACTAATTTGGTAATTTTTTTAAAAAAATTCTCTCTTCTCATTACACCCGCCGAAATGTTGTATTTAATATATCTTAACTCTCAATGCTCATTACACTAACCGATAACTTTAACAACTTTCTATCTTCTACTAATTTGATCTTTTTTTTCCCTTACTCCACGCGTTTTTACTTTTTTCCTCCTTTGTCATTGCAACCTTTATCTTTTATATTATCTCACAAACTCTCCAATCTCCATATCTCTCCTCTCTTGTATTTTTCTTCTCCACTCACTACAACTATAAATTTATTGGAAGCTTTCAATCTACTAGCTAAAAAATAATTGAATTTTTTTTGGAGAATTAGACCGAATTTTTCTAACATCAGGTTCTTCTTTAACTTAAATAATTTTGTAATCTTATTATTATTTTTATAATAAAATTATATATTTTGTTTGCAATCATTGTTATTTATAATATAAAATATTAGAATATATCTACTATAAAGTAAATCAAAATATGAAAAACTTAAAAAAAAAATAAGAATATAAAAACTAATTAAATCTAAAAATGAGCTCTTGTTAAATTTGTTAACCCTAATAATCAAACAACAAAAAATTAGGTGAAAATTATACTAAAGAATAATATATTAAATATTAAAAGACCACTTTTATAATTTTCGCCTAAGACCTTAAATTATGTTGCACCTCTGACTAGGCAGATGGATGATCAAGAGCGGCAAGGAAAGGAAAAATTCTTAACAATTGTAATAGTACCAACTTTCATCCTAGAATCAAGGAAAGTTTGATTCGGTAATGTGAGAGTAAATTTCAAGTTCGACTATTTGAACTTGGAGTTTGCACATAATAGATGAGTGTGATGGAACGACAAAGAACAACAAGAAGAACTAAAATGTTAGGTTCGAGGTGGAGAGATTTCTTCGGTCAAGGTCGAGCTATGAGGGAGCACGTGAATATCAAATTTGAGCCAATGTGAAAATTGTGTTTCAAATTCATATTATAATTAGGTTTCTATTTTAGAGTTGTAATTTATTTGGTCATTTGTTGTTAGGCAAGTCTTAGGTTTCAAATAATTGTAATATTTGTCCAACAAAAAATTAAGTTTGAAGATTTTATAAATAAAGGTGAGGTTCAGAAGATAAGGTAGAGAAGAAAAGTGTGAAAAGAGAAAAAATTATAAAAGAGTTGAGTTGAATTTGTGTGAGAGATAAAGAAAAAGAGTGTGTAATATTTATATTAAAATAAAAATAGTTGTTTTCGTCCGTGGATTAAGCGATTTGCTAGACCACATAAATCTCGTCTTGTTTGTATGTGTTTTTATTTTTTATTTACTTCTCAATAATTAATTTCCAACGTAGTATTAGGTGTAGTTTTTATTTATTTTTTATTTTTTAAACCTGACAAGCAAGATCATAACATTAATAAACAATCAACCAATACATTCTGAGTCCACATTTTCCTTTCACCTATGCATTTACTGTCAACTAAATACAATTTTCGGTGGAGTAATGCATATTTTCCTAACTCCAACATTTATTGGGAAAAAGAAATGCAAATTACCTCATGAATTGTGGGGGAAAAGGAAATTCAAAAGCCCTTACAGTAAGCTTTAGGTCCTGTTTGGCAGAGTTTTTGCTTCGGCTTTTACGCAAAAAAAAAAAAGAAACAGAAGCTAAATCAGGAAGCTGGTACCCCCGCTTCTTTTAAACGCTCTTTTTGACTCCGAAGTTTTTTCGTCTTACCAATCCAAACACTCTTCAATATGACTTTTGAGCTTAAAAAGTCGAAAATTACTTTTCAAAAGCCAATTCAAACATGACCTTAATGTCTTTTATTATAATTTTGTCATTGATTGCGTTAACTACAACTTGGGCATGTGTCTCGAAGGCCACATGTTGGAAGCCTTTGGTCACAACAAGCTTCCATGCTTCAAGAGGACCATTGCTTCAGCAACCGGAGCATTACGGACACAGTGCCAGAATCAGATTGCTGCCAATCTCACCTGCCGATTGGAGCCACGAACTAGAATTCCACCACCACACAAATGAGAATGATGACAGAATGTTGCAACCAAAGAGCAATAGATGGATTTGTGACCGACCCGAAATGCAAAGTCAATGGCATTAGAAGAGCACTGATATACTTTGAATACGCCTTCATTCCCTTGTATATGATAGACTTTGTTAATTTTAATGTTATTTATTTATTACGATTGTTAAGTATTTGTGGATGCTTAATTTTCTTTACATGATTTTATTTTAAATTTGTTCAAGTTTTAATTATTTTTGTTTTTAAGTATGTATATTGGGCTGCTTCGAACTTAACTGACTTTGATACGGGACAAGGGAGTTGGGTTTGAAAATAATTTTTTTTTTGTTAGATGGGTTAGAACAAACTTTCCTTATTTGATTGGAAGGAAGGAAAGAGAGGGAGGAATCAACATCCCTCCTATTCCATGTTTTTTTATCTGTCCAAAATTTAAAATAGAGGAGCAAAAGAAAAAAAATTACCCTCTATATATGTTATACTAATTTTAACTTTCAATTATTTACGAAATCACTTATTAAACTCTATTATAATCCTCTTACACGTGAACAACAATAATGAGGGTATACTGATAAAAAACTATAAAAACTTTCATTCACTCCTTCTAATCAAGAAAAAAGATACCACATCCATTCTTTTTACTATCTCTTTCATTCAGGCAAATAAAAAGTGAGGAAAACACATTCTCTTATTTAGAGATACTATATTCATTTCTCCTCTCTCCCTTTCATTTATTTTTCCATTCCTCTGACCAAATGGAGCATCAATATTCGTAAAACACAAATATTTTATTTTTTTCTCTTCCCTGTCCTTTTCAAAACATGATACACAACTATTCTATCATTTGATTTCTTAAATTATCCCAGCACAACGATAAACTAACATTGTATTCTCCTTTTATTTCTTTCAATAGTTAATCCTTTTTTTCTTTTTTTCCTTTAAAAAATCTAAAACATAGCTCTTATCTTAGAGAGGAGAGGGTGGGTAGGGATGACAAAATGTCTCACCTCGTCCCATTTGAGATGATTTTGAAAAAGTCTTAATGGTTTTGGGACAGTAATAGAGTGAGGGAAAATATTTCACGATTGGGGGGCAGAAACGAGGATAGGCACTCCTGCCCTGTCCTGTGTTTATTATATATTTATTATATTACGCTTATAATATTATACATATAAAAAATTACATTTATATAGTTATATATAACCTTTTACTTGGTCAAATCTTATTGGTGGTATATATGTAAATTACTGTGGAACTTACCATATAAGAGTGTATAGATAAAATAAAAAAAAGTACAATTACAATTACAAAAGTACTATTTTAAACCCGTTATTGCCCTGTCGTGTCTCGTCTCTAATCCACCATGTCAAGTCCAGTTAATAAATAATTTTGGGCAAAAATGGAGAGAGTTTTGCTAAACGGGGGCGGGATGGGATTGGAGTCCCCTGCCCAAACCCATCTCCGAGAGTGAAATAGATATTCAGTGCTCTAGATATACATGCATCGAACGCATCTGGACCTTCCATACAACTGTTGTGTGGTAGATAATTGTACTTAATTAAAGAAAAACAAATAAATCAAATAATAAAATAATTGTTTTTCTCGTTTGAAAATGATAGTAAAGAGAAAAAAATAAAATAATTTTATTTTGCTAATTATTTATCACTATATAATAATTACTTACTATTCGCCAGGTACTTCATTAGTAGTACTAGAATAGCATCGAGTAATTTCTTGGACAACATATATCAAATACGACATGGCATTTGTGTAACATAGTTGGATGAACAATATCTTCCTCCTTGCCAATAAGGATAAACTTTCTCCTTACAACTCATGCGTGTTATATATTAGGGTGTTAACGGTTCAGATTAGATTGGATTAGGCACTAAACCTAATCTGATCCGTGGTCCACAGATTGATAAAATTTTAGTTTGATCTGTTGCCAACATTAATTCGAACCGAAATGTTAAAAAACAGATTAGTTCGAATCGGATTGATGGATTAGACTTTTCTCAATAATTTTGACAATTTAACAATAGTTTCATATTTTCCCCTAAATAGACACTACAAAAAAAGTCTTATTAAAATAAAAAAATAGAGAAAGGTAATTATATTATGTTTGTAAATAATATATATTCAAAATAGTGGACATATATAATATAAAATATATATGTAAATATTATATAAATCACAGTTCGGATCGGATCAAAATTTTCAGATATCAATTCTTTAACCGAATCATTACTAACGAATTTGCACTTTATAAATTTATAACCGAACTGTGTACTATAAAAACCCAACCGATCCGCACGGATTAGAGTCACGAATTTTTTTAACACCCTTGGGAAAACTACACCTAAATAATGTTAGGAGGCCTAAATTACAAAGTGACATATTTTAAAAGTTTATTTTTCACTTTGGTTGAATTAAACAAAATAATTACATATGCATTGAAAATTATTATTCATGTACAGAATGTCATTTAATCTCTTATTCCAAAATATCAAATTATCCTGCTTTAATCAAATAATTTATTCACTCAATAAATTAAGAAAATATCTGAAACATCGTTTAGTTTCTGAAAATTTTTAGGAATAAAAGTAATCCAGTAAAATTGAACAAACCCATAAAGAAAAATATAAGTTATAGAAATACTTGTGACTATGTTATTATGTCGTAAAGTAATCAATATTAGACTGTCTGATATGGCCCTGAATGACGGCCAACTTTTTTTTCCTCTTACATTAATACAAGTGAATACATTTGTGGTATCACAACACATAAACTATATTTTGACAGGAATGAAATAGATTTTCTATATGTGCTTGGGTAACTTTTCAGTCTAGGTAGTATGCTTAAAAAAATATGAGTATCAGGAAGAGATATTATATCAAAATATGAGGCACAGAGATAAATTAAAATTTCGTTAGTAAACTATAAATTTCAAGTATGCCTCAATTTGAACTTTATTAGCAAATATGAATTAGACAATTAATAATGACAAATTAAAAAAGTGAGTAGTGAAACTATTCATCACAATTAAAACACCTCAAGTTTAAGAATCATTGGCATGTGAATTTGCCATACAATTCAAAAATTAGTTTACTATTTATTTTTTTAAAAGTAAAAAACCAATTCACGAAAACAAAATAAGAGACTATATTTTTGTGATGAGAGATGATCAACGATCAATAACTTATCCAGACAGTGATGCTTTGCAATGAATTCAATTTTCTTTGAGTGAGATGAAAAGACAATGATCTGTTGAATTTTCTTCAGTGCACAACGCTCATTCATTCGTACAGAAACAAAATAGAGTTTAGTGTGGGTTGGATAAGAGATTGAAGGACATTTTAAACTTAAAAAATAATTTTCAATGCATATATAATTATTTTATTTAATTCAATTAAAGTAAAAAATAAATTTTAAAAATAGAGCACCTTATAATTTAGTCCTCCGGAGTATATTTAAGGATAGTTTTCCTATATATGAGATCACTGTGTTATTCTATAATATTAAAATGTAAAGAACTTTTTGGGTCGGTCAAAACAACACCAAATCTGAGCAGTACAGTCTAATCATACGAAGAATTCTTCTTCTAATTTGACACTTCAACTGCTTCAAATTACTTAGCCGAATTTAAAAAAAAAACGAAAAGAAAAAAAGAATCCTGCTATTCGGAACCAAACCGACAAGACCAGTCGAAATGGCTGACAGGCAACGAAGTGGGTTTATGCATTGCATTGTGCAAATGAATACGCCCATTTCGGCTGGCATTGTCTGAATATCATTAAAAATAATAATAAAAAAAAATAAATGTCAATGCTTGTAAACCGGTGCGACTGGATTTTACCGAGGTAAACAGAAAAGAAGACTTTCAATCGAAGAAAACTTTCCGAGTAAGAAGAGAAGAGAAAATTTTCCACACTCCCCCGGACGACATTGCATCGAGCAAAATCGAATCTTATCGGAGAAGATGAAGATCACTGTAATGACCGCGGACGAACAGATCATCACGCTAGACGTTGATCGTCACGAATCTGTACCGCTCTTCCTCTCACTCCAAACCCTAATTTCACATATTCATGCTACTTATTTGATTCTTACTTGTAATTCCCGTCAACACTAACGTTTATCTTGATCTCGTTACCAGGTCGAAAACTTGAAAGCTCTGCTCGAGGTTGAGGTGAGATCGAGATATCTTAAATTCCTTCTCTATCTCTCTCTATATATATCCATGTATATGTATGTGCGTATATATATATATATATATATATATATATATATATATATATAATGTACGGTGTGTTTCTTGTAAGCAGACACAAGTGCCGCTACAGCAACAGCAGTTGCTATATAATGGAAGGGAGATGGGGAATGCTGAGAAACTGAGTGCTCTTGGTGTTAACGATGGAGATTTAGTGATGATGGTCTCTAAAGGTTCTTCTGGGTATGATTTGCAATCTTCTATTGCTCTTAGGTTTCTCAAATGTTACAGTGGGACAAGATAATAAGATTATAGCTTTATGGGTTCAATGGGCTATGTAGTTGTTGGCATGCTGGTCATGACCTTATTAGCATGGTTAATTCGACATAGTTTGCAGTTCTATGTTATTGTGTGAAAAGACAGATAGATATAAGATGAATTGATTTTATGATTTGGATAATGGCATAATGCTGTGCTTTCGGAAGATTTATCTCCCTCCTATGAGGAAATAGGTTGAACTACATATACTACACTGCTTACAAATTTGATATTTTTCTTCTTTCATGGCAAACAGTATATGTATTAGCAGAATCTGACAGCCAAGAATAACTGAGCATAAAAAATTAGTTGTTTGGCATTGAAGTGCCTGAATTTGGTGAATTACTACAACACTTAGAGAAAAGAAAATTATTCAGTGAAGTCCTTAACAAGAATGTACCAAAGTATTATTTTTGCAATACATAGAGCATGGGCAAATAACTGCAGGAGCCAACTTATTGCAGCATACCTGGATTAACTATTAAACTATTATAATTAAGATAAATATTGTAATGAATTAAACTGCTCATTCATGCTTTACATCCTCAGTATATAGTTGTTGATTGAAGCCCCTTCTTCACCATAATGTATGAAGACCGTGCATTTGAAGAATTATATGCATTCTGTAGCTTCTTTGCAATTTCCTTCACTATTCCCTTACAGTCTGTTATAATCATGCATCTTATTGTACCTTCTTCTTCTCTTTTTTTATTTTTATTTCAAAAGATATTTGTTTAAATCGGGAGTAAACCTATTCCATTTCATCATGCTAAATGGTAATGATATATTATATTTCAGTGCATCCACAAATGACTTGGGCTTCAATCCAGACGGATCTGCGGTGAACCCTGCAGCCTTTCAGCAGCATATCCGTCGCGATTCTAATATGATGGCACAGCTGTTTCAGGTAGGATGGAATGTCATCTTTTATTTTTCCCTGAAGCATTTCTCCACTTCCATCTCAATAATATTTGGTATAAATAATTCAAATTGATACCTTCTAGCTGAGAAAACATTAAAATTCAGAAAAATTGTGTCAGGTATCAAGTATAATGTGGGCATCTTTCGCACTTCCTTGCTTAGATTTTTCATTGTGCTTTATCTTTTAGTACTTTGACTTGTAAATCTTGCAAAATTTCCTCCTATATATGCTAGCAACGGAACAAAGATTTGAGATCCTATTGGTGGCTGAAGTTATGGAAATTGCTTTGATACCTACCCCACTCACTGCCAAAACCAATTGAAAACATCATGATTAGCTGCTTGCAGGTCACACCTATTGACCCTAAAATCAATGTAGAGTTTCTGACTCACGCCCCAACACACACACAAAAAAGAAGAAGAAGAAGAAGAGGCAAATGTAGAAGATTGTACTATAATTTTTAGTGTGGCACTCACATTTTTTAAAACTGAATCTATTTGCAAATATAATATCGTTTGAAATATTCTGAAATGGGGAGGGCTTACATAAAAAGAAAAGAAAAAGAAAGAAAGGGGGCTTATGCGTGATGATGTCGGGTAGGGAGGGTACAATAGTCATAAAAAACAAATCTTATGTTAGATTTATATGTTATCATCCCTTTTTACCGCAAGTATTTGCCAATTCAAAGTTTGACATTACTCTTTATTTATTTTTGTGATAATGGAGGGTGCCCCATTGGGATACCCGCAATCATCCCAAACCACGGGTATTGAGTAAACTCAGGGAGGAGGCTTGTGACCCCTCCAGGAGTTAAACATGACATACCCAGAGACCTTATGTTAACTTGGCTACCCTGTGGGGGTCATTTGCCACTATGACAAAACTATCATTTTTCTTACGATCCATAAATACTAGGTCCATGCAATACTTTCAATGCAAATGCACAAATATAAACTAGCATTCGGGATATAAAAGCATACGAGCACACATCTAATTAGCATGTATGGTATGGATGAACTAACTTAAAGTTGTAGTTGTACGTATCGTGAAGTTGTCATTTGAAGGATCGGCGGTAATGCAAACTCACATTTGTAGTCGTACTTATATCTAGCCTCAAGTTGTCAATGGAAGGATGTGCTTTATTAGGATGGTGCAACATGAAGCTGTTGTTGGAAGGATCAATTTAAACTTAAAACTGTAGTTAAAACCATACTAAGGATAACCATTTTGAGCAAAGCAACCAAGCCTAAAACTGACGGTGGATGGATCGTTTCAAGCTCTAATATCCACATCCAATCAATTTGGGACCAGATCATCCAGGCATTCCACATCACCATTGTGGCTCTGGGGACTTCTAGTTCACGGGTTTCAATTTCAATGTAATTTTACAGGTAATAGTACCTCAAGGATACCTCTTATAATATGAGTACTCATATTCGAAATCAGTCCATCACGCAATACTAGAAACATGCAATACCTGTAGTTTCCTCACAACCATGCTCAACGTTATTACTATATTCAGGCATGTAAAACCAATAAACATGTTGTTAATAAATCAAATAAAGTCAGCAGTTAATTAACACAGACCGGTATCAAAGTTTTTGAGTGCGAATATGTCTCTTATTTCCAATGACTACCTTATTATTGGTGTTCAATATTCAATAGTCATGCTTAAAGTACAACCACTAAGTACATCCATTTATATACATGTTCAAATTTTACATGTAAAACTTAAGTCATCCCAAACCAATAAATTAAGTTTTGAAAAAGCAGGTGCAAATTTTATGTCGTCATCATCAATATGTGAAATCAATTAGAGTCACATATATCCAAAAACATGTATACTGATTAGTCTGATATATTCATGATAATAGAATATCAAATTGAAGCATGAAAATATAAGGGTCACAATAGACATTTGGTTTGTTAATTTTTCTATATGGAATTTTGCAATTGAACATTGTGGGCAATGAATTTTGATGCTTTAAAGGGAAACGATATACTTCCCTTCCTCTTTTGCCATCTCGTGTCTTTGGTACTCAATTAAGTTTATTTAAATATTGGTAGCAGATAGTTATCTGCAATGATAATATTTTCTGATATTCCATTGATTTGTTGGTACTGTGACAAGCTTTGCTTAAATTACGGTTTCCTTCACTGTCCCATCTTGTTATTCATCTAAATATTTTTCTTACCCCTAGCTTGCAACTTTCTTTTGACACTACAAATGTTATTTTGAACTTACAGACAGATCCTGAATTAGCGCAACTTCTTCTTGGAAATGATCTCAATAGATTGCAGGACCTCTTAAGAGAACGTCATCGCCAAAGATCTGAATTAAGTCGTCAAAAAGACGAGGAACTAGTAAGTAGCTTGTATTGTAGACTATTCTTCCCTAATAACTTGGTATCTATTGACTATGCTATACTACCATATATTTTGCTTTGATTAATTGATCTTTACTTCAGCAGTCACATTTTTTACCGTCATACTTTCACAACATTGAAGATTTGGAACTTGTTTTTTGAAGCTTATTTTAAGGTGATGTGCTTATAAGATGCCTTGAGACTTTGAATTTTATGCGGTGGGCTTATTAAGCCTTTCAAACCAAGGCTTAGTCAGAGGTGTGCCTTATGCATTGTTCTACACGTTTTATTCAGCATATGTACACCTCGTGGTGAAGGATACTTTAAACTTTATTAAGTAATTTAGTGGCTGGATATGTTTCTTCTATTTTCAGTGATATATATATATATATATATATATATATATATATATTCACTTAAGTTGCTGGATATGTTTCTTCTATTTTCAGTGATATCATAATTATATTCAACTCATTCTTGTTATATTATATTTTCTTAGGATGATAATGTATCTTTGTTGAACCATGTTCTTCCTGTTTTGGTATCTCTTTAAGTTCATTTTTAATAAATTTCCTTCCTTTAGTTACTCGTAGAGTTTCTTTTGCTACATTCCTAATACAACCTGCAATTATGGCAATATATTCTTAATTTTTCTAATTCACAAAAAATGATTTGCACTTTTTTTCAATATTTTATGGTAATTTATTTATCTTAGACCATAATGAAAACCCTAATTGCCAATGTCTCTAGAGTTGAACTTTGGTCACAGGTAGAAGAACTTACGGAAGCTTCATCTATGGCCTTTGCTTCTGTGTATCCTGTATATATCCTTTACAACATATTACCGATAAAATTAAACTGTAATTTATGTTGTGAAGTTCTTAAGATAGTGTTGATTTAGGATTTATCAAAAAAAAAAAGATAGTGTTGATTTAGGGTCGAATGAAATTGCTCTATCTACTTATGTCCTGTTTATCAATGAAAATTTTCTTGATTATAGATAAGCTAGGATTGTTTATATTGTCCAATATTGTTCTATAGAACTGATTTACCCATGTTATTGTCACTCTATTACACAGGCATTACATTATGCGGATCCTTTTGACGTGGAAGCGCAGAAGAAAATTGAAGCTGCTATTCGCCAGGTCAGTTATCCCAACAATTTTTGAAGGAGAACTATCTCGTAAAAAGGCATGGATAGTCCTTTCCATTTATCGTGCATCTTCATTACAATATCCTTTTGAGTGAAAGGAAAACTAGAAAGTGTTGGTACCAGTTATGTGGGGTGTTGTGGAAGGTGGAAGCAGACCTAACATTTAGCATTTGGGACTCAAATTCGTATTCTAATGCCGGGTATCTTTTGCTGTTTTACTAAACAATGGTTTCGTTATGTACAAAAAATCTTGAACGTGACAAATGATATCTGCAAGTGGCTTCATTGCTTTAGCTTAGGCACAATGACTTCTGAATTAATGAGAGCTTATTCACCATTACCAAATTCATAATTTAGTTGGCACCTTGATTGTTTCTCTAGGTGATGGCAATATGGCATGAAGCTTTTGTGATACTTGGACCTTTGTCACCTTTCATTTTTGTTTTCTTTCACACAGTAAAGTTCATACATAGTTCGTTCTGTATGTGTTCTGGCATGCGCCTAATGCGAGGGCCCTTCCAACGTTTGAAAGATTTTGACTTCTTGTTTGGTTCTATGGTTGTTAAAATCTTGATCCAATATCGTGTGATCTTACAATCATATTATCCAAAAATACCATATTGATTTGGATCGCACAGAAAACTCTATCGTGCTAGAATATTTATGGAATTTTGTGTTTTTTAGTTGACTACCCATTATATTAATCCTAATATACATTGCTTTGCTGTTACTCCCTTTGTCCCAAAATAAGTGTCCTTTCCATTTTGGGATGTTTCAGGAAGTGTCCCCTTTTGAAAAGTCAATATACAAAATTAAATCTTTCCTAAATTATCTTCAAGTTTTTAAAAATTTCTTAAATCAACAATGTATATCTTAAGTTAGTGGAAGGCTTGTTTTGTAATTTTCAAAGGAGACATGCATACGTTGCATGTTCCAAAAAGTTAAAAGTCTTCAAAAGGGACATTTATTCTGCGATGGAGAGAGTACTTCTTTTGTTCCTTTATGATAAGTAAGGGCCCAAGACCCTAAAAATAATATAAAACAAAGACCAAGCCCTGCTTAATTGTCCTAAATAAGACAATCATGTCACTTTTTTTTTTTCCATTTTAAATCGGCATGACTCTTCTAGTCTGTTTCTAACTTGTCAATGGGTTCAAAAACTAATTTAGGCAACTTTATCCCCATTCTGACTAGCACGAGTCTAACTTTATTCCCTCTCTATATGGATATATATTCTATAATTTGGTCCATGATATGTAACCAAAAAATGGGATAAAATTTTGTTTTAAAAACAGTGTTTCACTCTTTGATTTCTATCTCCTTTCTCTCTTTTAGATTCAGCAAGTTTGCTTCAAATCAATCTCTCATCAACAATTCTTCATGCTCATTTTTGTTTCCCCCCCCTATTTTGTAGGCTTTGCTTCAGAGCTTTTTGTGGCTGAGCATCCATAGTATTTTAACTAGAATTCTTTTAAAATGTATATTAATTATTTTCCCACAACATATAATCATTGATAAATAATAATTCATGAACTTTTTTCGTGTTATTTTTTAATACTAATACTGTAACGTGTTATCATAGAGTTTTGTAAATTAAATGTTTTTTTTTGTTTATAATTTTTTTATATGTGTAGTTGATGTGCTCCAAAATTATTAGGAAGAGCTTTTGGAAGTTTATTTGCTCCAAATATTTGTCTTAATTGTTTAATATTTTCAGGAGTTTTAGGACTGTTCAGGGTGTGTTTTTATGTTTTTAAGAATTCTTAAGATGCAAAAATATTATTGGGTATTTTCCTCTCACTCTTTTCGGATCTTATGGTTCTCATGGAGTCATGGTCCTATGATCTAATCTTGAAGACCCCTATCAATCCAGCATAAGATCCAGATTTGAACAATTTTTAAATGCAAATATGCAATGGAACAGATCTCAGTATATCATGAGAATAAGCATGTTATTCTTGTGTTTTTGGGGCTAGAATTTTTTTGATAGCTACAGTAATTGCTTCATTATGTTCAGTATGTTTCCAGAACCAGGACACTGATATAAAGTTCTAACATAGAGTTCTTTGTCAATTGTTCTAATTTTTCATAATTTTGATTTCATTATTCTTTAGTTACTGTAATCGTATCTCTATCCTTGCAGTCTTGAATTACCATTACCTCATAGAATTAGTTTTTCCTAATAAGGTCTACTTTTCTCTTTGGGTATTTTTATTATGGTTTGCAGAAAGGTATTGATGAGAACTGGGCAACTGCACTTGAATACAACCCTGAAGGTTTTGCAAGGGTGGTATGTCTAAATACATACCTAAAAATTGTACTTATTATTTGTTTATAAAAGAATTTAAATTTCTTAAGTGACTTCTCAGGTCATGTTGTATGTCGACATGGAAGTCAATGGTGTGCCTTTAAAGGTAGTGACAAGGAGAAATAGCAAAGAATACTCCCTTCATTTTATTATTCTTTCTCCTATTTTTAACGTCGTATGTGATATCAAAAGTTTTGAGTATTCATTTTGTGACAATTGTATGAGTATTTTTGCATGCGATTGACAGTACAAAAAGTTTTGAGTTACTTTGATTAGTGCAAATTTTCATGTGGTATCCTGTTTTTCTCTCTCTTTTTGCTTTAAATCAGAATGGGAATTTTGCTTTGCTTTGTTTCAGGCATTTGTCGATAGTGGAGCTCAGTCAACAATAATATCTAAAAGCTGTGCTGAGCGTTGTGGGTATGTGCTATTACAATTCTGAACTAATGTATCTTGCTCGCTAGGAGCAGTAATTGTTTCACACCTTTCATAAAAAAGAGTTATGCAACATAAATTGGTTATAGGCATCGTATTACGAAAGCACATGACGTTGACTTGTGCTTATATGTATGTAGCCATATGCACATGCATTACAAGTATTTGCATTTGTACTTGATCTATATTAGTGTTATACAAGTCCACTTTAGCTATCTAGAAAAAATTCAATTGATGCTTGTGGCCCTGGCATCTGTTTCATGTGTGATTAGTTTAATTTCTGATGTCTTGGGTTTGGCAAAAATCATAAAGCAACTGAAGATTAAAAATTATGGAATTTTGGCTTGTTTAGGAACTATTGACATTATCCATTTTTGGTACATAAATTAAGTTATTTGAATATCAGAAAGATGCAAAGATGTGATTCGAATTTTGTCATGAAGCGGGCAAAGTAGGCAGTCATTACTTATGAGCTAAGAAGCATGGACACGGACACGGGTACGACACGGACACGGCGACAAGGCAAATTTCAAAAAAATAGGACACGACACGGCGGGGATACGGCTATGAAATAATATATTAATATATATTCAACAAGTTAACCAATATCCACAATACCATAAATCTAACAATAAAAAAATAATAAATCACACAAATACTTCCATTTATTATCAAGCAATTAATGTATTTTCAAAAAGGATGTTCATTATGTTCAAACCCACTACTAGAATCTTGCATATTACTCATTTTTCTAATAACAAATAAATAAATTTAAATACAAAATATCAAATAAACTAACATGACTTTATGTTAAATAAAGTTCTATTGGATTTTTTATTTTTTTGTTTCTAAATTTACTATTTAGGAATTTTATCTTACTATTTTTTATTTTTAAAATTTTTTATTTTAGAAAATACTATATTTATATAGAAAAGGGCATAATAGTCATATAAATGGTATATATGTCATTATAGTTTTTTATTAGGGGTCAAGATGTCAACTTTTAGAAGATGAGGGGCTGAAATGCTAAAAAAATTAGTTCAAAGGGGTTTTTTTTGTAACTTTGGAAAAGTTCAGGGATTTTTTTGCACTTTTAAAAATTACAAAATGTACCCCGCCGTGTCCCCCACGTGTCCTTGCCGTGTCCCCCGCGTGTCCTTGCTGTGTCCCCCGCGTGTCCTTGCTGTGTCCCCGCCGTGTCCTAAAAAAAAAAATTCCAGGACACTTCTAAGGAGTGTCCGACACGTGTCCGAGGAGTGTCCGAGTGTTCGAGAAGTGTCTGAGTGTCCGACACGGGCACGGCACCCTTATACGAAGTGTCCGTGCTTTTTAGCTTATGAGATTTTCTTCGCTTATTTTCTGAAAAAGGATTTCTTTTCTCACTGATCTAGTGACAATTTATTCAATTTTACAAAGAGTCGTGTGCAAGTTTTGCAATTGCTGTGTCATTGTCTGAGTGATTTATTAGTTTAAATGTTGGTTGATATCCCCTGCTATTTCTTTAATTTTCATACCAGTTCAGTGTAACATAAAATTGAAGAGGAATTATGGATTGAGGTTTAATTGATATGCCTAACACTTGGAAGAGATATATTGCTAATTTTTCAATCTCACTCACTATTTCGTAGTAAAGTTTGTTGTACTCACAAATCTTTATATCACAACTTGGAAGAGACTACTTGATATTTTTTTTCCACCTTTTTGCTTCATCTGGAGCCTTATTATTTATTACTCTGGTGAAAAATTTGTCCACAACTCAAATTTGGGCAGTTTGGCAAGTAACTGTACTTGAATCATAAACATAAAGGCAATGTTATTGGAAGGAAGATTTTGAGAGGCAGAATGGGGCTACGAAAGGGTAAAAATAGCTCTATGGAAAGAAAAATTGGTTTTGTCAGCCAATTCAATGCAATGCAACTTGACAAAGCCTTTTCCCAACCACTTGGATCGGTTTTATAGTAATACAATTTAATTAATTATTGCCATCTATGTCATCTTCATTGTCATCATTGAAGCATTTTTTTCATCATAGACTAGATTTTTTCTGATATTTAGATAAAATGGAAGATTATTGTCACTGACATGTGCTCTTTCAGATTGTTGAGGCTTTTGGATAAACGTTATAAGGGCATTGCGCATGGAGTTGGGCAAACGGAGATACTAGGTCGAATACACGTTGCTCCCATCAAGGTAATACATACGCTGTCCTTCAAATTAAAAATGGCATCTTTTTTTTTTTTGTTTTATTGCGTAAGCAGACCTGTACTTATGTTTTTCTTCCTGTGCATGGTTGTTATGTTTGCATTTGTATGTCTGATGCATGCATTGATGAGATTGCATGTACACAATATTTTTATGTGTACACGCATGCATTCTTTTTCTTTTTTTCCCTTTTTCATTTATGTTATGTTGACAAGTGTTTGATATGAGAGATCACCTCCAACACTGACTGACTTACTTTCTTCATTGGCACATTTCATTGAGGGAATTCTATGAGTACTTGGTTGAGTGTTGGTATCTGTGTTGTCAGATTTTCAAATTTATGTTTTCAATTTGTGGTAGTTGACATCTCTTCTCTTCTTTTATCATCCCATGCTGGTAATGTATAAAGCTAAGAGAGCTGTGAGAGAATAATATACCTGGCTAGCATTTTAGTACTAGCTTGGAAGATGTTTAAATATATGTGACATGCCTGTCATTTCAGGTATAGATGTATTCAATAATGTGACACATTCTATGTTTATGAAAATTGCCTTCATGAGTTTATTTAACATTTTGTTTTTCAAACAACCGTGGTAGATTGGGAATATATTTTATCCTTGTTCCTTCTTGGTACTGGATTCGGCCAATATGGAATTCCTTTTTGGGCTGGATATGCTCCGCAAGCACCAGGTAACATCCTTTTCTTTCAAGTATCTTTAATTAATGGGTTCTACATGAATTCGGTAAATATTTCTAACCCGACCACTGCTGCAGTGCATAATTGATTTGAAGGAGAATGTCTTGAGAGTTGGTGGCGGGGAGGTTTCTGTTCCATTTTTGCAAGGTTTATCTTAGGTCTTCTATATTTGCTCTATTATTTTCACTCCATTGTATGCTTGAATCATTTGACTGTTACTCGGTAATATTTAGGATTTTTATTATTATTAACCTTGCTTTAGAAACTAATTGCTTGTAGTTTTCATTTTCTTCAGAAAAAGACATTCCATCTCGTTTCCTGGATGAAGAGAGGTACTCCAAGCAGGCTTCTAGCTCAGGAGATGCTGTAAGGATATTCTTGATTATGTGCTTTTACTAAACAACATTTTCTATGATATTTGCCTCACCTGTTGATTTAGTAAAAGTCGTATTCACATATTCTGTTTTCTTTCAAATATTTTCTTTAAAGTGCATGCACAATTTTATATTTGATAGTTGATTTGATATATTATTCAGTGGAGCTAATCCTATGAAAAGAACTACAGAAATTATGCAGCTGTCCAAATCATTATTGCATGTGGTGTTTATTTTAGTTTTGAATTGAACTGGGACTTGGATATAGTAAATGGGAATGAAAATTTATAAGAAGCCTCAGAGTGCTCAAAACCTCTAGCAAGAGTGAAAGGGTTTTCTGAAATTCCTTTTATGTAAAAGACAGTTCTATTTTTATTTCACACTTAGAATGCTGATATTGGTTGATTTGCAATCATGTATAAAGATACATTAAGCAATATTTCTTATGCCACAAAAAGGAAATAAAAAAAAAATTAAAGAGAGAAATAAGAAAAGAACAGAAAAACATGAAGCAATAGTCCAGCGAGGCCCCATTTGGTGGTTCTTAAATTATGATTTTTTTATAAATTTTGTGGCTCCCAATTTGAATGTCCTTTTATAACTGCCTTCCGTCATGGTTACCACCCGACATCTCTCTTTTAGCTGTTTCTGGTTGCAGGTGGTCTGACAAGTAGCATGAGCAACTTTCCATTCTGGTTCAGAAACTTCAAAATTTTGGATAGCTTTCCTGTAGAGTTCTTTTTCTTTCCCTTCAGTCCAATGACATGGGCTACAGAAAGGGAGGTGGCCTTGTCCTACCTATAAACCCCACTCCCACACTGACCATCTTTGGGACTTGAGCCCAGCATCTTCTCCTAGGGCCTAGGGGATGAGGAGATACAACTTTAGCTGCAGCTGGTGTTCTATAAGAGTATTGGACTAAGGCCACGTTTGATATGCAGGAATGGAATGGAATGCTCATTCCAGCTCTCCATTCCTTTTCTTATGTTTGGTAGGTTAAATTAAAGTTGGAATGCTCATTCCTTTGGAATGACCATTCCCACAAAAAGCTAGAATTTCATTCATTCTCTCGACTTATGGAATGAGCATTCCATTCCCGCATGGAATAGGATTAAAAAAGTTAAGACAGAAAAACCAGATCGTCATTTCTCTTCTCAACAGGTTCTCACCGCTTTCACGTCTCTTCCCGTCAATCTGTTCTCTATCGCATGACTGAGTAAATGCCATTCGCTTAGCCACCCCCGACGAACAGCCATCAACAGTCGCCGATCACCACTTGAAATCTTCTCTCTCTCCATAATCTGTACTCTTGGAACGTTGTTTCTTTTCCTTTTTCTTTTCTTTGATTCACTCACTTTGGGAATTTGGATTTCACAGATTCCTTGATTATTTGGTGGGACAGTGCTCTTATAAGCTTATACGATATATACTGGGTATTTGTTTTAGCACAGAAGGTGTTTTACATAATGCCTCAAAGAGCTATCTCAGTACCAGAGTGTCTAAGTTACTTATGATTTTCCTTAAACTTAATTCTAATAATGAGGTTATGATAAGTTACATACTAAATCAGTCACTGTTTGAACTCAACCCACATTCCACGAACTAGCTTTGTCCATGGGTTCTTCTCAATTTCAGTATTGTCTTCTTGAATCTCAAGAGTTAAAACTCTGAATTTGTGTACACAAATTTTTATTTTTATTTTTTTGGTTTCTTTGATTTTAAAAATTTCTTTTAAATCCCGTTTTTGAAGAACATCCAGTGTGGAACTACAAAAATTAATTTTTTGTTAGTTACAACAAGCAACCATCCACCCGCTTTAATTTTATCCTAATATATTTATTTGTTTTTTTGTAAATAAGCCACTTTATAGAACTAGAAAA
This sequence comes from Cornus controversa, assembly GCA_026545225.1. Classification (NCBI taxonomy): domain Eukaryota; kingdom Viridiplantae; phylum Streptophyta; class Magnoliopsida; order Cornales; family Cornaceae; genus Cornus; species Cornus controversa. The sequence continues at coordinate 66,905,213 of CM048847.1, forward strand.
ATCAAATATTAATTTTTTTCTTCTTAAAAATTATGAAAGAATGTTATTTTTTTAGTTAAATTTATTTATTAATGATAAGGATAATTTGGAGAAAATAAATTTAAAATTCATTCCATTCTAGTTTTTAGTTTGGTCTAACCAAACGCTAGAATGGGAATGGTCATTCCATTCCTACATCATTCTCTGTCTACAGCCAAATATTGGAATGAAAATGATCATTCTGTTGTATTGTCATTCTTATTCTATTACTAGCTTCATTCCATTTCATTCCGGCATACCAAACATAGCCTAATGGTTTATTTGAGCTGTGTTGGCTGGCCGTATTTAGAAGATCTACTTTGCTATTAATAGTCACTGTAGACAAAATTGGTGAATATATATATATATATATATATGGGTTTATTGACGTATTGTACTTTAGAAGGGTTTGTGATGTATGCCATATATTGTAGTCGTCTATTCTGCAATTGTTGCTGTACCTCTGTTTTGTGGTTACAATTTTTTTAGCACTGAGTATATTTTTGTGTCGTTAGTAATTTAAGATTTGTTTTTATCATACAGGCTACATCTGGAGGAAAAGAGAGCAGTAACCCACCTGGTGGTCAATCTTCTGGTAGGTTATAGATTCCACATGTAGCTTTTATAGCCAGCCAGTGCTGCACTATTATTCATTTATTTCATATCTGCCAAACAAAAAATTCCTTAATTATTTCATTGAAACATGAAATGTATGCCATATCAAGGTAAATATAGGGTTTGATCCATGTGCTTTTCTTCAACTGATGATGCTGTGTAGACCCCACTGTCTACTGATAAATCACCTTAATAAGGCCGATTGCCAGGAATGCTATAATTATAATCCATCTTTCCTCTTCTGTCATTGAAAATTTCTTACATTGATGTCTGAAAGTGAAACTAACTTATGCCGCATCCCCCTGACTTGCAGGAAGTGCACACGGCAACTTAACACAGGTGATTCTCTTTTAAATCATTTTCAACATGCAGAAATTCATTGTAATTATGTACTCCATCAAGTACACATTTTGTTCAATTGCCTCTGGAGCTCTACATTTTTTGGTTTGGGTCTTAGAAGTCAGTGTCATATTTAGTTGACTTGAACGAAAGTTGCTCCTCTCCAGGGACCTGATTTTGAAGCCAAAGTTACAAAGCTTGTTGAGCTAGGTTTTGGAAGAGACGCGGTTATACAAGCATTAAAATTTTTTGACGGTCATGAAGAACAGGCGGCTGCTTATCTTTTCGGGGGCTGAAGATCTTAAAGTTTCCATAGATTGTTGAAATAGTGTTGATTTCCAAAAAAATATGTATTCATAACATTGATTTATGCTGATTCATTGATTAACAACGTTCAATGAAAGCAGGAGCTGTTGATTTTGTAGAACATCTGATTATGAGGCTACAGGTGCTGTGATTTTACAAGGACATTAATTTAAAGAATTTATGCCAGGGAAAATTGTATCCATTTTTGGTTTTACACATACGAGTATGCTTTCATTGGGAAGCAGAACTAGGTTTTCTGATGAAAACTCGAAACTTTAAAAGGGTTTGTTGCACGATCGTCTTATTGATTTACAATCTAATTTTGTTGTCAACCTTTGACGTCTTCCTTCAACGTACAAGGCAGATTTTCAGGCCTCATTGGCCAATGAAGGAAAGGCTTGTCAGCAACCTATCTTGTGTTAATGAGGACACAATCTTGCCCAACTCTAAGCCTAATTTTCAATGTTTGGGTTAAAATACAAGTCGTTGACCTGACGATTTCTCACACACAAACATCCCTCATGCATACATAAAAACAAAAACACATCCAAATACATATATAGACATATATATGGTTTTCTTATGTGGACATTAATTGGAAGGATTTCACAAAACTATGAATTTAGCTAATTCGGGAATTTGGAACCCACAATAAATTGTTTATAATACTTAAACTCGTAAACAATTCAATCATCATTTACACCTCCATTTTTAGTGTGGTACAAAACCAAAATATACCAGCACAGAAAGAATGCCCAACGACTAAAACTGCTTGATAAACCAATCTAGGCCATTCAATCAAAAAATGAGAAAATGAAAATAACCTTTTGAAAAAAAAAAAAAATCCTTTCACATTATCATCCTGACAGCTGATTCAGTTACCCAGCAAAAATTCATATCAAATGTCACAAAACAATGCTCAAATATTTGATAGTGTAGTAGACAATCCAAAACTTAGAACATATGCTCCAATAATAGAAAATAATATATGAAAGATTACTACCTTTCTGCGAGTCTAGCAGAGACAGCTCTAAGTTTTGAATATACCTTTCCGGCAGGGGAACCTAAGATAAGGCTACAGAGAGAATCCCTTGCAATTTTAATGTTGGCAAAAGATCCTAATATGTGAATCTTGGTGTCTGCAATCACAATCCGTGTCTTCGTAGAATTCTCAATAGCAAACTTTGTTTTACCTCCTTTACCGGACAGTCTTCCTATGGCACGTGATAGGTGCTCTCCTCGAAGGGTTTTAACATCCTTGATCTCAAAAGATTCTACATACAGCTCTTCCATACGCAGGAGGGCAATTGCATCTATCACATCAAATCCAAGCATGAATGCATGAACAAAATCGGCACATTTTTGGAGGTTGCTGATGTCAGGTGTGTCTGATCTGGTCTTCAGTTCTACCTTGCGAGCCTTGAGATTCATGCGGATGTCAATCTTCATCTGCTCATATATTGGAGTATAAATTTCCATCCATGTTTTTTTAAGAGGCGTATACCGATGTGGTGGAACAGAAACCTTCCGAAACTGAACCTGACCTTCAGTCATCTCATGAGCCTTCAAAGGCTGAAAGTTTGGCTTTGGAAAAAATCCGCATGTAGGTTTTACAGGATTCGGCTCGGCTGGAACTCTTTCAACTTCCATGGAACTGGTGTCTTCTTTAGATTGCATGGACATGGTACCTTCGCTGGATTGCACGGTGCACTCCGTTGAGAATCACCCTAGAAATGTAAACAATAAATTTAAAATATGAAGATCTCAGTATGACCCCAAGTCTGAGGATTTCAATAACTCTCTTTAACCAAGTACCCATAAGAAATTCAATCACACGGTATAAAGAGATAATGGAAAAAACAGTTGATAGTAGAGAAACACAAAATATATATATTACACTACATTTTAAAGATCAACTAATAAAGTATACGAGCTATATAGCCCTACTTGCCTGTCCTGGTAAAATCCCTGCTCCATACATCACACATCTGCAGATGAAAGAAACACTCCCAGATTCAGAGCACATCATTTGAAGGAGTTCAACGAGTTCCCTTAGTAGAATGGCAAGTGAACTCTCAAAGTCCAGGCATTCCTAAATTTATGCCCAAATGGTCATCCGCATAAAAATATCTGAAGGTACTTGTTCTTACTTTTTATCCCGATCACATATTTGTTAGTTATTTCCAAGCAGTTACAAGTTGCTCCAATCAACCTGGTATTCGTATACTCAAACGGAGAGTATGCCACCAGTGAAGATATGTCAGCTTAACTATCCCAAAACCAAGTTCCTATCTTAGGTTTATTACCTAATTCTGTTCACCATCTGTATATGTCTACTAAGTTAATAGGAGAAATTTATGGAAAGTGGTTTGCCTTGACAGGTATTTTTAGCACAAGCTATGGGATAAATTATAAATTTCTCCTCCATTAGCTTCACGGAAGAAGTATATCATTATCACTAATTTTTCTCATGGGAAATTTTTTCCAGCAGATAATATTCAGTCAAAACAAACAGATCCTTGAGAAAAACACTTGTCTGATATTACTCTACATTAAACATGGCTAAATTCATAGCACATCAGAGTCCTTGAGTAGCTTATTTCACCAGCTCAGTCTACACATTGAATTGAAGAATTTCTTTATCATGTATGTTCCTAAGCTAACTTAAAATAATGACTTTGCAATATACCAGATCATTTCACTAGATAAATAAATACCCTGACAATGTAGAACAATTTATGGTACAAGGCAAACGATAAAAGTTCAGGCTGACAAGTAAGTAGGGGCCAGTGCTTGGTGTGATGGTAAAAGCTCAGATGAAAAGTGTGAAGGTGCAGGTTCAAGCCTGAGAGTAGGCTTGAGCAAAATAATGACAAAGGCTAGGTCAGCCTCCAGTCTTTACCCCCCACATATTGTGTAGGCAGGAGAGGCAAGACCAACATTGGGTAACATTCTACAATGCAAACAAAAAGATTCATTTCACAATAACGTTAATAGAATAAGAAAATTATGATTACTATGTGGAGAGCCAGAGTGTTATTTGCTACAAAATGATTCTTTCTCTTATTTTATAAAGTATAAACCAATATCAAATGAATTAAGGCAAAATGCGACTTGACACACTAAGGCGCTGTTTGATAAAAGTGAAAATCAAGTACAAAAATTTTAAAGCTGAATTTTTAAGTGCTTAAGTTTTAGGTATTAATTATAAATTAAGAATTTTTATATATTTTTTGAATTTTAAGTGCATTCACTTAAAATTTTAAAAGGAAGTTTAATATTTTAAATGGTACCTAAATTTCATTATCAAAAGCACTTAATATTCAGAATTAAGTGTCGATAACTTGATTGGGTTATCAAACATCACCTAAAACTATATAATCTACAACTGCCTGAGGCAATACCCGCCAGAGAAAAACAAGGTGTTAATTTTTCAAAATATTTAATAACTATATCTGACAGCCAAAAAAGTATATATCTAACTTAACATAATGCAATATGGATATCCATATTATTAACATTTGAGCAACCACAAGAAGGTTAATTAATTCATATAACAGAAAGCAATGTGAGAATGGAAAAACAATATAATCCGCGCATCGTCAAGGGCTAACATTAAAAATGCAAAATAATATAGCATAAATGAATCACGAAAAAATAATAATTACAAAACCTATACTGCTGTTGGGGAAAATCAAAGTAAAAATGTTTTTAAACAACTACAAACAACAACCATAATAACAGATTTCAAACCGCAGATTTAATGTAAGCAGACAGAATTTAAAACAATACAGGACTCTCTCTCTCTCTCCCTCATCTGGACTAAGGATGACAGGACTTCTCTTCCCCTTTTCTGCCATAAACCTAATTTCATCTATTCATCAAGTGGTATGATATGATCGATAGGTTCAGTACACATTGTTTGCATATATATATATATATATATATATATATATATATATAAAGTTCCAAAGGGGAAAAAAAATTGATTGCCAGAAAAGTCACCTACGATCGTCAATGTTAAACGCTGAGAAGAAGAGAGTGAATTTTGGTTGACAGTTGACACGAAGAGGTTCCGAGTAACAGCTACTCCCTCTCTCCTCTCTTGTTATTCTCCCCCTTCGAGTCTTGACTAATAGTGCCCTAAAGCTCAGACCTAACCTAACCAGATTCAAGTTATACAACAATAGGTTGGGCCAGTCCATTATAATTAACCAGATACAAGTTATACAACAATAGGTTGGGCCAGTCCATTATAAATTAGAGTGACCTGGCAGTAGTGCTTGGGGATTGGGCTTCAGTGGGCCAGTAGGTTCGAAATTCAATTGAACTCGAAAGATCAACAAATTGATAAAACTATACTATTTAAGCCGTTTGGACTATTGGTGGGCTGCAAAATATTGACGGCTAGGATGAAGGGCATTTAAATCCTACGGCTGAATCAAGAGGTAGGGTTTTATAAATTTTTATATATAAAGGGAGCATTGAAGCTTGGAATGAGGAAGAAGTAGAGTTGTGTTTGTTTGGGAGCAAAACGGAGAGGGAGTTTTGAGAGTTTCGAAGGAAAATGGAAAGGGAGTTTTGAGAGTTATCGGAATTTGGTGGACCGAGAATGCCGGAAAGATAGATATTGTTTATATTAATTCAGTGTTATCTTTCCGGTACTACTCGATCCTTTGACTTCCGATCACTCCTCCCTTTCCTTGTTTTTCTTCAATGATCTACATATCTTGTTTTCATTCATGGTCGGTTCTATCTATGAGTTTATTCACCTGCTGTTGTTGATATATATATATATATATATATATATATATATATATATATATATATATATATATATATATATATATATATATATATATATATATATATATATATATTGCAGGTCGGCCGCCATAAGCTGTTATGTCTATTGATGGCTTCCACCCCACCAGTTGGGTGGTTTGCTTACATCCGCCTTCCATGATTCCCTTCCACCCAAACGAGTTGAGATTCTGGGGTCCTTGTTCCACTTGCCAGCAGCATAACAACACCCTATTTGACTCCCTTCCGTTGCCAGCAATTCACTCGATCTCTCCAATCGTCGGATTAGATGGTCTTCTAGCATTCTCTTTCCTTCCACGAACAAAGTGTGAGGGGTTGGGCTTAACACTAACCCTAAATCCAATCAGGGTCCATTTTTTGAAAGTTGTTGGTGCTCATTGCAATGTGGTTGCCCACACACAAACTTGTATTTGTAAACAATCCTCAATCCTCTTCTGACTGGCAGTGGCTCTGTTTTGTAGTCTCTCGTTTTTCGTTGCCAGCAAAATGTGTTAAAGATTATATTATTTGCTGGCTTAGGTTAAAGATATTGTTTTAATTGATTCAAGTGCGTTTAAGATAATTTCTAATTTTGCTTTCTAATCACTACTTACACAGGAAGAAGCAGAATTAAATAATAGTTTGTAAAGTGTGCTTTCTTGGTTTTCAAAAGTTGCTGTCAAAGACGGTCTAAGTTTGTTTCAGACTTTCAGTCAAACTATAAAAATTCAAAGTTGGAAATAATGATTCTGTATTTGAGATGACCGTGAAGACACTTTTACCCTCTAAATCCTCTTTACCTTTTCCATGTCCCCTACCTCGCTCCAAATCCTAATCGATGATCGTCTTTGAAATCTGAGCTTATATCTATATAATATCCTAATGGACGAAATTACCCTCCTATATCTATCTAGTATCTATCCTTCCTCTCCATCCCTGGTCACTTTTTGTTTAATGTCCATACAGATATATGCATAAAAACGAGTAATATGGTCTAAACCCAAGTTTAAGTAATTTAACTGTTAGTTTGTAGTCACCTAGAAAGATGTGAAATGCTTGAAGAGAGGAAATGCGTGTAAACTTTTCATTTTTATATTATATGTTTTTTGGTCAAATGATATCTAATTAACTAAGGGCGAGTTTGTTAAGTATGAACAGAGGTGGAATGAAATTTCATTTCTCGAAATGGAATAGTTATTTAAAGTTATTATCTTGTAACATTCATTCCAACAAAAATCATTCATCTTTTTTAATTATATATATATATACACACAATAGTGTTCCTCCCTGGTAAGTAGGGAGTAGTCTACACACTTTTAATTATAGCCTTAGAATTTAATATATATGTTATATATTTGCCATACGCCTATATACATATCTCTCTCACATGTCCATATATATAATTTGCTATATTTTAAGTTGTGAAAGAAAAAAAAGATTCTGTTTTTATCACTTTCAATTTTTAATAAAGTATTAATATTTTTTTTTGTATAAAAGATTTTATTTATCTTAACTAAAAGAAAAAGACGGATTATATCTTAATTTAGAAAGTTTTAATTGAATGAATAATTAAATTTTTTTTTTATATGGTAATTAAATTAAAACATGGTATGTTTTAGAGACTGAGAGTAAAAAAAGATTCTGAATTGGTGAATAGTTTTGGATTATTTAATTTTCTCTCTCGCAGAAATTTAAGAATTTTGTATATGAAAATGATATGAATTACGAATAATTCATTTTGTGATAAATATCTCGTACGTGGCTGCTGTTTATTGGAGTAGTAATTTAATTTAGTGGAGTTTGAAATAGTTTCTAATTTTGGTTCGTAAGCTGTCAAATTTTCAGCAAAATTAGGTCTTGTTTCTTATGGCCATAGCTGCAATTATGAAAAGCTAAAGCAACGAAAAATTGTTCACAGGAAGCAGAATTAAATAATTTGGATAGCGACACTACAACAAAGTGCTTTCTAGGTTTTCAAAAGTTGCTGTCAAAGACAGTCAATGGTAATTACAGTCAAAGTACGAGATGTCATCCAAGTTCAAGTTGAAAATGACTATTCTGTTCTTGAAATGAACGTGAAGACACTTTTACCCTCAAACAAACTCCTCATTTGCTTTTCCATGTCCCCACCTATCTTCAACCCTTCCTCTATTTCTTTCTAAAATGGCAAATCTAAGTCGATCTTCATCTTTGAAATCTGAGCATTTTACTAGTAAAACAAAGTAATACCCACGTGTGTGTGTGTGTGAGTGTGTATATATATATATTTACAACTCTCTCTCTTTCCCAAGCTTAAATTGTAATTTGAAATTATATATATATATATATATATATATATATATATATATCATATTTGGGTAAAGAAATCGTTAATATTAACGTTTGGATATACATATAACCAATTCACTTTTATATTCCTTTCGTCTTTTAAAATATTAAGATTAATTTGATATTATGAAAGTTTTTCTTTAAGTCTTATATATATTTTTTATCTAAATTTTTTACTTTTAGAGATAACAAATGAGAGATTTAAAGGAACAAATGTATTCCTTATTTCTGGTTATTAAGGGATCAAACATAATATATACTATCATTTTCTTTCCTTTTCTTTTTTCTTTATGTTCTTGTCTTTTTTCTTTTCTTCCAATCCATTTGATCCAAACTAATCCTAGAGCTTCTCCTTTTAACTTGATATATAACACTTTCATTTTTCACCCTCTTCGTCTTCCACAGGTGCCCAATAGATCTCACAATTGGCTTTCAATCCTATTAAAATTAATCCAAAGAAAAGATGTTTAAACCCTATCTTTCAATCCTAATTTTGCCAATTTAAACCATTTGAAGCATTAATTGTTGTTTATTAAGTAGATTTTGTATGCAAAAAGTTGTGAAATGTAGTGCTTAGCTTCCGAGACTTTCTTAAATGCTGCAACTATTGAACTTGGTTTTATTTTATGAGAGTATAATTCATGATATGAAAATGAAAAAATTACACTAAATAAAGTTAGGAAGCCTAAATTATTAGGTGGTCTATTTTAAAAGTTTATTTGTCACTTTGGTTGAATTAAGCAAAATAATTACATATGCATTAAAAGTTATTATTCACGTACAAAATGCCCTTCAATATCTTATTCCAAAATATTAAATTATTATTCTTAAATCAAATAATTCATTCATTCAACAAATTAAGAAAATATTTCGAACATCGTTTGATTTTGAAAAATTGAAAAAATATAAAAGTAATTTAGTAAAAGTGAACAAGCCCATAAAGTAAAACAAAATATACATTATATAAGCATTTGTGGGTATGCTATTATGTCGTAAAGTAGTCAAAATTAGACGGCCTGATATGACCCTAAATGGTAGCCAACTTTTATTTTCCTTTTAAATTAATGCAAGTGGATACAATTGTGGTATCACAACACATCAACTATCTGGATAGAAATAAAGTAAAATTTTCAGATGTGCTTGGATAACTTTTTGGTCTGATATGCTTAAAAAAATATGAGCATCACGAAGAGATATTACATCAAAACATAAGGTACAAAGATAAGAAAAATCTAAATTTCGCAAGTAAACTCCTATCAAAATTCAAGTATGACTGCAAATACAAACAAAATTTGTAACTTTTCGGTCTAATATGCTTAAAAAATTATGAGCATCACGAAGAAATATTACATCAAAACATGAGGTACAAAGATAAGAAAAATTCAAATTTCACAAGTAAACTCCTATAAAATTCAAGTATGCTTGCAAATATAAACAAAATTTGAGTTTTATCAGTAAATGAGTTATGAGTCATTCTACATAGAATGTGTCTATTCACTAAATCAAATTAAGAACATATTTAAACAAGCAAATATGAATTAGATAATTGATAATGACAACTTAAAAAATTGACTAGTGAAACCGTTCATCACATTTAAAAAATCTCAAAATTAAGAACCATTGGCACATGAATTTGCCATACAATTCAAAAACTAGTTCACTAATTTTTATTTTTATTTTTATTTTTTAAAGTAAAAAAAGCAATTCACTAAAGTAAAAAAGATACCATATTCTTGTCATGAGAGATGATCAACAACCAATAATTTATCCAAGCAGTAGTGTTTTGCAATGAATTCGATTTTCTTCGAGTGAGGCGAAAAGACAATGATTTGTTGAATTTTATTTAGTCATGTACAATGCTCTTTTAGTCGCATAGGAACCAAACAGAATTTAGTGTGAATTGGAATAAGAGATTGAAAGACATTTTGGATTTGAAGAATAATTTTCAATGCATATGTGATTATTTTGTTTAATTCAACCAAAGTGAAAAATAAAATTTTAAAATAGACTACTTTATAATTTAGGCCTCCTAACTTTATTTAAGTGTAGTTTTTCCAAACTTAATTGTAATATATATATTAAAGTAGAGTACATATATAACTTTTTTATATTACCACGTGATATTCGAAATAGTGAAATACTTATCTCCAATTACATTGCTCTTTATTTTATTTACCTTCCGGGACTTCCCTTTTTTATGGCATTCGCAAATTTGTCATGGAAAATGAATTTGATTTAGGTCATTGAGTCTAATAGAGACCAAACTAACCAGATAAAATAACAATAGGGATAAGTTGATTTTTGTCTAATTATGGAGCCAATACTATAAATACATCAAATACCAAAAATTATTGCAATAATTTTCAACTTAACAAAAAGTAATTACAAATACATCAAAATATACTATTTTGGTCCAAAATGCCTAACAACTTTTTATGAAATTACATAATTACCCCACCCTATAACCACTATCACCATAGTCCCCACCACCACCATAGTCCCCACCCACCCCTACAACCACCACCACCACAGCCCCCACCCCCGCAGATTGTATGAAGATAGAGGAATCTAAGTCATTGACGAGTAGATTCATCGGACCATGAGAAGAGCTTAGAAGGTGAATGTGATGCGAATGAGTTGTATAGAAGCAATTTGACTCCTACTGAAGCAAATGAAAACGAAGAAGAAGTGACAGAGATTTTAGAGTTCACAAATCCAGAACTCTGAAGCTTTGAAATTGACAACAATGGAGTTTCTGACGAAATTAAAGGCGAAGAGTACGACCCGTTCAAGATCTGGAAGCGAGACGACAATCTCTGAGTTGATACTTCGCTCACCGACTTCGACGACTTGAAAATCCAAAGCGCCGACTAGAGTTTCCTTTCTTTCGGAGATGGAGATCCAACTCATGATATTCCCTCAAGTTCATTGCTAGTACTCAATCGCGACGATCGCAAGATCTTCGATGCATTTGAGGAGGACGCAGAGGAAGGTTTTCTTGTTGCGGAAAATCCACATTTTAGCTTCTTCGATAATCATCGTCGACATAACAGCTTCGTTCGCGAGGACAAAGAGTTGTTCTCGATGTCGAGGAAGAGTGAACAGTAACTAGGGCATTGGAGTTTCTGTGAAGAAGATGAACAGTAACTGGGACTGTGGTGGTGGTTGTAAGGGTGGGCACTGTGGGTGGTGGTGGTGGTTGTAGGGTGGGGTAATTATGTAATTTCATAAAAAAGTTGTTAAGGCATTTTAGATCAAAATAGTACATATTGATGTATTTGTAATTACTTTTTGTTAAGTTGAAATATATTATAATATTTTTTGATATTTCATGTATTTATAATATTGGCTCCATAACTAGACAAAAATCAAATTATCCCATAACAATAATAGGTTGGGACTTTAACCTAACAATTAGAGTGACCTCTGAGTGGTTGGGGATTACTATTTGCTTTAGTGGGCCACTTTGTTCAAAATTCAAATATACTGAAAATATCAACAATTTGATAACTACATGCAAGCCGTTGTTGGACTACCGTGCACTGCTGGACTATAAAGTGGGCCGACCTTTGGGCCACGTTCAATTACATGAGCCAGTACGAAATTCTGGAAACTTCTGGTAAGAACATTGACGGCCACGATCAAACGCTTTTTAATCCTACGGCTGCAGTAAGAACTAGGGTTTTCTAAATCAAAAGCTGTTTGTTTCGGAGGAAAATGGAAAGGGAGTTTTGTTTTTGGAAGTTAGTGGAACGAGAATTTCGGAAAGATATATATATAATCCTACTTGCTCTATTGATTTCCGATCACTCCTTCCTTTCCTTCTTTTTCTTCCATGGTTTAAGAGGTTCTTCTATCTACTTTATTTTATTTTATTTATATACATCTACTAATAAAGTAAGTGAACATTTCCTCAATTTCTTTTCAAATTAAAAGTTTGTCTTCATTTACACAAATTAAAAAATGTGGAGAGTTTTGCTAACCACCCTCATACATAACATAATGCAGGAAATTAAATTTATACAATTTTATTGTGAAAATGGGCCTACAAATCATGCAAAAGACACAAAAATCAGTGTTAGTTTTTAGTAACAGGCTGTAATAAACCAATCAACGATGCCACAAAAGGTAAATAATTCCACCCGCTCACGTAGGTCAATTACTAATTAGTACCTCCACTAACTTACCAGTCAAAAGTTTAATACAACCAAATAACCATGCACGTACGAAAGGTCACCTACCACTCTACCAGTCAAGGCAGGTTCTCTCTCCTCTTTATCTTTTCATTCCTCTCTCTCTCTCTCTCTCCCCCTCCGCTTTGTCTCTATGCTACACTACACTGCTTTCTCCGAACTACTGTACATTTACATTGCACAGATTATGTGTGTGTGTATATATATATATCATATATGTATATAATATTATATATACGAATATATGATACTCTACACTACTTACTCCGTACTACTATACCTTTCCATCTCACGCACTATATATATATATATATATATATATATATAAGACTTATAAGTATATGTATATAATATTACCTTTCCATCCTCAGAAGTGACAGGGCTGTCCCGATTAAAGGTGGGTCTTGATTTTCTTGAGTTCCTTGCGAAGTCATATTGAGCCCATAATAGAACAGAGCCCTTGAAACAACAGCAGGAATTGACTCCCAACACAAAAGAGTTTAGCTCTGTGTATTTGGTGTTGTAAAAAAAAAAAAAAAAAATATTGAGCCCATAATCGAAAAATAAAAATTAAAAAAACTAAGCCCATAAATAAACAAATACAAAATCCAGTCAACTAAGCCTTAAACTCACTAATTTTATATTCTCAATGTTTTGCGGGACTCTTCATATCTGTTTAAAAGAAAACACCTGTATTGTTGCGTTTTAAGTATCAGCACTAAGTTCTACTAATTTTGGGATCACCCAGCCTCTATTAGAAGCTATGGAGCAGCACTGCGTCTCTGTTTCAAGTTGAAAGAGAGAGGAAAGAGAAACGGAGTAGAGAGAGAAGACAAAGTTGTCTTTCGACGATATTGATATTTTTTATTAAAAAATTAAAAATATATTAGACATTTCATATTTAAATATATAATTATAAGTAAAGTTTATATCTTTGTGAAATAAGTCAAAAGTATAGGGGTATCATTGTAATTAACTTAAAAAACTTTCTTAACTTTTTATTAGGTAATCCCTAATATTGGAATAATTACCTTCAGATGGAAGTTTGAAAAAAAATAAAGTCAACCTCCCTAGAAGTTTGATGAAATTACAGTTAACCCTACTTTGTTAAAGAACCATTATCTCTGTTAAACAATTATTTTTGAAATATCAAAAATATCCCTCAATGAAATAAAATTAGTTAATTATCCCACTTATCATTATAAAATGACAAATTTAACCCTATATTTTATGACAAAAAGCACTAAATATTTTAATGCATAACACTAAATATATTAAATACTTAATTACAATAACTATTATTTTGTTATAGTTTTTCCATTAAAAAGAGAATGAAATATAAAATTGTAGATTATATACATTTATGTAATTACATCTTACATATTTATTTTGTGATTATACATATTAACATGTAATTGGATATATATATATATATATATATACACACACAGAAACATCACACATCAACTACGACGTACACATCGTCCTCATCCAATATTACCACCACCACCATCATCATCCCTCCACCAAATCCGACTCTCTCTCCTCTCTCCACTACCACTATCGCCCCCACTCCCTTTTCCCTCTCCACCTTCTGAAATCGATTCCCTCCCATATCGTCCCCTAATTGTACATCCATCACTAGTGACTGTGGACACGACACTACATTCTACCACGTGACTAAAATTCTCCATATGGATCCAAATCTGTGTTGAATGAGCCACTTGTTCCCACAAATTCATAATTTGAAAAAAAATTGAACAGAAAATAGGAGAGAAATGTGAATTAAATGGCTAGGAAGTGAGGGGATTGAAAAAATTTTTAGAGATAGAGAGAGAAAGATGGTTGTCGGTGGTCATTGCAACAAGTTGTGTGGTGGCTCACCTCCCCTCCTCTTATAGTTTTCTGATTTAGGAAGAAAATTGGGCTTACAAAGGGTGCTCATATTTAATCATGGAAGAACCAGTTTCACCTCCCCTATTATTGCCAAACCAACTTCTAGGCACGATTATAAACCGAATATTTCCATCAACATCTAGCATAAGAAAGCATAGACCATAGATTTGAATTAGTGTGATCTTCTGTGAGCATGGATCATACAGATTTGCAAAACCCATGATCGGAGAGATTGGGTGCAAAGGAGGAAAGAGAACATCGTAGAGGGAGAAGGAGATGAGATTCAGATTGGGCATAATGGTCTTTTCATTTTACTTAATTTTTTTATTTAAAAACCATTAAAATAATTTGAGGGTAAAAATGTCAATCACATAAAAAAAAATTAACACCGTTACTTTGACAAATTCTAAAAGGGGGTGATAGAGTAATTTTTGTAAAACTTTAATCTGATGGTAATTACTTGGAGGTAGGGGTGGCAATTCGTGTTCCCGTGTCGTGTTCGTGTCGTGTCGATTTATAAGTATTCTACTAAACAGCTCAACCCTAACCCGACCCATTTACTAATCGTGTTAGAGTCCCTCAACACTAACCCAACCCGTTTATTAAACGTGTTATCCGTGTCGACTCGTGTAACCCGTTTAATAAACATATCCTATAATGGTACTACTTGTTTAATAACCATTTTTAATCCGTTTAACTTATATCATATGAGTTTCTCCACCCCTAAAAATCTCTCTGAAGATCATATAAAAATAAAGTATATATCAATACATAAATCCTAAAATCAAACTATATTATAAATTTTGTATCTATATATAAACTCAAAAACATACTAAGGTGATTCATCAACTAGGAAGACACTATAACAATCTCATCCTTGCGTTTTATGACTACATCAGTCCTGTAAACAAACAAATAGATTACAAATAATTGCAATGTATATAACTATGTATATATAAGTTTGTATAAAATCATAATATATGAATTACTCATATCATAATCGTGTTGTAATTGTGTCGTAATCGTGTCACGGGTTAGACAGCTTAAACCCAAACCCAACCCAATTTTTGCGTGTCGTGTTCGTGTCGACCCATTTATTAAACGTGTCGGCTTACCTCAAACCCAAACCCGCTAAATTCGTGTCGTGTTCGAGTCGTGTTGTCGTGTCGTGTCCAATTTTGCCACCCCTACTTGGAGGTTAGATTAATTTACCCCTCTTCATTTGAAGCTTGAATAGGATTGCAAACGATTATTTTTTTTCAAAAAATTTCTCACGAAAATATTTTAGCATTTTCCTTCATATTTTACCAAACAAACAGTAGCATACCTTTATTTGTCGTAAAAGATTAATATATTATTTTGTATTCATATTCTTCATTGATTCAATATATATGTGTGTGTAGCCGACAGTAACACAATATACAATTTTGATTTACTTGAAAGTTGTAGGACAAAATTTTCATCCCGCACACAACATATCCATTGAGACTTAAGATTCAAACTATTTAGGTATAAGTACCTGTTAATATATATTAGTGTATTTCTCTTTTTCCATATCTAATTAGGATTCAGAGTATGTATAGGATAACTTGCTCCCCATTCTTTCCTTCTCCTATATATATGTTTTCACTGTATAGAATTTAATATGATTCATCAATATAATTCAGAGTTATTTTTCTCTTCTCCTCTTATTTCTAACATGGTATCAGAGCAATAATTTTAAAATTTTACTTCCGCTTATTTGTTCTCATCACTTAAAGAGAACTCTTTTATATTTGGTGCCGAAATCAAATCTTCTGGACCTTGTTTCAATCCTCTGAATATATCAGATCAAAGCCCTCGACAAGACGATCGAAATCACGTAATTTTCAGCCCGAAAAGAGCTGTCACGCGCCCTCACGCGCCCCCAGAGTCAACTGATTTTTTTTTGCTCCGGTACGCGCCTCCACGCGCCTCCCACGTGCCAGAATCACTTTCTGCCACGTCATTCTGCGTCATCTGCCACGTCATCACTGGCTCATCAGCTACGTGACTGCCACGTCATCTTTCTGCCACGTCATCGCTGAGTCATCTGCCACGTCAGCATTGACCCATCTGCCACGTCAGCAAAAAAAAAAAAAACCTACCTTACTTAAAATTTCGCGCTGATTCCAATTTTTCAGTCTGTTTTGTCATTTGGAATTTCGAAATGGCTCAAAATGAGCATTCTCACCCAATTTCTGTTACATTGGATGGGGACAACTATATTTTTTGGAGTCAATCTATGCGCAATTTTCTTAAAGGACGCAAGCTATGGTCCTACATTACAGGGGATCGAAAATTACCTGTTCAGGATACAGATGAGAAAGATGAAGCATTTGCTACTCGTGTTGAGGACTGGGATAGCAATAATCACAAAATTATCACATGGCTTCGTAACACATCTAGTTCTTCCATTAGTATGGAATTTGGGAGTTATGAAACTGCCAAAGAGGTTTGGGACATGCTTGTTTCTCGATATTCTGGGTCTAATAGTGCTCGCCAATATCAGTTAATGGTCCAGCTTTGTCATCTTAAACAAGAGTCCGGTCAGAGGATTATTGAGTTTTTTGCTCGCATAAAATGTCTTTGGGATCAACAAGCGTTGTCGGAACCATTATGGACAGTTGCCTCAGAGAGCAAGAAATTTCATGAGTATCGTGATCAGACACGCCTTTATCAATTTTTAATGAATCTTCATGATGATTATGAGTCTGTCCGTGGTTCGCTTCTTCATCGCTCACCTCTCCCATAATTGGATGAAGCTCTTAATGAGCTTGTCCGAGAGGAGACACGTCTGCAGACCCTTCGTTCTACGATTCAGACTCATCTCCCTATCTTGGCTACACCATCTGCTCCTTCTCAGTCTGGGCCACCACGGTATTCGCAATCCCAGCCCTTTCAGTCTAGGCCTTCGCAATCACAACATTTTCAGTCTGGACCTTCACTCCACAGATATTCTTCTTCTTTTCGTCGCAATGGTGGTAACAAACAGCGAGCACAGTCATTTTAACCAAGACCTAGTGAACGAACTTGCAGATACTGTCGCAAATCAGGACATACAATTGAGGAGTGCTTCAAACTTACTAGACCTCACAATGCTGCAGCTATAGCTACCACAGAGACATCTTATTCTTCTTCTGCACCAGTTATTGCTCCTTCTGAAGAGTCCTCATCTACATTTTCTACTGCTGAGCTAGAGGCAATTCTCAACCAGTTTCTCTCAAAACAGTCAGGTCCAAGCTCATCTAACTCTGCTTTCTCAACCACACCAGGTACAGTTAATTCATGGTTCTTTGACTCCGCTTGCTGCAATCATATGACCCCTGATCATACTTTGCTCACTACTCAGACTCCTACATCTTATTTACCTGTTATCCACACAGCTAATGGCTCCACTATGGCCATTAGTCACATAGGCACTGTCTCATAGTCAAATTTGTCTGTTGGAGGATCCTCAGACAGGTCAGATCATTGGGACAGGCCGTAAGACAGGGCGACTATTTGAGCTTTCTTCCTTACATCTACCTACTTCATCTATCACAGCTGCATCAACACGAAGTATTATACCTACTCTTGAGTTGTGACATTCTCGTTTGGGTCATGCATCGGTATCTCGAGTCAGAAGTCTAATCTCTAAGGGTTTGTTAGGATCAGTTAAAACCGAGTCTTTTGATTGTATTTCTTGTCAATTAGGCAAACAGCCTGCTTTACCATTTAATAAAAGTGAGTCATTTGCTTCTTCTCCTTTTGATCTTGTTCATTCTGATGTTTGGGGACCTTCTCCTATAGCCACGATGGGTGGAGCACGATATTTTGTTATCTTTCTGGATGATTTTTCACGTTTTACTTGGATATTTTTTAATGAAAAATCGTTCTGAATTACTCAACATTTTTCGTGATTTTACCAAAATGGTTTCAACTCAATTTTTCACAAATATTAAAATTTTTCGTTCTGATAATGCTACAGAATATAGGCAAAGTGAATTTTAAAATATCCTCAAACACTATGGCACTATTTTTCATTCTTCTTGTCCTGGTACATCCCAACAAAATGGTCGAGCTGAGCGAAAACTTCGACATATTTTAGATTTGGCTCGATCACTTGTCATTTCTTCTTCTGTGCCATCATCTTTTTGGGGAGAAGCATCTCTCACTGCTGTTTATACCATGAATCGTGTACCCACACCACTTTTACAAAATCAAATACCCTTTGAGCGTCTCTACCGGCAGGTTCCTGATTATAGTAATCTTCGAGTTTTTGGATGTGCTTGTTTTGTTCTTCTTCATCCTCATGAGCGAACAAAATTACAACCCCGTGCTCAGCTCTGTTGTTTTCTTGGGTATGGACTTGAACAAAAGGGATATAGGTGTTATGATCCAGTAGCGAGACGTCTTAGAGTCTCTCGTCATGTTATTTTTTGGGAACATAAAATGTTTCATACTTTATCCAAATTCACTGGTATTTCGGATCACCAATTTCCTATTCCTCTTTTAGATACATTTGCAGATCTTTTTCCAGATTTTCCTTCTGCTAGCTCATCAGATACACTCACTCCTTCTGGCTCATCACATATGTTTAACCCTTCTGCAGTTGAGTTCCAAACATCTGTCCCGCCCGAGGCTCCTGATGCTGCCACTGCCTTGGATCCTCGTCGATCCACTCAGGTAAGAACCTCCCCTGCACATCTTCATGACTATCATTGTTATCATGCTCTTGCAACCTTTCATGAACCTCACACTTTTTGTGAGGCCTTCTCTAACCCTTTATGGCAGCAAGCAATGAAAGAAGAGTTAGATGCACTTGTCCAGACTCATACATGGGATCTAGTTGAATTGCCTCCAGGGAAGTCTGCCATTGGATGTAAATGGGTCTATAAAATCAAGACTTGTTCAGATGGATCCGTTGAGCGCTATAAAGCCCGACTTGTGGCCAGGGGGTTCACACAGGAATATGGCATTGATTATGAGGAGACTTTTGCTCCTGTTGCTCGTCTTCCTTCTGCTCGTACTCTTATTGCTGTGACTGCTTCCCGTCATTGGGAACTTTTTCAGATGGATGTCAAAAATGCATTTCTCAATGGTGATTTGCTCGAGGAAGTTTATATGAAGCCTCCTCCAGGTTTTGATCATCCACCTCATCAGGTTTGTAGGCTTAGGCGTGCACTATATGGTCTGAAACAGGCACCTCGAGCTTGGTTCGCCAAGTTTAGTTCTATTATTTCTCGCCTTGGCTATTCTACCAGTACCTATGATTTAGCTTTATTTGTTCGACATACTGCAAATGGTATTATTCTTCTCTTGCTTTATGTTGATGATATGATCATCACTGGGGATGATACTCAGGGCATTCAGGAACTTAAACAGTTTCTCAATCATCAGTTTGAAATGAAAGATCTTGGACCTCTCAGTTATTTTCTTGAAATCAAGCAAAGTACTGTTCTGATCTCTTTTCTAAAGCAGGCATCACAGATAACAAGATTGCCGATACTCCACTTGAGCCTAATGTGAGACTTACTCCGCATGATGGTGAACTTCTTCATGATGGTACTTTGTATCGTCAGTTAGTTGGTAGTCTCGTATATCTTACTGTCACTCGTCCAGATATTTCACATGCCGTTCATATTGTCAGTCAGTTCATGGCTTCGCCGAGATCAATTCACTTTGCTGCTGTTCTTCGTATTCTCCGCTATGTCAAGGGTACTGTGTTTCGTGGGCTCTTTTTCTCTCATCAGTCTTCACTAGTGCTCCGTGCTTATTCTGATGCAGATTGGGCTGGAGACCCAACAGATCGCCGTTCCACTACAGGATATTGCTTCTTTCTTAGTAGCTCACTAATCTCTTGGCGTAGTAAGAAACAGTCTGTTATTGCTCGATCTAGCACTGAGGCCGAGTATAGAGCACTTGCTGATACTACTTCCGAGCTTTTATGGTTACGATGGCTTCTCCAGGATATGGGTGTTGGTTCGCCTACTGCTACTCCCATCTATTGTGATAACAATAGTGCTATTCAGATTGCACACAATGATATTTTTCATGAGCGGACCAAACACATTGAGATTGATTGTCATTTTGTTCGTTATCATCTACTTTAGAATGTCTTGCAGTTACGATCGGTTACTTCCCATGATCAGATAGCAGATATCTTCACCAAATCACTCTTCCACCAGGGCGTTTTCGAGAGCTTGTTTTCAAACTCCAGATGGCGTCATATCACCCACCTTGAGTTTGAGGGGGAGTGTTAATATATATTAGTGTATTTCTCCTTTTCCATATCTAATTAGGATTCAGAGTATGTATAGGATAACTTGCTCCCCATTCTTTCCTTCTCCTATATATATGTTTTCACTGTATAGAATTAATATGATTCATCAATATAATTCAGAGTTATTTTTCTCTTCTCCTCTTATTTCTAACAGTACCGAATATCAAGTGATATATTGTGTGGTTGGATCTCAAATTCTATAAATTTTTGTTCATGGATCTGGGTGAATTAGACATTAAAAATAAGAATCAACAATTGGCTAAACAACTGGGTTTAGAAGGATCCATGAAACGTAATTTAATTTTTTTATTCTACTATATTTCATATAATGAGGACAATTTAAGTAAGTACAATTATTTTCTACTACCTTTCATGCTATCGAAATTATAAAATGATTTTTTTTTTTTTACAACTTTTTTTAAACAAATTTCATACTAACCAAATGTACGCTAGAAAATCAAATTTCTATTCATTCACTTAACTTTCTTTTCTTTTCAATTTTACCTATTCTTTCTATCTGGCCAAACAAAACATTGGGAATTTTATATAAGAAAATGATATGTATCACGAATTCATTTTCGTGATAAAGATCTCGAAGGCACGTGGCTGCTGTTTATTGGTAATTTAATAAAATTTTTACTTTTATTTTCTAAACAAAAGAAAGTTTAAATGAGCATTGGATGGAAAATTGAAAACAATGGAGAACTGTTCGATGGTTGGAATGGGCATCCATGAAAGAGGAAAAACTTTAATCACGAATTGTGTTAGGGTTTTTTTTTTTTAAAAAAAAATAAAAAATTAATGAATGTATGACAGTAAGATCAAGCGAAAATTCTCAACACTCGACTTGTATGTTTTTTTTTTTAATTTATAAAATACTATTTGTTTTTAATTTATAAAAAATTAAATTAATTGTACAACTATTAATAATAATAAAAGTGTTACGTATACTTCAATGATGATTACGTTCTCCTCTTATCCACAGTATATATGTATATATAAAATTTACTAAAAAATTTATATATATATATATATATATATTTGCATGCCGAATAGGGTGACTGCTCTCACGTTCGGTTATGGTCGGACGGAACGCAATATTTCATTCAAAAATCAAGATTGACGATGTCAAATATTTCTCAAATCTTTGTCCTCGATAGAACACTTGAAATGGCATACGGTTATAAATTAAGGATCGATATATTCATTTTTTGTCCGTGCACAGTATGTATCATTTCGCAATATACTTCCCATGTTCATGTGCTTAAGTCTTCTTTTTATTTATTTATTTTTCTGTATGGATATTGTGCTTTATGTGTGTCTTTTTATATATTTATATTTGTGTAGAGAGAGAAATTAAGTCAAGCTTCCATTGTTGCTGGTTGGTAGTGGTAAGAGAAAAGAAGAAGGAATAGAGATAGAATAATTATAGTTTATCATAGCACTGTGTTGATTATATTATATTCTATTAAACTTTGTTGGAAAATTGTTCACAGAAGCATAATTAAATAATTACTCATTTACAATCTGATTAGCAACCATGCACAGGTTTAATAACCAATTAACCATGTAAAAAAGGTCAATAATACTCCACCTACCTAGGTCAACAGTGTCTCCACTCACCTGCCAGTCAAAAGTTTTAATAAACCAATTTAACATGAATAAAATGTTCCTGTTTGACTGGTAGGTTCTATCGTCTCTGTATCTTTTTATCTCTCTTTCTCCCCCTCCGTACTACTGTACCGAGCCATTGCACTAACTATATATATATACACGAATATATGATACTGACAACTACTTTTATAGAGATTCGTGACCTCGTAGTGCTTGGGAATTAGTTTCAGTGGGCCACTTGGTACAAAATTCAAATGTACTGAAAAGATACAACAAATTGGGCCAAGTTCAATGAAAAGAGCAGTACGAAATTCTAGAAACTTCTGGTTAGGGTTTTCTTGTTTTTCAATATAAAGCGAAGAACTAGGGTTTTCTAAATCAAAAGCTGTTTGTTTCGGAGGAAAATGGAGAGGGAGTTTTGAGAGTTTTCGGAAGTTAGTGGAACTGAGTATGTCAGAAAAATAAATATATTGTTTATTATTATTCAGAGTTATCTTTCCTATTACACTCTTGCCATTGATTTCCGATCACTCCTCCCTTTCCTTCTCTTTCTTCTATGACTTGCATATCCTGTTTTTATTCAAATCTCATATATATATATATATATATATATATTTATATATATATAGTCGGTTCTATCTATTTATTAATCTTGGAATTTATTCTTGTTGATCACCTATTGATATATATATATATATATTTTATTGCTGGTCGCCATAATTTCAACAACTGCTCAACATTGAATTTCTTGGCCTACAAGGCAGCAAAACTTGAGCCCTAAATCCATGCATGAACAAAATGGGCCCATTTTGGAGGTTGTCAATGCCATGTGGTTGCCAACGAGCTTGTTAAATGGGCTTCCTTTTTGTAAAAAAGGAAATTCTGAGTGGCATGTTTGGCCCAACTGGATCTCATCTTTGTTTTAGTGTTTGCCTCTCTGTTTTGTAATTTCTCTTTTCTGTTGCCAGAGAAAATAAATAAAACAGTACTTATTATATAACTATTAATTTTTGGTTGGGGGCTGAATGGATGGATATTTTCATTATATATATATTTTTGTGCATGAGTCCCCCAAATTATTTTATTTTCTTAACAAGAGTTATTAAAATTTTTATTTTCTAATATTATTAGACTTTTTTAAAAAATTATTTCCTTGCAGTAATAGGCCTTAACCAATGGTAAAAATTTAATAATAGGCCCAAATAATTTAATTCATTTTAAAACTTCTAATTTCTATCCTTATCTCAAAATCTTTCTCTTTTTTCTTTCTGTCACTTCTCATTTCAAGTTTTTCCCTCATTTCATGGTTTTATTTTATTTTATTTATGAATGGTTGAATTTATACTTGACGGATAATGGTAAAAAATTAGAATTATAAAACTTTCCATCTTCTCCTATTAATTTTTATCTTTTTTTCCTTATTCCTCACATTTTCTCTTCTCTTGTTACAACATTTTGTTATAATTAATAGTAAAATAACAAAAAATTTAGGTGAAAAATCAATAAATGAACAACCAAATCTTCTAAAAGTATTATTAGAAGGTAAAAGAATAATGAAAGATAAATATATTAGTGAATGATAATCAAATGTGTGATAAGAAAATTCTTTGTGAATAACATGAAAAAAAATGAAAGAAAGTGAACCAAGTAAAAAAAAAATGAAGATCTTATTCAAAAATCATATTCTATTCTCACGAATATCTATGCTGGAAAAAGATCGTTAAAAATTAAAAGATTTATTAGTAGAAAATGGTCCAATTAAATATAATAATTTTAATAAGAATAAATTTTTATAGAAATATTATTAACTAATATTCGATATAAAAAAATTACATGTTTAAAGGCCACCTAAGGCCTCAAATTATGTTGAGCGCCCTTATATTTTAGTATAATAGGTTAGAAAGAAAATTTGAAGACATAGTGAAGAATCATTTATGCTTTCTATGGCAATTTAATCAAACGATCTAAAATCACCAAGTCAAATTAAGTTTTGCAGTATAACATTAACAGGATGTTTCTGTTTTCGAGTTTATAATTTATATAATTTTGAAAAGTAGTAGAGTACCAATAATTTAATAAATAGAGTGATCCAAGAAAAACAAAAAATTAGGATAACTTGGGGATTAATGTTCGTTTCTAGAATGTATCACAAAAAGGACTCACAACCTAACTCATGTATAAAATTAATTACAAGTAGGAATATATATGTAAGTTGAAAATTATAACTCAACTAATATTGTCCATAAAGTTAAAATAATCCAACCTATAATCTTTTCTTGCCATTCTTCCAATAAGTTGGAAAAGTAAAAAAAAAAAAATGAAAAAGAAAAGCCTGATACAAAAAAGAAAAAAGAAAAAAAAGTAATCCAACCAACAATCCACTTACTAATATATGAAAAGGGTAAAAGAGGTATTCTATTTTTTTTACAGAACTTTGTTAGAAATAGTTTTCAAAAGTAGGACTTCTTTGTCCTAATTAAAATTTTATAGGACTTAGATGTCTTTAAGTTGTAAAAATAGGACTAGAAGGTAATTTTTTCTAAAATATTTGGTAAATTAATTTGAAAGAATGGTAGGTTTGACTGTATGTGGATAAGGGTAAAAATGAAAATTTCCTTATTTGGGTGGGTTGATAAATTTTGTAATAGGGGGTAATTATATGAAAAAGTGCATAGGGACATGATGGGTAGCTTTGTAATTAATTTGAAAATTTTAGTGGTTAACTCAAATAGTTTAAAAAGGTTACCATATTGGTAAATAGCAATAATTGACTAACTTTTTCCTAAATTAATAGTGAAAATAGGAAAATAGAAGTTATAACCATTATACAAGTTGTGCACTTGTGCTTATAAAATGATATTGCAATGCAGGCATATTTTAGCCGAAGCATTTTCATTCAGCAATGGTGCGATTCATAATTTCTCCTCATTCTCTCCATGTCTCTTCTCCATGGCCAACTCTACATCATTTCCCTTTTCTTCAAAATTCCGAGTTTGGTTCAAATAATTTTTGATTTGAGTAGAAAAATAATATAGGGTTTTAAAAAAAACAAAAAAGAAAGAAAAAGATTCGGGGTCGGTTGGATTTTCAGGTTTTTTTCTTCTAACTATACAGGAGATTAGATTCGTGCCACTGCAGTTATGAGACATTCACACATACGTAAACTATGTGTCTAATTTTTTAATTGATTTACGCCAACACGAGGAAAAATAGATTATTAGTGCATACATGATGAAAAGTTAGGTGTAATCAAATAAAGAAAGAAAAAGAAACAAGAATAGGAAGTGAAGGAGTTTAGTTAATTTTGTTTGTTAGAGATGAGATTCATTCACTTCAAGTTATTATGGACAAAGTCACATTGATGAAAATCAAAGAGAAGACACAGAGAGGTGGAGCGCCATGGTACATTTGTGGAGCGCTGATAACACCTCCCTTTCTTAAATAATAATATATTTTTTGATATCATACATCAGTGATAATTGAATTCGTGAGCATATATATATACACCTTTGTCAACAGGGTGTTAAGATCTGTTTCATTGAAACCAATATATACTATGTACATTTTACATAGAACAAATCGAATTTGAACCAAAAGAATATATATTCTAGGCAACAAATTTTGCACCATACAATACTTGTAACAATTCCATTCCCTGGATATAAGAAACAACTACAGACACAGACACAGTTTTTCAGAAACCTTTCCAGGCTGCAAGAATTTCATGGAAGATTTCAGTAACAAGTTCCCTGTCTGCACATTGCAGAAATGAATCGAAATCATCTCGAATGTCAAATATCTTACCGAACTTCACAAGATATTGCATGCAACATGTCTTCAATTTAGGCAATTGATATAGAGAAGCATATTGAAGCCTCTCAAGCACATTCTTAGTATCAATATCTTCAAGAAGACTCTCATGGCATGCCACTTTCAGGTCTAAAATGTCGTACTTATCAGCTGCTCGAAGAAGTGCCAGCCTTTGAGCCAGAAATTCTTTGTGCTGTAGATTCCCATAAATGTAACTAAGAAAAGCCTGGCAGGCTTCGACTGACAAGTCAGAGATTTCAATGGTTGACAGTTCATTCTCTTTGAGATTATGCGAGAACATGCTCCGAAAAACAGGTGATCGTGTGGCAAGAACAGCGCGGTGGGCTCCAATGCTTCCATTAGAAGCGTTGATTACAATGTCGGTGTGAATGCTTTCTGATAACATTCGACCAAGCGATGCAAGGGCTCTTGCATTCGATTGTTTTTGTGGAAATTCTTCAGCCCAGATAGAGCAAGGTTCCCCACCCTGTGTGTTATACGAATTACATCAGCTACAATGAAATAAAACTAAGGAGAGGACACTCTTTCCATTTGCAGCATTTTACTTCTGTGTATTGGTTTCATTTATGATTGCCAAGTTACATAAAAGAAAAACAATGGCATGTATAGATATTGAAATCACCAAAACATTTCATGTATACTAAAATCACTTAATTTCTTTAAACTGCATAAAGTTTCTTCTAACAAGCAGTTGGTTGTCAAGATCATATATAATCATTAGTGATTCCACCTACTTGACAGATATCTATATTATAAAAATGCAATTTTTTCAAGGTAATAATCCCTTATTAATCAATCAAGGGAAGATTAAGACTAGCTAATAGAAGACTTACGTCAGGGGATGTAATCTTCAAATCAATAAATTCAACTTCGATGATAAATTTCCCTGTTACAGGAACCTCAACTGCCCAAACAAAATCGTCGTTATTCTTGAGCTGCTTGTCTGCAATTTCTACATATATGCAGAAAACAAAAAGCAATTAAACAATATCAAAAGAAGGCAAAACTATATTGACAACAAATAACTTATCTGCAACTTCTGCATTTTATGAAACTAAAAGCAATTAAAACAGAATCGAAAGAAGGCTCAACTCAAGAATTTAGAAAACTGTTTTCAGAGAACTATAAAAGACAGTTCTCTAAATACAGACTTTTTTATAATTGAGTTTTCAAAAAACAGTTTTCTCAAAAAAACTGAACCAAGTAGAGTTTTTGTATAATTTTTTGATTTTCAGTTCTCTGAAACAGAAAACTGTTTCCTGAGTGATAAACCAAGCAGACTCTAAATTTACCAAAATGACTGCATTGCATTGTAAATTTTGGATGGGGAGAGGGTCTCCCCACTCATTGCGTCTATGCCCCCAAATCATGTGTTAAGTCTAGAAAAATACCATGGACCGCATCAATGAGAAGAATCAAATAGTGACACCACCTCCGTGCTGTACTGCTTTGGACGGCTCACATCATTTCACACACATCATTTCATGTGTGAAATGACCTGAGCCGTCCAAAACAGTACAACGCTTACAGCAGAAGATCTCATCTTGTGGTCCGCGGCCACTTGTTCTTTCTACCCATTGAATTTTGCTTTCTTATATATGTTAATAGACAAGATTTGCATAAGTTGGTGGACCACAGAAATTTGTACAATTAGGTATCAGAAGCATCATCTAAAAGGCTCTTAAGAAAACATATATAATCTGAGTCCTCTAAAGAGTGCAAAAGAAATCATTTGATGTAATTTAATATACCTGGGTGGATTAAAGCCTTGCGACCTCCAGAAGAACAGAGTAATCGAATTACAAAAGACGCAATCGGAGGGTTCTCTCTTGTTAAATTAGATATCTCTGGATATAGTTTAATAAACAACATCCGGTTCTTCTCCAAAGATAAATGCCTTCAATTCAAAAAACCAAAATTAAAGTTTCACTCTAAAAAATACATATAAAAAATAAACACTAACTGCATTTGCAGATCAAACAAATAAAATTTTCCTTCTAACAAAAGACAACAAAGAAAAAAAATGAATTAATTTCCAGCTAAGTGAACGCAACAAGAATATTGAATTTTGGTTTATCATACAAAGATTCATAAAAATAAGTTCATTTATCGTCCTCTGTTTTTTCAGAAAACTAAACACGGAATAAAAATTGCAAACCAAATAAATACCAATTTTCATTCTAACAAAAGAAACCAAAGAAAAAACAAAGAAATAATTTCCACACAACAGAGCCTAACACGGCAAGTTTGGATATTGGGTTACTCAATTTATTCAGCTCTCAAAAAAACAAAAAAAAAAAACAAAATTCAGCTCTCACAAAACCAAATTATTATATCACACAAGAATTCGAACTTCCAAGTTCTTTTCCCCTTTTTGTTCTCTCAGATACCAAACAGGGAATAGAAAATTGAAGACGAAATAAAAACAATTTTCCTTCTAACAAAAGAAAACAGTGAACCAATTTCTGCTCAACTGAGCCTAAAAAGACAAATTTGAATATTCCTATCCAAAAAAATAAATAAATAAGGAAAAAGACAAATTTGAATATTGGTTTACTCAATTTCTTCAGCTGCCACAAAAACAAATTAACATCTGACATAAAGATTCTTAATTTCAAGTTCTTTACTTTTTCCCCTGTTTTCTCAACAACCAAACACTAGGGAAAGCAAAATTCATAAATTCAAACAAGTGAAAAAGATATAATCACCCAGTAATTGCTCACCAATTCCATTTTCCCATCTTGAAAGGATCGGATTTTCGGTAGGTACAGGAGGCCAAGTTTTCGATCCTCCATTGGGCAAGGCGCGACGTCGTTTCGACACGGTAAGCAGATTCGCTCATCCTAGCAAAGGCCAAAGCGGCCCTGATTTCATGGATACAGTCGAAGATTCCATCGAACAACAACTCTCCTGACTTTCCCAGATTTGCGATTCTCAATCTTCTTCATACACATATATGTATATATATCTATACACACACACACTCTCTCTCTTGTCTCCGCAATAGAGGTGTTAGAGATATTCTTCAAGACTCGATACAAAAACTTAAGTTTTATAAGGCTATATTGGCACCCAAGGATATTGATATTGCTTTACGCCATTGATTGCAGACGGGTTTTAGCGTGAGAGAGAGAGAGAGAGTCTGTGTGTTTATAGAGAGAGAGAGAGAGAGAGAGACAAGGGCTGCGTTTATTTGCTGAAATGTTGGCTTAGACTATACTTCAAGGTGGTGGGTGATTATTTCTTGGGAATTGTTTTGTCAGCTTTCTCATTACTGTTTATATAATTGTAATGTGTTTATACTATACTTTATATATGGAAAAAACTGTGCTTTGTGTATGCGTGCAAAAAAACAGAGTTATTTTTGGTGCTTTGAAGCAAAGTATCTAAATATTTGGAGAATTACGAAATATCCGTAAATTTTTATTGACACATTTATTCAAATTTTAGCATGCATTTAAACAAGCACATTCTTATTTATTTATTTACTATATTATATAATATATAATGATAATAATGAAGAGTTTTGCAACAAAATATATAATAATAATAATGAAGAGTTTTGTAAACTTTTTTTGTTGGGTAAAATACACTAACATTTTTTGAAATTTGGTCTAATTACACATGACATAAAATTAATGGATTTTGTTGCAATGATTTCCTTTGAGGTTTGCTCCGTTTGACAAAGACCCCCCTCAATCCAAAATTCTGTTAGTTTTGTTAAAAAATTTAGGGTAAATTATACTGACCTTCTCTGAGATTTGATCTAATTAACATTGATTAATTCATTTCTGTTACATGGGATGTTATTGTAACAGAATCAATTAGTTTGATACCGAGTGTAATTAGGTCAAATCTAAAAGAAAGTCAGTGTAATTTACCTCAAACCTCAGAGAATGTCAGTGTAATTTATCTTAAATTTTTTGACAAAACTAACATAATTTTGGATGGAGAGGGGTCTTTGTCTAACGAAGTGAACCTCAAGAGAGGTCAT
This sequence comes from Cornus controversa, assembly GCA_026545225.1. Taxonomy (NCBI): domain Eukaryota; kingdom Viridiplantae; phylum Streptophyta; class Magnoliopsida; order Cornales; family Cornaceae; genus Cornus; species Cornus controversa. The sequence goes on from CM048847.1 coordinate 66,935,433, forward strand.
TATAACAAAATTTATTAGTTTGATATCGGGTGTAATTAGGTCAAACTTTAGAAAATGTAAGTGTATTTTAGTCTTTTTTTTTTGTTTATGTACGCAAAGTAACAAACTATTTCAACTTATTATCATTATTAGCATGTATTTGGGATTCATATTACTTAATTATTTGCTTGATTAGATTAAGGAAGAAAGTTTGAGGACGTCTTGTCAACTCCGTCATGTTGTCCAAATGGATGACACAAGGAGTTTAAGAAAGTATTGGCTCGAAATTCCAATTGTGGGACGAAGAAATAAACAAAAAGGTTAAATTTTTTTTTTTTTCTATTGTTTGATTAATTTCGTACTTCTTCATTTTCTTTTGTCCGGCAAGAATGTTTTTCTCACACACATATATATTTATTTATAAATGAAACGTGTTTTGTGTTTTTTCCTAGTGTGGCACAGGATATTGTGCTCTTTAGACAACTTTATATTGATTATACTATAAGTTGTGCAACATGTGGAATAAAATTGTTAGCCTTTAGACAACTTTATATCAATTATACTACACAATCATAGATTACACAACTTGTGATATAAAATAATTGTTATGTATACAACTATGATAATTTTTGTATAAATCATAAAAAGTAGTTGCACAATCAATATAAAATTGTTGTCGTGACAAAAAAGAGAAAGGTTGTTGAGCTTAAGCATAGATCAACCCATGTTTTCAGAATGATAAATTGTTAATAATGAGAAGGTATTTCGGTAATGTTTTCTGATTTTAAAAAGTGAAGAAAAAAAAAAATTAGAATAGGAATTGTGAACTTCCAATGTTTTAGACCAGATGGCTAAGGTGAAGTGACAATACAACAAACTTTGTGGTTGCCTATCTGCCAATTTACCTAATCAATCTAGTTGAGTATAAAGTATTCGATAAAATGACTAAATGAAAATTTGTAGAAAAAATAAAGAAAGAGGAAGAAAGACCAATGTATTGGTAGCATTGATGGGGAAGGGTTAGGAATATTGAGAGGCTTATTAATTAATTTGCTTTTTTTGGCTTTGATTGGTGAATGTACAAGTGGACAAGAAAAGTATCTATATGTGGGACATCCCAATTGGAATAATTGTAAGCAATTTCAATATTACAAGGTATCCCCTCTTTCCAACATATAGAAACAAATAGTAATATACACCAAACTCTCACAAAGTAAACCACCATATGACCCACACGATCACAGCCCTACACGTTATGAGATGCATGATGATGATTGGCTACAATTATTTATTCAATAACTAACAATTTGCTTGTTGGTTGCATTTGTCACCTATCATAATATCTTTTCTAAAATTAACAGAAGTAATCTTCCTCATCATAGATTTGAAAGAAAAATGCCACATAAAAGATACTACTTTCTTAGTAAATAATGAGTGACTAGATTTGAATGGTGAGGCAAGCCATTGTAGTTTTTTTTTATTGGCCATCACGGTCAAGGAAATGAGTGGTTGTTGAACGCCATTTTAGATATTAATTATGATGATGACCTTAATGTTTTGTAATTGAATCTTGGACCCAAAGGTCTCATGTTCAAGATATGGTTCTTATTAAGTATTATAATTGAAGTGGCGTGTTATGGCATTATGATGATCACCACTGCACAAGCCTAATTGTATAAAAGAAAATGACTAGTATGGTGAAAAGTATCTTCGAATAATGAAAGTGAAACAAGTGTTTGGATTCCACATGTCCTATTTGTTGAAAGTTGAGTGATTCGGTGTGATAATTTGCACTATGTGTAACGCTATTATATGAATTATGATGAGCGCCGAATGTTTCACATTTAAGCTCTCATAATTGTATATTTTAATCTCTTATTAATTCTTCTTTTATGTTTTTAATATTGAATTATGCTTTATGTGAATTTTAGAAACTTGTCGATAATTTCTATTAATTCAATGCAAATTGGACTTTAATTAAAGAAGTATATTAAAGAGAGTTGGGTTCCATTCTTGAAGCAAGCTAATTTGAAGGTCCAAAGAAGAAAAAGTTCAAAAAAGATTCAAAGGAGTCCAAACAGGTTTAAGAGGGGTTAACAAGGGTCCAAATTGGACCCTTGCATCAGGTCAAGGACCCTTGCCCCAGAAAGCTTACTTAAATCTATCTCTCACTTTTCATTTGGGGGAAATATATACCTTTTTTCTAATTGGGGGTCTCCTTTGAGCAACTTGGACGCTTTTGGAGCTATTTGGAGGATGAGAAAGCCATGGAAAGTGAAGGAAACCTCTACTCTTGAAGATGTACCTCCAATCATCTATGGAAGGCTAGTGACCTCTTCTAGGGACCTCATCTATTGATTCATTTGTATTGAAATTGGAGGTTTTGTATTCAAGTTGAATTGTATGATTATATCTAGTAATTCATAGTTGTACTTAAATTATTGTACTCAATTCTATAAATACAATCTCAATTGAATTTTAATCTTGTCATTTATGCAATTAATTGTTATTGTTCTTCATTTTCTAGTTGTTTTTGTACTTCAATTGGGAGAAATTCATACAATTAGGGTTTGAATTGAACATTCTAATTGGAGCTTTGATAATTCATGCCAAGAAGTGATGATTAGTGCTGCAATTTAGTTTAGATTAATGTTAATTAGAGTAGGTAGACAAGTCATGACCTCTAAAGATGAATTACACTTAGTTTAATTGAGATTTATGCTTCTAATTTTATTGTTTGAGCTTGTAGTCATTCAATGATGTGTGTTTGAATTGAAATTTTCTAATTTCATTGTCAATTGGTCAATAGTGAGGAGATTGTAGTGAAATAATATCCCTAAAATCATTTCTCTTTTAAATTCACTACTTTAATTTACTTGTCTATCTATTTTTAGTTCAATTTAGTTCTAAACAACATCGAAGTCTTTCTTAAATAAATTGAAAATTAATATTAAATTAACACTTAAATTAATCATTTTTTTTAATCATTGAAGACAATAACCCGTTCGAATAATCTTATTCTACAAGAATCCGTCTTATTGCAAAACATGACTTTTAATTGAGCACAAAGCTTGCACTTATCAAATCAGTATACCATTTTGGATCATTTGAGCTATACTACAACTTTTAGAAGATTTAATTACATGAAATCACACAAATAATCAGACGGTCATAATTCAACTGATTCTATCATCCTGCTCCTCCATCGGTGTTGGGCTCTTAGAGATGCTAAGTGAACATACTCTATGTGTTGCCTTTTATATATATATATATATATATATATATATATATAGTTTTTGATTGTGAGTAGATAATCTAATGATAGCAACTGAAAAAGACAATTGATTATCCACAAAACACACTAAGAAAGACAATTGGCCATTTTCACCTATCAACTTGCATTTCAAAGTAGGAATATGGTTGCCACAATCATTGGCAGCTAAAAGCCTAAAACTAAACATAGTGCAAATAAATCTTATTTCCGTTGTGGTAATAATTTAATTCTACGGTAACTTGTATTTACCTATTTGCCCACTCTTGTCTTAAACAAAGAAAGAGAAAAAAAAAAAAGAAAAAAGAAATACCAATTAATATGAGCCTGCAGGGGCACATATTCTCTTCATTATTTGGTGAATTAGATTTTGTTTTTTGATGACATGGAATTTTTCCAACCAACGATCCTTTGGATCTATGGCTCCAATACAAACTCTAAATATGCGTACTTGGTAAATTCTTCATTATTTGTTGATTTAGAATTTACTAGTTGAATGCTTCAAAATTTTTGTAGGTAGCTTTGTCTTGCTTCATTTAAATTAAATTGTTTATGCTCGCGAGGTTATGTCGATCCCTTATCAAGTGACACGTGGCATTCGACACTTGTATTTGATAGAATTTTTTCTTGATAAGGTAGGTGAAAAATATTTTCACACCAACTCATAGACATTTTGTCAGAAAGGAAGAAAATAAGATCGAATGAAAGAGACAATTTAACTTCTGGTCAACTTAGTCAGAATCCCTCGTACCTTTAGGATGGATTAAAAGGGATGACTACTGTAAAGCAATATTTATGTTTGATGAGCAGGTGCAACTAACCCAAACTCAACTCAAAGTTCAATTTCGTCTTCGAAGATTTTTTTTTATTTTTTTTTGAGACTTAGAACCATTTTTCTTTCACTTTACAAGACTGAAGATATATCACTTGTTGCTCTCAGTGGTGGTCTTTAAATATAATTAAACCACTATTTATTGTTTCTTTTGGATTGAAAATATTCAACTTCGCATCAATTCAAATTGGACTTGGATAAATATGTCAAACAAACCAAATTCATCTATTTTTATTTTATTTTATTTTAAAATAAGCAGTAGTAAGAGTCTCTCCACCCGAATCACCAATTCCGAGTTGGTGCATTGAACAAATAATTTTGACATACAGATTTCCTTCAATCGAATAATTAAATGTCTAGTTATCATTAAACATAGAGTCAAATCTGTCAAATTTGGTATACAACTTTTTGATATGCCAAATAGATTGTTTCTAAGAAAAATTATATTTCAATAACCAAAATTAAAAAATAAGTACTTTATACTTCGTTTGACAGGAAGGAATGAAGGAAGAAAAAAGAGTGGAGAGAATATAGGAGGGAATGAACAATTTTTTTTTTCATTTGGCAGAGAGAAGGCAAGGAAAGAAGAGAAAATAGGGTGGACGAGTCATCCACCATCTTTCACAAATTTTCATCCTTTCAAATTTGGATGGAAGACAGGAAGGAAGAAATGTAAGGCTATTAAAAATGTTTTAAATTACAAAACTATCCTTACGATTTTTTTTTTATAAAACCCAAACAAACAAATAGTGATTGGTATAATTATAAAAATAAATTAAACCTCTCTCTTCCCTTCTCTCCTAACAAACAAACTTTTCTCTTGAGATGCCTCATCCATCCCTTCTTCTCTTCCATCAAATCAAATGAAAAGAAGGAAGAACACAATCTCTTCCCAAGGGATATCTCAGCCATCCCTTCTTCACTCCCTTCTATTCAATTTTCTTCTTTCCTACCAAACGAAATATTAAAGTGACTCGAAAGATATAAAAAAAATGAAATAGTCACCAATATTAAAACTAAATTACTTTTTAGTGACCATTTGAAGGTAGTTTTGTCAAAGTGTTTTATATAGTTACTAAAAATAATTAATTAATTAAACATATTAAACCTAATACTTCTCACTTTCTATTATGCATTTGACCTAATATAGGATTAGAAACTATAGTCAAAATTAAAACCAATTTTGCATTCTAATAGATATATATATAAAGTTAGGATTTTGATTGTATTTTATGGAGATACATAGTTAAGGCTGATAGTTCAAGTTGGAGCAGTATTATTCATTATATTTAAAGATTCAACTAAAAAAGAGAGAGTTAATAATGGATAAGTACCATATGAGGGAAACTTAAAAAAATGAATAATTTGGAGCCGTATTCACCATATTTATATTATTAGTATTTGATATACATAGTATATGCAATGGCATGTACAAACAATGTTTTCAGTTGGGGGCATAGAGAGATGGGGGAAGGATATTTTTGTAATTGAGTCTAAAATGGTCAGTAAAGAGTTATATAGTTTTATAATTAGTAACTATTCGTCTTTTTGTAACCTTATGACCAAAACAATTATATTTAATTATGGTCACTTAAATCTAATTTTTCCTTGTTTCTATTATTTTAATATATGAGTCCCACATATCATTAAAACTTGCATGTGGTTTACTATGATATTAAGTATTGTCATTTTATTTTTGTTTGTTGTTTAATTAAAAGATAAAATATTCATAAATGAATAAATTTGACATATCGGATGTAGTTCTTACAAATAGGTATGTCAAATTTTCATATGCCAATTTCTTACATCTTATTTCAAATGAATTTGACATATAAAATTTGAAGATTCAGGAGTGAAGATGCTCTAATGTTTCATTGAATATTACCAACCAAAACCCAAATTGAGTCTAACCTAACAATAAACTTACTAATTTGAATCTAAGCCCACCAACTTGAGTTCAATCCGAGTTTAAAAAATATGCTTAGGTTGAGCTCGGATCAAGTTTTTTGGGTGGGTCGGGAGTTGGCCCATCAACCTATCGAATTGATCGGGTTAAAACACCATGAGCCCAAACATTCATGGGGCCGTGGATTATATTACCCTGGGTAGGGCGTTGGTGAAATTGTCAGCTCAATTGGTTGCTAGGGGTATTTAAATATTTCCCAATATATTTCACTAACTGCTTGTTGGGCTTTTGACTTGATTGGGCTTAGGCCCATGCTATATTGTAAATTCAGCGTTCATACATATATAACAGTTTGTTTTACCTTCAAAAAAAAAATTCCCAATATACATGGTGCCTGAGAAGGTACCTTAATTTTTTGGGGTTTAAAATTTGGCCTTTTTGCAAGACGAAATCCTCCATGAAAGGCTCATTCCATGTCAATTTCTAAAATGTTTAAATTATTGGAGGAATTCCTTTAGAAAAGAGTTTCCTATAATGTATTTCTTTGAGAAGAGTGATAATTTTACTAGTGATTAATTAAAAATATAATTAAAATAAAGAACACAAACCAAAATATGATATTTCTTAATTTAATCATTTTCAATTACAGAATTTTGGCAATTCGTTTCTTTTCATTTCTTTCTTATGATAAACAAAAATACATCTCTAAAACAGATTAACCATAATTCAGTTGTTTAGTAAAAAATTGATTTATAAATAGACAAATCCTATGTAAGCTTGTTGTAATTGAAGATTATATATATATATATATATATATACTAGGCGTATTCCCCGTGCCTACGGCACTATAAAAAAAAAAAATTATTGAACTGAAATAAAAACTGATTTTATATAATCAACGTGTCAATAAACAAATATTTACAAAACACTATTTGCATTAGCTACTGTTTACAAAAAATACAATGACCACGCTTCTCCTTCTCTACTTCTTCCAAGATGAAGCATAAATTTTCTTCACTACCGAGAAGAATATTTTTGCGTCAATATGAATGTACTTCGCCTTCAAAAAAGGACTATATACAACAATCTACAAAATAATAACACAAAATGAATTGTTATATTATATTAACATTATGTAAAAAATAATAATTTAGAGTAACATAAAATTGAATTACCTTATTACATCCCTAATTGCGCAGTGAAGATGAATTGATATATCGGATTTTTCTTGCAGCAGCATCCCAGTCCTACAAAGTTATATTGGATAACACACTTTGATTAGAACACTATAATAAAACTTCTGGGTACACAATATTTGTTGTAGAATGTAGACCGTCGTCTGGAAGAAGGATACTTATACGCTCAGAACTGGTGCATCTAGACAGTGCAACATATAACTGCCCGTGACTAAATACTGGTGTGCGCAAATCAACCCCAACAAATTGAACAGACTGTCCTTGAGACTTATTAATGGTCATTGCATAGGCCAGTCGAACAGGAAATTGACGTTTTGTCATTTTAATGGGCATTTCTGAAGAGGATGGAGTCAAGGATATTCTTGGAATAAAGACAAAATTACCACATTTATCTCCCGTCAGAATCTGTGCTTCAATTACACGATGTGCACACTTGACAACCATCAGTCGTGTGCCATTGCATAGGCCATCCTTGGACGCAATGTTCCTCAACAACATAATCGGACATCCTACTTTCAAATTCAGCTCAAAGGGTAGTAACCCTGAAGGATCTAATGAGTTTAAAAATTCATTAGGATATCGATTAGTAATGGTTCGATCTACTAACTCATCTTCCAATATTTTGTCAGCTGCAAAATAAGTAACCGTCTCCCCAGGAAATATATTTAATGCAACACTATTGATAGTACTAACATCATCGTTTCGGGCAGAAAGAATTGTACGCTCATTTAAAAAATTTGGTGAAACTGTATTCGCAACACTCAACCCTGGATACACTGCACATAGTAACTCATCTAAATTCCTGCACTTTCGTATTGTATGCGGAAGTTCTATATTTTCTTGTGAGTTTGATCCAATCTAAAAAAAAAAAAAAAATTGTTAAGGTGGGATGTCAAAAAATAACACGCTACTAAAATTATTACAATTTGTATGTTTTCAGAAATATTACCTCCGTCAAGAAATTTGAAAAGTCCGCATTTGCAGTGTCTGTGCTATTCAGGCGCATGTTCAAATTTAAAATTAGAACGTGTACCTGATTCTAGAGTCTGGAGCGTCTCAAAGTTGCGCCCACAATTTCCTCACGGCTGCCCTTTTGTATAACTGGTAAGATCTGTCTGAAATCTCCGCCAAGAACAACAGTAATACCCCCAAATGGCTTCTCATTATCGCAAATATCTTGAAGAGTGCGATCAACAGCTTCCACACAATACCTGTGTTGTATAGGGACTTCATCCCAAATTATTAGTTTCGCTTCCTTAAACAACTTTGCATGCAACGATTGTTTTGTAAACCCACAAATTGAATTTTCCAACACATTTAGTGGAATGCAGAACGTAGAATGTGCAGTACGACCCCCTACCAATAACAGAGAAGCAATACCAGATGAAGCAACAGTGATAACAATGAGTCCAAGGCTGCGACATTTTGTTGCAATTGTATTATACAAAAATGTCTTTCCTGTTCCAGCACCACCACTTAAGAAAAATGTTGTCCCTTCATTTTTGAGAACTGAAGAAATAATTGCACTATAAGCAGCACGTTGTCCATCATTAAGGCGGTCAACATTAAATTGAACATCTGATTGTTGTGCCTCGACTTAAAGTTGATGATGTTCCCAGATAAATCTGTTTCCAACTATCGTACTCCAATTGCCAGTCGGCAGTGGCATTGGTGGGAAGTCAGTTAAACTCTTACCAGATTCCTTTAGTAGCTGATTCAGAAGATATAAACCATAATCCGTGATTTGAGATTCAATTGGATTGAGAATCGCAAAGTCTTTAGAAATTATGCGAGCAAGATCATCACACATATGCATTGAAAATTTATTCCATAACACATGCGGTTGTAGTGGGGAGCAGTGTATCAAAATAACACAGAACAAACTTCTCAACTGACGTCCATTTTTTATGGTTGCTGCTTCATCAAGGCATTGCACCCATTCTTCATCGTCTTCCAGAAGTCCCCTTTCAACACATGCAGATTTGAATGTTTCGTGCAATATATTGTTGACGGTCTTTAAACATTCAAAGGATCGCGGTCCTTTAACAACAATAAGTAGCAAACGCAAGTAAAATCTCTCACCTTCATTGGGGTTAGCAAAGTACATTCTACCAATTGCAAATCCCCTCTGTCTTTTTGTCCACTTCTTTTCTTGAATGTGCCATACATAATGCTGGGAAAATTCTTGATAAGTAAATGCGCGGGCATCTGCATTGGCAGCACAGCACGCAAAAAAACCAGTAAGAGTTGACACTTCAGCCTTAGCCCGTTCCATGATCTTATGCATTGAATCAGCTTCATTGTAAACAACTTGATGTTTGCCAGGTAAATGAAGTTGTAATCTCACAACATTTGGAAGTTCCTCGTGCATCGGATTGCCAAATATTCGCCAAGCAGCTTCTGTCGGCCCGATGTACCTTGCATCAAGGTATTGCTGAATCTCATCTACGCCGCCTAAAATCATTGTCGTGCGATCATGACCCTTGTAAATATACTTGTGAATATATTTTACACATCTCAATCCCGCACAAACTTCCACATTGATATGACAGTTGAACATTCTGGACAAATACGGATTATATGGCACAACATCTCTATTATCAACATCATGTCCCCTCACAGAATAAACGCGACCATCATTGCGTCGTCGATATAGCAGGTAACCATCTTGGTCCATACTTGTTTCTTCTGAAAACTGTTTAGGGTACCTCTTAGTGCATTTTCCATTTTCCATACACGATGCGTGTGGATTTCGAGTACCACACGGTCCATGAACCATACAACTCTTGATAGTTTCAAAAAGTGTGGGATCTTCATTTGGATATGGAAATTCAGATGACACAATTTTATCCACCTGAGCACATGTTCGAATTTTGCTTTGACCTTCAAGGAATATAAGTAAATGCATGTGCGGCAACCCCCGTTTTTGAAATTCAATTGTGAAGACATGACCAACTTTTTTGCCAAACACTTTCTTATTATCTAACTCCATCATTAGAGCGTGTCGCTTCAATTCAAAAACACGGGCAACTAAATCAGGACGATCAGTGGCCTGTTGATGTGGTAATAAAGCTGAAGTAATTTCATGCCAGTTAGGATTTGCAGTCATTGTAAGGAAGATATCTGGATGTTGATTGTATCGAGTAATTGCCATTGAATCTTGAAAGATCTCAAACATATGTCTTGGATTACCCCTGAATGAAGAAGGCAACACTATTCGTTGCCCAACTTGATGTGGTTCAAATCCATCTACAGAAATATCTGTCAGACCCTGGTAAAGTTCCCGACGGAGTTTAGGCTAATTTAACTTATAGTATGTCAGTCGATTTTGCTCAGTAGCGGCCCAAGCATCTATAATGAACTCCTGAAATAATTTTCCGCCTCTTAAAATGGTTGAGTACTCAGAAGAACGTTCAAACAAACGATAAGCATAGAACTGTAACTGGGTAAGTCTATTAGTTGTATATCTCCCATCTAGGATGTTCCACTGTTTTAACTCAGGTTCCCATCCAAGCTCACCGTAAGGAAACAACAAAACATAATGCAAAGGCAAATAAGCAGGGTGACATTCACTAATTCGCATCAATTCATTATTTCCTCTCAAGTGCACAACAATATCTCTCATTCCACTGACTTGAGTTCCATCTCCTGGCAATATAACTGCAACTTCATTTGCTATCGGTAGATTATACCTTCGTCGATCTGCTGCTGAAGATGGAGAGTAATGAAGATAGGCCGGTATATTTTGGTCTGTTGAATTCAATTGCTCTACTATTGCAAATGCTTGACGGAATTTTTTTGAAAATGCGTTATACTGCAACAAATTTTTTTGAATATCTTTGAGAACATCCCTCCTCAGATGCGAATTTTTACGACTACGAATGTCTAAAGCCGCTTCAGGGTCATAAATGTACAACTGAGCATAACTTGCTTCCTGTCCTGATTGGGGTAAAAACGTCCCTGTACGATGTCGCAGTTCTCCATGAATGGTAAATGATGTTGGACCCCTGCCACTAAGAACTCTGTCATCCATCTGAACACCCAGACTTGTAAATGCATTAGCTGCATTATATTCCCGAGTATAACGACGAAACGATTTTGATTTGTCATCATCACCGTTGTATAATAATGCAAGTTCTGGAGGGGGTGTAAGCAGAGCCGGTAATTGAATCTTTCCTTGCAGACAACATGTTCCAAAAAGAGGATGCCCGCAAGATGAGTTTTTTAATTTTTCATCCATCCAGTGTAAGGCTTTACAATAAGGACATGCTACATTCATGTTAACCAAAGAATGCCGACGAATATTATGTTTAGACCGAACATTGACTGTTGCATTGGCACATGTGTTTTCTAATTCATCACTCAGATGATCATTTTGAATGATATTTGATCCATTTAATTCCTGATCTAAGAACATACGCCGAGACCGACGCCGACGCCGAGGCAAACCAGGAAAAAATCTTGATTGTACCAGAGGGCGTTCATTTCTCTCTCTCTCTCTTCGTAAACGTTGGGCAATTGCAGCTTTTGATGGAAGAGCATGTTCACAAATTTGCTGATTTAGATTAGTAGTAAGAAACACTTGACTAAGATTTCTAGGAGAAAGATCAAAAGACACTTCTAATTGAGGTGATGCTTGCATATTAGATGTCACATTTGCCACTGTTATCGGAGTTCTTTGTAGAGGAATAATAGAATGCAACTGATGAGGTGTTGATATGGTAGTTCCAAAAGATGGCACCACAGAATGTGCAAACGCAGCTTTTGAGACATTAGGAATAGGTTCCTATAAGATGTCAATTAACTGTTAAAATAATTGTAAACGTTGGTTTTAGCATTCTATACTAAATATTTTTAAAAAGTGACAATATGATAATTACATAAACTGAATAGAACATAAACAAAAGGTCCCTAAATGATGGTAATCGTTAAAAATGCATAAAATAAAATAATATTTACACGTGTATAGTAAACAAAACAAAATTAATGATAAAAAACACACCCCCACTTTTTCCTTTCCCTTGCGCGAAGTGCAAGCCTCTGAATCTTTCCTGGCCACCTAAAAATTATTAAAAAATTGAGTATGGAAAAAAAAAGTTAATTAAAATTATAAAAAATAAAGAAATGTAATGAGTTGACTCACCTTCGCAGCTCTAATGATATTGAGCTCACGTTCATCATGGATAACAATAGAATAATTTCTTTTTTTCAAGAAATTAACCTACATATTAAATTCAATAAATTCTTAAAAATAAGATAAAATATAGATGTTAAAAAATAAATAAATAAATAAAATTCTTACTGTGCACTCGACATCATGATTCACCTGATATAGAAATAATTTAAAAATCAGACATAGAAAATGATAAGTCTAAAAGGAATCTATAAAATTTTATAAAGAAACTAACTTACATTGCCAAATATGGTGAAATTATCCACTGGTGTACCACTAATAAATGGAGAGGAAAAAGAATGTCCAATGAATAAGGTTAGTTTAATAAATAGAGAAATAAACTAAATTTTGACATTGTTACTATTCAATTAAATAAAAAGATACATGAAAGTTAATTAAAGTTATAAGTTCAGATTATAAGTATAGATAAATCCATTAAATAAAAATAAAAAGAGACAAAGAAAGCAAATTAAAGCTAAAGTCACCATTCGTGACCAAAGGAAAAAAATAGATGATTAATTAAAATCTATTGGTCAAAAATAGACATAAATAGATGATTAATTAAAATCTATTGGTAAAAAATAGACATTTGCATGATTTTATATTTTTCACATAACATTGAGCCCAATCCCACTGTTCTTGGTTACCCAATATGGTATTTACGCAACTGATTAGACTCTGACCCAGTTATGGGACCATGCTCCCGTCTCCATACTGAACCTAACACTTTCATCATTATTATTTTTTCTTTTCTTTTTCTATCTTTATTTTATTATTTTCTCACAAATTTATTATAATATGTATGGATCCTATTCAATCAAGTGAGTGTTAATCTTTTTATTTGTACTAAAAATAATTTTATGAGTAGTGAAATAAAAAAACTTAACACTTCTACCGGTGAAATTGTTCAGTTTTTCAATCTCATTAAATCTGATGATAGTATTCAAATAGGGGACACTTTGAAGCTGCATTTAAATTGAATCTATTGCAATAAATTTAAGAATTTAATGGCCTAGATGACCAAATTGGAACACTTTTTCATGTTGGACAAATTTTATATGAGATTGAGAATTACCCAATTCAATGTCCTATGCAGATGATCTTTAAATGCAACTTTGAATTGCTGAAAATCTAACACCCTCAATTTATTTTTTACTCAAAAGATTCCAAAAACCCATTGAATAGAGACATGAGAAATTAAAGGTGGAAGGGAAGTAGGACTTGTGATGATGAAAGAAAAGAAAAAAAAGGATATATATCTACAATCACAACATTATCCTCAAATTGCCAACAACATTTTTAATTCGACTACAGTCACAACATTATCCTCAAATTACTGCTAAAATCATGAAAATACACAACTCATGAACAATCATCCATATTTTTTTTTTTATGTTCTTACGTTGCTTCTTCACTCATCAACCCACATTCTGATTTAAGAAACAATTACTTTCAAATTAATGCAGAAACAAAAAATAACACAAAACGGACAAAGTAGAATCATCTTTAGTGACTCATTTACAAACTTACTCTACTCTAGCAATAAAGCACAGGCAAACCGAAAATGGGCAAAAGCAAAATTCACATAGAGAAATATTATTAAAGTAACAAATCTGGACCATAACACGATGTAGAAAGCAAAATGAAGTGTTAGTTTTGAAATAATTTTGTTGATTAATTTTTTTGCTCGGTTTAATTTATGGGAATTATGTTATACTTTGTATGTATGAGTTTTTAGAATCAATGGTTTGAGTTTATTCATTGTTGTGTAGTGGGCTGGAGGTGTTTATGATGATGAGGTGCTGCTTGGCCGGCGGGTGTGATGGGTGTGAGTGGTGGTTCACGGTGGGAAGTGGGGGCGGTGTTCTACTTTCTTTTTATGTTGTTTTCACTCACTTTGTTCCACACATTTGTGTACATGTATAGAATACTTTTGTTGGGGAGCCTGTACTGATTTTTTCATATTGGTATGTAAAACAATATCTATACTAATTTAATTATTTTATTTGGGTATCTAAAACAATATTTTTGATTAGGGTATTTGAGCCTTTCTAGTTAAACACGACAATATCACTGTCCATTATCAGTATATGTATATATTTTTAAAAGAATACCTAAAAGAAAATTATATTTGCTGAAAAAATTTCTTTGACTGCTAAAATGGTAAAATTTCAACAGTGATAATGGTTCCAAGAATTGAAAGGAGGTGAAGAGCCATTTTAGTATTCTGGTAAATAAATATATATCGGTAAATAAATATATAATGATGTTTATAATGTAATTTATTTATTAAATTAAAAATTAAATAAATTTACTATTAAAAATATAGATAGAGATGGGACAGAGAGAGTGAAAGAAAAAAAAAGATCTCAGATAGGGAGGAGGGGACAAAGAGAGAAAGAAAAGGAAAAAGAAAGAGAGGGATTAAAAGATTAGAAAGAAATATTGGAGAGAGATGTGTAATTGGTCCCTTCAACTGGAGCTTCAAGAATGAGTGGAAAAGAGAGAAGAGATAGAGTGAGCCAAAATTGAGAAACACTTTTGTTGAAAAAAATGTAGGTTTCTAGAGTGAGTGATCAATTTTTCGATCCAGTTAACAATTTTAAAGTATAATTTGTACTCCCACTACAATTTTGTTGATCATTTTTGTGTTTTATTTTTTTATTTTGAACAAAAAAAAAGAATATAAGTTGTTTTAATAGTAGCTAATGCAAATGATATTTTGTCCAATATTTTTTTGTCCAAATAATTTAGTGAAATCGGATGATGAAAAATTATATACATGAATATGAATACATTCAAATAGTTGATTCATGACTGCTCCACATTCACAATTGGGTCAATGCTGTAAAAGTTGGTGTTTAACGCGTTTGAATCTGGAAAAGTTTTTATATTGATATATATTTTTTTATTTTACAAAAAATTGATTTCATATGCAGTATATAATTAATCTCACAACAGTAACATATTTATAAACAGTAACATATTTGTGAGAAACCAAGAACTAAAATCAGAAAATCAACTCACTTTCTCACTCTGTATGAGCACAAACACACACTGTTTCTCACTCTATATCAACACAAACACACTGAAACTCAAAAAATTTAAATACATCTCTATTAGCAATAAATGTCATGTTGAAAAATGAAAAAAGAAAGAGAGATTAAAAGATTAGAAAGAAATATTGGAGAGAGAGATATGTGTAATTGGTCTCTTGGTTGGAGCTTCAAGAATGAGTGGGAGAGAGAGAGGAGAGAAAAAAAAAAAAAAGGATTGGAAAAGTGAGCTGAAAACACTTTTATTGAAAAAAAAATGTAGGATTTCAATCTAGAGTGAGTAATCAATTTTTCAGTCCAGTTAACAATAGAGTACACGAATTTTGAGTTTTTTTAAAGATGGGGAGGTTGTAGAAACTGAATTTTTTTTTATATAAAAATTTCATAGAGATATATATAGATATAATTTTTTTTTAATAAATGTCGCCACTGAAAATTTGAAAAACTCTTAAAGAATATAGAATAGTAGTTAATGCAAATAATATTTTGTCCAATAATTTTTTATTTTATAGTGCCGTAGGCACGGGCAATACCCTAGTATATATATATATATAGATATAATAAATAGAAATTGACAATGACAATTAAAAAGTTGTTTAATTTTCTTTAATTGAGAGAGATAACCTCAAAACATTTTTAAATTTAGATGTTATTTGATAATTGAATTCATTGCCTTATTTTAAATAAATTAATTAAATTTGATAAACGCATTTTGAATATTATTTACATAGATAAGTGTCATTTAAAATGATATAAAACTGTAAAATTAACATTTTTTTCTTAATTTCAACACTTAAAAAGGCAACAAATTCCAACCGCACACTAAAGTAGTGACCTGTGAACCCTAATTTTATATTTGTGCTTGAAATTTTTGAACAAACTAAAACTGACTTTAACATTTATAGTATATTTTGTGCAAGATGATAGATATAACGTATCTATCACCTATGTTTTTGGATTGTGAAGGAAATTATTTATTTATTTAATATTATTATTATTTTTGGCTAAATTTGTTTTTTTTTTCTTGGAGGTTATGAGGATTTGTGATTTTTAGTGTCTTGATGTGTATGTTAAAGAGAAAACAGAATTATAAAATTTGGTCACTTTGGTTCTTCTTTGGTACTAATAAATCTTATCTCTTAAAAGAGAAAATATAATTTCACACTTAAATATGTGTCATCACATTTGATTAATGCAAAAATATAAGCAAAAGCCATTTTTAACTCAAATAGGTTTGTTTACTCTTGATAGCCTATTTCAAATTCAAATATATAATGACAAAACCGTGCCTCTTTAAATGATTGAGATGTAAATAACACTTGAAAAATAACATACTCTCAAATAACGTCCAGCCATACCTTGGTTGAAAAATGACAGTCGGTGGGGACACTGTAGTTGCAGTGGGAGAAGATCGAGTGGGCGCAGTGGTCACCGGAGCTGGTGTGTGCCGGAGGGATGGTGGAGGCTCGGGAGTTGCAGCGGCAGGGGATCTCATAGCCACGGTGCTGACTTGATGTGGTGTGTGCCGGAAGGAGGGAGCTCGGCGACAGAGAGAAAGAGAAAAAAAAGAGAGTGAGATGCGTGACACAGAGCAAAAGAAGGGGAGAGAGTGAGAGAGAAGAAATACAGAGTTGCAGTTATACATATTTTTTTTCCCTCCCTTTTCTCACTCGTGCTTGCCAGCCCACACTATCCCACATTTTTTCCCTCTCTTTTTTTTTACTTTTGCTTGACAGCTAACAATATGTAACCAGAACCAACAAACCAGATTACAACCAACTAACCAGATAAAATATACTCAACCAACTAATCTGTGAGAGTAACCGGATATAATATATAAATACTAAATAAAATAAAATAATAAATAAAATAAATAATATACACACAACCAGCAAATTGAGACTCACCTTTACAACAGCGCCGGCAGTCTAACGGCCGTGATAGCGCCGTCCAGCGGACGCGACAGCGCCGCCGCCGCCGTCGTCCCAGCTGCCCACCCCACGGATCTCTCGCCGTCATCGTGGATCGCCGTCGTTGCGCCGTCCAACAGCCGTGACAGCGACGATCGCCGTCGTTACGCCGTCCAACAGCCGTGACAGCGACGACCAGCAGCCCGTCGTTGTCGCTCCGCCGTCGTTGCGCTGTCCAGCGGCCGTCACAACGACGACCAGCAGCCTACCCCTCCAGCGGCGTCGCTCCAGTTTCGTTTCAGTTTGATAGAGATAGAGAGAGATGAGAGATTGCTGAGAGATAGAGATGAGATAGAGAGAAAGAAAAGAATAAAAAAATATATGGAGAGAGAGAGAGAGAAAAGACCATTCAAATATATCAAAACCATTCAAATGGGTTAGGACTGACGGCTGACTGTAGCTATTCTGCCAAACTAACATCACATGTTATATAGATGCACATGGGCTTGGAGTCTTTTACAGAGATAGATATATAGAGATAGAGAGAGAGAAAAGAATAAAGGGTTGGTTTAATCTGAGCCGTTGATAGGGATATTAGTGGGTTGATTTTACACCGTAGATAGTGATATATATTTTGCACCCTTGGATGAATTTTTCAAGCATTTGTGACCCTTAGATGATAAAATTATTTTGGGGGGAAATTCAAACTCAATGCTAAAATGTTATATAGATATATCTATATTACATTTGAGCTTGGAGTTTGAATTTTCCCCTAAAAAAAACCATCATCTAACGGTCAAAAATGCTTTAAAAATAAATTTGGCGGTTCAAAATATCTATGCCTATCTACGGTCTAAAATTATTCTCCCTATCAACAATCAACGATGATGATTAACCCACCCCCACTACATTCTATATCACACTCTCCCACTCATTATTTTTTTTTCTCTCTCCTTTTTTATATCACTCTCTCTCTCTCTCTCCATGATTTGGCATCAGACCAAAACACCGCCACCACGAATGCAAAGCAAAGCTCTCACCTTCCTCCTACCGAACCGGCGGTGGTACTCATTGCTAGTACCAGTGCCAGCACCTTATGTAGTGCTCTTTCCAGCCCTGGCCGTGACCCACCCTTCACCAGTGCTGGATTCTTCTACAGCACTTCGGCGGTTCGTTCGAATTTGACTTTTCTGTGAGACTTGCGTCGACCGGTCCAGCGTAGGCTAGATCGATGAGCTCTGCTGATGAGCTGTTCTTGAACGGTCAGATCTGGCCTCCGCCGATACGGTCAGTAACGACTGCAATCTATTGTACCGGAAAGATCGATCTCTGTAGCGGACTATTGCCCTGTCGGCGTCTTCAGTTATGCCACCACAAAAACGACACCGATGATAGTCTCCGAAGCCATATCGACGGTAGTTCAGTAGGGGCGTCGATCTGTTCAATAATTGATATTCTCTAGTTTTTTATGTTGATTTGTTTTATCATCTCTATCTATATGTTACCACCAGAACTCTAACCCTTTCGAATACAAATCACATCATTAGAGGCTGTTAACAACATGATTGGTCACTTTATTTGCTAATCAATTTAAAGCCAATGTTCATAAAACATCTTTCTTATCCGACGCTTATTACATCTCGCGTCTAAATCTAACTATCCAAGTTGTGACTTTCGATCTGACTGCTGAGCGGCGTCATAACAGTTTTTGGTGGATGATCGGATGGTGTCGGCGGCAGTGGAGGGAAGAGTCGACATCGGTGAAGGCCCCTGCTGTGGAGAATTTGTTGCCGTGTAGTCTCGAGAACGATTGTCGATGCCTTCGAGTATGTAATTGTATCATTTTTCATGTGTTAGTTTTATTTTGCTGTACTTGATATATTAGGTTTATGTCTATGTTGCTCTTGATCTGATAATGGGATTATGGACTTATTTGTTGTAATTTCATGTGAAATTAATTAGATCGCGAAACTAGCAGATCTAGGGGTTTTGGATTCGTGACGGTCAAAGATGAGTAGTCAATGAGGGACGCAATCTTCTGTGTTATATATATTTTGTGTTTGTTTATGATAGTAGTATATATTTTGTATATATATTATGTTTGTATATATTTTTTGTCTGATCTGTTTAATCACATCTTTCGTTCTGATATGTTTTCGTTCTGGAACACATTCTTGCTGTATTTGAAGATGCTGGCTCGGCGACGGCGGTGGTGAGACTGATGCTGGTGACCCAACTATGTTTCTCCTCCCACTACAACAATATAGTTTCGCTAATTTTTACCCTCTTTTTAATTTTTAATTTTTTGGAGTTTTCTTAATGTTTTAATTGTGATTATTATGAGCTATATATGTAATTTGCGATTCTAGCTCTTATAATTGGATCGACCTATGAATGAGACCCAACTATTTTTGCTCCTCCCACTACAATAATATAGTTTCACTAATTTTTACCCTTTTTTATTTTTATTTTTTTGGAGTTTTCTATATGTTTTAATTGTGATTGTTATGAGCTATATATGTAATTGGCGATTTTAGCTCTTATAATTAGATCAACCATTAATGAAATTTAGTTAGAGATCTATGGACAACCCTTTCTCTTTTTATCAGACTTGTACATTTTGTGGAATCATTTTGTTGAATAGTTGCAATGGTAATGTTTTCTTAAACTAGCTGGTGAATGAGTTTGTGTGTTTGATTGTCATTTTACGGATTCGGTAATTGCCCGGATGCACTGTTTCAAAAAAAATAATGATTTTGTAGACGCTAAAATAATGTTTTAATTGGTCATATATTAACTATCACATCTTTTAAGTAGAAAGAAAAAAAAGATTGAAAAGCAAGAGAAAGAGAGAAAGCTAGCAATATTGGTTAGTGTGCAGAAAGAAAAAAATAATATTGAAAAGCAAAAGAAGGGAGAAAGCTACCTATATGGGTTATTGTGTGGTAGCATTAGTAAGAAAAGAGAGGGAAAAATAATATTTTAGTGTGCATAAAGGGAAAAAGAGATTGAAAAGCAAAAGAAAGAGAGAAAGCTAACTTAGTGTGGTCGGATATGATGTGTTTGGACTTTGGACCACGAATTCCAAAACCTGATTAGACACATACAAATCAAGAAAAATGGTGATGATGGTCAACCATTAACGTTCACCAATTTTATTTCATGGGCTGCTAGCTTTCTTCTTGCCTCAAATGAGTTAATTCATGACTCCATTGCACTACTTTTTTTTTTCTCTCTCTTTCCAAAGTACTTATTGCTCTGATATAAGTGACGCCATAATGTATGTCAGTATATACATTATTTTTTTCAGGGCTTTAGGGTATTATTATTATACAAACGTTTAATACTATAATGGTTCAAGTATTGTGATAAATGCGTCTGCGTGAGTTTAATTTCATTCTTTTCAAAAAAAATTTAAAGACACTGATATTACGAAAAATAGAAAAGGTCAGATTACTCAAAAGTAATTCAAATTCACTTCTGAATTAATTTGAACAATTGATAAAAGAGATTTATATATACAAGAGATTTGATGCAAGCTTTGTTTTATAGGATATACTATTATTAATAAAAATATTTATTAGGATATACTATTATCTTATCTTTTTTCTGCTTTTATTTTTTTCTTTACTTTTACTTTTCATAGTATCATTCATTTCTTTACTTTCAAATATTTCAAATTCAAATTTCTTTACACTTGAATTCAAATTCAAATTGAAATTTAAATTCAAAATCACTCCCACCTAAATTCAAATTTAAACCTTCACCTACACTTACACCTAAAATAACGGTAAATGCGAAAAAAACAAGGTCGGTTCCAACCTCTATGGCAATTGGATATTGTGTCAGTCTAATAATGGAAAAGAAATAGAGAGTGGACATTGGAAATGAGGTGCAGAAGATGTATATATATATATACACATATTTATCGGCTAAAAGAAAAAAAATTATTTTAAAATCTTCTCCAAAAAAGTCAAAAAGTTGTTGGGGTTGTCAGAAAAAAAGAGACTGTACTTTTCGAGATGTCGTCTGTGTTTTTCGGGATTGTCGAGGTGACAAAGATCCGAATTTTTCATGGCGCAGATATACATATATAGGTGTATACGCACATACGCGAGAATTCCTATTCAATTTTCTTTTTCGTTGCGACGAAACCCTAAGCCTCCCTTATGTTATTCATCTTCTCTTCTGATACATAGAGAGTGAAAGAGTTGTTGAGAGAGTTGTTGAGTTGATTCCTAGCCATTCTTATAGAAGATGTATAGATCTATTTCCTGTGGTGCCTATAAGTTCATGAGGATAAGATGTCCTCCCAATTCCCCATTTGCGCCTTACTTTAGCCATGACCTAGGTTAGGAGCATTTTAAAGCCATTCGCAAGGTTTATGGTGCCCGTAATTTTTCCAAACTTAATTCTTTTTAAACTCGAGAGAGAAAATCGAGTTATGACTACATTTGTGATGTCATCTGAAGCCCACATGAGACTTGATGATCCTTTTTGGGGCTGTATAGGAAAAATTATTTCTCTTGAACAAGAAGATGTTAGGTTATAAGCAGAGGTAGCATATTATAGATAGATGACAACTCAGGACTTTCCTGGTGCTTCTATGAGTTGTTAGCAGACAATGACCAGTTGAACCAACCACCTAACAGTGGTGATCAACAATCGGTGCCGTTTGGGTATGTTCCTGGCTTGTAAATTGAAGTATTATATAGTTATATAGAAAGCTATGTATTAGATGGTGTATGTATGTATCGTAGAAATGTGTTGTAAGATTATGTATAAGACATGTATAAATGTACATTTTTTCAGTCCAATAATTTTTTGTTTTATAGTGGCGTAGGCACGGACAATATATATATATATAAACGTTATTGAATTTTTTAAAAAATTTTTTTAATATGAAATTAGATGGAGTTCTCGTGAGAATTTGGTTACAACCTAAAAAGTCTTATATTACAAAAATTCTTAAAGGGGTGTTGTGCTTAGACAGGTGCCCCGTGATTGAGCAGGGGCGGATCTATAGAGGCATGAGTGGGTACTAATGTACCCACTTAATTTTATTAAAAAGAAAACAACTTACATGTAGTAAATACACTTTTTTGGGGATTTAGAACTAGGAGGACTTATTAATCTGAGTGATGTATCCACTTAGTTTTATAAAAAATAAATTATGGCCCGAACTCTTACGCTCGAACCCCCTTGTTCAAATTTCTGCTACACCCCTGCTCGTGAGTGCAATAAAGTTACTCATGGCTTGAGCAAGAGTTCTTGACACACAACAATTCATAGAATGGAAAGA
This sequence comes from Cornus controversa, assembly GCA_026545225.1. NCBI lineage: Eukaryota > Viridiplantae > Streptophyta > Magnoliopsida > Cornales > Cornaceae > Cornus > Cornus controversa. The sequence goes on from CM048847.1 coordinate 66,958,058, forward strand.
CTAATTTGGTTGACTTTTGGACATTCTGGAAAATAAATGTAATGTTGTTTGTATTGAATAAATTATCTCATTTTTTTTGAGAAAATAAATTATCTTTCTTGTAAAAAGTACCATAGGAAGTAAAGAAGTTAAAAGAAATTAAAGTTTATAGCCAAAAGGTTAATTATAGTATTATCAAAAAAGTGATGATGTATTAATGAATTTAGAGTCCTTTTTACAATATTTAAAAAAAAAAAGGAAAGTGGAGTCAAGAGTGGAGCGGTACTTTTTACCAAAATGTGATCCATGGATCTTCTCATGGGTATTTCGTATTAGAATCAGACATGCAATTCATGGAGTTATACACACACACACACACACGTGTGTTTGTGTATATGATTATTGGTCGTGTTTTAATTTTGATTGTTATTCTAAAAAGTTATTGAATTTTTTTTAAAATTTTTTTAATCTGAAATTACATGGAATTCTCGTGAGAATTTGGTTACAACCTAAAAAGTCTTATATTACAAAAATTCTTAAAGGGGTGTTGTGCTTAGACAGGTGCCCCGTGATCGAGCAGGGGCTGATCTATAGAGGCACTAGTGGGTACTAATGTACCCACTTAATTTTATTAAAAAGAAAACAACTTACATGTAGTAAATACACTTTTTTGGGGATTTAGAACTAGGAGGACCTATTAAATCTGAGTGATGTATCCATTTAGTTTTATAAAAAATAAATTGTGGCCCGAACTCTTACGCTCGAACCCACTTGTTCAAATTTCTGCTACGCCTCTGCTCGTGAGTGCAATAAAGTTACTCATGGCTTGAGTAAGAGTTCTTGACACACAACAATTCATAGAATGGAAAGACTGATTTGGTTGACTTTTGGACATTCTGGAAAATAAATGTAATGTTGTTTGTATTGAATAAATTATCTCATTTTTTTGAGAAAATAAATTATCTTTCTTGTAAAAAGTACCATAGGAAGTAAAGAAAGTAAAAGAAATTAAAGTTTATAGCCAAAAGGGTAATTATAGTATTATCAAAAAAGTGATGATGTATTAATGAATTTAGAGACCTTTTTACAATTTTTTTTAAAAAAAAAGGAAAGTGGAGTCAAGAGTGGACCAAGGAATATAAACAAAAAAAATAAAAATTGGAGGAGCCAAATGTCAATTTCTTTATATAAATTTTTTAAATTATTTTTTTATATACATGTATAGAAGCTGTTAAAAAAATTTTGGAGGGCCATGGCTCTTTTGGTCTCACCAGTGGTCCGCCATTAAGTGGAGTGCAATTGTAAGAGGAGGGTGTGAATATCTTCTTTTCTTTTTCATAACAGGAGTGATTGAGTTATTTATTATTAAGTACTGATTAAAACAATTTTGAAATATATGAAATGTAGAATGAATTTCTTCATAAAACTCTCAATTCTAAGGTCAACGAGGAGATCTTATGAAAGGCTTCATCCTTGGTGTGCCGTTACTCCTACACAAAGCAACTAGTTTAATATAAGAAAAATTACACTGACCTTCCCTGTAAATAGGCAAAATAACAGAGACCTCCCCTATAGTTTCAAAAATAATACTGACCTTTCCTGTCAGTGTACCTTTTGTAACACTGACCTCCCCTATCAGTGGTGCAGGTATGAAAATTGATGATACCATTGTATATTTGACTGAAAATCTCAAAATACCCCTAAAATGTATGAAATGACTGAAATACCCTCATTTAACATATTATTTGTGAATTTTTTTTGCCTCCACTATTCATCATCTTCTTCCCAACAAAATACAGCACTATATATATATATATATATATATACAGAGAGAGATAGTTTGTGGCTTCTACATCAAATTATAATTATTTGTATTTAATTATATATATATACATATATATATATGTATATACATACATATATATATACATACACAAAGAGAGAAAGAGATAGTTTTGGGGATATATATATACACAGAGAGAGATAGTTTGGGGCTTCTACTGGTCCACACTCACCGGAGAAAGATATTGCTTCGTTGGCTCAGATGGCCTAACATCGGGATACATAGTGAGTTTTGGTTCATTGCATCTAGGGATGGATAGAGACGAGGAAGAACCTTCTTCAGCTGATGGAGTTGGTGCTTCTTACTCGTACCTTCTTCCCTGTAGTAACCTTTGTGGACGGGTGTGAGTGGGCGGGTGCGAAGACAGACACTAGGCTGAGCTACCACACTGACAGGGTACAGGGTGCTCAATCCCACATCACCTGGGTGTGGAGAGGGGGATGTGCTTATATGTAGTAAGTTCTTTTCAAATGGTATGAGGCCTTTCGGGGTAAAACCTAAGAGTAAAACCGTGCGGGCTCAGGTCCAAAGCGGACAATATCATACCATGTGTTGGAGCGGAGTATTACAGTTGGTATCAGAGCCTGAACCCAGCCGAAAGTGTGCCGACGAGGACGTCGGGCTTCGTAGGGGGGTGGATTGTAGTAACCCTTGTGGACGGGTGTGAGTGGGCGGGTGCGAAGACAGACACTAGGCTGAGCTACCACACTGACAGGGTACAGGGTGCTCAATCCCATATCGCTTGGGTGTGGAGAGGGGGATGTGCTTATATGTTGTAAGTTTTCTTCAAATGGTATGAGGCCTTTTGGGGTAAAATCCAAGAGCAAAACTGTGCAGGCTTAGGCCCAAAGCGGACAATATCATACCATGTGTTGGAGCGGGGTATTACAGTTTATTATAGTAACCCTTGTGGACAAGTGTGAGTGGGCGGGTGCGAAAATAGACACTGGGCTGAGCTACCACATTGACGGGGTATAGGGTGCTCAATCCCACATCGCCTGGGTGTGGAAAAGGGGATGTGCTTATATGTAGTATGTTCTCTTCAAATGGTATGAGGCCTTTTGGGGTAAAATCGAAGAGCAAAACCGTGCGGGCTCAGGCCTAAAGCGGACAATATCATATTGTGTGTTGGAGCGGGGTATTACAGTTGGTATCAGAGCCTGAACCCAGTCGAAAGTGTGCCGACGAGAGCGTCGGGTCTCGTAGGGGGGTGGATTGTAGTAACCCTTGTGGACGGGTGTGAGTGGGCGGGTGCGAAGATAGACACTGGGCTGAGCTACCACATTGACAGGGTACAGGGTGCTCAATCCCACATCGCCTGGGTGTGAAAAAGGAGATGTACTTATATGTAGTATGTTCTATTCAAATGGTATGAGGCCTTTTGGGGTAAAACTTAAGAGCAAAATTGTGCGGGCTCAGGCTTAAAGCGGACAATATCATACCATGTGTTGGAGCGGGGTATTACATTCCCGGCTCAGATGAACTCGATAGAGAAGACAAGGGGTTTGATCCAGATTCTGCTTGGGCGCCTTGGGCAGGAAATTAAGGAGTGTTTTCCGAGCTCCAATTGTCGCCAGATGGAAGAGATTTCAATCAATGAGATGGACCACCGTCACTAGATTTTGCCTACAGACTCGTCGGCTGATCCATCGTCAACATCATGATCATCCTCTCCCAGGCCGGTTTCTGCACCAGAATTAACCCACTAAGCTTCTCCAACGGCCCAACCCTATCGACTACCCCTCCACCTCCGGATCTTCCAGCTGTCATTCCTTCTCTAGCGGCCCAACCCCATCGACTACCCTTTCGGATCTACCACTGTCTTCGCCATCTCTTCCACCTCCGGATCTACCACCTGTCGTTCCTATTTCGGTAACCCAACCCCGTCGACTACCCCTCTGGATCTACCAATTCACTAATTCACAATCACCAAATATAGATTTACAAGTTTCATCTTTCATCTAAAGCACATACACACACACACACACATATATATATATATATATATAGTTTGCATATCTTGGTGGCTTTGATCAAAATTAAATGTGGGTCTTTCTTATATTGTAATTGGCATAAAGAGAGAAAGAGTGTGAATTTATAATGGCAGTTATGTCTTTTTATACAATAATTTTTTTTCAATTATTTAACATTAAAAGTACATGGGTATAATAGTCATTTTATCACTTTTTAAGTCTACAACACTGACAGGGGAGGTCAGTGTTATTTTTGAAACTACAAGGGAGGTATCTGTTATTTCTCCTATTTACAGGGGAGGTCAGTGTAATTTTTCCTTTAATATAATAACTTAATAAGAGAGAATCGAGTAATGGGATTGCGTATACATATGACATACTATATGATATTTTACAGTTGGGTTGGGAATCTTGTCAATAGAAAGCCTTCAAATTATTAATAAGAGTTCATAAAAAAAAAAATTTACTAATATTATTAGACTTTCTAAATTTTTTGTTTCTTATAGTTTTAGGCCTCAACCACTAGTGAAGATTTAATAATAGGCTCAAATAATTTAATTCATTCTAAAACTTTTAATTTCTATCTTTATCTCAAAACTTTCCTCTTCTTTCTCTATCACTGCTCATTTCACGTTTTTTTATTTTATTTTTATGAATTATTGAATATATACTTAATAGATAATTATAAAAAATTAAGAATTATAAAACTTTTCATCTTCTTCTATTAACTTTTATTTTTTTCCCTATTCCTCACGTTTTCTCTTCTCTCGTTACAACAATTTTTGTTATAATTAATAATAAACAACAAGAAATTTAAGTAAAAAATTAACAAATGAACAACCAAGTAATCTAAAAGAATTAGAAGATAATACAATAATGAAAAAAAAAATATTAGCGACTTAGATTAATAATGATAATCAAATGAGTGATAAGAAAATTCTTTACGAAGAACATGAAAAAAAAATTAAAAAAAGTGAACCAAGTAAAAAAAATAAAGATCTTATTCAAAAATCATATTCTATTTTCACCAATATCTATGCACCGAAAAAATATTGTTAAAAAGTTAAAATGTTTATTAGAAAAAATGATCTAATTAAATATAATAATTTCAATAAAAATAAATTTTATATAAACATTAAGAATTAATATTTCATATTAAAATATTAAATGTTAAAGAGCTACTCTTGTACTTTTCACGTAGAGCCGCTCCTAGACCACAAGTAGGGATGGCAACGGGGCAGGGCGGGTTTTGATTTCCCCGTCCCCGCAACCGTTTAACTTTTTCCATTCCGTTCCCGTCTCGCAATCGTATATGAACGGGACGGGGCAGGGCGGGTTTTGACTTTCCTAATCGCATAACCGTTTAACTTTCCCCGCCCCGCCCCGTTTATACTTTTTTTTTAATGCAAAAAATTTTATAATAAGAAATCTGATATTTCGATACATATACAGCAAAAACACACATTTAAGTATATGCAACACAATGGCTAATATTGAGTCATCCATTACTGATATAATAAACTTGTATAGTTGTATGATATATATAATATTAATATTTCCTTCATATATTATTAATATTTTCTTTATATATTATATATATAAGTATAAATATATATATATACTTAAACGGGGTAGGTATCTGTCGGGATAAGGTCTTACCCCGTTCCCGCCCCATTTAAGCGCGGGTTATTTTTCCTAACACCATCCCCACCTCGTTTCCTTAAACGGTTCCGTAAACGGGTTTTAAACGTGGCGAGGCTGGTACCTAACGGGGCGGGGCGGGTACTTCATTACAAGATTTAAGGGGAACAAGTCTAAAGTCAGGGTAGAAAATGTTGCATTGATTATTCTCCTTAAGTTAGTAAATCGATTCCAAGTCATCCTTCCGTATAAACTAGGGGTGACCACGATTCGGATTGGTTTGGATTAAGCACTAATCCTAATCCGAACCGTGGTTCATGGATTGACTAAATTTTAATTCGAACCGAACCGTGGCCAAACCTAATCCGAACCATTAGAACATGGATTGGTTCGGTTCGGATTGACAGATTGGACCTACTCAATATTTAATAATAAATTCAATTTCACTAATCTGATTAATGTGCAAAACTAAAATAAACATGAAAGTCTGAAAATTAATGTGCAAAACTAGTCATTCTCTTAGAAGTTTAGCTTGCAACAGTAGGAAACTACATTCACTAAAAGTGTACAAAACTAGTCTACCGAATGACTACTTTCTTTACTTACACAGTCTCACGTGTACATACTAATGGATAATTAGCTATTAGATTACTGAACATCAATTAAGAACTCTTATAAGGAACATTTCAAAACCCTTGGGAATAGAGACAATAATGTTGAATTTAAATTACAAGACTCGGATACAAAACAAGATTTTATTAATATATAACTTGAGTACACAAGTATTTGGACATTAGTAGAACTCACACTCAATACTTTGTACACAAGTGTTACACACTAGACACACTTACAACACGTCACTTTGTCTACCTCACCCCTCACCTACTCAATCAAGAGTTGCTCTCTTGTTTCTCACATACACTCACAGCACATCACACTTGCTTTAGCTCACTCATACCAAAACTTGGTGTCTTCACTAAACATATACAAAATGAACCCAAGATAGCTGTTTATATTGGTTCTCCACCGACTTACAAGGTCTGACTCTTTATCTTTTGAACTTTTTAGAGATAGAGAGATATATGGAGAGAAGGAAAATTCTAGAGAGATAAATATCTAGAAATTGAAATATCTAGAGAGAGGGAGAGTAGATGGTGGAACTTTCTTGAGAGAGAGAGTATGTGTTGACTTCAACAAATAAAACATACACAAAAAAGTAAAGCAACCAAACAGTTTGGTCCAAATGAGCAATAATAAAAGTTAAAACATCCAAAAATAAAAAATTCAATCATAAATTTATATTTAGTATAACTGTATTCTACTATTCTGTATATATTTTACATTTATCTAGCTTGGACCATCAAAGGCCTCACATGGAAAATTAAATAAAATGTACGTTTTACGCGTACCATGTAGCTAGTAAAGCTGTTGCATATATATATATATACACACACACATATATTTCACAGGTTAATTATTTGAACGAGTCTGAAGTCATTCAAGTCAAGTTTGAACTGATCAATTTTCGAAGAATTAAACTCAAACAGTATGTACTAGAAAAAAGAAATACTAATTGAGCCCAAAAAATGCCATTGCTCATTTAGTACTTCTTTTTTGTATCAGTACGTTGGTTGTCCTGTCCTACCTACCTTGTTGCAAATTTTTTCCCCCTCAAATACGTACCTTGCTTAGCTTGTTGCAATTAAGAAATATTGATAGAGATCATGTAAAACGTGGGTTGAATAACAATCATTGCACCAGTACCTTATAATTGTTATTGACGGTGATTACATAGAAAAATGCCATTGCTCATGTATTTTATTCGCTCAACAGTTAAATAAGAGACCAAGAATATTTAACAGCAAATAAAAAATTAAGAAGGTAAAAGGTACAATTAATTATAGAACAAGCAATATATAGGAAAGTCAACTATATATATATATATATATATATATATCTGAATTAAGAGGAACATAACATGCTTAGAAATGCTAGCTCCACGAACTAACCTCGTTTCATATATTAATATCTACCCTACTACAGAATATTTGATAACGAGTGTACATACACAATATCCTCTTTTACTTTATTTTTTCATTTTCCTCTTGAATTATAGTGCACCGTGTATATATAATCTCTTACCTCCAAATTATTAATTATTTGCTTCTTAATTTAACGGTTAGTCAATTTAAATTTTATAGTAGTAGTACCCCATTTCAGAGTCCGGTCTAGGGGCGTAACTACAGAGGCACCAGTGGCTACATTAGTACCCACTTAATTTTATAATTTTTTTTATACATGTAGTAAATATAATTTTTTTGGGTTTAGAACTGAGAGAATTTATTAAGGCCCGAGTGATATACCCACTTAGTTACTAAGTATTTTGGTCTCTCTCTATTTCCTCTGTTGTTCTACAACTGCAAATTTCATCTATTTCCTTCATTCACTCTCTCAGAATATATTATTTTAACAATATAAAGTCTCGAAGAGGGTTGTTATAAACAATAGTTACAATATCATGTTATTTTTGCATTTTATTGTGTAAAAGATATTAGATCTTTATATGTGCTATTTTATTTTGTTGTATTTTTAGTACTTAAAAAAAAAATATTTTACTTGAACTCCTACGTTCGTACCCACTTGTATAAATTTCTAACTATGTCCTTGGTCCGGCGCGCGCGCGCGCACACATATATATATATATATATATAGAGGATAGGTTTGACCAAACTTCAACAAAATTACAACATCTCATCAATCATGAAAGGTAGTAATTAATCATATTCATTACACAAATGTGGGTGCAGTACAAAAATTTTAAAGCAACGGGTTTGAACGAACTTTAACAAAAGATTGCTACAATAATACAATATCGATCTCATCAACCATACAAGGTACATTATTAACCATATTAATTCACTAGTATTTTCTTAATGATGGATCACATGATGGAGCAACCAGATGGATTCTGATCACAAACTGTTTCGCACACATAAACTTCTGGATATCGAGAGTAGCTTGGTTGACAATATTGAAATGAAGCTTGAGGTTTCTCTTCATTTCCCCTATCAACTTTGGGTTTCACTATTTCCACGCTTTTCAAGCTCGCATAGCCAACCTTCTTCCTCAATGAGCATGTCAAGCTAGCCGCATCCACTTCATCTCCGGTCACCACAACTTGGTTCTTATCTTCCCCTTCTATTGCCACTGAGGTCACACCTGCATGCATGTCCCCAAGTGATTAAAAAAAAATTCCAAAATTACCTGGCTAGTACTTGAATGTACGTGTTGCCTTTGTGTATAATTAAATCAAGAAATTAATTAAGCATTATATATATATATATATCCTATTCAATCTAACTAGATCGATGGATCTCTGAAACTGAATTAAAAGTAGTCACAATGTGATGTGTATGTACCATTAGCCACAGAAGCAACCTGCATGGCCTTTGATCTACATTTTCCGCAATTCAGCTGCATTTGAATAACAATCTTTTGCTGTAACATGGAATAAATCAAGAATTAATACATACCAAGCTATATATATATATATATGCTCTAGGAAACATGATCAGTTTTGTTCTAGAGAGAGGTTAATTGTAAAAATGCTTACCTTCATGTTTGAGATAGTAATACTATAACTATATAGGAAACTTTCAGTAGAGGTTGCCTTTGAATTGAATATGTAGTAGTTTAGGAGGAAAAGAAACTTTGTCTCTCTGTACAGAAAAACACACACACACACATATATATATATATATATGATAATTTAAGTGCTAAAATTCTAATAGAGGTTTCCGTGAATACACAATATAGTTAAGTAATGAGAATCTTGACTTATGCTTAACCATCACCAAACCGCGGGTCCAAAGACCGTGTGAATGGCAATCCAGTTGCGTATATGTCCGGCCAACTACCAATATCAATTGTATGTATATAGTCTACGACTTGAGTTTAACGTGGTTCGGCGTTGTGCCTATTCCACGGGATAGTCAAAGATATCAATATAAATCAGGATAATAGTTTATAAATCTCCTAAACCCTAGTACATAAAAAAAAATCTCAATATATTAGTTCGTCCGCAACAGATTGGGCCTTCGAACTCTCGCATATGATCCAAAGCGAGCTCAGTGTAACTTGCTCTGCAAAAATATGAGCCACAACTCAACACATAATCATATGTAAGCTGAAAATTTTAAATTCCAATTGATCAAAAAAAAAAAAAAAAAAATTCCAATTTTTCTTTTTCTTTTTTTGATTTTTTGGGACATGATATATCTACTAAAATGCAATATTCATTAATCACTTACTAGAATTTTATTTATTGTACCAAGGACTAGATTAATTTTAATTAACCAAACTAAAAACACCATCAGGAGCTTAACTTAATGCAGTAATAGTAAACTGTTCCCACTGATCATTTTATTTTTTATTTTTTATAAAGCAAGTAGATAGCCTGTGCATTGTTGTAGTGGGATGCAACTTGATCAAAGTCGTTGGGTGGTCCGCTTCTATATATATAAATATATATGTCTACCTGTACGGCTTGGAGATTAGCAGTGATTAATTATTGTTGTACATATGGTACATGTCTTTCGTAAAACGAAAAAAGTGTAAGGACATTTTAGCAAATAACAACCCAAACCAGAAATTAAAATAGGAGGCAAATTAAAGAATAACAACCTTTACCTTCCCCACTTGGGATTTAAAAATAATTTTGTTTCTGAAAAAAATTCGATGATAAAATTCTCAGCAGTGTCGGAGTAATTAAGTTCACATGATTTTGAAGTGTTTCATCATTCAATTTATGCACTATACTGCAGTGATGTAGATGAAACCATTGCTCGCTTTCATTGATTTACAGTGACCATGATTAATAAATTACAATTTTCAAGAAAGAAAAGAAAAGGTAAAAGCATCATGTACACTGTTTCACTAGCTATAAAGAGCTAGCATTCGGATCATGAAATGTACACCAAAGAGACTGCTATATATATATATATATATATATATATATATATATATATATATATATGTTATGGCGTGGCGAATTTGAATGTACAGCATTGTCCAACAGGAAAGGTCTCTTTGCTTCTAGCCCCATCTCCTCTTTTGTTATGATAACCTGGATAATCCAGTTTTGAGAAGCATGCTTTCTCAACCAAACGCAGCCCAACCTCCTCTCCTAACTTCTCTATTTCCCACTTACTGAAGGGGTGTGCTGTCTTGTGGGTCACGTGCACTTCTCCGTTCCCAGTCATCATGTCAAGTGCACACCTTAGGAAGCCCTTCACCACATACTGGTGAAACCTGAACCAAATACATGCTTGCTTCAACTTAATAGTAATAGTTTGAAAGGTCTTTATCTTGTTGGTTATGTCAACCAATGTTCTTGAAATTGAATAACGTATAAATTATTATTGTTAGATTATATATTTGGAGCTGGTTTAGGAAAAGGTGTAAAAACATAATAATAGCACATATAATAAAAAAAATATAATTTCGAATTTTGAAAATAGTCAGGGTCTTGGAATATATAATCAATGCAATCCTTACACATTCTTTCCTGTAACCATATAAATTGTATTTTTTCAGTCCCCTCTCTCGTTACTCTTACTCTGAGAGAGAAATCATTCTAAAACCCGTGTAATCGTCCATTCGTCCTAAAATGTATGTAGTATGTGGCAAAAATAAATCATACATATACCTTGACTAATTAATTAGGCCGACTAAACAATTCAACGAATTCTCTAACTCTATATATGTATGTGCTATCAGAGTCTGCTTATTTCTCCATTTTCCTGCGCTAATTACTTATTAGAGTCTGGGAAATGATTTGGTTAATTTAGTGAGATGCTCTTTTTGTGACAGAAACAAAAAAATTGAGGTATAAGCCTATCATCATCTGCACAAATGAGAGACATTCTGTATTTTATAACTAAATTAATCAAACTAACTCTAACTCAAACATATTGAGGAACATGCTCCCATATCGTTCAAAGAAGATGTGCTTATACGTAGTGTACTGTGTTCTCTCTAAATGGTATGAGATCTTTTGATATAAAACACAAGAACAACACACTTGATGTTGATATTTGAAGATGAAGATCAATGATGAACTAAAAATTATAATTCGATGAACGAGTTTTGACACCAAAATTTACCAAACATACACTTTTATATCAAACGGTCAGTTTGAGAATATAATCAATGCAATTATGATAACCCCTTCCTATTTACCCAACTCCATGTTCTTTCCAGTAAACAATATAAATTGTATTTCTTTCAGTCCCCTCTTGCTCTCGTTACCCTGAGAGAGAAATCGTCTTAAAATGTATGTAACAAAAATAATTTCATACATAAATTAGGCCGACTAAACAATTCAACTAATTCTCCGACTCTATATAATGTGGTAGCAGAGTCTGCTTATTTATCATTTTACTGCACTAATTTCACCAAACTCTGGATGTTTAATATATATATATATATATATATATATATATATATGGCTTAAAGAATTGAACTTACCAAATTTGGAGGAGGTGGTGTTCGGAACCAAAGAAACCTGCATGAGGGAAATTAAAGACTATTCTGTCAAATAATTTGAAAATGAGGCGTGGGTCACAGTTCATAGTGGTGGCATCTACTCCATGCAAAACAATGCAGCCGAGGTCCTTAAGTTGCTTCAAGTTGGCTTCCGCTGTAGGATACTTCATCTTTAATGACTCTTTACTCACACCCAAAAAAAAATATAAAAAAGTCAATCCTATATATATATATATAAATAATTGGAAGATGTATTCTGTATTGATGATTTGAAAGAGCCAATTCTTGTGAGAAAGTAAGATGGCTTCTCAAATCCTTCTTTTTAATGCCTATACATTTGTCATGGGCAGGTATAGAGCTAGGAAGGATGGAATGGGGTGGATGTCCCCAACTGAATTTTTTTTTATTAGCATTTATAGTCATAATTTTGTAAAATTATGCAAATACTTCCAATAAAATTTTAAAAATACTCTAATATATAAAATCATCCCCCGTATAAGTTTCTAGTCATGGACAGGATAGAAATTTGTTGATGTAGCTATATATATATATATATATATATATATATATATATAGGAACTACAGATCGCAATGAGCGAAAGGTTAAGGCGTACCTTCTGAATCGAGAGAGGTAGCAACCATGTTTACAGCAGAGCCAAATGCTTTGGCTAAGCAAGCAGAGAAAGAGAAATCTCCCTCCCCCACTAGTAATATCCTATGAGAGCTGCTATAGTGCTTTATCCATCTCTCTCCTTCTTTGGATCTCTTGCACATGAAAATTACAATACAAATCAACACTATTAGCCACTTGTTACAATCATGGTTGGGCGATTCGGTCCGTACGCAATGGATTTGGTACATGCTCTTATCAGGAGCTCTCGATTTCACAAATCAACCGGCCGTTTCTCAAGAGAACCGCCGTCTGAGAAATGGCGAGAAAGAGGAAACCAAGAATTTGAGTTGCAGAAATTTACATGGAACAACTCCTCTTCTCTCCACAAAGTGCTTCCTTTTTTTATTATTATTTTCTTTTGTTATGATGGTTCTTTTTACCTTTTTTTTTCTTTTTCCAATTCTTCGTACAAACAAAGTAAAAAAAGTAAGAGAGGGAGAGGAGAGAGTGGAGATAGGTTCTCTAAAGTATGAAACGTTGTTTATTGACTAAAAAGTAAAAGGATTATGTTATTCACCGAGAGAAATTTGAAAGATTATTTAATATAACAGGAATTTGAGAAACTCAAATACTAGTACATTTTCTATGATTTCATATAATAATAATAAAAATAGTGTTTACTCAAATTTTTTTACATCATCATCATTATCCTATGTGTTACATGATTTTTTTTTCTATTATAAATTATAATATTTAATTCTTCAAAATTATTTTTAACTATTTTATCACATTTAAGTTTTGGTCAATTTCTTCTTAATAAAACCATTTAACTACTAAGAAATTTTTTATATGATTTTAACTAACTAATCAAAAAATGACAAACGCCAAATATATCAATTTTATTAAATTTTTGATGATGTGCATTCACTAATTTTTGATCGGCCAGAATTATATAACAATTTCTCATTTACTGTTGACGCCAAAGACTTGTAGGAGAAGTCTTGGATGGAGACTTTTAAGGTGTGACTATCATTTTTCAAAGTAATAAGGAGAAAAGTGATTTGACAAGCTACCTATCCTGCATTTCTTTTTTAAAAGAGGTTTGCAATCGAGCGCGACTGTCACAAAGCAGTCCCCACGTGGTGACTTTACGGATAGACACGTTTCACCATCTTAAAAAAATCAGAGAGAAGACTAGCGCAACATGAATAATACTTGGGTCCTGTCTTGGTAACACCAACTTTATTCTTTATGCTTATATAAACCAATAGAATTAAAACACATGTTCAAAACTTTGTTTTTTTTAAGATGAACATTATCCATCTTCTTGTGAGTTAAACAGAAAGTTCATCGTTTATTATTATTTTTTTGTTTATTCAACTCACATTTGCACACTCATTGGTCCACATAAGAATGGAGAATGAAGTTGGTGCTGTCAGGGCAGGACCCAAGTATTATCCGCGCAACATAGCCCCACTTTCCCATCTCTCTCTCACATGATTACTCTCTTTAAACATATCAGACCGTTCATAATATATATATTATGAACGGTCTGATATGTTTAGAGAGTATATATATATATATATATATATATATATATATATTATGAACGGTCTGATATGTTTAGAGAGTATATATATATATATATAATATAGACTAGTGTGTAGTCGTGTCTACTTGTCATGCACTCGTATACAAATACTTCTCGTTATCCTTACGAAAGTCAAAGAAAACAAAAATAGTAGTGTAATATGATATAAAATCTTGGTGCTTGTCACACGCAATCACCCTACAAGTCACGTGCGACAAGTAAGTCCGAATATAACATCTGTATGAATTTTAATTAACTCTTCCAATAAAAAGATTCGAATCATTTTTCTTTCATTTTGAAAAGAGAAGAAATACCATTGACCACAAGTCTTGTTGGTAACTTAGTTTTCTAGTATATCACTGGCCACAAGCCTTGTGATGCAGGAGTATCCGAGTCAGATGATGCTGAGCTGTCAGATGACACGTTGATGGCATTGAAATATCTTGAGTTGGTAGATCAGCATAAAGATGGTAGGAAACCGTGACTTTGTCACTAATTAGGGTATTTTTGGATGCGCTTCAATATTTTGGCCATAACTTTGGCTACAGGTGTCAGAATTGCCTTTATGACCACAATTCGGAAAGCTTGGTTCGGCGCGCACGTCATGGGCACCAAGCTAAAGCTGGGTGTGTATTTTGTCGAGGCCAAAATTCACTGTTTTCCCCTCCGAATCCCTAATTTTAGTTATTTATTTCCTTTTTTAGTAATATTTCTTTTATCGATTAAGAAGTGATTCTGGACTCGATTTGGGCCAGATTTCTGGCAGCTTCCTTCTTTTATTTCGTATTTTATTTTGGCACGATTATTAGGATTTTGCTATTTTTGGTAATGTTGACCAGTTTCAGCTATATAGCCCGGCTTGTGGGTTGATGCTAAGGCACTTTTGATTTTGAATAATAATATTGAATACCAGAAACTTTCCTCTGAGTTTTTTGGGCAATTCTCGTGCTTTCTTTCTGTTTATCTTCTGTTACCCTTAGCCTACAGAATAATCACTATTCTGTCCGGCGTCACCTTGTTGGTAACTTAGTTTTCTAGTTGGCCTTATATAATTTTCACATTAATAATGGTTTGAAAGGTTTTAATCTGATGGGTTATGTGAACCAACTTTTATCATGGAATTATGTGTCGGTAGAGAAGAGATTTATGAAATTTATTCTATTTATAAGTCGATATGTCGAGTTGTTAATGGCAATTGGGGCAATATTTTATCTATTTATTATTTTTTTTTCCGCGCACACAGGTTACATGCTTAAACACATAAATAATCTTGTATTCTTTATTCTTTGTTGCTTTATGGCATCAGAGCATGGTTATTTTGATTTAATTCGTTATTATTAAGAAAGGCAATGTGATTGCATATTTCTTTGATTTTTCTGCACACCCTTCATTCAAAGTTCTGGTTGGAAACTTTCATCTTCATCTGTTCTCCTGAATGTTATCTGTTAAACTGACTTTTCAATTCTAAAATACCTCTTTCATGGAACTATCCCAAACCAAAAACATCGTTAGGAGCTTATTGTAAATTTGTAATACATTAATACGACTATAGGAAACTGTGCCCACTGATCATTTCTTTTTATTTAACAAGTAGCTATGCATTATTGTTAGAGCATTCACTATGGGATGGCTAAATTTGGTTCTCCAAATTTAAATTTTAGCTAGCCACCTCAGTATTTTAGCCAGCCACATCATCATATCAGCATCTCCAAATTTTGGCTCCACAACAGGTTCTCCAAATTTTTGCTAACCAATAATAATAATATTTTAATAATTTTTTTTAAAATTTAAATTTAAAATTATTAAATATTTTTTTATTTATTTACTAACGACTATATTTTCAACGGCTATATTCCCAATGGTTATATTTCCAACGGCTATATTTTTCATCTTATATAAACACTCATTTGCTCATTTATAAAATTACCACTACTTTCATTCTTTCAAAAGTTCATTTACCATCTCTTTCAATTTTGAACTTTCAATGGTTTCGTTATCACGACCTTTGTCAGATTCTAATTCTTCACATTCTTCGTCATCCTCCTCATCAATAGATCTTAACAAATTGCTTGAAGATCATGTATCTACCTACAAAGAAATTCTGAACTGTTATACGCCGGAGATTATATCGCAAGTATTTCAACCAGCTCAGAGCCGGTGGTTTATTCATCGTGACCGAGAAGGAAGCCACCGTCAGCTAATGAAAGACTACTTTGATGAGAATTGCTTATATACACCCGAGCAATTTCATAGACGATTCAGGATGTGTCAAGAACTATTTCTTCGTATCTTCAATGATGTTCAAGCTTATGACGACTTCTTCATCCAAAAAGGGACGCTTCTGGCCGTTTGAGGTTGTCTTTTATATAGAAGATGACAACTGCAATACGCATTCTCGCATATGGTGGACCAGCCGATTCATTTGACGAGTATATTAAAATTGGTGAGATTACTGCAATAAGTTGTTTGAAGGCATTTCGTACTGCTGTTGTTGCTGTGTATGAGTAGCAGTACATGCGCGAACCAAACGAAACCAACATCGCACGACTCCTCAAGAAGGGGAGGCTAGAGGATTCCCAGGTATGCTTGGTTCTATCGATTGTATGCATGCCCAGTGGCGTGACATGGCACACACAAGGGTCGCACCCATAAGGCTACTTTAATATTGGATGTGGTAGCCTCCAAAGATTTGTGGATTTGACATTCATTTTTTGGAATGGCTGGTTCACACAATGATATAAATGTGTTGGATCATTCCTCCGTATTCAACCGTATTGTCAGTGGTAGAATGTCTTCGGTTAATTATGTGGTGAATGGGCATCAATATAGCATGAGGTATTACTTGTCTGATGGTATATACCCAAAATGGGCAACTTTGATGCAGATCATCCCAAATCCAAGAACTCCAAAACAAAAAATATTTGCAGAAAAATAAGAGGCATGCAGGAAAGATGTAGAGCGAGCATTTGGGGTCTTACAAATCAAGTGGGCAATACTGTAACGACCAGTTAAATATTGGGAGAAGATGGACTTGTGTCTCATAATGAAAACATGCATAATCTTTCATAACATGATCATTGAAGATGAGCACTACGACAATACTGAAATTTGGCTGCCACAGAAAATAGAGTATTCCGAATCACACTTGAAGATTAGACCCCAATATTTTTGCGGCACACATCTACACTTGCCAAACTCAGTACCGCAGCAGAGAGACAACTACGCAGTTGAGGAAGGATCTGATAGAACAGATGTGGAATCAGGTTGGTGATTCATATGAAAACCTTTAAGTGACTTTTTTTTATGTACTCCTATCTTTAAGTTATGTTGGTTTTTTATGTAATCCTTTCTTTAAGTTCTGTTATCATTTTATGTACTAGAATTTTAAGTTATATTGTATTTTTATGCTTGTAAGATGTTATAAAATATTATACAATAAAATTTTTATTCTGAAATTATTTCTTCACGACACAATATTCATAATAGATTTAAAAGCAACATAACATAAGTTAAATGAATTACAATATCCATAATGGATTAAAAAAAATATAATTTCAAACGATACAATATTCATAATGGATAAAAAAAAAAACATAACTTAAAACGATACAATATCCATTATGGATTAAACAAGTCCTATGGATTGCGCAAATTCTTATCTGTTTCTGCACACATTCGCTCATATATCTGTTGTTATTTTTGGATAAGCAATATTTTTTGTACTTCTGTTGGCATTGAATTTGGATCTTTTAGCATCAACTCCTCTTCTCAAATTTTTTCTTCGTGTAGTTCTCTCTCCCGTTGTCTTTTCATCTGTTTTAACTTTGTCTCTATAATAAGATTTGTTTGAGAGTCAAGTTTGGATGTTACTTGGTGGAAACTGACCTTGAATGATGAGTGTGAGGTCTTATATTCTGGCTGTTTCTTCTTATTTCGGCTCTGCTTCGCTGCCTTGCGTCCTGCTGGTCGCTCTAATGATTGAGATTCAGCAATACCGGGTGAATATTCATTCATGCCAAACTGTGGCGATCCTTCAGAAGGAATACACTCATACGCTGCATTACTTAATGGACTTGACGCGTTTGAGTGAACAACATGCTCGTTGATGTTGATTCCAGTACTCCTCTTCTTTGCATGGGCAATTGTGGCTTTGTTTTTTCCTTGATCGAGACAATATGCATGATATTTTGGAGAGTCTTTCAAAATGTTCAAACAAGCATAGAGTTTAAAGTCCTCATTCATAGTGAATTTATATAGATGTTGAGCTGCTGTGATCTGCTTTATATAATTACACAATAATTAGAACCGAATTATTTAAAATAATTACTTATTAAATACGATCAAGTAAATAAATTAATTAAAATGATTAACTTATCATATCATGATTGTTGAAGTCACTGGTCTGATTATTTTTTATTATAAGCAAGCATGCAGACCATTTGTTAAATTTTTTTTGGACGGTGGACCAACGATTTGCCAAACAGCAATCGCGTCGGGCAGTTGGAGCACCAAGTTGTACTTGAAATTCGACGAGAATTTTTTGCCATAACGTTGTTTTCGCTTGGTCTGCACCAATCACCGAATCACTGTTAACTTCCAGCCACGCATTGCACAGAACGAAATCTTCTTCGTTGGACCAATTAGGCCTTCGAGGAACCGGTTGCTTTCGAGAAGGTCTGACATTACTGGATTGAGGCAATACCGGCAAATAAAATGCGGCTGATTGATTAGATGGAAATTGAGAATCGCCACCATAATATTGATCAGAGCCATCAAATGATAAAAAATCATCATTTGATAAAGGGTTGAAGTTGAAATTTAGTGGTGTTGGATCCATGAAAATAGAAATTATAAAAATCCAATTAACTAAAGATTGAGAAAATAAAAATAATTCTAGACTTAGGAGGAGAAAATATAAATTTTTGGTTGTGAATTTAGTGAATGTAAGGGTGGTGTATTTATAGGAATGAAAAAAGATGAAAAAAGAAAAAAAAAAGAAATATATATATATATATATATATATATATATATATATTATTTTAAAGCCAAAAGAGCCGTTTTAGGCACTATTTGGCTTTGCCAAACAGTGCCTTAACGGCTCTTTGGTAGATCTTAAATTTTTAAAAAAAAAGGGTCAAAAATCACTTTTTTGGGCAACCAGGGCCTGTTTGGGCGTGCAACAATCTTATGATCGTTGCAGGACACGAGGCGCCCTGTTAGGGCGCCACGTGTTTTATTTTTTTAAGTCACTTATCGAAACGACGTCGTTTTGATAAGTGAAATTTTTTTTAAAAAAATATGGGCCTGCATTAAAGCAGACCCAATATGAACAGGGTTAGCTAAGTGGTTCACCTAATCCGGCGAACTATCTAGCTAACCAATTGGTTGGCCCACATATTTAGCGAACTCAATGTTGGGCCACAGTATCATTTGGATCGCCAGATTGGGCTCTGGCGATCCCATTGCTGTTGCCCTTAGGGCATCCACTATTGGTTAGCCAAATTTGGTTCTCCAAATTTGAATTTTAGCCAGTCACCTCAGCATTTTAGCCAGCCACATCATCATGTCAGGATCTCTAAATTTTGACTCCACAACAGGTTTTCCAGATTTACATTTTAGCTAGCCACATCATAATCTCTAAATTTTGACTCCACAACAGGATTTCCAGATTTCACTATCTACACAATTAAATAATCTTATACAATTAAATTAATCTAAAATTTTATGTATATACATATATATGTTAATTTTTTTATACTTTTTTACCTTGAAAAATTCAAAATTTTTTCGTTTTAAGTCAAAAAATAGCCTAAGTGGTACTCAAATTAAAGCTCTCGAAATTATTTTTCTAACAGAATTAGTTTCATCAAAAAATTCAATTTGTATGGGCTTTGCCGGATTAGGCGAAACCCTTAGCCAACAAAAGATGGGCCCACCAATTTAGGAGAACCCATTGTGAGAGAACAATACCATTTGGTTGGCCAGATGCATGTCTGGCCAACCTGTTTATGAACCTCTTAGAGAAAAATAGGATCCAAGAGTTAGAATCAAGCTGCGGCGGAGGCTATCTTGTCAGTGTCTTCTTCTTCATCGTAATCTGATCCCAACACCGATTCGACCAAACGAGCTTGTCCCTCCGCCGCAACGACAACCGCCGATGCCGCCACAACTTCTTCGTCTTTTGCCACCACCACTACGTCATCCTTTCATAGGGAGGAGAGAGGAGAAAAGGATACAGAGTCTAGCAGGGCCGACCCTGAGATTCGAAAAATGTTGAGAGGCCCTAGGCGGACTTTCAAATGGGGTCCTTTCTATCTAAATTTTCACGTGCGGATAAATTCTATAGGAGTGCAAAATTTTTATTAAAATTAGACAATAAACAAATAAAATAAATTAATATTGAAAAAAAAATCCTAATCTTGGTACTTTATAAATAGCACGATCCAGTTCACATAAAAAAATTAAAAGAAATATTCAACACACTTTAGTCACAAAAATCAAAATTGAAATTCATATCAAAGTAAATGTGATGTAATCGTCTTGCATATTGAGCTGCAAAATTATCAATTAAAGTGCTCACAATCCCCAAAGAAAACTCGTTGCATTGCCGTTGTGAAAATAGAAGAATAAAAGAAAATGAGTTCTAAAGAAAAAAAAAAATATCTAAGACAAATAGTTATTAGTAATTTATTTTTATAGTTATTAGTAATTTATTTTTTTTTTAAAAAATGAGGCTTGGACCATTATCATTATTTTTTAAATGAGACCCACTTTGTTATTGCCCAGACTAGTGTATTGGGAAGGAGTTTTAAAAAAAAAAAATACCTAAAACAAATACTTAGTAGTAATTTATTTATTTATTTTTTAAATGAGGCCCAGACCATTGTATTGGACCATTATCATTTTTTTAAATGAGGCCCACTTTGTTATTGACTTAAACTAGTGTATTGGGCTATTAGTTACTATATATATATTTTAAATAACATCTAGTGGGCTGGGGCCCTCAAAAAATTAAAAATTTTTGGGGCCTTAGGCGACCGCCTGGGCCGCCTAGGCCCAGGGCCGGCCCTGGAGTCTAGATGGCAGTAGGATGCTATGGAGAGAGAGAGAGAGAGAGAGGAGAGAATAGAGAGTAGACATGTGGTCATAGTGGAGGAGGTGCTGTGGTGGGAGTGGCGAGGAGAGAGAAAACACAGGGGTAGAGAAGAGAGAGAATCTGACGTAATAATTTATAGGGATTATTTAGTCATTTCACCTAAAATGTTTTTTTATAGTATAATAATAATAATAATACATAAGGGTATAAAAGAGTTTTTCATGCGATTATTTGAGGTGTACACGTTGTAAGAAATTATAAACATGGCTTACCCTTTTACTTAATATGTTTAAATTTGTTAGGATTATTATGGTTAAAATTGTAGACGGTTGAAGTAAATTGTTTGATGGTGCTGTTTCTGCAATCTACTCAGAGGTGCACTTGTTTTGATGTCTATTTAATACTAGAGGAGTAGTTTTGATTAAAATGAAAATGTGTGTTTATATATATATATATATATATATGCTTCTGGTGGGGCATGTGTTTGGTTCTTCTGGTCTAAGAAAAGGATCCTGGGAGTCTTCTTCCTCTGTTTCTTTAATTATTCAGTTCGAATAGATTCGTGCCACGTTGCCAATTAACATCATGAAGGCTAAGGGCCACCAACGTACGGACCATCTCAGTCTCTTCTTTAAAACAACTTTCTTTACCTTCTTCTCACTCTCTGCACCAAACTAAAATCTTTAAACAAATTGGCCTTTGATCTCATCACGTTTGATGATCACAGTCGATTACTGCTAAATCTCCTCAATCACAATCCCAAATGGTAATCAATCTATTACCACAAGCCTCAACACAACTGCATATATCTTCATGAAGGTAAGAGCTACTGATCCTTTTATTAAAAGACAAATATGTATAGGAAATGTATCTGTATTCATGAATGTGTTTGTGTTCTTTGTAGATCGATATTGGGTGATAAATAGGTACATAGTTTTTGTTTATGTGTAAAATTATTGTTTGTTCACTTCGGGACTTTTTGAACAATGCTCATGGTTTATGTTTATGTGGATTTTTATAGACTTTCTTTGGGTTATTATGAAAGTTCTAATAGTTGAAGACTTGGTTAAATAGAGATTTGGACTTGGAAGAAAAAGAATTGCCAATATGATTATAGAAACTTTTCATGCCTTCGATTATAGAAGTTATTCACGCTCATTATTTCGAAGTAATGGGTATTGCCAACTCGAAGTAATGATTATTGCATAATCAAAGTAAAAGTGTTTTTTTTGATTTACAACAAAACATATCACAAAATATTGAAACAGAGAGGAAGCTTGTTGGGCAGTTCCTAACAGATTGTATCAGAGCTAATTCCAAAAAATAATTTTTGACGAACTAATATTTCAAAAAGAGTGTGTTGAATATCAAGCGTGAATTCATTGATTACACAATCAATGCCTGTACGCTATGTTCGATTGCATAGAATTGGTGTATTGGAATTTGAATTGGTTGAATCAGAAAAAAATTTAACTTAAAATTTCGACTAATTTTTCTTCAATTCCAAAATACCAATTATATGCAACCGAACATAGCCTTAATTAAGTCACTAAATAAATAGAAATATTCAAATCAGATTTTGAACTTGAAAATAGCACCATCTTAATGACAGAACTCCTATCCTCTTGGGAACTGGCATGAACTAATCCATATCTATCTTTTCCAAAGAAATATGAACTGTAGAATTAATTTCATTGAGTTGTTTATAAACATCACCACTCTCTACTCTCATTACAGGTCCCTTGAAGGTAGAGGAAGATCAGGAGAGTTCAATGGGTCAAGTTCTCTCTAACATTATTCAATGTATATGTGGTGAAGGAGAGAATGACAAGGAAAGGCCAAGTCATTATCAGCTACTCTCTCACCGAAGTCCAACCTCACAAAATGAATCAAGCACAAGCTCTGGTGCATTACTACAATCCTCACTTAGTTCATCACCAAGATCAGACTCATGCAGTGACTTGAGCACAAGTGGTTCATCAGTTCATCTATCTAGCTTGGACATAAATGGGTACTCAACCAAAAGCACTTCACTGACTCATATTGCACTGGTTTATCAACAAGGCTTGAAATCACTTATGGACTCGAGCAGAACTAGTCCATTGCAACGGAACTCTCTGATTTTTCAACGGGCCTGGGGCTCACACAGCGACTTGGACACAACTTGTGCTGTGCAGCAAGAGAAACTAATTTCTTCAGAAAGCTTGGAGTCACTGGGTGACTCAAGCCCCAGTGGCCCATTAGAACTACCTATGGTTTTTAATTCAAGCACTGACATACTCAGCAATTCAACTACATATGTTCCAACACATTTAGGTGTTGATTCAAACATTGAAGTTGT
Organism: Cornus controversa; assembly: GCA_026545225.1. Classification (NCBI taxonomy): domain Eukaryota; kingdom Viridiplantae; phylum Streptophyta; class Magnoliopsida; order Cornales; family Cornaceae; genus Cornus; species Cornus controversa. The sequence goes on from CM048847.1 coordinate 66,981,681, forward strand.
AGAAAAAAAGAGACAAGCTATTCCACCTCCCCCACATATAAACTCAATAGAGCCAAGGGGAAAGGAAAGAGAGAGAAAAGAAGAGAAGGTAAGTAAGGGACTGGTGATAAAAGAGAGATGGATAAAACATTATAGTAGTCATCAAAACATTCTATTAGTGGGTGAAGGGGACTTCTCATTCTCTGCTTGTTTGGCTGTGGCTTTTGATTCTGCCAACAACATGATAGCAACTTCTCTTAATTCTGAAGGTAAGAAACATGCATCAATTCTGTGTTACTAGTTTCATACACACATACAGACTTGTACATATATATATATATATATATATATATATATATATATATTGTTTACATGTATTATATGTAAAATAAAATTTAAGGTTCTCTCTGTTTCTTCTTTTTTTTTTTTTGAAGAAAATAATTATAATTTTCAGTTGTAATGGAATTGGTTGATCTGGTTTTTTTCAAGCTGGTCCTGATCGAGCAAATTAAAACATTCCAGATGATGCTATTGCTTGATGAAATCTCAAGCATGCTTTTTTCCTTCAAAATGGCTATCATACATATTGCAAAACAGTGACTCCTTTATATTTCTGAAACTCATTACTCATTGACTTCATACTGTTATATAATACATGAGATGAATTTGCAGGGTTTTTGAGAGAAAATTATATGGAAGCGAGGTCCAACATTGAAATATTAGGGAGTAGAGGGTGTAAGGTCATGCATGGTGTGGATGCCACTGAAATGGCTAACCATTTGTTACTCAAGGGAATGAAATTCAATCGCATTATTTTCAATTTCCCTCTTGCTGGCTTTTTTAAAAACGAATCACGCAAGTCACAGCTTCGGTTAGTATAATTTCTGCAACAAATGTCTTCGATGAATCTATTATAGTATAATTTCTGCAACAAATGTCTTCGATGAATCTATTATAGTATTCATGTAAAATTGTTTTTTTTTTCTTTCTCCAGGCGACACACAGAACTAGTAGGCCAATTTCTAGCGAATGCTAAGAAAATGATCACTGAAAAGGGAGAAATTCACATTTCCCACAAATCAAATGGCTTTTTCTTGGAATGGAATGTAGAATTTATGGCATCACAGGCAGGCCTTCGACTCGTTGAAGCGTTGCATTTTAACCTCAATGACTATCCAGGCTACCGCACCAAATATGGGTTTGGTGGTGACAAAAATTTCAACTGCAACCCCAGCAAAACTTACAAATTTGGACTTAAGATACAACGAAAAGTAGAGACTATTAGGCTGTAAACTTCACTTATTGCATTGTTACTGTTATTGATACTTCTTGTGCTTGCCAGGGTGCAAGCTATACCGTTACCAGATTATGTTTTCTCTGTATATTTTGCTGTAATCAACTAAGGGAAGTGATGTTTTACATCACTGTGTAATGTGTAGTAAAATGCTAAGAATTTAAAGGTTTGTATAGGAAAAAAGGGTAATTTTTGGAGAAAGGAGTGCAGATTGTGTGAAAGTTCTAATGCTTTTCTTTTCGCTTCCCTGCTAAAATACATAGTGACATTCTGATGAAAACAAAATAATTTCAGTATCTTTGTGTTCCAAATTTAACTCATTCATATGTGGTAATACTTTCTTGCAAATGAGAAGTAGAATAATTTGACAAAAAAGCAAACTTTAGGCAAATGCATTGAGGCCCAGGAGGAGCAGAGAATTAAGATAATATATGGCAGCATTACTTGGTCAGATTGTATGGTGTTTCATAAAATATTGATAGAACGAGGGCTTGGCGTATCAAAGGGGAGGACTGGTGTGAAGGACTTGATTCTTCTAATTCACACAAAACAAGTTAATAGTACTTTTTTCAATAATAATAAAAAAAATTGGATTCATTGGCCAAGGGCTTCTAAATTTGAAAGACCTCATATTTATACCCGTGTTTTAATTATAGACTCAATTTCTTTTATCTCTAGTCGAACTGTTAAGGTCTCGTATTATTACTTCAGCCCGACTTTGAACTTATCAATTATAAGGCCCAAACATTACATCAGTTCATTACTCATCCCATTTTAAAATCTAAACTAAAGCATCTTCATTGATTCATGAAACATGACATGACCTAACCCCAAACTTTATGAGAGAAGCTTTTCAAAGTTAAAGTTGATAAATCTTACCTACGGTTGACGATATCATAAGAAAGATTGAATGGATTGTCTATCATATTTGTTGAAAAGATATGTTGGAGAAACTTGATTGGGAGCGATTGTTGAAGAAACTTGATTGGAGCACTTTAATTGATAATTTTGTAACTCAAAATGCAGGACGATCACATTTACTTTGATATGAAGTTGAATTTTGATTTTTATTTGGATACGATATAGCTTCACCTACGGAATGTCTATATATACTACTATTAGAAGAAAGCTGTCAATAAGAGAAAAGGCGAAAGAGCATTGGAGCGCTCTCCAGTTCCAATACATACTTTAGTTATAAAATAGGAGTACTATTCTCTCCAAGGGCAAGGGCTGATGCATAATCTACACGGACTCTGAAGTGGCATTCAATTGACACACATGATGTTGTTATGGTAGCACCCATAAGGCTACTTTAATATTGGAGGCGATAGCCTCCAAAGATTTGTGGATTTGGCATTCATTTTTTAGAATGGCTGGTTCACACAATGATATAAATGTGTTGGATCATTCCTCCGTATTCAACTGTATTGTCAGTGGTAGAATGCCATCGGTTAATTATGTGGTGAATGGGTATCAGTATAGCATGGGGTATTACTTGTTTGATGGTATATACCCAAAATAGACAACTTTGATGCAGATCATCCCAAATCCAAGAACTCCAAAATAAAAAATGTTTGCAGAAAAACAAGAGGCATGCAGGAAAGATGTGGAGCAAGCATTTGGGGTCTTGCAAATCAAGTGGGCATTACTGTAACGACCAGTTAAATATTGGGAGAAGATGAACTTGTGTCTCATAATGAGAACGTGCATAATCTTTCACAACATGATCATTGAAGATGAACACTACGACAATACTGAAATTTGGCTGTCACAGAAAAGAGAATATTCTGAATCACACTCGAAGATTAGACCCCAATGTTTTTGTGGCACACATTTACGCTCACCAAACTCAGTACCGCAGCAGAGAGACAAATACGCAGTTGAGGAAGGATCTGATAGAATAGATGTGGAATCAGATTGGTGATTCATATGAAGACCTTTAAGTGACATTTTTTTTATGTACTCCTATCTTTAAGTTATGTTGGTTTTTTATGTACTCCTTTCTTTAAGTTCTGTTATCATTTTATGTACTAGAATTTTAAGTTATGTTGTATTTTTATTCTTGTAAGATGTTATAAAATATTATGCAATAAAATTTTTATTCTGAAATTATTTTCGCACGACACAATATTCATAATAGATTTAAAAGCAACATAACATAAGTTAAATGAATTACAATATCCATAATGGATTAAAAAAAATATAATTTCAAACGATACAATATTCATAATGGATAAAAAAAATAACATAACTTAAAACGATACAATATCCATTATGGATTAAACAAGTCCTTTGGATTGCGCAAATTCTCATCTGCTTCTGCACATATTCGCTCATATATCTGTTGTTATTTTCGGAAAAGCCATGTTTTCTTTACTTCTGTTGTCATTGAATTTGGATCTTTTAGCATCAACTCCTCTTCTCAAATTTTTTCTTCGTGTAGTTCTCTCTCTCGTTGTCTTTCCATCTGTTTTAACTTTGACTCCATAATAAGATTTGTTTGAGAGTCAAGTTTGGATGTTGTTTGGTGGAAACTGACCACGAATGATGAGTGTGAGGTCTCATATTCTGGCTGTTTCTTCTTATTTTGGCTCTGCTTCGCCGCCTTGCGTCCTACTGGTCGCTCTAATGGTTGAGATTCAGCAATACCGGGTGAATATTCATTCATGCCAAACTGTGGCGATCCTTCAGAAGGAATACCCTCGTACGCTGTATTACTTAATGGACTTGACGCGTTTGAGTGAGCAACAGGCTCGTTGATGTTGATTCCAGTACTCCTCTTCTTTGCGCGGGCAATTGTGGCTTTGTTTTTTCCTTGATCGAGACAATATGAATGCCATTTTGGAGAGTCTTTCAAAATGTTCTAACAAGCATAGAGTTTAAAGTCCTCATTCATAGTGGATTTATATAGATGTTGAGCTGCTGTGATCTGCTTTAAATAATTACACAATAATTAGAACCGAATTATTTAAAATAATTACTTATTAAATACGATCAAGTAAATAAATTAATTAAAATGATTAACTTAGCATATCATGATTGTTGAAGCCACTGGTCTGATTATTTTCAATTATAAGCAAGCATGCAGACCATTTGTTAAATTTTTTTTGGACGGTGGACCAACGATTTGCCAAACCGCAATCGCCTCGGGCAGTTGGAGCACCAAGTTGTACTTGAAATTTGATGAGAATTTTTTGCCATAACGTCAACTACGATTGGTCTGCACCAATCACCGAATCACTGCTAACTTTCAGCCATGCATTGCACAGAACGAAATCTTCTTCGTTGGACCAATTAGGCATTCGAGGAACTGGTTGCTTTTGGAAAGGTCTAACATTACTGGATTGAGGCAATACCGGTGAATAAAATGCGACTGATTGATTAAATGAAAATTGAGAATCGCCACCATAATATTGATCAGAGCCGTCAAATGATAAAAAAATCATCATTTGATAAAGGGTTGAAGTTGAAATTTGGTGGTGTTGGATCCATGAAAATGAAAATTGTAAAAATACAATTAACTAAAGATTGAGAAAATAAAAATGATTCTAGACTTAGGAGGAGAAAATATGAATTTTTGGTTGTAAATTTAGTGAATGTAAATGTGGTGTATTTATAGGAATGAAAAAAGATGAAAAAAGTAAAAAAAAAAAAAAAAAAAATATATATATATATATATTATTTTAAAGTCAAAAGAGCCGTTTTAGGCACTATTTGGCTTTGCCAAACAGTGCCTTAACGGCTCTTTGGCAGAACTTAAATTTTTAAAAAAAAGGCAAAAAAGGGTCAAAAATTACTTTTTTGGGCAACCAGGGCCTGTTTGGGCGTGCAACAGTCTTATGACCATTGCAGGACATGTGGCGCCCTGTTAGGGCACCGCGTGTTTTATTTTTTTAAGTCACTTATCGAAACGACGTCGTTTCGATAAGTGAAATTTTTTTTAAAAAAATATGGGCCTGCATTAAAGCAGACCCAATATGAACAGGGTTAGCTAAGTGGTTTGCCCAATTCGGCGAACTACCTAGCTAACCAATTAGTTGGCCCACATATTTAGCGAACTCAATGTTGGGCCACAGTATCATTTGGATCGCCAGATTGGGCTCTGGCGATCCCATTGCTGTTGTCCTTAGGGCATCCACTATTGGTTAGCCAAATTTGGTTCTCCAAATTTAAATTTTAGCCAGCTACCTCAGCATTTTAGCCAGCCACATCATCATGTCAGGATCTTTAAATTTTTATTCCACAAGAGGTTCTCCAGATTTCCATTTTAGCTAGCCACATCATAATTTATAAATTTCGACTCCACAACAGGATCTCCAGATTTTCACTATCTACACAATTAAATAATCTTATACAATTAAACTAATCTAAAATTTTATGTATATACATATATATGTTAAATTTTTTTATACTTTTTTAACTTGAAAAATTTATAATTTTTTCGTTTGAAGTCAAAAAATAGCCTAAGTCGTACTCAAATTAAAGCTCTCGAAATTATTTTTCTAACAGAATTAGTTTCATCAAAAAATTCAATTTGTAGTGAAAGTTATTGAGATTTAAATGAATGATATATATATATATATATATATATATATATATATATATTGCATGAATTTCCATAAAGCAAGAAAAGAACAAAAAAATATATATATTAGTTGGTTCGCTATGGGCTTTGCCGGATTAGGCGAAGCCCTTAGCCAACAAAAGATGGGCCCACCAATTTAGGCGAATCCATTGTGAGAGAACCGTACCATTTGGTTGGCCAGATGCATGTTTAGCCAACCTGTTTCTGAAGCTCTTAGAGAAAAATAGGATCCAAGAGTTAGAATCAAGCAGCGGCGGAGGCTATCTTGTTAGTGTCTTCTTCTTCATCGTAATCTGATCCCACCACAGATTCGACCAAACGAGCTTGTCCCTCCGCCGCAATGACCACCGCCAATGCCGCTACAACTCTTCGTCTTTTGCCACCACCACTACGTCATCCTTTCATAGGGAGGAGAGAGGAGAAAAGGATACAGAGTCGAGATGGCGGTAAGATGCTATGGAGAGAGAGAGAGAGGAGAGAATAGAGAAGAGACATGTGGTCATAGTGGAGGAGGTGCTGTGGTGGGAGTGGCGAGGAGAGAGAAAACATAGGGGTAGAGAAGAGGGAGAATCTGACGTAATAATTTATAGGAATTATTTAGTCATTTCACCTAAAATGTTTTTTTTATAGTATAATAATAATACGATTATTTGAGGTGTACACGTTGTAAGAAATTATAAACATGGCTTACCCTTTTACTTAATATGTTTACATTTGTTAGGATTATTATGGTTAAAATTGTAGACGGTTGAAGTAAATTGTTTGATGGTGTTGTTTCTGCAATCTACTCAGAGGTGCACTTGTTTTGATGTCTATTTAATACTAGAGGAGTAGTTTTGATTAAAATGAAAATGTGTGTTTATTTATATATATATATATATTCAGTTCGAATAGATTCGTGCCACGTTGCCAATTAACATTATGAAGGCTAAGGGCCTCAGTCTCTTTCTTACATCAACTTCCTTTACCTTCTTCTCACTCTCTGCACCAAACTCAAATGTTTAAACAAATTGGCCTTTTGATCTCATCACGTTTGATGATCACAGTCGATTACTGCTAAATCTCCTCAATCACAATCCCAAATGGTAATCAATCTATTACCACAAGCCTCAACACAACTGCATATATCTTCATGAAGGTAAGAGCTACTGATCCTTTTATTAAAAGACAAATATGTATAGGAATGTATCTGTATTCATGAATGTGTTTGTGTTCTTTGTAGATCGATATTGGGTGATAAATAGGTACATAGTTTTTGTTTATGTGTAAAATTATTGTTTGTTCACTTCGGGACTTTTTGAACAATGCTCATGGTTTATGTTTATGTGGATTTTTATAGACTTTCTTTGGGTTATTATGAAAGTTCTAATAGTTGAAGACTTGGTTAAATAGAGATTTGGACTTGGAAGAAAAAGAATTGCCAATATGATTATAGAAACTTTTCATGCCTTCGATTATAGAAGTTATTCACGCTCATTATTTCGAAGTAATGGGTATTGCCAACTCGAAGTAATGATTGTTGCATCATCAAAGTAAAAGTGTTTTTTTTATGTACAACAAAACATATCACAAAATATTGTAACAGAGAGGAAGCTTGTTGGGCAATTCCTATCAGATTGTATCATAGCCAATTCCTGAAAATATTTTTTGACGAACTAACATTTCAGAAAGAGTGTGTTGAATATCAAGCGTGAATTCATTGATTACACAATCAATGCCCGTGGGCTATGTTTGATTGCATAGAATTGGTGTATTGGAATTTGAATAGGTTGAATCAGAAAAAAATTTAGCTTAAAGTTTCGACTAATTTTTCTCCAATTCCAAAATACCAATTATATGCAACCCAACATAGCCTTAATTAAGTCACTAAATAAATAGAAATATTCAAATCAGATTTTGAACTTGAAAATAGCACCATCTTAATGACAGAACTCCTATCCTCTTGGGAACTGGCATGAACTAATCCATATCTATTTTTTCCACAGAAATATGAACTGTAGAATTAATTTCATTGAGTTGTTTATAAACATCACCACTCTCTACTCTCATTACAGGTCCCTTGAAGGTAGAGGAAGATCAGGAGAGTTCAATGGGTCAAGTTCTCTCTAACACTATTCAATGTATATGTGGTGAAGCAGAGCATGACAAAGAAAGGCCAAGTCATTATCAGCTACTCTCTCCCCGAAGTCCAACCTCACAAAATGAATCAAGCACAAGCTCTGGTGCATTACTACAATCAAGCACAAGTGGTTCATCAGTTCATCTATCTAGCTTGGACATACATGGGTACTCAACCAAAAGCACTTCACTGCCTCATATTGCACTGGTTTATCAACAAGGCTTGAAATCAGTTTTGGACTCGAGCAGAACTAGTCCATTGCAACGGAACTCTCTGATTTTTCAACAGGGCTGGGGCTGGGGCTGGGGCTCACTCAGCGACTTGGGCACAACTTGTGCTGTGCAGCAAGAAATAGTAATTTCTTCAGAAAGCTTGGAGTCACTGGGTGACTCAAGCCCCAGTGGCCCATTAGAACTACCTATGGTTTTTAATTCAAGCACTGACATACTCAGCAATTCAACTTCATATGTTCCAACACATTTAGGTGTTGATTCAAACATTGAAGTTGTAGAAAAAAAGAGACAAGCTATTCCACCTCCCCCACATATAAACTCAATAGAGCCAAGGGGAAAGGAAAGAGAGAGAAAAGAAGAGAAGGTAAGTAAGGGACTGGTGATAAAAGAGAGATGGATAAAACATTATAGTAGTCATCAAAACATTCTATTAGTGGGTGAAGGGGACTTCTCATTCTCTGCTTGTTTGGCTGTGGCTTTTGGTTCTGCCAACAACATGATAGCAACTTCTCTTAATTCTGAAGGTAAGAAACATGCATCAATTCTGTGTTACTAGTTTCATACACACATACAGACTTGTACATATATATATATATATATATATATATATATATTGTTTACATGTATTATATGTAAAAGAAAATTTAAGGTTCTCTCTGTTTCTTCTTTTTTTTTTTTGAAGAAAATAATTATAATTTGCAGTTGTAATGGAATTGGTTGATCTGGTTTTTTTCAAGCTGGTCCTGATCGAGCAAATTAAAACATTCCAGATGATGCTATTGCTTGATGAAATCTCAAGCATGCTTTTTTCCTTCAAAATGGCTATAATACATATTGCAAAACAGTGACTCCTTTATATTTCTGAAACTCATTAATCATTGACTTCATACTGTTATATAATACATGAGATGAATTTGCAGGGTTTTTGAGAAAAAATTATATGGAAGCGAGGTTCAACATTGAAATATTAAGGAGTAGAGGGTGTAAGGTCATGCATGGTGTGGATGCCACTGAAATGGCTAACCATTTGTTACTCAAGGGAATGAAATTCAATCGCATTATTTTCAATTTCCCTCTTGCTGGCTTTTTTAAAAACGAATCACGCAAGTCACAGCTTCGGTTAGTATACTTTCTGCAACAAATGTCTTCGATGAATCTATTGTAGTATTCATGTAAAATTGTTTTTTTTTTCTTTCTCCAGGCGACACACAGAACTAGTACGCCAATTTCTAGCGAATGCTAAGAAAATGATTACTGAAAAGGGAGAAATTCACATTTCCCAGAAATCAAATGGCTTTTTCTTGGAGTGGAATGTAGAATTTATGGCATCACAGGCAGGCCTTCGACTCGTCAAAGCGTTGCATTTTAACCTCAATGACTATCCAGGCTACCGCAACAAATATGGGTTTGGTGGTGACAAAAATTTCAACTGCAACCCCAGCAAAACTTACAAATTTGGACTTAAGAAACATCGAAAAGTAGAGACTACTAGGCTGTAAACTTCACTTATTGCATTGTTACTGTTATTGATACTTCTTGTGCTTGCCAGGGTGCAAGCTATATCGTTACCAGATGAATGTTTTCTCTGTATATTTTGCTGTAATCAACCAAGGGAAGTGATGTTTTACATCACTGTGTAATGTGTAGTAAAATTCTAAGAATTTAAAGGTTTGTATTGGAAAAAAGGGTAATTTTTGGAGAAAGGAGTGTAGATTGTGTGAAAGTTCTAATGCTTTTCTTGTCGCTTCCCTGCTAAAATACATAGTGACATTCTGATGAAAACAAAACAATTTCAATACCTTTGTGTTCCAAATTTAACTCATTCATATGTGGTAATACTTTCTTGCAAATGAGAAGTAGAATAATTTGACAATAAAAGCAAACTTTAGGCAAATGCATTGAGGTCCAGGTGGAGCAGAGAATTAAGATAATGGCAGCATTACTTAGTCAGATTGTATGGTATTCCATAAATTATTGATAGAACGAGGGCTTGGCGTATCAAAGGGGAGGACTGGTGTGAAGGACTTGATTCTGCTAATTCACACAAAACAAGTTAATAGTACTTTTTTCAATAATAATAAAAAAAAATTGGATTCACTGGCCAAGGGCTTCTAAATTTGAAAGACCTCATATTTATACCCATGTTTTAATTATAGACTCAATTTCTTTTATCTCTAGTCGAACTGTTAAAGTCTCATATTATTACTTCAGCCCAACTTCGAACTTATCAATTATAATGCCCAAACATTATATCAGTTCTTTACTCATCCCATTTTAAAATCTAAACTAAAGCATGTTCATTACTTCATGAAACATGACATGACTAACCCCAAACTTTGTGAGAGAAGCTTTTCAAAGTTAAAGTTGATAAATCTTACCTACGGTCGACGATATCATAAGAAAGATTGAATGGATTGTCTATCATATTTATTGAAAAGATATGTTGGAGAAACTTGATTGGGAGCGATTGTTGAAGAAACTTGATAGGAGCACTTTAATTGATAATTTTATAACTCAAAATGCAGGACGATCACATTTGCTCTGATATGAAGTTGAATTTTGATTTTTATTTGGATACGATCTAGCTTCACCTACGGAATGTCTATATATACTACTATTAGAAGAAAGCTATCAATAAGAGAAAAAGCGAAAGAGCATTGGAGCGCTCTCCAGTTCCAATACATACTTTAGTTATAAAATAGGAGTACTATTCTCTCCAAGGGCAAGGGCTGATGCATAATCTACACGGACTCTGAACTGATGCATAATCTACACGGACTCTGAAGTGGCATTCAATTGACACACATGATGTTGTTATGGTAGCTAACCAACAAGGGGATCTAAGCTAGTTTAGGCAGAAAGGAGTGTTAGAGCTAGTTAAACCAAACTTGGGGAGTGTCAGAGCCATTTTTGGATGCAAGTTTAATTTGTGAGCAATAAAAGCAAACCTAAGAGGATGTTAGAGCATTCTACCCTATAATATATTAACTATAGTATTTTTTGGTCATATAAATAGATGGGTAAACTACTGCACTAACACCCTTGAGGTTTGCCTTGTTTACACTTAGATACAACTTATTGTGTGTGATGTCCAATTGATCCATGAGATTTGTCCCGTATTTCCCTATCATTTCAAAAGGATATCATGCCAGTGACATTTTTTAATGGTAAAATGACCTGATTGTCCTTTGACTTTTGAAGTGACTCTTTTGACTTGTTAAATTATCAATTTCCCTAAAAATATTCTTTACATTGACAAAAATAGTACCCTTTCATTTTGAATTTATATATTTCTCCGGTGTTACTCCATTAGTTATATATTTATGCATTAAATAAACTTTAAAATTAACAAAATTTACAAATCTTATATTTACATACATAATAAAATATTTAATATCTCATCACAAAAATTGAAAAATATTTAATTAAATATTACGCATTTACAAAATAAAAATTAACAATTTGTAACAAATTTATTAAAAAAAATTACAAAATTAATCAAATGTTATTATGCAAATCTATAATTTCAAATTTTACAAAATCAATTTTTATATCAACCCATTTAACTAAATATAAAATTTTATATTTTTTTATGTTAATTACATTTGAATTAAATTTGTAATTAGAGGTATTCTAGTCATTTCATTATGAGATATTTTTATGTTAGAAAATTAGAAACCAATTAAATAATAAGGGGCAATCTAGACATTTTATAACTTTTTAAAATGAAATTGCTGACAGAGATGTTTTTGTAAGATTTTCGTCAAGTTACATTTAGGTATAATTAAGACATATTTGATTAATTTACTCTACATAGATTGAATTTAACATTCTTTTAAAAGAAAAGTTTTTGTTAGTAAGTTACTTATTTACCTAACACGCACACACACTTTTGTCCTAGGCTTGAATTCTGACTAGGGTTGTAACTCGGGCGGGTTAGAAGTACAACTTAGGTTTAACCCTACATATCATGAAATGTTCAACCCTAACCCTACTTCCAACCCTAACTCAACTCATCCTTAAATTTTTAAACTCGGGTTGAGATTTCAGGTTAGAAAGTCGGGTTAATTCGGGTTATCTATATCACCAATCTCCGTGCTGTGATCTGCTTTAAATAATTACACAATAATTAGAACCGAATTATTTAAAATAATTACTTATTAAATACGATCAAGTAAATAAATTAATTAAAATGATTAACTTACCATATCATGATTGTTGGAGCCACTAGTCTGATTATTTTTAATTATAAGCAAGCATGCAGACTATTTGTTAATTTTTTTTTGGACGGTGGACCAACGATTTGCCAAACCGCAATCGCGTCGGGCAGTTGGAGCACCAAGTTGTACTTGAAATTCGACGAGAATTTTTTGCTATAACGTCGACTTTGCTTGGTCTGCACCAATCACCGAATCACTGCTAACTTTCAGCCACGCATTGCACAGAGCGAAATCTTCTTTGTTGGACCAATTAGGCCTTCGAGGAACCGGTTGCTTTCAAAAAGGTCTGACATTACTGGTTGAGGCAGTACTGACAAATAAAGTGTGACTGATTGATTAGATGAAAATTGAGAATCGTCACCATAATATTGATTAGAGCCGTCAAATAATAAAAAATCATCATTTGATAAAGGGTTGAAGTTGAAATTTAGTGGTGTTGGATCCATGAAAATAAAAATTGTAAAAATACAATTAACTAAAGATTGAGAAAATAAAAATGATTCTAGACTTAGGAGGAGAAAATATGAATTTTTGGTTGTGAATTTAGTGAATGTAAGGGTGCTGTATTTATAGGAATGAAAAAAGATGAAAAAAGTAATATATATATATATATATATATTATTTTAAAGCCAAAAGAGTCGTTTTAGGCACTATTTGGCTCAGCCAAATAGTGCCTTAACGGCTCTTTGGCAGAGCTTAAATTTTTAAAAAAAGAAGGCAAAAAAGGGTCAAAAATCACTTTTCTGGGCAACCAGGGCCTGTTTGGGCATGCAACAGTCTTATGACCGTTGCAGGACACGCGGCGCCCTGTTAGGGAGTAGATATTGGGTGAGCCGGGTATACCATGTCATTTGTATACCAAGCCAATTAAAATATATCATTCAAATTGGTTGAGAGTAGTTGTTATATGTAAGTAGGACCTATTCATTGAACATTTCATTGAATGATGCATTTCAATTGGCTTGGTATACAAATGACATGGTATACTCGGCTCACCCAATATCTACTCCTTAGGAGGCCGCGTGTTTTATTTTTTTAAGTCAATTATCGAAACGACGCCGTTTCGATAAGTGAAACGAGGGCGCCGCGTGTTTTTTTTTTTATTATTAAAATCACTTATCGAAACGACGTCGTTTCGATAAGCGAATTTTTTTTTTTTTTAAAATATGGGCATGCATTAAAGTAGGCCCAATATGAACAGAGTTAGCTAAGTGGTTCGCCCAATTCGGTGAACCACCTAGCTAATCAATTGGTTGGCCCACATATTTAGATAACCCAATGTTGGGCCACAGTAGTATTTGGATCGCTAGATTGGGCTTTGGCGATCCCATTGCTGTTGCCCTTATAAAGTTATTAGTTTGGGATGCAACTTGAGGAAAGTAGGTAGGTGCTCCGATTTAATGTCGTTTTATATTAAAGATTAACGTTAATTAATGATGGTCCGACTTATGGAACATGTCTTCCAGGGAAGAAAAGAATTTCAAGGGCATTTTAGTAATAACCACCCATATCAGAAATTGAAAATATGGGACAAATGAAGGGTTAATTACATTAAACCCTACTACGAGAAGAACTCCAAACTACTCCCAGACTAACGAAATTACACATGAAACAACTGTTAACAAAATGAAATTGACAACTCACCCTGTCCTTGTCACAATCCAATTAATTAAATCAATCACCAAACTTCCTCTATCTTTTTCTGCACTAGGGTTCACCCAGTTCTGCGTGCACAACATGCACTGAAGGCTCACGCTATGAGTCATTTCGTTAGTTCGGGAGGTTAATTTCTAAATAGTTGTTTAGGTATGCAATTAACCAATTAAAGAATAACGACCTTTACCTTCACCTTCCAGGGGTTTGAAAATAATTCTGTTTCTGAAAAATTTTCAACAGTCACCTAGTAATTAATAAGTTCACATGATTTTGAAGTTTTTCGTCACTTAAATTCTGATCGAAAAATCAAAATTAATTAATAATATTGGCATACCAACATATTATGTTTAATTGCAAAGCATTTTAGAAGTGAAAATAATAATATTGGCATTTCAAAAGACAAGGCACTCCAGCTTTTCCACACAAAAAAAAGTGCTATACTTGTTAATATCGGGTTTTTAGAAATAGCGTGTTACAGATTTTTCTGTCACAATATTGTCACTTTTTTTTTTTATAAATAATAATAATAAATAAAATAAGAAAATTAGTGCACGGGGTTCGAAAAATAATTCAATTTCTAAAACAAAATTCAACGGTCACCTAGTAAATTCTGATGGAAATAAAATTAAAAATAAAAATTGATGAAGCAATTCCTTTCATGAAATGAAATTATAAAGTAACCTTGTCTGTTGTTTCAGTAGCTTAAAAGAACAATTTAGGTTGACAAAATTAAGTTTAATAGGGATAATTCCATAAAAATGCACAAAAAAAGTTCTTAGCAAAAGGCGAATTTGAGCATTGTCCAACAGGAAAGGTCTCATTGCTTCTAGCCCCATCTCCTCTTCTGTTATCATAACCTGGATAATCCCATTTTGAGAAGCATGCTTTCTCAACTAAACGCAGCCCAACCTCCTCTCCTAACTTCTCTATTTCCCACTTGCAGAAAGGGTATGCTGTCTTGTGGGTCACGTGCACTTCTCCATTCACTGACATCAGGTCACGTGCACTCCTTAGGAAGCCCTTCACAACATCTTGGTGAGACCTGAACAAAATATAGATGCTCCAACTAATTCTGTGCCGGCGCCTCTATATATAATATATGTATGTGCTAACAAAGTCTGTTTATCTATCATTTTCCTGCACTATCTACTTATTTGCAAGGACATTCGGCTCTATCACCAAACTCTGGATGCTATATATATATATGGCTTCAAGATTTTAACTTACAAAATTTGGAGGAAGCTGTCAAATAATTTGGAATCGAGGCGTGAGTCACAGCTCATGGTGGTGGCATCTACTTCATGTAAAACAATGCAACCTAGGTCCTTAAGTTGCAACAAGTTGGCTTCCGAAGTAGGATGCTTCATCTTTAAAGACTCTTTACCCCCACACCAAATAAAATAAAATAAAAAAGTCAGTCCTATATATATATAATTTTGGAGAACTATAAATATGGGCATATATGATAAGCATTGAGCCAAAGCCATACCTACTGAATCGAGAGAGGTAGCAACCATGTTTACAGCAGAGCCAAATGCTTTGGCTAAGCAAGCAGAGAATGAGAAATCTCCCTCACCCATTAGTAATATACTATGAGAGTTGCTATAGTGCTTTATCCATCTCTCTCCTTTTTCATTTACAGAAACATAAATTTCCATTTTTGGATCTCTTTAACAGCCAATTTCTTGTGTAGACCAAGAGTGCTTTAATAGTTGCATGAATTTATAACAAGGGTTGGAATTTTGTGAGTCACCAGTGGCACCTCTGCTTATTGTTGGCGTAATAAATTAAAAATATTTGATGTCTCTTTGGATTCACAACTCATAATTATAACTACATTCAATTCTCAAAGAGTTCTCAGAAGGATCCTGTTTGTGGATATTGGTTGTGATGAAAAGTCACCTACTCCTCTTTTTCAAATGATCCATTATATATATATATATATATATATATATGTTAGTAAGTACACATGTAACATATGTGTTATGTGTGACTATAACCTCTCTCCCATAATCTCTCCCTTGATTCTCTCTCTATCCCATGATTCTTTACTTAACTCACTCTCTGTATTGTCTATATATAGTTTCCATTGTAGTGTAAATAATATATCATAGTTGATAAAATATACAATTCATTCTCTATCTTTTCTCTCTCGTAACATGGTATCAGAGCCATAGTTGTTTTCATCAACTGTTTACAAACCCAAGCCAAACAAGCATCTACTATATCCACAGTGACCAAACAAGATCCACAACCCAAAACAGTATAAACCCACAACCATTGTGCTCGTTTTTACTGTTTCTTAGGCTAATAGATTGAGCATAAGGGTTATCGTTGTTGGGATCTCATCTTTAAACGATTACGTATCTCTCGTCATATTATCTTTTAGGAACGTAAGTTGTTTTCATTTCTCTCTAAGTTTCACATCTATTCTCCGTCTACATTGTTCTTCTTTAGTGATCCCACTGTTGATGTATTTCCTTCTGACATAGACACCGACCAACCACCAATCGTATGTCAATTATTAGTTTCACCAAATACTTTTCTTATCTCTCCAGATCTTACACTTCCCTCTGAGCTCCCACATATGGTTTCTTCTGATGGGTTTGCTCTTACTGATGATCATGTTGCTGAATCCTCTACATATGATAAACTTCCCATTGAGCCATCTAATGGTATTCGTCATTCAGATTAGGTAAGAAGCACACCAGGTTACCTTTGTGACTATCATTGTTTCTCCATTATTTTTATCTCATCATGAATCTCAATCTTATTGAGAAACTAGTTGTAATCCTCCTTGGCAACAAACTATGACAGATGAATTACATGCTCTCGACCAATCTCATACATGAGACATGGTTGATCTACTTTCTGAAAAAACTGTCGTTGGCTGTAAATAGGTCTACAAAATTAAAACTCATTCTAATGGCTCTGTGGAACGATACAAAGCTCGTCTAATTGCTAAAGGTTATACACAGGAATATGGTATTAATTATGAGGAGACTTTTTCTCTTGTCACCCGATTGACTTATGTTCGCAGATTAATTGTAGTTACTGCTGTTTGTAAGTGGGCTCTTTTTCAAATAGATGTAAAAAATGCATTTCTTAATGAGGATCTTACTGAATAGGTTTATATGAGACATTTTCCTAGATATAATCATTCTCCTCATTAAGTCTACAAACTTTGTTATGCTCTCTATGGTCTTAAATAAGTTCCTTGGGCATTGTTTGCAAAATTTAGCTCTGTTATTGGCACTTTTGGCTTTACACCCAACTCTTATGATTCTGTCATATTCATTCGCAAGGCTGCATCTGGTATTACTCTTCTTCTTCTCTTTGTTGATGATATGATAATTATCGGAGATGATCTTGATGACATTTCTACTCTTAAACAATCTCTTAGTCATCATTTTGAGATAAAAGATCTTGAACACCTGAGCTATTTTTTGGGTCTTGAAATTCATTCTGATTCCAGTGGTTATTATATCTCACAAACCAAGTATGTCTTTGACATTCTTGCTCGAGCTGCTCTCACTGATTGTAAAACATGCGTCTCACTTATCTGGAAACTAACATGTGTCTCACTCCTCTGGATGATACTCTGCTTAGTGATGCAATATTATATCGGCAATTGGTCAGCAGTCTTGTTTATCTTACAGTTACTCACCCTGATATTGCTTATGCAGTTCACATTGTCAGTCAATTCCTATCAGCTCCAAGATCTACCCATTATGATGTCGTTCTTCGTATCATTCGATACATCAAAGGTACTATGTTTCAAGGACTTCACTTTTTCGCTTATTTTTTTCTTGTTCTTTGTGCCTATTCTGATACTAACTTGGCTGAAGATCCCATTGATCGTTGCTCCACTACCGGATATTGCTTCTTTTTAGATGATTATCTTATATCTTGGCGCAACAAGAAATAACCTATCACTTCACGTTCCCATATAGAAGCTGAATATCGTGCTCTTACTGATACCACTCAAGAACTTCTTTGGCTTTGATGGTTACTTGAGGACATGTGTATTTCACATTCCACAGCTACAACACTCTGTTGTGATAATCAAAGTGCCATTCAGATTACTCACAATGACGTCTTTCATAAACGTACCAAACATATTGAAATTGATTGTCATTTTGTCCGTCAACATGTACTTCGAGGCACAATTCGTTTCATCTCTATCACTTCTGTTGATCAGACAACCGACATTTTCACCAAAGCTCATCTGCCAGGACGTTTTTACGATATAGTTTCCAAATCTAAGTTATTTTCCTCTTCACTTACTTAAGTTTAAGGGGATGTTAGTTTAGTACATATGTATCATGTGTGCCTATAATCTCTCCCTTGATTCTCTCTCTATCCCATAATTTTCTCCTTGACTCACTCTCTGTATTGCCTATATATAGTTCCTATTGTACTGTCGATAATATATTATAGTTGATGAAATATACAATTCCTTCTATATGGTTTCTCTCTCGTAATATATATATATATATATATATATATAACTTGCCTTATAGCCTCTTTGATGCAGAGGAGGAGAAAGTGTTGACTGGAGTAAGAGTATAAATAACCCTACTCAAGCCCTTTAAATTTGATGGGCGCATGCAGATTTAGTCTAAATATTATACACTAATAGAATTTGAAAGTATATAAAAAATGCTGCTTTTACTTTATTTCTCTTCTTCAAGACTTTTTTTTTTGTTTGTTTGTTGGTTCTTCTAAATTTCTTGTTCTATTACCTTTTCTTTTTCTTCTAAATTTCTAACGATCCTCTAAACACTGCTACTTTCCATATGTTTATGGCTTTTCCAAAGCTTAATCTCTCATAACTCATATTATACTATATAAAATTTATAAAAATAACGATCCTCATTTGAAAATTTTGCATTTGAAGAGATCAGAACCAGAGACACTTTCTGTTGATCAGCCAATGGTAATGTCATAACTTCAACTTTGGTTGCAAGACCTTAAATATTTGAGTTCTAATCCTTTAAACAGTTCCAATCCCGCCTTTTCATGGTTTGAATTTTAGCCTTGAGCATCAAATTATATTGAACCAAACCCACGTAGGATCACTTTCTGAATCCACCTACCTTGGGCTTAATATATATATATATATATTTTCCTTGGCAATTAACTCTTACAATGCACTTGGGCAAACTCCAACCCTCTGGTCACTACCTTTTACTTTGAAAGGAGAAAGAAATACCATTGGCCAACAGGCTTCATACCTTGGGCTTATTCAATTTTGGTTGTGATATGAAGCTAGTGCTAGTTTGCGCATGTTCTCATTTAGGTTTATTACAAACAAAACGAATTCCATTCTAGTTTCAAATCCCATCAAATTCTGAGATTTTAAACACAGTGTTAGTGGCCATGTATAAGAGCAACTGCCCATATCTACTATTGGCATATTAGGGTTATCAGTTATCACAAATGTAATAATAGAATTAGAATTGGGAACATATATATACCACTTTTATTAAGAAAACTCAGATGAGGATACACTTAAACTGTGTCTAAAACAAGAAGCTTACACATTTATTATATATATATATATATATATAAGATTACACATTTTTTTTCCTAAGCCAATTTTTATTCAACCAGTAAACCAGATTGCCTGGGAGCAATAATATAACAGTTATTTTCTCCCCCTTTTATCTTTTTGTTGTTGTAATAGTTGGCTGATAACATTTTATTTGCGCGCAGCACTGTCGAGTCCACATGATGAAGAGTACCGAGCCTGGCAAAAGAACAAACCTTTACGCTGGTAGTTGACAGAGTGATATATGACCAAACATAACATATGCAATGCTATATTATATTGTGACAAATGCAAATATAACATGCTTCCAGATGAGTCTTCCTTGAGAAGCTGAAGCTGAACCTGATGTGAATGATGATGCATAAAATGGGAAACAAAGTCCTAGCCATTAACACCATGTGGTTTATCTGTTACAAAGATGAGCTGAAAATGGAAAAGAAATGCACTGATCACAACAATCATTTCAGCAGAAAAGGATGAAGCTGCAGTGGTTACTTACTGGGTAGTACGTGTTGGTACTAATAATAATAATGTTCAGATTTCTTTTTAAGCTGTTGAGGCACTAATAATAATAATTTTCAGATTTTTCTTTTGTTTTTTCAAAAATTGTTTTCTTTTTATAAATTCTCTCTCTTTCTAATGGAAAAAGTCCAAAAACAATTTCCGGAAAACAAAAGAAAATTTAAAATTTTTATTAAGTAATTGTGCATATTTAGTTTTTTTCCCTAATTTTTTTTTCAAAAAAAAAACTCATTTTTTTTTTATATTTTTATTAAAGTAAATAAAAATACTTGATATAGAAAAACCCCTCTTTCTAATGAAATTTTTTTCAGAAAACAAAAAAAAAGTAAAAAATTTGATTATGTAATTGTGCATTTTTAGTTTTTTTTTCAAATATTTTTTTTCCGGAAAAAAAAACTTCTCTTTTTTTATTAAGGTAAAAAAACTTAATATAAAAAAATCTCTATTTTCTCTATTTTTCTTTATTTTTTATAATAATGAAAAGGGTAAAATGGTCATAGAAAATAAGAATATTTGCAAAAATGGATAATAAATTTACTCACTTTCGCAAATATGAGGGTGTGATATGGTCCAAAATATAACATAGGCAGTTTCTTGCACCTTTTTAAAACTATATGAAAGTTTTGAGCCCTTTTGCCTAAAATATATATCAATCATTCAATGTTTGAAGACCGATATCATATTCCAAAAAATTCACATAAGAAAAAGTATAAAACAAGCGTGTTAAAGTTAGATTAATAATACTCATGATACTATATATCATCTAATTTAATGTATATTTTACATAAACAACATATAACTTTAAAATTATAAACTTTTCTTGTAATTCGTTTTTTTAGATTGCCTCAGTTTCCGTTTTCATTGCCATGCTAATTCCATATTTTGCTCAAAAACAAATACTGAAGGCGTAAGATTCTAGATCAAATTCTTAGTTGTGTGTAATTTTTATGAACTTATGACTCCAGTAGATTTTTATAAATCTTTTAATAATTTTTATTTTATTTTATGAAAGTTTATAGATGTTTTAATAATATTATAAAGATTGGATTGGATTAATTATAATTTCATAAGTAACAGAGAGAGAAGCATTTGAAAGATAAAATGAGTCAAACAAGACCTGTAGGCTATAAGCATGGGCATAAATGGCATCTAATTTAATTTGAAATTGATTTAGATAAATTATACATATGGATTTACTATATAATAGTTTGTCAATTTGCATAAAATGAGAATTTATTTTATTATATGTTATATTTTCTTTTATTGTCTTTAGAAAATTATGACATTTAAAAAAATCAACAAAATGCGTATAGCCGAATTTCTGATCTCCAATTTTTACTCATATAATGTATTATACGCGTATGTATATTGTATTTGTATTTTTACCTTTCATTTTTTGACTGAATTTTTGTGAGGTTTTTCTTTTTTAAAAGAAAAATTGAATTATACTCCAACGTTCATGAATTTGTCTTTAATTTTCCCATATGGGCATTTTACCAACTACTTAAAAGTTTATGATCATCATTGGATTGAATGGTGTTGAAAATTAGATGCAGAAAATTTCTGAAGATCTCCACGGAGCATATCATCACATCAATAATCACACAAGCATAAACGGAGAATCAAACACATTAATGCACAACACAATATTTTACATGATTCACCGAACTCTAGGGATATGTCCATGGAGAGAGAGATTTTACTATATTAAGAAGAGAATATACAACACGCGAAAAATATACCTACCACACACACTCTTTCACTCTCTTTTGACATTTTTTCCAGAAATACATATACCTCTCTCTCCTTACAACACTCACCAAACCCCTTACATCTTTCCTCTCTCTCACTATTTCCCTTTAACCCTACATCTATTTATAGAGTCTCTAAAACCAATTCTTTTTTCAACAATGATTCTCATATCTTATCTAACAAAAAGTTACCAATTCAATCACAACTTTAAAATAGATGTATACAACTTTCTCTCTAAGTCTTCAATCTTGCTTCACAAATCTTTAGATTTCCAAAACAGAAAAGAAAACTGCCGCAATTGAATTTGAGCCACAAACCCAACAGGTGCAAGTTAGACTATATACGGTGATGTACCTAAATAGTATGTTCAATCGGAAAACATTTTAAAAGGAAAATAATAATATTGGCATTTCAAAAGCAAAGCCATTGCAGTTTTTTAATCATATAATATGGTCATTACCAGTGTAATCCTTGTTAATCGACGGTTTCAAAATAGTGTTTCAGATTTTTCATATAGTTAAATTATTAGCACATTTTTTACAAAACTAAAATAAAATAAAAATTTTGCATAGCCATGACCATAGCAGTTAATACGAGATTTTAACAAATTACATCAGCATAATTACTCAGGAAGTTCGATTGGTCTTCGGATCACTTGCTCAAGTACCTCCGTCTCCCAGCTGATTGAAAGTAGCTCATTGTCTTCATCTTTGTGAGATTTATTTCTTTATTCTTGCATTTGATGCAGGACAACATTCGTGGGAGAAATTATTAGGTAGTTTTGGGCCTACTTGTTCCGGACCAATATTAACACGCCACTATGACAAATGTGAAAAGAAAGGGGCACGTTGCTATTGCTCTGGAACCATGATCTCAGACTACTTAATAATCTCTCCATTTGTGGGTTCACCGACGAAAATTCGTACCGATGGAACCCACCACATGAAAGATAAAAAAGAAAGAAACATCAGTGTTTGGTGTGCTTTGCCAGCCTTGAATTGCATATATCTCTCATAGTACTTCCTGGACTCGTATAAGGCCAACTTGTGGTCTTAATTCCTAAGTTTATATATCTTCATCCATCCAATTCAATGAGAATCAATGCCCCAAAAATGTGGTTGTGCTTGGATCAGAAAATCTAATACATCTGTTGTAGCCTCAGAAATCAACATCATAAAATCAGTAGACTATCTATCCCACTGCAGTTGTAACCAGAACCCATTAATCAGTAATGGTTTGTTTTTTCCATATATATATAACTTGAGGTGAAGCATCCATGAATCTAGACCGGCCAAATTACATGCGCATAAAGGAAATCAGACACTATCCTCGTCATCTCGTGATTTAATACTGTATTACATGTCTTCATAGTATATGTTGTTTTCACTTCTCTTTGAAAAGATGCCCTCTGTTTAATTTATAAGAAATAAAAAAAAATGTCCACCGAGTTTTCTCAACTGATTTTTGCCATAACCAGCTGAAGCCAATTTATAATTTGGTGGTAGATTACCTTGAGAACTTATGCTTGAGATCACAACAGTACAATAAATAAATAGATATAATGGTCTCATTTAGGCCATCTATGAACATATCCAGAATGAATATTTAATTGGTTGCCTCTAGGACTACAAGGTATCAGTTTATTGAACAGCATAGTAATGGTGCCTTGTAATCCACTAATTTTTTTTTCTTAATAACAACTTAGTCATCCCACTTATCTGATTACACAAGTGAATTATTCAAGGGGAAAAGAAAGAAATCTCAACAAAATTATTTTTTGGAATTGGATTTAGAAAAGGAAGTGAAATTGGATTGGATTGGATTTGAAATGAAATTTATTTTTGTGTTAGGAACAAATTGAAATTTAATGATAAAGTATTTACCACTGTTAATTGGATTAGCAATCTTCTTCTTCTTCTTCTTCTTATTATTATTATTTTTATATAGAAAAGAGGCGCAAATATAAGTTACAAACTAGTCAGTTAACCAATTTATAAATCCCCATCAAATTCCACCCATGTTTCCTCAGATTTGAGGATGGGACATTTTGGGATTTCAAATCCTATGAAATTCAATTACTTTTTAGACAGTGCTGAAAAACAATCGGCCCATATCAACCAATGTCAAATAGAATGAAAATTGGGAACATAGACAACACTTTTATTAAGAAAACTCCATCACTACCAC
The DNA here is from genome assembly GCA_026545225.1 of Cornus controversa. Taxonomy (NCBI): domain Eukaryota; kingdom Viridiplantae; phylum Streptophyta; class Magnoliopsida; order Cornales; family Cornaceae; genus Cornus; species Cornus controversa. The sequence goes on from CM048847.1 coordinate 67,005,782, forward strand.
TTAATCATTGTGTAACACAACAAGCTCACACTTTATTACGGAAAAATAAAAATAAAAATACAAGCAGCTTATTAAAGAATCACAGGCAATTGCTTGAAGCAACAACAGAATAAATTTTTTTTTTTTTTAAACAACAACAACAACAATACAAGCAGCTGACATTTAAAGAAACATTGGCAATTGTTTGGAAGCAACAACAACAACAACATTATTTATTTTAGAAAACAACAACAACATAGTTGACATTTAAACAAGCACGGGCAATTGCTTGGAAGCAAGAACAGAATAACTTTTTTTTTGAGTAAGACTTGGCTGATTAAAGTTTATTTGCAGCACGCACACTCGAGTCCACGCGATAAAGAGTCCAGCCTGCCGAGCAATCTTTACTGGATGTCAGTTTAGCCTGGCAAAAGAATTGACCTTTTAATTAAGATACTTGAACAGAATGATAACATATGCAATGCTATATTGTGAAAAATGCAAAGATGGTGTGAATCATGATGTCATGTGGTTTTACCTGTTACAAATTAAGATGAGTTGAAAATATATGGAAAAGAAATGTACTCACAACAACCATTTCAGCTCAAAACAATGCCAAATTTTATCTACAATGTAAATGATGTGGAAAAGGATGAAGCTGCAGTGGTTACTTACTGGGGGTAGTACGTGTTGGCCGGTATCAGGATGGACATGGCAGATTACATATATGTTGGAAGAGGAATCAAGAAAGATTTTGGAGTGACCAGTATTTGTTGCTTGCAAGAGTGAAAGAATGGATGACAGGGATGTGGCTAACCATTACACGGTCATCGCTTGTCTTTTGAAGTTGAGCAATGAAATCCTTGTCCATATCATACAGTAGGAACTCTTTAAGGTGAGTAAGATTATTGATGCCTACCGGAAGAATCTTCAGTTTCACACACCTACACAGGGTGAGCTTTTGAAGCTCTGGCATTGCTCCTTCCTCCATCTTCACCATATGTAGTTTGTAAAATTCTTCAATGTGTAATATCTTTAGTTTCCTGAATTTTCCAGCTTGAAACACTAGCTCATTCCCAGAGGTAACATCAACTAATTCAAGCTCCAAAAGGTTAGGCAAATCCCGAAGGGCTCCAAGTGGGGTTCCCTGCAATCCCGACCACTTCAGCGCAATCCTGAACAGATTATGAAGTGAGGAAATCCATCCCGGGAACTTTTCTAGGTGCCCTTTCAGATATAGACGTTGTAGATGAGGCGGAGGACTAGGCATGTGGTCCAGATCAAGAGACTCAATGCCAGTTGAACTTAGATCAAGAGTCAAAAGACTTTGCATCTTTTGAATGGATAAACACAAATTCTTCCCATCTTTTCTTTTGAGCTCAATTAGTCCCAGTTTCCTCAGTTGGGTCAGAGTTTGTAGCTCTTTAATAATTTTGCCATGCTTGTCTGCCTTTACAAGTGACAACTTCTGCAAGGCAATCAAACCCCCAATTCCGGCAGACATCTCCACTCCTTCAACAGAGTTTGAAGTTACATAATTCTGTACATTGTAGCGGTATACTAAAAGATTTCGCAGATTCTGAAGTTGCAGGATTTTTGCTGGCAATTTTGTCACATAAGTCTGCTTAAGGTCCAGTGTTTCAAGGTATGAGAGTTTCTTTATGGACTTTGGAACCGTCTTTATATTAGTACGCCTCAAACTTAGATACCTTAGAAGGGAGAGATGAATAACATTTTCAGGAAATTCTTCTAAAGGAGTATCCTGCAAATCTAAAACCCTCAATAATCTGAAGTGAAGTACATTTCCAATGTCAGAGGGAGAAAGGCCTTCCCGCCTGAAAAAGAATATGGAGCGAACACAACTGAAGCGTGTGCTCTGTGACAAATTGGAGCAAGCATTACGGATAGATAGGCGTCGAACTTTCTCACTTGAACTTGAGTTATTCGGTTCTGAAAGAATTGAGACAAAATTCTCATCCTCAGACTTGGAAACAACAAACTCAAGCACAAGGTTTAGAAGTCGGCAACTTCTTGCTCGCCCATCAAAATCCCTTTTACTTACATGAACCAAATTCCTTCCGATTAGTTCATTGAGGTAATCCTCTGCAACCTCCTCTGGTGTCCTCCCTCTTACTTTCTTCACAAATCCTTCCGCTACCCACAAGCGTATAAGCCTTCCACACTCAATGGAGTGATCCTCAGGAAATATGCTGAGGTACAAGAAACAAGTCTTAAGATTGCTAGGAAGGTCCTTGTAACTTGGCAGTAATATTCTGCTTATAATGGAAAGATTGGCATGAGTTCCATTCTCAGATCCAAGGCTGTCATGCAATTTCTTCCATTCATTTGGAACTTGTTGCTTCTTTGACAGCAAACAGCCTAATGCCGCAATTGCATAGGGTAAACCTTCACATCTTTTCACAATTTTCTGAGACCATTTCACCAATTCTGGAGGACATTTTCCACAGCTGGTTTGGAAAGCCTTCTTACAGAATAGGTCCCAAGCCTCTGGCCATGGTAAACAATCTAAAGGGTGCATATAATCTGATGATTCTGCACAGAAAGAGGCCACATCTGACTTCGTAGTAGTGACTATTATTCTACTTCCACTGGAACCATTGGGTAACACACTTTTAATGCGTTCCCAATCATCTATTCTCCAGATATCATCTAAAACAAGAACATACCTTTTATGATGTAGATAGTCCCGCAGAACTTTAGCAACATCTTCAAGGTGAATTAGATCCTGATCAGGCACACCAATTTGCTTTACCATGCTGCATATGAGCTTTTCTATTTTAAGGCGACAGGAGACATGAACCCAAGCATAGGAATCAAAATGTCCTTGAACTTCATTGCTTTCATAAACGCTCTTCACGAGAATGGTTTTACCCGAACCAAGAGAACCAACCACTGAAATTGTCAAGCACCTTCGTCCTGTCAATAATTGACGAATAAGATCTTCTCTATCCTTCTTAAAGCCCACAATTTCATCGTCTTCAAGAATTCGGGAAGCCACTTGATGTTCCACACTCGAGCTAGAACTTGAGCCTTCTTCAAAGGAAGTGACACCGATACCTGAAATACCCCCAACAAATTTTACACATGAGGTGATCAGTCTCACACATAAAACGTAAGGGATATCTACTACTGATAGCAAACAAGCATAAAATACAAGAACAAAAAGAAAAGATTTATAAATACTGAAAGAAAAGTTTAACTGAAATAATAAATAACATTAAAGAAACATAATACTAGTCCGAACAATACAACTTAAAAGCCCTGCAACTCAAGGACCTCTTTAACCAAAAATCATAAAAGAAAGATATTTTATGAAAAGATCTAAGTTCCTACACTAATGTCTAGTAAGGAATAGATGACTGCTATGCTCTAACCTCAAGTTGAAAACTGTTTGGAACCTGAAATATCAACAAAGTGGGTAAAACCCACAAGCAAATTCTCTCTACTACAACCCCAATCAGAGAATCAATAAATATACCTTCTATATGAGGACAGAAAATACATATAAATATAATTATACCGTTTAGTCATTTAATCTCTTATCTTAGAAGGAACTAGAACTATGTTCTGAACCACTCCATTCATTATCACAATAAAGGTAGAACAAACTAGAACTATGTTCTGAACCACTCCATCCATTATCACAATAAAGGTAGAACAAATTTTTAAGTTCAAACCACAGGCAATTCTAATATGTCTAAACGCACTAAGTTTTCTAATTACATTCTAGGGTATCCTACCATGCCTTCCTCCATATATACTACAAATGCCTTACAAGGTATTAGATAAACATATCCATCCTCCACCAATAATCCTTTCCCAACATACCAAATTTATGTTTATATACAATTAAATATAACCCACCAGTTTATAAATGTATCCCCAATTAACTCCGTGACCCAAGAATAAAGTCACCCCACACACTACACTAACTCATCAATTATCTCAATGCAAGTGTAGACTAGTTTTAAGTTTGCACAAGAAGCAATTCTAACATGCTCGAATTTATAACGAGAACTTTCTTATTAGATATTAGGCAATCCTGACATGCCACAAATAAAATATAAAGATACTTTATTAGGTATTAGGCGATCCTGACATGCTGGGCAATCCTGACATACCAAATATTATGTATAGATATCTTATTAGGTATTAGGCGATCCCGACATGCCAAATATAATGTATAGATATCTTATTAGGTATTAGGCGATCCCGACACGCTTGGCAATCCCGATATGTCAAATATAATGTATAGATACCTTATTAGGTATTAGGCGATCCCGACACGCCTAGCAATCCTGACATGCCAAATATAATGTATAGATATTTTATTAGAAAATTAGACGATCTCGACACGCTTGACAATCCTGACATGCTAAATATAATATATAGATACCTTATTAGGTAATTAGGCGATTCAGACACGTCTGACAATCCTGACATGCCAAATATAATGTATAGATACCTTATTAGGTAATAAACGATCCCGACACGCCTGACAATCCTGACATGCCAAATATAATGTATAGATACTCATTAGGTATTAAGCGATCCTGACACGCCTGGATAATTAACATTTAAATAAAAATCTAACATACTTAAAAGCATGCTAATTAATATTATGTAAATCTTATCGTCCCCTTTATTAATTTAAACAAATAAAAATAAAAAACACAACATACTATGAATGTAAATGAGTTTAACAGACTCCCACAAACTGTTTTAAACCCCATACAATTAATCAATAACATTCATTCAAGCAAAGAAGCAATTAAAGGAAATTAAACAATTACTAAAAAGAAAATCACACAATAAAGCCAACACCTCAATTTAAATCTCAAGTATCTAAACCTAGCTCTAATACTAGGTTTCCATGCAAAATTTGTTTTTAAAAGTCTTAAATTATATTTCTGAAATTTTCTGAAATTTTTGGTAATTTTAAAAAAATATTTTCCAAATAAAAGAAAATGAAAACTCAATTTTGAGATATATTTTTAAAACCAATTTAATCACGAGGGAAGCTCATTTCCACTTGAAATTTAAAACCCAAGTGTATTATGTCATTAAAAGGTTATCCAAATTTTTTTAGAATTTTTTGGAATTTAAAAATAATTTTTCCTAATTTTCAAATTTAAAAACACAAATAAAAAAATATTAAATATTTCGGACTAGGCCCAAAGTGGGTGGGATCCAACGGAGCTTTCCAGATCTACTGCCCCCCCCCCCCCCCTCTTTTTTTTTTTTTCTTTTTCTTCCGTCCTTCTTAGCAACCTTGAACTTCAAACGACTGCCATTTTTCGACCTTCTCCGGTCACCAAAACTTACGTATGAATATACCATTGAACTCATCTCGATCTAAGCAACGCATTGATACCAAAATCACTACCTTTTGCAGCCTAAATCAAAAATGCCCAATTTCAAGTTTTAAAAATCTAAAATTTCAAACTTAATTTCCCGTCAATCTACCCAACGGTTCACAACCAAGCTTTCAAAGATTGTTCGGGAAACAAGATCTATCTATTAATCGGAACAAAAACTTTCAAAAATAATGAATACAGTAAACCCAATTTCATATTCGTACATATGTATATATATATACACTCGTATATACAGTCATATATACATGCATATACATATGGAAAAATATCCTATAACAGTACCAAACCCCAGAATCTTCATGTTTAATCCACAAAATCGCCCTTAGCATGCATAATCATACAATTTCATAATTAAAATACATGAAAACAGCAACATATATATATAGCCCAATTCAATAGTATAGCCTAACTTGATAAAAATTAAAAATTAAAGAACATGCAGTCCAAAAATTCATATATTTTATTTAAAAGAAAAATTATATTTAAAACAAATATTTCACACACAATTAAAATCAATCAACACTCAGCAATAATTCAAACATCCACATTAAACAAATAAAAAAAAATACATTGAGAAAAATTAATTAAAATATTTAAATAATTAAAAATTCAATCAAATAAATAAAAATTCAATTTAAATATCATCAAATTAAGGGTTGTTATAATATATACCAGCATGACCTGCAAAAACTGTGTCGAACGCTGCAATGTTTTCTTTCTTTTTCTTTATATCTTTTATCTTGGCTTTCACATGATGGAGTGAACTCCAGTGTATGACGCCATTTAGAAATCCATGCGCTTTGTTGGAGATTTTATGCTTATGAACTCGATGTTGCACATAAAGCATGTACTCATCAAGAACATCCTCAATGTCGTAAGCCAAGTCTCTGATTTGATGTATGCGTTCTTTGAGCACCGCACTGCTTTCATTTCCCTCCATGTCCTTCAGATAGGCTTGCGCCGTCCTCAACCAAGTTCTGATTCCTGAGACTTCAGCGTGCAAATCTGTCCGAACGCCCCCCTTTTTGTCAATATAGGATATAACTTCCTCAATGAAAAACAGTGCTACTGAAACAGCTATTTCTGCCATTTTTACTCTTCTTCCTCAATCCAAAGGCTTGTTCAAGGAAGAAATTAATATCAAGCTGCTACTACTACTCTATTCTCCTCAAAGGTTATCATAAATGATTATATAAACACCTCTTCCATCTTACTTGACTTTTCAATTCTTAAATACCACTTTCAAGGAAATATCGCACAACGCCCGTGTTTACTAGTAATAGTCAAAACAACGACAACATTATGTCATTTTGCTGATTATGATATCACCCAGTTATTTAATCGGTCTTTCTACTTTCACTTTTCTCAATCCATGTGCCAGTGAGTCGACACAGACACACGTTTGCATGCAAGCCATTTTGATTATATATATTGTGAAATTTATGTCAATATTGCATTGAATATTAATTTACTCAATTAAGCATAAAAAAAAGGACTAGACTAAAATTTTAACCTGTAGAGAGGCAATAATCTTTTTAGAAACTGCTGACTTATATACAAATAATATATCACAAGGACATCTTGGTTATATCTTTTAAAGTTCTCCAGTACTGAACCATGCATAAAAGTGATAACTCGTGAACTTATGCACATCTTCCATATGTTGATGCAATTTATAGACTATGGTGATCTACCTACCTAAAGATCGATCGATCGATCGATCGATTATGTTTAATTTCAAAGAATTTTACGTACAATTAGTAAACTAATTATTATATATATATATCAGCATTTCAAAAGCTAAGACAATGCAGTTTTTGTAATAATATAACGGTCGCTCATTATCCAGTAAGATCCTAGCTTGTTATTAATCGAGGGTTTCTAGGAATCGTGCTTTTCAGATTATTCATAGAGTTACAATATTATCGTAATTTTTAAAAACTAAAATAAAATAAGAAAAGAATGAAAGAAAATTGGCCTGTGGTCCTGATCGATCGATCATAACAGCTAATACAATATTATTCTAAATCAAGTTGCATCAGCATGATTACTCATGAAGTTCGCTTCCCTTGGTGATCAGATCACTAGCTAAAGTATTGCCCAACAGCTAATACAATATTATTTTAAAGCAAGTTGCATCAGCATGATTACTCATGAAGCTATTAAAAGTTCCCTTGGTGATCAGATCACGAAAAGCTAAAGTATTGACCTCTTGCAGCTATTAAAAGTTACTCTTTGTCCTCATATTTGTAAAATCTATTTCTTTATCATTATTATTAACTCGAAAAGAAAGTCGTACACTTTTAGTAATCAGGCTAAGTCAACTTCCCATTTCATAAGCTTAAACATTTTTATTTATTTAGGACTTAGTCACTAATCAGAATTCAATTAAGACTCTTTCAAAGCTTCCAGATAGAAGGATAATTAAATGACTGTCAAATGGTGCGAAACTAGGTTTTTATTTATTTAGGACTGAGTCACTAATCAGAATTCAATTAAGACTCTTTCAAAGCTTCCAGATAGAAGGATAATTAAATGACTGTCAAATGGTGCGAAACTAGGGGGAAAATGTATGGAAAGCGATTTGAGCTAACAAATCTTATTTTGTTGTTAATTAAATGCAGAATGACTTGAATTGTTCTTACTCAAGCATCATGCTATATATTGGTTATTCATTGTTGAAAACCGACTTATAAGAAGAGGGTGCACGTGTGCATATACACTGTATCTTTGAAAAATACTCAGACGATGTGGGACTATACTAACACTAATAATCTCTTCGAATCAACTGTCTTACAAATAATAGGTCACGAGTACATACATTTTGGTTATCTTTTAAAACTTTATGATCGATATTCGCCAGATTGACACCGGTGTTCCAAATTAGATGGGAAAACTAACTTTCTAATAACTCATGAACAAATGCACATCTTCCATGTTTTGATGCAGTTTTTTTTAATAATATAAAGGTTATTATTCAGATTGATCCTTGTTAATAGAGGGTTTCTAGAAATAGTGTGTTTCAGAGTCACAATATCGTCACTTTTTGTTTTTTTTAATTTTCGAAAAAAGAAATCTAAAATAAATTAAAATAAGAAAAGAAAGGAAGAAAATTCGCATGATCATGATCATATATAGCATCTAATACAATATTCTTAAGCAAGTTGCATCAGCCAGTTGATTAATCAGAAAGTTCGCTTGGTGATCAGATCCTTGTTGTTGAGGATTTTTACCATGACGAGTAAAAAGATATACAATCACAAAGAGTTGAGACTATATATACTCTTAAAACTACATACAAAAGGGTACAAAATTACTAAAATACTTCCAAAATATTCTAATCAAGTTCGCAAAGTTGTGTACAATATTAAGGCTGCAATTCGGGGGTTGGGCAGAGATATAACTCGGGCTCAATCCTACATATGAAATGTTCAACTCTAATTCAACCCTAACTCGACTTCTAACCTTAACTATTCAACCCTAGTTCAACTCATCCTTAAATTTTTAAACTCGAGTTGAGATTTTAAGTTAAAAAGTCGGGTTAATTCGGATTATCTATCACCAATTTTCACGTTGAAAATTCAAAGTGATCTTTAATAAGTTTCACATCAGATTACTCCCAAACACAAAAAAAAAAAAAAAAATTAAGAACTTAATGCAAATTTTTAAAAAATTACAAACAAAATTTTAAAAAATTAGTTATCCAAATTGTTAACATACCATAAATTAATATTTAAATAAAGGGTAAATTACTCTAACACATCCTAAGGTTCTTCTTTATTACTCATAGATGAAAGTTTTAAAAAAATAATTCTAACACCCCCTTGTAGAGTTAACAGACGTTAGTTTTGTTAAAGGCAAAAGTAAAATTACAAAATTATCCTCATTTTAACACAATAATTGCACTATCATATTTACTCTGTAAGCATCTGACCCTAACCATTCATCACACATACCATACATACATACATCAGCAGTCCTTTTGCCACCAGCACTGCTATATACCCTTGCCGCCGTCGCCACCGCACCGACTCCTCGCCGCTGCCGCTGCCACCACTACACCGACGCCTCGCTGCCGCAGCAGCAGCACCGACACCTCTCCAAAACCCATCAGGCCCTTGCTGCCGCAGCAGCAGCACCGACACCTCTCCAAAACCCATCAGGCCCTTGCTGCCGCCGCCGCAGCAACTACACCGACTCCTCGCCGCCGCCACCACCACCACTACACCGATGACTCGACGCCACAGCAGCAGCACCACCACCACCGGCACCTCTCTCCAAGACCCATCAGGTTGAGTCCATTCGTACCCAATAGGTAGGAAACCACACTTGCGACAGCCTCGCCACCACAGCACCACCACCATCGGTCACCGGTGCCTCTTTAAAACCCAACCCATTAGTTTCATCAGTTGATTCTCCCCATTCGTACCCAATAGGAACCCACACTTGCGACAAAGAAGCTTGATTTTTTTAACGAAATCTGTCTAAGAAGTAGGAAAACAGTTTACCTCATCAATCTGAGTAAAACAAAGACTGAGATCGATGGATTGGAAGGAAAACAGTTTACCCCACCACCTGCCGCCGCTTCATACTGTTTTACATAAAAAATACAGATGCAACACAAATCTGTGTAGCCTATATTTACACACACACACACACATATATATACACACACACACAGTGACAAAATCATGAGTAGAATGGTGAGATCAGAGCAATGGACATAGAAAGTGTGGAGAGAGAATCGCGGTGGGAGGAGGAGATGTCGGTGGCGGCGGCGGCGGCGCCCGCGGGGGGGGGGGGGGGGGGGGGTTGGAGGTTAGGGCTTCTGTATTATGTATCTGTATAAAATATATTAATTAGTTATAATGTAATACATAATTGTATAAAATTTGTAATGGTAAGGGTAGTTTTGACATTTTAATATTTCTAACTTATTGACTTTTAACCATAGAACAGCCAACAAATTGTAGGGGTGGTGAGAGTGTTGTCAACAAAACTTTAGGGAGGTTGATCAAAAAATTTTAAAAATTTTTATCTATGAGTAATAAGAAAGAGCCTAAAAAGGTGTCAGGGTGATTTATCCTTAAATAAAAGAAATTGGAAAGAAAAAAGTTATCATAATTTAAATATTATATATAATGTATTTAAAATAAAAAATATGTATAAAAATAATATTATAATTCGGGTTCGGTTGAGATCGGATTGTTGAAATTCGATTAAGTTTGAGTTAAAATTTTTTAACCCAAACTCAATTTTAATTATAAAAATAATTGTCCAAGTCCGTAAAAAATAAGACTGAACTTAAATTAAATTCGAATTATCCAACCCAAATTTGCCCCTCTAATCAAGCTTTAAACTTTTCACCAAAAGAAAGTTAGACGGGACTTAGTAACCACGCAGATTCATGCAACTTCTCCGATTAACGAATCCTTTCAATCAGCATGATTTTTTTTTTTTTTTTTTTTTTTTAACCTTAAAAAAAACACACACACACATAAACAATGATTTCGTGTCAGTAATTAGATTTACATCATTTTCTTAAAGAAACATCAATTAACTTCCTGATACAAGCTGCCAAGTGGTCCCAGAGTCTTCAGGGAAATACTTTCTTCTTAAACTTGTACAAGCCCTGGTTTTTTTACAGGCCCCTCTCATATTCTGTAAAAGGTTTTTTTGAAAAATAATCCTCACTTACATACCATAAAAGGAAAAAAAAAAAAAAGAAAAAGAAAAGAGAAATTCTATATATTATAATAAACCAGAAACACCGTTAGGAGCTTATTCTAAATTTGTAATACATTTAAAAGACTATAGGAAACCATGCCACCGATCAATGTCATACTGTATTAGTTATTTATTTATTTATTTGAAGTAGTGCTTTTCACTTTCCCATTGAATGGGCAGGAAATAAAAAACTTTTCCATTGAAGGTTTGGTAACCAAGTTCTAATGAACCCACACAACGTATTAGGGCTTAGTTAGCTGTAGTGTTGATCACATGTAACTAAGGGCATTTTAGGCATAGAAATTTTTATGAATAGTGATTCTTACGTATATATAATTATTTTTGCCTAATTCAATCTAGGTGAAAAGTTAATTTATAATTTATGACTCGTAACTAAAAGTTGCTCTTTGTCTTCATCTTTGTGACGTCTATTCCTTGATTATAACTTTTAAGTTAGACTTTTATATTTAATAATCATCCTGATTCAACTTCCCAAGAACCAACAGGCCAACTTTTCTTTCAATTAATTAGCTTAGCTGCAAGATCAGGGAAATATTTTAATCAGCATGATTTCCTTATTTGACTTTTGATCACAAACAATTAAGGAAAGAATGTGGATATTTGTGAGCACTAGTCAATTAAGGAAATTAATCATGTAAACAATATAAATAGAGCAATGCTACACGTCTCGAATAAATATCATGAATTTTAAATCGAATCTATGTGACAGATGATATAGTCCATTATTTTATGAGATAAAATTAAATGGTAAGTTATTATTAGTGAGATTTTCTCCATACACGGAGTCCCTATGGTATTATCACATGCCACATAAATTCGAATTAAAATTCGTGAAATAAAATTGTGACATTTAACATTTCTCGTATAAACATTATATTACCATGAGACAAAAATCAATCTAAAAGCCATGTAATGGCGTTAAAATGTACTATGCAGCAAAAATAATTTTCATACATGTAACTACACTAATTAATTAGGCCCACTAAACATTTCAACTAGTTCTCTGACTCTATATATGTATATGTGCTAAATCTCGTGCTGCCTCAAGATAAATGTTGGGGGCAAATATTTTATGCTTCTCATATCATTAAGCTAACAGAGTATATGCTTATTTATCATTTTCATATATATATATATATATATATATATATATATATATATATATATATAAGCAGAGAGAGAAATCTCCCTCACCCACTAGTAATATACTATGAGAGCTGCTATAGTGCTTTATCCATCTCTCTCCTTTTTCATTTACAGAAACAGAAAATTCCATTTTTGGATCTCTTTAACAGCCAATTTCTCGTATACACCAAGAGTGCTTTAATAGTTGCATGAATTTATAATAAGGGTTGGAATTTTGTGAGTCAGCAGAGAAAATTAAAAGTATTTGATGTCTCTTTGGATTCACAACTCATAATTATAAGTACATTCAATTCATAAAGAGCTTTCAGAAGGATCCTGTTTGTGCATATTGGTTGTGATGAAAAGTCTCCCACTTCTCTTTTCCAAGTGATCCATTAGGCTGACTCTTTTTGGATACCACATTGTCTATATCATCTCTAAACAAGAAAACTTAGATGACCATACACTTAAAACTGTGTCTACAACAAGAAGCTTACACACACATATATATATAAAAGATTACACTTTTTTTTTTCCTAAGCCAATTTTTCTTCAACCAGCAAAAACAGCAAACCAGATTGCTTGGGAGCAACAATATAACAGTTTTTTTTTTTTTTTCCCTTTTTGTGTGTCATAGTTAGCTGATAAAATTTTATCTGCAGCACTGTGGAGTCCACACGATCAAGAGTCCTGCCGAGCCATCTTTACTGGATGTCGATTTAGCCTGGCAAAAGAACAGACCTTTAAGCTGGTAGTTGAATAGAGTGATACACCATATAGGACCAAACATAACATATGCAATGCTATATTATATTGTGAAAAATGCCAAGATAACATGCTTCCAGATGAGTCTTGACCGAGAAAATGATGTGAATGATGATGCATAAAATTGGAAACAAAGTCATGTGGCTTACCTGTTACAAAGATGAGTTGAAAATATATGGAAAAGAAATGCACTCACAGAAAATAACTGTTATATTGTAGCTCGCAATGACTTCTTTCAAGAACGTACCAGACATATTGAAATGGATAATGCTACTCAGGTAGAATTCTTAGGAAAAATTCGTAGATAGAAACATTTACATCCATTGGATGCATGTGGTGAGTATATGTGGTGGGGCATACCACATACATCTAATGGATGTAAATGTTTTCTGCCTACGAATTCTGTCTAGGAATTCAGCATGAGTAGCATTACTTTATTGAAATTAATTGTCATTTTGTCTGTCAAAATTAACTTTGAGGCACAATTCGTTTTTTCTCTGCCACGTAATTCTGCTACAATCGACATTTTCACCAAAGCTCATCCGCTAGAATGTTTTTACGATTTGATTTTCAAACTTAAGTTATTTTTCTTTTCACCTACTTAAATTTGAAGGGGGATAACGTACATATGTATAATGTGTGCTTATAATCTCTCCCTTGATTCTCTCTCTATCCCATGATTCTCTCCTTAACTCACTCTCTATATTACCTATATATAGATCCCATTGTATTGTAGATAATATATCATAGTTGATGAAATATACAATTCCTTCTCTATCTTTTCTCTCTCGTAACCATATATATATATTTGGATAACTTGCCTTTCTTTGATGTAGAGGAGGAGAAAGTGTTGAATACGCCTGAGGTACGAGGAGAAATAACCCCACTCAACCCCTTCAAATTTGATGGGTACATGCAGATTTAGTCTAAATATAATTAATTTGAAAGTGTATAAAAAATGCTGCTTTTACTTTTATTATTTCTCTTCTTCAAGACTTTTTCTTTTGGTTCTTCTAAATTTCTTGTTATTACCTTTTCTTTTTCTTCTAAATTTCTCAACACCCTAATTTCCATATGTTTATGGCTTTTCCAAAGCTTGATCTCTCATAACTCATATTATACTATATCATTTAAAAATTTTGCATTTGAAGAGATCAGAACCAGAGACACTTTCCGTTAATCAGCTAATGGTAATGTCATAACTTCAACTTTGGTTGCAAGACCTTAAGTATTTGGGTTCTAAACATTTAAGCAGTTCCAATCCCGCCATCAAATTATATTGAGCCAAACCCACGCAGGATCACTTTCTGAATCCACCTACCATGGGCTTAATATATATATATTTATATATATATATATATATATATATATATATATATATATTCCTTGGCAATTAACTTTTACAATGCTCTTGGGAGACTTGAACCCTCTAACTTGTCTCTTCCTTTCACCTTGAAAGGAGAGAGAAATACAACTAGACAACAGGCTTGGTATCTTGGAATTATTCAATTTTGGTTGTGATATGAAGCTAGTGCTAGTCTGCTCATCAGCTCATGTTCTCATTTAGGTTGATTCCAAACAAAACGAATTCCATTCTAGTTTCAAATCCCTTCAAATTCTGAGATTTTAAGCAGTGTTAGTGGCCATGTATAAGACAAACAGCCCTATCTACGATTGGCATATTAGGGTTATCAGTTATCACAAATGTAATAATAGAATTAGAATTGGGAACATTTACCACTTTTATTAAAAAAAACTCAGATGACCATACACTTAAACTGTGTCTACAACAAGAAGCTTACATCATGTGGTTTTTCTGTTACAAATATGAGCTGAAAATGGAAAAGAAATGCACTGATCAAAACAATCATTTTAGCAGAAAAGGATGAAGCTGCAGTGGTTACTTACTGGGTAGTACGTGTTAGTACTAATAATAATAATTTTCAGATTTCTTTTTAAGCTGTTGAGGCACTAATAATAATAATTTCTAGATTTTGTTTTTGTATTTTTGAAAATTGTTTTAAATTCTCTCTTTCTAATGGAAAAAGTTTCAGAAACAATTTCCGGATCCAGAAAAGAAAAAAAATATATAAAATTTTTATTAAGTAATTGTGCATATTTAGTTTTTTTTTCCCGAAAATTATTTCCGAAATTTTTTTTCCTAAAAAAAAATCCTCTTTTTTTATTAAAGTAAATAAAAAATCTCGATATAAAAAAACCTATCTTTCTAATGGAAAATTTTTCGGAAAAACAAAAAAAAAATCCAGAAAGAAACATCAGTGTTTGGTCTTCTTTGCCAGTCTTGAATTGCATGTATCTTTCATAGTACTTCCTTGACTTGTATAAGGCCAACTTGTGGTCTTAATTCCTAAGTTTATATATCTTCATCCATCCAATTCAATGAGAATCAATGCCCAAAAATGTGGTTGGATTATGAGGTTAGACTTGAATGTGCCATGGCTTGGATCAGAAAATCCAATACATCTGTTGTAGCCTCAGAAATCAACATCATAAAATCAGTAGACTATCTATCCCACTGCAGCTGTAACCAGAACCCATTAATCAGTAATGGTTTGTTTTTTTCCATATATATATATATATATATATATATGATATATATATATATAACTTGAGGTGAAGCATCCATGAATCTAGACCAGCCAAATTACATGCGCATAAAGGAAATCAGACACTATTCTGGTGATTGAATACTGAATTACATGTCTTCATAGTATATGTTGTTTTCACTTCACTTTGAAAAGATGGCCTTTGTTTAATTTATAAGAGAAAAAAAAATGTCCACTGAGTTTTCTCAACTACTGATTTTTGCCATAACCAGCTGAAGCCAATTTATAATTTGGTGGTAGATTACCTTCAGAACTTATGCTTGAGATCACAATAGTACAATAAATAAATAGATATAATGGTCTCATTTAGGCCATCTATGAACACATCCAGAATGAATATTTGGTTGCCTCTAGGACTACAAGGTATCAGTTTATTGAACAACACAGTAATGGTGCCTTGTAATCCACTAATTTTTTTTTCCTAATAACAACTTAGTCATCCCACTTATCTGATTACACAAGTGAATTATTCAAGGGGAAAAGAAAGAAATGTCAACAAAATCATTTTTGGAATTGGATTTAGAAAAGGAAGTGAAATTGGATTGGATTTGAAATGAAATTTATTTTTGATTTTGGGACAAAATGAAATTTCATGATAAAGTATTTACCATTGTTAATTGGATTAGCAATCTTATTAGTATTATTATTGTATTGAAAAGAGGCGCAAATATAAGTTACAAACTTGTCAAGTTAACCAGTTTATAAATCCCCATCAAATTCCACCCATGTTTCCTCAGATTTGAGGATGGGACATTTTGGGATTTCAAATCCTATGAAATTCAATTACATTTTAAACTGTGCTGAAGAACAATCGGCCCATATCAACCAATGTCAAATAGAATGAAAATTGGGAACATAGACACCACTTTTATTAAGAAAACTCCATCACTACCACTTAATCATGTGTAACACAACAAGCTCACACTTTATTAAAGAAAAATAAAAATAAAAATACAGGCAGCTTATATTTAAAGAAGCACAGGCAATTGTTTGGAAGCAACAACAGAATAACATTATTTATTTTAGAAAACAACAACAACATTACAAGCAGTTGACATTTAAACAAGCAAATTAAAGTTTATTTGCAGCACAATCATCAGATGAAGCATATGGTCCTTGGAAGCAAGAGCAGAATAACTTTTTTTTTTTTTCGGAGTAAGACTTGGCTGAATAAAGTTTATTTGCAGCACACTCGAGTCCACGCCATATAGAGTCCTGCCGAGCAATCTTTACTGGATGTCGGTTTAGCCTGGCAAAAGAATTGACCTTTTAATTAAGATACTTGAACAGAATGATAACATATGCAATGCTATATTGTGAAAAATGCAAAGATGGTGTGAATCATGATGTCATGTGGTTTTACCTGTTACAAATTAAGATGAGTTGAAAATATATGGAAAAGAAATGTACTCACAACAACCATTTCAGCTCAAAACAATGACAATTAACATGTCAAAAGTTTAAATTTATCTTCAACGTTGAGGTCCTGAGGAGCATGACATAGAAAGATGTGGAAATTAAAGAATTAATACATGCAGTGGGTACTTACAGTCGGGTAGTGTTTGTATCAGATCATGGCAGATTCCATATTGGCTTGCAATACGAATGAAGAAAGATTTTGGAGTGATCCAAGAGTACTCAAAGAATGGATAACAGGTATGTGGGTAACCATGTCTCGGTTGTCTTCTCTTGTCTTTTCAAGTAGAGCACTGAAATCCTCGTGCGTACCATAGCATCGTAACTCTTTAAGGTGAGTTAGAGTTTTGATGCCTAATAGAAGCATCTTCAGATTCGAACACCTACACAGGGTGAGCTTTTGAAGCTCTGGCATTGCTCCTTTCTCTACCTTCACTGTATGTAGCTGGTGAAATTGCTCAATGTGTAATGTCTTTAGTTTCCTGAATTTTCCAGCTCGAAGTACTAGCTCCTTGGAAGAGGAAACATCAACTAATTCTAGGTCCATCAGGCAAGGCAAATCTTCAAGGGCTCCAAGTGGGCTTCCCTGGAATCCTGACCCCTTCAGCCTAATCCTGAACAGATTTTGAAGCTTGGAAATCCATCTCGGGAATTTTTCTAGGTGCCCTTTCAGATAAATACGTTGCAGATCAGGCGGAGGACTAGGCATATCATCCAGATCAAGAGGCTCATTAATGTTGGTTGAACTTAGATCAAGAGTTAAAAGACTTTGCATCTTTTGAATGGATGCACACAAATCCTTTCCATCTTTTCTTTTGAGCTCTATTAGTCCCAGCTTCCTCAGTTGGGTCAGTGCTCCCAGCTCTTTAATAATTTTCCGATGCTTGTCTGGCTTCACGAGTGACAACTTCTGTAAAGAAGTTAAAGCCCCGATTCCTGCACACAACTCTACTCCTTGGACAGTGTTTGAAGTTGTTGCAGAAACCTTTTCATTGACTAAAAGATGTCGCAAATTAACAAGTGGGATGATATTATTTGCTGGCAACTGTGTCACAAAAGTTTGCTTAAGGTCTAAAGTTTCAAGGTTAGAGAGCTTCTTTATGGACTTGGGAACCACCTTTACATTTGTATGGCTCAAACTTAGATACCTAAGAAGGGAGAGATGATCAATACCTTGAGGAAATTTATCCAGAGGAGCATTCTGCAAATCTAATACTCTCAAACATTTGAAATCACCTACATTTCCAACATGGGAGGTAGAAAAGTTGATCCAGCTGAAAAAGAATGCGGAGCGAACACTGCTAAAGCGGCTTCTATGTGACAAAGCGGTGCAAGCATTACGAATAGATAGGCGTCGAACTTTGTCACTTGAAAGTGGCTTGTTATTCGGTTCTGAAAGAATGGAGACAAAACTCTCATCCTCAGACATGGAAACAATGAAGTCGAGCACAAGGTTTCGAACCCGGCAACTTCTTGCTCGCCCATCAAAATCCCATTTACTTACATGAACCAAATTCCTTTCAATTAGTTGATTGAGGTAATCCTCTGCAACCTCCTCTGGTGTCTCCTTCCCTCTTACTTTCATCACAAATCCTTCGGCTACCCACAAGCGTATAAGCCTTCCACGCTCAATGGGGTAGTTGTCAGGAAAAATGCTGAAGTACCAGAAACAACACTTGAGATGAGCTGGAAGGTCCTTGTAACTTGGCAGTAATATGCTTCTTACAATGGAAAGATATTTGTCATTAGTTCCCAGGCTGCCGTGCAATTTCTTCCATTCATTTGGAAATTGTTGCTTCTTTGACAGCCAACGTCCTACTGCCACAATTGCACAAGGTAAACCATCACATCTTTTCACAATTTTCTCAGACCATTCCACCAATTCTGGAGGACATTTTCCACGGCTGGTTTGGAAAGCCTTCTTACAAAATAGGTCCCAAGCCTCTGTCCATGGTAAAGGATCTAAAGTACTCTTAAAATCAGTTGATTCTACACAAAAAGAGGCCACATCTGAGTTCCTAGTAGTGACTATTATTCTACTGCCACTGGAACCATTGGGTAACACACTTTTAATGCGTTCCCAATCATCTATTCTCCAGATATCATCTAAAACAACAACATACCTTTTATGATGTAGATAGTCCCCCAGTACTTTAGCTTGTATACCAACATCTTCACGGTGAATTAGATCCTGATCAGGCACACCAATTTGCTTTAGCATGCTGTTTATGAGCTCCTTGATTTTAAGGGAACGGGAGACATGAACCCAAGCATGGGAATCAAAGTGTCTTTGAACTTCTTTGCTGTTATAAACGCCCTTTACAAGAATGGTTTTACCCGAGCCACCAGGACCATCTACTGAAATTGTTAAGTGGCTCGATCCTCCTCCTCCTCCTCCTGTCAATTGACGAATAAGATCTTCTCTAGGCTTTTCAAAGCCCACAATTTCATCGGCTTCAAGAATTTGGGGAGTCATACTTGAGCTTGAACTTGCGCCTTCTTCAGTGGAAGTGACGCTGTTACCGGCACGAATTCGGTCCATGTCTACAATGGTGTCTTTCTTTTTCTTTATTTCTTCTATATCGGAGGCCACCTCATGAAGTGCTTTCCTGTGGGCTAAATCGTGGCACATTTCATAGGCTTTATTGGGGAGTCTATGCCTGTAAATTCGATGCGGCACATGTAGCATGAATTTATCAAGAACATTCTCAATCCTATAAGCTAAATCCCGGATTTGATCTATGCGGTCTTTTTGCCCCTCGTTGCTTTCATTTCCTTCCATGTCCTTTAGATAGGCTTGCATTGTCTTCAACCAATCTCTGATTTCTTCAACTTCAGAGCGCACCTTTTTCTGAAGGTTCCCATGTTTGTCGAAATCGGGTAACACTCTCTCAACAAGAATCAGTGCTACTGCAACAGCTATATCGGCCATTTTTACTATGTCTTCCTCCAAAAGCTTTCTCAAGGAAGAAATTTCAAGCTACAACTCTATTGTTTTCTTCAAGGTTATCATAATGATCTTATAAACACTGTTCCATCTTACATTTGACCTTTTCAATTCTAAAATACCTCTTTCGAGGACATATCCCACAACGCGTTTGACTTTTCAATTCTAAAATACATCTTTCAAGGACATGTCCCACAAGTCGATCACATACATTTGCATGCAGGCCATTGGATTATATTGTGAAATTTATTATTTATGTGAAGATTGCATTGAATATTCACTCAAGCATAAAAAATACTAAATTTTTTTAGCTTAAGAATCTTGTATTAAGCCAACTGATTAATCAACAAGTTCTCTTGGTGATCAGATCAATAGTTAAAGTATTGCCCTCTTGCAGCTAACTGAAAGTACGTTGCTCTGTCTTTATCTTCATTACATCGATCTATTTCTTAATTATTATTATTAACCAGAAAAGAAAGTTAGTCCAAGACTTAGAATTCAGGGAAATATTTTAATCAGTATGATTTCTTTGACTAGTGCTCACAAATCTCCAATGATTGAGCTTAATTTCATAAGCTGCAAGAGAAGAAATGTTCTATTTAGTGATCATTTGTGCATTTATATTTATTTAGGACTGAGTCAATAATTAGGTTCACATCATTTTCTGAAAGGAACTTCAATTAATGCTCTTTCGAAGCTTCCTGATATGATAGAAGCAAACTGACCCTATCAGGGAAGATGCAATGCTGTTTCTGGAAATATATCCTTACTGACTTGGTCTCTTCCAAATTGTAACGAAACCAAATTGAGCTGACAAAGCTTGCTCTCTTGTATACATGAAGACAGGTTTTACTTTATTTTTGTGGTAAAAATAATTATACATGTTGCACGATTAGAAATTGATATGTCATAGACTCATCATGCTAGTACTCTCTTAACAAGTACAAGGCCATGTTGTGGTCTTAATTCCTAATATCTCCATCTATCCAATTCTTAGAATTCTTAGCCATTTCCGGCGGTTTTTAAAAACCGCCGGTAATAATGTTAAATTTCCAGCTCTTCTAATACTGCCGGTGAAAAACCGCCGGAAAATACTAAATATGTTGTAGTGTCTCCTATTATGGGTTTAGCCATGTTTTTATTTACAGGCCCCTCTCATACTCTGTAAAAGGTTGTTTTTCGGAGTTAATATAATCCTTACTTGCCAAAAGAAAAGAGAAATTATATTTATTGTAATAAGTACTGAATTAGTTTTAATTACCCAAACCAAAAACACCGTTAGGAGCTTATTGTAAATTTGTAATACATTATTAAGATTATAGGAAACCGTGCCCACTGATCATTTCTTTTTATTTAACAAGTGGCCTGTGCATTATTGTTATAAAGTTACATGTTTGGGATGCAACTTGAGGAAAGTAGGTACGTGCTCCGATTTAATGTCTTTCTATATTAGAGATTAACTTTAATTAATGATGGTCGAACTTATGGAACATGTCTTCCAGGAAAGAAAAAAGAAGAAGTTCAAGGGCATTTTAGTAATAACAACCCATATCAGAAATTGAAAATAGGAGATAAATGAAGGGTTAAGCATTAAACTCCTGAACTACCCGAAGAACTCCAAACTACTCCTCTACTAACGAAATTACACATGAAACAGCTGTTAACAAAATGAAATTCACAACTCACTCTATCCTTGTCACAATCCAATTAATTAAATCAATTGCCAATCTTCCTCTACCTCTCCCTGCACCATGTGAATCACAATTATGCGTGCACAACACGCACTGTAAGTTCACGGTACGTGTTATGCATATGACGGTTGAAATTGCACTAGTGCATCTGTATTTACACTTGGTGCATTGTAATTCTTCTGATCGACACGCTCTTGATATTTAGTAGTGGCCTCAGCACTGCAGTTGAGGGGAGCCATGGCCTTGAAGAGCTCCTCTTGATGTTCTCACCGTCCTTGCTTTTTGTAAAAAAAGAATGAATGAAACCCTAGTTCTCCACCTCGGATGGCCAGAAATTTGAAAGGGTTTGTTGTTGGGGACAGGGGCGTAGATACATGGGCACTAGTGGGTACTAATGTACCCACTTAATTATATACTTTTTTTTTAACATATTGTAAATATAATTTTTTGGAGGTTTAGAACTAGGATGACGTATTAAATTTCGAGTAATATACCTACTTAATTTTATAAAAAATAAATTATGGTATGAGCTTTTGTGTTCGTACTCATTTGTACGAATTTCTGGCTACGCCCCTGGTTGGGGATGCATTCCATCTGGGTGACGTGGATTTGGGTTTTCTTAAAAATGAGAAGTGAGTTTGAAGTGTGAGAACTGAGAAGTAAAGAGATGGGTTGATAATCTGAAAAGGGTATATGATTAATATTGTTGTTTAGCAGAGTTAACACAAGAAGAAGAGAATGAGAGAAGGCCATTTGATGATAACCGATCGATTTCTAATGTTAATTTTACTTCACAGTGGATATACACATTAGGGTTTATAAAAAAATGGGGGTTTTCAATTTGCTGAGGTATCCCGTAATTGCTGTTAACGGTATTGAGAGCCAATTTCTTCATTTCAAAATTTTAGTAGTGTTTCAGATTTTTCTGTCACAATATTGTCACATTTTTAAAAATAGTAAAAATAATAATAAATAAAATAAGATAATTAGTGCACAGTCATGACCATCAGCGTGATTACCCAAGAAATTCGGTTGGTGATCGACCTGAAACTTGCTCATTGTCTTCATTTTTGTGACTTCTCTTATTTTATTTTATTTTTAAAAAAAAACTAAAATAAAATAACAAAAAAAGCAAAACTATAAGTAGTAAATTCTGATGGAAATTAAAAATAAAAATAAAAATAAAAATAAAAACAATTTGATGAAGCAATTCCTTTCATGAAATGAAATTATAATGTAACCTGGTCCGTTGTTTCACTACCTTCAAAGAACAATTTGATCTTGAAATGTACCAACTCCTTTTGAAGTAATAACTAAACTTGACAAGGGTTTTAATTTAATTTAAGTTTAATAGAGATAATTCCATAAAAATGCACCAAAAAAAGTTGTTAGCAGAAGGCGAATTTGAATGTACAGCATTGTCCAACAGGAAAGGTCTCATTGCTTCTAGCCCCATCTCCTCTTTTGTTATCATAACCTGGATAATCCCATTTTGAGAAGCATGCTTTCTCAACCAAACGCAGCCCAACCTCCTCTCCTAACTTCTCTATTTCCCACTTGCTGAAAGGGTATGCTGTCTTGTGGGTCACGTGCACTTCTCCATTCACTGACATCAGGTCACGTGCACTCCTTAGGAAGCCCTTCACAACATCCTGGTGAGACCTGAACAAAATATACATGATCCAACTTAGTTTTCTAGTTGGCCTTGACTGCTCTTGACATGGAATAATCTATAAATTATGAATCTTGAAAATAGTTACAGTTTGAGAATATAATAGGTGCTCTAACCAATAAGTCTAGCAAGGACATGAGGCTCTTTCACCAAACTCTGGATGTTATATATATATATATATATATATATATATATATAACTTAAAGATTGTAACTTACAAAATTTGGAAGAAGTTGTCTTCGCGAAAAGAGAAACCTGCATGAGGAAAATTAAACACTATTCTGTGAAATAATTTGAAAATGAGACGTGGATCACAGCTCATGGTGGAAGCATCCACTCCATGAAAAACAATGCAACCCAGGTCATTAAGTTGCTTCAAGTTGGCTTCCGCAGTAGGATGCTTTATCTTTAACAACTCTTTACCTACACACCAAATAAAATAAAAAAGTCAATCCTATATATATATATATATATATATAATTGGAGAACTATAAGTAGGGGCATACATGATAAGCAGTGAGCCAAAGCCATACCTTCTGAATCGAGAGAGGTAGCAACCATGTTTACAGCGGAGCCAAATGCTTTGGCTAAGCAAGCAGAGAAAGAAAAATCTCCCTCACCCACTAGTAATATACTATGAGAGCTGCTATAGTGCTTTATCCATCTCTCCCCTTTTTCATTTACAGAAACAGCCAAATCCATATTTGGATCTCTTCAACAGCAAATTTCTTGTATACACCAAGAGTGGTTTAATAGTTGCATGAATTTATAATAAGGGTTGGAATTTTGTGAGTCACCAGAGAGCTGCTATAATAAATTAAAAGTATTTGATGTCTCTTTGGATTCACAAGTACTCATAATTATAAGTACATTCAATTCATAAAGAGTACGTTGTCAGAAGGATCCTGTTTGTGCATATTGGTTGTGATGAAAAGTCTCCTACTTGTCTTTTCCAAGTGATCCATTAGGCCATGACTCTTTGGATACCACATATGTAATAGTTTGCTGATAAAATTTTATTAGCAGCACTGTGGAGTCCACATGATCAAGAGTCCCTCCGAGCCATCTTTACTGGATGTCGATTTAGCCTGGCAAAAGAAGAGACCTTTAAGCTGGTAGTTGAACAGAGTGATATATATATATATATATATATAGGACCAAACATAACATATGCAATACTATATTATATTATATTGTGAAAAATACAAAGATAACATGCTTCCAGTGTTTCGCAGATTCTGAAGTTGCAGGATATTTGCTGGCAATTTTGTCACATAAGTTTGCTTAAGGTCCAGTGTTTCAAGGTATGAGAGTTTGTTTATGGACTTTGGAACCCTCTTTATATTAGTACGCCTCAAACTTAGATACCTTAGAAGGGAGAGATCGATGAACATAAACATTTTCAGGAAATTCTTCTAAAGTAGTAAAGTAGTACTATCCTGCATATCTAAAACCCTCAATAATCTGAAGTGAAGTACATTTCCAATGTCAGAGGGAGAAAGGCCGTCCCATGCACCTGAAAAAGAAAATGGAGCCAAAACAACTGAAGCGTGTGCTCTGTGACAAATTGGAGCAAGCATTACGGATAGATAGGCGTCGAATACAAGTAACAAAAATGTTAAAGTGAATTATTTTTATTGTTGATATACAATACAAGTAACAATAATTAATTAATCTTTATTATTTAAATCATTTTTGTCAATTTTAAAGATGAAGAAAAAATATTGACATTGTGTTTGGAATGCTCGGATTTGTTCTTTCTTTTTAGTGAAATATAACATTACAATTTTAATTAATAACGGTAAAATGGTAAAAAAAATATTTTCTTTATAATCAAATTCTAAATTATTCCAAACACACAAGTGACATTTCATTTCAAATTCAATCCAATTTCAATTCATTTTCCAAATCCAAATCCCACGAGAATTTGATTCCAAACAAAGCTAAGGTTTTAAGAGTTGAGGACTTTTAAGAACAATAATAAAAAGTACTTTAGAAAAGAGGTCTTCTTCTTATTATTATTATTTTTATATAGAAAAGAGGCGCAAATATAAGTTACAAACTAGTCAGTTAACCAATTTACAAATCCCCATCAAATTCCACCCATGTTTCCTCAGATTTGAGGATGGGACATTTTGGGATTTCAAATCCTATGAAATTCAATTACTTTTTAGACAGTGCTGAAGAACAATCGGCCCATATCAACCAATGTCAAATAGAATGAAAATTGGGAACATAGACAACACTTTTATTAAGAAAACTCCATCACTGCCACTTAATCATTGTGTAACACAACAAGCTCACACTTTATTACCGAAAAATAAAAATAAAAATACAAGCAGCTTATTAAAGAATCACAGGCAATAATTGCTTGAAGCAACAACAGAATAACTTTTTTTTTTTTTTTTAAACAACAACAACAACAATACAAGCAGCTGACATTTAAAGAAACACTGGCAATTGTTTGGAAGCAACAACAACAACAACATTATTTATTTTAGAAAACAACAACAACATAGTTGACATTTAAACAAGCACGGGCAATTGCTTGGAAGCAAGAGCAGAATAACTTTTTTTTTTGAGTAAGACTTGGCTGATTAAAGTTTATTTGCAGCACGCACACTCGAGTCCACGCGATAAAGAGTCCAGCCTGCCGAGCAATCTTTACTGGATGTCAGTTTAGCCTGGCAAAAGAATTGACCTTTTAATTAAGATACTTGAACAGAATGATAACGTACATATGCAATGCTATATTGTGAAAAATGCAAAGATGGTGTGAATCATGATGTCATGTGGTTTTACCTGTTACAAATTAAGATGAGTTGAAAATATATGGAAAAGAAATGTACTCACAACAACCATTTCAGCTCAAAACAATGCCAAATTTTATCTACAATGTAAATGATGTGGAGAAGGATGAAGCTGCAGTGGTTACTTACTGGGGGTAGTACGTGTTGGCCGGTATCAGGATGGACATGGCAGATTACATATATGTTGGAAGAGGAATCAAGAAAGATTTTGGAGTGACCAGTATTTGTTGCTTGCAAGAGTGAAAGAATGGATGACAGGGATGTGGCTAACCATTACACGGTCTTCGCTTGTCTTTTGAAGTTGAGCAATGAAATCCTTGTCCATATCATACAGTAGGAACTCTTTAAGGTGAGTAAGATTATTGATGCCTAACGGAAGAATCTTCAGTTCCACACACCTACACAGGGTGAGCTTTTGAAGCTCTGGCATTGCTCCTTCCTCCATCTTCACCATATTTATTTGGTAAAATTCTTCAATGTGTAATATCTTTAGTTTCCTGAATTTTCCAGCTTGAAACACTAGCTGATTCCCAGAGGTAACATTAACTAATTCGAGCTCCAAAAGGTTAGGCAAATCCTGAAGGGCTCCAAGTGGGCTTCCCTGCAATCCCGACCACTTCAGCGCAATCCTGAACAGATTATGAAGTGAGGAAATCCATCCCGGGAACTTTTCTAGGTGCCCTTTCAGATATAGACGTTGTAGATGAGGCGGAGGACTAGGCATGTGGTCCAGATCAAGAGACTCATTGCCAGTTGAACTTAGCTCAAGAGTCAAAAGACTTTGCATCTTTTGAATGGATAAACACAAATTCTTCCCATCTTTTCTTTTGAGCTCAATTAGTCCCAGTTTCCTCAGTTGGGTCAGAGTTTGTAGCTCTTTAATAATTTTGCCATGCTTGTCTGCCTTTACAAGTGACAACTTCTGCAAGGCAATCAAACCCCCAATTCCGGCAGACATCTCCACTCCTTCAACAGAGTTTGAAGTTACATAATTCTGTACATTGTAGCGGTATACTAAAAGATTTCGCAGATTCTGAAGTTGCAGGATTTTTGCTGGCAATTTTGTCACATAAGGTCCAGTGTTTCAAGGTATGAGAGTTTCTTTATGGACTTTGGAACCGTCTTTATATTAGTACGCCTCAAACTTAGATACCTTAGAAGGGAGAGATGAATAACATTTTCAGGAAATTCTTCTAAAGGAGTATCCTGCAAATCTAAAACCCTCAATAATCTGAAGTGAAGTACATTTCCAATGTCAGAGGGAGAAAGGCCGTCCCGCCTGAAAAAGAATATGGAGCGAACACAACTGAAGCGTGTGCTCTGTGACAAATTGGAGCAAGCATTACGGATAGATAGGCGTCGAACTTTCTCACTTGAACTTGAGTTTTTCGGTTCTGAAAGAATTGAGACAAAATTCTCATCCTCAGACTTGGAAACAACAAACTCAAGCACAAGGTTTAGAAGTCGGCAACTTCTTGCTCGCCCATCAAAATCCCTTTTACTTACATGAACCAAATTCCTTCCGATTAGTTCATTGAGGTAATCCTCTGCAACCTCCTCTGGTGTCCTCCCTCTTACTTTCTTCACAAATCCTTCGGCTACCCACAAGCGTATAAGCCTTCCACACTCAATGGAGTGATCCTCAGGAAATATGCTGAGGTACAAGAAACAAGTCTTAAGATTGCTTGGAAGGTCCTTGTAACTTGGCAGTAATATTCTGCTTATAAGGGAAAGATTGGCATGAGTTCCATTCTCAGATCCAAGGCTGTCATGCAATTTCTTCCATTCATTTGGAACTTGTTGCTTCTTTGACAGCAAACAGCCTAATGCCGCAATTGCATAGGGTAAACCTTCACATCTTTTCACAATTTTCTGAGACCATTTCACCAATTCTGGAGGACATTTTCCACAGCTGGTTTGGAAAGCCTTCTTACAGAATAGGTCCCAAGCCTCTGGCCATGGTAAACAATCTAAAGGGTGCATATAATCTGATGATTCTGCACAGAAAGAGGCCACATCTGACTTCGTAGTAGTGACTATTATTCTACTTCCACTGGAACCATTGGGTAACACACTTTTAATGCGTTCCCAATCATCTATTCTCCAGATATCATCTAAAACAAGAACATACCTTTTATGATGTAGATAGTCCCGCAGAACTTTAGCAACATCTTCAAGGTGAATTAGATCCTGATCAGGCACACCAATTTGCTTTAGCATGCTGCATATGAGCTTTTCTATTTTAAGGCGACAGGAGACATGAACCCAAGCATAGGAATCAAAATGTCCTTGAACTTCATTGCTTTCATAAACGCTCTTCACGAGAATGGTTTTACCCGAACCAAGAGAACCAACCACTGAAATTGTCAAGCACCTTCGTCCTGTCAATAATTGACGAATAAGATCTTCTCTATCCTTCTTAAAGCCCACAATTTCATCGTCTTCAAGAATTCGGGAAGCCACTTGATGTTCCACACTCGAGCTAGAACTTGAGCCTTCTTCAAAGGAAGTGACACCGATACCTGAAATACCCCCAACAAATTTTACACATGAGGTGATCAGTCTCACACATAAAACGTAAGGGATATCTACTTCTGATAGCAAACAAGCATAAAATACAAGGACAAAAAGAAAAGATTTATAAATGCTGAAAGAAAAGTTTAACTGAAATAATAAATAACATTAAAGAAACATAATACTAGTCCGAACAATACAACTTAAAAGTCCTGTAACTCAAGGACCTCTTTAACCAAAAATCATAAAAGAAAGATATTTTATGAAAAGATCTAAGTTCCAACACAAATGTCTAGTAAGAAATAGATGACTGCTACGCTCTAACCTCAAGTTGAAAACTGTTTGGAACCTGAAATATCAACAAAGTGGGTAAAACCCACAAGCAAATTCTCTCTACTACAACCCCAATCAGAGAATCAATAAATATACCTTCTATATGAGGACAGGAAATACATATAAATATAATTATACCGTTTAGTCATTTAATCTCTTATCTTAGAAGGAACTAGAATTATGTTCTGAACCACTCCATTCATTATCACAATAAAGGTAGAACAAATTTTTAAGTTCAAACCACAGGCAATTCTAATATGTCTAAACGCACTAAGTTTTCTAATTAGATTCTAGGCTATCCTACCATGCCTTCCTCCATATATACTACAAATGCCTTACAAGGTATTAGATAAACATATCCATCCTCCACCAATAATCCTTTCCCAACATACCAAATTTATGTTTATATACAATTAAATATAACCCACCAGTTTATAAATGTATCCCCAATTAACCCCGTGACCCAAGAATAAAGTCACCCCATACACTACACTAACTCATCAGTTATCTCAATGCAAGTGTAGACTAGTTTTAAGTTTGCACAAGAAGCAATTCTAACATACTCGAATATATAACGAGAACTTTCTTATTAGATATTAGGCAATCCTGACATGCCACAAATAAAATATAAAGATACTTTATTAGGTATTAGGCGATCCTGACATGCTGGGCAATCCTGACATACCAAATATTATGTATAGATATCTTATTAGGTATTAGGCGATCCCGACATGCCAAATATAATGTATAGATATCTTATTAGGTATTAGGCGATCCCGACACGCTTGGCAATCCCGACATGTCAAATATAATGTATAGATACCTTATTAGGTATTAGGCGATCCCGACACGCCTAGCAATCCTGACATGCCAAATATAATGTATAGATATCTTATTAGAAAATTAGGCGATCTCGACACGCCTGACAATCCTGACATGCTAAATATAATATATAGATACCTTATTAGGTAATTAGGCGATCTAGACACACCTGACAATCCTGACATGCCAAATATAATATATAAATACCTTATTAGGTAATTAGGCGATCCAGACACGTCTGACAATCCTGACATGCCAAATATAATGTATAGATACCTTATTAGGTAATAGACGATCCCGACACGCCTGACAATCCTGACATGCCAAATAATGTATAGATACTCATTAGGTATTAAGCGATCCTGACACGCCTGGATAATTAACATTTAAATAAAAATCTAACATACTTAAAAGTATGCTAATTAATATTATGTAAATCTTATCGTCCTCTTTATTAATTTAAACAAATAAAAATAAAAAACACAACATACTATGAATGTAAATGAGTTTAACAGACTCCCACAAACTGTTTTAAACCCCATACAATTAATCAATAACATTCATTCAAGCAAAGAAGCAATTAAAGGAAATTAAACAATTACTAAAAAGAAAATCACACAATAAAGCCAACACCTCAATTTAAATCTCAAGTATCTAAACCTAGCTCTAATACTAGGTTTCCATGCAAAATTTGTTTTTAAAAGTCTCAAATTATATTTCTGAAGTTTTCTGAAATTTTTGGTAATTTTAAAAAAATATTTTCCAAATAAAAGAAAATGAAAACTCAATTTTGAGATATATTTTTAAAACCAATTTAATCACGAGGGAAGCTCATTTCCACTTGAAATTTAAAACCCAAGTGTATTATGTCCTTAAAAGGTTATCCAAATTTTTTTAGAATTTTTTGGAATTTAAAAATAATTTTTCCTATTTTTCAAATTTAAAAACACAAATAAAAAAATATTAAAATATTTCGGACTAGGCCCAAAGTGGGTGGGATCCAACGGAGCTTTCCAGATCCCCAGCCGGTGGCGCACGAGCTGGCAGGGCTACTGCCCCCCCCCCCCCCTTCTTTTTTTTTTCTTTTTCTTCCGTCCTTCTTAGCAACCTTGAACTTCAAACGACTGCCATTTTTCAGCCTTCTCCGGTCACCAAAACTTACGTATGAATATACCATTGAACTCATCTCGATCTAAGCAACGCATTGATACCAAAATCACTACCTTTTGCAGCCTAAATCAAAAACGCCCAATTTCAAGTTTTAAAAATCTAAAATTTCAAACTTAATTTCCCGTCAATCTACCCAACGGTTCACAACCAAGCTTTCAAAGATTGTCCGGGAAACAAGATCTATCTATTAATCGGAACAAAAACTTTCAAAAATAATGAATACAGTAAACCCAATTTCATATTCGTACATATGTATATATATATACACTCGTATATGCATATGAAAAAATACCCTATAGCAGTACCAAACCCCAGAATCTTCATGTTTAATCCACAAAATCGCCCTTAGCATGCATAATCATACAATTTCATAATTAAAATACATGAAAACAGCAACATATATATATATATATATATATATATATATATATATATATATAGCCTAATTCAATAGTATAGCCTAACTTGATAAAAATTAAAAATTAAAGAACATGCAGTCCAAAAATTCATATATTTTATTTAAAAGAAAAATTACATTTAAAACAAATATTTCACACACAATTAAAATCAATCAACACTCAGCAACAATTCAAACATCCACATTAAACAAATAAAAAAAATGCATTGAGAAAAATTAATTAAAATATTTAAATAATTAAAAATTCAATCAAATAAATAAAAATTCAATTTAAATATCATCAAATTAAGGGTTGTTATAATATATAGCAGCATGACCTGCAACAACTGTGTCGAACGCTGCAATGTTTTCTTTCTTTTTCTTTATATCTTTTATCTTGGCTTTCACATCATGGAGTGAACTCCAGTGTATGACGCCATTTAGAAATCCATGCGCTTTGTTGGAGATTTTATGCTTATGAACTCGATGTTGCACATAAAGCATGTACTCATCAAGAACATCGTCAATGTCGTAAGCCAAGTCTCTGATTTGATGTATGCGTTCTTTGAGCACCGCACTGCTTTCATTTCCCTCCATGTCCTTCAGATAGGCTTGCGCCGTTCTCAACCAAGTTCTGAGTCCTGAGATTTCAGCGTGCAAATCTGTCCGAACGCCCCCTTTTTTGTCAATATAGGATATAACTTCCTCAATGAAAAACAGTGCTACTGAAACAGCTATTTCTGCCATTTTTAATTACTATTCTTCCTCCAAAGGCTTGCTCAACGAAGAAATATCAATTAAGCTGCTACTCTATTCTAGCTCCTCAAAGGTTACCATAAATGATTATATAAACCACCTCACTTGACTTTTCAATTCTTAAATACGACTTTCAAGGAAATATCGCACAACGCGTGTTTACTAGTAATAGTCAAAACAATGACAAAATTATATGTCATTTTGCTGATCGATGTTATATCACCCAGTTATTTAATCGGTCTTTCTACTTTTAACTTATCTCAATCCATGTGCTAGTGAGTCACAGACACACGTTTGCATGCAAGCCATTTTGATTATATATATATTGTGAAATTTATGTAAATATTGCATTGAATATTAATTTACTCAATTAAGCATAAAAAAAAGACTAAAATTTTAACCTGTAGAGAGGCAATAATCTTTTTAGAAACTGCTGACTTATATACAAATAATATATCACAAGGACATCTTGGTTATATCTTTTAAAGTTCTCCACTGAACCATGCATAAAAGTGATAACTCGTGAACTTATGCACATCTTCCATATGTTGATGCAATTTATAGACTATGGTGATCTACCTACCTAAAGATCGATCGATTATGTTTAATTGCAAAGCATTTTACGTACAATTAGTAAACTAATTATTATATCAGCATTTCAAAAGCTAAGACAATGAAGTTTTTGTAATAATATAACGGTCATTATCCAGTAAGATCCTAGCTTGTTATTAATCGAGGGTTTCTAGGAATCGTGCTTTTCAGATTATTCATAGAGTTACAATATTATCGTAATTTTTAAAAACTAAAATAAAATAAAATAAGAAAAGAATGAAAGAAAATTGGCCTGTGGTCCTGATCGATCGATCATAACAGCTAATACAATATTATTCTAAAGCAAGTTGCATCAGCATGATTACTCATGAAGCTATTAAAAATTCCCTTGGTGATCAGATCACGAAAAGCTAAAGTATTGCCCTCTTGCAGCTATTAAAAGTTACTCTTTGTCCTCATATTTGTAAAATCTATTTCTTTATCATTATTATTAACTCGAAAAGAAAGTCGTAGACTTTTAGTAATCAGGCTAAGTCAACTTCCCATTTCATAAGCTTAAACATTTTTATTTATTTAGGACTGAGTCACTAATCAGAATTCAATTAAGACTCTTTCAAAGCTTCCAAGTAGAAGGATAATTAAATGACTGTCAAATGGTGCGAAACTAGGGGGAAAATGTATGGAAAGCGATTTGAGCTAACAAAGCTCAATTATTCTGTTGTTAATTAAATGCACAATGACTTGAATTGTTCTTACTCAAGCATCAAGCTATATATTGGTTATTCATTGTTCAAAACCTACTTATAAGAAGAGGGTGCAAGTGTGCATATACACGGTACATTTTAAAAGTACTCAGACGATGTAGGATTATACTAACACTAATAATCTTTTTGAATCAACTTTCTTACAAATAATAAATCACGAGTACATACATTTTGATTATCTTTTAAAACTTTATGATCGATATTCGTCAGATTGACACCTTTGTTCCAAATTAGATGGGAAAACAAACTTTCTAATAACTCATGAACAAATGCACATCTTCCATGTTTTGATGCAGTTTTTTTTAATAATATAACGGTTATTACTCAGATTGATCCTTGTTAACAGAGGGTTCCTAGAAATAGTGTGTTTCAGAGTCACAATATCGTCACCTTTTTTGTTTTTTTTAATTTTCAAAAAAAGAAATCTAAAATAAATTAAAATAAGAAAAGAAAGGGAGAAAATTTGCATGATCATGATCATATATAGCATCTAATACAATATTCTTAAGCAAGTTGCATCAGCCAGTTGATTAATCAGAAAGTTCGCTTGGTGATCAGATCCTTGTTGTTGAGGATTTTTACCATTACGAGTAAAAGTATATATAATCACAAAGAGTTCAGACTATATATATGTAGTCAGTCAGCTCTTAAGACTACATAAAAAATATATATATACAAAATTACTAAAATACTCCCAAAATATTTGAATCAAGTTCGCAAAGTTGTGTACGGTATTAGGGCTGCAATTCGGGGGTTGGGCAGGCTAGAGATATAACTCGAACTCAACTCTACATATAAAATGTTCAACTATAATCCAACCCTAACTCGACTTCTAACATTAACTACTCAACCCTAGCCCAACTCATTCTTAAATTTTTAAACTCAGGTTGAGTTTTTAAGTTAGAAAGTCGGGTTAATTCGGATTATCTATCACCAATTTTCACGTTGAAAATTCAAAGTGATCTTTAATAAGTTTACATCAGATTACTCCCAAACACAAAAAAAAAAAAATTAAGAACTTAATACAAATTTTTAAAAAATTACAAACAAAATTTTAGAAAATTAGTTATCCAAATTGTTAACATACCATAAATTAATGTTTAAATAAAGGGTAAATTACTCTAACACCCCTTAAGGTTCTTCTTTATTACTCATAGATGAAAGTTTTAAAAAAATAACTCTAACACCCCCTTACCCCCTTGTAGAGTTAACAGACGTTAGTTTTGTTAAAGGCAGTAGTAAAATTACAAAATCATCCTCACTTTAACACAATAATTGCACTGTCATATTTACTCTGTAAGCATCTGACCCTAACCATTCATCACACATACCATACATACATACATCAGCAGTCCTTTTGCCACCAGCACTGCTATATACCCTTGCCGCCGTCGCCGCCGCACCGACTCCTCGCCGCTGCCGCTGCCGCTGCCACCACTACACTGACGCCTTGCCACCGCAGCAGCAGCACCGGCACCTCTCCAAAACCCATCAGGCCCTTGCTGCCGCCGCCGCAGCAACTACACCGACTCCTCGCCGCCGCCACCACCACCACTACACCGATGACTCGACGCCACAGCACCACCACCGGCACCTCTCTCCAAGACCCATCAGGTTGAGTCCATTCGTACCCAATATGTAGGAAACCACACTCGCGACAGCCTCGCCACCACAGCACCACCACCACCGGTCACCGGTGCCTCTTTAAAACCCAACCCATCAGTTTCATCAGTTGATTCTCCCCATTCGTACCCAATAGGAACCCACACTTGCGACAAAGAAGCTTGATTTTTTTAACGAAATCTATCTAAGAAGTAGGAAAACAGTTTACCTCATCAATCTGAGTAAAACGAAGACTGAGATCGATGGATTGGAAGGAAAACAGTTTACCCCACCACCTGCCGCCGCTTCATACTGTTTTACATAAAAAATACAGATGCAACACAAATCTGTGTAGCCTATATTTACACACACACACAGTGACAAAATCATGAGTAGAATGGTGAGATCAGAGCAATGGACATAGAAAGTGTGGAGAGAGAATCGTGGTGGGAGGAGGAGATGTCGGCGGCGGCGGCGGCCGCGGGGTGGGGGGGGGGGAGGGGCTATAGGTTAGGGCTTCTGTATTATGTATGTGTATAAAATATATTAATTAGTTATAATGTAATACATAATTGTATAAAATTTGTAATAGTAAGGGTAGTTCTGACATTTTAATATTTCTAACTTGTTGACTTTGAATCATATAACAGTCAACAAATTGTAGGGGTAGTGAGAGTGTTGTCAACAAAACTTTGATCAAAAAATTTTAAAAACTTTCAAGTATGAGTAATAAGAAAGAACCTAAAAGGGTGTCAGGTAAATTATTCATAAATAAAAAAAAATTGGAAAGAAAAAAGTTATCATAATTTCAATATTATATATAATATGTTTAAAATAAAAAATATGTATAAAATAATATTATAATTCGAGTTCTATTGAGATCGAGTTGTTGAAATTCGATTTAAGTTTGAGTTGAAAATTTTTAATCCAAATTTAATTCTAATTGTAAAAATAATTATCCAAATCCGTAAAGAATAGGACTGAACTTAAATTAAATTTGAATTATCAACCCAAATTTATCCCTCTAATCAAGCTTCAAATTTTTCACCAAAAGAAAGTTAAACACGACTTAGTAAACACGCAGATTCATGCATAAGGATGGCAAAGGGGCGGGTACAGCACGGGTTTGCCTAAACCCGTCCCCGCCCCGCTGCCTTCAACATTATTACCAAACCTTTCGCGGGTTTGAAACGAGACGGAATTTCAAAACTCATCCCCGCTCCGTTGGGAGAAACTCCACCCTATCCCCGCCCAGTTTAAAATTTCAAAAGGGGTGGGACGATACGGGGCGAGGCGGGGCCCCTCCCAACAAAATTGTAACCACATCAAACATCAATAAAAATTAATTTTTTCAAAAAATACGAGCCTAGTGGGTAGTACCAAGTTTAATACTATTAAATTCAAAATAGTATAACCCCTGTTTAAGAAGTAAAATGATAAGATTCTACAATTAAATAGCCTATTACAGAAAATATATTTCACAATTAAATAACTTAGTAACAAGTTTGATCCAACAATTAAAGAAGTGTTAATACAACAAAAAGATAAAATGAAAACATAAGTCTTAATACAACCAAAAGTAAAATTATAATTTGTATATATATATATATATATATATATATACATATAAATATATTTATAATAATAAAATATATAGGCGGGGCGGGTTATTATAGAGTCCAGAACCCGTTTCGTACCTGCGGCGGGTTTTGATTTTTTTTCTCAAACCTGTCTGTACGAAAAAAAATGGCTCCCATACACGCCCTAAACGGGATGGAACGGGACTAAAATCCGACGGAACGGACAAAATTGCCATCCCTATTCATGCAACTTCTCGGATTAACGAATCCTTTCTATCAGCATGATTTCTTTGACTAGTGCTCACAAATAACCAATAGTCAGAATTACATCATTTTCCGAAAGAAACTTCAATGAACTTCTTTTGAAGCTTCCTGATAGAAGCATAATTAAACGACTGTCCAGAGTTCCGAACTCGGGTACCTCCGAAAACTAAGCCCACCCATCCCTCTCTCACTTTCTTCCTCCATTTACACAACACACATAAACAATGATTTCGTTTCAGTAATTAGATTTACATCATTTTCTTAAAGAAACATCAATTAACTTCCTGATACAAACATAATTAAATGCCTGCCAAGTGGTCCCAGAGTCTTCAGGGAAATACTTTCTTCTTAAACTTGTACAAGCCCTGGTTTTTTTACAGGCCCCTCTCATATTCTGTAAAAGGTTTTTTTTTTTTTGAAAAATAATCCTTACTTACATACCATAAAAGGAAAAAAAAAAAGAAAAGAAAAGAAAAGAGAAATTCTATATATTATAATAAACCAGAAACACCGTTAGGAGCTTATTCTAAATTTGTAATACATTTATAAGGCTATAGGAAACCATGTCACCCAGGGCTGGCCCTGAAAATCAAAAAATGTTGAGAGGCCCTAGGCAGACTTTCAAATGGGGTCCTTTCTACCTAAAGTTTCACGTGCGGATAAATTCTATAGGAGTGCAAATTTTTTATTAAAAAGAGACGATAAGCAAATAAAATATATTAATGTTGAAAAAAAAATCTTGGTCTTGGTGCTTTATAAATAGCACAATCCAGTTCACATAAAAAAAAATTAAAGAAAAATATTCAATACACCTTAGTCACAAAAATCAAAATTGAACTCCATATCAAAGTAAATGTGATCGTCTTGCATTTTGAGTTGCAAAATTATTAATTAAAGTCTTCACAATTTTCAAAGAAAAGTCGTTGCCTTGCCGCCTGCTGGCTGCTGATGCTCGTCTGTTCATTGTGAAGATAGAAGAATAAAAGGAAAGGAGTTCTGGAAAAAAAAAATGTTTAAGACAAATAGTTAGTAGTAATTTGTTTTTTTTTTTTTTATTTTAAATAAGGCCTAGATCATCGTATTGAACCATTATCATTATTTTTTAAATGAGGCCCAGATCATTGTATTGGATCATTATCATTATTTTTTAAATGAGGCCCACTTTGTTACTAAACTTTGGCCCAGACTAGTGTATTGGATTATTAGTTACTACTTTTTTTATAAAAAAAACATCTAGTGGGCTTACTAGAAATTGGGGGCCCTCAAAAAATTAAAAATTTTGAGGGCCCTAGGGGACTGCCTGGGCCGCCTAGGCCCAGGGCTGGCCCTGGTGCCACCGATCAATGTCATACTGTATTAGTTATTTATTTATTTGAAGTAGTACTTTTCACTTTCCCATTGAATGGCTAGAAATAAAAAAACTTTTCCATTGAAGGTTTGGTAACCAAGTTATAATAAAGCCACACAACGTATTAGGGCTTAGTTAGCGTAGTGTTGATCACATGTAACTAAGGGCATTTTAGGCATAGAAATTTTTATGAATAGTGATTCTTACGGATATGTAATTATTTTTGCCTAATTCAATCTAGGTGAAAAGTTAATTTATAATTTATGACTCGTAACTAAAAGTTTCTCTTTGTCTTCATCTTTGTGACATCTATTCCTTGATTATAACTTTTAAGTTAGACTTTTAGATTTAGTAATCATCCTGATTCAACTTCCCAACAACCAACAGGCCAACTTTTCTTTCAATTAATTAGCTTAGCTGCAAGATCAGGGAAATATTTTAATCAGCATGATTTCCTTATTTGACTTTTGATCACAAATAATTAAGGAAAGAATGTGGATATTTGTGAGCACTAGTCAATTAAAGAAATTAATCATGTAAACAATATAAATATTGTATTACCATTTACCATGGGACAAAAATCAATCTAAAAGCCATGTAATCGTGTTAAAATGTACTATGTAGGAAAAATAATTTTCATACATGTAACTACACTAATTAATTAGGCCGACTAAACATTTCAACCAGTTCTCTGACTCTATTATATATAAGCAGAGAGAGAAATCTCCCTCACCCACTAGTAATATACTATGAGAGCTGCTATATTGCTTTATCCATCTCTCTCCTTTTTCATTTACAGAAACAGAAAATTCCATTTTTGGATCTCTTTAACAGCCAATTTCTCGTATACACCAAGAGTGCTTTAATAGTTGCATGACTTTATAATAAGGGTTGGAATTTTGTGAGTCACCAGAGAGCTGCTATAATAAATTAAAAGTATTTGATGTCTCTTTGGATTCACAACTCATAATTATAAGTACATTCAATTCATAAAGAGCTCTCAGAAGGATCCTGTTTGTGCATATTGGTTGTGATGAAAAGTCTCCTACTTCTCTTTTCCAAGTGATCCATTAGGC
Organism: Cornus controversa; assembly: GCA_026545225.1. Lineage (NCBI taxonomy): Eukaryota > Viridiplantae > Streptophyta > Magnoliopsida > Cornales > Cornaceae > Cornus > Cornus controversa. The sequence continues at coordinate 67,045,139 of CM048847.1, forward strand.
CATGACTCTTTGGATACCACATTGTCTATATCATCTCTAAACAAGAAAACTCAGATGACCATACACTTAAAACTGTGTCTACAACAAGAAGCTTACACACACACACACATATATATAAAAGATTACATTTTTTTTTTCCTAAGCCAATTTTTCTTCAACCAGCAAAAACAACAAACCAGAATGCTTGGGAGCAACAATATAACAAATTTTTTTTTTTCCCTTTTTGTGTGTCATAGTTAGCTGATAAAATTTTATCTGCAGCACTGTGGAGTCCACACGATCAAGAGTCCTGCCGAGCCATCTTTACTGGATGTCGATTTAGCCTGGCAAAAGAACAGACCTTTAAGCTGGTAGTTGAACAGAGTGATATAGGACCAAACATAACATATGCAATGCTATATTATATTGTGAAAAATGCAGAGATAACATGCTTCCAGATGAGTCTTGACAGAGAACCTGATGTGAATGATGATGCATAAAATTGGAAACAAAGTCATGTGGTTTACCTGTGACAAAGATGAGTTGAAAATATATGGAAAAGAAATGCACTCACAGAGAATAACTGTTATATTGTAACTCACAATGACGTCTTTCACAAACCTACCAAATATATTGAAATTAATTGTTATTTTGTCCGTCAACATTAACTTTGAGGCACAATTTGTTTCTTCTTTGTCACGTACTTCTGTTGATCAGACAGTCGACATTTTCACCAAAGCTCATTCGTTAGAATATTTTTACGATTTAGTTTCCAAACTAAAGTTATTTTCCACTTCACCTACTTAAATTTGAAGGGGGATAACGTATAGTATGTAACATATGTATCATGTGTGCTTATAATCTCTCCCCCATAATCTCTCCCTTGATTCTCTCTCTATCCCATGATTCTCTCCTTAACTCACTCTCTTTATTACCTATATATTGATCCCATTGTATTGTAGATAATATATCATAGTTGATGAAATATACAATTCCTTCTCTATCTTTTCTCTCTCGTAACCATATATATATATTTGGATAACTTGCCTTATAGCCTCTTTGGTGTAGAGGAGGAGAAAGTGTTGAATACGCCTAGAGTAGGAGGAGAAATAACCCCACTCAAGCCCTTCAAATTTGATGGGTACATGAAGATTTAGTCTAAATATAATTTGAAAGTATATAAAAATTGCTGCTTTTACTTTTATTATTTCTCTTCTTCAGGACTTTTTTTTTTGGTTCTTCTAAATTTCTTGTTATTACCTTTTCTTTTTCTTCTAAATTTCTCAACACCCCTAATTTCCATATATTTCTGGCTTTTCCAAATTTAGAGATCCCTGATCTACCAATTCATTAGGAGAAGGGCCAGTTGCAGGACGAGGCGCTTCTTATTCAAAAGAAAGAGAGGCAAATCAGCCAGCATACGAGAAAGATCATTTCAAACAAGAAATATTCATATCCATGACAAGAGACTCTCTATTCTATTAATAAGAGGAGATCGATATCCAGAATACGAGTCTAGTGAGAGGGAGGGTTGATCCAACTAATCTTGAAGCGGGAATCGGGCGGCGAGAAAGAAGCATCTGCCAAAGAAGAATCAATCAGAAAATAGCCAGATCCATGGTGAAGTGAGAAAGAGGGCGGAACATCCTAATGCCGGAATAGGGAATACGGGAAAGCAGCTTGATCCATTCGTTAAGATCTCGCTAGGAGGCTGCTGAAAGCAACGGAGAGAAATAGAACGGGAAAGGCGAGGCGAGGGAAAGACAGAAAATGTGAGCGCTCCTGCGCGAGGAGGATGCTGACGGTGGAACCCGGAACCTATAAAGAAGCTTGTTCTGTTCGCTTGCTCCTATTGCCTGTAAGGAAGTCAGGAAAGCGAGAGGAGGGCGCGCGTTAGCTATGCCGTTTTCTTGCTGGTAGAAGTTCTGAAAGAAATGAGTGTCTAGGCGACACGTCAAACGGATACTGGCTTGTGCTCTATTTGTTACTCCGTATCTAATGGTGATGAGTCTTCCCAACCAACCCTCTGTTACCCTTGCTTTTGCAGGATCAACCGAATCCACTAGATACCAATCAAGGATAGAGAGGATCGAAGATCCCACTCGAGATCCCGGTTGAGCACCCGGCGGTCCATAGTATTTAGTTGCATTATAGTTCCATCTCAACCACTCGCATCATTCTAGTTCCTCCCGCTATCAAGGGGTAAATCCGTTACTTATGTATTTGTTTCCGACCTTCTCTCTATGCTCGGGGTCCGCTTCCCACTTTTTAGAATTTATATCATTCCTGGTGCCCATCTCAGATACAGGGTAAGAACTTTTAGATCCACTTCATAGTACGATCATACCCCAGCTTGAAGACTTTCAAGCCCAGACATCGCGCACCTAGTTCGCTTTCCCCGCTCCCATCTTCATTCATTCTCTCCTCGGTGCCCACCGCACCCCCCGTCGTCGTCTTTTTAGGTCCAACAGAGCCGCCTTATTCGTCTTTCTGAACTCTTAGAACTGAATGATGAGAATATTATGTTTTATCGAGCTCGGCTACAAGCCCAGGCTTAAACTACGAGATAAAGTAGCAACTGCTTATTTATATGATTCTGATATTGCCACTTAATACTACCTCTTATAGGAAAAGGTTGACCTTGGAACTAAAAGCCTTTTTGTTGTTGATTGACCAGAAGGAATATCTCCTAGGATAGGAAGAGTTGTTTATTTAGGCCGACCTACATTACGCAAGCTCCACCGATACCTTTGTAACATGCTTCCAAAGCATGTTAATCTCATCATCTTAATTTGAGATATGCATCAATTTCATTATTATTATTTTTTTATCCGAAATGATGTTGCGAAAATTAACAAAAAAGAATATGAAACATGCAAGCATAGACACACAGAAATTCAGATGATATATATATAGTCACCTCTTAAACTACATTAAAAAAAAGGTATAAAATTACTAAAATCTTTCAAAGTATTTGAATTGAGTCTGCAAAGTTTGATTAAATCAAAGTGTTTTGAACTTTCTATCAAACGAAAGTTAGACACGTCTTGACTTTTAGTAAACACGCAGATTTATGGAACTTCTCCGATTAACGAATCCTGTGAGCATGACTAGAAGACCAACTTTCTTCCAATTTGCCGCAAGATCGATCAAGGCGCCCGCGCAATATTTCAATCAGCATGATTTCTTTGACTAGTGCTCACAAATGTCCAATAATCAGAATTACATCATTTTCCGAAAGAAACTTCAATGAACTTCTTTTGAAGCTTCCTGATAGAAGCATAATTAAACGACTGTCCAGAGTTCTGAACTCGGGTACCTCAGAAAACTAAGCCCACCCATCCCTCTCTCAATTTCTTCCTCCATTCACACCACACACATATACAATGATTTCGTGTCAGTAATTAGATTTACATCATTTTCTTAAAGAACCATCAATTAACTTCCTGATATAAGCATAATTAAATGCCTTCCAAATGGTCCGAGAGTCTTCAGGGAAATACTTTCTTAAACTTGTATAACCCCTGGTGTTTTTACAGGCCCCTCTCATATTCTGTAAAAGGTTTTTTTTTCTGAAAAATAATCCTTACTTACATACCATAAAAAGAAAAAAAAGGGAAAAGAAAAGAGAAATTCTATTTATTGTAATAAGTACTGATTTAGTTTTAATTACACAAAATTAAAAACATTGTAGACACATAAATTTTGTGAGGGTCTAATCACCGTCTGATTGGTTAATAAGTCAAACACTTTTGATCAATTAAATTTTATGATTACGGGTCCCGTCAATGGACACGTGTCAAAATCTTGAAGGTTCAGGTTTAAAAAAAAACATGTGTGATAATTCAAATTTAAATTTAATTTATTTTCATATAAAATGAGAGAAAATCTCTTTTTTCATGGAAGTTGGCACAATTAATGGGAATTTACCAAATTAACTCTCCACCCTTTTGCCTATAAATATAAGGTCACCCTACACATTCAGGGGGATAGACAGAGAAGGAGACAGAGAGATCAAAGGAACACAAAATCTCTGTCGAACCTCTGCCTCGACCAATACTCGAAGTTCTAAAGACGAAGAACATCAAGCACGCCACACGAGTGCCGTTCTACTTCAAAGACTTTAAATCCTCGAAGAATCTGAAGAACAACAACAACAATTACGCCGCACAAGTGCCGTTCTTCATCTAAGACCTTTAACCATCGAAAAATCTAAATACGAAAAACAACAAGCACGCCACACAAGTGTCGTTCTTCTTCTAAGACCTTCAACCATCGAAGAATCTGAAGACGAAGAACAACAAGCACGCCACACAAGTGTCGTTCTTCTTCGAAGACTTTCAATCCATCATTCGAGATCAAGCTCTATTGGCCCTCGATCGAAAATTCCGTCAAGCCTTTCCTCAATCTTGAAGATTTGAAGAAAGCTTATCACTACCGGTTCAAGAACAAACTTTTGAAGCTCTTGCATCAAACAGTAAGGAGATTAAATCAGAGAAAAATTCTTTGTTGTAAAAGAATCTACCACAGAAAATTGTACCTTTTTTTCTTGAATTAATAAAATTTATTGTTTGTTACTCATTTTCGTTCCTAGATTTTTGAACACGAAATTTGTGTGTACAAACACCATTAGGAGCTTATTGTAAATTTGTAATACATTTATAAGACTATAGGAAACCATGCCACTATTTATTGTAATCAGCATGATTTCCTTATTTGACTTTTGATCACAAACAATTAAGGAAAGAATGTGGATATTTGTGAGCACTAGTCAATTAAGGAAATTAATCATGTAAACAATATAAATATTGTATTACCATGAGACAAAAATCAATCTAAAAGCTATGTAATCGTGTTAAAATGTACTATGTAGCAAAAATAATTTTCATACATGTAACTACACTAATTAAGAAAAATGTTAAACGTCACAATTTTATTTCACGAATTTTAACTTGAATCTATGTGGCAGGTGATAATACCATAGGGACTCCGTGTATGGGAGAAATCCCACCGATAATAACTTGCCATTTAATTTTATTTCCTAAAATAATGGACTATATCACCTGCCACATAGATTCGAGTTGAAATTCATGATATTTATTCCAAACGTATAACATTGCTCCACTAATTAATTAGGCCGACTAAACATTTCAACTAGTTCTCTGACTTTATATATGTATATGTATATGCGCTATGACTCTATATATGTATATGTATATGTGCTAAATCTCATGCTGCCTCAAGATAAATGTTGGGGGCAAATATTTTATGTTTCCCATATCATTAGTCTAACAGAGTATATGCTTATTTATCATTTTCCTATATATATATATATATAAGCAGAGAGAGAAATCTCCCTCACCCACTAGTAATATACTATGAGAGCTGCTATAGTGCTTTATCCATCTCTCTCCTTTTTCATTTACAGAAACAGAAAATTCCATTTTTGGATCTCTTTAACAGCCAATTTCTCGTATACACCAAGAGTGCTTTAATAGTTGCATGAATTTATAATAAGGGTTGGAATTTTGTGAGTCAGCAGAGAAAATTAAAAGTATTTGATGTCTCTTTGGATTCACAACTGATAATTATAAGTACATTCAATTCATAAAGAGCTTTCAGAAGGATCCTGTTTGTGCATATTGGTTGTGATGAAAAGTCTCCTACTTCTCTTTTCCAAGTGATCCATTAGGCTGACTCTTTTTGGATACCACATTGTCTATATCATCTCTAAACAAGAAAACTTAGATGACCATACACTTAAAACTGTGTCTACAACAACAACCTTACACACACATATATATAAAAGATTACACTCTTTTTTTTCCTAAGCCAATTTTTCTTCAACCGGCAAAAACAGCAAACCAGATTGCTTGGGAGCAACAATATAACAGTTTTTTTTTTCCCTTTTTCTGTGTCATAGTTAGCTGATAAAATTTTATCTGCAGCATTGTGGAGTCCACACGATCAAGAATCCTGCCGAGCCATCTTTACTGGATGTCGATTTAGCCTGGCAAAAGAACAGACCTTTAAGCTGGTAGTTGAACAGAGTGATACACCAGTATAGGACCAAACATAACATATGCAATGCTATATTATATTGTGAAAAATGCCAAGATAACATGCTTCCAGATGAGTCTTGACCGAGAAAATGATGTGAATGATCAGGGGCGGAGCCAGGATTTTGGTGTAAGGGGGGCCAAATTTTTTTTTTTTTACATCAGTTTAATATTAGTTTTATAATTATGTACAAAAATATATATAATATATATGTATTATATAAATGTATATATACAATATATAAAGCGTCAATAGTTTTTAGTGACCTGACTAGACTTAGGCCTATGCTTCCAAAGTAATCAATTAACCTAAAATTTTATCAATTAGTTATTTAAATAAATTTTCTTATCAAACTTTTTTAACAGGATAGAAAAAGATTAAGCTAAAATTGAAAAAGCTTTCAACTAAACAATTAGACTTTTAACATATAAACAAATACAAAATTCATGTAGTAATATCAGAAATTAATAATTAAGCAAAATCTGGAACACGTCATACATATTAACATATCAACTATCAATTTATCATTATTTTTAATTATCAATTAATAGTATAATCGTACTAATAGAATAATTCAAAAATAATACTTCTAATTCAATAGTCCTTTATACCAATTTTTGCTAACATACAAGTATGTCTCTGATCACTACACTAAAAAAAATAAGCTTAGTTTGATAAGTATATATCTATTAAATAAAGTACAACTGTTTTTTTTTCTTTTTTTCGAAACCCATATAAAAAATTATTTTCCAATCCAAGCAATAAGATTGAAATTAAATTAGGAACTGAATTGATATAAAAGAGATTAGTGTGAGGGTGTGTTTATATTCATGCTATGTATCTGCTATTGAGATTTCGGATACAACATTGACATAATATACTAATATATAAGTCTTGAGTTTCTAAAGGGCCAATGAAGAATTGGGTTTGGGGAATTTATTAGTATTAAGTTTCTAAAGGCCCAATAACCAATGAGGAATTGGGTTTGGGGGGTTTATTAGTATTAAGTTTCTAAAGGCCCAATGGCCAATGAAGAATTGGGTTTGGTGGAATTTATTAGTATTGAATTTCTGAAGGCCCAATATCTAATGAAGAAATGGATTTGGAGGGGCCAAGTAGTGCATATACATGTATTAATTTTGAAAAACAGGCATACTAGTAAAAGAAATTTCAAATTTTTGGGGGGGCCATGGCCCCTGCTAGCCCCCCCCTGGCTCCGCCCCTGTGAATGATGATGCATAAAATTGGAAACAAGTCATGTGGTTTACCTGTTACAAAGATGAGTTGAAAATATATGGAAAATAAATGCACTCACAGAAAATAACTGTTATATTGTAGCTCGCAATGACTTCTTTCAAGAACGTACCAAACATATTGAAATGGATAATGCTACTCAGGCAGAATTCGTAGACAGAAACATTTACATCCATTGGATGCATGTGGTGAGTGTATGTGGTGGGGCATACATATACATCTAATGGATGTAAATGTTTTCTGCCTACTTCTGCCTACGAATTCTGTCTAAGAATTCTGCCTGAGTAGCATTACCCTATTGAAATTAATTGTCATTTTGTCTGTCAAAATTAACTTTGAGGCACAATTCGTTTTTTCTCTACCATATAATTCTGCCACAATCAACATTTTCACCAAAGCTCATCCGCTAGAATGTTTTTACGATTTGATTTTCAAACTTAAGTTATTTTCCTTTTCACCTACTTAAATTTGAAGGGGGATAACGTACATATGTAACATATGTATAATGTATGCTTATAATCTCTCCCTTGATTCTCTCTCTATCCCATGATTCTCTCCTTAACTCACTCTCTATATTACTTATATATAGATCACATTGTATTGTAGATAATATATCATAGTTGATGAAATATACAATTCCTTCTCTATCTTTTCTCTCTTGTAACCATATATATATATATATATTTGGATAACTTGCCTTATAGCCTCTTTGATGTAGAGGAGGAGAAAGTGTTGAATACGCCTGAGGTACGAGGAGAAATAACCCCACTCAACCCCTTCAAATTTGATGGGTACATGCAGATTTAGTCTAAATATAATTTGAAAGTGTATAAAAAATGCTGCTTTTACTTTATTATTTCTCTTCTTCAAGACTTTTTCTTTTGGTTCTTCTAAATTTCTTGTTATTACCTTTTCTTTTTCTTCTAAATTTCTCAACACCCCTAATTTCCATATATTTCTGGCTTTTCCAAAGCTTAATCTCTCATAACTCATATTATACTACATCATTTAAAAATTTTGCATTTGAAGAGATCAGAACCAGAGACACTTTCCGTTAATCAGCTAATGGTAATGTCATAACTTCAACTTTGGTTGCAAGACCTTAAGTATTTGGGTTCTAAACATTTAAGCAGCTCCAATCCCGCCATCAAATTATATTGAGCCAAACCCACGCAGGATCACTTTCTGAATCCACCTACCATGGGCTTAATATATATATATATATATATATATATATATATATATATATATATTTTCCTTGGCAATTAACTTTTACAATGCACTTGGGAGACTTGAACCCTCTAACTAGTCTCTTCCTTTCACCTTGAAAGGAGAGAGAAATACAACTAGACAACAGGCTTGGTATCTTGGACTTATTCAATTTTGGTTGTGATATGAAGCTAGTGCTAGTCTGCTCATCAGCTCATGTTCTCATTTAGGTTGATTCCAAACAAAACGAATTCCATTCTAGTTTCAAATCCCTTCAAATTCTGAGATTTTAAACACAGTGTTAGTGGCCATGTATAAGACAAACAGCCCTATCTACGATTGGCATATTAGGGTTATCAGTTATCACAAATGTAATAATAGAATTAGAATTGGGAACATTTACCACTTTTATTAAAAAAAACTCAGATGACCATACACTTAAACTGTGTCTACAACAAGAAGCTTACATCATGTGGTTTTTCTGAAAATGGAAAAGAAATGCACTGATCAAAACAATCATTTTAGCAGAAAAGGATGAAGCTGCAGTGGTTACTTACTGGGTAGTACGTGTTAGTACTAATAATAATAATTTTCAGATTTCTTTTTAAGCTGTTGAGGCACTAATAATAATAATTTCTAGATTTTCTTTTTGTTTTTTTGAAAATTATTTTAAATTCTCTCTTTCTAATGGAAAAAGTTTCAGAAACAATTTCCGGATCCAGAAAAGAAAAAATATATATATAATTTTTATTAAGTAATTGTGCATATTTAATTTTTTTCCCCCGAAAATTATTTTCGAAATTTTTTTTCCTAAAAAAAATCCTCTTTTTTTATTAAAGTAAATAAAAAATCTCGATATAAAAAAACCTATCTTTCTAATGGAAAATTTTTCAGAAAAACAAAAAAAAAAATCCAGAAAGAAACATCAGTGTTTGGTCTTCTTTGCCAGCCTTGAATTGCATGTATCTTTCATAGTACTTCCTTGACTTGTATAAGGCCAACTTGTGGTCTTAATTCCTAAGTTTATATATCTTCATCCATCCAATTCAATGAGAATCAATGCCCAAAAATGTGGTTGGATTATGAGGTTAGACTTGAATGTGCCATGGATTATGAGGTTAGATCAGAAAATCCAATACATCTGTTGTAGCCTCAGAAATCAACATCATAAAATCAGTAGACTATCTATCCCACTGCAGCTGTAACCAGAACCCATTAATCAGTAATGGTTTGTTTTTTTCCATATATATATATATATATATGATATATATATATATATAACATGAGGTGAAGCATCCATGAATCTAGACCAGCCAAATTACATGCGCATAAAGGAAATCAGACACTATTCTGGTGATTTAATACTGAATTACATGTCTTCATAGTATATGTTGTTTTCACTTCACTTTGAAAAGATGGCCTTTGTTTAATTTATAAGAGAAAAAAAAAATGTCCACTGAGTTTTCTCAACTACTGATTTTTGCCATAACCAGCTGAAGCCAATTTATAATTTGGTGGTAGATTACCTTCAGAACTTATGCTTGAGATCACAATAGTACAATAAATAAATAGATATAATGGTCTCATTTAGGCCATCTATGAACACATCCAGAATGAATATTTGGTTGCCTCTAGGACTACAAGGTATCAGTTTATTGAACAACACAGTAATGGTGCCTTGTAATCCAGTAAATTTTTTTTCCTAATAACAACTTAGTCATCCCACTTATCTGATTACACAAGTGAATTATTCAAGGGGAAAAGAAAGAAATGTCAACAAAATCATTTTTGGAATTGGATTTAGGAAAGGAAATGAAATTGGATTGGATTTGAAATGAAATTTATTTTTGATTTTGGGACAAAATGAAATTTCATGATAAAGTATTTACCATTGTTAATTGGATTAGCAATCTTATTAGTATTATTATTATATTGAAAAGAGGCGCAAATATAAGTTACAAACTTGTCAAGTTAACCAGTTTATAAATCCCCATCAAATTCCACCTATGTTTCCTCAGATTTGAGGATGGGACATTTTGGGATTTCAAATCCTATGAAATTCAATTACATTTTAAACTGTGCTGAAGAACAATCGGCCCATATCAACCAATGTCAAATAGAATGAAAATTGGGAACATAGACACCACTTTTATTAAGAAAACTCCATCACTACCACTTAATCATTGTCTAACACAAGAAGCTCACACTTTATTAAAGAAAAATAAAAATAAAAATACAGGCAGCTTATATTTAAAGAAGCACAGGCAATTGTTTGGAAGCAAGAACAGAATAACATTATTTATTTTAGAAAACAACAACAACAACATTACAAGCAGTTGACATTTAAACAAGCAAATTAAAGTTTATTTGCAGCACAATCATCAGATGAAGCATATGGTCCTTGGAAGCAAGAGCAGAATAACTTTTTTTTTTTTCGGAGTAAGACTTGGCTGATTAAAGTTTATTTGCAGCACACTCGAGTCCACGCGATATAGAGTCCTGCAGAGCAATCTTTACTGGATGTCGGTTTAGCCTGGCAAAAGAATTGAGCATTTAATTAAGAAACTTGAACAGAATGATAACATATGCAATGCTATATTGTGAAAAATGCAAAGATGATGTGAATCATGATGGATATATGCATAAAATGGAAAACAAGTCCTAGCCATTAACATCATGTGGTTTTACCTGTTACAAATTAAGATCACTTGAAAATATATGGAAAAGAAATGTACTCACAACAACCATTTCAGCTCAAAACAATGACAATTAACATGTCAAAAGTTTAAATTTATCTTCAACGTTGAGGTCCTGAGGAGCATGACATAGAAAGATGTGGAAATTAAAGAATTTAGACATGCAGTGGGTACTTACAGTCGGGTAGTGTTTGTATCAGATCATGGCAGCTTCCATATTGGCTTGCAATACGAATGAAGAAAGATTTTGGAGTGATCCAAGAGTACTCAAAGAATGGATAACAGGTATGTGGGTAACCATGTCTCGGTTGTCTTCTCTTGTCTTTTCAAGTAGAGCACTGAAATCCTCGTGCGTACCATTCCATCGTAACTCTTTAAGGTGAGTAAGAGTTTTGATGCCTAATAGAAGCATCTTCAGATTCGAACACCTACACAGGGTGAGCTTTTGAAGCTCTGGCATTGCTCCTTTCTCTACCTTCACTGTATGTAGCTGGTGAAATTGCTCAATGTGTAATGTCTTTAGTTTCCTGAATTTTCCAGCTCGAAGTACTAGCTCCTTGGAAGAGGAAACATCAACTAATTCTAGGTCCATCAGGCAAGGCAAATCTTCAAGGGCTCCAAGTGGGCTTCCCTGGAATCCTGACCCCTTCAGCCTAATCCTGAACAGATTTTGAAGCTTGAAAATCCATCTCGGGAATTTTTCTAGGTGCCCTTTCAGATAAATACGTTGCAGATCAGGCGGAGGACTAGGCATATCATCCAGATCAAGAGACTCATTAATGTTGGTTGAACTTAGATCAAGAGTTAAAAGACTTTGCATCTTTTGAATGGATGCACACAAATCCTTTCCATCTTTTCTTTTGAGCTCTATTAGTCCCAGCTTCCTCAGTTGGGTCAGTGCTCCCAGCTCTTTAATAATTTTCCGATGCTTGTCTGGCTTTACGAGTGACAACTTCTGTAAAGAAGTTAAAGCCCCGATTCCTGCACACAACTCTACTCCTTGGACAGTGTTTGAAGTTGCAGAAGAAACCTTTTCATTGACTAAAAGATGTCGCAAATTAACAAGTGGGATGATATTTGCTGGCAACTGTGTCACAAAAGTTTGCTTAAGGTCTAAAGTTTCAAGGTTAGAGAGCTTCTTTATGGACTCGGGAACCACCTTTACATTTGTATGGCTCAGACTTAGATACCTAAGAAGGGAGAGATGATCAATACCTTGAGGAAATTTATCCAGAGGAGCATTCTGCAAATCTAATACTCTCAAACATTTGAAATCACCTACATTTCCAACATGGGAGGTAGAACTGAAAAAGAATGCGGAGCGAACACTGCTAAAGCAGCTTCTCTGTGACAAAACGGTGCAAGCATTATTGCGAATAGATAGGCGTCGAACTTTGTCGCTTGAAAGTGGGTTATTATTCGGTTCTGAAAGAATGGAGACAAAACTCTCATCCTCAGACATGGAAACAATGAAGTCGAGCACAAGGTTTCGAACCCGGCAACTTCTTGCTCGCCCATCAAAATCCCATTTACTTACATGAACCAAATTCCTTTCAATTAGTTGATTGAGGTAATCCTCTGCAACCTCCTCTGGTGTCTCCTTCCCTCTTACTTGCATCACAAATCCTTCGGCTACCCACAAGCGTATAAGCCTTCCACGCTCAATGGGGTAGTTGTCAGGAAAAATGCTGAAGTACAAGAAACAACACTTGAGATGAGTTGGAAGGTCCTTGTAACTTGGCAGTGATATGCTTCTTATAATGGAAAGATATTTGTCATTAGTTCCCAGGCTGTTGTGCAATTTCTTCCATTCATTTGGAAATTGTTGTTTCTTTGACAGCCAACGTCCTACTGCCACAATTGCAAAAGGTAAACCATCACATCTTTTCACAATTTTCTGAGACCATTCCACCAATTCTGGAGGACATTTTCCACGGCTGGTTTGGAAAGCCTTCTTACAGAATAGGTCCCAAGCCTCTGTACATGGCAAAGAATCTAAAGTTTTCTTAAAATCAGTTGACTCTACACAAAAAGAGGCCACATCTGAGTTCCTAGTAGTGACTATTATTCTACTGCCACTGGAACCATTGGGTAACACACTTTTAATGCGTTCCCAATCATCTATTCTCCAGATATCATCTAAAACAACAACATACCTTTTATGATGCAGATACTCCCTCAGCACTTTAGCTTGTATATCAAAACCTTCACGGAGAATCAGCTCCTCATGATCCTCGGGCACACCAATTTGCTTTAGCATGCTGTTTATGAGCTCCTTGATTTTAAGGGAACGGGAGACATGAACCCAAGCATGGGAATCAAAGTGTCTTTGAACTTCTTTGCTGTTATAAACGCCCTTTACAAGAATGGTTTTACCCGAGCCACCAGGACCATCTACTGAAATTGTTAAGTGGCTCGATCCTCCTCCTCCTCCTCCTGTCAATTGACGAATAAGATCTTCTCTAGGCTTTTCAAAGCCCACAATTTCATCGGCTTCAAGAATTTGGGGAGTCATACTTGAGCTTGAACTTGCGCCTTCTTCAGTGGAAGTGACGCTGTTACCGGCACGAATTCGGTCCATGTCTACAATGGTGTCTTTCTTTTTCTTTATTTCTTCTATATCGGAGGCCACCTCATGAAGTGCTTTCCTGTGGGCTAAATCGTGGCACATTTCATAGGCTTTATTGGGGAGTCTATGCCTGTAAATTCGATGCGGCACATGTAGCATGAACTTATCAAGAACATTCTCAATCCTATAAGCTAAATCCCGGATTTGATCTATGCGGTCTTTTTGCCCCTCGTTGCTTTCATTTCCTTCCATGTCCTTTAGATAGGCTTGCATTGTCTTCAACCAATCTCTGATTTCTTCAACTTCAGAGCGCACCTTTTTCTGAAGGTTCCCCCCATGTTTGTTGAAATAGGGTAACACTCTCTGAACAAGAATCAGTGCTACTGCAACAGATATATCGGCCATTTTAATTTACTATTTCTTCCTCCAAAAGCTTTCTCAAGGAAGAAATTTCAAGCTACAAAGTACTCTATTATTTTCTTCAAGGTTATCATGCATAATGATCTTATAAACACTGTTCCATCTTACATTTGACTTTTCAATTCTAAAATACCTCTTTCATGGACATAATATCCCACAAGGCGTGTCCCACAAGTCGATCACATACATTTCCATGCAGGCCATTGGATTATATTGTGAAATTTATTATTTATGTAAAGAATGCATTGAATATTCACTCAAGCATAAAAAATTCTAAATTTTTTTAGCTTAAGAATCTTGTATTAAGCTAACTGATTAATCAACAAGTTGCTCTGTCTTTATCTTCATGAGATCTATTTCTTAATCATTATTATTAACCAGAATTCAGGGAAATATAAGTTAGTCCAAGACTTAGAATTCAGGGAAATATTTTAGTCAGTATGATTTCTTTGACTAGTTCTCACAAATCTCCAATGATTTAGCTTAATTTCATAGAGAATAAATGTTTTATTTAGTGATCATTTGTGCATTTATATTTATTTAGGACTGAGTCAATAATTAGGTTCACATCATTTTCTGAAAGGAACTTCAATTAATGCTCTTTCGAAGCTTCCTGATATGATAGAAGCAAACTGACTCGTTCAGGGAAGATGCAATGCTGTTTCTGGAAATATATCCTTACTGACTTGGTCTCTTCCAAATTGTAACGAAACCAAATTGAGCTAACAAAGCTTACTCTCTTGTATGCATGAAGACAGGTTTTACTTTATTTTTGTGGTAAAAATAATTATACTGTTGCACCATTAGAAATTGATCTGTCATAGACTCATCATGCTAGTACTCTCTTAACTAGTACAAGGCCATGTTGTGGTCTTAATTCCTAATATCTCCATCAATCCAATTCAATGTCAGTACCCGAGTGGCCTATATATATATATATATATATATATATACTTGAGACATGATATTTCTACTATAATGCATTAATCATTAATCAGTATATTCTCCTATTATGGGTTTAGCCCTGTTTTTATTTACAGGCCCCTCTCATACTCTGTAAAGGGTTTTTTTTCGGAGTTAATATAATCCTTACTTACTTGCCAAAAGAAAAGAAAAGAAAGAAAAGAGAAATTATATATATTGTAATAATTACTGAATTAGTTTTAATTACCCAAACCAAAAACACCTTTAGGAGCTTATTGTAAATTTGTAATACATTAATACGATTATAGAAAACTGTGCCCACTGATCATTTCTTTTTATTTAACAACTGGCCTGTGCATTATTGTTATTAAGGCCCCGTTTGGTAACCGTTTATGTTTAGTGTTTATTATTTATCTAAACAAATTTTTACGATAAACATGTTTGATAATTTTTGTTTTGTTTACAAATTGTCAAAACGTTTTTAAAACAACACTGTAGCTAAGGCTTCAAATCATAAACACCAAAATGATGTTTATTGTTTATGTTTATTAAAAAAAAAACTTTTTTTTTATCTAAAATGGTGATTATATTATTTTAATTAAAAATTGAAACTCAAAGTGAGAAAATGAAAAGAAAAAAAAATTATAAAAGGCTATTGTTTCATTCAACGATAAAAATGTTAGAATTATCAAGTGTGGACAAAATTAAAGAGCATCAATTGGCTTGAGAAAAAAATATTGGGTACAATATGAATAATTACTAATATACTTGATAATAAGAAATAGTTACTTAGGGGCACCCATGCTAAAAAAAAAAAAAAAACTTTATTTGAGAAAAAAACAAAGAAGTCTCAACCATCTCATTGTCAAAGAAATAAGAATGGTAATTTTTACTCATATCATTCATTCATTTTCAGTGTTAAAAGAAAAATATAAATAAAAAATGAAAAATAAAGTAGTAACGTAAAAAGTTCAAGAGAAAGAGTATGCCCTCCAAATCTCTCTTCTTACTCCATACAAATTGAACCGAACTGAACTGTTCACTACGGTTTCGGTTCTGGCTCTAAATTTTAGGAACCGTTCACTACGATTCCGGTTCCAAGCCTTGGAACCGAAACTGGAACTGTTGAATATATATATATATATAACTCCTATAATAATTTTCTATTTTATATATATATATTTTATAATAATAACATTTTTTTATGTAAAAAATTTTAAACAATGAAGTTATTATAACTATTATAAGGTTAAATACAACTCCTATAATAACCGAATTGAACCGAACTCAATTATTCCGGTTTCAAAATTAAAGAATCGTAGGGAACGGTTCTGGTTCTGGTTCTCCCAATAACCGTAAAGAACCGAATCGTGTGCACCCCCTACTTGTTAGGAACTTCTGGGTTGTGAGTCATTCTACTTTTACAGTATTATTTGCTATGTAGAGATATATGTAACCCAATATTATTATTTTTTTTTATGCATATTTCTTATTCTGTTATTGCTGTGTATATTTGTTATAGCATAAACTTGACTTTTTATACAGTTTATTGTGTTGATTTTAAAAAAAAAAAATAGTTTAAGGTTAACAAACATATTCTTCTGTTTTTGATTTTTAAAATAAGTAAAACGTTTTTTCGTTATCAAACAACACTCATGTTTATGGATAAACAAAAACGTAACATAAACATTGTTTATATAAACACTTAAATAATAAACACTAAACATAAACGGTTACCAAACGAGCCCTAAGTTACATGTTTGGGATGCAACTTGAGGAAAGTAAGTAGGTGCTCCGATTTAATGTCCTTCTATATTAGAGATTAACGTTAATTAATGATGGTCGAACTTATGGAACATGTCTTCCAGGGAAAAAAGAAAAGAAGTTCAAGGGCATTTTAGTAATAACAACCCATATCAGAAATTGAAAATAGGAGATAAATGAAGGGTTAAGCATTAAACCCCTGAACTACCCGAAGAACTCCAAACTACTCCTCTACTAACGAAATTACACATGAAACAGCTGTTAACAAAATGAAATTGACAACTCACTTTATCCTTGTCACAATCCAATTAATTAAATCAATCACCAATCTTCCTCTATCTCTCCCAGTACTAGGTGAATCACAATTATGCGTGCACAACACGCACTGTAAGTTCACGATACCTGTTATGCATGACAGTTGAAATTGTACTAGTGCATCTGCATTTACACTCGGTGCATTGTAATTCTTCTGATTGACACGGTCTTGATATTTAGTAGTAGTATCAGCACTATGGTTGAGGGGAGCCATAGCCTTAAAGAACTCCTCTTGAGATTCTCACCGTCCTTGCTTTTCGTAAAAAAAGAATGAATGAAACCCTAGTTCTCCACCTCTGATGGCCAGAAATTTGAAAGGGTTTGTTGTTTGGGACAAGGCCGTAAGGGTTTGTTGTTGGGGACAAGGGCGTAGATACATGGGCACTAGTGGGTACTAATGTACCCACTTAATTCTATACTTTTCTTTTTCATATAGTAAATATAATTTTTTGGAGGTTTTGAACTGGGATGACGTATTAAATTCCGAGTAATATACCTACTTAATTTTATAAAAAATAAATTATGGTCTGAGCTTTTGCGTTCGTACCTATTTGTACAAATTTTAAGTTACGCCCCTGGTTGGGGATGCATTCCATCTGGGTGAAGTGGATTTGGGTTTTCTTGAAAATGAGAAGTGAGCTTGAAGTGTGAGAACTGAGAAGTAAAGAGATGGGTTGATAATCTGAAAAGGGTATATTATTAATATTGTTGTTTAGCAGAGTTAACACAAGAAGAAGAGAATCAGAGAAGGCCATTTGATGATAACTGATCGATTTCTAATGTTAATTTTACTTCACAGTGGATATACACATTAGAGTTTATAAAAAATGGGGGTTTTCAATTTGCTGAGGTATCCCGTAATTACTGTTAACGGTATTGAGAGCCAATTTCTTCATTTCAAAATTTTAGAAATAGTGTTTCAGATTTTTCTGTCACAATATTGTCACATTTAAAAATAATAATAATAATAATAAATAAATAAATAAAATAAGATAATTAGTGCACAGTCATGACCATCAGCGTGATTACCCAAGAAATTCGGTTGGTGATCGACCTGAAACTTGCTCATTGTCTTCACTTTTGTTACTTCTCTTATTTTATTTTATTTTTAAAAAAAACTAAAATAAAATAACAAAGAAAGCAAAACTATAAGTAGTAAATTCTGATTGAAAATAAAAATAAAAATAATTTGATGAAGCAATTCCTTTCATGAAATGAAATTATAATGTAACCTGGTCCGTTGTTTCACTAGCTTCAAAGAACAATTTGATTATGAAATGTACCAACTCCTTTTGAAGTAATGACCAAACTTGACAAGGGTTTTAATTTAATTAAGTTTAATAGGGATAATTCCATAAAAATGCACCAAAAAAAGTTGTTAGCAAAAGGCGAATTTGAATGTACAGCATTGTCCAACAGGAAAGGTCTCATTGCTTCTAGCCCCATCTCCTCTTTTGTTATCATAACCTGGATAATCCCATTTTGTGAAGCATGCTTTCTCAACCAAACGCAGCCCAACCTCCTCTCCTAACTTCTCTATTTCCCACTTGCTGAAAGGGTATGCTGTCTTGTGGGTCACGTGCACTTCTCCATTCACTGACATCAGGTCACGTGCACTCCTTAGGAAGTGCTTCACAACTTCCTGGTGAGACCTGATCAAAATATACATGCTCCAACTTAGTTTTCTAGTTGGCCTTAATTGTATAATTTTCATATTAGTAATAGTTTGAAAGGACGTTATCTAGTGGGTCATGTCAACCACTGCTCTTGACATGGAATAATCTATAAATTATGAATCTTGAAAATAGTTACAGTTTGAGAATATAATAAATGCTATATATAGAGATAAGTAGGTAACCTTCCATATTCTTTCCTGTAAACAATATAAAGTGTATTTTTTTCAGTCCACTCTCTCGTTGCCGTGAGAGAGAAATCAATTTAAAAGCCATGTAATCGTCTTAAAATGTAGTATTCAGCAAAAATATCCTTCACTAATTAATTAGGCTTACTATACAAATTCAACTAATTCTCTGCCGGCGCCTCACTATCTACTTATTAGCAAGGACAGGAGGCTCTTTCACCAATCTCTGGATGTTATATATATAAATAAAATAATGATATTTTGTCGGATCGGACTTAATCCGATATTTTTTTTATGTGAATGGGTGGTGGGTCCCATCACATGATTTCATGATAATGTCATGTATGAGACCCACCACCCCACTCACATAAAACAAATATCGGATTAAATCCGATCTACCTGTCTATATGACTTAACATTGTAACTTACAAAATTTGGAAGAAGTTGTCTTCACGAAAAGAGAAACCTGCATGAGGAAAATTAAACACTATTCTGTGAAATAATTTGAAAATGAGACGTGGATCACAGCTCATGGTGGAAGCATCTACTCCATGCAAAACAATGCAACCCAGGTCATTAAGTTGCTTCAAGTTGGCTTCGGCAGTAGGATGCTTTATCTTTAACAACTCTTTACCCACACACCAAATAAAATAAAAAAGTCAATCCTATATATATATATATATATATATATATATATATATATAATTGGAGAACTATAAGTAGGGGCATACATGATAAGCAGTGAGCCAAAGCCATACCTTCTGAATCGAGAGAGGTAGCAACCATGTTTACAGCGGAGCCAAATGCTTTGGCTAAGCAAGCAGAGAAAGAAAAATCTCCCTCACCCACTAGTAATATACTATGAGAGCTGCTATAGTGCTTTATCCATCTCTCCCCTTTTTCATTTACAGAAACAGCCAAATCCATTTTTGGATCTCTTCAACAGCTAATTTCTTGTATACACCAAGAGTGGTTTAATAGTTGCATGAATTTATAATAAGGGTTGGAATTTTGTGAGTCACCAGAGAGCTGCTATAATAAATTAAAAGTATTTGATGTCTCTTTGGATTCACAAGAACTCATAATTATAAGTACATTCAATTCATAAAGAGTACGTTGTCAGAAGGATCCTGTTTGTGCATATTGGTTGTGATGAAAAGTCTCCTACTTGTCTTTTCCAAGTGATCCAATATTAGGCCATGACTCTTTGGATACCACATAATAGTTTGCTGATAAAATTTTATTTGCAGCACTGTGGAGTCCACATGATCAAGAGTCCCTCCGAGCCATCTTTACTGGATGTCGATTTAGCCTGGCAAAAGAAGAGACCTTTAAGCTGGTAGTTGAACAGAGTGATATATATATATATATATATATATATATATATATATATATATATAGGACCAAACATAACATATGCAATGCTATATTATATTATATTATATTGTGAAAAATACAAAGACAACATGCTTCCAGTGTTTCGAAGATTCTGAAGTTGCAGGATATTTGCTGGCAATTTTGTCGCATAAGTTTGCTTAAGGTCCAGTGTTTCAAGGTATGAGAGTTTGTTTATGGACTTTGGAACCCTCTTTATATTAGTACGCCTCAAACTTAGATACCTTAGAAGGGAGAGATCGATGAACATTAACATTTTCAGGAAATTCTTCTAAATTAGTAAAGTAGTATCCTGCAAATCTAAAACCCTCAATAATCTGAAGTGAAGTACATTTCCAATGTCAGAGGGAGAAAGGCCGTCCCACCTGAAAAAGAAAATGGAGCCAAAACAACTGAAGCGTGTGCTCTGACAAATTGGAGCAAGCATTACGGATAGATAGGCGTCGAATACAAGTAACAAAAATGTTAAAGTAAATATATTTATTGTTGATATACAATACAAGTAACAATAATTAATTAATTTTTATTATTTAAATCATTTTTGTCAATTTTAAAGATGAAGAAAAAATATTGACATTGTGTTTGGAATGCTCGGATTTGTTCTTCTTTTTAGTGAAATATAACATTACAATTTTAATTAATAACGGTAAAATGGTAAAAAAAAAATATTTCCTTTATAATCAAATTCTAAATTATTTCAAACACACAAGTGACATTTCATTTCAAATTCAATCCAATTTCAATTCATTTTCCAAATCCAAATCCCAGGAGAATTTGTCTAATACAAGTGGTATTGGTATTTTGGTATTTCCCTACCTCCAAAATTCCAAATAAAAAGGGTCAGAATTCAAGCCCGGGACAACAGTGTGCGAGTGCGTGTTAGGTATACAAGTAACCTTAGTAACAAAAAAAAAAATTTGTTATATTCAATCTTTTTAGAGTAAATTACTCAGATTTATCTTAATTATACCTAAATACAACTTGACGAAAATCTTGCAGAAATGACCCTATCAATAATTCTATTTTAAAAAGTTATGAAATGTCTAGATTGACCTTTATTATTTAATTGATTTCTAACATAAAACGATCTCATAATGAAATGAGTCAAATGACTAGAATACCCCTAATTACAAATTTAAATCAAATGTAATTAACATAAAAAAAATATATAAAATTTTATATTTAGTTAAATGGATTGATATAGAAATTGATTTTGTAAAATTTGAAATCATGTGTAAATTTGAAATTTTATATTTGCATAATAACATTTGATTAATTTTATAATTTTTTATTTAATAAATTTGCAAATTGTTAAATTTTATTTTGTAAATGAATAATATTTAATTAAATATTTTTCAATTTTTGTGATGACATATTAAATATTTTATTATGTATGTAAATATAATATTTGTAAATTTTGTTAATTTTAAAGTTTATTTAATGCAGAAATATATAACTAATGGAGAAATACCGGAGAAATATATAAATTCAAAATTAAAGGGTACTATTTTTGTCCATTAAAGAATTTTTTTAGGGCAAATTGGTAATTTAACAAGTCAAAAAGTTTACTTCAAAAGTCAAAGGCCAATCAGATCATTTTACTATTAAAAAGTGTCACTAGCATGATATCCTTTTGAAATGATAGGGAAATACGGAACAAATTTCATGGATCAATTCGACATCACACACGATAAGTTGTATCTAGCTAAGTGTAAATAAGACAAACCTCAAGGGTGTTAGTGTAGTAGTTTACCCATATATTTATATGACCAGAAAATATTAGAGTTAATATATTATAGATAAAATGTTCTTACACCCTCTCAGGTTTGCTTTTATTGCTCACAAATTAAACTTGTGTCAAAAGTGACTCTGACACTCCCCAAGTTTGATTTAACTAGCTTTAACACTCCTTTCTACCTCAACTAGCTCAGATCCCCTGGCTGGTGGTTAGCTACCGTGACAACATCACGTGTGTCAATTGAATGCCAGTCCAGAGTCAATGTAGATTATGCATTAGCCCTTGCCCTTGAGAGAATAGCACTCCTATTTTATAACTAAAGTATCTATTGGAACTGGAGAGTGCTCCAACGCTTTTTCGCCTTTTCTCTTATTGATAGCTTTTTTCTAGTAGTAGTATATATAGACATTCCATAGGTGAAGCTAGATTGTATCCAAATAAAAATCAAAATTCAACTTCATATCAAAGCAAATGTAATCGTCGTGCATTTTGAGTTGTAAAATTATCAATTAAAGTGCTCCAATCAAGTTTCTCCAACATATCTTTTTCAATAAATATCATAACCAATCCATTTAATCTCTTTAGTAACACCGTGGGCTGTAGGTAAGATTTATCAACCTTAACTTTGAAAAGTTTCTCTAAAAAAGTTTGGGGTTAGATCATGTCATGTTTCATGAAGTAATGAATATGCTTTAGTTTAGATTTTAAAATGGGATGAGTAATGGACTGATCAAGTGTTTGGGCCTTATAATTGATAAGTTCGAAGTTGGACTGAAGTAATAATATGAGACTTTAACAATTCGACTAGAGATAAAAGAAATTGGGTTTATAGTTAAATCACGTGTATAAATATGAGGTCTTTCAAATTTGGAGACCCTTGGCAATCGCCTAGACCCAATCAATCCATTTTTTTTCCATAAAAATGTACTATAAACTTCTTTT
Source organism: Cornus controversa (assembly GCA_026545225.1). NCBI lineage: Eukaryota > Viridiplantae > Streptophyta > Magnoliopsida > Cornales > Cornaceae > Cornus > Cornus controversa. Next base: position 67,068,265 of record CM048847.1, read on the forward strand.
GTGTGAATTAGAATAATCAAGTCCTTCACACCAGTCCTCCCCTTGATACGCCAAGCCCTCGTTCTATCAATATTTTATGGAACACCTTTCAATCTGGACTATGTAATGCTGCCATTATCTTAATTCTCTGCTCCTCCTGGGCCTCAATGAGAGTTTGCTTTTATTGTCAAATTATTCTACTTCTCATTTGCAAGAAAGTATTACCACATGAATTTGGAACACAAAGGTACTAAAATTGTTTTGTTTTCAACAGAATGTCACTATGTATTTTAGCAGGAACAATAAATTTAGTGAGCCGGAAGCGAAAACAAAAACATTAGAACTTTCACACAATCTGCACTCCTTTCTCCAAAAATTACCCTTTTTTCCTATACAAACCTTTAAATTCTTAGCATTTTACTACACATTACACAGTGATGTAAAACATCACTTCTCTTAGTTGATTACAGCGAAATATACAGAGAAAACATAATCTGGTAACGGTATAGCTTGCACCCTGGCAAGCACAAGAAGTATCAATAACAGTAACAATGCAATAAGTGAAGTTTACAGCCTAATAGTCTCTACTTTTCGTTGTTTCTTAAGTCCAAATTTGTAAGTTTTGCTGGGGTTGCAGTTGAAATTTTTGTCACCACCAAACCCATATTTGGTGCGGTAGCCTGGATAGTCATTGAGGTTAAAATGCAACGCTTCAACGAGTCGAAGGCCTGCCTGTGATGCCATAAATTCTACATTCCACTCCAAGAAAAAGCCATTTGATTTGTGGGAAATGTGAATTTCTCCCTTTTCAGTGATCATTTTCTTAGCATTTGCTAGAAATTGGCGTACTAGTTCTGTGTGTCGTCTGGAGAAAGAAAAAAAAAAAAACAATTTTACATGAATACTATAATAGATTCAGCGAAGACATTTGTTGCAGAAAGATTACTAACCGAAGCTGTGACTTGCGTGATTCATTTTCAAGAAAGCCATCATGAGGGAAATTGAAAATAATGCGATCGAATTTCATTTCCTTGAGTAACAAATGGTTAGCCATTTCAGTGGCATCCACACTATGCATGACCTTACACCCTCTACTCCTTAATTTTTCGATGTTGGACCACGCATTCCTATAATTTTTTCTCAAAAACCCTGCAAATTCATCTCATGTATTATATAAAAGTATGAAGTCAATGAGTAATGAGTTTCAGAAATATAAAGGAGTCACTGTTTTGAAATATGTATGATAGCCATTTTGAAGGAAAAAAGCATCCTTGAGATTTCATCAAGTAATAGCATCATCTGGAATGTTCTAATTTGCTCAGGACAAGCTTGAAAAAACCCAGATCAACCAATTCCATTACAACTGAAAATTATAATTATTTTCTTCAAAAAAAAGAATGAAAAAGAAACAGAGAGAACCTTAAATTTTCTTTTACATATAATACATGTAAACAATATATATATATATATATATATATATATACAAGTCTGTATGAATGTATGAAACTAGTAACACAGAATTGATGCATGTTTCTTACCTTCAGAATTAAGAGAAGTTGCTATCATGTTGTTGGCAGAACCAAAAGCCACAGCCAAACAAGCAGAGAATGAGAAGTCCCCTTCACCCACTAATAGAATGTTTTGATGACTACTATAATGTTTTATCCATCTCTCTTTTATCACCAGTCCCTTACTTACCTTCTCTTCTTTTCTCTCTCTTTCCTTTCCCCTTGGCTCTATTGAGTTTATATGTGAGGGAGGTGGAATAGCTTGTCTCTTTTTTTCTACAACTTCAATGTTTGAATCAACACCTAAATGTGTTGGAACATATGTAGTTGAATTGCTGAGTATGTCTGTGCTTGAATTAAAAACCATAGGTAGTTCTAATGGGCCACTGGGGCTTGAGTCACCCAGTGACTCCAAGCTTTCTGAAGAAATTAGTATTTCTTGCTGCATAGCAGAAGTTGTGCTCAAGTCGCTGTGTGAGCCACAGCCCCCGCCCTGTTGAAAAATCAGAGAGGTCCGTTGCAATGGACTAGTTCTGCTCGAGTCCATAACTGATTTCAAGCCTTGTTGATAAACCAGTGCAATATGAGGCAGTGAAGTGCTTTTGGTTGAGTACCCATGTATGTCCAAGCTAGATAGATGAACTGATGAACCACTTGTGCTCAAGTCACTGCATGAGTCTGCTCTTGGTGATGAACTAAGTGAGGTTTGTAGTAATGCACCTGTGCTTGATTCATTTTGTGAGGTTGAACTTGGCCTTTCCTTGTCATGCTCTGCTTCACCACATATACATTGACTAATGTTAGAGAGAACTTGACCCATTGAACTCTACCTGATCTTCCACTACCTTCAAGGGACCTGTAATGAGAGTAGAGAGTGGTGATGTTTATAAACAACTCAATGAAATTAATTCTACAGTTCATAGTTCTTTGGAAAAGATAGAGATGGAATAGTTCATGCCAGTTCCCAAGAGGATAAGAGTTTTATCATTAAGATAGTGCTATTTTCAAGTTCAAAATCTGATTTGAATATTTCTATTTATTTAGTGACTTAATTAAGGCTATGTTCGGTTGCATATAATTGGTATTTTGGAATTGGAGAAAAACTAGTCGAAACTTTAAGCTAAATTTTTTTCTGATTCAACCAATTCCAATTCCAATTCCAAGACACCAATTCCATGCAATCGAACATAGCCTAAGGGCATTGATTGTGCAATCAATGAATTCATGCTTAATGAGAAACCAAGTTTGAGGAATTCCAATTCAACACACTCATTCTGAAATGTTAGTTCGTCAAAAATTAATTTCGAGAATTGGCTCTGATACAATCTGTTAGGACCTGCCCTACGAGATTCCTCTCTATTATAATATTTTGTGATATGCTTTGTTGTACATAGAAAAACACAACACTTTTACTACTTTGATGATGCAACAATCATTACTTCGAGTTGGCAAAATCCATTACTTCAAAATAACGAGTGTGAGTGTGAATAACTTCTATAATCGAATGCATGAAAAGCTTCTATAATAATACGGGCAATTCTTTTTCTTCCAAGTCCAAATCTCAATTCAACCAAGTCTTCAACTATTAGAACTTTTATAATAACCCAAAGAAAGTCTATAAAAATCCACATAAATATAAACCATGAGAATTGTTCAAAAAGTCCCAAAGTGAGCAAACAATAATTTTACACATAAACAAAAACTATGTACCTATTTATCACCCAATATCGATCTACAAAGAACACAAACACATTCATGAATACAGATACATTTCCTATACATATTTGTCTTTTAATAAAAGGATCAGTAGCTCTTACCTTCATGAAGATAAATGCAGTTATGTCGAGGCTTGTGGTAATAGATTGATTACCATTTGGGATTGTGATTGAGGAGATTTAGCAGTAATCGACTGTGATCATCAAACGTGATGAGATCAAAAGGCCAATTTGTTTAAACATTTGAGTTTGGTGCACAGAGTGAGAAGAAGGTAAAGGAAGTTGATGTAAGGAAGAGACTGAGGCCCTTAGCCTTCATAATGTTAATTGGCAACGTGGCACGAATCTATTCGAACTGAATAATTAAAGAAACAGAGGAAGAAGACTCCCAAGATCCTTTTCTTAGACCAGAAGAACCAAACACATGCCCCCCCACCAGAAGCATATCTATACTCCTACTTTTAAAAGTAGGTAGGGATTTTTTTTAATTTCAGTACACTAATTTTTTATTTTTAAATTAGAAAATAGAATTATCAAACAAAATTTTTTTTTATTTAAATTATTTTTCAAGTAAAATCTTTTCCTTTTTATTAACTTTTTCTTTTTATTTCTAATTTCTAAATTTACTTTTTTATTTAAATTATTTTCTAAGTAAAACTTTTTTATTTTATATATATAAATAAATAATTAACTTGGTCGTGTATTATTGCAGTAGAAGAGATTCAATAATTTGAAGAAAGTGATTTCAGACGGTTTAATCTTCACAAAGTTTCAAAATGTTTTGTAGGTAATTTTCTTAAACTACCATTCATGCATGTTTATTTTAGTCCAGTATATTTTACATGAATTCTTTTTATTTAGTGTGTTTGTATACTAATTAAATACACAGTACGTATTATGCATATATATGCATTTATGTACGACTATATGATCTATGAACAACATGTACAGTGTCTCTTGATAATCATTGATCAACATATAATAATAATTCTAGTACGTAGTAGTGTGTGTATATATATATATATATATATATATATATATTTATTTAACCAAGAGAGATTTAACCATCTCTCTTGGTAATCAACTTGTATGTCATAAGTATGATACATAGATATAAGTATGGATTCTTTTTTGACTTTTGATACAATTGCTAGAAATATACTTGGTGTATATAATCATATTTGTTGTAGATTTTTTGTGTCTAACTCAGAATATTAATTTTAATAGAACATGATTGGATTTTATATGCATAATGCACTAATTGATAATGGTTGTGTAATAAATAATATTATATTTTAAGATTTTGTATTAGAGATGAAGTTAGTGAGAGAATAAATAGAATTAGACTAAATATCAATATATAAGAATTATAATATATATATTTTTATTTTTTTGAATTTTAAAAATAAAAAGATAGTGTGTTGGGGATGAAGTGTGAAAGAAAGAATAAATAGAATTAGAAAAGTTATAAAAATAAGAATTATAATTTTATTTCTATTTTTTATGAAATATGAAGAATTTGTGTTAGGGATTAAGTGTGAACTAAATTGGAATTCTAACCTAATTAAGCCACTCTAAATGATTTGAAACTCTGTAAATTATTTTTTCTAATTAAATTAATTAAATTTTAAAAATAGGAAGATTTTGTGTTAAGAATGAAGTGTAAGAGAAAGAATAAATAGAATTAGACAAACATATACGTATTAATATATAAAGATGGGTAAAATCCTTTTACAAATTAAAATATTTAATATATTAATAATTTTAAAATTCATCTTACATAAATAATATATACTTGAGACCATTAAATAATACAAAAGTACAAAGGGTTTTTTTAGTTTTAGTACACTACTTTTTTATTTTTAAATTAAAAAAAAGAATTACCCAAGAAAATTTCTTTCCTTTTTATTTTAAAATTAAAAAAATTGAATTACCCAAGCAAAACCCTTTCTACTATTAAAAGTGCAAAGGAGTTTTTTTTAGTTTCAGTACAATATTTTTTTATTTTTAAATTAAAAAATAGAATTACCCAAGAAAAATTATTTCCTTTTTTATTTTGAAATTAAAAAAATATAATTACCCAAGCAATACCATTTCTACTATTAAAAGTACAAATGGGTTTTTTAGTTTCAGTACACTGATTTTTTATTTTTAAATTAAAAAATAGAATTATTTAATAAAAATCATTTCCTTTTTTATTTTAAAATTAAAATAATAGAATTACCCAAGCAAAATGGGTTTTTTAGTTTCAGTACATTATTATTTTTTTATTTTTAATTTAAAAAATATAATTACCCAATAAAAATCATTTTCTTTTGTATTTTGAAATTAAAAGAATAGAATTATCCAAGAAAAACCCTTTTCCCAAGCAAAACCCTTTATTTTTATTTCTACTTTTTAAATTTAAAAAAGTAAAACCCTTTTCTTTTTTTAATTTTTAAATTATACCTTTTGATTTTTTATAGTTTATATTTGATTCATTTCATGTGAATAATAGTTAACTTATATTACCAATGTTACATAATGGAAATAATTTTGAGTGTTTTAATTAATGTATTTGGATGTGTTTTAATAGTTTTAACTGTTTTGAATGTTATAATAAAATTTTAATTTATTTTTAATCAACGTTCATCGCACGTGCTTTAAACTAGTATATATATATATATATATATATATATATGCCCTTTAAACTAGTATATATATATACACAGAGTAAATTTTCAATTTAATCAAAACTACTCCTCTAGTATTAAATAGACATCAAAACAAGTGCACCTCTGAGTAGATTGCAGAAACAACACCATCAAACAATTTACTTCAACCGTCTACAATTTTAACCATAATAAACCTAACAAATTTAAACATATTAAATAAAAGGGTAAGCCATGTTTATAATTTCTTACAACGTGTACACCTAAAATAATCCCGTGAAAAGTCATTTATACTCTTATGTTTTATTATTATTATTATTATATAAAAAAAAAAACATTTTAGGTGAAATGACTAAATAATCCCTATAAATTATAACGTCAGATTCTCTCTCTCCTCTCTAACTCCTCTGTGTTTTCTCTCTCCTCGCCACTCCCACCACCGCACCTCCTCCACTACGACCACATATCTCTTCTCTATTCTCTTCTCTCTCTCTCTCTCTCCATAGCATCCTACCGCCATCTCCACTCCGTATCCTTTTCTCCTCTCTCCTCCCTATGAAAGGATGACGTAGTGGTGGTGGCAGAAGACGAAGAAGTTGCGGCGGCATCGGCGGTGGTCATTGCGGCGGAGGGACGAGCTCGTTTGGTCGAACCGGTGGTGGGATCAGATGACGATGAAGAAGAAGACACTGACAAGATAGCCTCCGCCGCTGCTTGATTCCAACTCTTGGATCCTATTTTTCTCTAATAATTGGTGCAGATTTCATGCTTGATTGTGTGTATATGCTTGTATATATCGTGTATACATGCTTGCGGGTCTTCAATTTGGGCATTTTTTGATCCTCTGTTACCTTATTAACACTTGGATGAGTACTTGCAACATATATTGGGGAACGGATCTCTGACCTAAAACTTGAAAATAGTAAATTAGTGCGGCTCCCGACCACATAGGCATGTTTTGCAGAATCTCGTATATATACGTGTGTGTATGTTTTGTCTCTATTTTTTTCTTTCTTTTACAAATTTTTTTTTGCTGTCTTATTTCTGTGATTCATAATTTCTAATGTCCGAAAAAGTTAGAGAATAAACTGTGTAGTTTATTTTCAATAAGTGAAAAGCAAGAGATCTAGTCTCTTCAAACTTTGTGGGAGATTTTTGCTAGCACAAAACAAACAAACAAACAGACGTTTTGATGAAAAATAAAGAATGTCTCTGTTATGTATGACAAAAGTTGTTTTGTCTTCCCACTCTTGCCCGTAAAACCCACTAGTTTCCAAGAAGAAAATTGGTTTAATCTTCGACTCATCCCCTTAAAACTCGCAAGTTTCCAAGAAGAAAATTCATCGGCTTCCCTCATTCTTGTTCATTCTTAATTTCTTACAATTCCAAACACATTCTTACCAACTCCCTTCAGTGTCATTACTTTAAATTTTTTTTAAAATGATTCTCAATCCGAACTAGCTTAAAAAATGATTCTCAACACATTATTGTTCATTATTATTCTTTTTAATGCAAAAGTTATTTGGGTCAGTTTGGTTTAGTTTTTCTTTGAATATTTTTTTGTGTTTTCAGATAATTGAAAATTAGAAAATAGTACAAAAATTTTACTTGATTCAATTTTCTTAAAATTCAATTATATATAAAAAAAAAACTATAAAAGACTTTTTTGAAAACAATATTTTGTTTCCTACTTAAAATCAGTTTTATAAAACTGAACTAAGCAAGCCTTAAACATCATGTTAGAGTCTCATAATGCAACCAAATAAGCAGCTAGTTACTTTTTCAGAATGCTGTTACTAACATATTGGCGTTCTGATATTAAACTTGCAAATCCAAAACTAGTTTTAAGTGGAAGAGTAACAATTGCAACAAACCAATCACAAGGAAGGTACTATAAACTTGTTTTTTTAAAACACACTTCATCAAGAAGTACTATAATAGTTTTATCAACATGATTGTTTATAACACACTTCATCAGAATGTCACTATGTATTTTAGCAGGGACAATAAAGTTACTGAGCTGGAACTGAAAAGAAAAACATTAGAACTTCCACACAGTCTTCACTCCTTTATCCAAAACTTACCATACAAACCTTTACATTCTTAGCATTTTACTACACATTACACAGTAATGTAGAACTTCATTTCCGTAAGTTGATTACAGTAAAATATACAGAGAAAACATCATGTGGTAACGGTTGTCAAGCACAACTAGTATCAATAAGAGCAACAATGCAATAAGTGAAGTTTACAGCTTAGTAGACTGTACTTTTCGTTGTTTTTTAAGCCCAAATTTGCAAGTTTTGCTGGGGTTGCAGTCGAAATTTTTGTCTCCCCCAAAGCCATATTTGGTGTGGTAGCCTGGATAGTCATTGAGGTTAAAATCAACTGCTTCAACAAGTCGAAGGCCTGCCTGTGATGCCAGAAATTCTACATTCCATGCCAAAAAGAAGCCATTTGATTTGTGGGAAATGTGAATTTCTCCCTTTCCAGCGATCATTTTCTTAGCATTCGCTAGAAATTGGCGTACTAGTTCTTTGTGTTGCCTGCAGAAAGAAAGAAAGAAAAAGAAAACGCAAAAATAAAATTTTACATGAATATATAGATTCATCAAAGACATTTGTTGCAGAAAGTTTACTAACCCAAGCTGTGACTTGCGTGATTCATTTTCAAGAAAGCCAGCATGAGGGAAATTGAAAATAATGCAATTGAATTTCATGCCCTTGAGTAACAAATGGTTAGCCATTTTAGTGGCATCCACACCATGCATGACGACCTTACAGCCTCTACTCCTTAATATTTCAATGTTGGACCTCGCTTCCCTATAATTTTTTCTCAAAAACCCTGCAAATTCATCACATGTATAATATAACAGTATGAAGTCAATGAGTAATGAGTTTCAGAAATATAAAGGAGTCACTGTTTTGCAATATGTATGATAGCCATTTTGAAGGAAAAAAGCATGCTTGAGATTTCATCAAGCAATAGCATCATCTGGAATGTTTTAATTTGCTCAGGACCAGCTTGAAAATACCAGATCAACCAATTCCATTACAATTGAAAATTATAATTATTTTCTTCAAAAAAAAAAAGAAGAAGAATAAACAGAGAGAACCTTAAATTTTCTTTTACATATAATACATGTAAACAATATATATATATATATATATACAAGTCTGTATGCATGTATGAAACTAGTAACACACAATTGATGCATGTTTCTTACCTTCAGAATTAAGAGAAGTTGCTATCATGTTGTTGGCAGAACCAAAAGCCACAGCCAAACAAGCAGAGAATGAGAAGTCCCCTTCACCCACTAGAAGAATGTTTTGATGACTACTATAATGTTTTATCCATCTCTCTTTTATCACTAGTCCCTTACTTACCTTCTCTTCTTTTCTCTCTCTTTCCTTTCCCCTTGGCCCTATTGAGTTTATATGTGAGGGAGGTGGAATAGCTTGTCTCTTTTTTTCTACAACTTCAATGTTTGAATCAACACCTAAATGTGTTGGAACATATGTAGTTGAATTGCTGAGTATGTCTGTGCTTGAATTAACAACCATAGGTAGTTCTAATGGGCCACTGGGGCTTGAGTCACCCAGTGACTCCAAGCTTTCTGAACAAATTAGTATTTCTTGCTGCACAGCACAAGTTGTGCCCAAGTCGCTGTGTGAGCCCCAGTCCCAGCCCTGTTGAAAAATCAGAGAGTTCCGTTGCAATGGACTAGTTCTGCTCGAGTCCATAAGTGATTTCAAGCATTGTTTATAAACCAGTGCAATATGAGGCAGTGAATTGCTTTTGGTTGAGTACCCATGTAAGTCCAAGCTAGATAGATGAACTGATGAACCACTTGTGCTCAAGTCACTGCATGAGTCTGAGCTTGGTGATGAACTAAGTGAGGTTTGTAGTAATGCACCAGAGCTTGTGCTTGATTCATTTTGTGAGGTTGGACTTGGGGGAGAGAGTAGCAGATAATGACTTGGCCTTTCCTTGTCATGCTCTGCTTCACCACATATACATTGAATAATGTTAGAGAGAACTTGACCCATTGAACTCTACCTGATCTTCCTCTACCTTCAAGGGACCTGTAATGAGAGTAGAGAGTGGTGATATTTATAAACTCAATGAAATTAATTCTACAGTTCATATTTCTTTGGAAAAGATAGAGATGGAATAGTTCATGCCAGTTCCCAAGAAGATAGGAGTTCTATGCTATTTTCAAGTTCAAAATCTGATTTGAATATTTCTATTTATTTAGTGACTTAGTTAAGGCTATATTTGGTTGCATATAATTGGTATTTTGGAATTGGAGAAAAATTAGTCCAAACTTTAAGTTAAATTTTTTTTTGATTCAACCAATTCCAATTCCAAGACACCAATTCTATGCAATCGAACATAGCCTAAGGACATTGATTGTGTAATCAATGAATTCACACTTACTGAGAAACCAAGTTTGAGGAATTCCAATTCAACACACTCTTTCTGAAATGTTAGTTCGTCAAAAATTATTTTCTGGAATGGACTCTAATACAATATGTTAGAACCTGCCCTAGGAGGCTCCTCTCTATTACAATATTTTGTGATATGCTTTGTTGTACATAAAAAAACACTTTTACTTTGATGATGCAACAATCATTACTTCGAGTTGGCAACACCCATTACTTCGAAATAATGAGTGTGAATAACTTCTATAATCGAAGGCATGAAAAGTTTCTATAATAATATTGGCAATTCTTTTTCTTCCAAGTCCAAATCTCTATTTAACCTAGTCTTCAACTATTAGAACTTTCATAATAACCCAAAGAAAGTCTATAAAAATCCACACAAATATAAACCATGAGCATTGTTCAAAAAGTCCCAAAGTGAACAAACAATAATTTTACACATAAACGAAAACTATGTACCTATTTATCACCCAATATCGATCTACAAAGAACACAAACACATTCATGAATACAGATACATTTCCTATACATATTTGTCTTTTAATAAAAGGATCAGTAGCTCTTACCTTCATGAAGATATATGCAGTTATGTCGAGGCTTGTGGTAATAGATTGATTACCATTTGGGATTGTGATTGAGGAGATTTAGCAGTAATCGACTGTGATCATCAAACGTGATGGAGATCAAAAGGCCAATTTGTTTAAACATTTGAGTTTGGTGCAGAGAGTGAGAAGAAGGTAAAGAAAGTATATGTAAGGAAGAGACTGAGAGATGGTCCGTACGTTGGTGGCCCTTAGCCTTCATAATGTTAATTGGCAACGTGGCACGAATCTATTCGAACTGAAGAGAGTGAGAAGAAGGTAAAGAAAGTATATGTAAGGAAGAGACTCTGAGAGATGGGCCGTACGTTGGTGGCCCTTAGCCCTTCATAATATTAATTGGCAACGTGGCACGAATCTATTCGAACTGAATAATTAAAGAAACAGGGGAAGAAGACTCCCAGATCCTTTTCTTAGACCAGAAGAACTAAACACATGCCCCACCAGAAGCATAAATATATATATATAGACACACACACTGTAAATTTTCATTTTAATCAAAACTACTCCTCTAATATTAAATAGACATCAAAACAAGTGCACCTCTGAGTAGATTGCAGAAACAACGTCATCAGACAACTTACTTCAACCGTCTACAATTTTAACCATAATAATCCCAACAAATTTAAACATATTAAGTAAAAGGGTAAGCCATGTTTATAATTTCTTACAACGTTTACATCTAAAATATTCGCATAAAAAGTCATTTATACCCTTATATTTTATTATTATTATTATTATACTATAAAAAAAACATTTTAGATGAAATGACTAAATAATCCCTATAAATTATAACGTCAGATTCTCTCTCTCCTCTCTAACTCCTCTGTGTTTTCTCTCTCCTCGCCACTCCCACCACCGCACCTCCTCCACTATCACCACATATCTCTTCTCTATTCTCTTCTCTCTCTCTCTCCATAGCATCCTACCGTCAACTCCACTCCGTATCCTTTTCTCCTCTCTCCTCCCTATGAAAGGATGACGTAGTGGTGGTGGCAGAAGACGAAGAAGTTACGGCGGCATCGGCGGTGGTCATTGCGGCGGAGGGACGAGCTCGTTTGGTCGAACCAGTGGTGGGATAAGATGACGATGAAGAAGAAGACACTGACAAGATAGCCTCCACCGCTGCTTGATTCTAACTCTTGGATCCTATTTTTCTCTAATAATTCAACCAACCCAAAATCATATATTGTGTAGGTTGAAATCATGACATTACAAATAACTGAGTCCCATCTCATTTATAGGGTTTTGATTTTGAGGCTATTTTGTGAGAATTTTTTCATTCTTCAATTTTTTTTGTGGCTTTTGATTCTGATGACCGTCGTTTGAGATTTTATGGATTTCTAATAAATTGAATAGAGATTGGTGCAGATTTCATGCTTGATTGTGTGTATATGCATGTATATATCATGTATACATGCTTGCGGATCTTCAATTTGGGCATTTTTTGATCCTCTGTTACCTTATTAACACGTAGGGGTGCACAAAAAATTCGCGAATCCGATCCGAAAGAATCCAATCCGATCCGTTAGCTAATGGAATGGTGACGGATTAAAAAAATTAAAATTCGTTAGCCACGGATCGAATTGCGGATTGGAGGATCAGAAATCCGATCCGAACCGTGGCGATCCGTGAAAATATATTTATACATATAATTAGTAATTATATGTATAATAATATAATATTGAACTTTATTTTCAATACAAGGTGACTTACTAGTATCTCCACTTTTATCAAAGTGAAAAGCAAGAGATCTAGTCTCTTCAAACTTTGTGGGAGATTTTTGCTAGCACAAAACAAACAACAGACGTTTTTGAGCTGGAAGCGAAAAGAAAATTGGTTTAATCTTCGACTCATCCCCTTAAAACTCACAAGTTTTCAAGAAGAAAATTCACCGTTTCCCTCATTCTTAATTTCTTACAATTCCAAACACATTCTTACCAACTCCCTCAAGTGTCATTCCTTTAATTTTTTTAAAAAATGATTCTCAACACATTATTGTTCATTATTATACTTTTTAATGCACAAGTTATTTGGATATGTTTGGTTTAGTTTTTTTTTTGAATAATTTTTTGTGTTTTTAGAGAATTGAAATTAGAAAATAGTACAAAAATTTTCTTAATTCAATTTTCTAAAAATCCAAGTATAAAAAAGTCCGTTTTCAGAAAATTATAAAAAAAAATTTCTAAAAACAATATTTTGTTTTCTATTTAAAAACTATTTCATAAAACTGAACCAAGCAAGCCTTAACATCATGTTAGAGTCTCAGAATTCAACCAAATAAGAAAGTAGTCACTTTTTTCAGAATGTTGTTTCTAACATATTGGTGTTTTGATATTAAATTTGCAAATCCAAAACTACTTTTAAGTAGAAGAGTAACAATTGCAACAAACTAATCACAAGGAAATCCAATTTTTTTTTTCCATGAAAAAAGTACTATAAACTTGTTTTTTTAAAACACACTTAATCAAGAAGTACTATAATTGTTTTCTCAACATGATTGTTTATAACACACTTCATCAGAATGATGTATTTTGGCAGGGACAATAAAGTTACTGAGCTGGAACCGAAAAGAAAAACATTAGAACTTTCACACAATCTGCACTCCTTTATCTAAAGTTTACCATACAAACCTTTACATTCTTAGCATTTTACTACACATTACACAGTAATGTAAAACTTCATCTTCGTAAGTTTATTACAGTAACATATACAGAGAAAACATCATGTGGTAACGGTTGTCAAGCACAACTAGTATCAATAAGAGTAACAATGCAATAAGTGAAGTTTACAGCTTAGTAGATTGTACTTTTCGTTGTTTTTTAAGCCCAAATTTGTAAGTTTTGCTGGGGTTGCAGTCGAAATCTTCGTCTCCCCCAAACCCATATTTGGTGTGGTAGCCTGGATAGTCATTGAGGTTAAAATCAACTGCTTCAACGAGTCGAAGGCCTGCCTGTGATGCCAGAAATTCTAGATTCCATGCCAAAAAGAAGCCATTTGATTTGTGGGAAATGTGAATTTCTCCCTTTCCAGTGATCATTTGCTTAGCATTCGCTAGAAATTGGCGTACTAGTTCTTTGTGTCGCCTGCAGAAAGAAAGAAAGACAAAAAAAGGCGAAAATTTTTTTTTACATAAATATATAGATTCATCGAAGACATTTGTTGCAGAAAGTATACTAACCGAAGCTGTGACTTGCGTGATTCGTTTTTAAAAAAGCCAGCAAGAGGGAAATTGAAAATAATGCGATTGAATTTCATTCCCTTGAGTAACAAATGGTTAGCCATTTCAGTGGTATCCACACCATGCATGACCTTACACCCTCTACTCCTTAATATTTCAATGTTGGACCTCGCTTCCATATAATTTTCTCTCAAAAACCCTGCAAATTCATCTCATGTATTATATAACAGTATGAAGTCAATGAGTAATGAGTTTCAGAAATATAAAGGAGTCACTGTTTTGCAATATGTATGATAGCCGTTTTGAAGGAAAAAAGCATGCTTGAGATTTCATCAAGCAATAGCATCATCTGGAATGTTTTAATTTGCTCGATCAGGACCAGCTTGAAAAAAACCAGATCAACCAATTCCATTACAACTGCAAATTATAATTATTTCTTCAAAAAAAAAAAAGAAGAAACAGAGAGAACCTTAAATTTTCTTTTACATATAATACATGTAAACAATATATATATATAAATATATATATATGTGTGTGTGTGTGTGAAACTAGTAACACAGAATAGATGCATGTTTCTTACCTTTAGAATTAAGAGAAGTTGCTATCATGTTGTTGGCAGAACCAAAAGTCACAGCCAAACAAGCAGAGAATGAGAAGTCCCCTTCACCCACTAGTAGAATGTTTTGACGACTACTATAATGTTTTATCCATCTCTCTTTTATCACCAGTCCCTTACTTACCTTCTCTTCTTTTCTCTCTCTTTCCTTTCCCCTTGGCTCTACTGAGTTTATATGTGAGGGAGGTGGAATAGCTTGTCTCTTTTTTTCTACAACTTCAATGTTTGAATCAACACCTAAATGTGTTGGAACATATCTAGTTGAATTGCTGAGTATGTCTGTGCTTGAATTAAAAACCATAGGTAGTTCTAATGGGCCACTGGGGCTTGGGTCATCCAGTGACTCCAAGCTTTCCATAAGTGATTTCAAGACTTGTTGATAAACCAGTGCCATATGAGGCAGTGAAGTGCTTGTGGTTGAGTCCCCATGTAAGTCCAAGCTAGATAGATGAACTGATGAACCACTTGTGCTCAAGTCACTGCATGAGTCTGAGCTTGGTGATGAACTAAGTGAGGTTTGTAGGAATGCACCAGAGCTTGTGCTTGATTCATTTTGTGAGGTTGGACTTGGGGGAGAGAGTAGCAGATAATGACTTGGCCTTTCCTTGTCGTCCTCTGCTTCACCATGTTTCAATTGAACAATGTCAGAGAGAACTTGACCCATTGAACTATCCCTGATCCTCCTCTACCTCCAGGGGATCTGTAATGAGAGTAGAGAGTGGTGATGTTTATAAACAACTCACTGAAATTAATTCTACAATTCATATTTCTTTGGAAAAGATAGAGATGGAATAGTTCATGCCATTTCCCAAGAAGATAGGAGTTCTATCATTAAGATAGTGCTATTTTTAAGTTCAAAATCTGTTTTGAATATTTCTATTTATTTAGTGACTTAATTAAGGCTATGTTCGGTTGCATATAGTTGTTGCCTTGGAATTGGAGAAAAATTAGTTGAAATTTTAAACTAATTTTTTTCTGATTCAACCAATTCTAATTTTAAGACACCAATTTCATGCAACCGAACATAGCCTAAGGGTATTGATTGTGTAATCAATGAATTCATGCTCAATGAGAAACCAAGTTTGAGGAATTCCAATTCTACACGCTCATTCCAAAATATTCGTTCTTCAAAATTGTTTTCGAAAATTGGCTATGATACAATCTGATAGGACCTGCCCTGCGAGGCATCTCTTCATAAGTGTTAGCAACTTCTCTCACACGATGTGGATGTCACATTTCAGTCTCTCCATTCAATTGTTTGTTTAGGCTTATATATCATTTTCCGTTCAAAACTACTCTTACCATCCATTGGAAGAGGGTCATCTCTGTTACAATATTTTGTGATATGCTTGGTGTGCATAAAAAACACTTTTACTTTGATGATGCAACAATCATTACTTCGAGTTGGCAACACCCATTACTTCAAAATAATGAGTGTGAGTGAATAACTTCTATAATCGAAGGCATGAAAAGCTTCTATAATAATACTGTCAATTCTTTCTCTTCAAAGTCCAAATCTCTATTTAACCAAGTCTTCAACTATTAGAACTTTTATAATAACCCAAAGAAAGTCAATAAAAATCTACATAATTATAAACCATGAGCATTGTTCAAAAGTCCAAAAGTGAACAAACAATAATTGTACACATATAAACAAAAACTCTGTCCCTGTTTATCACCCAATATCGATCTACAAAGAACACAAACACATGTATGAATACAGATACATTTACTATACATAATTAAAGGATCAGTAGCTCTTACCTTCATGAAGATATATGCAGTTGTGTTGAGGCTTTTGGTAATAGATTGATTACCATTTGGGATTGTGATTGAGGAGATTTAACAGTAATCGACTGCGATCATCAAACGTGATGAGATCAAAAGGCCAATTTGTTTAAACATTTGAGTTTGGTGCAGAGAGTGAGAAGAAGGTAAAGAATGTTTATGTAAGGAAGAGACTGAGAGATGGTCCGTACGTTGGTGGTCCCTTAGCCTTCATGATGTAATTGGCAACGTGGCACGAATCTATTCGAACTTTAAAAAAACAGAGGAAGAAGACTCCCAAGCTCCTTTTCTTTTCGGAAGACCCGAAGAACCAAACAAATGCCCTACCAGAAGCATATATATATACACACATACATATACACACACTGTGTAAATTTTCATTTTAATCAAAACTACTACTCTAGTATTAAATAGACATCAAAACAAGTGCACCTCTGAGTGGATTGCAAAAACAAGGTGGTAGAAAAGTTTGGAATTTGATTGTACTGTACATTTTGGTTCATTTCTTCGAACTTAAATTTTTAGAGAAGTATTTGATATTTTCATATTTGTTATGTATTCTTAATAAGTGCATATATATATATATATACAACGTGGTAGAAAAGTTTGGAATTTGATTGTACGGTATACTTTGGTTCAATTCTTTGAATTTGAATTTTTAGAGAAGTATTTGATATTTTCATACTTGTTATGTATTCTTAGAAAGTGCATATATATATATATATATAGTCTAAATTCTCTGTATCTCGTTTTTTTTATCAGAGTAAAAATCTGTAATACCAAAAACGTAGTCTTAAATTTTGGATAAACTTTGTAAATTTGTACGTCTTTACTTACGTATTTGATATTTTTTCTTGTTAATTTTCGTAACACGGTCTATCAAACAATTTACTTCAACCGTAGTAATCCTAACAAATTTAAACATATTAAGTAAAAAGTCAGATACATTTGTATAATCCTGAAATTTGAATGGTGGAGTTGCTTAACATTTATTCATCTTACAAAAGTTCAAATTGAAAATGATCATTTTTTATTGCAAGGCTGTATATGTAATTTTAGTAATTATACGAATATTGTTAATAATTTTACAATGTAATTAATTGCACAAAACCTTTCTTAAACAATAAAAAAAATTGCATTACCCCATTCAATTTTTAAGTAAATAACCATCCTCAGATATCAAAATTTTGCCGGACACCCCCTTAGTAGTCAGTCAGTCACCTTTAAACATTGACAGCAAAAGCATCAGGTGAGATATAGATAATATTGGATTAATTGCACAATAGTCCCTGGACCTGGACTATAGAAAATTGCATATCGGCAGGCTTTGAGCAATTTACCTTAAGGTCAATTCAGTAATTTCAAGATACACTTGCTAAACTGTTTGCAAGCGATTATAATAGAAGTTTGGCATGTGACTGATTACCAAAAGGAAGACGTAAGGTGAAGACGTAGCTTCTTAGGAGCCAAGTTGGTTCTAATTGCCCTCTATCATTATCATTATGCAACAAAGTGGGAGGAGGAATTTTAGTAGTCTTGAAAATGTACCTTTTATGTATGTATGTGTATATGTATGTATGGCAAAAGTTGTTTTGTCTTCACACTCTTGCCCATAAAACTCACAAGTTTCCAAGAAGAAAATTCGTCCGTATTCCATGTATGCAACAACAAATTCCCAAAAATTGAATTTTTTTTGTGTTCGATTTTTCCCCTTGGTCTTGTTCATTCTTAAGTTCTTACAATTCCAAACTCATTCTTACCAACTCCCTTAAATGACATTCCTTTATTATTATTATTTTTTAAATGATTCTCTCAATCCGAATTAGCTTAAAAAATTATTCTCAATTTGACATTGTTGTTCATTGTTACACTTTAAGGTACCAGTTATTTGGCTTTGCTTGGTTTGAGAACATTTTTCTGATTTTCAAACTTTATTGATTCAAATTTATGAAAACTCAATTATAAAAAGTTCTATTTTCAAATAATTATAAAAGACAGTTTTCTAAAATCAATTTTCTATTTTTTAAGTTCTTGAAAATTATTTTCATGAAAATGATAACTCAATTATGAAAAGATCTATTTTCATATAAATATAAAAACAGTTTTTTGTTTTTTAAATTCTCGAAAATTATTTTCATAAAACTGAATAGAGCAAACCCTAAGTGTGAGAATGCAACCAAATATATCGCTAATTACTCTTACAAAGTGAATTGTAAATGTACTTCTAACATCATGTTGAAGTATAACAATGCTTTGAAAATTAGCATACCCAATGGTATAACCCCTTTCTCAAAGACGAGGAGAGGAGTTCAAGAGCCCGAGTAGGCAAAAAAGTGTGCGAATTCTTCAATAATAATAAAAAATATATATATTATACCCTTTTTTTTCCTTGGAAAATGAAAATTCAAAATTGGAGTACAAAAATGCAAGGCCGACCTCGTTTTCCTTAATAATGCTTGCACCACTTCTTGTTTGTTTTTCCTTTTTCATCCACCTAGAATGCACTCTATAAAGAAACCCACTTCCATATTGTCACGACTCACAATTGAGGGGATTTTTTTCCCATTAATTAAATTATATTGGTCACAGGGTCCATCTAACTCAGCTAAAACTTAGCGAGTAAGCATCAGCATACCATATAAAAGGTGGTAATAGATATAGAACAATAATATCTATGCCGTTGGTTGGCTGAACCATTGGATCAACTTTTGATCATTTGACAAGTCAAACAATTAGCAATTGGAACTTCAAGAAAGTAGAAAGAGCATGAGCCCTTTTGCAGGGCCATTTCCTTTTCGAGTTTTGGGCCAATATCAATAGCAAAACAAATCATTCAAACCCAAACATCTATGTCACTCAACTTTAAATCCAACCCCTCTCCTTTTGTCAATTTCAAAACAACACATTGGTCCCACTACCACTCAATCAAAAGCTTCTTTTCTTCTTTACTTTCCTTTAATCCATTTCATAGTTTATTTAAGAAACATCCATGTTCATCTCCTCTATTACTGAAACACTTGCTTCAGAAGTTTTTCTTCATTGCACTTCTTTGAAGATGTTTCTCCTCCCCCCACCACCATCACTGCCACCACCTTCGCCTCCACCCCGAAAGCAAACCATGATGACAACTCCTCTCAACCAAATTGTTGTAACAAAGCAAGCCATGAATAAACAAACTCTAGCACCAGAAGAGAAAAATCGTAGAGCAAGAAAAGCAAGAGAGCAACCAATACTCCGGCAACCTCGTAGGACCAACCCCATGGTATGGTGTGCTGCCATCTTGTGTCTCATATTCAGCCTTCTTCTCATCTTCTTTGGAATTGCAACTTTGGTCATCTTTCTTGACATCAAACCAAGAAATCCAGTATTTGACACCCCTGCTGCAAGCCTCAATGTCATCTACTTTGACTCGCCGGAGTATTTCAATGGTGATTTTACCTTCCTTGCAAATTTCTCTAACCCAAACCGGAAACTTGATGTAAGATTCGAGTACTTGGATATAGAGCTCTACTTTTCTGACAGTCTCATAGCAACTCAAGCTCTTCAGACATTCAGCCAGAAGCGAGGAGAAACAAGGTTGGTAGCTGTCCACTTAATATCAAGCTTGGTATATTTGCCCCCAAATCTTGCACTGGAACTTCGAAAGCAGGTACAGAGCAACAAGGTTAGTTACAACATAAGAGGAACATTTAAAGTGAGAGCTACTCTAGGTCTGATTCATTACTCATACTGGTTGCATGGGAGATGCCAGTTAGAAATGACTGGTCCACCAACTGGTGTTCTAATCACTCATAGTTGCAAAACCAAGAGATGAAAATGCGGGACAATCTTTTACCATGTTTTTCAATTTTCCTATATTGTGTGGATTGAGATCTAAATTGCTGCTTCCACGCATGTGTGTGTATATATTGATGTGATACCTATCTTAAGGGCACAAAAATTCTTTCTAGGCTGTATTTAAACAAGCCTACAGGATGTTTTTTCACAAGCTGCAGACTCAATAAATGGAGACTAATGTCATTGTTTTACATTATATCTTTGTTTTTGTGTTCATGTTGATCAGAATATTCACAGAAATCAACTAACCTAGAGAAATTCCAAAAAAAAAAAAGCACCAGATTAACAGGAGAAATGTGAGCAAATAGACTTGTTCAAAAGAAAAAAGAAAAGAAATGTACAGATTATCATTAACAAGCTATTGCCAGAAATTTAAAGGCTTTTTCATCATCATGGCTTCATGAATTTGAAAACTCTAGGGGATTTCAAGGAACTTGGGATCAAGCTGTTAAAGAGTAGTCAGAGATATACGGAGGAATCAACAAAGATTCCCATACTGATTTCCTTCCCATTTCTTACTCTTTTAAGTTCTTGTACATTTCAACAATAGTGCACTCTACATTCTACTTTAATTTGCATTTATTTATTTAATCCACCCACTTGTCTGAAAGAAAAGCAAGGCGAAGGATATCCAAAACAGACAGGTGTGGGAATTCATTAACATATTAATATGGGAACTTTAAGTCATTTGTTGGAACTAGTTGTAACACCAAAATTGTCTGGTTTCAAATATCGCATATAACACACTTTACCTAAATAGAAAGTAATAGCTCAAACGTGATCAATGGTGAAACAAAAAAGCAGGAAGAAATTCATACTTGCAATGGTGAATTTATACTTTGCAATGGACTTTGGACTCCTTACCAAAGAAAACATTGGACTAAATTAGTTATACTTTCATTACATCAAAACTCTTCTTCACTAAGAAAATCCAGATGTTTAAACTGTTGTTACTTTTTTCATGAAAATTATATCATAATATTATACTAGAAATACTGCATTTAATGTTTAAGACGTGTCAAACACATGTCCAAGAGTACATGATTAGTATCGGATATATGTTCGAAATATAAATTATATTTGTAAATTATTTATATGTTTAGAATGTATGGACACGTGTACGTTGTATCAGATGAGTATCAGTATTTAATATGGATACAGCTTCCTTGTAGAAATATTCAAAGTAAAGAAAATTTAGGAGATTAAACAATCAGTAAAGGAACTCTCTCTCCCAAGACTATGACCAATTCCCCAGCCACATAATCCAATTAAAGATAGAGGCTTAACCAATCCAAAGAGAGATTCTCCATCCTCAGGCCAACAACCCATCTCTCAACCGCATAATCCAATTGCTATCTAACTAAACATAAAACCAGTAGTGAGGCTATGGAAATCATAACATAATTTTCAACTTCAACCATGAAGAAATTGTAGACAAGGATGAAATATGCTCACATCTAGAGGAAGAAATCTTTGCTGCTAATTGCAGTGGCCATAGGCTTTGCTACTCATAAGTTCTAATTAAAACAAGAGGGTCAGAGGGAATGGAGTAACCTTTGCTGGTATAAATCATCAAATAATGCTAACCTGCTAACCTGGAACAAACATCTCTGATCTATAAAAACTCAGTTCAACTAACATCTTGTTCACTGGAAAGAAATTTCTTGTCAGGCGAACCTGGCTAAGAAAAGGCAATAAACCTATCCTTCTTTTCTTTTTTTTCCCCAGACCGCTACAATAATTAACAGAGAATAATTTATTAATTGGCCCAAGAAGAAAAAGTACCCAGGAGTTCAATTACAGAGAACTGGAAACAAGTTATGCACAACTACGTAGAAACATTCAGCTCAATTATATGCCTTCAATTAAATATAGAACTGGAAACATGCTATATAAAACAATGTAGAAACATTCAGCTTGACTATACGGCATACGCATGTCCTTGAAGATCAAGCTACTAAACCATTATTAGAGTTAGATAAATGCTGACATAATGAATCCAAAAGAAAAAAGAAGGAAAAGAAGAACCTCTTTCGTGAAAACTCTTCATTTATTATCAACTTCATATGGTGTCTTTCCCACAATTGACAATGCGTGTAATCCACTCTGGAACTCATCTTGCAATAAATCATATATTAGTCTATGCCTCTTAGCCAAGCTTTTCCCTTCAAACTCCTTCGAAACTACTTTCACATTGAAATGGGTCTCACCATTGCTTCCACTAACACCAGCATGCTGATAAGATATATCTTCTACTCGCAATTCAATAGGTCGAAGGTCTCTCTCCAATCTCTCCTTAATTCTCTCTCCTCTACTCCCCAAAGCAAAACCATCACCAGCATTTGATCTCGAATCATCAATAGTCACTTCAGAACTCACTCCAATCATGGACTCCCCAGCTTTAACATCAATCCGTGAACTTGAATTTGAGATTACAACCGAGTTTTCGCCACCCAATCCACCAACCTTCTCAGCCTCAACATATAGATGTAAGGCCTTCTTTTGCATCAGCTTCAACATATTCAAGAACCCATTATTCCTCGAAGGCGTTAGACTCTGTTGCAACCCAAGCAACACCACAAAATCGGGTGAAACCCTCAAAATTTCTTCAACGGGCCGACCGGAAAGCCCCTGAACGAGCAAAGCAGCAAGTCCCTTGGTGAGAACCGAATCGGAATCGGCTTCAAGGACCACGTTCTTGTCCAAGTCATGGTAGGCTCTGACCCAGACCTGAGAGACACAACCCTGAACCTTGTTCTCGGTAATCTTGAACTGGGTATCGAGTGGTGTTAAGTTTCGACCGTAGAACAAGAGCTGTTCGTATTTGGCCTTGGGTTCTTGCACGGCTTGGAAGAGTTTGACGATCTCTTGTAGCTTTGGAGGGAGTTCTTCAATGGGTTGTAGAGTAGCAGAGGTCGAAGATGAAGGTGGTGATGAAGAAGGTGGTTTGGTGGGTATCCTTTGGATTGAGATTGATTTGAAGAATGAGAGTTTCGGTGGTGTTGACAAAATTAGGGTTTTGAAGATTGGGGTTTTACAGTGGAGCAGAGATTGTGGGAATTCGGTGGATAATAGACGGAACGAAATAGAAACTGACATGGCTTCGGTGAGATGAGATTTCAAACCCCCGTTTCGGCTCTCAGAAGAATTCCCGTCCCACGCGCGAAGAGAGAGAGAGAGAGAAAAAAAAAAGTGGGATTTCGAGAAAGAAAAAATATATTTGCGACGAAATCGGCCCAACCTGTTATTTAATGGTGGTGTGGGCCGCCCTTCAGTATTGGTTTGGGCTAATTCGGCCCAAATAGCATTGCTCTTCGAACACGTTAAATTTGTTTTTGAAAGGAAGATTATTAAAATGAAGCTGAATGTAAGACATTATGGACTCGGACTGGGCTTCAGGCCTTATGCTTTGTTCGCAAAAAAGAAAATTAAAACATGGCTATGCCATTGAGACATCATTTCTAAATGATACTGTAAATGTGAAGAGTACAAATATCACATGAAAAGGCTTTGTGTGTGTGTGTGTGTGAGAGAGAGAGAGAGAGTGAGAGAGAGAGTTCAAAACAACGGTCTTATTGAGAACATGTATTACAGGAATAATCCTCTCCAATATATTGTAGAGAATCAGAGAGGAAAATACATGCCATATTAGATGATACACTCTGGGTTCTGTCAGAGCATCTCCTGAATTTGAATGACTCCATACATAATTTGCTTAGCGTTTTAATAAGAACTTTCATCGTTTTGAGTGGATCCGATTTAATTAAGAGAAAAATAATACATCAGGATACTTTTTTTCATATGTGGTCATTTTTCAATGATGGATGATAAATTTTTGCATAAAACACTTTGCAAAACACATGAATGGATTCATTCAATTAAAGGGACGTATCTAAACATGACAATAAGATATATATATATATATATATATATATATATATATATACACTCCACATAGAAAGCTATATATTAGTACTTGTACCCCTTAACATACAAACTCTCAGAAGCCAACCCACCAGAACCCCCACCAGTATACTTGCCAAGAGTGGCCTCCGAGTTAGCCTTGCACCTCGCCAAGAATGCCTCCTGAGCTTTCCCCACATTCTCCTTCTTCCCTGCCCATGTCTTGAGTGTGCTCTGCTGCAAAGCTCGCCCGAATGAGAATGAAAGCGTCCATGGCTTCAACACCTCCAACTTATTCATCGCGTTTAGATTCACCGTTGCCCCTTCCTCACTCTGTCCACCTGACAAAAATACAATCCCCGGTACTGCAGGTGGAACCGTTCGTCGCAGTGCTGTCACTGTGTATTCAGCAATCACTTCAGGTGCTACCTGTGAAATATATATATATATATATATGAAATTCAGTTTCAAGTTGCTATAGAAAACATGAGATTAAATTAGAACAATACATATATGTATCCAAACGTGCAAGGAGAAGTGACATAACAAGATTAATATGAAACTTAATCTTTATAATTTTATAAAATAAAGGAAAACAATGATGAGTTAATTAAGTTGATATTAGCCCATTTTAATTGAAAATTAAAATTGCTTACCTACATACTGTACATACACACTTTTTTTTTTTCCTTCTTCTTTCCATACCAATCCTCGAACTCCAGACCTAAGGCTTAGAAGTAACTCCTAAGCCAAGGAGGAGAGGAGAGGACCAGTATGTACGTACGCACAAACACACTTTTTAGTTTTTGATACTCTGCATTACCTTTGGGCTATCAGAGCCTGGTGTAACCATGTTGGGCTTCAAGAGTGTTCCTTCCAGGAGAACATGCTGGTCATTCAGAGCCTTGTAAACTGCTGCAAGCACAGTTTCAGTGGCAGCAGCACATTTCTTAATGTCATGACTCCCATCAGTTAGAATCTCTGGCTCAACAATTGGGACAAGTCCATTCTCTTGACAGATAATTGCGTAGCGAGCCAATCCCTGTGCATTCTGCTGGATTGACAGTTCAGATGGCTCGGTCAGGCCAATCTTGAGGACGGCACGCCACTTGGCAAAACGTGCACCGGCCTTGTAGTACTGTTGACAACGGGCTCCAAGCGAGTCAAAGCCTTGGGTTGTGGTCTCACCATTGGTGCCTGCTAAGTCTACAGTGCCCTTGTCAACCTTAATGCCTGGTATGACATTGTTTTCTTGGAGGACTTCAACAAAAGGCTTTCCATCAGTGGTCTTCTGGTAGAGTGTCTCCTCGAAGAGGATGACACCGGAGAGGTAGGGGAGGGCATTGGGGCAGGTGAAGAGGAGCTCGCGAAGAGCTTGGCGGTTGGACTCAATGTTCTCCACGTTAATGCTAGACAGACGCTTGCCAATGGTGCCGGTGCTCTCATCGGCTGCCAAAATGCCTTTGCCAGGGGTGGCAATGTACTTGGCATTCTTGATCAGTTCATCTGGAAAATATATATAGTTAGATTAAAGAGCATTAATATAGTGTTTTATAACACTCGCAAACATATATAAATATGGACACACTCAAATGAGTTTGTTGCACCCTCATTGTAACGCTTCTCCTAGCACACATTCATTCAACCATACATCATACATGTGTGTGTGTTTGTATTGTATATATATATGGAGAGAGAGAGAGAGAGAGAGAGGGTTTACCAGCATACTTTCCTATGAAGGCTGACATAGCTCCTGCTTGGGATGTCGCTAGATAAAAATAAAAAAAAAGAAACCGGACGAAAATGCAAAAAACAAACTCACTCAAGAAGCAACCTATATAGATCACCTTTATGGAATATACCTATAGGATCCATCGAGTAATGTACTGACACGTGTCCAAAGATTAGCCCAACGAAAGTTATCATCCTGGGATAGAGGAATGAGTGATCACTCTCTCTTCAAACAAAAAAGAAAAAAAGAATCAGTTTATAGTTTATCCAACTCCTGTGATGAATCTTGTGTCTCTCATCCACTTTGTCGACAACTTGAAGAGGTATTTCCCAAAGGCTGTTTTTTGGAACTTCTTACTATCTACCTCCCAAATCCTAAGCTCAAGCCAATACGTTGTTTTCACCATCAATCTTTGATTGGAACTGTCCTGTATGACTCGAATGAGCCATTAATCTCATCACTCCTTTTGATAAATAATCTTCTTTTTTTCTCTTTTATGTGGTGAGGAAGGGTGTCGGCCAACTAACTAAACAAACTGTCATAAAACACCCCAAATGCTTAGCTATCACCAATAATTGATTTTTTCTAAAACATGTGGTCAAGGAATTTGTTCCTTTGTATCTGATTAAAATTTGTAAAAATAATACTTTCAAGGTTAGATATTTCTCCAATGTACTCCTTCCAGTAGACGCAACATACATAGCATTATGCCCTTTTAACATTTGTCAACAATCTGACACCATTCAACCGTTCAAGATATCAAAACATCGAGTGACTACCACTGTGTGCCAGAAGCAACTGAATAATGATGATATATATCATTTCAACTAGAGTGAAGTTCAAAGGTTCATAATTACATACAAAGAACTCTGCCAATCAGTTTCAATCTGTCATACAAGGATTACCCCAGTCCAAGCCATATACAATGCCAAATTGCCCATCTTTTAATGGGTATGAAAAGAACGAATAACAGATCAGCTGACAGTCACTCTAGCTACTTGACAAATTGATATCCAACCCATGAAATATGTGTAATTCCCAAAAAGTTTACGACTCAGAAACAGTCCCAACTTATGTGTCAAGTTCTGAAAGGATATAAGATTTAAATCAAGCACCCAACACATTGTTAGTTTAAATGAGTTCAGCCGACTCCCCTCTGTTGATGACACTGGAAAATGATCGTGTTTGGGAAAGTAAACGTCAAAACTATATTGGAGGGGGCACAACCAGTTGGTCATCATCATCTGTACCGAAATATCGGTCCCCAAATTCTCCCATTCCAGGGATGACACGGAAATCTTCATTTAAACCGGTTTCAATCTCAGAGGTCACGATCTTTATTCTTGGGAAGTGTTTGGAAACCACGTGCACTCCTTGAGGTGCCTGGTGAGATTAAATAACAGCACTATTAATTGCAACACATTATTTACGGTAGTTCTAGAATACAGCATAAGAAAAGATAAGCTAAAATGAACATGTGGGAAGACAGACAGGAGCTAGCAGTTCTTAGGGGCCAATTTGCTTACAGATATGAGATTAAGGAATATGATGTTGGATTCTGGCACGCCCTTCTTTATTAGTAAAGAAATAGCTTGAACAGCTGAATTCCCTGAAGAAATGGTTAAACAATTAGAACATACTCACCCAAGTCTAGTTCAAAAAAAAAAATCTCATAATTTATTTCAGATCAGGTAACAATATAAACTAGTTGCCAAAAATATGGGCAGATGTTACACACACACACACAGATGCATCTATGTTACTGAGGAGTTGGGCAGACTTGTACTCTGAGAATACCATCAACGATGAATGCCCCCCAACTTAGCACAAACCACTGCTGAACATATCCACATATATCAAACCAAAATGATTATGATAGAAATTTGCCACAGAACCTGTGCCTAGGATGGGATCCAACAATAACACATGCCTATCTGAGATGTCCGTTGGCAGTTTCTCATAAATTAACTGCAAAGTAATTGATCATTTAGATAACAATCAGAATGAAATAAATCAAAAGCAGAACACACATGCACCCCCATGTGCACACACACCAGAGACAAAGATTGGCAAACCTGCTGACCATTGTCACCTTCCCTATGAATGAGTATCTTCCCAATCTTAATGCCTTTACAACATGCCCGTAAAGCATTCTCCATGCTCTCACCGCTGTAAACAGTTGAGTATTTTTCTACTAATTAAAGCTCTTGAATGCATAATTAATTATTTATCATCAATTTGTGAAAAGAGATGAGAGAAACACAGAAAAAAAAATTAAAAATCAAATAAAATTAGAGTTCTACAACAACAACAAAACAAAAAACAAAAAAAGAAAGAAAAGAAAAAGAACAAGAAGAGGTACCTAGCCACTAAATAATTCAGGAGTAGCATATCTTTCCATGCTGTAACAATATTAGATATATGCAACATATTATCATCATCGGTCCTTTTACCATGGCAGGGCCTAATCTAATCAACCCAACACATCCTCGTATATTTTAAAGGTCTGTCCACATTGAGACCTACCATCCTACACCATGATGCACAATAAAGTAAAAGAAATATCTAGGACAAAGCCTCCAGCATAAGATCGTACCTTCACAAATCATTATAAATAACACCAATATCAGTAAATATTGGCAGATGCATTGTTTTACTAAGAAATTTTAATATCATTGACTGAGGCATTGGGTGACCAAGTAATCTCATTTTTTCGGGGGGTGGGGGGTAAGCAAGACACACACATCCACAATTGTCCCTTATGGGGATTTGAATACTTAACCCTCCACTTGAGAAGTAGAGGAGATACCACTTGAGATAATATCTTGGTGGTATTTCAATTTCATTAATGTGTATCAAGTATCAACAGCATGAACCAATTTTGGCTGACGACTATATTCTGTTACCCCTTAAGAATAGATGACCACTTACCCAAATGATTTAATTTCATCATGAACATATGATTGTCGAATAAATATTTAAATAAATTAACCTACCATGCATGCAATGCTGGAAGCCAACAGGAGGCCTCATTTCAGTTGCCTCAAAGGCTTTAAACTACCTGAGCTAGGTAGGAGGCTTTATAAAACTTCTGAGGCCCTCATCTTTATATCAGAGAACAATGTTGGACAAGACTATCATATATGTAAATATTTAAAGACTCCAGACACATATATTCAGGGTAACTATTACTCGTCAGTTAGCCTTTATTTCCCATCCCTGCGCTGATGTCAGATACATGTCCCATACCAATCCCCTTAAGGACAGCTTGGGAGGTTATGCTGGTCTTGGGCTTAAATTGCCATTCCTAGACACCAGCACTGTCATTGGTCTTAAACACAAGTAGAGTTCCTGAATAATATTGCATGGGTTGGTGGCAACCCTGTCCAAGGGGGAAACAATTAACAGCTGAACAAGCCAAAAGCCATCCACTTATTTGCATGCCACATTTAACTTGATGTACTAAATACCATCTCATTTGCAGGAGAAGAAAAGCTAGAAAAATCTGACCTCAGGCTTGCCTTTTAAGGTTATAGTTCAGTTAATTTTCTATTATTCTAAGCTTTTCCTCATACATGTAATGAAACAATGAACTTTCACATGTCAAAACTCGACCAGAGCTATGAAAACACAAAAACAAATGCCATCAATAATGCAACGGGAAATATATGTGATTGGCACTTGTTTTGCTACTTGCAGGAGGAAGATGCAAGGCAATACAGCCTCGTATAATGGCTAGTTCATCATCTCAATATTTGCACGGACATGGATACAGGATACGCCAAGATGGGCATAACCCAATAGTACACTACAAATATATCAGATTCATAAATACTGCATCAAGGAAAGGCCATTGCTAGTGATATACATGTGCTACACAAACATGCATACATATTAAGTGCATATGCTTGCACGACCACTCATCTCCTCCCATGCACCATCCTTCCCTTTGTACCTCGGATTGAAACTTCATCAATTCCCACTCTCTTTGTCTTCAATATAAGTTCAAATTTAAGAAATATGTATATCTCCTTTTTTCATTACAGTTATACTCCTTTTGTTTACCAAAACATGTTTTAATTCAGTGACCTACATAGCCCGACACATGTCCATGAGATTCAAAGAATTAAGAAATATCTGAATCCGACACGCAGCCGAAACAGATACCGCTGCTCTGAAGAAATGTTCCTGCCATCTAACTTAAATATTGTTGCCATATATTTTGAAAGAGAAGTCAAAATAAAAAAGTTGAAAATTATAATCTAGAAAAGCGCTTAAAATTTTGAGGCCAGATCATATAATGACCTTCTAATTATGGAGACACCGCATAACCTTTTACAGAAATCCACACCAGTGTATACAGACCCTGCAGTCACACAAGCAGGAAAATGTGATAAAAACAACATCAATGATATAGCTGAGTTGTTTCAAAAAAGAGCATCACCATATGTCAACAATCTTGAAAAATTATACATCCCAATATGAACATCCCAATTGTATTTCAACATTTATGTAACGAGTCACAACAGGCTTCAATTTAAATGGTCGGTGTATATTTTGTGTTGAGGGTTTTGCACTATGAATAATTACAAGGGACTTCTATTGTGATAAGCTACTCTAAGACTTCAGCAGTATCTAAATAAGTTCAAAAAAAGCATTAACTTCAAATTGTTAGCAGAATGAGTTCCCATTGATTTTTTTTTCTTTTATTGTGGGTAGTTACTACATAATTTTATTTTTTGACATATATTTCTCACTAGGTATTTCTGATTCCTCATTTTCCCAAGATATGGTTTAGACCACTTAATAACCTCACTACCATGGAACCTATATTTCCAGATTTAAATGGCTATAACAAAATCCTTTTGACAAAATATAAAACCAATATATAACTGAGTTTATTTATGAAAAAAATTTCTATAAGAAATGCAAAAGGATTGAGGTATATCCAAGATATATAATTGATAGAGTTTTATTTTATACTTTTAGGGCACAAAAACATATAATTTCAATCTAACCCATGCAAAAGATGAAAAACCTATAAAACCGATTGAGATGGCCAAAAGGGAATCTTAAAAATGCCCAATATAAGATCATTCAGTTATAGCAGCTTACCAGTAGGAGTAATCACCTGCTTTTCTGTAAATGGAAGATGTCCCAGGCCATGTTCAACAACCTGGAATAACAAAGCAAAAGTAAAGTGTTAAAGAAAATGATTTCTCCCATCCTGCCAAAAAAACAGAAGCTATAACATGAAACAATCTCACAAGACCCACCAAACGAATTAATCGATCAGAGTAAAAAATGAAGTCATGTTTGGTTATTTGAGCATCACGTATAAGCGTATGCATACCACGAATCTGGATGAAACAAATAACGATCATCAGAAGCAATTAAATAAGTTGACTATTTTATCAGAAAAGAAAACAAAAATAACAAGAGATTAAAAATGAACTGAACCTAGAAGATCATGACAAATTGAACTTAAAATCAAGAAAAATTAAAAAACTACAGGAATAATAAATATAACTCCACCAAAAAAAAATGAATAGATTAGAAAATGAATAAAAGTAGTAGGTTAAATTGCAGTACCTGAAAAGTTGACTGAATGACATAAAGATTAGGGTATATTTTACAAAGATCATGTTGACCAAGTTTTGTACGAATATGTTGGACAATTAAATCAATGGCTACATGATTATCTCCTCCACGGGGAATGATAATATCCGCATACTTCTTTGTTGGGAGAATAAAGTCATCAAAAGCAGGCTTCACAAATTTCGAGTACTGCACCAAGATAGAAAATTTTCATTAATAAAGAAAAATCAGTAAAAAGTTACTACATTAATGTTAAATATCAACATTGAACAAAGTAAAGGGAACACCAGCAACAGTGAAAAAACTAAAACAGAAGCCTGAATGCATTAAAATGCCAGGTATAAAAGGTCAGAAAAAGTTGTGGTAACATAGTTAGGAAAAAATGTTGACAATGAAGTTGCAGATCTCCATGCGTAAGTACTAAAGCAAGCCCAAATTTTGGAAGTTATTACATAATATCACCTAACAAGTAATGGAACTAATCCAAACTCAACACTTGACATTCCACTTATCCCCAAATCAGCATTACGTTTCCAGTTCTGTACCAGTTTTTCTGCATGACAAAATAGGCTTCCCAATTTTTCCAAGTCTTACACACAGAAAGTACAGCCTGCTTTTTAACCTCTCCATAAAAATAAAAAATTATTTTACTTTCATTTGGCAGCCTGAGCATAACCAGCCCCTAGCTCAGAAATTGATCTAATTACAAACCAATAACTGACTTATTTCCTTAATGAATATGTAGTAAATTGCCCATTTGCTACTGAACAGCAGATCTAAAGTAGTAATTATAGCAAAATAGCCATTAAATCCCCTTATATAGGTTGAGTTCCAAATGGTAAAATTAAATTCACATTTGTATAGGATTGAAATTCCATTTTCATCTTCCAAATTTATAAGCTGTGGTGCACCAGAATTGTTAGGACTCCCCATGAAGCTAACAAATTCTTAAAGCTGACCTGGAACGAGATGGTAATAAATGGATGATATATGTTGGAAGTTCGACTGGCAAACTTGTATACCTAATAACTAGATTATAGTCTAGTAAGAATCCAATATACTGATGTGGAGATGCAACGGGCGGATAGACTCTAGTTTACAAGCACAAACAACATCTTACTAATTCACACTTGAGTTTTTTGTTATCAAGCAGATTAATATATACATGACTTTCAGAGAAAAATGCTGTAAGCCAGATAGTTAGTAAACATATACAGCATAACGATAGACGTGTAAGCTCACAGCCTTGAACTCAAGGCTGGACCTATTCTTATCGCACTTCACATCTACACATTATTGTGCAATCATTAGACCATATATATCAAACAACAGAGACCTTGCTTCAAAAAATGATCTGCAAACATGTCAGAGGTTTTTTTTCCAACAAGTCCTTCAGAAGGAAGAAAGTGAACTGGCTTACCTGATCAAGTACCATACCGATATCTCTATCCCTCTCAACTGTATCACGCCTTATTCTCCTTGCCAGGCGTACATCAGCATCTGCACTGAAATTTTGAAATGTGAAAACTGTAACAGTAAACAGCGCAACCTAGTAACATTATAAAGTGATCCATAAGATGTCAACCAATCCAAAATTCAGCAACTGTTACTTTCATGAGAAATGGCAAGCAAAATAGTTCATTTTTTTAAAAACTAAGGGCAACAAAATACTAGAAAAAACTGACACCAGAGGCCGCAAAAAACTGGGCATGCAGAGATGGCTGATCAAAGTAAGCAAAATCCAATGGCTCATTCTCGAATCTCGAGTAGGTTAGAGAAAAACAAAAATGTGAATTTCTAGCAAATTCACAATATTAATGTGATCACAGGTAGAGAACTCTGATTAATATGACCCCGTTACATCGTCTACAAGCAGAATAGGTAAATTGCAAATAGAAATAGCGAGAACAAAGAAAAAGCTTAAAAAGAAATGAACTATGATTTCATTATTACTCTAAATGACAGATGAGACCTAATTATGCCTTAAAGTGCAACTCTAAGTGTAGACTCAGATGCTTAGGGGCACATTTCTAGAGTGTGTGGCGAATGCAACACATGGCTCACATGAGGCAATATCTTAGCATAAAGGACAGCAACTTAACAAAAAAAAAAAATTTATCAGGTAAGTACTCACACACACTTTTGCCCATGCTGGGGCTCGAACCCCTCCCCTCCTCTTTGAGGGTGGGGAGGTTATACCATTGGGCTAGAGACCCTTTGGTAAGGACAGCACCTTAACATTGACCAGAACTATCTTTTCACAACTATAACAACTCATGAAAAAGTGTTCTTTCATGTTATAGAAGTTTATTTAATCAACTCATTTAACATGCTTGATAGATAAAACTCTAGAAAGCACGGACACTTCGTATAGGGGTGCCGTGTCCGTGTCGGACACTCCTCGGACACGTGTCGGACACTCCTTAGAAGTGTCCTGGAATTTTTTTTTTTAGGACACGGCAAGGACACGCGGGGGACAAGGCAAGGACACACGGCGGGGTACATTTTGTAATTTTTCAAAGTATAAAAAAACCCCTGAACTTTTCCAAAATTACAAAAAGACCCCTTTGAACTATTTTTTTGAGCATTTCAGCCCCTCATTTTCTAAAAGTTGACATCTTGACCCTTGAAATAACTATAATGACATATATACCATTTAATATGACTATTATGCCCTTTTATATAAATATAGTATTTTCTAAAATAAAAAATTTTTAAAATAAAAAATAGTTACCTAAATTATAAATTTAGAAACAAAAAAATAAAAAATCCAATAGAACTTTATTTAACATAAAGTCATGTTGGTTTATTTGATATTTTGTATTTAAATTTATTTATTTGTTATTAGAAAAATAAGTAATATGCAAGATTCTAGTAGTGAGTTTGAATATAATGAACATCTTTTTTGAAAATACATTAATTGTTTGATAATAAATTGAAGTATTTGTGTGATTTATTATTTTTTTAATTTTAGATTTATGGTATTGTGGATATTGGTTAACTTATTGAATATATATTAATATATTATTTCATAGCCGTATCCCCGCCGTGTCGTGTCCTGTATTTTTGAAATTTGCCATGTCGCTGTGTCCGTGTCGTGTCGTACCCGTGTCCTGTGTCCGTGTCCATGCTTCTTAGATAAAACTCCTTTCAAGTTGTTGTGCGTAATTAAGGGCCTTTTACAAAAGGTTGAAATCTAGAATTGGGCCATAAAAGCATGTCAGCTCTGCAATGCATAATATAAAATTATGACCGAGTATAACTTCCAATATGAAAATTTAGGGAAGCTATATCAGATTTGTTGCATCTTCAGTCCTCTCTTAAGTTAACTTTCCCTCAATAAAACAGTTTTAAATTACATATCATATTGCTAGTTTATCCAATACTAAGGAATTTCATTCAACTTGTTAACAAATGTGTTGTTCTATTCATTTAACAATTAATATGATAATGTGCAAGACCCAAGTCAGCATACCAAAGACTTTATTTAACATACTAGCTATTGGAATTCTAGATATTAATATAATTTACTCAGTGAGCACCTGTTATGATAAAATGGTGAAACGTTCACAAAAAGAGAAGGTAAAAACAACCACCATGGACAATGAGAATAAGTAGAAATTAATGACAATTGTGTTAAAAGACCCAGGATCTAGATAAAATTACTTAAAACAAATATCATATAAGCCAAAGAAGGCACATTTATTCCGAACCAACTTCTATTTGTTGTCATAATTCATGTTTTCACATGTCAAGAAAAAGGTTGAATTCCCCTAACTGCAGATTTGCATGTCATCTCAGATCAAGAATCCATCAGTGTAACCCTAGAAATACCATAAACATGCATCCAATTATATGTGGACAGAATACCTTGGCAATTAAAGATACTAAACAATCCTTTATTAGCAACTTATTCTCATTTCAAGCCCACATGACATAGACCCACTAAGTAAACATGATAAGTTAATTAGAAACAAAATATAAGACATCTAATCATAGAAAAGGGGAAGAAAATAACCTGTATCAACAAAGATCTTCATATTCATCAGATCTCGTACACGAGGATCATGGAAAATGAGTATGCCTTCCAAAATTATCACATCTGAAGGATTTACCTGCCGAAATTTCAAAATAACAAGGGTTAATGATGCAAATGGTACAAAGTGAAAAACGAAGTACAAGATTCATTCAGTTGCAACTTCTATAGCAGTCACAGAGGTGTATGACAATGCTGTGAAATGATATAACTTAGGTTCCATGGAATGGGAGTATGTACCATAACACACACATAAAACAGCAGAAAGAAATACAGCAAAGAAGAATGCTAAAAAAACATCCATATAAAATTGATAAGGCGATATGGCCACAATCTAATTCAATAATAAGCATTTGGAGAGGGGGAAAGGAAAAAAATAAGAAGGGGAACAAAATGAAAATGCAGAGAGTTCAGTGAAGATTTTAGGAATATAATTCTAAATTTACTACGGCAATAATATATAAAGACAACCTCTTAAAGCAAATGAACGACATATAACTAGCAACAAGAACAGACAGAAGTAACAAGATTTATTGAATGTTCAAAGAATTTTACCCTTCGAACTGGAAATACGTTGTTTTTGTAACTCTTGAAATCATGCTTTGGAATATCTACTGATTGTCCACACTTCAATTTCTCCATGGCACATAATAATTGCTCAGTGTCAAATGCATCTGATCAAATGAAAATTTTAAATATTAAAAAAAGCAGATGAACCAGCTTGACATTGAAACCTCCAGTATGTAGTTGATAAATTCATATTTGAGCCATACAACATTACCAGTATAAAATAATCAATTATTACATTACTTGTGAATAATTAACTTGTTACAAGCTTTCCAGCACATTCACAAACAAAATAACTTGCTGATGGTTCAGAAAATGAATGTTTATGAGCACAATAAATCGTAACACAGTTTATTTGCTGCAGAATAATACATGATCCCAAAACTTCAAGATGTAGGGGAAAGAAGTCCGTATCATTATAAATTTTAGTAATTTACTAAAATGATTAGCATGAAACAAGAAGGAAACATGACTAGGAAGTTGGAAGCAAGGAGACACAGCTCTTGCATGAAAAAATATGGTACCAACAGCTAAAGAATTATTCAAGAAGTGCAGAACAACTAAAGAATTATTCAAGGGTTACTCAAAGATACAACATCCAAAACACCAAACTTAGGAATGTACCACAATGCAACATCCAACAAATGAGTAAAAATATAGTATTTAGTAACAAAAGGCATAAATCCACATTCCTCATGAACAACAAAAAGCATATATTTCCTTTAGGATTAAGAAGAGATAGGGAAATCAATTAAAAACTTTAGTTCAGCAGATGAACACTACCAGAGGAAAATTTTCTGCATTTGATAACCAAATTCAAGATTCAGAACTCACCAGGATGGTCAAAATTGTATTCATGAACTATTGTAAGTTCCTCTGGAGTCAAGTTGTGATAAAAGGAATCCTGCCATATTATCGATAGCAAGGTATTCATTTGCAAGGAAAAACAGATCGCCTCATCAAGAAATCAAGGACAGTATATATTTGTTCTAAAATTTTGGCAGGAGAAGTATGAAAAGGTAGGCTCAAACTTTAATTCAATAAACTGCACACACACACATGCACAAACACACACACACACAGAACCATTCCGCGAGAGGATAAGCAAATTAAAGAAAAACACCAATATAATTCAACCCAATCAGGTGGTGTTTATGTACTGCAAAAGTTGAATTGTGCAATTAATGACAAGCATGTCATTATTGCGCAAATCATATTAAGCCATAAAAAAAAATCTTTGCTGAGGATGGAAGGATGGCAATGCAATGGGGCAAATCAATAGGGCCAACTGCACAGATTATTGTTTAGACAATAAATGTTGTTACCTCCAGGGCACAAAAAAGAAAAAAAGAGGAAGCTTGTAAGAGGACTGAACAAAAGGGGGGAATACCTAGAACCGAAAAGAAGATGTAAAATAATATGAGGAAAATTTATTTATAGATTTACGCAGATCGCAAAACAGTTTCAGAAAACTTAGAAGAAGAAAAAGGAAGTGATGATACTTGGTTAACAAGTACAACACGCTGATCATGAAGCTGCTCAATAATCATATCACAAACTGTAGTCTTTCCCGATGCTGCACCTCCAGCAACTCCTGCACCACAGATGTTTAATGGAAACATGCATTAAGCAGAAAAAGTGAAAACAAGATGAATAAAAACTATGAAAGCAGAAATTTTCATTTTCTCATTATACAAAAAAGAACATGTTAATAGCATAATCACCGAAGAAGCATAGACCAACAGTTTAAAATATTACAAAGAAGATATCAGATATTAAGGTTTATAATTAGAGTAAAAATATCATAGTCCACTAGTCTAGCAAGTTAGAGCACATTTTGGATTATTGGCATTTTTATCTCATGCCAGAATAAATGTAATATCACACCAGATGAAGACATATGCTTGTTACGATTGACTTAAAATTGATAAAAGCCACCTTACAGTTGGTTCTGGTATGTCCAGACACCTTACTATGAGAGACACATAGAGCCACACTCCTGTAATGATTCAACCTGTTAGCCACATTAATGTTACTCCTAATTTTTCCCCACCAAGTCATGCTACCAAGGATTTTAATACTTCATTACTTAGATTTGAGGCAATTAACAAAAAGCATTATACCCTAATTCATATGCACTAAAGTTCTGGCAGCGGGAGTGCGTCTAGGTATTGGATACATTATACCCTAATTCATATGCACTCAAGTTCTGGCAGCGGGAGTGCGTCTAGGTATTGGATACATCTGATGTGCAAATATTTTCAATTAGTTTTAGGTTTTAGGTATGGTTTAAAATTTGCTGAACATTCTAATAGATTCTGGCGAACTTCTGACTCAGAATAGACACCCCTCCACCCAACCCACAATGGTAAGTCAGCAGTTCAAATAAAAAATTCATTTTAACCTTTGGGTGCATCCCTTAAAGCATATTTTCAACAAATCTACATGCAATCCATGAGACAATATAAGAACATTACATAAAATCCCATGTTCCGACACTTACCAATGACAAAAGGTTGCTTATGCACATGTTCAGCTGCTGAAGTTGTTGGTTGCAGCACCTCTGAATTTCTTGCCTCCACTTTATCCATGTGAAATCCAGAAAAATGAACCCCTGATGAAGCCTCTATTAAATCCACAACTGATTTAGAATCCATGCCCTGAGCTCACCGATGCTTTCTGGACATTTAAAGAATAAGGTAAGTGATGTCAAAAAGAAATGAATGTTTTTAACATGGTATTAGGTGATTAACTATCGACATGGAAATTGTTGGGTCAGAAATAGCAAAATCACTATCATTTTATATTCAACTTTCTGAAGGACGTGCTAGATATATTTCAGTGCAACAATGGAAAATAGGATATCATGGTTCATTAAGCCAGTTGTGGGAAAGATGTGATTGGTTTGGATCTGGATATTTCATAAATCTAAAATTCATGAATGTTGTTGTAATCTATAAGATTTGATAGTGGATTACTCTTGCAAGTTTGCCCATGGAACATAGGCTTAATGCCAAATTACGTAATTTCTTGAATCATGACTCTAGTTTGTTATGTAACTCTTTCTTTGTTCACCCCTTAGTCGCACACTCAAACACAATCCTTAGATATTTCTGTGTATCTTAAACCTAGCTAGTGAACAAGCACAATCTCAAAGCATCTCTACATTTGAAAATAACGAAGTCTGCAGCATTATTATAGTTTCAGGCATTATTAGAATTCACAAATCATGTTCTTATGCGCTAGACAAACAAAAAAAATTACTTTGAACGTATACTACA
Source organism: Cornus controversa (assembly GCA_026545225.1). NCBI lineage: Eukaryota > Viridiplantae > Streptophyta > Magnoliopsida > Cornales > Cornaceae > Cornus > Cornus controversa. The sequence continues at coordinate 67,107,701 of CM048847.1, forward strand.
TCAACACTCTTATATGCTCACAAGTCACAAGTTAAGTGAGAAGCGCTACAATAATACATGGGGTGTAAAAACCTTAGCACGTCAAAGCAGCACATAGAACCAAAGATATTAATTTCATCAGTTGGGCATTTGCATTCATTGTACTATATCCAAAGAACATTCATAATGTGTAATTGAACAAAACCAATGTCCTTTACATAAATACAATAATACTGTAACAATTATATATAGCAAACTAAATCGATATACCCAATCTTTTCTCACAGATAGTATACTAAAATACTGAATAGTTTTAATGTATTTAAGACACAAATATATTGGAGTGAGTGATCAGTAACCACACGTTCTTCAAGGCTAAAGATCCTAAAATTGAACATGAGATTTTAGTTATGTCTTACATGCATATTTTGCTAACAGATTAATAAAGCCAAGAGATTGAAGTGAATGCGCAAGATTTTAAAAATTGTAGATTTTTTAATATACCTCTTTGAGTGGTTTTGAGATATAGAGAGAGACCTTCAAAGACAAACAAGCTATTGAGGCTCTTCTTTTGCTCCTGCTCTGCTTACGCTGATTTTAGAGAGAGAGAGAGAGAGAGAGAGAGAGAGAGAGAGAACCAATCAGTGAGATAATTATACGCCGCATACGGCCAGACGGACTGACTGAATTTATAGGGAAAGACGAGGAGAGACCCTGCACCGAAGTCTATGTTTGATGTTTCACTTATGACAATGATGTTTGATGAAATTACATCGGAGGCCCTAACTTTTTGGTATTTACTTTAATTGTGATTTTTGCAAGTGACTGGCCGTTTGCACTTGACATGGCCCAAAAACACTCTCGACTATATCGATATGTATCATTTACAAGTATGGGATTGAATGGCTGTTTGATCACATGTGTCCCATCGTGGGACTCACATGGGCTTATGGGATTGAACGGTTAAGAGCAATTATCTTCTAGGAAAAAAAAACTTACAAGAAGTCAATCAAATCATAAATATTTTAGTATCTATTTTTCAATGCAAATGATTTTTATGTGAAATTCTTTCAATCTCATAATTTTTTTGTATAGATGACTATAAGATAAACTTTGAATATATAAGGTTACCTACAAATCACACTTCTCAATTTAGTTTAGAATTTTTAACATAACTACTAGACTTGTGTGATGACCAATGGCCTTCCAATTTTTTTGTAAAATTCCTATAATTTATGTTCCTATAAATAGTTAATTGCAAATTTCTAACAAAATTTAAGCATATGGCCCTCCAAAATTAATAAATAAAAAATAATAATTTACGTTTTACTCACATTAAAAGGAATGTTAAAGAAATTCAAAATATTGTTCCTATCTCTATTATTTTTCTCATTTAATGCATTTGGATATTTATGAAATACTCTAAATAATATATAAATATTCTTATTTGGATCTACTTTCCAAATTCTAATGTTAAAAAAAAATTACACAATAATTTTTTTTTCAATTTATTATCATATTACTAATTGGACCCCAAAAATTCATGGGTACCTTCCTTTTTGGGCCATGTCAAGTGTAAATGACCTGTCCACTGGCTAAAATCATAATTAAAGTAGATACCAAAAAGTTAGGCCTTCCGATGTAATTTCATCAAACATCAATGTCATAAGTGAAACATAGACTTGGGTGCAAGGTCTCTCATCGGCTTTCCCTATAAATTCAGTCCGTCCATATGGGCCGTATGAGGCGTATAATGTCTCAGTGATACTGTGATTGGCTCTTTCTCTCTCTCTTTATCTCTCTCTCTCTCTCTGTGCAACATCTCCATTCTCCGATGAATATATCAAGCATGACATGATATTAATTCCAAGAGCCCCATGACATGATAATATCATCATGATATTTAAGTTATCTCAAACATGCAAAATTTTAATCAAGCAAGATCGTACAACTCCAATGTTCACTGGACTTGATCCATGAGAGCCCAACAAATGGATCTCGGGCTGGGTTTTATATGAAATAGCTTTATTTTTGGTGTTCGACTATTCGAGACGCCCATGAGAATGATGGACCTGTGAACCCCTTATGGGATGTGGGCGGGCATAACAACACAAATGCACAATTTATGTAATGATTCTAATTTGGGCCAAGCCTGTTAAAGCCCAAACCAGTTAAAAGAATAAGGTACCATTAGCATTTGGCCCGCCGATCAACCAAAAACACAATAGATGGTCATTCTGCGTAGGTAAAGGTGAAAATCGTATTCGAACGACTAATGTCAATTATAAATAAAGTTTTTTTTAACTTCATTTCAATTAGACTATGTTCGATTGGATGGAATTAGTGCCTTATAACTGAAATCGGTGGAATTGATGAAATTCTAGTTTAAAGATTGAATTAAATTTTTTTTAATTTCATGCAATCGAATATATTTTTAAAAAACTTCGTTTATCTGGAATATAGACGAAAAGAGTAACCGTATAATTAGCACAACTCTTAGTGTTTAACATTGATATGTTTGGAGTTGTTTCAAAGTAGAGAGATGTCATATTATGGTGAGTGGGCATGTGACATAGACGAGAAAACAATAGCCACACAAATACAATAGAGGTTTGGTAGTAATAGCATGCGTGAAAAAAAAAAGAGGGGCCGAAAAATAATGATGCGTGCTCATGTAACAAAATGAAGTCCCTCGTCAAAAAGACGAAGCAATGAGTTTTTGTATTGTATACTCATTAGCTGTTGGCTTAATATATGTCACCTTTTCCCTACCTAAAGTAGTCAAAGATTATAAAATTCCTTCCTTCACATTAACATAACAAACAAACAATTAAAAGCAAGAACCAGCCCCACAAAGCCACAATCCCGGAGCAATTCTCTATTTTTTCACTTTTTTCCTTTTTTTCCACCAAACACATTTGGGGTGTGGCCTTTTTTAAAAAATAAAAAATAAAAAATAATAATTTCTTTTGACCCATTGTAAAAATAATAGAGCCATTGTGTTGAGTGTTTGAGTTTGTTTTTTATAAAAATAAATCCTTACTCTGTCATGTTATTTGATCAGATTACAAGAATATATATATGTGTGTGTGTGATTATTGTCATTTTTTTAGTTCCACTTATTGGCTATGATTATTACATTAAAAAAAAAAAGGCTTACAAATATTTGTAGGATGAAAAAAAAAAAAGTTATTGCAACTTGATGTCTGATTGACCTAATATACTGTATATGGAAGCCTTCTCTCTCTCATATGCTTTTGACTAATCAAAATTTGGACTATAGTTTGAGAGAGAGAGAGAGAGAGAGAGAGGGGATGCATTCTTGTCTAAATGGTCCATTCAATGGGAGCACAAAATGTAAAAAGGGCACAGGAAAAGTTCTCTGCAATCATTCGAATATGGGGATCCAACGTTCGGAATGGGCTTGGACTTTGGATCTTATTCATTTCAAACATCACTTCCTTTTTTGGCCTTTGTACCATGAGGACTGTTACCGTGCCCAAATAGAGTACCTGATCTCTCGTACTCGCTGTTTCTGATTCACATCTTCTAAATTGGAGGGCACTCGGGTAATCAAGACAAATGACTTGTTTTCCATTTGCCTTTTTTTTTTATTAAATTAATGATAAGTTTTATTTTTTTTCTTTTAAAGAATAATAAATTGTAATTTTTTTTATTAAAAAAAATTCTTTAAAACAAGTTTAAAAAATATTAAGATATTATTAGATATATCTAGAAGAAAAAGATTTTAGTGTAAATGTTAGCAAGTGAAGACCTGTTGATAACATCTAACCTCAATATTTAAATCTCATCTTCAAACCAAATATCAAAATAATCAATCTGTCATGTCATGGTACTTACTCTATAGAATTTTGATGTCCACAACCATTATATATGATTGAAAGAAAAAAAAAAATTTCTTGACCATCTAGGTTGCATTTATGGGAATTATCGTTATGTATATTATATATATTGTCCCATGTGGTGCCAAATTTGGTCAGTCCATTTTATTTTAATTAATATATTTTGTCTCCAAATAATAACAAGTAACACTGACGGACTATTTCAAACTTTATTTAATATTATTTGTTTGTTTCTTCCCTCATCATCCACGTAAAACATTGCCAACTTTTTCAAAACCAACTTCAAATTTTGTTGTCTGGATGCAAAAATCTATCTTCAATTTGAATCGCGCTCTTCCAACTTTATCCACCAAATAGCATTACAGATAAAAACATGTTATGATTTCATCCATATGACATTATTTGATTAATTGATTGCATAATGCATGCAATATATAATGGCAAAAAAATCAGACACTATTGCATATTTGCATATAATACACACACACATATATATGGGAAATGGGTCATCGCCTTTTGAGGATTGATCGGATGGTTGTGTGAGTTTCATATCACAATATTTTCACAAAATGATATCATAAGATTCATAACAATTGTCCGATGAACATTCAGACCTCTTCTTCAATATATATATATATATATATATACAACGCAACATCATAACCCAAAAACCTTATAAAAGCACACACTGCTATCAATTTGGGCAGATCTTGCCGCCCAGTCCAACGTTCCACGGGTCCCACAGGAGAACACACTTGTCACAAAATGGTTCGCTTTCACCATTCGCCACGTGGAAGGTAAACCACAAGTCAAAATAGTCTTAACTTGACTTCATAATTCATTAACCCACCACCGTTGCGCCGCCGTTATAACGCTGTTCCAAACGTCCAGACGATCCTCCGTCAGTAATTCAACGTGGGGGCCAAAGCGTTGTGACTCCGTTAAGCCCTCGTGACCGACGTTAGATCTTTATTTTTGGTCCAAGAAAGCAAGACAACGGAACTTTTCTTTCAGGGTCTTTTTATTTTCTCACTCCTCTCAGGACATCACTCTGCCTCTTGCTGTCTCTCTCTCTCTCTCTCTCTCTCTCTCTCCCCTACATTAAATGAGCCTCTTGCATTTTTGAATCCTCATTCACAACACACGAGAAGCTTGTTTCACCTTGAAGTTTCTACTTCAGATCAGATCTAAACTTACTCTGCAACTTATATTCTTATTTTTTTGGTTCGCCGGAAATTCAAGACTCTACGCAGCGGCAAAGTCTTGTTTTTGCATTTCGGTAAGAGTAATATTATAACTAGCTTTTATATACTCTGTTTTATATACTTAGATTGATTATAAATGTCTAGGATCTTTTGTAATCCAGTATTGTTGTTTGATATATAATGTGTGTGTGTGTGTGTGTGTATATATATATATATATGAAAATGTACATTCAACTGATGATCGAGGAATTTTTGTTTTATATACTTAGCTTGATTATAAATTTCTAGGATCGTTTGTAATCCAGTATTGTTGGTTGATATATAATGTGTGTGTGTGTATATATATATATATGAAAATGTACATTCAACTGATGATCGAGGAATTGTACTTGAAATTAACCGAGATGGAGAGAGACAGGTCTTTTTGATTCAATTGTTTGAAAATAGTTCTCAATAATTCTCAAATTAATAAACAGTTTTCAGAAAATTATATATGAGTTGTACTTGAAAGTAACCGAGATGGCCAGAGACAGGTCTCTTTGATTCAATTGTTTGAAAATAGTTCTCAATAGTTCTCCAAGTAATAAACAGTCTTCAAAAAATTATATATGGTTGTTCTTTGAAACTAATCAGCTATATAATATTATACTTCTTTCTAAATTATCAACTAAACAAAATTTTGAATTATTTTCTAGTTATCAATTCTTTGAGACAACGGTTTCTTACTTACTATATTCTTTCCTAAACCAGAACTAGAATTTTTTTCCTCTTAAGTTTACTTAATACTCAAGATTATGGGCAAGTCTTTATATATTGTTCTCAATAGAATTCAATACAATATACGATATTTCTATATTTCTAACAAGATTATGTGGGTATTTGTTCACAATATCGTAGTGAAATTTGTTGAATGTACATTTATTGACTTGTTCAATTTACAGAGTTCTGGTTTTTACCGAAAGAAACTGGTCTAGAGAGAGAAAGACGGCCGGGACGATGCCGCAAGAAAGCAACTGTAAACCTAGATTCAACTCTCCTTGCAAGAACTTGAGAGGACTGAAGAGTTTGATCTCCAATAATAGCGACGCTTCGTATGTTGAAGAGATTATCAACGATCATGAATTGGCTCAGAGAAAAGCCGAAGAAGCAGGTACGTAGTACTAAAAAAACACTGCTCTCTTATTTTAGACTCTTGCAACAAAAAGAATATGTTATTTTACCATTTTACTCTCAGCAACAATTATATATTATTTAATCAGAAAATAAATTTAAATTAAAAAGATGAGAGCAAATTTTGTTTTTTGAAATTTAATTTTACAACAATAAACATATGTCGTATGGTTAACAAAGAGGAATACGCTATAAAGTAGTAAAGTAGTGAGCTTAGAAAAAATAATGTAAACTTTTGGATCGTGGGATGGAGCTCTAGCAGACTGAAGTTGGTAGTCTTCCACTAAAGGGTTTAGTTGTTTGGTTGCATCCGGAATTTTAGTTGAAAATAGGAAATAAAATAAGATCGTGGGGGCACATCATGATGATGAATAGTTGTCGTGGGCCGATCCATAAGAAGTGGTACCCAATTACTTATGCTGATATGGACCATCTTGGCTTGGTGGGTCCAATCCGGCCCCATTTTTAACACGTTTAAGAACATCTTGATTAGCTTAAGGCTATGTTTAGTACAACAGATAAGGAAAAAAACAAGGATTACATTAATTACGAGAAAAAAGAAAATAAAGGAAAAGAAAGAAAAAATGTTAATGTTAAATTTTTTTGTATCTGTTGATTAAGAAAGACAATAATAGTTAACATGTTTAGAGAAAGAAAGTAAATGAAACTATTTTAAAAAATTTATCATTATACCATTTTATATTTAAAAGTCAAACTTTAGTTTTCATCAAAATAAAAGCAAAGTTGATGTTGATAAAGTTTTATTAAATAATGTTAGTTTTTTCTTTTCTTTTTTTTCTAGTTCTTCTCATTTTTGGAAAGAAAACATAAATTACCACCATCCACCAAGGCATGTGGTCTAATATATTTTCTCTTTTTTAAAAGTGAAAGATAGAGATTGAGTCTCATCGCCAGGAGTTAATCTTACCAAGGACAAAAATAAAAATAAAAAATCATAACAAATATTGTATTTGTAGTTGAATAATTGCAAATTTGAGGAGGAATAGTGACGTTTATAGCGCAATAATATGCATCTACATATTTAAATCAGTGATAGGGCAAATATTTGGCAGCCGTTAACATAAAATTGAAAGGGGTGACAATTAATCTATTGGGTAGTTATAATATCTGACATTGTGTTAGCTAGCCAATTAAGGATCGTAATTAAGATCAATTAGTTCGTGGGTCATTTGAACATAATGAGGGAGTGCTAATAGGGCATATTTTGGTAGAGGAAGGGCCCTCCCTCACTACTCCCAAATTAGCAAAATTTAGAATATACAGTTATGTTACAACAATACGTGAATACACGCATTTCTAATGGGTCCCAATCTTATGTTTTCATTGTATAGTGTCGCAGAACATGCAAGTTCGGTAGGTCAATGCCAATGAGTGTGTCTGAAGCTCTCACTGATCTTTGTAGATAGTACTGATAATAGATGCTGCAAGGTCCAACAACTTTTTGGTCCTCTCATGATACTTGAAATCTCTGAGGATAGAAGATAGAGAAAATTAATATCTAAGTCCTACTTTTTTAATTAAAATACAAATAAATCCTAAATTTTTCTTTAGGTTCAAAAAGTATTACTTTTGATTTTTTTTTTTTTTTTTTACATTTAAGTCCTAAATCACTACATCTTACATTTATACTGTTGTTAAATAGAAATAAAATTTTGTAATTATAAACTTATTCAAGAATTGATATATAATCTATTTTTATATATTTTAAGTTTTAATTACTTAATAATATTTGATTATGAGTTGAAATAATAACTAATCTAATTTAAATTTAAGAAGACGATATTCGCATTTCTCTTTTCTTGTGTTGCACTTCCATTTTAAAACAAATATCACTTCTAACCTTAACTTCACATGTCAATGATTACCTTTTTTTCAAAATACTAAACTACCATTTTAGATATCCTCTCTCAGTCTCCAATTTTTATTGTTTTCGGATTCTTATGATAAAATAAACAAAAAATACCTGAAAAAAATAACCCAAAAAAAAATGTTCTCTTTTTACATGATCCAAAAAAAGTTATATATGTTGAATAAATTATCTTTTGATAAGACCAAAAAAAAATTATCTCTATTAAATAAATTATCTCTTTTGGGAGGAACAAAAAATTAAAAGTATTCAAAAAAAAAGTTATCCGGTTGAATAAATTATATCTTTTGACATGATCCAAAAACAAAGTACTTAAAAAAAATTTATTCTTGTTAAATAAATTATATTCATTGAGAGGACCGAAGAATAAGTTATTATTATCTCTTTTGATAGGATTAAAAAAAATTTATCTCTTTTGGAAGGACAGAAAAAAAAATAAAAAAAAAAGGATTAAAAATAAATTATCTCTTTTGAATTGATAAAAAAAAAAACTAAGAAAAAATTATCTCTTTTGACAGGAGAGCAAAAAAAAATTACTAAAGAAGATAAAAAAATTATTATTTTTTGATCAAAACCAAAAAATATATATATATAAAAAGTAAAGAAGCTAAAATGAGAGTGCAAATATGGCTCCCCTAAATTTAATTCAAAAACTCGTGTTGAATACAAGATTTTAGTACAAAAAAAATTAATAACATATATTTTTTTCTTTTTATTCAAATTTTATGTTTAATTTTGTAAGGGTATATAAACGAAAGCTTGAGTCTAAATTTTATATCTAATGCAAGTATATGTTATTAGTGTAAGTACATAAATGGAAGGCTCGGTGATTTAGGACTTAAATGGAAAAAAAAATTAAAAATAGGAAGTCCTAAAAAAAAAATTTTTTTTAGGTCTTACTTGTTTTTCAAACGATAAAAGTAAGATTTGGTCTTACTTGTTTTTAGGTAATTTTTTTTACAAGATATTCATAGGCTGTAATATTTTTCTTTTCCCCTTCTATCACATGAATAAGGAGTAAAATACTGGGAATTGCCAAATCCACTGACTTGATATCATGTAATTTCAATTCCTGTCATTTGTAGATTTCTTATACAAATTATTGGGAAAAAATTGACTTTTCAAGGGTTAAGCATGAACTTTCAAGTTTTCAACATACATGCAAATGATTTCAAATAAAGAGAAGCAGGGAGAAGGAAGTATTTGTCAACCCCCTTTCCACATTTTCTTTTAAGAGTGAGAGCTCTATGTTTTGATGTGCATTTACTTATCCACATAGTATAGGATCATATGATTAATTATACAATATATTGTTCAATTATTTGTATCAGTAGTTCATATATATATATATATATATATATATATATATATATGATTATGTATGCATGCGCATATATGCAATGAAGGGATAGTGGAATAAACAAAATCCAATGAGTTTGGTGGGTTTCTTAGCTTTTGAATTAGTATGAAGTTAGAGTGGTGTGTACATTTAAATGTTCAGCTTCAAGGAGGTACCAAGCAGCGGAATGGCTACGTCAGATGGACAATGGTGCGTCTGCGGTTCTGCCCAAAGAACCCTCCGAAGAAGAATTCTGTCTCGCACTCCGCAACGGCCTCATTCTCTGCAACGTCCTCAACAAAGTCAATCCACGAGCTGTTCACAAGGTACTTCCTTAGCTGTTGATTTTCTTTCTTTTTTCCTCATCTGTGATATATATACATCTGACGTTAATATATCTATAAATAGGTGGTAGAAAATCCAATCATCGATGTTCAATCCACTGAAGGTGCTGCTCAGTCTGCAATTCAGTATTTCGAGAACATGAGGAATTTTCTGGTTGCTGTCGGCAAGATGGAGCTCTTAACATTTGAAGCCTCCGATTTGGAAAAGGTTTTGTTTTTTTGTTGTTGTTGTTGTTGTCTATCAATTTCATTCTACGAAATTGAGAAAATAGATAATTCGTATTCAAATTTATGTTGCTGTATCCAAATCCTAGTGAACTAACTACAAAGCAGTTGCCTAATCCACATTGTGAAGCATATATAGGGATAATTTTTGTTGTGTTTTTAAAATATGGTTGCTCTTTGTTATATCTTAGCTATACCTTGCTTTTAAAGAGATTGAGCATTCTAGTTCATTTGAATGCATAAAATAAAATGCTATCTTCTCGGGTTTCCAAAAATCTAACTGTGTGAATGATGCCATTGGAGAAAATGGCAGCCGTTAATCACAACTGACTGGAAAAATTGAGACGACAATGTTCCATGAAATCCTAAATCTGATTTGATACTTAAGTCCTGGTGATTGATCCCATATTATTTGATGGTGTAATTTCAAATGTTGATTTTTGTGTCATAAAATTTCATAAAGAACACAATGTCAGCCATTCAGTTTTTGTGGGACAAGCAAATGCTCTCTGACGGTGTGAGGCATGCTTTCAGAGCTACATTTGTTTTCCTTCATGCATACACTAGTGTGTACGTATATTTACTATGGCATACTCGTCTCCTTTTCTTCTTTCCCCGGTCAATGTCCTCACTCTCCTCTCATAAACTTTTGAAGAAATTAAATCATAGTTACTAAAAGATGAGGATGAATTCTTGGTCACCCACCAAAAGACTTCCGACATCGGCAAACCAATTTGGTAAATTTAATATTAGTTTCAACTTTTAAGTCATATCTTTTTAATTTAAATTTTAGTGAAATATCTTTTATATTTTAAAACACTGTTATATGAGAAGTGACATTAATAACTATTGGACACTAGTGAGTACCCTATGTTTACTTCTGCATAATTTTTTTCCCTTTTCTTTGCCAATGTCACTTTCTTCTCTCATAATCTTCTGAATAAATGAAATCCTACTGACCAAGAGAGGGATGAATCCCCGGGGGTCATTTTCCAAAAGACCTTTCAATAGTAGCAAACAGAATTGGTAAAATTTTATATTAAATTTAACGATTCTAACCTTCTGTGACATATCTTTTATTTTGTTTTTATTTTATTCATATTAAGCAAATCAAATCTTAATATTGTATAAGTATATTAAAGTTAGATTTAAATTTCAATCTTAAGACTGAATTCAATTTAGGATAGGGTATAGAGAATAATTGTTTTGTAGATAAAATTATGCTTCTCAGGATAACAAAAAGATATGTTTTCTCGTTGTGAATAACGGTATTTAATACATAATGAGATATGTTTCAATGGTTCCCTCTCGTTCAAGAGCTTCCTGTATTGTGCAGTAGAGATTTGTTTCCATTAACTCAATAATCTCCTTATGCCTGTGTGGTTCTATGCAATCTTTGACAAGTGTATGATGCTATTTCTTAAAAGAAACTTGGATTTACAGGGTGGTTCATCAAATAAAGTCGTAGACTGCATTCTTTGTTTGAAAGGATACCACGAGTGGAAGCAAGCAGGTGGAATTGGAGTTTGGAAGTACGGTGGAACTGTAAGGATCACATCCTTACCGAAGGGGTCACCATCCTCCTTGGTTGGCAGTGAAAGTGCTGATGAGTCACTGGATGAATCTGAATCATCACAATATGACCAGCTATTTGAATTTCTCCACCTTTCTAGTGAGGTCTCCATTGAGGAATACAAATCAGCCAATGTGTTGACCTTCCTTTTTGATCGTTTTGGGCTCGAACTTCTAGAGGCTTATCTTACAGAAAGGAATGGAATTGAAGATTTGCCTTTGAATGGAATGGTAGGTAAGATCCATTCTGCTTTCTGTCAATGGTAGCTATCAATTAATTTTGCATATGTGTTTTTGATTTGTATGAGGTTTGGATGGAACATTTAGAAAAACATAAAATGAAGAAAATGGAGGAAAATCAAACTGTATAGCAACTGCATGAACCAAGGAGCTGTTGAACATTTTTCACCTTTATCATGCAAGCTGATGAAATCTATTATATTTGGACACATTCAAGGAGGTTCATATTTGGAACTGACTCAAGATATCTGACATGGGATTTCATAACAAACTGAAACAAAGTATATGTGGCCCTCTCTATGCATAAATGGACATGCATAGACTATTAGATATGTTTTGTTATGCGGTCAAGACAATGCCAACCCAATTTAGGTGCATTTGCATTTGGTCAATAAACCAGTAGATTGATCTTTGAATTCCTGTTACTATATAGTGCTGTCAATATATGATATGTAAATCTTAACTTTAGCTTGAAATGCCAGCGACATTGTTTTGTATTCCCTTGAAATATACTGCATGCTTTTTTGGTAGAATCTGATAGTATTTCATCGGTGAAATTCACAGGTCATTGATATTGTGCTCAGGAAGGCAGCTAAGGATATCTCAGAGCTGCTTGCCACTCATAGTAATCAGGTGGGAACAACTTTGGAATGTCCCTATATTTTTGCTACTATTTTTTGTGCAAAATTATTTCCATGGAATCAATTTTTTTACTATTGCAGTCTTTCAATAAACCTCAAGCATTAGATAACCTAGTTTCTTTACCTCCTACAGCTTGGACTGCTTCTGAAGAAGATACTGAAAGCTGATGGTATTCCTCTATCAAAATCTGAATTCATAAAGACCATTTCACGATATCTTGTTCAAAGGACTAGTTTGGTATCAAGTGATATCTCCAAATTTTGCACCTGTGGTGGGAAACGTGAGAACATCTTGCGTGGGCATTCTGCTGGAAATGCAGAACTACTTGATTTTCTACAGAAACAGCTTGAGGTATGAACATCTCCTTATTGAAAGTCATCACTTCTTCACTTTAATTTTGGATTTTAAATTTACATCAGTAGCCCTTTATTCTAAAATTATTGTATTATCTTGCCTGCAACCTTTCCTTTGATTTACGTGATCAATCCTAAGTAGGCAATCTGGGCTACTAGCAGTAAATTTGCATCATTTATCATTCTTACGGGAAAGGGTTAATTTGATTCAATAGGAGTTTTCTTAAATGGTTGGTTTGATGGAGATGTGTAATTTCCCTTACAGGGATTGGAAAAGTGAGATGAAAAAGAAATAAAGAAAAGCTGGAAAAAGAACTTAAAAGTGAAGTGAAAACTTAATTCAGTTTCCTGAATATCTTCTACATGAATGGGGAAAAATAATATGTGGCAATATACATCATTATGGTAGAAATAACTTTAATAAGAACATCCGTCTCTCAACTACTGGAGATGACAGAAAAATCCTTCTTGAGAAGGTCAGTATCTCTATGTGAGTTTGGAGTCTCTTGCACACATGACTCCAATAATGTGCTGCTAGATGATCTATCAGAAAGCTTTCTTTGTCACTGTCCAACTATAGTGGCTCTGTACAGCCTGATTTCTCCATATATATGGTTAATGCTAATTTCTTCTATTGTTGGTTCTTTAATGTATAAATTGGATATTTTGTTTACCCTCTTGCTTAAGGGAGTCATGTTTCATCCTTCATGGCTTTTTATGATCCCACAATTTTAGTCTGGTAAAAGTTACTTATACCATACCTTTTCATGTTCGTCTCTATTGCTTGTTCTCAGGAGCTAAAATCATTTTTTAAAGAGACAAAAACAGAAGTCCAGCAGATTCAATTAGGCTGGGAAGAAGAACGTGAGAGGCTTGGTGAGAATTTAGAGATTTGTTTGCATTAATATCATATCTGGTTAAACAGACAAAGTCTTGGTTTTTATTTTGTTTATTAAAAGCTTCAGGCAAACTAACTCTTTTCATTTCCTCAGAGCACCACGTCAAGGGCCTTGAAGTGGCCTCTTCTTCCTACCACAAGGTTTTGGAGGAAAATCGCTTACTTTACAATCAAGTGCAAGACCTGAAAGGTGATTTCTTTCAATTCTAAACTTAATGCCTTGTCAGTGTCATGGAAACAAAGCTTGATGGATTTTGCTGTGAACAGGAACCATTAGGGTATACTGTAGAGTGAGGCCCTTCCTACCAGGGCAATCTGATGGGCAGTCGACGGTAGACTACATTGGAGAAAATGGAAATATCATGATTGTCAATCCTCATAAGCAGGGTAAAGATGCAAGAAAGATGTTCACTTTCAACAAAATATTTGGAACGCAAGTGACGCAACGTATGTTCTTTTTCTAAAATTAAGGCCTCTTATCAAGTTCAAATTACTGTGTTGTAAATTTCTATAATTATGGGATTCTGGTAGTTTAAGTTATCGTTTCCAATGGTTTTAAACAAAGTCTTCAACATGAAAATTTACCTTCTCATGATATAACAACAATAATAAACTGATGAAGGGGATTTTTTTTTTTTTTCATGGGTGGGGCCTGGGGGAGATTGAGCTACATATGTATGCGAGTAGAAGGCTTTCCCTATAAAGAAAACGAACAGAAACAGGAAAAAAAAATTGAGATGGATACATTTTCTAAAGGAAGCTGTGTTTCAACATGGCAAAAGCTCTGGAATGGATACATGGATACATTTTCTAAATGAAGCTGTGGAGTCAACCATGCTGTGTCATTTGTCCAGATGCACCATGGACATTTCTAGAATTTTAAATTCTCAACTCAAACTCAACAAACCCATGTCCCAACTATTTGGGATTAAAAATCTTATAGATCGCTATAATTTCAGATATGTGGCCATCAAGCAGCTGGCAAAGGTTTAGGAGGAGAAGGAGAATAGTAAGTCTATGTGCTCTTTTTGAGAATTGTCATATCGGCATACGCACCATGGACATCCCTAGAATTTTAAAATCCTCAGTTCAGCTCAATAAAGCCTTGTCCTAACTAGTTGGGATTAAGAATCTTATAGATCACTATTATTTCAGATATGTGGCTGTCAATCGCAGCTGGCAATAGCTTAGAGGAGAATAGGAAGTCTATGTGTTACATTTTTTGAATTGCCCCATTGGCATGATCAACGTGTGTTGGATGGCAGTGTGCTTGTGGAACATAATGCAATATAATGTTAGAAAAGGCATTTGTCGTAAAATCAACTCTCTTGTGTGCTTCATACTCTCTGTTTTATATGCTATATGTTTGCAAGCTTTCCAGAAATTACTCATATTTATTTTCCTTCTTATGCACAGAGCAAATATATGTAGATACTCAGCCGTTGATCAGATCTGTTCTAGACGGTTATAATGTTTGCATTTTTGCATATGGACAAACTGGCTCAGGGAAGACATACACAATGGTAATATCATACGAAATGTGCTTCTAATTTCATAGAATTTAGTCCACTTACGTAACAAAACCTTGTAAGGAGAGTGCATTGTATTGATAGTCGTTTGTGTTGTTTAAACTCTTTTTCACACTTTGCATATGGTTAAGATGCATGTTGTTTCAGTTCACGTAGACTTTTGTGAGTTCACATTTCACAGATTCAGCCCAACAACTTAGTCCCATACTATATCAGTATTATCCAACTCTAATTTTGATGCCCTTGTTTTTTCTACCTCTGTGGATATCATTTTAGAGTTTCCTATTTAATTAGATTCCAAAAACCTAGTGAGGTTTTTGATAAAGCAATGTCTTTTTTTACATCAGGCAAATTTTCAAGACTCAATCCCCCAATTTTCTCCTAACAGCCATGGCCAAATATATCCAAGAGTTAAAAAGAAAAATACTTATTCTGTTAGATTCAATATACAAATATTTCATCATTCTTACGAAAGAAGTAACCGTCTCACCTTCTGGAAAAAAAAAAAAGGTAACCGTCTCATTTTTATGCAAACTACTAATTATTGGTTTCCTTTCACTTGTACAGAGTGGCCCTGACTTGACTACAGAGGAGACCTGGGGTGTCAATTATCGAGCTTTGCGTGACCTGTTCCAAATTTCAAAGGCAAGGGTGGACATTATAAAATATGTAGTAGGAGTCCAAATGATTGAAATATACAACGAACAAGTGAGAGATCTATTGGTCATTGATGGCACTAATAGAAGATATCCTTTAAAGTTTTACTTCTTATGATTCTTTTGATTAACTTGATAAGCTTCCATAAGCATATCCTATTCCATCTAATCTTGGCCTTTCAGCTTTGCGGAATTTGGTATTGTTTGATAAAAATTGAAAATTAAGTACTGAAAATTTTAATAATTGATTTTAAATGTTAGTGATAAATTGAGATTTTTTTTATAAGTGATTAATAAAGTTTCCTTCACTTAAAATTTTAAGTGGATTTCCTTTTTCTGAGTGGTATCTAAAATTTTAAGTGGATTTCATTTCATTTTTATCAAGTGCACTTAATTAAATAAACACTTTACCTTAACTTCAAGCACATTAGATATACGGAACAATTCTCAATTGAATGGCCTCAATGTACCTGACGCAAGTTTAATTCCAGTTAACTGTACTCAAGATGTTCTCGATTTGATGAAAATTGGTCTAAGAAATCGTGCTGTGGGTGCTACTGCTTTAAATGAGCGGAGTAGCCGTTCTCACAGGTAGACCACCTCTCTTTTCTCTTTTTGTTCCTATAGAATATCCTTTTTTGGTAGTTCCTTTGGAAGATCATAATCTTTTCATAACTATTAATGTAAGGTATTCTTACTTATTGTTTGCAAGCATGGCCTTTTTTGCAGCATTCTAACAGTTCATGTCCGAGGAAAAGAGTTGGTTAATGGCTCCATTCTAAAGGGTTGCCTTCACCTCGTGGATCTGGCTGGAAGTGAGAGAGTGGATAAATCTGAGGCTGTTGGTGAAAGACTGAAGGAAGCCCAACACATAAACAGATCACTCTCTGCACTTGGAGATGTCATCTCTGCTCTTGCGCAAAAGAGTACACATATTCCTTACAGAAATAGCAAGCTTACTCAAGTATTGCAAGATTCTTTAGGTAATGTAATATGTCAAGCATATCTTTTAGAGAATTTTTTCCCAAATTACTGAATGTAACAAGCGTAAGCAGCGCTCCCTGCACATATCTATAGATCATCATCATCATCCTTGCCTTTATCCCGTACCAACGGGGGTCGGCCACATGGATTCTCTTTTTCCATTCTTTTCTATCGTAAGCCATTTCTCCTACTAGATTTAATTTCTTAAAATTATTTCTTATCATTTCATCCCATGTTCGTTTTGGTCAACCTCTTTGTCTTTTACCTTCTATGCAAATCAATCTTCCTCTCCTCACCGGCGCATCTATAAGTCGGCGTTGAATATGTCCATACCACCTAAGTCTAACTTCGCCCTAATCCATCTTTCTTCGTCATTCCTAACATCTATCTTAGCATTCGCATTTCCGCCACATGTATGCGTTGTTTGTGTGTTTTTTTTTAGTGCCTTGCGCATATCTATAGATAATACATAAAAATAACAGTGAAGTGGTGGACATTCCATGATTAAATGGAAAGAAGAAAAAAAATGAAATTTTTTAGCAATGACACTGCTGGTATTTAGGTGAAAACAATCTGAAAGTTCAATTGCTTAGTAGTTGTTGGTCAAATTCGCTTTTGTTTGCCAAAAGAAAAATCTCCTGTGATACCCTTCTCATGACAGTTTGCTGGCTCTTTCCCATTTTTTGTATAATATATTGTTCTTATCATTTGCATCATCTTTGTAGGTGGTCATGCCAAAACATTGATGTTTGTACATATAAATCCTGAGGTTAATGCCATTGGAGAGACAATTAGCACCCTCAAGTTTGCTGAGAGGGTTGCCTCGATAGAACTAGGAGCAGCTCGATCTAATAAAGAAACTGGTGACATACGAGATCTTAAAGAAGAGGTCTATTCTTTATCAATATCTAGTTCAGATGTACTTTGGGTTCATCATAACAGAAACTTATTGTTCTATTTACTTTGACTCAGATCTCCAATCTCAAGCTGGCATTGGAGAGAAAGGAAGCTGAACTGGAACAATTGAGACCTTGTCGAAGTACCATGGAACTGCAAAGACCCCAAACAGTTTCACCTTTGCATATGTCAAGATATGGTATTAGTGCCAGCTTGAAGCCTGAAACCTCTCAGCGACCCATCGCAGACGAAACGAGAACCTCTGAGGTAAGGTCAATAAATAATTTAATTAAAGAGGTGAAAAACTATGTCATAATAAAATCATTAAACTTCATCTTCCATATTGTTTTGATTTACAATTTTGTGTAGTCTGGAACCGATGCCACATCCCTTAGAAGAATTATGACACAATCCGAATTTAACCTTATTTATTGGGAACTTCTAATACATGTTGTCAATTGTCTTTTTGTGGGATAAAATTGAAGATTAAATTTCCATGTGGTTCAGTCACAAACGGCATATAAAATTATGGACTCTTCATCTTTGTGGTCATTTTTCAGGTCAGAAGCTGTTCTTCAGGTAAGCAGAGGAGATCTCGTTTTCCCTCTAAGTTCATAGACAAGGATATAATTCCGAAGATGCCTTTCCTAGCTGAAGAGACACTAGTGAGCTCGGGCAAGCCAAGGTCACCATCTCCTCCTGTTAGGAGATCAATATCAACCGATAGAGGGGCTCTCATCAGAAGTAGGATCAAACCTGACACAAATGACAGCCAACCTATCTCGAAGCTGCTGTTCCCAGCTAGAGTTTCTGTCAATAAATCTTTTGCCACAATACCAGTTATCCCATCAATAGAAAACAACACGAGAGCATTTTTTGGTTCACAAGAACCGCTCAAGCATGATAACATCTCCGATGCATTCTACAACCTTCAGAGGGTGAACTCCAGGAAAATTCACACAGAACATGAAGAGGAGCAGTTTAAACAAGTGCTTAATGTAAGGCATGGAGCCATTAGGAAAAGCAAACCTGAGAGTAAGGCCAAGGGCAAGCATCAACTGCCAGTTAAAATTCAAAAATCTGATGTTGCAGTGACATTGCTTCCTGAGATAGACACTGGTGGAAAGATGGAAGAGGCTCGAAAGAGTGACTTCTCTGAGCCTGAAAATGAGCATGGACTCGTCGAGTCACCAGCACCTGGTACCTTGAGGGTGAAAAGGCTTCAACGGAACTTATCAAGGAACTCTCAAAATGTTGAACCAAGGTATGACTAAAATATATACCTCTTGAGGAATTAGATTATAATCAATAATACTGAATCAAGTGTTCTAAAAATTAGTTGTGTAGTTGTTTGTGGCAGCTGCAATTGTTATCTTTCTTCTTGTGTTAATGGAGTAACCTTCCATTCTGTGCAGAGAACTACCGCAAACTGTGGAATCCCTATTAGCTGGTAGAAATGAAAATAAGGGTTCAAACGGAGTAATTCGCCATGCAAAGGAAGTTAGTACCCCATCTATGCCTGATTTCAGAAAAAGCCGGTCTCTGTCTCGTGGGAAGTTTACGATTTTTCCTTGAGCAAATCACACATATACATTGATAATTTCAGTCATTAATTCTTGAGTTTCTGTACAGTGACTCTTAAAAATGGAGTTCGAGTTTCATGCTTCGCCTTTATGGATTTGAATTTTCTATGTATTTTTTTGTTCATGTTTATAGACCAAACTAGTAATATAGTGCTTCAGTTTTTCACAAATATGTATTCCATGTATCTACTTTCATATGAAGTAATACTAAATGTTTTTTCTGCTGTCAATACTGGAAGGAGGCTTGAATTGGTTGGACGATGTGTATTTGGGCCGGGAAATGTCATCAAAATCATGTCCTGCATGGCTGTTGCTGTACCGAATTCTTCAACTTATAAAATGAGAATTCTAAACTGATCAATGCAAACAATGGTTTACCTGAGTTATAATATGCCTATAATATATATATATATACACACACACACACACTAGTGTATGTCTATGCTTACAACACTATAATTCACTCAGAATCGTGACAGTTAGATGATTAAATAGAGTGATTTTAGAGCATAAATAGACAGACATTTTGGACCAAGCTTAACTGTAATATAGATAGATATAGATATATATTTTTCTTCTTTCTACCAGTCTTGAAAAGACCACCAAGACAGAAGTAGACTGGTGATACACCTATAATTTACATTACGTTTGTGTGATGGGTTGGTTGTGCTTGTATAGACAACAAAACTGTTTGCTGGGTGGAACTTTGGGATCATTTTCTATGTGCAAATCAGAAAATTGTAGGAGCATCATATTGCATACTAGTTGCCAAAAATGTGCTGTTTAATTATGGTAACAAGGACCGAGGACTGTGGTCTAGTGGTATTTCATCTCCTTTCAAAGTGAAAGATAGAGGGCTCAAGTCTCCCGAAAATATTGTGGGAGTTCCTTGCTAGGAAAATAAAAAATTATGGTGACAAGGGATTGAATCTAAGCTGACTTGATTATGCTATTATGTCTAATGGCCTGACCTAGACTCCATCTGACATTCTCTTTGGATTGAAAATTATACATAATAGTTGGATTATTTAGTCTTCTTTGTGTATGTAACACACTCTCAAAGTTTGTGTGTTCATAGGAAAGCCTTTTCCAACAATGACGACAACAACAAACCTAGAATTAAGTTGCGTTTAATGTTCAAATGGAGCCTTACTCATAACTCAACAATATATATATATTTTGTTCCGGCAAGAATAATTCACACAGTGTACTTGGGAGACTCGAAGTCTATAACTTTACTTGGCCTCAATACTCATAATTCAACTTAACCACATAAGAAAGAGTTACAGTGTCAAAGTAACATTATTATTCCAGAAGAGATGTATTATACTGGTCTCAGAAATTTAGAGGGCAAATTTTTGAATTTTTATAAATATCTATCAGAGGGATGTTACGAATTATTCTAATGTTGCATTTGGCAGTGCCAAATCAATGCTTTAGAACTGTTTTGGCGCTCCCGAACATAAATTAAAACTATATATATATATATATATATATATATAGTGATTCAACCATTTAAAACCAATTCCACATCAGCCAATCTATCTCATTCAATCTTCATATAAACAATGGCGGAACATAAATTTCTCCCTAGGGGAAGCAATTCTGGCCCAAGGTGCACGATTGGTTATATACAATTCAGGCCCAATGTATGTGAATCTAACAGCTACAGAGCTGGTAGAATCATGGTTTGTGAAGATTGCGGTAATGGCAGTTGTGATTCATTATATGAAGATTGAATGAGATAGATGGGCTGATGTGGAATTCGTTTAAAATGGAAATCTCTTGTAAAAGTCAGTTACATGAAATATGGCATGTTATTGCATTGAAAAAACATCAAACTTAAAGTTGATGACTTCTGCCTTCATGTCTTTTTCTTCTTAGTTTACATACCATGGTGATATATTTCTGATGTCATTTTGACGGATTGTATATAGTTTAGAAAGAAAAAAATAACAATAAATGACAACGGTTTGAGAGTAAATATTCTGAAAGTCAAATGATTGAAGAATGAAAAATTGTATGGTTGTACAGTTTAGAATTTCAAAAATATTTGTAACTATCACAAATAATCTGTGCTAAAGTCAAATCTTCCTACATTTATTTATGGTATACCTCTAAACATTGATTTACCTCACCCATACAAACATTTGCCACGGAAACTGATTGTCTACCAATCCCTCTCGCAAAGATTATGTTGAAATGATACACCATGACTTTCCTTGTCAACCATATCTATCATGATAGAGGGTGAGATCTGTTCAATTTTAATGAAGACATGAATGCATACCATCGTCTTGAATCGGTTTCTTGTAATACCAAAATTGAATAGTTAAAATATTGAAATGTTGTTTTAGTATCCTCCAAACTCTCAAATTCACATCTCTCTGTAATTGAGTTGATTTTGGTATTGAGGTTTAGGTTTAGTTTACAACTTCTATACTTCTTGATCATGAGATGTGTGTAGAATGAACTGGTTTATAACACCTGACGGATCATGTTCATTTTGCATGAATTTTCACAAGATAAACCTGGAATGATCATGTTTTAAGTATGGAATGATAAATTATTATGATAATTTATTAAGAATCAAATTAGATGAGTGTATGAGCCTTGTGATTCAACCTAATTTCTATTTTAATACATGTCTAACTGTAGATATCATTTCACGTTTTCTTCAATTAAAAAAAAAAAAACAAAGTGATGTAGGATAATT
Source organism: Cornus controversa (assembly GCA_026545225.1). Taxonomy (NCBI): domain Eukaryota; kingdom Viridiplantae; phylum Streptophyta; class Magnoliopsida; order Cornales; family Cornaceae; genus Cornus; species Cornus controversa. The sequence goes on from CM048847.1 coordinate 67,129,784, forward strand.
TCTACATCATCCGAAAATAAAAAAAAACGAATGGAAAGTTGTTTTTGAATTATTGTAATGTTGAACTTTTAATTTACTTTGATCTCATTGCTCCGCCACTAGTTGTCTCTATCTCCCATATGAATACAATGGACCACCATAACTTTCTTTTTGTCAAATTTTTTTTTTTTTCTAAACAATTCATTTCTCCTATTATATTTAATTCTTTACATATTTTTATATCACTAATAGACACTACTCGCAACAAACCACCGACTCATATCTAACTTTGGAAATCCATCGGCCATATTAATATGGTCAAGATGATCAAGATAAAAATTTGGTCAAGATGATCAAGATAAAAATTTGATATGTTACATTTCTGGTTTTTATAAATCTCATACGCTTGCATACTGGTTTTATTTTGCTTGTTTGTCCGTTGTCTGGGTGACGTTAGGACGCCATGAAGCCTTGTTTATATGTTCCTGGCTTTGATTACTTTCTTTAACTATTCTTTTAGCATCATATTTCTATTGCCTTGGTCTATTTATTCTATTGTAGTTTCTAAATGGTTAATTTCATTATAAAATTTAGTAAAAAAAACTCTAAAGAGACAAGCGACAAGCGAGTGTGTGAGATATATCAGCCAGAAAAGAAAAGTAAAAAAGGCCAAATATGGCATTTCATTGTATTGAAACAATATCAGGGTTGATGACTTCTGCATTTATATATTTCTATTTTTGGTTTCTATAGACAAAATGATTCCATAAATATATGATTCTGCTGCCATTTTGATATATCATTCATATGGTATATTATTTAAAAACAAAAAAAAAATTTGCCAATGTTTTGGGAGTAAATATTTGAAAATTGTCTGTTTTCAGAAATTAGGACTCACAAGAGAAATATTATTCACAAATTGGTTATTTCTGCTGTAATTTTAACCTTGATAGATGAAACATAAGCTCCTGAAATAACTTATACAGCTGAAATTATAACTCACAATAATAAATTTGAATTTTTGGATGGTCCGTAAAAGGAGTGACACAGAAGATGTGGTGTGTGATATACAGTGCACATTTTCTACAAATACAAAAGATAAAGTCGTAACTCACAATAATAAATTTGAATTTTTGGATGCTCCATAAAAGGAGTGACACAAAAAAAATGTGGTGTAATACTAATACAAAAGATAAAGTCATTAAATGATTTATATAAAAAAAAAATTAGGTACAAAAACCTTCTTTAGTTTTGTGTAGAGTGTGCTCCCAACTCCTCTACATGTATATACATATTATTGGAAATTTAGTTTCATTAAGCGTCCAAATTGGAGTGAGTGTTTATACTAGACACATCTAAGATTATAAAAACACCACATCTTTACTTACAAAAAAATAAAATAAAAATAACTACTTCATCATGCGTGTTTGATTTGTCGATGCCTTTGCTTAAGTCCGAAATCATCACTGAAATACAATTTTCTCTTCTCTTTTATTTCTCTGTAACACTACCCTTGCAATCTCTCTCTAAACTTCTCTTCCTCTCATTTTCTCTGCAATTTCTAAGCCCTTTAATTTTCTAAATCTACCTATGAGCCTTGAAAAATCTTTTTTTAATTTGCTTATACATGCACATTTTTACAGAGTTTTCGTAACAGTTGGAAAGACAAATACCTTCTTCAACGTCACAATCAAAGAACATTATTCTGAGAATGTTTGAGGGTTGAGAAGGTAGAGCACTAACCTATAGACATGAGATATGTGTATTACGTTCATATGTTATATATACAAATTAAAATAACTCTTTTTTTTTTTTTAACTTAGGAGGAGTTACCGAATTCTGCACTCTGGGTTGTTTGTTGAGAATGTCAATATTTGAACTCTCCCTTGAGGAACTGAAGAATTGCAGGTTTGTGGTGCAGAGAAACAAGGTTAGGTGAGAAAGAAGAAAAGGGAACCGTTCGTTAACGGCCTTTTATCCAATCGAGTAATTATTGAGTGCGACGGAGATTTCATATATATAAGAATTTCATCAATAGTCAAGTAGACTAAGCGTTAGAATATTGAAATATTGTTTTAATATCCTCCCATATCTATAATGCAGTAATCTCTGTACATACACTAAGTTCATTTTGGTATTGAAATTTACTTCATACTTCTTTAAACTTTAGTTCATGACATATATGTGGAGTCAAATAGTACATTTTGCATGAATTTTCACTAACACTAAAAGATTCATGTCTAGGCATGAATGAAAATTATTATGATAATTTATTAAGAATCAAATTAAAATGTGAGTATTAGCCTTGTGATTCAACCTAATTTCTATTTTAATACAGGGCAAACTGGGAAAAAAAAAACCCCTTGATTATCTCTGATGGGCAAAAACCCTCCTTGTTTATTTTTCACTGAACATTAAACTCCCTCAACTAATGGAAACTTCAAGAGGGGGTTAATGTGGCGAAAATGTCCCTCCAAGTACAGAAAATGCAAAAAAAGAAAATACAAGTGGACCAATCTCTTTACAAAATATATATATCAATAAATTTTACTTTTTCTTTGAATGACCAGGTTATAAAATTTTAATAATACCATTATTTTATACATTTTGATAAATGTTTTCATATTAATTCTAAATCTTTCAAAATTTTATCTTTATCCTTTATAATTTGTAATTGTTTATTTTTAAGTTATTCAGTGATTTTTCTCAAATAAAAAAATAATTTTACAATATTATAGGTTAAATAAAATTTCTTTAGAGAAAATTAAAAATGAACATAAAATTTCAATAAATTGCAAAACCATACAATTACAAATTATAAAAGATAAAGTTAAAAGTTTGAGAGATTTAGAATTAATATGAAAACATATATCAAAATGTATGAATTAGTGGTATTATGGTCATTCAAAGAAAAAAAAGTAGGATTTATAAAATTGCAAAATATGAAATTACAAATTATAAATAATAAAGTTGAAATTTTAAAAAATATTAATTAATATGAAATTATTTATCAAAATGTATTAAGAATAGAGTTGGATTTAGGCCAGAGCAGGACCCAAGTTTTGTGGAAAGAATTTGGGTTCAATCCACGCAACGCACATGTGTGTCTGTGTGCCGCTCTCGTCGGTTCGGGTTGGTGGTAGTTCTCTTTCCCTCTCTTTTTATAGTCTCGAAATTTTATGCATATTTTTATTTTATTTTTATATAAATATTCATGGTAGTTAAACACTAACATATTAGTATTATTTTAGTATTTTACTCACACAAATAAACATTGATTTATTTTATTCAAAAAAGCAGAAAGAAAATAGAAATCTTGCCACTGAGATTAACATGAATGAGATTATTCTCATTAAAATCTAATATAGCAGCCTATAATCACTTTATGACATAAAGACTTTACAGGAAAGCTGAAATATTGCTATTTAGTGACTTGAAACATATATTTTTTATACTTTAATAAATAATTTATATTTTTCATTTCAAGTTGTTTCACCAAGTGCAATTTAACTAAAATTGAAGAGCAAAGGCCAAATAATCGTAATACAACTTGTTAATAATAAATTATATTCATGTGAATCAATTCGAGTATTTTTGATAACTACAGCAAACCCTAGCGAAGGCCAACACTCCTAAAACAACTCGTTAATAATAAATGATATTAATGTGAAACACGAGTGTATTACTTGTTAAAAATAAATGATATTCATGTGAAGCAGTTTGAGTATCTTTGACGTGTGTGAGTGTGAGAGATTGAGTGTGAGAATTTGTGTATCTTTGACAACTCCAAGAAATCCCTAACCAGCTGATTGTAATCACCAAAATTCAAATGTTTTTATAATGAAATATTGTTTTAGTATCCTCCCATATCTCTAAAATATAATATAGTCATCTTTATACATGGATTCATTTGGTATTGAAGTTTCCTTCCTAACCTTTTTAAACTTTTACATATATGTGGAATGAAATTGTCCATTTTGCATGAATTCTCACAAGATTACGCCAAAGGACCATGTCTAGGCATGGATGACAAATTATTATGATAATTTATTAAGAATCAAATTAAAATGTGAGTACGAGCCTTGTGATTCAACCTGATTTCTATTTGTAATTATAATTGAGTGTACACACAAATTTTATGTCCGAAATTCTAGGAACGAAAATTAGTAACAAATAAACAATTTTATTAATTGAAGAAAAAAGGTACAGTCCTCTGTAAATTTTTACAAAAGAAAGATAACTTCCTCTTATTCGATCTCCTTGGTGATCCGGCTTCGGTTTAGGTACTTTGGAGTTTTGAATTTGAGTGAATACTTCTGCAAAGTTTTAGCTTTTTCTGAAAATCTTCTGGTCCTCCCCTTTCTCCCACCTCTGGACCTTTATTTATACGCTCACCGGAGGGGTAGATTTGTAACTTTCTTTTCTTTTACTAATTATCCTATAATTATCTTTTATGATAATTTTGATAATTATCCAATATATACATAATAATTATCTTTGTTGATAATTACATATATATATATATATAAAATAATATATTAGACCCATTTTCAAGTGGGCTTTGACTTCTCAGACAATTTAGATTAGTCCATAACTCATTTATTTGTGGTGGGTCTGGGTTTCAAATTATCTGACTCATTGGGCCACATTCCAAAGTGGACTAAATTAAAGATAAAACCAAATTATATTTTGGGTCCATCATATAATTTTTTAATGTCTACAAATTGTCTCCACTTCAAGTCTCGCACTACATTGAGCTTGTCATGTATTTAAAGCGGAACTTAAAGTATTTAATTCTCACAAAGTTTTTTTTTTTTTCTTGCGAAAATTCAATTGCAAAGAGGATGTCTTCTTTGTCAAGTTGAATTGAAGACTTGAAGATCCTACTGTAAATAGGATTTTTTTTTCTTGTCCAAACAGAATTGAAGACTTGAGAATTCTATTTCAAATAGGATTTTTTTTTCTTGTCCAAGTGGAATTGAAGACTTGAGGATCCTATTGCAAATAAGATTTTTTTTTGTTGTCCAAATTGAAATAATATTTGATGTTTTTCATGTTCAAACGGAATTAGAGTCTTGAAAATCCTACGTCAAATAGGATTAACTCACCACTATATATATGTAGCCTACGCTTCAGACTCTCTATATTAGAGAATAATTGAGAGAAATTTCATGAACTCCAGCAACTGTAAGCTCTTCTTTCTTTCTTTCTTTTACATTTTTTTTTCTTTTTTTTCTCTCTCTCTCTCTCTCCCTGCTGCCACTATCTTCTCTTCTTTTCTTTCTTCTTTTTTCTTCTTCTCCTTTTTTTTTTTTCCTTCTTTCTCTTTCTCTCACCATTCTTTTTTTCTTCTCTTCTTTCTCCATAATCACCTTTTTTTTCTTTCTTTTTCTTCTTTCATTTCTTCTTCTCTTCTTTCTCCAGCTGCCACCCCTTCTTTTTTTTCTTTTTCTTCTTCTCTTCTTTCTCCAGCCACCCCTTCTTCCTTTTTTCTGTTTCTTCTCTTCTTTCTCCAGCCGCCACCCCTTCTTCTTCTTCTTCTTCCTTTTTTTTCTTTTTCTTTTCTTCATCTCTTCTTTCTCCAGGCACTGGAAAAATTTTTCCTTTTTTTTTTCTTCTTTCTTTTCTACTTCTCTTCCATGCACCTGTTTTTTTTTTCCTTCTCCTCTTTTCCTTTGATGTGTAATTTTTTTTTTCTTCTTTCTTTTCTACTTCTCTTCCATGCACCTGTTTTTTTTCTTTTTCCTTTGATGTGTAAAAAAAATACAAAGTTTCTTTTTTTTATTGCTTGGAAGATTTGAACACAAGATCTCATAAGAAGACATTATAGCACCACACCATTTCAGCTACATAATTTTCTGTATTATAAACCCTTGGAATATATAATATAACAAACACATGAACTTCGAAAATCACACTTTTTTTTAACAACTTTGCCTTCCATGATCACTATTAACCAACTTTTATTTTTTAGATCAATTTCTACTTGTGGGCTATGCTCAAGTTTTGTATTGCCTCTGGAACATCGTACAGATCCATTGAAGTCACTAAAGAATACCACTTTATGTGAGTCACTCAACTCTTCTCTTGTAAGCTTCAAATTTTTTTTTTTTTACAATTCTTGCAGGTCAAATCGTCTTTCTCAGAATATAGAGTTCCAGACGCCATTCATTAGTCCCTTTGGGATCCCTTACTGCACTTCGGTGTCACTTTTATTATCCTTTTGGGGTCCCTTAGTGTACTTCGGTATCACTTTTTCGTCTCTTCGAGGTCCCTTAGTGCACTTCGGTGTCACTTTTATTGTCATTTTGGGGTCCCTTAGTGCACTTCAGTGTCACTTTTATTGTCCCTTCGGGGTCCCTTAGTGCACTTCGGTGTCACTTTTTCGTCCCTTCGAGGTTCCTTAGTGCAGTTCGGTGTCACTTTTATTGTCCCTTCGGGGTCCCTTAGTGCACTTCGATGTCACTTTTTCGTCCCTTCGAGGTTCCTTAGTGCACTTTGGTGTCACTTTTATTGTCCCTTCGGGGTCCCTTAGTGCACTTCGGGGTCACTTTTTCATCCCTTCGGGGTCCCTTAGTGCACTTCAGTATCACTTTTTCGTCCCTTCAGGGTCCCTTAGTGCACTTCGGTGTCACTTTTATTGTTTTAAACCAAATCACCACGGTGCGGTAGATATCGTTAACATCTCTACGGTAGGCCAAATCACCATGGTGCAGCAGATATCGTCAACATCTCGGCGGCAGGCCAAGTCACCACAGTGCGGCAGACATCGTCAACAACTCTACGACAGGCCAAGTCACCACGGTGCGGCATACATCGTCAACATCTCGGCAGCCGGCCAAGTCACCACGGTGCAGTAGACATCGTCAACATCTCGGCGGCAGGCCAAGTCACCACGGTGCGGCATACATCGTCAACATCTCGGAAGTATGCCAAGTCACCATGGTGCAACAGACATCATTAACATCTCGGTAGCAAGCCAAGTCACTACGGTGCGGCATATATCGTCAACATTTGAATTGACGGTATGCCAAAAATCACTTTTTTTAATTTTATTTATTTATTTTTTTGAATTGACTGCACTTAAAACAATCCTCCAAGATGCCTACTTACCCTGAACAGAGATCAAGTCATCACGTAGTTCAAATTTTTTTTTTTTTGTAGACAGCTTATACTCGTGTCAAGGAATTTTTTTTTTGGTAAACAGTTTATACTCGTGTCAAGGATTTTTTTTTTTTAATAAACAGTTTATACTCGTGTCATAGACTATCATCGACAGTTTAGCTCGTATCGGGGAGTACTTTTAACTTTAATTAGTCTTCAGCTTTGCAAGACTCAAGAGACAGTTTAAGTTTGTGTTGAAAGGTGTGAATCAGCTCGGCGTCAATTTAAAGATTTTCTTCTTACTTTGTTTCTTCATTATACTCTTCTCGTACTTGAGAAGAAACATCTTCTTCAAACTCGTTTCCCCACCCAGAAGGAAGAGGTATTTCATTCGTCATGGTCCATGCAAAATGATTGAACCTCACCCAATATGTTTTGATTCCACTGCAAGATTCGATCTAGACAACATCTTCGGGCTTTGGTCCACACTTTTCCTTCCTCTAGTCTTTTAATTTTTTGAGCCTCCCATTCCATCTGGGATTGTAGACAATTTTGTTCTTGTTCCTCGTTTTCTTCTTTGAGACCTTCGTTTCGCTGATTATTAGAGACAATTTGAGAAAGTGACTCTTAAGACATCACTCGTATGTTTCTGGGCAATGATTCTTGCGAGATCTTTGCAAGACTATTTCCATCTTGAACTTTCTTTTTTGGCCTCCATGTGAACACAATTTTTCGATCACTTCTATTTGAAGTTGTTTGAGGAGAGCTTGAATGAGCTTTGTCTGGAGGGCTTGCCCTCTGTCTGCCCAGTCTTCTACCAATGTTTTCTTAACTCAATGTCTTATGTAACTGAGAAATTTCAGATGAAGTTACTGAAACAACATGATATATTTCTTGATATAAGTCTTTAAAGATGACGCTTGTAACGTAAGATGTACCTATTTCATCTTCCGAGTTAAGAAGTATTTCGTCTTCTTCTTCAAACTCAACCCCCTCGTCTTTAAGACAATTGTCAGACATATTGATAAAGGCAAAAGCCTTTGCACCACAACCTTTTATATTGAGCTCCATATCATGGACACGAGTAACCAATTTTTCAAATGTATAAGGCTTGATTCCTTGTAGAATGTAAAGAAGCTCCCAGTGCATGCCTTGCATACACATTTCGACTACTGATACTTCAGAAAGACGGTCTTTGCAATCAAGACTTAGAGCTTGCCAGCGGTTAATATAGTCGACCACAAGTTCGTCCTTAATTTGTTTCGTGCTAGTGAGTTCTAGCATGCTTACTGTTCTACGAGTACTGTAGAAGCGGTTAAGAAACTCTCGCTTCATCTGCTCCCAACAGTCAATACTTCGAGCTTTGAGGTCCGTGTACCAATCAAATGCATTCCCTTTGAGGGAACGAACAAATTACTTGACTAAGAGGTCCCCTTCAGTGCCAGCGTTATTGCAGGTCTCCACAAAGTGTGCAACATGTTGTTTGGGATTGCCTCTTCCATCAAATTGTTGAAACTTTGGCGGTTGATATCCCACTGGCGTCTTTAAGCTGTCAATTCTTTCGGTGTAGGGTTTTGAGTACACAAGAGTGCTCTGAGGGGCGCCGCTATACTGTGCTCGGATTGTGTTTGTTATTATATCTTACAACTGTTGGATAGATAGCAAAGCGACTGGCGAAGCAGGGTTAGTTTCGTCAGTCATGTGTCTTGACGCAGATATGTGACAACGCTCTTTTGATTGGGCACCTTGAAGAGATGAATTTGAATTATTCGTAGGCAGATTTGTTGACTTGTCAAGATTTCAGATTTCAAGCTTCCTCATTAGCGCGACGATCTGCAAGTCCTTTTCTTCAACAGTCTTTGTGAGGTTTTTGATTGCGCACGCCATGACTGCTAGTTGGTCTTTCACCGAGATTGTTCCAGTCATCATAGTTGCGACAACCTTCGAATAAGAAAGTCCTTGAGGACCAACATTCCTTGAAAGGATCGATTGCTTTGAAATCTCAAGTAACGACTCTAAGAGCGAGCCGACGCTAGAGTTGGCGTCAGATACGGATTGGAGTGAATGTGGTGGCGCCGACTTTTTTGAAACAACATCAAAGTTCTTTGCCCCTGAGGGTCAATGGTGTTAACATGTTTAGTTTTCACATCTATTGGTTTAACAGGATTGGTTTTCACCAAATCTTACTGATTCTTGAGCGAAGCAATTGCTTTGGTCTTGCTACGCCTCATAGGACCTGCTGAGGTGCTGCTGGCACTTGACAAGTTCATAGTGTTCTTGTCACTGTTGGCGACAACTTTGGTGTTAGCCATTGCAGTAATGGTTTCTTTTGAATTTTTCTTGTTTGTCATCTAAACCTTGGGAGAAGCCATATATTCTGATGAACAGAGTTTTGGATGTATGATGTAAGAGATAGAGATGAGAGACAGAGATGGTCCCACCGGGCGTGCCAGAAATTTTTACACACAAATTTCATGTCCAAAATTCTAGGAACGAAAATTAGTGACAAATAAATAATTTTATTAATTTAAGAAAAATGGTACAATCCTCTGTAAATCTTTACAAAAGAAAGATAACTTCCTCTGATTCGATCTCCTTGGTGATTCGACTTTGCAAGAGCTTGATCTTGAATTGGATTGAAACTTTGGTGAAGAACGGCACGTGGATGATGTGCTTGTTGTTCTTCTCTTTCAGGGTTTAGGTACTTTGGAGTTTTCGATTTGAGTGAAGACTTCTACAGAGTTTCAGCTTTTTCTGAGAATCTTCTAGTCTTCCCCTTTCTCTCACCTCTGGACCTTTATTTATAGGCTCACCAGATGGGTAGATTTGTAACTTTCTTTTCTTTTAATAATTATCCTATAATTATCTTTTATGATAGTTTTGATAATTATCCAATATATACATAATAATTATCTTTGTAGATATATATATATATATATATATATATATATTAGACCCATTTTCAAGTGGGTTTTGATTTCTCAGACAATTTAGACTAGTCCATAACTCAAATTATCTGACTCATTGGGTCACATTCCAAAGTGGACTAAATTAAAGATAAACCCAAATTATATTTTGGGTCCATCATATTTTAATGTCTACACATACCATTTGAAGTTTTCTTTAATTAAGAAAAAAGTGATTTAGGATAATTTCTACATCTTCAGGAAATAAAAAGAACTAATGAAAATTTGTTTTTGGACTTATGGATTAATGTTGAACTTTTAAATTACTTGTGTATTTCACTGCTATACCACAATTTTTTTTTATCATCATTATCATTGTCTTAATCCCATATAAACAGACAAAATTTTTTTTAAATTAAATAAGTCGTTTCTCCTATTATATTTAATTTTTTAAATAATTTTTATCACTAATAGACACACCACTCATAATTTACATGTTCAAACCACGTGGTCTTCCTCTACTCCATATCTATATGTTCCTAGCTATTCATTAATTTCTTAACTATTATTTTAGCTTTACTTTATTCGATTGTCCTGGTCTATTCTATTAGAGTTTCTAAATGCTTAATTTCATTATAAATACACCTGCAAGATTGATCTTATAACTTGGCAATTTTGTGGGGAAAAAAGTTATAAAATCCGTCCAAGTTGATGAAAGACGTGTGGATGTCTTCTGGAATTTTTGTTCTGGGAATTTTTTTTAGCAGCAAGCGTTTAATCATTTCTGAAGTAGTTATTACAAGTCTGTGCATTTGAAAATATAAATGGGTATATAATTAATAATTTTTTACCATTGAGATTTCGTGAGAACACGAAGTCTCATGTAAGCCATTTTGGCTCTCCACAATGTCAGCACTTTTTGAGAAGGAAAGTGTTCTTTCTTTTTTGGAGAGTCATGCGCGCTCGTGTGGGGCTCATTCTCTCTCTATTTATTTTATTATTTTTTAATTTATTTATTTAAAAAATTAAATGAATTTATTATTTTAAAATTATTTTTATAGATATATAAAGAGAAAGAGATAGAGTGCATATATATATATATATAGAGAGAGAGAGAGAGAGGATGTATAAGATACTTAGGTGTGTATATATGTAACGTGTGTTAACCAGCATGGATGTTAGTCATTGGATAGTTGCATTATTTAGTGTAAGGAAGAAAATATATAATAAAATCAGTTTTTTTTTTTTCTCTTTTTTTGTCTTTTCTATATTATGACAATCAGCTTTACAATTATATTGTTTTCTGAAATTGTGATTTTCCAAAATTCAAAACTGTTTTGTCTTTTTAAATAAAATAATTGTTGGTATTTTATAATTTTACACTATACATACATATATATATACAAAATCATACTTTAATAAATCAATACGTTTGGAAAAGCTACATTTGCAACATGTAACAATTGAAGCAGCTATTATGTAAATTTACAAATAAAAATGATAGTAAAAGAACTAGAGCAATGATATAAAAAACGAAAATTTCAACCTATGTGGATGAGAAGCCATTCTCCTCCTTCATTCAGTTGAAATTTTTGAGAAGTTAATTATTTTTTGAAGAACTAAACATCTCAATATGACAATTGATTAAGCGAATAAAAATGAAATAATAAAGATAATATAAAGAAAAATAGTAATAAAATAAGTATGACCTCTCTACGCAGTTCAAATTAGACATGTCAATGGATCAGATTTTGTTTCAAATTCGAGTCTAAGATATGAATTGAAACATTCATCCGATAATATTTGAATTTGATAATCCATTAACTAAGCAAATCGGGTGTGAATTATGATTGGTCCAATAATAATTCAATCTAATATAATATAATATATAATATACTATAAATATATTATCTAATGATATAATATATAATATTTACATATTATTAAAATATTTTTTATCATTATTTTCTTCTGTATACATTTGATTAATAACAAATGAACATGAATTCAATCATAAATAATTTATCGAATTGAGTTGAATGTAGTATATCTCTTAATGCAGCGTATAAAAATATTAAAATTATGAAATATAGACAGATTTAAAAAACATTAATTGCCTTGAGAAAAAAAAATATTGGGTACAGTATGAATAATTACTAGTATACTTGATAATAAGAAATAGTTACTTAGGGATACCAGTGCTAAAAAAAAAAACTTATTTGAAGAAAAAAAACAAAGAATTCCCAACCGTCTCTTCGTTAAAGAAACAAAAATGCTATTTTGTACTCATATCATTCATTCATTTTCAGTGTAGAAAGGAAAATAGAAATCAAAAAATGAAAAAAAAAGTAGTAGCAGAAAAGGTTCAAGAACAAGAGTATACCCTCCAAATCCCTCTTCTTACTCCATATAAATTGAAAAGCTTTCAACTTTTACATAGTTATATATATTTTGTTCTTGTTGGTAAGGGTGTACAAAGAATCGATGGAACCGAAATTAGAAAGAACCGTAACTGAATCGAACTGAACCATTGAGAACGGTACCGGTTCCCCTAAAAATCATAAGAAACCAAACCATGTGCACCCCTAATTGTTGGGGCCTTCTAGGTTGTGGATCATTCTAGTTTTATAGTATAATTTGTAATATGTAAATATATATGTAACCCAATATTATTGAATTTTTTTTTTCATGTATATTTCTTGCTCTGTTATAGCTTTATAAATTTGTTGTAGCATGAACTTGACGTTTTATACAATTTATTGTGTTGATTTAAAAAAAAAAAAAACAGTTTAAGGTTAATAAACATATTTTTCTATTTATGATTTTTAAAACAAGCTAAACAATTTTTCGTTATCAAACAATACTCTTGTTTATGGATAAACAAAATCGTAATATAAACACAGTTTATATAAACACTTAAACAATAAATGGTTACCAAACAAGCCCTTAGTCATCTATTATCTTATTTTTTTCAACATATTTGCATTTTATACTTGATGCTCTATTTGTTTGGAGGGATGGATTGAGGAGTAACAAATGAGATGAGGGATCAGAGAAGCTTTCCTTGTTCGGTTGGATGGAAGGGAAGAGATGGAGGAAGCTACGAGAGATGTTTCATTCCTCTTAACCTCTATTTTTTTATCCGCCTAAAATTGGACAGAAGAGAGGAGGGAAAGAATGAAATATTGACCTAAAATTACTACTTTAACCTTCATTTATTTACAAAATTACTTATTTTAGCCCCCACCTATTTTAATCCCATTACAACTCTCTTACATACAACGATAGACATTCCAAATTTTGAAGCTCCTAAAGTAAATCAAAAAACACTGAAAGTATCGTTCCTAATTATTTTTAGAACTCTTTTTGTTTTTCATAAATACCAAAGTTTATGAACTCTTTTTTTTTTCCCCGGTAAATACCAAAGTATGTGAATTGTGTTTAGTCTCTGAAAGTTTTTTTGAACTTTTTTTTCTTCAATAAATAATAATATATGGACTCTCTTTTTTTCACCATTTTTTTTCTAATTAAAATTTTTATTGAAACAAAATACCCGATTACAAAAACTATGGAAATAAATTCCTTCGTTCACATGATCAATATATACATGAATGATGAATTTAATTATGCGGGTATATTAGTAAAAATATATAAAAACTCTAATTTTCTTCCTCCCAACCAAACAAAAAAAAAAAGTTATCACTCCATCAATCCTTTTGACTATTCCTTCCATTCAATCAAATAAAAAGTGAAAGAAACACTATCCCTTCTCTAAGGATGTCACATCTATCCCTCCTCCTATCCTTTCTATCCATTTTTTCATTCCTCCAACCAAACGTAGCATGAGTTAATAATTAGATTACATAACTCATTTAAGTTAAACAAGTTAAACAGATTAACCTGTGCAACCGATTTAATAAATGGGTCGTGTTCGTATCTAAGAACTCTAATACGATTATTAAACGTGTCGTGTTTGGATTAACTTATTTAGTATAATACTCATAAATCGTCACAACACAATTATGACTCTCCAAAATGTCATCCCTACGTTATACAAAGTCATTGGTATAACCAACCAATAAAAACATTCACCAAGACAAAGTGGTCTCACCATCTATTTATGATTATGACCCTCCAACACAAATTGTCACCCCTATATTATACAAAGTTATCGGTATAACTAACCAATAGAAACATCACTAAGACAAAGTCGTATCACAGCTGCTTACTAGATTATTATAAAACCCTCATATTTGCTACTTTTTCAACCCGTTATTTGGCTCTCATGGTAATGAATTATAACAATCCAATAGCCTTCAAATTGTAATCAATTATGTTCAATTCTCAGCGTGCATGTCACCAACGAAAATGACAAAAAAGTGCATTATTTCATCCATTCAAAAGGACTTCTTTAAGACCCTCATCTTCAAATACCAACAAGATTTGTGTTTTTTTTTTTTTGTACAATAGGTGATTGTTAGTCAACCCAGATCCACCTCTCATTATTAAAGTCCCCGATCACATATCACCAAATATTACAATGTGATAAAAAATAAATAAGTACAAAAAAATTTGTAAGAGCACACCAATAATTATATATGATTTGGCAAAACAAGTCTACGTCCACGGGGAGCCCGATTTCAGTATATAGATTGTACTAGCACAAATAGAAAGATTGTATCAAGAGTACGTTCAACTTTCAACCCTTATACACTCAATCTCACTAAAAAAAAAATCACAAATTTTAGACAAGAATTATCTCCAAGTGTCATCTAAAAAATAATGAGAATATTGTCTATTCTCTTCTCATTCGTCTCAACCTATAACATAGATAACTATTTATAAAACTCAAAACTCAATTCTTTGGTGGACAAGTATTACAATTCCTTAAAGACAGACTTACCTAACAAGAATTTTTCTTCCTTGAGACCAAAACATGTTTACTAAGAAATTATCTAATAAGATACAACTCTATAATAGAAACATAATCACAATAGGAATTTGAATCAACCTAACAAATTTTCCCTTGGCAAAAATTTTGACAAGTCTTCAATACACGAGACTCTCGTCTACAAATCTACAAACGATCCATCGGCCTTTCAAATTTCAACTACATAACCCGAATCAAGTATGAAATAATACTCTCCATTAATCTGCACAGCCAATGTATTCATACAACTGCATCAAGTCAGCACTATCAAGTGACTTTGGAAGGGGACTTCAATACAACCCTTCTTCAAACAGGAACTTTCATCTCACCCACGTCTATCTACCCACGTTTGTCTGAAAACATGTAACATGTGTCTTCGATAAATCAAACAAAACACATCTCAAGATCTTGTTATCATGTGCACCCCGTTTCTTATTCACAAGTGTCATTGGCACTCTCCACCAGACAATACAAACCTTCACTCTATTCCCCTCACATTAATACCATACAACCCTTAGTGATCTTCATGACTCCCATTGCAATGGAGCACTTGCAGCCCATGGAGTCCCACGGGCTCAAGGAAATTAGATTACACCGCAACTTGTGTGAATCTAAAAATCACTCATGTTGAGTAAGTGTCACCTTTGTAAATTGTGAAAACATCCCCAATACAGAGTCGAATAGTACTAACACACCTTAACTCTATATCTTGTCAATCATCAACTGAAATTTTTTTCGGTTTTCCATCATTCCCTTTTAACGCCTGCGCTAAGTCTTGTTGAACTAGGATGTCCTTCACCCTCCTTTGCCATAGGATGAAACTACCCTAATCATCAAATCTCTCCACCTTATACTATGTAACAATATTACCGGTCATAATTGTCACAAGTGCTCAAGACGAATAACACTAGTACTATGAATAAAAATCTAGACAACACTTTTATCAAACACTTTGTGTGCACCTTGAAACTCTGATACCAATTTGATTTGTTGAGAAACAAGCCTCCAACCACGTACCACCTAACAAGCACGAAGAAATTTGCAAGAGCATACTAAGAATTATACGTGGTTGGGCAAAACAAATTTACGTCCATGGAGAGCCCGAAAATTTACGTCCATGGAGAGCCCGATTTCACTATATAGATTGTAATAGTACAAGTAGAAAGATTGTATTAAAAGTACGTTCAACTCTCAACCCTTATAAACCCAATCTCACTCAAAAAGAAATCACAAATTCTAGACAAGAATTCTCTCTCTAAGTGTCCTCTCAAAAACAATGAGAGTATTGTTTATTCTCTTCTCACTCATCTCAACCTATAACATAGCTAACTATTTATAGAGCCCAAAACTCAATTCCTTGGTAGACAAGGATTACAATTCTTTAGAAACATAAACTTGCCTAACAAGAACTTTCCTTCTTTTAAACCAAGACATGTCTACTAAAAAATTACCTAATAAGATACAACTCTATAATAAAAACCTAATCACAATAGGAATTTATGCCAACTTAACACATAATTTTTTTTTTCCATTTTTCAAATTGGGAGGGTTTTCAGGCCATAAAAGATGTACAGAGAGAATCAAAACTCACAGTACCGGTCTTTGTCATTTGATCTTAGCATTCTGTTAGATAAGAACAAATGTGATATGCAGCAGTCTTCTTTTAGACCATTCTGATTTTCAACTGCCTCAGACAGATTTTTTACACCAAAGTTGAAGAAATTCGTGGAACCCTAAAAAAATATAAAAAATAAAAAATCCAGTTCACCTGCCGAGGCATTTTAATATCGAAGAGGTAAGAGCAGATGAAATGAACTTCAGCCCCGTGGATCCACCAGGAAAGTAGGATATAACATAGTATACAAGAGCAAGAACCTACAAGGATTGGTGAAAAATTATTTTCGACACCAGATTGAAACATACATGGTAGTCCTACATTTCTTAAGAGAATAACATATGCCAAAATTTGGAAAAGAAAATGGAAATAATATTCACACTTCACTTTTACACACTTGCACTCCACTTGCTTTTTCAATAAAAGGAATTGACACAATTGTCCTTCAAAAGCACTCACACTCCATAATTATATCAAAGGATAATGCTCCTCAGGCAGAAACATTAGGCAGAATTCATAGGCAGAAACTTTTATAACCATTGGATGCATGTGGTGAGTGTATGTGGTGGGGCTTACTAAATACATCCAATGGTTCTAAAAGTTTCTGCCTATGAATTATGTCTAAGAATTCTGCCTGAGTAGCATTACCCTATATCAAAAAGTATACTACACTCCACTTTTTGAAAGGTAATTTTGTCATTTTTTTATATTAGAAACAATCAAGGGAGTGCCAATACCATGTATCAAAAAATATATCAACATAATGGAAAAACAAGAGATGCAAAAAAATAAATAAATAAATAACATAATGGAAAACCAAGAGATGTAAAAACTGTGGGGGGGGGGGGGAAGAAAGGAAGCATGAAGTTTGATACCTGTAGCACTGAGAAGAGCACAGAGAAAACGTAGCTATGTAGCACCATAGAAACATAAATAGTACCCACCATGCTGCCTATAAATCCCAATGTAAAAGGAAGTCTCTGGTAAGAAGGGGAAATAGAATGAGCAAAGAAAGCGTCAAATATTTGCAATATAATTAACCTTAAGTAACCTGTAACCATAAAAAGGTAATAAAAATATAGCTCAAATACCTCTTTCGATGACATGTGCATGAACTGATTCTTTGGGCCTTTGAGTGCAAAGAACGACCCAATGATAAAGCCACATCCAAGAGTAAAGCAGATGGCAAATTTCTGAGGCACTAGCACCATGACCGGAAGAAACATGATAAATGCAATCGAAACAAAGAACACCCCAGTTGCTAGCAGCAAGCCAAAATACATGAGGGATTTTCCTGAAGGGACGTTGCTAGTGGCAGACTGAAAGTTCCCTGGTAAGTCTTGCACTCCTTTTGAAACCCTGAACACGTATCAAACAAAAACTATATTACTGCAAAAAAAGAGTACAATCTTCATAATTAAATCAATGATGATGAAGATTTTCTCTCAAAAATTTGACTAGTAATTCAGCTTCTGCGGAACAAATTGAGATGTTGACTTAATAGGTGATAGACATAAGAAGAAAATATTTAGAAAAAGGGTGAATTTTCTTAAAATTCGAAAATGTTTAAGAATTAACAAACCATACAGATAAACCTTTACAGAACCTAAACCCAAAAGCCCATCCACTCGCCCACAGAAAATCAGGGAACAATTGAGAACCGCAAATATGCGTGGACATACAGCAACTATCACAGACAGTTACACGAATAAATTTTATAGATACAGTGTCATAGACTCCCATTGTATTCCATAACTCCTTGTTTCACCAATGGTAGGCAAAAGAAAAATCAAATTTCAGGGTTGTTTTTTTTTCTCTGATACTGTCAGTACAAACTAATAATTTCTTTCTGAGTAAAGGTAATACTAGCTTCTCACCATGCTGCAAATCAAGCAGAAAAGAAACAACTATCTAATAAACAAATTCTAAAACAATTTTTTCTACAAATTGCCTCATACTGTACCTTAAACAGAAAGAATAGTTCTGTAATAGCAGTAGCAATTCTGTTAGTAATAGCATAGGAAGATGAATATACTAAGTGGAATAGCACATATTGACATCATTCAACCCCCCTCCTCTTTCTCAAGCACAAGCCAATATATCATAGAACCACGAACTGAGATAGATAATCAGAAATTGAATGCAAACACAAACTTCGGTAAAGGTATCACTGTGTTGATTCCCATAGTTAGTAGAAAGTTGTAGATATCATCTTATTTATTGCATATCTTCCTAAAATGACAATTCACTTGAATGCATTGGGTTTCTTCATGAAGTACTTGTTTTACTCATAGTATAAATTGCTAAGTAACTATCATACGTCTAGCTTGACCCAAAAGAAAAGGACAAAGGAAACTGCATCGAGTCTCAAGTACCCCAAGACCTTGATACACAGCTAATAACTAAAGGGCCAATTTGGGTCTCAAATAACCTTTTATTACTTGTGGAAAAAAAAAATTACAAATCCATAAAATTGCAATGTCAAATATATACAAGTTCCCCTTATGAGGATGAGTAGTGAGTACATAAAAGTGTATGCACGGTGATAAAGAAGAAAGGCAGCATCCATTTGGACCCCACTAATTGGCCAACGGTCCAAACGGTGGTGTTACATGCTTGGGAGCTACTTCTAGTTTGATTTGGTAGAACCCACTTGGCTGTGATGCTTTTCCAGATAAGTCAGCTTTTTCATTATCAAAGGCGTTCTGGTACTTTATCAGATTAGGGGTAATTAGTAATCTTATTTTTGTTTGGACTACAAGTTCATTGAATAGAGCTCATCACAGGCTGCAGTGATAAAAAGCTTATGTTGCCAAGGGTAAGAAGTAAGAACACGTGTTCAAGTTAGAGGGCAGCTACTTCATGCAATTCTGCCAAAAGTTAGGTTTGCACTTAGGATGTCCGTCCTAAAACTCTTGATTAACAGGAACCACATTGGGTATAGTCTTGTTTTTCCGAATCAGAAGCGATTTTATCAAATTCTTTTCTTGTTTGGACCAAGTTGAATCTTTTAATAAGAATTTTGAATTTAAATAGTTTCTATTTGTGTTAACTATGCGTCTATATAAGCAAGCCTTATGAGACCATTAAAAGAATGATCACAAGAATTCCTTGTAGATTGTTGCATTTTTCCAACAGTGAGAGTCCATTTTTCTCCATTAACCTCTTCTTTAGTTTCAGCATTGTTGTGAAAAATAATAGCCACAATCGGCCCCTTAAATAGCCTATATTTATCCCCAAAACCAGAAACCTTTAATCCTAAAAACCGAACCCTAAATTACCCCATCTTTCTTCTTATCCATTAATCACTTTTTTATTTCTAGGCTTCTATCCCTGCTGTGCACGAGCAATAACCACAACTAGTCTTCAATTAGTGTATCCCTTTCATTCCTAGAACCCAAATCCTAATTTACCACACCTCTATCGACCTAAAACCTTGATTTTTTCCTCCCTCCAGAGTTCCATCAGCCTCTGTGTTTTAATTCAACATTTAAATTAGCCCTAAACACTACCTAATTTAAACCTTATTCCATCCTTACGCTCTAATCTTGTCTTGTTAACCATAAACCTTAAATTTTAAAGCCCTACCCACCATAATTTTAATGTTTATTTACATAAATCAGACATATAACCTGATACAATTTATGTCCTAGTTCCCTGCCCAAACAATTGCGTTTTTAAATTGCGAGCATTGCGTATGCACCATATACTTAGCGTGAAGAGTGAAATATATACATATCTATGTGTGTGTATATAACCTCTAAATCTGTCGATGATTGTGCCCTCAATCACAAACCGAACTACAAACATAGCCCTATATTCTCATTATCTCGTAACATTTGAATTAAACATATGTCTATATATATATATATATATAAGGGCCGCAAAATGGAGAGAGAAGAGTGAAGGAGCTTACACGTTGAAAGTGCCGGTGACGGTGTCGTTGGCGGACCTGACGGCAGCTTCGAGATCGAATACTCCTATCGCGGTGGTGCTCTCTTCGGAGGATTTTGAGGCTGCGTATGAGTTCCAATCGGAGAGCAGAGACGACGACGTTCGCAGCTGCTGTTGTCGTCCACCATCGTCGTCACTGCCCTGTGAAAACCACTTGTGCATTATGATCACTACCACTGCTTCGAACACTTATTTGAACCTAATTCGAACAACAGCTATATCGAACCAACGATAGTCGAAGACCACACTCTGTTCTGGTAAGAACTCATTCGTTTGGTGAATGATGGAAAATTAGAAAGAAAGGAAAGGACTGACCCCTCCCCTCCAGATTTGGTAGAATTGCAAGGAATACACTAGGAAATGATTAAGGACTTAAAAGTTGGGACAATGCTACAAGTCTCGAAATATTATGAATTTTAACTCGAATATACGTGGCAGGCGATATAATCCATTATTTTAGAAGATGAAATTAAATGATAAGTTATTATTGGTAGGATTTCTCCTTATACGGAGTTCATTATCACCTGTCACATAGATTCGAGTTAAAATTCGTGAAATAAAGTGGTGACGTTTAGCATTTTTCTAAAAGTTGTTGGGGGCAATTTGGGTTATTATTTAGATCCCAGTGGAATTACATTGTGCCATACCAAAAATAAAAAAAATTATAATGCCCTTTTTTATAAAAAATATAGTAAGATATGCTAATTAATTTCCTTATGACTAATTGAGTTTATTAATTTCTTATGTTGTTTCTCATATTAGATTTCCTCTCATTAAATGAGAGAACACTAAAAATGATTTTTAAAGAAAAAATAATTAAAGAGGTGATTGAAGATATAATTTCATAAATAATAGAAATGATTTTAACGAAGGTGAAGTGCAAAAAAAAAACCGTCTCGTTATATTCAAAATATTCAAAAAACTCCCATTCAATTTAATTATGAAATATAAATATGTGCAAAAATACCCCCTTTGTCAAAATACCCCTTTTAAATGATCAAAATGTCTCTCACACTCTTGTGTCATGTTTGGATGCCATATTTTCTAATTTTTTATTTTTATATTAATTAAAAATATATTTTAATTATTTGGAATGAGCTCGAAAATGAATCAGCTGGTTAGGCGTAGCGAGTGAAAACTAAGAAAGTATTCGTATATTTTTAAATAAATAAGAAATTAATATTTAGATGGACTCTTTTTGGACATCCAAACATGGCACTAGAGAAGGCTATTTTAGACATTTTAGCTATTAAATTGACAAAATGTTCTTATTTGCACAATTTAAAAAATGCAAGGGTTATTTGCATTAAATTTTCTGTACATTTTGTATACAATGAGAGGTTTTTTTGGACTTCACTCTTTTAATAATTCCGTTCCTATTTTCTAACTTATATTTTAAGTTTAGGCAAGATTTTCAATTTAATCCCATCAATCTAGAATTGGTGCTAGTGTGAAATCAATTGATAAAAAAACTAAAAATAGGGTTTGTTTGGTTCAATTTTTGAACAAAAAATTTCAATATCTTTATAATTTTTTTTAAAAGTTAGATAATTACAAAAGAATTCTCTCTCAAATCAGGGATTCTTTAACTCAATTTTGATATTAAATTTCGGATGATTTCAAATAAACATATTTTGAAAGTGTTCTAATGTGTTCCCTGATAAATGAGAAATTATTTTTAGAACTAAATCAAACAAGTTTTTAACTTTTGTAGTATGCATTTGGTTAACACGAAACTTTTTCAAAAAACTTGTGAAAAAGTACCATTTCATGATTTAGATAGCACAAAAGTTAAAAGGAAAATATTATGATTTACTTAAATTGTCCTTATTTTTATTAAAAATTAAGGGATAATGGGTCTAAATAATTTTTTATCAGGCAATTATTTTTGGTCTTTTATAAAAAATAAAAGTAATATAAGAATCTAATATAATTAATTTAGTAAAACATCCATGGAGAGATACATATCATTATACTATTCCTATACAAAATTATGCATCAACATACTTTTTTTTTTGTACATGTACGGTTCGGTTTTTTTAAAATAATTTGAACTTTGAATTAGAGAGAATTACAAAAGACTGCTATATGAAGTGAACATTCTTTCAAATGAGGTTTCAAATTGTTCAATGTTATGAGCATAAGCAATTACAAATTTATTTGTACACCAATTAGATACATATGTTTCCACCCGCTATGAGACCAAAAACAGGAAGGTGCAAATAAATCAATCTTTAAAAATTAAACTCTGAATAGATATATATAACAAAGCTGAAATCATAAAACTTTCAAGAGCTGCACTTCAAATATCAAGGCCTCCTTTGCATGAGACAAAAGGCTGCGTCGAGGGCCAAACTGCAGAATCATAATGTAACAATATGCATGAGATATGTGGCCTGTATAAGCTTAAATTTAACGGTATTAATGGAAGTGCAAGCAAGGAGGGACTCTCTCAGGCCAACAAGGCTCAAAGAAATAGTCCATTCGACAACAAAAGTTCAGAATTTTTTAAAAAGAAAACGGAGAAATAATAATGGGAAAACCTCATCAGGGATTGGTCTTAGGTTCTCGTTAATATATCCCACAGAAGGAGGTATCAATGCTCTTCTTTTCCCTGGGGAAAAAAATCCATAAAATTGATATATTGTAGGAAAAAAGTGGCTATTATTAACTATAATTATGACTTTCTGAAATAAGTTTGTCAAGACCAATTGTACATCTGTCATCATGAGTAAGAACATACCTCCAACCTTCATGCCAATCAGTACATCCTTCAAGCCCTTTATCATCTGTCAAATGATATGAATTGTAAATGAATTAACAAGGAAAAAAAACCTGATGGGCAGTGTAGTAAGTATTTCAAGTAACCATGTATCAGCACTGGGGGAATGATCTACTTTCTCCCATCCCCACCAAGAACTTAGCACCATATAACGCCAGTTTTTGCAGAGAACCCTCTAACCCCTGAGAGGACAACATACTACTCTCATTCCAATGTTCCACATAACAGACAATGGAGCTATTCCCAAATTCTCCTAACCCTTTTCCACTCACAAGCCTTCTTCCAACAGACCAACAAGTCCTTTACCATTCATGGCAAGACCCTAACAATTGGCAAAGAGAAATAAGAGTTCACCACGACTACCTTATAATCACAATTAAGCAAATAATTACACTCACCCACCCTTACACAGATAATACCATTCATGACAATCTACTTTCTCCTCCTTAGATTATCAATAGTTAAAACAGCTTCCCAAACTGCCTACCAGACAAATAAGGCCACTTTAAGCGAGGCCTTCTTGAACTACATTGACTTCCAAGGAAAACTTAAGGCCCCTTTATTACATGACATTGACAACAGGGTATAATAGGATTTCACTGGGAGTCTTAAAATCTAGACTGCCCTTCCAAGGGATAGATTCCTCCCCATCCCTCTAATATTACGTCCATATAGTAATTCAACCAAGCCACCTACTGACTCCATATACCAATATTGAAAGCTCTTCCGAAAGTAGAAATTCAGCACTCCATGGATAGAAAATCAACGTGACTTCAGATGATGTTCCGATTAAGTAAGACAAGCAATAAAAGCAACTACAAGTGAGTTCAAAGGGTGTAAGACTATAGTCTTATGTATAATTGTATGTTACTGCAGCCTTTCACCACTTCAGGAACCAAGCTAGCACTATTAATCATTCTCTAAGGAAAATTTGACTGTAGCCAAGAATTCACATCTGGTTAGTCTTTTTGACAGCTTGACCATTAGGAAAATATTGAAATCTCTTAACTCTTTATGTTTCTCTTTCGTGTTTAACCCCATGAATTCTAGACAGCAGCCTGCATGAGACAGTCCTACAGATGGAATCATTACTTGCCCTTTGGGCATTCTTCCTACTACCTTCGGTTGGACCACCTTGCAGCAGATTTTTATTTTGCTTTTTCGTTTGCCTTTCTATTCTGTCCTCCACATTGATTCATGGACAGAGCAACCATTTTCTATTTCCACTCCTCATTTTCTTTCACCAAAACTGCAAACCTCACAGTTATCAAATCAACCTCCTATCAAATATACCTGGACTTTATCATTCAAATCTTTTTATGTATCAACTACCTTGGACACAAGGCTTTTGCTTTCCAGTCTGGTCGACAGGCTTGTAAAGGCATTATAGAGTTGGTAAGAAGACATAATATGCTACTTTATAGAAATTGTATCATTAACACCTTGTAGCTAAGAATGGTCCACTGTTAGAGCTGGTAATGATGATGACATGACAGTAATGGTAAGGCATGATCACAATTAATGCTCCTTATTTAACTCTGGCTAATGTTAAAATTCCTAACTAGACCAGAATAGAATGTGTCCAAAGATTTCAGTTGCCCAAAAGAAAACCAGGAAACAAAAAAAAACGGAATTCAACACTAATGTTCCCCAGCCTCTTTGGACTCTACTCTCTAGCATACTAATCAAAAAGGTTCTTCGTACTCCAACATGAGAAAACAAAACATAGCTAACCTGCTTCTCATCCAGAGGAAGTACAATGGGACTGCTTTCTCCACTGAATTGATCCACAGTACTACAAGAAAATACAATATAAGTCAAGCTCGAGAATGATTTCTATATGACATGATGAGCAGGGCTGGCTAGATACAAGTAGGCAAAATTAGGAGGTCTTTTAATATTTTATATATGAACCTATTAGAACTCTACACGAATAAAAAAAAAGGTAATAAAAAGTGAGAAGAAGTCTAGAGAATAAGAGAAATGTATGAGAAAAGAGAAATAGTGAAGTAGAATATACTTTAAATTCATTAGAATATGTAATGTAATCTAATATATACTTTAACTTCATCAAATTTTGTGGGTCCACATCAAAAACCTGGAGATAATTTAAACCTGCAATAGGTTCAACATAAGAGAAATACAATGTGACCTTTTTTCCATGTGAGGCCTTAGGCAATTGCTTGATTGCCAAGTGAAAGAGCCGGCCCTGATGACGGGGTAATTTGTAACTAGTTTATGGGCAAGAAAGTATACTAGAAATTAAGAGTATTATATAAGATGATAAAAAAAGGGAGACGATATTCGCACTCCATTTTTCTACGATTGCACTCCACTAGTCTTTTTCTTTTAAATAAAATTACAAGAAAGTCCCTAAATTCATTAATGCATCATAACTTATTTTAAAATATCATAACTAACCTTTATACTCTAAATTTTAACTCCTTTTATCTTTTGTTTACTTCGTTTAGTATTTTTTTTTTCTTTTTTTTTTTTGACCAAAAGAGAACTTTTTTCTTTGGTACTTTTTTTTTTTAAATTCTGTCAAAGTGATAATTAATTCAACAGAGATAACATTTTTTAATGGATACTCTGTTTTTTTGTTTGGGTCCTTTCAAAATTAAGAGATAAATTTATTCAACAGAAGGAACTTTGTTTTTTTTTATTTTTTTTTTGTGTACCTTACTTTTTTTTTCGGTGCTGTCAAAAGAGATATTTTTGTTTACGTACCATACTTTCTTTCTTTTTTGGCATAGTATACGTTTTTTAGGTCCTATAAAAAACTTTTTTTTGGGTCTTTTTTTTCCGTTCCTATCAAAATATATAACTTATTCAATAAAGATAAAAATTTTTGGATTGTGTCAAACAATAAAAAAATCTATTTTTTGAATCCCCTTTTTTGGGTAAATTTTTTTTGGATTCCGTCAAAAGAGAATGAAAACATTAAAGATTAGAGACAAAGAAGGAATATAAGAAAGGGTAATTGTGTAATTTGGAAAAAGGGTAAAATACACTGACCTCCACTGAGGTTTGGTCTAATTACACCCGGCATCAAACTATTGGATTTTGTTACAATGACCTCCCCTGAGGTTTGCTCTGTTAGACAAAGACCCCCCTCTGTCCAAAATTCTGTTAGTTTTGTCAAAAAATTTAGGGTAATTTACACTGACCTCCCCTGAGGTTTGGTGTAAATTACACTGACCTCCCCTGAGGTTTGGCCTAATTAATATTTAATATAATATTTTAATTTTTATAATATAAATATTTATTATATATAATATTAAGATGTAATTATTAATATTATATAATGTTAATATAATATTATATTAACATTATATAATATTAATAATTACATCTTAATATTATATATATATATAATATTATATAATTAAAATATTTATATGTATATATATAATTAAGATGGGCAAAAGTATATTTTAATTATATAATATTATATATATATAAATATTTTAATTTTTATATCAATATAATATTAAGGATAGAATAGACATTTCACCCATCTTAGGTTTAAATAATATATGTTCACAAGGTTGGACTCTTTTTTTAAAAAAGAATATATATATATTTTTCTATTATTTTAATGATTTTTTTAAAAAACAAATCGTATAAAATAGAAAGACCATTATGCCCTATCTTTTATTCCTTGTTTTCTTCTTCATGCCAATCCCTCTCTAAAACTCTCTTCTCCTCCCTCTAATATTCTTTTACCAACTCAAATCCTCCATGATCGAAATCTGTAAAGGCCAACAAGATGAAGATGAAGAGAGAGACTTTTTAAATTGTTAATAAAAGTATTTTTGCTCATTGCATTTTGTTAGAATGAGGGTATTTAGGTAATTTCAGAAGAATTTCCAAAAGGATAACAATATCTTTACATATGCTTCAAGGTTGGATATTTTGAAAATCTAAATTGTCAAGAAAAATCTGATTCAAAAATGCCTTTACCTCTATATTTTTTTATATTAACATTATATAATATTATATAATGTTAATAATTACATCTTAATATTATATAAAATATTATTAAAATATTATATATAATAAATATTTATATATTTATATTATAAAAATTAAAATATTATATTAAATATTAATTAGGCCAAACCTTAGGGGAGGTCAGTGTATTTTACCCAAAAAAATAATCATTCACTTTTGAATTAAAGTTAGAAATGTCATTTCTTTTGAAACAGGAGTACAAATGTAGAAAAGAGGAGTGCGAATATCGCCTCCCTAAAAAAAATGCATACCGCAATACAGTTTAAGATGGGACTAATGGCTCAAGGAATCAGGATTTCATGTACTACACT
Organism: Cornus controversa; assembly: GCA_026545225.1. Taxonomy (NCBI): domain Eukaryota; kingdom Viridiplantae; phylum Streptophyta; class Magnoliopsida; order Cornales; family Cornaceae; genus Cornus; species Cornus controversa. The sequence goes on from CM048847.1 coordinate 67,157,382, forward strand.
ATACACCAATATTGTATAAATCACAAAAACAACATAAAATTACCTATGCACAAAATATCCATTTGACCGCCGGCATACGTAATTAACTTCAACCAGATCACCTTCACGAGCCTCTGGTCCCTCCCCTTCAACAATCTCTTGAAAAAGGAACCCAGAAAGTTAGCATTACACACAAATGAGGAGAAAAGCCAGGAATAGTTGAGTTCTATGTTGTATATGTGGCAGAAAGATGAGATTTTCCCATTAGTGGCTTTGAGAAACAGCTATCAAAGGTCATATAAAATTTACTGAAATTTTGAAGATAAAGAGATAGATTAGGTTAAGTAAAGTGATACCAGTTGGCCACATTCAAGAGACATTGAGACAACTAACCTAATTTTGCATTATTTCATAAAATTTTCATCTTAATAGTTCAATACAATAACACTTGATCAAGTTATTTACCTCAAATAACATGTAAATTCAAATATGTTAAATGTGGAACTTTAAGAAGGTTCTACCTTGTATCCTCACTCCACTACCAAGCTTCTGGGTCCTGTGATGCTTCAAATCCGAAATAACAATCGCATATAAGAACTAACGAAAATAATACTCAAGGAACCTGAATATATCTTCCTCTCTTCCAAGCTGAGGGAAAAAAAACACACACACACACAACATTTACCGAATTACTTCAGGTTCCTTCATCTCTTGCATTGGTGCAGCCAGAACAGGACAAACATTTAGTAGGATGGAATTGAACCCCAAAAACTGCAAAAGCGACCTTCTTGGCACCTTTTTGACTATCCGTGAAGGGGATCTGTTACCCAAGTTCTTAGCCACAAAGATCTTGGATTGCTCATTGTGCATACAACTGGTTTCATGCAAAATTTACGGTCAGGTATTGAGTGGATAAGTCCAAACTCCAAAATACCATGCATACAGTCATCAGTAAAACTACATTTTCTAGGATCAAGTTTTAAAAGACTATTTATATGAAAAAAAACAGACAAGGTGATTTATAATCCTAATTGTGATCACATTTGAAAACTAGAATCTATGCAGCTATTTAATTCCAGTTTCGAAACAACCTTTTGGCAACCTTTGTTTTTTTGCAGTTAAATTTCAATTAGAAAATGAAAAATGATGTTTTTGAGATGCATAATTCATGAAAACCAGTGTAACATAATTGATCGATACAGAAATCCAAATTGGGCATCTTATTTAGTTACAATCACTCATACTTAAGAAAACACTTTGCTTCAGTATTTCAAATTACATCCTTCAAATAAATGTAATGTTAGTGTACTTTATGTCCCATTAAGAAACCAAATAAGCAACAAAAGAGATCGAAAAGCATACCCTAACCAGAATGATTTTGAATTTCAATCCCTATTCTTTCAAACTTCTAAAAACAATTCCAAGAACATAAATGAAGCTAACCACATTACTTTCACTTTCATCGTAGATGGAATAATAATAAGCTATCGAATGGCTAACTCTCACCGTTAGATTTGATATGAAAAAATATTTATTGGAACCTTATGAGTTCACTACCTAAACCCTTAAATTCCACGATTTGTCCACAAACAAACTATAATTTTCATTTAGATTGTTGAATAAACCATTAAAAAAATAGTTGAATCTAACTTACGAAAGAAAAAGAAAAAAAAAACCCAGAAAGTAAAGGAAGTGTTTTTTTTTTTTTCACCTTGGAGATCTGAAAGCGCCTGGAAATTGGATAAGGAAATGAGATGAAGGAGCTTCCATTGAGTTCCTAAACGAAGAGTAATCTTCAAGAGTTGGAGGTTATTGTAATAATGGATAAGAATGGGACTGCTTGAAATTGTGTATGTAAGGCTTCTGGCCCACATTAGCGTAGATGACAACCGTCCATTTATTATTGATGGGATGACAGTTGATTTCGCGCCATGATCAAGTCTGGCAAATCCACGTGTTTTAAATCACTTAGGACTAAAAAAATTCAATACAGAAGTTCTGCTCAATTCAGAATCCTTCTGGTTACAAATTTTATATTTATAATAACTTCAATGGTATGTTTATACTATATTTTACGGTACCAAAAAAGAATTGTATAATCATACTGGATAACAATTTCAACTTCCAAAAGATTATTACACTTGATGGGATTGATTTGAAATAAAATAAAGCTTAGCTTTTTATTAAATTTTTATTTATTTAAATGAGTCAAGCATTTTTTTTTCTGTTCACTTGTTTGTTAGTAGTCATCTCTTCCTCGTCTAATCACTGTTGAGCAAGATAGTTTATTAATATTTTTTATGGTATTCGTTAGATTAAATCTAACGATAACGTTCCAAAGTTACTTTTATCTTTTCAAAAATTACAAAATCACTCTCTAATTTAATTTTTTTTATATTAAACGTTGGTAATTATTACCAAAAAAATATTCAAACTTTTTAATATATTATTAGAACAGTGAAAAAAAACATTGATTTTCTATGTACTCTTGAGATGTATAAATAATTTATGTCACATCTACTCTTTACTTGTTTAGCATATACTTTAGTATATATTCAAGTAAATAGTACAGATAATTCTTAAATTTGCCTCATAGATTATTTGTTTCACTGACAAATTCGTTGAAAATTAAAAAATTGTAATGTGAATATAATTTAAATTCTAAACTTTTCACTTTTTTTATTTTTTATTTATCAAGATCTTCATAATTGCGTATGAGAATTTTATTCATCTAAATTTACTTTCAGTCATGGATGCTTTCTTTTTCTTTTCTTTTTTTAGATCTTTGTTATTATTAAAGTTGATACTAATATCTATCATCTTTGTTAATCTTAGATTTAAGACTTAAGACTAAAATTGATCAATCCAAAAAGGAGAAAAAAGACTTTTAATAGTTTTCTAATGAAGCATTTATATATTTTAGAATATTTTAAATGTATTTGTTTGATGGTTCCAGTTCTTTAATGTTTTAAATATATTTTAGAACATTTTAAATACATTTTGAATGTTTTTTTATATATAATTACCTTCGTTTAACAATGGCAATGATTAATTTTGAAAATTTAAATTACAGAGAATGGTTTTGTGATTTTTGAAAAGTGAAAGGTAAATTTCAAAAATGGTCGTTAAATTTAATCTAATAATTACTATAAAAGTTGTGAATAATATCTCTTACTTACTAATGAGCAAGAGATCATTACTTATGTACTAATAAACTCGACTAATATAAACTCTGCGAATCATGATTAATTGTCTTATAAAAGTACATGTATTTATAATTTAAACATGAATATAACTATTTATTGATAAAAATAATAAAAAGTAATTAAATTAATAAAAATTAATTTAAAATAATATATATTGCTAGTTCCCTAGTGAGTTGATTTGATACGGCACAAGCAAAGTGGAGTTAAACCCACAAATGAATAAGCTGATTCCAGAAAAACTCAAGTTTAGACATTTTTTCGATTTATTTCAAGAACAAACATTTACATGTCATGTTATCGATCTGTTGTAATTATGCTGGACAATTATTACCGGTGTTGATGAATGACTACTTAGCGAAAAATTAGAGAAAAATATAATGCTAGGAATGGAATTGGATGTTTATTTTATTGTTGCAAATATGAAATGATGGAGGTAATTATGACATATAAGTGTTATGTTGGCCCAATTTAAAACATAGAATATAATGAATTTTCAATTGAATTATTCAAAATACCTCTCTCAATAACAAATATATAAAATGAACAAAATAATATTTTTTTATAATTTTTTTAAAAGAAATGACAGGAATGGAATTGGATGGTTATTTTATTGTTGCAAATATGAAATGATGGAGGTAATTATGACATATATAGTATTATGTTGACCCAATTTAAAACTTAGAATACAATGAATTTTCAATTGAATTATTCAAAATACCTCTCTCAATAACAAATAAATAAAATGAACAAAATAATACTTTTTTATAATTTTTTTAAAAGAAATGGCAGTGGTGTTGGAAGGTGATAACGGGTGGTGGAAAGGAGTGGTGGTAGTGGAATGTAGTGGAGGTGGCGATGGTGGAAGGCCGTGAAAGTGGCAATGACAATGGCTGTGATTTTTGGACTTGAAACATGAAATTATGATTAGGAGTCGGAGTTGGGCGAGCCAAGGGGTTAGCCACGCCAAACCCATTCAAACACCTCAATCCGTACTAAACCAAGTCTCACAAGATGCACCGTATCTCAACTCGCGGAATATTGCACAAGTTTTACGAATTTTTTGAGTTTTTTCGATCGCCCATAATTTTAATAACATACTAATAAATTAGTGCTACAAATAATAAAATGTTAAAGTGCATAATTACATACACTTGACATGAAATAGAATTACTCACATGTAGTATTTTCTTGGAGACTTAGGGTGATTAAAACTTGTGGACTTAATAATATTTCTTCTAATTAAAATTTGAAAAGAACTCAAAATTGTAAATTTTATATTATTTTTTTAAAATAAAATTCAATCATTAAAAAAAAAATTCAAAATTTTAAAGCAAGCGTGTCAAAGTTAGGTTAATATTTATGATATCTGAATCATCGAATTTAAATTTTAATTTACGAAAACAAAGTATAGCTTTAAAAATATAAAAATTATAAACATTTATTGTATTTCGGATTCTTCCAATTGTTGCGGCTAGTAAAACTTTTATTTAAATTTTATCTAAAATAAATTCGGTATCTCAAGTTTAAACTCAGTTTTAATCTTATGGTCTCAATTATTTTGGCCACCCCGTAAAATTTTCTTGCGAGGCCCACTCAAACCGCACCTCCTAGTTACGATTCTGAACCCCCACCCCCCCCCCCCCCCACCACACACACACAGAAACAAGATCGAGATCATGAAACTATCGTGTCGAAGTAATTAGTCCATATTTGGTCAAAAGAATAATGATAGAGAAACAAGATCGAGATCATGAAACTATCGTGTCGAAGTAATTAGTCCATATTTGGTCAAAAGAATAATGATTTCTTGTTATATTAAGTCAGCATTATTCATGCACTTTTGTTCAAATGCTGAAAGTTCCGGCCTGGATGATTTGGAAAGAAATCAAAATTAAGATAATATCAAATTAATCTTTTTAACATATGTCTGACTCCTGTTATACAGTGACTTTGACAATTGAGTCCAGAAAACAAAGAAAATTGTAGTTAGATACTAATATTTTTTTATAATCTGACGCCTCCCTTAATATTTATACATAATAATAAAATAAGAATAAAAATCTCAAAATAAAGGATGTGAAGAAAAATATAAAAGTAAAGGACTCGTGAATTGTTAAAAAAATTTACTACTACATTTAAGTTTCGTTTGGTAACCGTTTATATTTAGTATTTATTGTTTATAAAAAAAAAAAATTTAGGATAAACATGTTTGATAATTTTTGTTTTGTTTATAAATTGCCAAAACGCTTTTAAAACAACACTGTAACTAAGCATTCAAATCATAAACATCAAAATGATGTTTATTGTTTATGTTTATTAAAAAAAAATTTTTTTTATCTAAAATGGTGATTATATTATTTTAATTAAAAATTGAAACTAAAAGTGAGAAAATGAAAAGATAAAAAAATTATAAAAGGCTATTGTTTGATACAACGATAAAAATATTAGAATTATCAAGTGTGGACAGAATTAAAGAGCATCAATTACCTTAAGAAAAAAATTTGAGTACAATATGAATAATTACTAATATATTTGATAATAAGAAATAGTTACTTAGGAGTACCATGCTAAAAAAAATCTTATTTGAAGAAAAAAAACAAATAAGTCTCGACCATATCATTGTCAAAGAAAATATTTTGTACTCATATCATTCATTCATTTTTAGTATTGAAAGGAAAATATAAATAAAAAAAATGAAAAAGAAAGTAGTAGCATAAGAAGTTCAAGAGAAAGAGGATGCCCTCCAAATCCATCTTCTCACTCCATACAAATTGAAAAACTTTCAACTTTTTTATAGTTATATATTTTGTTTTGTTGATAGGGTGCACAATGAACTGGTGGAATTATAAAGAACTTTAGCTGAACCGAACCGAACCGTTCACTACGGAACTGAATTGTGTGCATTCCCCTACCTGTTAGAGCTTTCTGGATTGTGGGTCATTCTAATTTTACAGTATAATTTGCCGTGTGTAGATATATATGTAACACAATATTATTTATTTATTGTTTATGTATATTTCTTGCTATGTTATTGCTCTATAGATTTGTGGTAGCATGAACTTGACTTTTTATGCAGTTTATTGTGTTGATTTTTTTTTTTTTAAATAATTTAAAGTTAACATAACATATTTTTCTGTTTATGATTTTTAAAATAAATCAGACGTTTTTTCGTTATCAAACAACACTCATGTTTATGGATAAACAAAATCGTAATATAAAAGCTGTTTATATAAACACTAAACATAAATTGTTTCCAAACGGGCCCTAACTTTTAACACAAGGTGGAAATTACCAAATAGGGCTATGCAGCTTGGAAGAACTAATATGGAGATGAGAGTCAGTTTGACGAGTAATTATTGAGTATCTGAAAATTTCATATTTATAAGAATTTTATCAATAGTAAATTTCTATTTCACACTGTTTTAGGAGATAATATGAAATAGAGTTACTAGTGATGGAATTCTCTCATATACGGAGTATCGGTGATATTCAATAATTTTTCCAGTTTGACCATCTTGATACGAGACACGTAATCACCTGTCTTAAGTTTGAATGTTCTCATTACATTGAGTACATAATTTTTGAAAGTTATTTACGTTAATATAGTAGTAAGTCTTATCTCATAATGTTACGTGTTAGATCCACCATTTCATCAACAAAACACAAATTTAAAAAAGAAAATCATTATCTTGTTTGAAATGTGACTCTACTTATATTAGACATCCTCCCATTTAGTTTGTAGAACTCTACTTCCACTATGTTTGAATCCCAGAATATCAGAAGAATTGTATTTCAAAAAGAATTTCACTTGAGCTCGTTTGATTAGACAGAATTAAAGTAGAAAAGAAAGTAATAGAAAATCAAAATAAAATTGAAGTGAATGAAAAAAAAAACTAATTTTCCTATATGCATTTGGTTAGCATAATTTTTTTTCAAGAAAGTTGTGAAAAAATATTATTTTTTTGGTTTATATGGTATGAAAGTGAAAAGAAAATTATTCTACCTACCAAAAGTATCCTTATAATTTCAAATACTAAAAAAATAAATTAATTTCTATTAGATGAATCTTCTTTATGCCCCATTATTTATATTCATTTTTAGCAAAGAAATAATAAAATGATGATTTATTAAAAATAATAAACATAATTATTTGTATTTATTTTTAAAATAAGGCTTCTTAATATTTTTGCTCAATATATGCAAATGTTTCAAGTTCATGTCATCAAAACTATAGATATACATAACTTAGTGATAGACCAGTTGGTTGGGTACCACAATGATAGAGAATGAAAAAAAAAAGGAAAAAAAGACTAAAAATATATATACCATAATTAAATAAAAAATAAAGTAGAAATAAAAAAGAGAATTCCAAGTCAAATAATAAAGAAGAAAGACAAAACAAATTATTGTTTTTTCACCGTTATATTATATTACTATAAATTTTAAGTGAGGGAGAATGTGTTATATTAGAAAAGTTGCACTAAAAAAAAAATAATAGAAAAGTTGCACCGAAGAAGAAGACTAAACAGAAACAACTAATGAGACATAATAGGAAAATAAAATTTAAAGTCACGCAATAGTAAAATTTTTCCATGTTTTATACTAGAAACGTTTTGGAGAAAATATGGCAATTGTGAAATTCTACTTTCTTCAAAAACAATTACTTTCTTTCTAGCCAAATTCCTAAAAAAATTAAATTTTTTTCTTTTCTTTTCCTGCTACTTCTAACTAACCAAACGGACCTTTGAGGATTTGGCAACTAACTACTCATCTTTCAAATTATTTTTAGTAAGTTACAAACCTCTTTCCACGTCCCATAAGAAAATAAAAATAGTATGTAGGTCAAATTTTTTAATGACAAACTTTTAAACAAAAAAATTAATACCGGACATATTTGTATTCTTATTTTTTCATTTTCATTTTTTTTAACAATTTTTAAGAAAACAAAAAGAATTAAATCTCTACCTACTTTTACTAGTTGTATACTATGGCAAACTGCAAAAAAAATCTCGACTATCTTTCATTAGCAAAAAAACCCCTCATGTATATTTTTTTTTAGCTAAAAACCCTCTCAATTAATGAAATTCTCACGAGGAGGTAATTCTGACAAAAATGCCCCTCCAAATGTAGAAAAGAGAAAAAAATTCAAAATAGAAAAAAACAAGTGAGCCAATCTCTTTACAATAAATATTACTTTTTTCTTTGAATAACCATGTTATTAATTTCAATAATACCATTAATTCATACATTTTGATAAATATTTTCATATTAATTTTATATCTCCCAAACTTTCAACTTTATTTTTTATAATTTGTAATTGAATATTTTTTGCAAATTGTTGAATGTTAATATTCGTTTTTAATTTTTTCTCAAAAGAAATTTTAGTTATCCTCTAATATTTTAATATTATTTTCTTATTTGAAAAAAAGATTGAATAACTTCTTAGAGGATAATAATATTCAATATTTTTTTGAAATAAAAAAATTATAATATTAGAGGATAAATAAATATTTTTTAGAGAAAATAAAAAAATGAACATTAACATTCAACAAATTGTAAAATTTTACAATTATAAATTATAAAGAATAAATTTGAAATTTTGGGAGTTTTAAAATTAACATGAAAATATTTATCAAAATATATGAATTAATGATATTATTTAAATTTGATAACATGGTCATTCAAAGAATAAAATAATATTTATTATTTTTCTTTTTCAAGAGATCGGCTTATTACTTTTCATTAGTTGAGGGGTTTTTTTGAAAAAAAAAATACATAGAGTTTTTTTTGGCCAATAAGAGATAGTTGAGGGATTTATTTATTTTTGCGTATTACCCCACTAAACTATGACATATACATATACATATACATATATGTTTATGTATACGTATACTTTTTCCAATAGAAGGATCTAGAAAAAAAAAAAAAATTATAGCACAGTGTTCATATTTTTTCATATATATACGTATACTTTTTCAATAGAAGGATCTAGAAACCCTAACAAATTTCCCTATAAAATCCCACCTCTTCAGTCGTCAAGCATTGCCTCTTTGCTCTTGCAAACCCTAGAATCCCTGTTCTTTTGTTTGCCTCTGCAAATTCAATATCGTAGAGAGAGAGAGAAAGAAGTAGTTTTAAGGATTTATAATGGCTGACACAGAGACGTTTGCTTTCCAGGCCGAGATCAACCAGCTGTTGAGTCTGATTATCAACACCTTTTACAGCAACAAAGAGATCTTTCTTCGTGAACTCATCAGCAATGCCTCCGATGTGAGTCGCTTTACATGTTTATAATTTTTATTTTGGGGGCTTTAAATTATGTTTTTGCTTCCCTTGCTTCAGAGAATAGACTGATACTTTTATAAATTTGTTTTAATGCAATGATCTGTAATGTGTTGATGTTTCTCTTAGTTGTTGCTATTTAGATAGCGATTTACGTGTTTGATTGATGTGTTATGTTGCCTTACATTACGCCGATCTAAACATAGAGATTGTAAGGTGAATTGTTTGTTTACCGAGAAAACAAGAGAAAAGAATGGAGCACAAGCAACAAGCAAAATAATATGCGATACTTTAATATTTTTATTTATCGTGTTGTACTTTTTGTCTGCAGATTTTATATTCCCGGTATATTTGTTTACTTTTGGAAATCAGGGCGTTATATTATAAACCTAATTCTACTTGAATTTTTGTGTTTCTGGACAAGCCTTTTGTTTCTTCCCTTAGCAATATTGTAGTGTCTGCCATCCCCAAAAAGAAAAAAAGAAATTGTTGTATCAATTAATCTTTTTTTCATAATCTTTTTCCATCATGCTTATGTTTCCTACCTGTGGATAGTAGTGAAGGCTAATTTGCTTGGATTATCTTTCACTCCTGTATTATAAAGTTGAAAGCATTTTGCAAAGTGACAAAACACGTGCTTATATATATATATATATATATATATATATATATATATATATATATATAAACGAAATTATCTGGATTTTATAATCTGATGACTCTTTAATTTAATGCATATTCAATCTATCAGGCTCTGGATAAGATTCGTTTTGAGAGCTTGACTGACAAGAGCAAGCTAGATGCACAACCAGATCTTTTCATACACATTATTCCTGACAAGACTAATAACACATTGTCCATCATTGACAGTGGAGTTGGCATGACAAAGGCTGGTAAGTTGGAATATCATTAGTGCTCATAGTGTGTTGTTAGTGTTATGTGCTTCTGATGATTATTTTTGTAATGTTAAAATTCGCAGATTTGGTAAACAATCTTGGGACAATTGCAAGGTCTGGGACCAAGGAGTTTATGGAAGCTCTTGCTGCTGGTGCTGATGTGAGTATGATTGGTCAGTTTGGTGTTGGATTCTATTCAGCTTACTTGGTGGCTGAGAAGGTCATTGTCACCACAAAGCACAATGATGATGAGCAGTATGTGTGGGAGTCGCAAGCTGGTGGGTCTTTCACTGTTACCAGGGACAACTCTGGTGAGAGCCTTGGCAGGGGCACAAAAATTACCCTCTACCTCAAAGAAGACCAGCTTGAGTATCTTGAGGAGCGTCGTCTCAAGGATCTGATTAAAAAGCACTCTGAGTTCATTAGCTACCCAATTTCTCTCTGGATTGAGAAGACCACTGAAAAGGAAATTTCTGACGATGAGGATGAGGAAGAGAAGAAAGATGAGGAAGGGAAGGTAGAGGATGTTGACGAAGAGAAGGAGAAGGAAGAGAAGAAAAAGAAGAAAATCAAGGAAGTGTCCCACGAATGGTCTTTGGTGAACAAGCAGAAGCCTATTTGGATGAGGAAGCCAGAGGAGATCACAAAGGAAGAGTATGCAGCTTTCTACAAGAGCCTTACAAATGATTGGGAGGAGCACTTGGCTGTGAAGCACTTTTCAGTAGAGGGCCAGTTGGAGTTCAAGGCCATTCTCTTTGTGCCTAAGAGGGCGCCTTTTGACCTCTTCGACACAAGGAAGAAGCCAAATAACATCAAGCTTTATGTCCGCCGTGTTTTCATCATGGACAACTGTGAGGAGGTGATTCCGGAGTATCTGAGCTTTGTGAAGGGTATTGTGGATTCTGAGGACCTTCCTCTGAACATATCGAGGGAGATGTTGCAACAGAACAAAATCCTTAAAGTCATTCGCAAGAACTTGGTCAAGAAGTGCATTGAGCTCTTCTTTGAAATTGCTGAGAACAAGGAAGATTACAACAAGTTCTATGAGGCCTTCTCAAAGAACCTCAAGCTTGGCATCCACGAGGATTCCCAAAACAAAACTAAGCTTGCCGAATTGCTTCGGTACCACTCCACCAAGAGTGGTGATGAAATGACTAGCTTGAAGGATTATGTGACTAGGATGAAGGAGGGCCAGAATGACATTTTTTACATCACTGGTGAGAGCAAGAAGGCCGTAGAGAACTCTCCATTCCTTGAGAGGCTGAAGAAGAAGGGCTATGAGGTGCTCTTCATGGTTGATGCTATTGATGAGTATGCAGTGGGACAGTTGAAGGAATTTGAGGGTAAGAAGCTAGTCTCAGCAACCAAGGAGGGTCTGAAACTTGACGAGAGCGAGGATGAGAAGCAGAAAAAGGAAGCTTTAAAAGAGAAATTTGAGGGCCTCTGCAAGGTGATCAAGGATGTGTTGGGCGACAGGGTTGAGAAGGTGATTGTGTCTGACCGTGTAGTTGACTCTCCCTGCTGTTTGGTGACTGGGGAGTATGGATGGACTGCCAACATGGAGAGAATCATGAAGGCACAGGCTCTAAGGGACTCAAGCATGGCTGGCTACATGTCAAGCAAGAAGACAATGGAGATCAACCCTGAGAATCCCATAATGGAGGAGCTCAGGAAGAGGGCTGATGCAGACAAGAATGACAAGTCTGTGAAGGACTTGGTTCTCTTGCTGTTTGAGACTGCACTGCTAACTTCTGGCTTTAGCCTTGATGAGCCCAACACCTTCGGTAACCGAATCCACAGGATGCTCAAACTTGGTTTGAGCATTGACGAGGAAGCTGGTGAAGCTGATGTAGACATGCCTCCATTGGAGGATGCGGATGCTGATGCCGAGGGCAGCAAGATGGAAGAAGTTGATTAGAACAGCTTTGGTGATTTTTAGTTTAGTTTATGATTCAAAATTGGTACTTATTTAGGTCTTTTATATTTATGTTGAAACTGGATTAGATCTGCATTTTTAAACCCCTTTTTTTTGTTGTGGAAGTGCAATTCGATACATTCAGTTCTCTAATAGCTAGTCTTTGTTGGTCATTTTTCTTCTAATGGATGGTTTTTGTTTATCGTCTTTTTTATTTTTATAATTGCCTGCTTTTTGGTGGTCTCAAAATATGTTGGATGAGCTTGGTTAAAAATAATGTTTGCATGTGAAACAGTGAACTTGCAAATTCCTCGAACTATTTTAATTTCCTATCTAGTGAAATAAATGGCACATCAATTTCCTATTTAGACTAATTGACAGTCGATTGAGGTGCACCGTTGATTTTTGCGATTGCCACTTTCAATGGTCAAAACATAATTTTTTAAAGAGTAATACAAATATGATAGTTTATGTTATTTGGGTCCAAGTTCATAAGCCGTTTACTACTACGCAATAAATGTAATGGTTTTATAACCTTTATGTAATATTTTAATTGTACTGAACTAAACAAAACATTAAGCAATAATGGTATCATGTTATTATTGCACAACATAATAGTTCGTTGTAAAAGAGACAGAGAGAGAGAGCAAAGAAATTTGAGAGAGAAAAGTTTCTGTTATTTCAAAGGTTCCAAATATATAACATACAGAAGCATATATATATATATATATATATGCAAAGGATGAGGGATATTTTATTTGGATAGAATTTCAAATCCCACGTGGGTTATGAACTCACTTGCTGCAAATCCACTTGCAACACTCCCCCTTGGGTTCATGTCAGTGGGATAAAACCTGATCGAAGGAAAAAGAGTACAGTATACTAATACCTTTTCAAACAAATTCTCCCCTTCATCAGCATGAAAAGTCTTTGAGCTGCCGCATCTCAATATTGTGAACTAATTTCTTGAATGTTGTGGTTGGCAGAGAGCTTTAGTGAACAGGTCTGCCAAATTATTACACGAATGAATTTGCTGGACATCAATATCACCATTTTTTTGAAGCTCGTGAGTATAAAAGAATTTTGGTGAGATGTGCTTGGTTCTGTATCCTTTGATATAGTCTCCTTTGATTTGAGCAAGACATGCAGCATTATCTTCGTATAATATCGTTGGGATATTATTTATTGAGGAGAGTCCACAGTTTTCTCGAATATGCTGTATCATAGATCTTAGCCAGACACACTCTCGGCTCGCTTCATGAATTGCGAGTATTTCAGAATGATTTGAAGAGGTTGCTGTTATTGTCTGTTTCATGGATCTCCATGATATAACAGTGTCACCACAAGTAAATACATATCCTGTTTGTGATTGAGCTTTATGTGGATCAGAAAGATAAACTGCATCTGCATATCCAACTAACTGGGATTTTGATTTATTTGAATAAAACAATCTCATATCAGTGGTCCCACGAAGATATCTCATTATATGCTTGACACAATTCCAATGTCTGCGGGTTGGTGCAGAACTGTACCGTGCTAGTAAGTTGACTGGAAAAGCTATGTCCGGTCGTGTGCAATTTGTAAGGTACATCAGTGCACCAATAACACTCAGATATGGAATTTTCAGACCAAGCAATTCTTCATTATCTTCTCGAGGACGAAATGGATCTTTCTTCACATCAAGCGATCGGACGACCATTGGAGAACTTAATGAATGAGCTTTATCCATATAAAATCGCTTGAGAACTTTTTCTGTATATGTTGACTGATGGATAAGAATTCTGCTTGGTAAATGCTCAATCTGTAATCCGAGACAAAATCTCGTTTTTTCAAGCTCTTTCATTTCGAATTCTTTCTTTAAATAATCAACAGTCGCGGTGAGCTCATCAGGAGTTTCCACGAGGTTTAAATCATCAACATATATTGCTATAATTGCAAATTCAAATCCTAATGTTTTAATGAAAACGCATGGACAGATTGGATTATTTACATATCCTTCTTTGATTAAGTACTCGTTAAGGCGATTGTACCACATGCGTCCAGACTGCTTTAATCCGTACAACAATCGTTGTAACTTGATTGAATACATCGACCGAAGTTTTGAAGCGATTGCTTCAGGCATTTGAAATCCTTCAGGGATTTTCATATAAATATCACTATCAAGTGATCCATATAAATATGTCGTAACCACGTCCATTAGATGCATATTCAGCCTTTCTGTGACTGCTAAATTAATCAGGAATCGAAATGTAATTGCATCCATTACCGGAGAGTATGTCTCCTCGTAGTCAATATCAGGCCTCTGTGAGAAACCTTGTGCCACTAAGCGGGCTTTGTATCTCATAATTTCATTTTTCTCATTTCTTTTTCGTACAAATACCCATTTGTACCCTACAGGCTTAACACCCTCAGGTGTCTGAATTATTGGTCCAAATACTTCACGTTTTGCCAGTGAAGTTAATTCTGTCTGTATTGCCTCTTTCCATTTTGGCCAATCATTTCTGCGTCGACATTCGTCAACGTATTGAGGTTCTGGATCCTCATTATCTCTTGCAATATCAAGAGCAACTGCAAAAGAGAATATGTTGTCGACAAGAACATCATTTCTATTCCATCTCTTTGCATAATTTATTGAGATCTCATCATTTTCTGGTATGACTATCTCTTTTTGTGCCTCATCAAAGGCTATCATTTCTTCAGTGGCTATTATTGCTCCCTTTGTAAGTATGGCCTCCTCAGGAGTACCATCTTCTTTATCTACTTTCTCTTGTATTTTTCTCTTTCGAGGAACAGTATCTTTTGCACTAATGGGTCTCCCACGCTTTAGGCGTGTTTTAGATACATCTGCTGCAATACTTATAAATTGTCCAACAGGGACATCTATTCGTGCTGGAAAATTGGCAACAGGGATGTGAGATTGTATCACTTTATTTGTATCAACAAATGCATCTGGCAATTGATTTGCAATACTTTGCAAATGAATGATTCTCTTAACTTCAAGTTCTCTTTGACTTGTAGGAGGATAAAAATGTGATAATGGCGTAGCATTCCAAGTGATTTCATGTTGTTTAAGCTGTGTCATTTCTCCCCCTAATGGTGGGAACACCACCAAATCTTGCTTTAAACAAATCTCCTGTCATAGGTTCAAGATATCTAATGATAGATGGAGAGTCAAAACTTACATAAATTCCAAGTCTACGCTGAGGGCCCATTTTTGTTCGTTGTGGTGGTGCAATAGGCACAAAGACAGAACAACCAAAAACTTGTGAGTGAGAGATATTTGGTTGTTGACCAACTATAAGTTGTAGAAGTGAAAAACTATGGTAAGCAGTTGGTCTAATATGAACTAATGATGCTGCATGCAATATGGCATGTCCCCAGACTGACACATGGAGTTTTGTTTTCATAAGTAATGGTCTGGCAATCAATTGAAGACGTTTTATAAAAGACTATGCTAGATCATTTTGAGTATGAGTGTGAGTAACAGGGTGTTCAACATCAGTGCCAATAGACATGCAATAGTCATTAAACATTTTAGATGTAAATTCTCCGGCATTATCAAGACGAATTGTCTTGATTGGATAGTCCGGGAATTGTGCTCTTAAACGAATTGTTTGGGCCAAAAGTTTAGCAAATGCTACATTTCGAGTAGAAAGTAAACAGACATGGGACCATCTAGTTGAGGCAACAATTAAAACTGTAAAATAATGAAAAGGTCCACATGATGGGTGAATAGGTCCACATATATCTCCGTGGATCCTTTATAAGAAATCAGGGGATTCAACAACAACTTTGAAGGAGATGGCCTCACAATCAACTTTCCTTCAGTGCATGTATAATCACTTGTTAAAAGAATTTTCTGATTCTTTAATGGATGCCTATTTGAATTTTCAATAATTCGGCGCATCATTGTTGACCCAGGATGACCAAGGCGATTATGTCATAATATAAAATTCTTTGGGTCAGAGCACTTTTGGTACATCACTACATGTGATTCAATTGCTCTTATTTTCATAAAATATAACCCAGAAGAGAAAGTAGGGAGTTTTTCTAAAACATGCTTCTGGCATGAAATAGTTGATGTAATGCATAGATATTCCATACTCCCTTTATTTATTGTCTCAATATGATATCCGTTATGACGTATATCTTTAAAATTCACCAGATTTCTCTTGGATCTGGCTGAGTAGAGAGCATCATCAATATGCAATTGTGTTCCACATGGTAACACAATATTAGCCCTTCCAGAACCATCAATCAGGTCTATGGAACCTGATATGGTATTAACATTAGTTTTAGCTAATGTTATACAGGAAAAATATTTTCTATCTCTCAGGATAGTATGTGTCGTGGCACTGTCTACCAAACATATATCTTTATCATTTATCTTGGATGTGGGCAATGCATTGATCAAATCTATTTTCTAAAAAGAAACAAACTTCATTAAATTAATAAAAGTGTAATTACAAACAAAACTTGTAATAATACACTAATAAAAACCAAAAGAAATTATATCAAATCAATGTGGACATTTCTATCATCAGTTCACTGATATATTTATTTCAGGGAGGTCTTTATAGATATCTAAAATATCAAGAGGATTGATGACTACCGATTCGTAATTTTTGATAGCATTTGTTTCAATCTCTTTTTCCTTTCCTGTTCCTTTGATTTGAAGTTTGATATAGCTCAATGAAGTGTTTGGGCGTTTCGGCAGGTCTGTGACCAATGCCCTTTCATACTACAGCGAAATCAAGCATTTTCATATTGTTTAGAGGTTGCATTCAGCACACCTTTCAATTTTTCTTGCTTTGCCCCACTTGCATTTCCTTCATGATAATATGGTGTGTAGTTCCTACTAGGAAACTCAAATGAAGGATAACCACCATAATTATTATTTCTGCCGTGGCCACGTCCACGACCACTTCCACGTCCACGACCATTAAAGGATGCTGAATGAAGCTGATCCGGTCGGACGAGATATGTGGTTTTCTAATAAGAGCTCATTATTTTATTCAGCTACTAATAAGTAAGATATCAACTCAGAATATCTTGTAAAATATCTCTCTTGATACTGCTGCTAGAGGAGCTAGTTCAAGGAATGAAATGTGGTAAATATTTTTTCTAACATATCCACATCATTTTTAGGCTCTCCACATAAATTCATTTGGGAGCTTATTCGGAATAGAGCTGAATTATATTCTATTACCGATTTATAATCAGACAACTTCAATTTTGACCAGTTGTCTTGAGCTCTTACAGGATTATAGTTCTTTGATTCGAACTTATCCTTCAAATTTTTTCATAGTGTGGACGAGTCTTGAGTCTTTTATTGTAAAATACTCAGAATTTTATATGTATACTATATTGACAGAATAATATAAATATGAACATGTCACTTCGCAATCGGGAAGGACTTTATATATACATATATATGTAAGTGTATTGACAGAATAAAATAATATAAATATGAACGTGTCACTTCGCAATCTGGAAGGACTTTATATATACATATATATGTAGCTATATTGACAGAATAAAATAAATATGAACATGTCACTTCGCAATCGGGAAGGACTTTATATATACATATATATTATATATTTATATGTATATGTAAATATAGATATATCTATATAAATATATAGATTATATGTATGGGTATATATATATATACATATACACCAATAGATATATTATATATTTATCTATATATATATAGATATATGTATAGATATATTTATCTATTGAAATGACATAAAATATAATTTTCGTACTTTTTACTTGGAAGTGAAAAATGAAATTGTCTTCTCCGTTCGTCAGAACCTCGTACTTTTACTTGTCTTCTCGAGTGGTCAGAACATCGTGCTGATAACGTGTTGTAAAAGTAGTATATAAATATATATAGCTAAACTATTATATTAGTTTAGATATATACTATTAGATAGTAAGAGAGAAAGAGATTGAGAGAGTAGAGATGCGAGAGAGAAGGCAGTATTCCAAAGAGAGAGAGAGAGAGAGAGAGAGCAAAGAAATTTGAGAGAGAAAAGTTTCTGTTATTTCAAAGGTTCCAAATATATAACATACAGAAGCATATATATATAGGCAAAGGATGAGGGATATTTTATTTGGATAGAATTTCAAATCCCACGTGGGTTATGAACCCACTTGCTGC